>CM076580.1:1014974142-1016318067 GCA_034641835.2 Pinus albicaulis | reverse complement strand
ATGCATCAGTAGTTTTTTAAATGTTGTTTAAGTAGGATTCTTATTGAAAATACAAGTTTGAAAATCAGTGGAGAAAATGAAAGTTCATAAGTTGATGACCTCTTTCAAATGAGAAAACACACAGTGGCATAATGGTGCTAAAATATCTCTGTTTCTTATGTTTACCAGAGCCTTCGTTCAAAGGATAAATCATGAGTTATAATGTTTAACTAGAATTGAGGTTACAGTTCACATAGACCATCTTATCCAAAAGATGAGGCAGACATCCAAGAAAACAATCCTTGGTGATTGCAAAGAAAGATGACACGGTTTCGAGATAGATAAGCTGTCATGACTATGTTAACCTCCTTCAAAAGAGCAGATGGTTAGAAGCACAACTGTAAACCTCCTTCAATCAAGAGCAGATGGTTAGAAAGGCATGCTATGGCCTCCTTCATAAACAAGCAGAGGTCAACATGTTTTTAAATGATTTCAATGCTGTTGTAGGTCACCTCCTTCCAAGGGATGAACAAAAGATGCATCAGCAGAGTTTCAAATGGTGTTTAAGTAAGTTTCTTATTCGGAATACAAGGTTGAAAATTAGTGGTAAGTTAATGAGAGATGATAGGTTGAAGGCCTTTTCATATTACAAAAAATGGTCAACATACTGCTGTTAAAAGACCACTGATCTCAAAATTATAAAAACATCCCTCCAGGGATAAATCACAGGTGATATTTTTAATTAAAACAGGCCTTTTTCTGAATGGTGATGTTGATAGACAAAGTTTTGGCTCTGGTCATATCTGCAAAATTGTATAAGGAAGTTTTCACATAGGTGTATGTGAAAAGGACATTCTCACTTTTACAAATCCATTATGGTTCATCATAAGCTAAATCCATCAAGTGATAAATGAGAGGAAAAGCTTCATGATAAGGCTGAAGGCTCATTAGAAAAGTACTGCAACAATGTGTTTGTAGTGATCTCCCTTGTACACAAATCCGAGAACTAGCACTATTGTTTTATATAGTTGTAAAGACTGCAGTAGTGATCCTTCATGGTAACCTCCCTTGTAGACCAATAGAGTCAAGTCCTATGATTGATAACCGCTTTATGACAAACAAAGATGTTGAAAAAACTCATAAATGAGAGGGTTTGCACAATTAGGTTATCAAAAAGCTTCATTGTGGTCTGTATGTAATTTTTCTTCAGATGATAAAGACAAGATGTTTGGGAGCCTCCTACAAACTGAAGGCAAGGGCCTGGAGGAGTACTTGGAGAGGAGCATTTTCATCATAAACATAAAGCCTGACAGTGACTATGAACAACTTGAGTAGTTTTTATGACATAATATCCTTCCAGAGCTAGTAAAGGATCAAAGACAAATTTCAAAAGAATTTTTTTCACCTCATGAAACAGTGAAACACATGAGTGATTATTGACAAAGACTGCTGGCCATATTTGTTTGAAAATGGTTCAAAATAGTATAGCTTTGGTAAAGGTCTCACAGAGCTATTTTAGGTTAATAGGTCTCCACAAGACCATTGTCGAGAAATGCAGTTTAAAGAGAAATAAAACAGAGGTTACAAAGCACCCATGAAGTTGTCAAACATAGGCCTCCTTCATAAACAAGTGGAGGTACCACCATTGTTTGAGGATAAAAAAGGTGTTGTTTAGGTATGGTAGAGACTTCAAAGAAGTGTGGCCAAAAAATGGTAAAATGGGTAGAATTTTCACTATTTTAAACCTCATTCACCGAGAAACAATGGCGGATATAAATAAACAAAATAGCTCAAGTAGGGTATGGTTGTAAGGACATACGATACTGCCATCTATGTGTTAATGCCCTCTGAAAGATAAGGCTCATTCAAGGAAGAGCTCATCAAGATTTTTGATGAAAAGGATTTTACCTCCCTCACGGCAAGAATTGGCCCAGCAGTGGAATTACACATTTAAACAATCGAATCACCCAACCTTTAAATACGATGGCAAGGAAAAAAGGTTTTCCCAGTTTTGAAAAGGGAGGAAATCACGTTTGAAACCCTCCAAAAGGTGTACAAGGGTTGGGGCATGATGTTTTTCATCCATTATATAGGCAAATTCACAACAGGAGTGGTGATATCTAAACGCATCTTGGATGTTTTCAAGCGCGGCACACCTGAGAATGAGCGCAGCGCGCCTGTAGGAGGACATAGAAGAAAATTGTGAAGGGCGCGACGCGCCTGTAGAAAGGCGCGGCACGCCTATGCCCGGCGCCCACGGTTACCTCTGAAAGCGGCGTTCATGCATGAACGGCCCAATGTTGCCTCTGAATGCCACCGCTCAGTCTTCAAACACAGCTTCCAACCACTCCTTGCCATGGTAGGCATCTCTCTCACCTGCCTAATAATCTTATCACTTTCAGTTCACATTATCAACCATTTATTTGACCTTTTGGCACCTCTGCACTGCTTAACTGAGAACAGCTCAGGCCATGTTTGAACGGCCCGGTGCCCGTCGCCTGGTGTTAAGCCTGAACGGCCTGGCCAAGTGGTTCTCCTTAACGCTACTCTGAACGCCAGTGCCCACAGCTTTTTTCCTTTTATCTAAGCCCTCCAACCATTAAAACATCTCTTTCCAAGCACCAAATGTCCTTGCTATGCTCAACTCCTATTGTCTACCTTTGAATTTGGAAAAAACCAACTCTAAAATTTGGTTTTTAACCCCGCCCAGAACGCCCCTGAACGGCCCACCACCCAGGGGCCCGGGCCACCAACAGCAAAATTTTCCAAAATGCCCAAAAGAAATAAAATTTCTTTTCTAAGTTGTGAATCTGTTGGTTACTTGCTAACACAGTTGAAAAGAGTTGTTTTAGTTTCATTTTGAACAAAAAACCTGTCCACCTACTACAGAGAATTGATTATCAAAGAAAGTGTTTGTTGGTCAAGAGATTGGTTGCTTTGAGTAGTAAAAGAAAACTGTGTTGTTTTCAAAATGGAACTTCTCTTTTTCATCAAAAATCAGAGAAACAGAGTTGTAAAGGGAGTTTTCTAGTCTTCTTGGAAAGGTTTTCTTTGTATTGAGGAGATTTGAACTACAAAAAATTGCTAGGAGAAAAGCAGATTCTGTTTGGAGGTCTTCAAATCAGTCTAAAAGGTGTCTTAAACAGTGCTTGCAAGGGTAGTTGGTTTACTACATCAAAGGGATAGAAATAGTGAAAGAAGAGAAGATTAGTGTGCCATTTTGAAAAGTGTTCTTTTGTGCTATGAAATAACTAAGAACACCCACAGTTGCTAGAAGAAAAACAGAGTGTGTTTTAAGAGGTCTCAAATCAACTTAAAGGATCATCTTGACAGTGGTTTTAAAAGCACTTTGTTTGCTAAAAATCAAAGAGAGAAACAGTGGTAAAAGGGATAGAGCTTTTGTCAAAATTGAAGGAGGTCTTCTTGTGTTGTGAAGAAGAAAAGGATTTGTGCAAACTCCAAAATCAGAGAAGCATAGTTGTGAAGAGGTCTCAAATTTGTTTGAAAAGGTGTCTTAACAGTGTTAGCAAAGAACATACCTTGTTTGCTAAATCAAAAATCAAACACAGTGATAAAGAAGTAATTTTGCTTTCATTTTGACAAATACTTGTTTGCTAGCATCAAAGAAACAAATTGATTTGCAAGGAGTAAAAGGTGTCTTGATTGAAGATTTTTTCCAATGATCATTTCAAGAGTTGGTCTTGGTAAGTCAATGAAGAGTATCAGAAGCAACGAGTGCTACAAAAATCCAAATTAGTTTGCCCGAAGGAAATTGAAGGATGCACAAGAAAAACTCAAAATCGCCCAAAGATGGCGCCCGGTGAGAAAAAGGGAGAAAGACACCTCTAGGCTTTAAATTTTGGCCCAAGCTTCTAGATATGTTTCTAATAATCCTTGAGGTACTTGCTCACCAAAATTGAGCAATTTTCAACATGTTCTTGTTTTTTGACATTTTTGGGCTTTTTGCAAAAAAATCATGGGCATCGCCATTTTTTTTTTAAGCATCCTCAAAGGATGAAAATGGTATCATTAGATGCCATAATTTTAGGGGAATCTACTCAGAAAATTTCAGATCAATTGAAGAAGTTTTGGTCCCCCAAAGTGGTGAAAAACAGTCAATTTTTCAATACTCTGCCCCACATATCAGCAAAGGCTAATTTCTGGGTTTTTACACACAGGACAGATTTTCATAGGCTTTCAGTGATTATTTTGGGGAAAAAAAAGAATTTTTAGAAACTAGACATCTAGGGCTTTCCAACGAGCCATCATGGGCCTCGTTTCGACATCGGGAAGTCCTCCAAAGGTTGCCTGCAAAACAGGGAATTTTCTGCTGCTATATTTCTGAAGTATTTTTGTAAAAATGTAGTTTTCTGAAGTGGCTTTTCCAAATGTGCGTTTAGCCTTTTTTGGCCGTTGTCGGTTGAGAAAAGTAAATTTAATTTCCTTTTTTAATATTTTTAGGATCTTTTTATAGATATTTTGTGCCTTGGTCTTTGCAAGCCTCGAGGACAAAATCAGATATTTTTGATGGGCCAATGAGCTTGCAAGTTGCACTAGGAGGTTCTCCTTCATCTGGGCCTATATATTCCAAGAGACTTCATTGTAAACAAGGCTGAACTTGATGATATAGAGAAATATATTGTTATACAAGCTTGGAAGAAACACTTGTCTCATGCATTGGATAGTTTCTTGAATGTTTTGGATGATGAAAGAGGACTGCTGTTGGATTCCTTGACTTGGTAAAATGGTATAGTGTCCCTCTCTGTTATGTTTCCTTATTTTTCATATACATTTCATGCTCTTTGCTTGCTATAAGACAGTAGAGAATAGATTTGATACATGCCCATGGAGGCACCTTAGATTTCCTGATTCATTATAGCTTCTATGTTTTCTTCCTTCTTTGTCATATCAAAGAATTCTTAATTGCTCTTTGATCACTGAAGAAATTGTTTGCTTTTTTCATTTATGGTTTTATGCATGCTAAGTATGATTCATGGTACACCCTGCTTACTCATGGCTAGTCATAGCTCCACCTCTGAAACCTTTCTTTGAATGTTTGATTGTCCTAGTGGAACCAAAGAGGTCTTGTATCGATCTTGCCCTTTGCCTAAAACTTTGCAAATCTTAGTTCAAAGTGCCCGATAGCTCAAAATACTATGTCTAGGGGTTCCCTCTTAGTAGCTTGAGTTATTTGTTTGTCTTAATTTTTTTTTCCCCAAAGTCTGATAGCAATTTCCTAAAGTTAGAGAGTCATATATCTCTATGTATTGCTTGAATTTTTATTTCTATGCATTTATCAGTTTGTAGTTACATTTATCATGATTAATGGTTAGCCCTACCATAGAAATGTCCGCTATTAAACTATTTATGTTTGAAATCCTTTGTCCTTCACAAACTTAGTGTCCATCCCACTTCATTTTACCTAAAGACCCATTTTAACTTGATCAAATCGGCCCTTAAACATACCTTGTATCACCATCTGAAGCTTTCTCGACCTTTTCGACCCCATAGCCCAGTTGATCTAACAATATTTTTATCTATTTAGTCTTTTATTAGTTCCTCCCTCAAAAACCTAAAAACAAAACCAATAAACTACTTCACAACTAGCCTAAAATCAGAAACATAAGAAGCAAAACACATAGATATCCCTTACACAAATAGAGAGAGCCCTGTCTGAGTCCAAGAAGGCTAGGTCCTTGGGCTCCAAAGTTGGATTGATGTTACCCTATCACTTGGCTTTCCAATCAACCAAATCACGGGACCCTAACAGATTGATGTTGTGTTTGAAAGGTTTTTGTTGATAAGAAAATTTGATAAAATAGTGGTGAAACAAATGAAAGTTCATAGGTTGAACGACCTTTTCACATCAAAAGCCAAAGAGTGACATGATGGTGTTAAAAGGCCTCTGTTTTTTTGTTTATGAAAGCGTCCTTCAAAGTATAATCTGAGGGTGGAGTTTTTGACTAAGAGAAGCCTCATCTAAATGGCCAAGGAGGTAGACCAAGCTTGGTTTAAAAATGACTTCTGCAAACTAATATAAAGAGACATTCACACAGGGGGTTCATGTTGAAAAAACATTTTTATGGTTTATCAAAAGTACTCCCTCCAAGTGATGAATAGAGGGCAAGCACCAAGAGTAACTTTTCCAGCTCATTTAAAGGACATAGGGCACATGGTTAAGATAGGTGAACTATCATTGCTTAAAGATCTCCTTCATAATGAGCTAAGGGCCCAACAATGATTCTAAATGAGCATAAGTGGTCACATTTGCAAGGAATTTATTTAGGACAAATAGAAGGTCTATACACAGTTAAGAGAAAGTGTTAATACAAAGTGCCTAACAGTAACCCTCATCATTTCCCCAATCATGTTATTCACTCTTAAAAGGCTTCACAATGCTTTTGAGACAAGCAAACTTACCATAAGCAAAGTCACATGGGAAAGAGGATAGTTGGTTCGAGAGACTTCAACAGTGGCCTCCTTCACAAAAGCAGAGGGTCAGCTCTCCAAATGATTAATATTCCATATAGATCAGCTTATTCAAAGGGTAAAATAAAGATGTAGGAGACCAAGTCCTGGTGGATACAAGCAGTCTGCATTTTTAGGTGTTTTGTATTAGATGATAAGTTCAAAGTTTTAAGATTGAAAGACCACCTCCGGAAAGAAAATATGGCATAGTGTCTGATAAAGGTAAATTTTTTATGTTTTAGAGGCCCCCTTCATCACACAGACAAAGAAAACTCATGGTTTAAACACCTCTTTCACTTCGTAAAACAGTGGATCTACCTAATAGTTTCAAAAGAATGCCATAGTAATGTTTTTATGAGCTTCTTTAATATGATATACTCGGTCACAGTCTTGGAGAAGATAATTATACTCTATCTAAATACCTATTCCAAAATATAGACAAAGAACCCTTTTCATAAAAAAACTACATGGGTCTTGTCTAGAGTTTCAAAGTGACACGGTGTTGAAGGGGTTCTTTCAAGGTTTTGCAAAGTAACAGGAATATGGAAACAAGCACTGTTTGTTTTTAGCCTTTTTTCTCATAAAAGAGCGCCCAGAAGAGTATTTCAAAAAAGACCTACTTCATCATCAAACCGGTTAGAATAAGGGAAAAACAGTTAAGCGCTTGGTATGAAAATAAAATCACTTTTTCAAAAAAAAAAACACAACATGCTGAAACTAAGAGAGGGTTTTTGAATTCTTTAAAAGGCAAGCTAAAGGGTGAATTCATCTTGTTTTTCAAAAGTAGATAAAGGAGGGGAGGATTTTATAAATCCTTATGAGTATAAAACTCGAGCATAGCATATATTTGTGTCATTTTGCAAACTAAGTCATGGAGCAAAGAAAAAAAATTTGAGAGCGTTTGAACTCTTTGAATGCGCGACGCGCTTGTAACATTGCGCGGCGCACCTGTAGGTGCCGATAATATAACTTTTCACATAGCGAAGTGCACCTGTGTGGTTGCGTGGCACGCCTGTGCCCGATGCCTGGGCCACTCCTGAACGCAGTGCCCTCATCCTCCTGGCTCTTTTCTCACTCATGCCTTTGCTTTTTCATGCCTCACTTGTGCCATTTTACTCATTCTAGCTCAGCCAACTCCATAAAGTTGACCGGCACCTTTGGCAACCCTTCT
Source organism: Pinus albicaulis (assembly GCA_034641835.2). NCBI lineage: Eukaryota > Viridiplantae > Streptophyta > Pinopsida > Pinales > Pinaceae > Pinus > Pinus albicaulis. Next base: position 1,016,310,449 of record CM076580.1, on the reverse strand, counting down.
TTGCTCCTAAAAACAAACGGCCCATTTTTTACCCACCCGGGCCACCTTTGAACGGCTCGGCGCCCGGGCCACTTATGAATGTGGGCTTTGCTTGCCCAAGCCAATACTAAAGCAGTTTGTATCAACTTGCCAAATATTTCAATGTGCCAAGGTCAAATTTTCAGCAAAGAACTCATCTCCAACTACAGCTAAAGACATACAAAGAGTTATTTATGTGTTTTGGCCAGAAGTTTTGATTTAAACATATGTTTGAAAATCACAAATTATAAAGAAGAAGATCAGTAGAAAGAGGCGAGAAGTCTGTTTAGTTTGTAAAGGGCCCGTTTTTCAAACCAACAAGCCAAACATAGGGCTTAAAGAAAAACATAGTTATTCTTGAGATTGTCATGTTTATTTAGATACAGAGAAACAGTGATAAAGGAGGAAGTTTTATTGTCAAGAGGCTTGTTAACAATTTGAAAGGGCTTTGGAAGTAGTTAAGGGGAAAAACACAGCTTTCTTTCAAACATATCATGTTTATTAAGAGAAGAAGGAACAGTAATTAAAGGAGGAAGTTCTGTTTGTCAGTTTAAGAAAGGTTTCTTGCAGTAAGTAGTTAAGGATAAACACAGTCTTATAGAGAGAAAACAGAGTTTGTTTTGAATACCTTTTACTCAGTAATAAGAAAATATATTGTTGTTGAAAAACAAACTAACCTTCATCCAAAAAGGACTTGCTTGGTAAATATCATCACAGAGAAACAATGATTGGGGGATAAAGGCTTGTTGTCAGTTTGAAAGTAGTCTCTTGTTGTGAATAGAAAAATATGAACACCGTCTTCAAAGAGAAAAAATATTTTTAGTGTCAAAAACAAAAGGGGACTTATCTTCAAAAACCCCAAATAGATCTTATTAAAGGCCTCTTTTCTCAAAGCACAATGCTAGAGAAGTAAATTTATTTTGATTTAACAAATACTTTTTTTCCAACTAAGAGAAAATCAGTGCTCAAAGAAGGGATCTATTTTTTAGTTCAAGGTCTTGTTTTGGTAAGTCAGTGAAGGGTATCAGAAAGAAAAAATGCCTCCAAATAAGGACAACAGGAGTGGATATCACAATAGGTTTGAGCCTTTGAAAACTCAAGAAGTAAATGAATCCCCTATCAATTCTTTTTAACTTCCATGAGGTGGGCTGCCTTGATTTTTTCCAAAAGGTCCAGGAGGTCACCAGTTACCCTCTCTTAGCACAATTGTTTGCCCTAAGGCTGCAAGGAAATCATGTCCATCTAGCAGGTCTAGACTTCAAACTCACTCCTAGGGCTGTCTCCAAAGCAACTAAGATACCCTATATAGGAGAAAAGTGGTTCAAATAAGCATACCTAGATCTGAATCACTATAAACCCTTTCTAAAACCAGACCATCAAGATTCTTGCCAATCTATTTTCCCTTTTTCTCACTTATTGAGCAGCTATTCCCCCCTCATGAAATTCATCATGAAGTATTTCACATGTGAAGGGAGGTTTTCCCGGATTTATTCCTATCACATCAGGCTTCTCATGCATTTCAGAAGAAATCAGTTGTTGAACATACCTTTCTTCCTTTGCAAAAGCATAAACAAGATGTCCTCCCTTGTTCAAAAGAGACCTCCTTCTCAGCAAAAAGCTAGTCTCTTCCATCATTCTCTCATCAAAATCATCATCCTCCACCAGCTTGAAAATAAAGGAGTGTCTTGGGAGACTTTCATTTCTCATCCAAATTTTTCCATTGCCTCTTCATCTCATGCACCTTCCTCACCATCCACTTGTCATGTCTCTCCCTCTTCTATTCAATCTACTCCTAAAAGGCAAAAATCCCCTGTGATTGAGAGTGAAGAAGAGAAGAAGCAAACTAGTGATGAAGAAGGGTAAAGTGACAAGAAGAAAACTAGTGATGATGAGGGAAAAAGTAAAGAATCTAAACAAGACAGTGGGGAAGAAGGAAATGATGGAAAGCATGAACAAAATGATGGTGAGCATGAAAAAAATGATGGTGAGCATAGCAGAACATGATGGCAACCAACACAGCAGTAAGCATGAGGGTGATGAGGGACAAAATAGTGAAGGTAAAGAACACAATAGTCATGAAGGAAGCAGTGACAGAGATAAACAAGATAGTCCTCAGGAAAAAAAACAAAGTGGCAGCCAAAATAGTGATGATGAGGGTCATAACAGTCCTCAAAGAGACACTAATGATGAAAAACAAAACAACCCTCAAGCAAGCAATGATGATGGAAAGAAAACACCAAACAGTGAGCATTCCAAAGGGAGCAGCATGGAGCAAAAAAATCAAAATAGTCATAAGGGCAGCCAAGACCAAATAAAGGACCATGAAGCAAGTAATGATGAATCTAAAGAAGGTAGTGAAAATAGGGAGCATGAAGAGAATTCTCCAAAGCATGTGCTAGCTGCCTCTCCTAGGCAAGGGGCCATGACTCTTCCTCCAAAAGTGGTGAAGCCTAGAAACACTAGATTTGCAAAGAAGAAGATCACTCCAGCAGTGACTAGAAATGTCACAAGAGCAATAAGAAGTAGAAGAAAACTGCCTAAGAAGAGTATTGTTGAATTTCCATAGAGGAAAAAGACCAAGAATTCTATCCAAGGCAAGGGTAAAGAAAAAGAGGAACAACAAGAGAGTAGTCATGAAAAGGAAAGGGAGTTTGACATCATACAGATAGACAATGATGCTAGAGATGATGAAGCTAGGATTCTTGAGGCTCTTTTGCAAAACAGAGAAGCCCAAATTCATGACCTACAAGCTGATCTAGAAAGGTCAGAGGACCTCATACATGTTCTACAGATGCAAAACAAACAAATGAGTGGTCAAATGGTAGTTTATGAGGCTCGGGCTTTCAAATACCAAAGGGAAGCATACAAAGCACAAGTCAAGCTTGCAGAGCTTATGGGAAAATTTGATGATACTAAAAAAGAAGAGCAGCCAATGAGAAAGAGGCCTAGGACTATGGGTCTCAAGAAAGCTTTGGAGAAAAGGAAGGAAGAAGAGGTAGCCCTTGTTCGATCTTATCCTCTCACTCAATTGCTTGCCCAAGAAATAGAAAATGATAAAGAATCATGGCTTGAAAGAGCCAAAAAGCATTTGGAGGATAAATTAGAGAAATCTAACAGAGACTTGGATCTGCAAAGGAAGATGACCGGGCACTACAAGAAGTTGAACCAATTTGCCCGAAGAAAGCTCAAACTTGCTCAAGAAAGGCTCAAAGCTGCCCGAAAGAGGCGCCTGGTTGAAAAAGTGGAGAAAGGCATATCAGGGCTTTAAATATTGGCCTCATCTTCCTTACATGCTTCTAAGAACCCATAAGGGGCTTGCTCGCCAAAATTGAGCAAATTTTGACATGATTTTGGTTTTTGTGTTTTTTGGCCCTAATTGCACATTTTTCAAGGCGCTGCCATGAGTGCTAGGAGCATCCTCAGCTCATGAAAGTAATTTTTTTGGATGGAATAAATTTTGGGGCAGCTACTCACAAATTTTCAGATCCAAAGGAGGTGTTTTGGTCCCCCTAAGAGGCGAAAAACAGTGATTTTTTAACTTTCTGCCTCACATATCAGCAAGGGCTACTTTTTTGGTTTTTTTCACTCAGTCCACCTTTTGACATACTTATAGGGATTATTTTGGGAAAAATATAATAGTTCCAGAAACTGTACATCTAGGGCTTTCCAACGAGCCATCACGGGTCTATTTTGGACATCGGAAGGTCCCTCAAAAGTTGTCTACAAGACAGGAAATTTTTTGTTGCTACGTTCCTGTAGAATTTTGGCAAAAAAGGCAGATTTTTGAAGATGCTCATCCAAATGTGCGTTAAGCATTTTTTAGCACTTTTCAGTCATGTAAAGTCAATTTATTTCTTTTTTTAGAATTTTATAGATATTTTTGAAGATATTTTGTGCCTTGGGCTTTGTAAATCCTCAAGGACAAAATCAGATATTTGCAATAGGCCAATGGCCTTCTAGATGCTCTTTGATGGTTTCTTTCTCTTTAGCCTATATATTCCAAGAGATTTCATTGTATCAAGAGCCTGAACTTGATGTTATAGAGTAATACATGATATTACAAGCTTTGAATAAATACTTTGTCTCACGAAGTGGATGATTTCTTGTTTGTCTTGGATGGTGGAAGAGGACTGTTTGTAGGATTCCATGGCTTGGTGAATGGTATATTGTTCCTTATCTGTATGTTTTCCTTAGTTTATCATACATGTTTTCGTATTTCTTGCTTGTTGTAGGTCATTAAAGAATAGATTTGAAACATGCCCATGAAGGCACCTCAAGTTTCCTGATTCATTATAGTTTCTATGTTTTTCTTTTTTCTTAGTTATGTCAAAGAATTCTTAACTGCTCTTTGATACCCTAAGAAATTGTTATCAATTTCATTAATGGTTATTATGTATGCTATCTAGTATGATTCATGGTATGCCCTGCTTACTCATAGCTATCTGAAACCCCATCACTGAAACCTTTCTCTGAATATTTTATTGTCCTAGTTAAACCAAAGAGGTCTTGTTTCGATCTTGCCCTTGCCTATGCTCTGCAATCTTATTTCATTGTCCTAGTTAAAACAAAGAGGTCTTGTTTCGATCTTACCCTTTGCCCATTCTCTGCAATCTTAGTTCAAAGTCCTCGATAGCTCAAAATATGATGTTTAGGAGTTCCCTCTTCATAGATTGAGTTGTTTGTTTGACTTATTTGTTTTCCCAAAAGTATGAAGGTGATTTTCCCAAAGTTAGAGGGTCTTATACTTCTATGTATCGCCTGAATGTTTATTTTATGCATCTATCAGTTTGAGTTTCATTTATAGTGATTAATGGTTAGCCCTACCACATGGATGTTTGCTGTAAAACTATTTGTGCTTGAAACTTCTTTGTCTTTCACAAACTTAGCGTCCATCTCATTTCACTTCACCTAAAAGAATCCATTATCTCGACCAAATCGGCCCTACAATATACCTTGTCCACCCTTTGAGGCAGTCTCAACCTTATCGACCCCATAGCCCAGTTGATCTGACAATATTTTTATCTATTTATCCTTTGATCAGTTCTCCCTCAAAAAACCTAAAACAAACCAAAACATACTTAACAACTAGCTTAAAATCAGATACATAGAAAGCAAACAAGTTTACATCCTTTGCACAAATAGAGAGAGCCCTCTCTGAGTCTAGGAAGGCTAGGTCCTTGGGCTCCAAAGTTGGTTTAATGTTACCCTGTCATTTGGCTTGCCAATCTGCCAAATCACAGGACCCTGACATAATGGCGATCATGGTGGGGCCTTTTTGAGTTAGTGAAAATCTAAGTATACCTTAGGACTCCAGAAATCCCTGGTCTTCAAGAATATCTAGTGAATCAACCCCCTCGTCGCCACCCTAACATAATGGCGATCACGGTGGGACCTACTGAGTACATGACGGTCTAGCAAACTCTTGTAGACTCATTAGTCCTTCAAATTTTAAATCAGATAAATAGCATATAGAACCATTTAGAGTAAACTCTTTTTTCTTCACCACCTTAGCAAAGTGATGAATCAGGTTTAGAATACTCTTACAAACTAGGCTGCATATAAAAACTCAGAAAACCCCAAAAAACATCCCTAGATTGGCTTTTTCTCAGTTATTGGCGGTGGACCATAAGTACATATCTCTAAAAACAACAAAACATCCACCTGGTGACTCCACTAGCCTCCAGTAGGCCTAATACTCCATAAAAACCAAAAATTCCATAAATCATACTATCTTATTGACTTGCCTTTCCAAAAATACAAACTTATGATACAGCCTCTGAAATTAGTGACAAACTAAGTACAACTTAGGGACTCAGAAATCTTCATCTAAACATAGGAAATCAACAGAATAAATTAAAATAGAACTATAGCTTCCTCAACAATCTAGAAAACTTTTGAACTAAGTTTTAAGTCATTCTTGCAAGCTTTCACATGAAATTTTTCTAGAAAAGAGTTTTCTTAAAAAAAAAATTTGTCAGTATTGGTGGTGGACCATAAATCTCAAAGAAATCCACCTGGTGACTCCACTAGCCTTCATTTTGTTTTCCACATTAGCGAAACCCCTAGAGAGGAAATCCATCCAAAAACAATAACAACTATAACCCTCTCTAAACTTTGACTTTGAAATCTGTCTTCACGAAGAATTAATACTAGATCTCACCCAGACCCAAATCCCCCTATCATAGTTGATGACCCAGAAAATATTTTGTGGAAAACTTCTGAAACTGGTAACTTAGCTACCGATAGGACCATCCACAAAGCAAGCTCTGTACCTGAACATCTTACATCCTTGCAAGATTCCCAGTTTGACTTGAGTTCAGAAAAAGCCCTTTTTAGAAGCAAGTCACAAAGTAAAATCAACCTTGATGATATTGAGCCCTTATATTTGCAACAGAGTCTTAGTAGAGAAGCCTCACCCACTACACCTCTTGATTTTTAGCTTCTCCACCACTTTGGCTCTTATCACCCCAAATCTGCTCATAATCAGTCCAGAAGTCCAAGTACTTCCGCCACACCTTTTCCGACCACCATTGTGCAAATCACCTCATCCCATACCACAAACCCTCATACTGTAAATCTACCATTCGCTCCCATCATGGCAGCATGGTATGCGCCTTTAGTGTTACCATTGCCTTTAGTACCTTTGAAAAATGATTACCAATCCCGAATCCCACACTTCACTGGAGCTGAGGCTACTACCACTCAACAACATGTAGATAGGATCAATGATGCTTTTGATTACATGGAATTAGAATATGAAACCATAAAGATGAGAATGTTCGCCCAAAGCCTAGGCGGGGAACCCAAGAAATGGTTTAAAATCTTAGCTCCTAACAGTATACACGATCTCCCAGCACTTTACCAAACTTTCATAAACAGGTGGGAAATCAGGAAAAACCCCATCCAAATCCTTTCCGAATATAATAATATTAAAATAAATATGGGGGAAAGTGTTCAGGACTATTGCACTAGATTCAACAGTGTCTATAATGCCCTCCCGCTTCACATGAAACCTCCACTTGGCTCGGCACTAGTAAAATTTCCCAAAGGTTTTGATCTAGATATGATATACCAACTAAGAGAAAGAGACCCCGCAACTTTAGAAGAAATGAAAAAAGTAGCGGTTAGTGTAGAAGCCAGCCTAGTTGAGAAAAGAGCTAGGATAAGATCAAAAAATAAAGTCACATACCAAGATGAGGCCATGCCTTCTACTTCCTCCTTAGATCCCAGAATAGACAACTTGGTTAGAACCATGGAGAGAGTGTGGGAAAGAATAAATATAAATGAAAAAACACCTCTTAGGGACAACCAGCCAAATCCTCAAAATAAAAACCGAAACCAAAACTTTAGAAGAGACTCACCTCAAAACAAACCAAGGGAAAGTGACCAATAGATCAGTCCATCTCTCCTTGAAATTTATGTTGATGAGGTAGAAATAGAAATTGAACCACTTGATGAAAATCACTTAAAATTGATAGGTTCTGATAGCGAGGGTGAGGTTTTCCTCACAGAAGAAGAACAAATTTTCTTCTCCTCAAATCAAAATGAAGCAAATTATGAGGACCCCGAAGATCCTGAGGTAGGATTGCAAAACGCCATAATGGAAGCTCATAGGCAATATAATCTTAGGATTAAGAAAAACCAAGACAACTCTAAGAGAGGTAGCTCAAACACTGTTGTTATCAAAACCCCCAATACCATTCTTAAAAGAATAGCAGATAGTACCAAAATCATGGCTAAGAGAACTGACCAAAACAAAGACAAAACTAGCTAGGAAAGCCTTGATCCAACTGTCCTAGTACCTCTACTAAGATTCCCGAAACAGTTGTATTGAACAAAACCCCAAATCAAAGTTAGCAAATTAAAAATATAGAGAAAGTCATGGCTGAAAAAACTAAAGAAAATCTATCTAAACTACAAGGACCCTTCAGTTTTGAAGGGGAAATTGCCAAAATTAAGATCACCATGCCTCTCACTAAACTTATTGCCCAAAGCTCATACAAATCTCAAGTGCTAAAGGTCCTAAACATAGGAAATGATGGAGATATTTTACACCTAGCTAATGATACCCCTGAGGTGTTGTTTGGACCAAAAATAGAAGGAAAATATCAAGAGGGAACCACTCTTCTTTTTTACATTAGTCTGAATATACATGACCAAATCCTACATAATGCCATGCTAGATTCCGGGGCCTCTCACAATCTCATGCCGAAAGTAGTAATGGAAAGATTAGGCCTAGAAATAACAAAACCTTATAAAGACTTATATTCATTTGATTCAAGCAGAGTCAAGTGTCTAGGCCTGATAAAAGATCTTTGTGTCAGTTTGGCCCAAGTACCTGAAAAACACCTGGTCATGGACATAGTGGTAGTAGACATCCCTCCCAAGTACGGAATGCTTTTATCTAGATCTTGGGGGGCCAAGCTCCAAGGAAATATTCAACTAGATATATCTTACGCCACCATTCCTGTGTTTAATCAAACACGAATACTGTATCGGGAATCACACATGAAATATATGGTCAGCAGCCAAGAAAGGCCAGATAACATCCCTATGTATTCCATATATTCAGATCTAAATTCCTTCATTTTACACACTGATGAAGACATTGATAAACAGGTAGGAGAAATTGAAACAAATCTAGGCACACCGCATCAACCACCCCAGATTCTCTATGATGAGCTGGATACTCAAAACTATCATGACCCTAAACAATTATGTCTTGAAGAGTGGGAGTTTGATTTTCTAGAAATAGAGATAAATCAGAAAATAGAACACATTCTACACCCTCAAGCAAGTTGCTAAAGCCAAGGACAAACATCAAAAGTACAATCAGAAACTTTTTTCAAAACAGAAGCATTGGAAGGCTTACATAGTACAAATATTTTTGGAAATCAGGAACAAGAGAGTCTTATGTTCTTGCCATACTTAAATGATTCACCATCCCAAAACCTTACCTCTCCAAGTAAAGCTTCTACTTTTGCAACCACTTTGATGAATCCAGGAAAAATTTCTAATGAATTCAATGAAGAGGAATATGATGAAAGCAGTCCCAAGACACCTGAATTAATTGAACTAGCTAAAATTCTGTCATTTCACCAGATATTAAGACTGCTAGAGTATGAAAAATTGTTCAAGATACTAGTACATGTCGGGAAAATAGTTTAAAACACTGTGACAATGCTATCATTTCAAGAAGTAACACTTACAAAAAGAAATGCAAAAATCTTGGTCAAACATTAACAATTAAAGACAAAGCAAGTGGACATAGGATATGTGTAGATTTCAGGAACACAGATAAACCTCCCCGGAACAACACTTATATCCTTCCCAAAACAGATCATACCATACAGAAGTTAGGATTTTCTAATCATATGTCTTTGCAAAGTTATGTTTCAGGATATCATCAGTTAATTCCTCTTCAAAGCAAACAACTTAAAGATTTTTGCAAATACATTGGGAGCAGTTCCAAATTCCAACCTAGAGTTGCAAAATCACTAGACACCAAAGACATGTTTCAGAAGGCCATGTTTCTAGTTCTAAATTTCTTCATTATGATGTACCTTGACGATGTCATCATCTATTTTAAAAATGACAAAGAGTATCTGTATTACCTAAAGAAGATGTACAACAAAGGTAGAAGCGGAAATCAAAGGTATAGAGAAAAACAACAAGCAGATACAAAATTTTTCAAGATTCTTGCAAGAACCCTTATGTTGTGTTTGAAAGGGAAAATTTTCCAAACTTTTCTTTTCAAGAGCTGACCGGACCAAGAGCATCGGGAGATCCCTTTGAAGACAAAATTCTCAAGTTCCACCATTTTCAAGAGCTCCAGTTTTAAACATTTTCACTCATTGTACATATCATTGTTTGAAGAAATAAATCAAAAACAAAAAATACAAAAACAGTAGAAAAGTTGAAAAGAGGGCAGTTTTAGAAAATAGCAGAAAAGCCCCATGTTCAAAAAATAGTCATGCTGAAAGTGCGCAAATCTAAATGCCACTACTAGTGCTCAAAATATATCTTGTTCAATTATATAGCATAATCATAATTGAACATGTTTTAAATTGATTGTTGATAAGTTAGTGAAAGAAGTGATAGTCAAAATGTGTAAGCTTGACTTGTCAAAGAAAGTAGATTAGGAAAAGATACTGGTTCCACACGCTCAAAACAAAACCAAAGAGGAAAACAGGGATGAAAAAAAAAGTATGTATCCTAACCCTGGTTTTTCTAAATCTCATTTCATGCAAAATAATATTTGTGTGTAGCTTGTCTTTTATGCCACAAACACATGAAAAATCAGACTGTCTAATCCTGATTTGGTCATTTTTCAATTTCATGTTTTAGTTTAGTGAATGAAATCCTGTCAAACAGCTTAATCTTGACAGTCGATCTTGCATAGGTAGAGAAACAAAGGAGTTCATCAGTTTAATCTGAACTCCCAGAAGATATAAGTGTAGAGTTAGATAGTTCTCTTTTCTAAAAAATATCATGTCGAAAGATTGCTAGTCCAAATGCACCCAAAGAAGAAAAAATGTTAGGAAATATAGCTGGGTAGGTAGAGATGACTTTGATGCTAAATCATGCTGTCAATTTTCAGAAATAGCATCAAGAAAGAGAGAAATTTGTGCCAATGGATAAAGCACTGGTCTTCACAAGCCAGAGATCTGCAATTCTGGACACCTCCTGAAAGGGAGCTGCCCTCCCCAAATGGAGTCACTGTTAGTCATCAGTATTTTTTACATGTTGTTGATGACTAGATTCCATAGTCGAGTTTTCTAGAAGATAATCTCAATCTGTCAATTTGTCATCTAGAAAACACCCCAAACAAATTTTTGTCCTCCTACCCCTCCCTGTTAGTCCATGATGAGAACAATCTTCAGTTTTCAAGTCCTATCTCGCTTCAGCAAAATCTCCTTGTCTATAGCTATCATAGCTTTGTTTCATTGTCATCATTTTCCCTTACTTCTCATACAATTCACTGTCCAAAATTTGACAAAGTGTCTGCTCTTCTATCCTTTATCATCTTGTCATATGAAAATTTGATCATGCCTAAGAAAACACCCAGAATATGTAAAATTTGTCTCTAAGTTAGATAGTGGTGTTTAGGGAGTGTTTCCTTGGCTAAGATATCCTAAGCCAAAAAGCCTGTGTCTAGTACCAATCAGCCATGAATCTTTCCCTAGTTTGCAAAACAAGCCTTGATATATCCATAGGTTGCACACCACTAAGAGGTCGCTTTGTCTCATTTCAGAAGAAGTTCAACAAAGATCCAAATCAGGAAAAGATGAGGATGTTCACTGTCTGAAGAAATATGCTTAGATCAGGAAAAATCTCCATGAAACACCAAAAAAGCTCTCCAAGGTTCAAGAGCATCTATTTTTACATCTCTGCAGGGGTGTAATTGAATGATGATCATGTAGGAAAATAAGAGCAAAGGGACAAGTTCAAACAAGTCTCTCATGTTGAAGGGATTTGCCATCAATAAAGCAAATTAAGTGCAGTGAGTAAAGAGCAACTAATATATATGGTTTTAAATCCAAAAGCTGCCTGAAGAACAAAGATCATTCTCCAAGTCACATGAATACAAAATACTGAGTGATGCTAATCAGCAGTGCTCCATAATCTCCTCCAAAAGCAGTGTTGCATAATATTTCCAAAGGGCATCATCATGTAGGGCATAAGAAGACAGCTGCTTCTTATGTTATTTTGAACCTGATATGTGAAAATTGGTTAAAGGCAATTTCAATATACTTCTGAAAACACAGTCAAGGGAAAAGATAGCTCAATGATGTCTAGTAGCAAACACTCTCCATATACAAATCACATTTCTTCTGGTCTTGTGTTCACAGTGATATTTTACAAAAGGATATATACATCTCAGACAAGGCCTCATAAAGCAAGAGGACATTATTTTCAAGTAATTTTATCAATGATAAATGTCAAATTCCAATTTGTTTCCTATTGGCATTCTTCAAACAAACATACAGAGCAAGGTACAATGTTGAAATAGATGAATATTTTGTGTTTAATATGACCTCCTTCAAATAATAAGTATAGGGTTAGAAACACAATGATAGAAACCTCCTTCAAAGAGCAGAAGGTTAGAAACAAATGATGGAACCTCCTTTATATAAAAGCAAAGGGTAAAAGACACATTGTTGTGACCTCCTTCACTAATAAGCAGAGGGTTAGCATGTTTTTAAGTAGCTTCAGGAGTTTTTTTGCCCCACCTCCTCCAAAGATGAACAAATAATGCATAGCAGGGTTTAAAATGTTGTGTTTGATAAAGTCTCTATTGGTAAGACCAGTTGAGAAATAGTGGTGAAACAAATGAGAGTTCATAGATTGAATGAAATTTTTCATATCACAAGAAAAAGGTTGACATACTGGTGTTAAAGGCCTCTGATCTTATGTTTATGAATTCCTCCTTCAAAGGATAAATCAGAGGTTATAATTTTGATCAAAACAACCTCATATGAATGGTAAAATTGGTAGACCGAGCGCTAGTCACTTCTGCAAACTGGTATAAAGAAGAATTCACACAGAAGGTGTATGTGAAAAGGGAATTTTTATTTTACAGATCCATTATGGTTTATCATAGCTAATCTCTCCAAATTATGAATGAAGGGCATGCACCAAGAATAACTTTTCCAAGCTCATTTAAAAACAGAGGGCACATTGTTAAGATAGGTGAAACTTTCACTGTTTGAAGGCCTCCTTCACAAAAAGAAAAGGGTCAGCTCTCCAAAATATTTGCACTATGAATCAACTCATTCAAAGGGCTTAAAAGGTGATGAATCCATAATTCATAGTCAGTCAAAGGGTGCTTCCATCAAATGATAGGAGACCAAGTCTTGGTGGATACAAGAAATTTGTTTTTTTCTAGATATTCCCAATCAGAGGATAAATTCAAGTTTCAAGTTTAAAAGGCCACCTTCAAAAGGACTATGTGGCACAGTGTCTTATAAAGATAAGTTTTTGTTTAGAGGCCTCCTTTGTGTAAACCAGCTGAAGGTCAAATCATGTTTAAAGACCTCCTTTATGAACAATTAGAAGACCAAATTGAAAGGACCTCCTTACTTCACAAAAAGTGGATTGGCATAGTAGTTTTAAGATGGTTGCAACATAGTTTTTATAGTGACCTCTTTGTAAACAAACATAGAAAAACACATGGTTTAGAATCTCCTTCACTTCATAAAAACAGATGATGCATTGTGGTGATTGAGAGGCTGCAGTAGTGCTTTTATGATAAACTCCTTTGTAAAGAAAAAAGAGGCATAGCACAGTTTTATATTTCCTTCATGACAAGCGGACGATTAAAATATCATCAGGGTTGAATATAGGTTTGAGAGGAAATTTGCAGTGACATTAGAGATTGAAGACATTAGTCATTTTTCAAAAGTTTCTTTCAAGCAAGAAAAAAATGAAGGCTTCTTCAAATCCCGAAAACAAATGCACCAAGTCATTTTCAAAGGGCTACAAAGGCTACAAAGTGAATTCATTTTTTTAAAATTTAAAAAGGAAGAAAAGATGGTTTAAAAAACCTCCTAAAGTACAAAGAGGCATGGCCAACAGATCTGTATGCAATTTTGCAAACTTTGTGGGTGAGAAGAATGAGTACAAGTGATCACTTGAGGCTTGTTGAACGCGTGGCATGCCTAAAGAATTGCGTGGCGTGCCTGTAGAGTTCTGGCAATACAAATTTGTTAAAGGTGCGGCACACCTGTATTATTGTGCAACACACCTGCGCCCGGCGCCTGACGCCCATTTGAACGCAGCACATTTCATCGTTCAGACCTGCCCGACCCAACACCCACTCCTGAACGCGACACCCATGCTTATTTTGCCATTATCCAAGCACTTGGGCTTTTAATACAACTCCTCCCACCTGCCTTGTACCCTCACCGTGGTTATCTTTCATCTCTATCCTTGCAATTGGTGTTTTTACTATTTGCCCGACCCATATTTGCCTCACCCAGGCCAGTGCTGAACGGCCCACCGCCCGGGCCAGTGCTGAACGTGGTCTTGCCTGCCCGGGCTGCTGCTAAATCTCTTTCCTCTTGCCTCTGCAAATTTTCTTCTTCACACCAATAGCTCGCTCTTCCCATATCCAACTCTGCATGCTATTTCTACCTCGCTTGGGCCACCTCTACACACCCATTTTTACACTGCCCGGGCCAGTGCTGAACGGCCCATCGCCCGGGCCACTGTCAACCAGGAGTGTGGCAACTTGCCAAAGTTTTCAAAGGTGCCAAGATCAGATTTTAAACAAGAAATTCATCTCCAACAATAGCTGGGAAATTGTTTAAAGGTATTTATGTCTCTAGGCCAAAATTTTGTTTGATTTAATGGAAAATTTGATATCAAAGTTGAAGGAAAAGTAGTGAATAAGGGAAAGGGGCTTAATTGACAGTTGGAAAGAGGTTTGAGTAGTTAAGGGAAAAGAAACAATTTTCTCTCAAAACCTATCTTGTTTGCTAGCCTAGGAAAAAAACAGTAATTTCAAGAGTGCCCTTTTTTTTCTTTAAATAACCACAGAGAAACAGTGATAAAGGAGTAAAGGATTATTGGCAGTTTTAAAGGGAGATTTGTTGATTTGAGTTTGTAAAAGATAATCACAATTTCACAGAGAAGCTAAACATAGAGCTTAAAGAAAAACACAGTTTTCTCTTAGGACTGTCATGATTATAAAGAGAAAAAGAGCACAGTTTTCTATCAAAACATGTCTTGTTTGCTAGCCTAGGAAAGAACAGAGATTTCAAAGGAAGGACAGTAATTTTCAAAAGAGGAAACATAGATATTTCCAAGAATACTCTGTTTATATAAAAAATCATAGAGAAGCAGTGATTGAGGGGAAAGAGTTTTTGTGTCAAAAACAAAAGGGGACTTGTCTTCAAAAACCAAAAATAGATCTTATTAAAGGCCTCTTTTCTCAAGACACAGTGCTAGAGAAGTAAATTTGTTTTTATTTAACAAATACTTGTTTTCCAACTAAAGAGAAAATCAGTGCTCAAAGAAGGGGTCTATTTTTTAGTATAGTTTAAGGTCTTGTTTTGGTAAGCCAGTGAAGGGTATCAGAAAGAAAAAATGCCTCCAAAGAAGAACAATAAGAGAGTAGTCATGAAAAGAAAAGGGAGTTAGACATCATACAAATAGACAGTGATGCTAGAGATGATGAGGCTAGAATTCTTGAGTCTCTTTTGCTAAACACAAAAGCCAAAATTCATGACATAGAAGCTGATCTAGAAAGGTCAAAGGACCTCATACATGTTCTACAGATGCAAAACAAACAAATGAGTGGTCAAACGACAGTTTATGAGGACCAGACTTTCAAATACCAAAGGGAAGCCTACAAAGCACAAGTCCAGCTTGAAGAGTTGATGGGCGAATTTGATGATACTGAAGAAGAAGAGCAGCCAATAAGAAAAATGCCTAAGACTATGGGCCTTAGGAAAGATTTGGAGAAAAATAAGGAAGAAGAGGCAGCCCTTGTTCGATCTTATCCTCTCACTCAATTGCTCGTCCAAGAAATAGAAAATGATAAAGAATCATGGCTTGAAAGAGACAACAAGAATTTGGAGGATAAATTAGAGAAAGCTAACAGATAAATTGATCTGCAAAGGAAGATGACCAGGCACTACAAGAAGTTGAACCAATTTTCTCGAAGAAAGCCCAAACTTGCTCAAGAAAGGCTCAAAGCTGCCCGAAAGAGGCGCTCGGTAGAAAAAGTGGAGAAAGACATATTTGGGCTTGAAATATTGGCCTCATATTCCTTTCATGATTCTAAGAACCCATAAGGGTCTTGCTCACCAAAATTGAGAAAATTTTGATATGATTTTGTTTTTTGTGTTTTTTGGCCCTAATTGCACATTTTTCAAGGCACTGCCATGGGTGCTAGGAGCATCCTCGGCTCATGAAAGTCATTTTTTTGGATGGAATAAATTTGGGGGTAGATACTAACAAATTTTCAGACCCAAAGGAGGTGTTTTGGTCCCCCAAAGAGGCAAAAATCAGTCAAAATTCACCTTTCTGCCTCACATATCAGCAGATGAGACCCCCCTGGGTGTTTTCACTCAGTCCACCTTTTTACATACTTCAAGGATAATTTTGGGAAACATCAAGTAGTTCTAGAAGCTAGACATCTAGGGCTTTCCAACGAGCCATCACATGCCTCATTTCGACATCGGGAGGTCCCTCAAAAGTTGTCTGCAAGACAAGAAATTTTCTACTGCCACGTTCCTGTAGCTTTTTGGCAAAAAAGGCTGATTTCTGAAGATGCTCATCCAAATGTGCGTTAAACCTTTTTTAGCACTTTTCAGTCATGTAAAGTCAATTTTATTTCCTTTTTTAGCATTTTATAGATATTTTGTACAAAATCAGATATTTGCAATAGGCCAATGGCCTTCTAGATGCTCTTGGATAGTTTCTTTCTCTTTGGCCTATATATTCCAAGAGATTTCATTGTTACAAGAGGTTGAAATTAATTTTATAGAGCAATAAATGATATTAAAAGCTTTGAAGAAATACTTTGTCTCATGAAGTGGATGATTTCTTGTTTGTCTTGGATGGTGGAAGAGGACTGTTTGTAGGATTCCATGGCTTGGTGAATGGTATAGTGTTCCTTATCTGTTATGTTTTCCTTATTTTATCATACATTTTTTCATGCTTCTTGCTTGCTATAGGTCAGTAAAGAATATATTTGAGACATGCCCATGGAGGAACCTCAAGTTTCCTGATTCATTACAACTTCTATGTTTTTCTTCTTTCTTAGTTATGTCAAATAATTCTTAACTGCTCTTTGATACCCTAAGAACTTGTTATCAATTTCATTAATGGTTATTATGTATGCTATCTAGTATGATTCACGGTATGCCCTGCTTACTCATAGCTATACAAAACCCCATCACTGAAACCTTTCTTTGAATATTTGATTGTCCTAGTTAATCCAAAGAGGTCTTGTTTCGATCTTGCCCTTTGCCCATGCTCTGCAATCTTAGTTAAAAGTTTCTCGATAGCTCAAAATATGATATTTAGGAGTTCCCTCTTCATAGATTGAGTTGTTTGTTTGAATTATTTGTTTTCCCAAAAGTCTGAAGGTGATTTTCCCAAAGTTAGAGGGTCTTATACTTCTATGTATCACCTGAATGTTTATTTTATGCATCTATCAGTTTGAGTTTCATTTATAGTGATTAATGGTTAGCCCTACCACATGGATGTTTGCTGTAAAACTATTTGTGCTTAAAAATTCTTTTTCTTTCACCAGCTTAGTGTCCATCTCATTTCACTTCACCTAAAAGAATCCATTTATCTCGACCAAATTGGCCCTGCAATTTACCTTGTCCTCCCTTTGAGGCAGTCTCGACCTTATCGACCCCATAGCCCAGTTGATCTAACAATATTTTTATCTTTTATCCTTTGATCAGTTCTCCCTCAAAAAACCTAAAACAAACCAAAACATACTTAACAACTAGCATAAAATTAGATACATAGAAAGCAAACAAGTTTACATCCTTTGCACAAATAGAGAGAGCCCTCTCTGAGTCCAGGAAGGCTAGGTCCTTGGGCTCCAAAATTGGTTTGATGTTACCTTGTCATTTGGCTTGCCAATCTACCAAATCACGGGACCCTAACACCACCAACCAAAGACATGCTCATGGGCATCCATGTCTCTGGCTACAACTATGAATCTAGAATGACGAATTGTGGCTCAGGCTTGCTTGAACTGCTGTGTCTCTGGCTACAAATCTGAATCTAGAATGAGAGATTGTGGCTCAGGCTTGCTTGATGTGGTGTCGAAGCTTTTAGATGACTACCATTTTCCCCCCTGTCAGGTACAAGGTGAGATGATGGCGAAAACTCAACTGCAAGTTTGTTCAATATTCCAGAACAAGTTCTAATATGCGACTTAAACATCTTCTTGGCTATTGATTCCCATTGCCAAGAAGTGATCCATCCAAAATGAGTCTTTGTTCTTGTAGGAGGCTTGTTTCTGAAGCATCTGTGTGAAGAATGGGTGTTTTGACCACAGTGCTTGCATGGGAGAAGATCAAAACAATGATCTTTCATATGGCCAACTCGATCACAGTGTTGGAATTTTTCAATCTGTTGTTGTTGTTGCTATGGAAGAGGGGAAGGATCTGGAACATTTGAAGGTGAAATGCCATAAAGAAATCTGACACTCTGAAATTTGATGGGCTTGGGTTAGTCTGGAATATGAAAGGACAATTCCTTGTCATATCCAAGACCTGTTCTGTGCTTGTTATGGACAAGCTCTTCCCAAGGTCTGATGATGGGCTTGGGAAGTGCAGATTGAGCTACTGCATCTGCATGTAAATATGCTCTTGTACAAGGAATTGAATGTGAATCGACTACAAAATTACTGACTTGCTATTTATGAGAGTCTCTTTCAATTTTCTAAATAGAAACAAGTTCAGAATGATGACTCCGCTGCTGTAATTCTTCTTGCTGAAGATGAGATTATAGTTGTAGGAAATCAATATTTTCTTATGCATGATGCAAGAAAGTCTAGATATCAAAGAGAGTGTCTTTACTAATTCAGATTGTGTCATCAACAATGGATTGTATCAAAGTTTCCAAGGACTATAATACTTCATAAAATTTGGCCATTTTCCAAACAACTCAGGCTCAAGAAATAAAGGGTGTCAGCTTCAACTGATAATGCACCCGTTTACAATGTAAACAAATTGCGAATATTCTTCAGTTTGTTTTCAATCAATCTTCTTCAAAATGGCTGCTACAATTTTAGAGGTAAATATAAATGTCCACAGGCAAATGAATCCTTTAGCTAAAAGCACCCATATTCTCCAACAAGTTCCACTTGACCCCTCCGAGAAGAAATTATGCTACAACATGGAGAATGTGGCTCAGTGATGAAATAAACAATGGAATAATACAATCATATGGGCCAATGCATTCGGCTTCCTCTGCAAGTTTTATCAGTCACAAAATTATACACGACTTCCTAAATGTTGCACAAACTCTTCCTCGAAGTTCGCTGCAAATATACAAATGATATCAGCCTCTGTTTGTATCTTTTATGTTGTTGGAACCCCTGGATAAATTCGTGGGTATCTAGAAATCTAACCCTCAATCCAACTGAAGTAGGAATTTGACTTCAAATTTGAAAGATTATCTTCTCAAATTAAACCTCCAATTCTGAAAATGCTTGGCCCTTTTTGTGAATAAAATTATGAAAATTATGCATTGAGAAACCCACAAAATAACTTATTATATTCAAAATTTGGGCATACGTTGAATTTAAATAAGAGTATGAACCTGGGGGAAAAACTCTTCATCTTGTGTGAGTCTCTCTTTCCTCTCTGCGCTGCTGTGAGGCTGTTCTTTGGTGCTTCTATTTCTATAGACTCAACCAGATTTTAATTCATCATGGGAAAGGAGAAAACCCATATCAACATGTGGTTATTGGCCATGTCGACTCCGGCAAGTCAACAAACACGGAGCATTTGATTTACAAGCTTGGAGGAATTGGCAAGTGTGTGATTGAACATTTTGAAAAGGAACCTACTGAGATGAACACAAGATCATTCAAGTATGATTGGTTTCTTAACAAGCTCAAGGCTGAACGTGAACGTGGTATCAAAATCGATATTGCACTATGGAAGTTTGAGACAACCAAATACTACTGCACTATGATTGATGCCCCTGGCCATCATGATTTTATCAAGAACATTATTACTGGAACATCTCAGGCTGACTATGCAGTTTTGATCATTGAATCTACCACTGTAGGTTTTGAAGCTAGTATCTCCAAGGACGGTCAGAAAAGAGAACATGCTCTATGAGCTGAAGCTGTTGACGACTAGGGATTCGAAGGGACGAACGGGGCATGCAGAGAGTGCGAGGAGGGGAGATGGATCACGAGGAAGGTAGCGGAAGGGACGAAGGAGTTATATTAATGTATTACATCAACGTATGATAGGTGTTACATATGGAGGTATATAACCTGTAGGTATAAATAATGGTATGACCTATAACCGCTGGTATGATAGGGCCCGATGGTATGGTGGTATTATAAACTGTGCGGAGGAGAGGATATATGGAGCGACGTGAGGGTAGGTGCAGAGGAGTGGAGATATGGAGTAGTGTGATGTATCAAATCGCATCATGAAGCAGTGTATTATAGCCAGATTGTATAAATGGGAAAGAGCTGAGGAGTGGGAGAGATAGGGATGAGGGAGTCACGGATTAGAGGATCATTATGCTACACAATGGGGAGAGCGAGGGGTCAAGCGAATTGAGCTTGGCTACTAGCACCACGATATAGTCACGATGTGATGTAGGGACCAATTGTGGTATGGAGCGCACCAACATCTATGGGAGGGGCTGACTGTGGTATGGTCGCATTATAGAAACTTCAATGGACGTAATAATTAAACCGCCATAATATATGTCATCATGTTAATAAACTAACATATATAAAACACCATCGCAACACAACATACAACCTTCAAAAAATTGTCAACAACATTCACGGTGTTTTAAAACCATTGAAGACACAACTCATATACATGGACCTTCGCATACAAATATTTTAAACCATTTTTTCGAGGTAATATGGAGGCAACACTGAAACTGGCCATACCAACAAAATCATCTCTCAGAAAATCCCACATTGTTTCATTCCTTTAAAACCGGAGGCATATTACAAATGTGTGTTCTCAGATCACCGCATTCCAGTCTCCACACCAATCTTCAAACACGCCAACACAGAAAATTCAGAACTAATAATCATACACACCAGGGAGCGAGAATCACTCCGAGGATGAGGATGATAGAAATTTGGTAGACGGTAGAAATTACATAAGGGAGTTACAAGGTAGAAAATCTAAACACACATGGATAAGACAATGCTCAAAAAACTGAAATTTTACCTTACAGTCCCAACTCCATATGTATTCCTTGTTTGGTTACTCAAAGTTGCAGGCTCTGATGAAGAGATGGAAAATTTGGTATTCTTCCTTATCGAACTAAGCTTGATGCAAAGGCCACAAAGACTAGTGGCTCAAATTGGAGCAGGGTCAGAATTCGTCGGATTTGATACCATGTTAAACACACACATGGTGTATGAGAAGATAAAACACACAAATAGGAAAGATAGGCATTCGTTGTTCATATTATTCACCATAGATGTAAATTTATAATACAATGGTGTGACTCTTGGATTCATCTTCCAAGGCCACTTGGACTCCTTTGTGACTCTTCGCCTTCCACACCTACCCATAGAGGATTAGGTGTCCAACAAATTTAAATTGGTTAAATCACTTTATTTAGAAAAAATAAACAAAAAAATGATTTATTTATCATTTCAAGAATGGGGTTAAGGAATAATTTAGCAAATAATGATTTGTTTAATTATTTATAGGTGATTTAGTCAAATTTAACAAGGAATAAGAACTAAATAATGATTTTATTAATTATTCCTAGAGAAAAATAAGAAAAATAATGATTTATCTAATTATTTCTCATAATTGGGTTAAATATGACGAGGAATATTATTTAAACAATGGTTTAATTAAGTATTCTTAGAGGAAAATCAAATAAATAAGGATTTATTTAATTATTCCTCATGGGGTTTCTTGTTTGAACGAGAAATAACTTAATAAAATATGGTTTATTAAATTATTTCTTACAGTGAAATAAATTTTACTATGGTAAAATTGATCTTACATGATGTACTTCAATCCATCTAATTGTAAATGGTTATATGACAAAAAATTGGTGTAATAGATTGCCCCCTAACGTGTGAGTGTTAAGAGCTAATCGTATGACTGAAGAATGTTGTAAGAACACAATCACTAGACATCGAAGGGGAGTCAGAGATAGAGAGAGACATAGGCGAAGTGAAGCGAGAGAGGATAATAACTGAGGGGGAAAGACCTACAAATGATATAAGTCTCCTTTAATTTTTGGGTACCTTTTCTTAGTGAAGCAAGGGAGGCATACCTATGCCCGCTGAGATGACAAAGTACAAAGAATAATGGTGCGCCCAGTTAAGTGAGAATGAGCTATTAAGTACATGATAAATGGCACATGACATGCTGGCATAAAATGAAATAGACCAAAATATAAGGGATCCCACATAAATACTACTCCGGGGTCAGCAACCAGGACTGAATACAATAATATTTGAGTACATGAGACATAATAACAACCAAATAAGCCCTAATAAACAAGAAAGGGCTATGAAAATATGAATGGATCATCTCAGTGATACATGCATGCAATATGCACTACAAGCAGCAGGAAATGAACCTATCAAATATGTGGAGCTACATCTGAGGCTATAGCATAATATGAGGTCATTTGAGCATGTGGGGGGATACCTGAAGGGCCACCCCCTCATGATGTCTGAAGCATCTTACACACACCAAGGAATCACTGGTACAATCTGTTGTATCACCGAACCATCAAGTATACAAATCTTTATCATGCAAGAAGGAGATGGATGAAAAAAAATCAAGTCAAAGGGCAATAAGGAGTCCCTTTTCCTGATTTGAGGCACCGAACAAGAATGGAAGCTGGAACCAAGGTATACCGCCCTCTAGACTTGTCTTTTGGAATGAATGTGATGATGTCGATAGAAGGAGGTCTACCATAGGTGAGGCAATGAGGAATCCTCAACGAAGGCACGAGGGATCATAGTAAAGTGACTGATGGACTGACACTAGGGATGATGATGGAATGGGGGATACTGAGTAGCGAACATACGACTTCCCTTGTTAGAGCATAAAAAGCATGGATAACCTGGCATCGACTGACTCGACTTCGGAGGGGATGGGGGATAATATGACTGGAGGCTAAAATGGGCGACATGAGAGAGGAACAAGGGAAAAATTGATGGAATATTGTAACATTAGGCAAAGGGACTCAGGAAAGACTCCATGAATGTGATGGTGACTCAACTCGGATGCTATGAAAAAGGGTGACTCGATGAGGCTGTCACACATAATAGGCCTGGTGGGGACCATAAAAGCATGAGAAAAAGATGTTTACTCATGATGAAAATAGACACACACGTTGAAAAGTATGAAGGCAAAGTAGTGCCCCAAGTACAAGCAACGCAAGTGAAGAAATCCAATTTTGAGAGGCGGTGAAGTGATCCTTCTTGGAAAAATTACTGCTGGGTGAAGTTTAAAATCACGAAAAACAAAAGGATACCCATTTTATAGCTCGATGAGATATTTCCAACGTTGCTGATGGTTCGTTAAACCAAGCTATGATTTGGTCACAATTGGTGAAAGACAAATTAGGGTTTTTCTTTTGATAGGGCGATTTGTAGAAATTACACCAATGGATTCAATCCGATCATGTAATGTACCAAAACAAGATAGTGAATCCTTCTACAATATTTTCGAAATATAAATTTTGATCTCTCAATCACATGTAAGTAAGAGAAACAATTTAAATCAATACACAACACTAGATATTCCTGGGGAAAGCAACTACTCAAAACCCCTCCATATTTATTGTATAATAAACCAAGGAATCATGAAACAATACAATGTATTTGTGATCACCACAACCTCATACAATCTACCAATTGCTTCACACTGATATAGGCAAAATTGGAAAAACACATATCCAATTATCAACCTACCCTCAGCCTACCCTGCTTACGCAATCCATAGAGAATTAAACCCCTATTAAATATGAAATTCAGCCTTCCTTGATTGCACAATTCATCATGGGCTTCCTGTGGTTTTATAACTGCACCTAGGTAATTTTCCTAAAATACAACTGATAGTTTACTAGCCTTGAACCTTTGTCTCAACTGGGTCTCCACTAGAATTAGCATGCATGCAGCTATAAATAGTGAATCACCGGTTACTTGGTAGATCACTACTGGTGAATTTAATATATTTTAATTCACTTGATCTTCCATTAGGTCATTAAACAATAAGAACTAGTTAAACTGATTTTAACTCAATTAATGTGAGTTAACTGATCTCAGCCACACTACACTAGTGCTACAAATACAATTGGACATAATAGAATCACTCCACATGCCTATTCTTATACCCTCAACTCAAAATTCTTGAGCTAACTAAGTCTATCACATTTAGTTAACTATTACAAGTTGTTATGAGATAATATTACAATTAATTTTCCAATTTATTTAATAAATTGGCTTACACACTAATGTATCGCTAGGACCCATCACTCTGTGACCTATGATCCCACACTAGTGTGTGTTGCATTTTCTTGTTGAATTTCAACACAATTTCCATCCAATTTGATTCATTTTCTAGTGGAGCTTTAGTGAACTTGGAGAGGAGGAGAAGGCCCTAAAAATTGCGGTGATCGTAAGGGACAAACCGACCGTTGAAATCGAGATCCGTCAGTTACAGGTTGGTGGCCTAACCCTACTCTACTTTTTTAGTGGATCATTTTTTCAGATTAGGTGCCCAAAGCGAAGGAACAACACTCTGCCCATCCTCATGGCCAACTAGAACTTTCTGGGCCCTATACTGCGAGTTGGCTCATAGTTTTAAAGGGGAAAATTGTTTTCTCATAGGTACAGGGATGGAAAATTGTAAGTTGACAGAAAGGGTGAGTTTGTCCTGTTTTTTGGCTGGGAACTGGGGCTTGATGATTTTGATGCAATTTTTCTTCCTCTGAGTTGAAAAACATGTTGGGTTCGTGTAGGTATGGCAGAGTTAAAGATCATTTGGAGAGAGAGATATTTGGATGCACTTCATTCAAAGATCTAGGGGGATCAGGTGGTCCGAGGTGCACTGGCGAGGTACAGGGTTCTCAAGTTGATTAAGAACCCATTGATGAGGGTAGGGGAGCCCTTGCTATCCAGGATAATCAGCTACTAGGATCCAGACCAGGATGCCTTTGCAGTGTAGTGGCACCAAATCGAGTTGATCATACAGGAAATCTATTTCTTGACCAAACTGCTGCCATTGGAGGTGGTGGGAGATATACATCCGGTGTTACCATGAGGGCAGAACATATCAGAGTTCATGGAACGCTACCGCAGACTAGATGCTCATGCTAAAGGCAAGACCATATTGATCTGTGATCTAGTGAGACTAGAGACACGGGCTATCGCCGCAACAATACTAAGAATCTTGGGAAACCAGGTGTTCCACCACATCACTAGAGGGAAGATGATGTTAGTTAAGAGTGTACTGAGTGGGACCTACTATGGGTGGGCCCAGATGATGCTGTTGTCAGTTAAACAATAGCTATCACTATGCAAGTGACAGGTGAACCATGACTATGCTTTTGATATAGTGTTGTGCTTGTTCTTTTTCGAGAAGATCCCCACACTTCGACCTCATGTATAGATCTAGGATGGGGGCCCGCAAGAGCCCAGGATGCACCGCTGGGGGAAACTATTGCAGAGAGGAGGGGTTGGGGGAGTTAGACGAGTGTTCCAACCCTAGTTATTCACACATTGGGACCAGATGTCGCTATATATAGACGACTATCTATACAATGTTATGAAATTTCAGGGTGACCCTGAATTGCCACTTCCGTTGGGTTGAGAATGGGGCCCTGATGGTATGTGAAAGTTGCTATATATTATGGTGAATTTAAATTTTTTAGAATATGTATGTGGTACTGATTTATTACTTTTGGTATGAAGATATAGCACCAGTGAAGCCGGCAGGGTATATGGGATGACTCACAATGCTAGGGGTTGCAGAGTCTAGTAGAGCAAGAGACGACTAGGGACTTGACTATCAGGCCCTGCTGGAGGATATCTGTCATAGGTGCGAGTTGATGATGACCGACATATTTGAGGGAAGATGGCATGATCTTGAGGACTGGTACATTGAGGGATGTATCGGGCTACCCTCTGAGTGGCGAGGGGTCATGAGGCGCATGGCGATGGCCGATCAGGCTATATGGGATCTGTGGGTTGCAGGAGCCGAGCCATTGGATCGGGACCCTCCAGATAGTGATTAGATGTAGGGGCATGTGGTGCCCCTAGTTTTGATTTTGCAACATGCTATGGGCATGTCAGATGTATTAAAGTAGAGGACTCCAAAACATTTATGGGTTTATGGACACATATTATGGATATGCATATTTTTATATATGACGAGTATATCGTTCGCCATTTGTTTATGATTATTGTCTTGTGTTAAATGCATGCGATAAGTGCCAATATAGAATATTGTTTGCAATGATATCTACATAGTGATTATGGGCTTTAGGTACATGACTGAATGTAATGGTTTCAAATTCAGGCACTAAGAACTTCATTCGTAAATATATTCTAAAAGGTACATGGTTATTCACACGATACATGCCATTCAATTGCATGACAAGTAGAAAGGAATCTAAGTGAACATGAAGATGCAGGATGCGACAATCAAGGACATCGACTAACAAACCTATCACTGCATCATATTCAACCTGATTATTGGTGGCAGATCCAATGCATACACTGTTGGAGAGGAGTAACGAATGCATGGGGGTAAAAATGGCCCAGGTTGCTGAGTCTAGATTCCAAGAGAAGTGACTTGCACCATTGGCATAGCCGATATACGGTATGGATGATGGATCCATTTGAAAGGCGCCACAAGACAATAAATGAGATGATGATGAATAATGCAAGCTACCTAAATGCATGACAGAAATAAAACACACATTTCAATGGGAGATGCTATGGCTAAAATCTCTTAAGTTAGAGTGCATTGTGAGGGTTAGGAAGGATTTGGCCTTCGAAATCCTCTGGAAGGTATTCCCCCTTGCCAAAAAATTGGGTTTCAATGTAATGGCCACAAAGTGTATGTGGATCAAATTCTTGGGTTCGATGGAAGGAGGGGAAAAACCAATTGACCTCACTATGGATGAATTCTTTGGACTCCACAGAATACTGGTCATGGGATTGCTGCGGAAGGAAGTACGCATAGTGGTGCATATCATCCTAGGGAAATTAAAGGGTGGTCATCGCTTCCATAATGTCTTTATAAGAGTGGAAGATGGGAGGACTGACAGAAGAAATACCACATGATGCGACAGGGATACTTGACGCATCATCATGAGAGATATGGTTCACATATGCATTGCTATAGAGGGTATATGAAGAGATATTAGATGAAACATCTACCGATGTTGAGCCCAAGGTGATCACCGAAGCAAGTTGAGTCAAAACAGAAGGGGCCCAGAGGGGTCTTCCAACATGGATCTCATGGATGATGACAGATAGAGGATAGTGGCTGAAGGTTTCGTCATCTCGACATTAGGGGGGGAGGTACCAAAATGGGTGCAGAAATGTCCTCTGGTGTTGCCGAAGCAAAAATCACAAGTAGAGGAGTACAGGATCCACTACGAGCGGCCTTTATTTGGCGAACAACCTCAAGGGTGTCACGAAAGTCATCGATACGGGGACAAAGATGAGAGTAGTGCCATAAAGATCATATTGGTGCGACTGGGTTTGAAGGTTGACTTCAGTGGTATTGAACTTGTCAAAATTCATCATGAGAGTATGGTATTCAGGGGTACCAGACTGTGAAGGTTTAGGGGCAGCCTGAACTTGAGGGGGTCGGGCAGCCACATATCCTTGCTGAGGGAAAGGATTAGTGAACATAGCTGGTTGAGTTGGCGTAGGATTTGGAGGAGCCAAAGCAGTAGCTTGTTGTCCTCTAAATGTTGCTTGTGCTTCCCACAACTGGTGCATCTGGGGTAAGAGGGGACAATCAGGATTATAATGGCCATGGACATCACAAAAATAAAATGGTTTGTTCGTACAAAGAGGCTTTTTCTGCTTGGGCTAATCGCCCTGTTGCTAAATGTTAGTGTTATGTTGGCTCCCTTGCGGTGCATTCAGTTTATTACCTTGGCACCCTTGATTACCATGCGTTGGTTGATTTTGGTCGCCTTTGCTTTTTTTCTTGGAATTAGGAGGATTAGTTGCACTTTGCTTTGCATACACCTGACCTTCAGGGGGAGGTGGCTATTATGGTAGAGGCTGAGAAGGCACGGGAGGCTGGGGTGTTGATGCCAGAGGGGCTGGAGCACCATGATGTGGATAAGGATAGAAAGGAGGTTGATCAACGTTGGGGTAAACAGGTTGAGCAACAACTGGCCTTGGCATCGATTGATGTAAATGGGAAAATGTGTAAGGTCTGCTTTGTCCTAGATACATGCTACTGGGAGGGGGATAAGTGCTAGAGGAATTGGACCCTCCTTGAGGGAAACCATAACCCATGGAAGGATGAGTATACATATGTGAAAGAGATCCAATGATACCCCCCTAGTGCGTTGGCACCACCAAGTCTAGGAAGATTCAGTAAAATAATATAAACATAACCAGATTGGGCGCAGATGAAGTCATATTTCAACGTGACTTGGAGAGCTTCTTCCTCGGTTTGAGTTAAGTGATGAGCTCCATCATTAGACATATTTGGCGGCATTAATATTAACCTTTTTTCCTTCTTAGATCTCTTTTTATTGAATTTTTATTATTATTTGGTTTTATGATGCTAGTATAGGTGGTGATTAAGGATAACATACTCTTAGTGCCTAATATAAGGTTGAGTGTAGAAAATCATGAATCATGAATCATTTTTATAAGGATTTTATCATAAAGGCTCGGAGGAGACAAAAAAGAGGAATTATAGGAGGATTGTCCACCCTCAAAGGAAACCAAAGGATCTCAAATATTTTCTTTAGCAATTGAAATTCCAAAAGCAGTCAAAGGATCCCCAAGGATTCTCTCCAACAATTCGAATTCCAGAGGCAACCAAGCAACTCAAAGAGGAGTGCACCCAATCCTTGTTCACTGAGAGTCAAGTGGACTAAATCACCATTTTATAGGGAGCTGTTGGTAGAGCTGCCCTGTAGAATAAATAGAGTAGAGCTAGAGCTAGGAAGAGTTAGTATATTCTAGTCAGTAAGTTGATTCCTTTCAGAACTATTGTTGTCAGCTATTGAGCTTTTTTTTTTATTCAGGGATCAAAATTTCAGATATGTATGCAGTTATTATTTTATGAAATGAGCAGACTGATTTCATTCGACTGATTTAAGTTTCATAGGGCTAGGCTTGTGGGTTAGGGCCCAATCCATGTGCCTAAGCTTCTCTGTTGTTACTATCTTTTCCTTTCTGTCATTTAGCTAGTTTTTCTTCTTCCATTTAAGTTAGATTTGCTTACGATAAGTTTCATTGTTGTTTAGTTTTTGTGTTGCTGTAGTTTTTAATTTCTTATGCATATTAAATAGAGGAAAAAATCCAAAAAAATATGGTCAAGTCCCCCCTCTCATCATTGTCAATAGAGTTCGAGCAAGGTAGACCTTCCCACAGGCCAAAATTGCTTTCTGTTTGAGTTTTGGGAAGAAATTGTATTACCAAGTCCAAGCCTTTCTTTCACTATTTTATCACACATTTCTGTCTATTTCCTGTGCATAATCCGTAGGTGTGTTTAATTTCTGAGCACTACTCTTACACCTCCATTCCCATCCTTTCCTTCTCACCTTAACACTGTACTTACCCTTGTTCCTAATGCACTTAAGCCCTTCAAGCATTACTTCTTTGTTTTTATTCATTCACGACCGCCTTGCTTTTTATGAAAAACACATGAAAAACCATTCAAAACCACTCAAAACCCAACCTCCACCTTTGCTCCTCGAGTCTCCCGCCACCATACGTTGCACTTCACAAATCGCAACATTTGGCTTTTACCTTTAACACTTACTGCTCATTCCTTGCGATTGCAATATTTCAAAATCGCAAATCGCACTTCACACCATTTACCTTTTACCTTTAACACTTACCGCTCGTTCTTTATGAATGCAATATTGCAAAATCACAAATTTCACTTTGAACCATTTACCGTTTCTCCCTTAACACTTACTGCCAGTCCTTGCGATTGCAATATTACAAAATCGCGCCCCGCCGTCGGTCCCACCACCACGTCACCCATTGCAAAATTGCACTTTGCACATTTTAGCTTTTACCCTTAACACTTACCACTCGATTCTTGCGATTGCGATATTGCGAAATCACAAATTGAAAATCACACAGTTTAAATTTTTGCATAACACTTACGGCTCATTCCACCGATGCGATAACTCCACCATGTCACTCATCGCACTTCGCACTTCGCAGAACTTACCACATCATAGATCGCAACCCGAAAACTTTACCACATCGCAAATCACACTTCACAAATTTTAGTTCATTCATGTTGATATTTTCCGCTATCCATCTAAAATTGCGATATTGTGATTCACGACCTGCCACGTCACTTCACACTTCACATAACTTAGTTCATTCTTGTTAATCCTTATCACTATCCCTTTAAACTTGAGAAGTTGCGATTGCAACATCGCACATCGCGACTTTTGTCCTCCATCGCACTCCGCCATCAAATTTTTGAGTTATGTCCGCTCCAAAGTCATTTCTCACACTATCATAAAGTTTAATAAGGGTTTAACCCCCTCTTTTTGCTTCCAAACCTCGTTTCATGTGTTAAACCCCCCATTAGCCTCTTTTAGCACTTTTCTTCCCTCCAAGTTGCAAATTAACTATTTTAAATTAGAATTAAGTCATGGATAGCCTAGTTGCATGGATAGAAGCATGGTAGATAAATAATAGGATAAGTAGAGTGCATTTAGCCATTTGGCCAAGTTAAGTGTGGTTTAGAATTAGTTTCCTTTCTACTATTTGTTTTCTTCTAATTAAATTAGTTTCATTCTTGTCATTTCCTTTCAGAAATTTAATTTAGTTTCTTACAATCATTTCCTTCTTGCACATTAAATTAGTTCCATTTCTATCATTTCCTTTCTGCAATTTAGTTTAGTTTCATTGAAGTATGACAAAATTCACTGAGAACCCCTAGAAGTAGCACCCTTTCGTAAAGTAGAAGATGATGACATGAATATAATGCATCTGCTGTGTATATAGCACTGTCACCTCAATTTTTTTTATGAAACCCAGGTTGATAAAGTAAAGTAGGGCAGCCCCTGGGAGTTGCAGCACTCTTGATGCAATACTAGGGCTCACCAGTGAATGAGACACGCCATATTTACCAATAGAAGGAAAAAGCGTTATGAGTAAAAAATCCATATAGACACAGTCATCAAATGTGGGATCTCGACATAAGCTCCTCCTTCTACACCATTATTGGACATGGCCAGAAATGCGGGTGGAAAAATTTTGATAGAAAGCGGTCAGCGACTCAGTACCAGTATCATATCAGAGAGGTAGCTGGAAATATGACATAATCACTTTAGCAAGAGTCACAAAAGTGGAATGAGAGGCATCGATATGGTCAACATAACACTTTTCAACTTCTCCATTAAGTGTACGTTGGAATAACCAAAGACGGATGGAGTCATCAGTGATAGAATTGGACGAACACCACATATGAAAGGAGCGGACGTGATTAGTATGGTCCTCTCTAGCGTTTCCTTCAAACTTAGGGATGTATGAAGGAAGATTAGTTGGCATAACATACCAACCTAGATTTTGGAGTATAGGGTCGTTAATTAGCTGGTTGAAATCGAGGAGGCTTAAACTTACCATAAAAGGTAGCAAAGGAGTAGCCGGAACGGTTCCAGTAGGGGGCTCCACTAGTAGCAGCTCCAACATTAGGGCTGGGGCTACCACCAGCTTGAGGAACATAACCTCCATTGGTGCTTGACATGGTGACAGAATGAGGTGGAGGAGAACTGGATTCGAAATCATAGGAAGGACCCGATGAACCAGAATCAGAGTTGGTCTGGGGACTCGACGAAGGAATAACTCAGATTCTACATGGTGGAGTAAGTATTCCTAACGAAAAATGAGGATGAAGGCCTTGGAGTCTCCGAGATAAACGTCGTGGGGGCGCAAATATGGCAAGACACAGATGACATGAAAAGGGTGAAGAGTGATAAACAAAGGCTCAATGAGGCAGATAAATTAATTATGATGTTTATGTATTAGCTTGGTAGTGTAAACCAAGCGCTCTTCGCTTTAGGTGTGCGTTTGTGCAAGAAGTGTGTTAATTTTAATTAAGCCCAAGTGATTGTATAAATAAAAAGGAAAAATGCTGAATAATTGTAAATAAAACTAAAACGACAGTAAAATAAAAGGCTAAAGATGCATAAATTCAACCCAAAAGAAGGCTTCCCAAACAAATAGTCTAAAAGGCGAGAGAAATTGACTCAAAACACACAAGATAGCCAAAATATCTAAGGTAAAAGGTACAAGGATCTAATGACTTAGATCTGCTGGAAAAGATGCAGAAAACAACAAGAAACCAAAGGGAAAACTGCTGCAAAATGGGAGGTGAAAGGTTATAACCCTAAGGGAAACAAAGGGAACCCTAAGGGAGAGACCAAATAAAATTAAAGAGGGGGTTTTGGATGGAATAATAACCGATGTAAAAATACCGGAAAGAAGGATAGATCAGACCCTAAAAAATGGCTGAAAGCACTGCAAAATCTCAGACTACCTACTCAGACAAATTCCTCCTAGAAAGGTGGAAGTGTATTGAAACCCTAAGGGGCTTGGTACTACTTCAAGGAGAAAAAATGAGCATATATAGGCATAATTCAGGCTGATACAGAGGTTAGATAACCCTGAACAGTGCTTGCGGTAAACCCCGATAATCACAGAAAAAATTCCTAAAAAAATTTATAGCTCACATGTACTGCCCTATAAGTTGGTAAAATCGCAGTTTCTCGACTGATAGATGCAAGTTTAGGCATAAATCACAGGTTTTGGGCCAAAAAGTGTGATTTATAGGTCCAGGATCCTTGGGCGGTAGGTTGAGGAAAAATTTGCCATCTGTGGCGTGACTGATACCTGTTACCTGCGGAAAACACTCGAAAACACACAAAAGTTAGAATTTTTATTGTTTTAGGGCATAAAAGGTAAAAAAAACATTAAGAGACTAAAAATAGCTGAAGAAAAACCCTAGTTACCAAAGAAGATGGTCACGCAGGAATCTGAATTACAACAGTGGAGTCGCCATTTGTTAGAGTAAACTCTTAACGCAAGTGAACAAAAAGAGATCACTTTAGCTGTGTGTGAAAAAAAATCCTAACAACAAAGTTGGTTGCTTAACTTCCTTAGATCTGCAATATATATTCGAAACAAATGCAACAAAAACCTAGATCTATGCAGTAAAATAAGTTAAATATTAAAAATAAATAAGAGTTGATCCAAATATCCAACAGACAAGACAATATGTATAAATAATTTTATATGTATTAACACATGGGAAGGGAACAAAGAATGGTGTTACTAGCCCCCCTCAATGGGATGGGTTCTTGGTTGTCCTCAACGCTTCAGATCCATAAGTTTCTCTCTCTCAATGGTGTAGAAAACCCAAGATGTGTTGAACTCTAAGGGAGCTCAAGAAGCAAGGAAATAGTAGCAGCAATGTGAATGATCAAAGCGTAAAAATGAAAGTGATCAAAGTGAATAATGAATGGAAAACCCTCCTATTTATAACAAAATATTGAGTTATCCTTGATAATGGCGAATAATAAAAAAATATTAACCAAGATCTAGATCTAACTGCTTGGAATATTTTATTATATTTTGTTGGAGGGAAAACAAATTTAAATTGGTTAAATCCATTTATTTAGAAATAATAAACAAATAAATTATTTATTTATCATTTCAAGAATGGGGTTAAGGAATAATTTAACAAATAATGAGTTTTTTAATTATTTCTAGGTGATTTAGTCAAATTTAACAAGGAATAATAACTAAATAATGATTTAATTAATTATTCCTAGAGAAAAATAAGAAAAATAATGATTTATCTAATTATTTCTCATAATTGGGTTAAATATGACTAGAAATATTATTTAAACAATGGTTTGATTAATTATTCCTAGAGTAAAATAAAATAAATAAGGATTTATTTAATTATTCTTCATGGGGTTTCCTGTTTGAACCAGAAATAACTTAATAAAATATGGTTTATTAAATTATTTCTTATAGTGAAAGCAATTTTACTATGGTAAAATTGGTCTTAGATGGTGTACTTCGATCCATCTAATTGTAAATGGTTAGATTACCAAAAATTGGTGTAACATACATCATTTAGACCTAGGGGGGTTATCATGCAATCTTGAAAGTTTTGACCCTCAATATTATAAATGGGTTGTTGAGGAATTTTATTATTTAGATTCGGAAGAGGTTGAGTAGGTAGTTGATTGGGTTTTTGTCGAAATGAAGTGGATGGTAATGGAAGTGGTTGATTTGATGGTTGAGTTTGGAATTGTGGTTGAGGGGGGCAGTACTGAGGTAGGTATTAAGGGTATGGTTGTTGGAATTGAGGATACGAGGGGTTTCTACTATAAGAGTTTTTCCAACCTTGTTCCTAAGATGTGTTTTGAGGTTAAGGTGGCCAACATTTCCATGGCATAGGTGCATTCCAATTGATTTGTATTTGTGGATATGATTTATATTTA
Organism: Pinus albicaulis; assembly: GCA_034641835.2. Lineage (NCBI taxonomy): Eukaryota > Viridiplantae > Streptophyta > Pinopsida > Pinales > Pinaceae > Pinus > Pinus albicaulis. The sequence continues at coordinate 1,016,276,012 of CM076580.1, read as the reverse complement.
GCATTGATACCTTGTACCATACCTGTTTTTTGTGGATGCCACAATATTTTAGCAATAAAGAAAAGTGACTAAGCTTGAATTGTTCTAGCTTCATCCTGAAAGACAATCTTAAGCCAAAATATTGAGGGACACTCTTTTGTATCATGATTTTTAGCACATATGACACATATCTCAACACTATCAAGAGGAAATTCTCATAGAGCATGTTTTTTCCTACACCTAGGACATAAAATATATAATGAAACATTCTCGAATTTTTTCTTGTTTTGTATCTTTAGAGTATCCAATTGTTCACTAAGGTTTCCAAGGATATCTGTTTTGAAATTATCAAGAAAATTTCCTAATTCTGCTCTACTTACTATTCCATATGCAGATTTTCTAACTCTTGACATGACTAGATCTCTTGGCTTCTTACCATATCTAGCCATACCTCTTGAAATATGTTTTCACAACTCACAAATTTCACCAAATTACAATGAGGATATATCTCCTTTTCTCATTAAATTGTGAAGATCAATCCACTTATCCCTTATGGTTTTTAGCAAAAGAGTTTTTAATGTCTCCTCATCTAAATTGTGCATTTTATCCCTTTCAATATTTTAGGAAAACCTTTCCACCATATCTTCAAGGTTTTCATCCTCTTTTTGAACCATCTTGAAGAATTCATCCTTAAGGTTATGGTGCATATAATAATCTTTGTATTTTTCTAGAAATAGTCTCTTCATTTCGTCCCATGTTCTAATAGTGTGTGTTCCTAGACTCGTGAACCACTTAAGAGCTCCATATTTTAGAGTGGCTAGAAACAATTTCAATTTTTGAGTATCAATTAAATAGTCATAGGATCTACATAATATTTCAAACTAAAAAATAAATGTTTCGGGATCGTCGGTTCTTAAGCCATGAAAATTGGGAAGAATAGAAGGTGATATATTTTTCATGGTGGTTGTGGTATCTTCATCAAAGATATGGAATCCATAAGGGTCTTGTTCTCCCCTTCCACCTCCACCACCTCATCCACTTCCTCTATTTCCTTGTCTTCCTCTTCCTCCACCAATCCTAACTTCACCATCTACATCGTGTACTTCTCCTTCTTGCTCTCATGCCATTTAAAATTCCTCAAATCTAATGTAAGGTTCAACAATAGGGTTTTCTACTTCTTCCTATGGTTCTTCTACTAATGGTATATTAGAAAAAAATTCTTCTTCTTCTTCTTCACTAGGGACTTCTAACTCCTGTCCTAGGAGTTGTTCACCTGTTGAAGAGATAAATAAAAATCCTTTAGTAGGGGATGTGGGTTCTTCAACTACAACTTCTGTGCATGAAGTTGGTGAGTCCCTAGGTTGAATTTTAGACCTATGTACTTTAGGAAGTCTATGTCTACCTGTTATGGATGGAATGTGAGTGTCAGTGGATGGTGTGGAACTACGTGGTCTAGTGGGGGTGGTTGGTGATGCTGGTATTAAACTACATCCTCTACCTCTAATCATAAATCTACCCATAGAATATTGTTATCTATACATGCATCGTAAATGATTTTTATATTGTTTTAAATATGCATCTAAAGAATCAATGCATATAATATGATATGAAAACAAAAAATAAAGTCCTATATACACTTCCTGACAATGACACAAATTTTTTGGGTAATTTAATTGGTAGTTAAAAAAATTCATTAATTGTTAAACAAAGGTTTGTGTACTTGTGTATGTGCACTATATATGCTTAGGAGTTCTATCTTTGATTATGTAAGAAAATCTAGACTTTCTCAAGTTAAATTATCATTAAAGAGACACACATGTTCTTTCCTTAAAGCTTGTAAAATAAAAAAATGATTTTAAAAACAAACTAAAGAGAAAGAACTAGAAATGAAGTTATTCTATTGAATTGGAATAAAAACTATTTTATTGACAAAATTGAAATCTAATTTATGGATTTGAAAATTAAAACTAGTTTATGAGAAAAATTGAAATTTAATCTACAATCTATTTTAAGACGACATAATTGAAATTTAATCTATTGCATTGAAATGAAAAATAATCTATGAATGAAATTAAACTCTACTAAAAATTTGTTCAATTCTATTGTATTGAATAAAAAACTAATTCAAACCAAAATCGTAAAAAAATATGAACTCAACTACAATCCTTGATATATTACTAGTGTGTGTGTCTGTGATCAATTGTGATCATTAAACTTGTGTGAATATGAGACTAAGCAGATCTACTGGAATGAATGAACTAAAGAAAGGAATGTTTTTGATATTTTTGATTTATGACTAAGTGCTCAACTTTTGTAATCTAATTAATGTCAAATAAACTATGTCGTGAAATAAAGCATTGACGGAGAACATTTAATGATCTAATAATGATAGAAACTAATGATAAAACAAAATTGCATCAACAATTAAATTAACTTACAGCTCTTCAGGGGGCCCTCCTATTGAGTGCAAGGATTAAAGAACTTCAATCATGCACTATTTACCCACACATTTAATTAAAAAGAGGAACAAAGTACTTGTATTAAAAACAAAAGTGTTTCAATAGTGAATTGTTACAAAACTTAAAGATGTTCATTGCCTCGGTCCAAGGCTATTTATAATCCATTTTTAAAAACAATTTGAAGAGATATAAGCCAAGAAGCTAGTTTATATTTGACATCTAAGTACTTAAATTGAAATACGAATTACACTTATCATGATTTTCTATCAGAAGAGAAAATCGTGAGAATATTTCGCTTTAACATATCATAGTTTTAGTTCCAAAAATTTCTTCTTCAATCCCACACTCGCTTGATGATGCCACAATTTTCCTTCAAATTCTGCACAAACCTGGAGTATTATAACCAGAGTTGACTTCTATTTTGACCATCATATTTCTTGAACCCTGTGAGTTTCAAGATTGATGTAATAAGTGGATGTTCATATGTTTTCCATTTTTCATCTACCTATATTTCATGTTATCCTTCAAACTTGCTGGAACCTGTCTAACCATGGATTTAGTTGTAGAATATATGGTTAGCTGCAAAATTAGTGAAATTCGGTAGCTATAGAAATGTTTTGGATTAGATTTCATAAATAAACTAATGAAAATAAACTTCAAATGATTGATACCTTTTTATTCTATTTGATCATATCTGGAGTGACTTTATAGCTTGAAAACGTAATAAAATTATGATATAAAAAATGGAAATGAAGGAAAGGTAGTGTCAAAAAGTGGAAAATTCAGGACCTCAACACACACTATTATGTCATTTGGCTTAGGTTGCTTTTCATTTCATAATGGTCACTTTCTATGTGCACCATCTCTAACATCAGATCTCAACATATGTTGTTTTTTCATACTCACTAGACATTACACATGATTGCACTGTCTAACCTCTTCAAATCTTCCTCTCTATCACTCCATCACTCAATATAACCATCTGTGCATAGGCTCTGCATTGAATTCACATCATTTGCATTGGTCTATCCATTCCCTACATACTAAATCGACCCCAAAAAATGAGCATGCACATTAATTTTTTAGATCAGTCCAGACTACGATATTTTCTTCAACACACTATTCAACCCAACTCAATTCAAGCAAAGGATATAAAAAAACAATTTCCCAATGATCTAGATTGAAACCATTAAGGCCATCCAATACATTTTCGATGAACTAATCAATGATACAATGTGGATCAAATTGAACTAATCAATTATGATGACTAGATCTATCATTACCAATCGATTAATACGTTCACACTCACATTGGAGGACCAAATCGACATGAACATTGAAAGACCAATTCAATTGAACTATTGGCATGATTTACCTTGGGAAATTTCCATGGGTTTCTTTTAGTAGGTAAAGGGAAATGTCACAGGATTTAGCCTGGTAGACTACAACAATTTTTGTGTGCAGAATGTTGCAAGCCTATGGCACTACCTCAGTGCTGCCTTGTGACAATGCTGAGACCAAGACATTATCTATACATAGGGAAACTTAAAGTCTCACTATCCAAAATTTCTTCCAACTTCAAGCCTATTTCCTCAGACATTTTTACAACATGAGAACACTTCCAGAACTCAATATACCTTTACCAATCATTTTATCATTAACACAAGACCATCAAGCCTGTTGAGATCAATTCCAACACATCTGACTCCATGATTAACATCAATGCGAACACCATGATTTCAACAATGATAGGTTTCAAATATATAGTTGTATGATAGAAAAAAATGCACATGGTATATATTTTAAGTTGTATGCTATAATATTATGGTATACCCATATGCTTGAACCATGTGTTAGAATTTTGAAGCAAATGTTCATACAAGTTTGAATGTGCATAAAGCATAACATTGAAATGTTGAAGTCAAAACATATGGTTTTAAGGTTGGCTGCGATATTAATGTTAGTTGTTGTTTCCAACAAATCAATATATGCATTGAATAGGAGTTTAGTGGTGCATCAATTGCATTGGTCTCTAACTCACCCTCTGCTCTTGATGTTCGTTAGGGTTTGTAAATGTGGTTCATTTGGTGATATGAATATTGATATCTGTTATTAGTTATGTATATGAGGTCCGCGAGATGTACAAAGGTATCGAACATTGAACAAAACATTTTTGGAGGGTATTTAAGCTCAAGTAGTACTTCAAAAATAAGGAAAAGGTTCAAAAAGGTCAATAAGTGCTCTGTGTGATTAAATTAAGTATTTATATAACATGATTTCATTAGAAAATGTTTTAGCATGTCTTGGTTTAGTATGATGTTTTGAATTTGTCTCCCACATAATGAAACAAGAATAAATCCCCTACTAAGAAAGACAAAACCATTTATATATTATTTCGTTTCTATGTCTTGATTTGAAGTAAATTAAATTGGCCTAAGCCCATTTCTTTCCATGCAATTCACTCATATTTAAAGAATATTATATCTATGATGGGATAAGATATATTTTGTGGAGAATGGTGTTTGGGTTGTTGAAAATGTGTTACTTCTGGGTTGTCATGTTTTATGGTTCTCATTCACTTGTACCATCACTTTACACTTTGTTCATTACTTTCGAATGATTTTGTATACTTTTCTATGGAATAATTTTGTAATCTTTTAATGAAATGTGAAAATAAGAAGGGTTTATACATTAGGCTTTACCATTGAAAGAAAAATTCGTTTATCTTGATAGTTGGGTGAAAACACGGTGCAAAGAGTATTCTACAATGAAAACAATAAGGGTGTTATATCGTGGCTTCATTTTTTGTTTCAAAGGAAAAGTTTTTGCATGCTATGTACCATGCTATTGATGACTCAATTGGATATATATATATATATATATATTTATTTAATTTTTATTTATTTTTAATTAAAAAGGAGATTCATCTTAATATTTTGTGTTGTTTGAGCCATGCGGTTTGAAAATAATTATGGGCTGAATAGACAAGGGTTGTGGCTTGGGCTACAAAGAAATTTTATTTCATTTTGAAAATTATTGAAGCCTAAAATTATTTGGTCCATTTTTTTACTTCCCATATAATTGTGCCACTTACGAAGCTTGTTGAGTTCACATACTTTGTTTGGTCATGTTTGAAATCGCTAATGTTAAGGATATTCACAATATGAAAACCTTGTTTAATTTTTTTTTTCTTATATTATTGAGAAAGCATTTTTAGTTATGAAGATAATTAGAACACTGGTTTAAGATTGTTGATTCAGGGTTTTTCTCTCACCCATACTTACCATTTTCGTTCATTCCCTATGAATTCATATTCCTGTTGCAGATGATATGCTTGTTAAGATTGTTGAAAGAATTTTGTCTTGGAATTTAAAATATGATTAGCATATTGTTTTGAAACAAAGTTATTACAATGGAAGAATAAGAAGGTTTACATTTGTTAAATATGAGATAATTATATGGAACATACACTTCCAGATCATGAAACATAGCGTTATTAGTCTGTCCCTGAGTCATGAATTATTTCATTTCCCCATCTCCTATTTACATTCTCAATTTTACTATGATTTAATTTAGGCCTTGCTAAAACATGTTAAACAAAGTTATGTGAAAGTGTACTTTCCTTTTCAATATTGTATCTCATTTGAGAAGCCTGAATTAAATTCATGGTACTTTTTTAGATGAGTTTATTTAGCATAGGGTCCATGGGGAATAAAATAGGACAAGGAAAAATGCCAGATGTTGTTTGATAGTTAGATAGGAACACAATAATTCATTTATCTATTCATTTTGATGCAAATTCAGATGGGTTTAAATAATTGATTCAAACAAGGCATTTAAACCTTGATGGACAAAAATATTTACCTATGACATTTTTTCCTCCAAATAACCCTTTGTAGGCACAACTTATTATCAAGGACATCTCTGTAAAACAACCTCAACCCATGCAAAATAGCTAGGAAGATAATCCACCCTTGCCACTTGTAACTGGACTTGTTGTTACATAAACCACCTCTTTTTATCACTCTTTGCCAAAATTTGACAAGAAAAATCTCCCTAAGACCCTCATGCTGGAAGGAGATAAAGGAAATAAGGCCTTGGAAGAGCTTCCAAGCATTGAATCATCTCAGTCAACTTTAAATCATTCCAAATTACATTCTTAGAAAATAGGGGATGAGAAATATAATTTTTCTTTTAAATGCATGAATCTAGAATTATTTTGATTTTATATTTACTTTTATTTTCATGAAAGTATTTTATATTTATACATTTCAAAGCATTAAATTTTATGGGTTGATATTGATAGTATGAAATTTACTTTTGAACAAAACTCAAAATATCATATTTTGGATAAAGGAGATACAAGTGTTGTTGGGACGATGATGATATATTTATTGAGATATCATTTTTCCATTATATGCTAAATAAATTTTACTTCCCTATGATGTTTTTGAAACCAAAATTTAGGCAAGTTGTTAAGGGACAATTGAACCAAATAACTATTTTATTCAAGTATTAAAGAAGGGAGAAATCATGAAGAGGTGAAGAGGAAAAATTCAGTGAAGGTATGCCTAAGCTTTGAGGGTGATTCTATAATTGTTATTCATCATCCATTTTGAATTTTTATGGGATAAAAATCTTATTGATAGGAGGGATATTTTGAAAAGTGGGAAGGGCAGACAAAGTGAAACTGCATTTGGGTGTTATTCAAAGATGTTAATTTTTCTTATTTTTTTGCACTCTTTATAAGTTCTGATCCTATTTAGTGCTAATTAGTGCAAAATTTTCATATATTTGCTAACTCATTTCACATATGTTGAAGTGGTCAAGATCATATTTATTGTTTTTTTTTTTCTCTTTTCATGTGGCACTTAGTTTCCTTTGTATGTGTTATTGTAATAACTAAGGTTATAAGGAAATATTTGGTCCCGATCCTCGCAAGGATATAAAATAACTATCAATCTTGTATTAAGATTGGTCCATAATATAATCATTGTTGATTTATTTCTTTGATTGGCTTACTAGAAATTTTATTATGAATTTATATCGTTGTTCCATTTTTATAATTTCTTTCAAGCACTTCTAAAATATATTTGGAAACTTTTATATTCATAAGTTTGCTGCATTATTACATTAATATTATATACTTTGGGCTATTACAAATAAAAACATAAAAATATTATATTCTAAAAATAGGTATCGAAATTCAAGAATTTTGCATCTTTAAATTTGGGTGTAAATTTAAAGGCTATAAACCCAGGGTGACATTTGATGGGCCCCATCAATAGGTATATCATAAGCCCAGTTTTCCATCCACAAGCCAATAATTTCCTCTTTTTTCTCGCTTTTATTAACATCTTTTGACCATAATGTGCTTAATAGGGAGTCTAAAGGATGTTTGTTATACTTCATGGCCTAAATTTGTTAATGTGCAAGAAAGAGAATGACGTTGAGTGAATTTACTATGCAGAGGAACATTGGATGCAACTGGAGGAGATGTAGGAGGCTTTTCCCTTGCATTTACTCACCTACAACTCAACTTGATCCCTAAAATCACTCACCTACAACTCAAGGATCTACTAGCAATTGATGCACTCAAGGAATTGCGAGGATATAAGGGATCTAGATCCAATTTTTTAGATATTTTGGAGGGAATAAGTCCTCTTTCCAAGGAGGTTTCCCCTCAGTCATTTTTTTATAAACAAACAAGCCTAATGGCTCAATAGGATTCGAAATTTTGGAGTAGATAGGAGATACTAAGAGCTAGGAGCTTGAGATTGTCATTTTCATTCCCTTTACATGATGTATGTGAACTCAATTTTAGGTCAATGATAAACTTACTATTATCTTTCATATGAGTTTGTCTTGGAGGGACGAGTTCCCTTGGGTTAGGGCCCAACCCAAAGGCTCTAGTATCTCTTTATGTATTTTACCCATGCATTGCCTTTGTTAGCAACATCTATTTTCTTTCTTGATAGAAATTTTATTATAAAAGTTGTTGGTGTAGGCCTATATAATACCTCTCTTATGGGAAGTGTAGTTGAGGAATATGTATTAGCAATTCAAAAACATGTGGTTACTTTCCTTTGCAGTTGTTATATCTTAGATTAATGCTCTTTTCCATACTCCGTTCACTACATACTTAGGGATTAAAATATAATATTCTTTAAGATTTCATGGATGTAGGTCATGTGCATGCTACAATTTAGGTTTTATTTTGATGCGAATAAAATACAACTCATCCTTTTTACTTTGTTTCCTAAAATTCAACTTATCCTTTCTTGTTTAGTTCATTTTACTGCAAATTGTTTATCAGTTTGACATCCTTTTCAAGTTGCAAAAAATATTATTTGTTTGGTGTGAAGGTACGAACAGTGACTTGCAGGGTTTGAATATTCATCCTTCATTCCTCCTACAATAATTAAACTCTTTATTCTCACCTCCAAATTCCCTAAAAACTATGTGACCGAAAGTACAATTTTGTGTCATTATAGGACACAATATGCATTTTTTATGCGCAAGATGGCCCTTTGAGATGTGCTAAGCTAGGGAAAAACTTTATAAAAGCTTCATATACCTTCATCTACCCTTTCCCACCTTTATAAAACCTTTTCCACCCTTATAATTATCACGGATCCGATCCTGTATCAAAATAGGGAAATCCTGTATCATCCTATAACAATCTTGTAACAATCATGTAACATTCAATAACACTGTGTAAACTTGACCATATTTTCTCCAAAGCTTATTTTTTTCCTCCTAGCCTTTAATAATGTCCCTTAGGCTCTGAAACCATGATTAAGGAGGACCAAAGACCATACAAGTCCTGTCTTTTCTTCCTTGCAACATAATTTCACAATTAGGGTTAGAGGAAATATTCCTGAATTTGAAATACAATGATGCCATTCTTGATTGTCTCATGAAATACCTAATGAACTCTGTCACTAAAGAAAAATATAATTGAACACAATGATTAAAGTTTGATTTAACAATGCAAATTAGATTAGGTTGTTTCTTTTGAATTGATGCTTCTTTTAGGGTTTCAAATACGAGCACTATTATTACATAGTTTCCTTTTCAATGAAACTTTTGAAATTTTGCAATTAGACTAATGTTTATATTCCTGAAAGTAGCATAGAATTTAAAATTTTCAAGTAGATTAATGTTTCCATTTCTGCAAGTAATATAGCCTTTACATTCTTGAAATTAGGGTTATAATTTACATTTGGGATAAGTAACATCATCATTCCTTTTTCAAGTAGAATAATATTTCCATTTCTGCAATTAGAATAAAACTCCCTTTTTATGCAATTTCCTTCCTTGAGTCAGTTGATAAAGTGGTACCTGTATGCCTTGGTCTAGTCCATTTCTTGAAGGTGGCATGAGTATAATTTAACCTACTGTGCATATTGGTGAGCCCCAATATTGCAACAAGAATGATGCAACTTCCAAGGCTACGAGCTTAAATTATCGATCCGGGGTTCGTACAAACTTAAGAAGTGTCAGTACTATGTGCAGCACACAATGTGTCCTACTTTCCTTGATATGATGTAATGGAGCGAATGTCATGAAATTAAAGCCTAAAATAATTGCAGAAATGGAAATGCTACTCTATTTGCAAGAAATGGAAATTCTACTTGCCTAAATGTAAACACTAATCCTAATTGCAAGAAGGTAAATGTTATGCTATTTGTAGGAATGAAAATTACTTGTCTATTTTAAGAATGTAAACCTTGTGATAATTTAAACAATGTGAATCATTATTCTAATTTCATAATGTGAAAATTTTCTTTGAAAGAAACTAATCCTATGCAAAAACAACAATTTGTAATTGAAATCCCAAGAGCATGAATTCAAAGATATATGCCTAATCTACTTTGTAAAAAGGCAAGTCCTAATAGGTTTTATTCTTCCCCAATCATGGATTTAGATCCTATGGGTCATTATTCAAGCCTAAAGGACAAAATAAGATCTTTTGGAGCTGATCTAGTCAAGTTTACACATGCTATAGGAGAGTTACAGGAGGTGCTACAGGAGGCCTTGTTTTGCTACAAGAGGATATAATTTGCCGAATTCCCAAGTAAATAAAATGAAAATGGGATGATAAATTTATTATTATTATTAATTAGTATGTATTAGGTCTCCATTACGAGTGTAATCACTCCAAAATACCCATGTTAACACATTCTAAAAAATAGCAAAAAATTACTAGTCTAAAAACTAGAAATTCAAGAACTAGTGAGCTAGTTAACCTACCAAATTCCTAACCTAATCAAGTGAAAATTAGATGGGGTCAATTTTGTTATTAACTTGAACGTTTTTCTGACCCAATACAATTGTAATCAACTCAAATTAAGCTCATTAACATGTTCTAAAAAATAACAGAAAATTACTACTATTTTTCTACAAGGGACTTCTAGAAATTCTAGATTTGTGAACTAGTAAATCAATCCAAGTAGATCAATGATGAAGATGGATTTTAAATTATTTTATAAGGATGCATAATGCTCATGGTTATTTAAATAACCTTCAAAAACACTCACTTCAATCATTTAACCCAATCCTGCAACAAAATAAGCATCAATATTAAATGAAGAAATAGGAAAAGCATGAATAAGTTATGCATGTGAATAAGAAGTGAAAAGAAGAAAAAAAATGTACAAAAGGGCTATTAGCCTCCTAGGATGGACAAGCCCAAGGATAATTAGAGTAATATGAAGGAAACAAATATTTAGAAGCTAAAAATGGCACCAAAATTCATTATTTGAATCCATCCAAGTACATCCCTGCTAGAAATGAAAGTGGAGGTGCTAAATAAAAATTTTTCTCCACAAGAAGACAAATAAATACCTTCCCCTAGAGGAAAATTCGAAATTTTACTAATAAAAATTTATGGGGAAGAATTCTCCTTGAAAGGAGGAAGTTTTCCCCTCCAAAATCCCTCAAATAATGGATCTAGTTCCCAACACTAGAAATCTGCATTAAATGACAGGGAACACATTCCTTGATTTTCTCAATCACTGGAGATCCAAATTTGTAAAAAAATTCATCATATTTTGTTCATTTATTATCCAATATTGATCCCCCTATAGCAAGGAGCAAGTACCTAAATTTTCCTACATCCATCTCCCATCCCTAACCCACTCATTCTATCCCTTTTCCCCTTCCCCTATTTTGTTATACTAGGTTTTTTCCCCTTGCAATCAACCAAATTAAGGAGAATATATATTATAATAAAGGAGGTCAAGTGATAAGACATGAGCCCCTAACCACTCTTGAAAAGATGTATACATCTTTGTCCAAGCATTTTTTCAAGCAGTAGGGTGCCTTCATTTTTGTCAACTAGTTGAGAAAGTCAAATACAATGCCACATTGATCAAATTGTTTTCCACTCAACTCAAAAGGGAAAAAGTAACAATTGTAGGGGTTGATTTCAATATATCAACTAATATAGTAGTCGAGGCCATAGTCATGCCCAATCAGGGTGAAAAATGGTTTAAGAACCAAGGTCTATCCCTTCATAACTATCAGCCCTATCTCAGAAGACATCATCAACAACACATGAAGAGGATCTTTCCTGTTGGGCACCTCCTTGAAAATTACACACCACTCATGAATATCATCATGAAGTACTTAACCTATGAGGGAATATTTTCTAGACTGTATGGGTATCATGTCAGACTTCTTATTCATTTCACAGAGGTAAATCCACTCAATTTTCCCTATTACCTCTATAGAAGTTTGTCAAAGATGGTAGAATAGGTCCAACATAAGAAGAGTAGTCTTGAAATCATCATCTTCCACCATGCCCTGATCAAGATAATTGTTTTATGCTAGCTTGAGCAAAATAAAATCACTTGGGACACTTTCATGGAGGCAAATGTCTTTTTGTCTTCTAGTAGCTAGCCTACTAGCCCTAGTTCTCCATCAGCACCATCAACACCTTCTAGACATGTGGAGGTTGGCTCACCTAGCACCATTTCAGTGAGGAGGAAGATTGAGGTCACCAAGACCTAGTAGAGAGGCATAAGGCTTTTGTTTTATCCTCAGATTGAGGAAGGGGCCAAGCCCACATCAGCAGAGCAGGGATTATATTCATAGCATGAGACATCCATGCATGATGAGGAGCATGACTTTGACCTAGTATACTTTGAGGATAGTGAAGAACATGAAAACTTAGAGAGGATCATCAAATAAAAATATGCTCATATAAAAAATCTCCAAGGCAACTTGGCAAGGGCTAATTTCATCATTTCCTTCCTAAAGCAAGAAAACCATCAGCTGAAGGAAAAAAAATTGTCTTTGGAGAAAAGACAGTTTGAGGCTAGTAAGCATGATGTAAAGGGAAAAGCAATGATTGAAACCAAAGAGTTAGAATATCATGAAAAATAGGTAACAATGAAAATTCCAAGGACCATGGGTCTCAATAGAGCATTGCAGAAAGAAAAAGAGCAAAATCCATCAGATGAAGAGCTTAGTTTTGAAGAAAGGATGACCATTGAAATTAATGAAAACAGGGAGTTTTAGCCTGAGAAGGTCAATATTCACTTAGATAAGATCCTTGAAAAAGCCAATAGGGATAAAAAGATACATAAGCACATGGTTGACCATTACTATGCAAGACATCAAATTTGTAATGTCAAATTCAAATAGTTACGAGCCAAACTGAAGGAAACCCTAAAAAGTAAAAATGAGAAGGATAACTTGGAGATTCTTGCTGATGCTTCTTTAGTGGAATAATATACCTCATGAGGCACCCCTAGACCAATTTTGAGAATTTTTGGGGCAAATTTTTTTTTTTTGTCATATTTTGGTCAAAATTGGAAAATTGAAAAACGAGTCATACTAGGAAAAGCGTAGCGTGGGCCACGCTATGCTTTTGTTGGGGGAATCCATTGAAGGAAAATTCAAAATTTTTGGATTACCCTTGATGAGGAGGTCAATATGATTCAGAATTTTTACCAATTCAACTAGTTATGGGGGGTCAAAATTCCAAAAAACATGCTAAAAATCACCTTTTTGCCCTATTTTTGGAGTCTTCGCTATGATTTCTAAGTAGTCTTGGGAGAATGGAAATGTGGAGGGCTAGGAGTCACATTTTTCAGTTCATTATGAGGCTATCTTCTAGTAGACATCCAAATATTTCCAATGGTACCTTCAGATCCTGATTTGGACACTTGGAAGGCCTCCAAAAGTCAATTTTGCTAAGCTCGCTACGCTTTCTCCAGAAGGCAATTTTCACTGAAATTTTGACCTAGTTTGACTTTTTACTGATGTAATTGATGAAATTATGATGTCATGAGATGTAATTATGCTGGTAAATGGTAAATTATAGTAGATTCATGCTTGAAAATGTAAATTTTTCTAGATGTATCTACTTTCCTAAGATGAGGTGAATTGGTTGAAATCCACTAGAGATTAGGGTTTTGTCGAGCTTATCATGTAATAAACTCCACAATTGATGGATTCGACCCCTAAGAGAGAGAAGATGTTTTTTTGGTCTATATCTATCATTTTTAGAGTTATTTTACTCGTTGGACATCAGTGGATTGTTATCTTGTAGCTTGTACTTTCACTCTTATTTTCAGAAATCAAAGGATGCAGTTGCAACTATCATTTAGGAATTCATGTGCAGTGATTTTATGATCATGTATATTCTCTATTATAGTATTTATCTAATGATTTATAGCTCCTCTTTCATATCTTGTATCTTCAGTGGATTTCCTTATAGTTCATAGGCATAATTCTATTGATTTATCTCTGTTTATATGGAAATGTCATCTTGTGTTTTATGCTTCCAATTTAAAGAATTCATGAATGAAAATGATCATTAAATCCCTCTACTATTTGAGACTTACCACCATACCTAAAAAACCCTAAATCCATCATAGATCCACTTCTACCTTGCTCCTTTATATCTTTGCAGTTGTAAGCCCTTTGATCCCTAGGCCTAGCTACTTGGTTTCATCCTTGATCCAGGATAAAACCCTAAATTTCTCAAAACCTACCTAAACCTATCATATCTATCCTAATATATTTCATGTCACAGTAAATCCTTGGCCGTGATCACATTGAGAGAGCCCTCTCAGCTTGGTAGGGCTAGCTACTAGGTCAAAGTGGTTTGTGGTTACCTTTGCTAGTCTCCTTTTTACCCTTCGGAGAAATGGTGGAGTGCTAACAATTACTATTCCAATAATTACTATTATTTTGTTTTCAGAAAAGTTTGCTTGTGTTACTTTCAAAAAAAGGCTTTCCATAGAAATGTTAAGAAAGAAAATACAAAATAGTTTATGGGACATGCTTCTAGATTTAATAAAGTCTAGAAAGTCTGTTGAATCACATTATGTGCATGCCATGTTTATTGTTAAATATTTTTATGGATCTAGAGTCATTTGAAATTGGAGCAGTGCATATCTAGGGTCTTCTCTAGGATTATGTATCATATTCTTATTCCTTGCATGTAATCAATCAAATTTTATAGGATTTTGTGGGGCATGTCATAATATTACTGTCATGTTTGGAAGATGAAGTAGATTATTTATAGATTCCTTTTGATCGCAATCATGTTCCTGCCATTCACGTGGCTCTAAACCATTCAACTTGCCCTCATGTGGCTATAAAAAATAGGTGATCCTTTATGTGGAATGCATAAGATGTAATTTTGAAGCGTTATTTTGTGTAATGAACTATAGAACACATGCTAGATAACTATGTGATGGGAAGGATAATGTTCTTTGCAAAATCTCTTAGGCAGTGATCACTACACAAATGGCTTAGCATGCTTTGGCCCATCCAATTGTAGCTTTCTGAATGGTACATTGTTCCATTTTCAATTGTGACAACACTAAACTATAAACATTGAGATATATATGCGGGTGGAATTTTATTATCTAGTGAAGGGAATAAAAAGTTTATATGACTCTCATTGAGTGATTTGGTCTTTATTTTCTCTAATGTCTATTTTTCTCATTATTATTTTGGTTGTCATAGGGTCTTTTAGTTCCTTTGTTCCACTCTAAAGAATATGTTCATTACATGGTTGTCTTGTTTGACTAGGTTTTTGATCAAATTTTCTTTTGGTAGATAACTTGTTTTTGATGCTTTCAGAGGTTGGAGTGAACCTACATTCATCAGAGAGAGATACATGTAGAAGATATTTTTTATTTTTGTTTTTAATTTTTTTCTTTTAGGCCTACTAGCTATCTCAATGAGGTTTTCAACTATTAGGTTTACCTAGACGCCTCAAAGGAGTTTTTCACCTAGGATCTTTTATTTTTCTCTTTTTCCAACCCATTGACCGCATCATGGAGGTTTTAATCAATGAGCAAATCTGAGACGCCTTAAAGGAGGTTTTCACCTGAGATTTTATTTTTTCCTCTTATTTTTCATTTTTTATTTCTTTTTCTATCCTACTCTACTTGAAAAACAAAATCTCTTTCAAGTATAGGAATACTTCCAATGGAGCCATGCGCACATCAAGATGACAGATAAACTCATGTGTAAGATCAAAATGTATTCTTTAACATGTACCTGAATTTTAGAGACCAAATGCTTTGAATTTGAAGATATCAAGTACTATTGAAGAAGAGAGTGATGCTCCATCTTGTTTATTTTTTGGATTTATGTAATTTTCCCTCTTAACATTATACATGAGCCTCTCCTCAAGGCTCTCATCTTCTTCTTGATTCATTCTAAAGATTTCTTCCTTAAGATCATGGTCTTCATATTTTTGTAGAAATATATTTTGCATATCATCCATGATATTATTGAATTAGTCCTTAAACTAATGAACCATTTAAGATCTCTATCCTTCAATGTTTTTGGAAACAATATCAACTTTTGAGTGTTTTTTAAGTAACCATAAGATCTAAAAAGGGTTTCAAATTAAAAGAGAAAGGTTTCCAAATCCTCTGACCTCATACCATGGAAGTTGGGAAGGAAATATGGAGATATGTTCTTCATATGCACACTGAAATCAGTATCTTGAATGGGAAATCCAAGAGAATATTCTTCATTGTCATCATCTCCATCCATTTCTTCTAACTTCTTTGCCACCTATTATTCTTCTACCTGCAAAAGTGGATGGTGATTTGGATCTTACTACAACACATTATCAAGTGGGCAGGGGTTGGTGTTGGAGAAGTAAAAAAAAAAGTTGAATGAAAATGCTAACGCAATGCAATTCTCCATTTTTGAAATGAAAGATGCCTAATGCAATTTTTTCATTTTTGTAGAAAGTAAAAGAAACAAATCAAGTATGGAAGAAAAAAATGAAAACTTTGACACCTCCTCGACAACGATGCCAAAAAGTGATGAGCCCTTGTATTGCAACAAGAATTTTGCAACTCCCAAGGCTACCAACTTAAATTATCAATCTGGGGTTCATATAAACTTAAGAGGTGTTAGCACTATATGTGCAACACACAATATGTCCTAATTTCAGTTATATGATGTAATGGAGTGAATTTAATGAAATCAAAGCCTAAAATAATTGCATAAATGTAAATGTTACTCTATTTGCAAGAAACGGAAATGCTACTTGCTCAAATGTAAACACTAATCCTAATTGCAAGAAGGTAAATGTTATGCTATTTGTAGGAATGAAAAGTACTTGTCTATTTGCAGAATGTAAACCTTGTGCTACTTTCAACATTATGAATCACTAGTCTAATTGCAGAATGTGAAAATTTTCTTTGAAAGAAACTAATCCTTTGCAAAACCAATAATTTGTAATTGAAATCCTAAGAGCATGAATTCAAAGAAATAAGCCTAATCTACTTTGTAAAAAGGCAAGTCTTAAGTGATTTTTATTCTTCCCCAATCATGGATTTAGAGCCTAGGGGTAATTATTAAAGCCTAAGGGACAAAAAAAGAAGCTTTTGGAGTATATATGGTCAATTTTATACGTGCTATAGGAGAGCTACATGAGTGCTACAGGAGGTGCTACAAGAGGCATTGTTTTGCTACAATAGGAGATAACTTGTTGAATTCCCAAGTAAACAAAATGAAAATGGGATGGGATTTTTTTTTTATTAAGTAGGATGTCTCAGGTCTCCATTCCAAGTGGAATCACTCAAAAATAAACCTGTTAACATGTGCTAAAAAATAGCAGAAAATTACTAGTCTAAAAATTGGAAATTCAAGAACTGGTGAGCTAGATAACCTACCAAATGCCTAACCTAATCAAGTGAAAATTCCATGGGATAATTTTTTTTATTAACTTTAATTTTTTTATGACACAATAAAACTAGAATTAACTCAAATGAAGCTATTAATATGTTCTAAAAAATAGCATAAAATTACTACTATTTTGCTACAAGGGACTTTAAAAAATTCTAGATTTGTGAACTAGTAAACCAATCCAAGTAGCTTAATGATGAAGATGACTTTTAAAATATTTTATAAGGATGAATAATTCTTGTGAATATTTAAATAACCTGTAAAATAACTCACTTCAATTATTTAACCCAATCCTACAATGAAAGAAGCATCGATACTAAATGCATAAATAGGAAAAGCAAGAATAAGAAATGCGCGTGAATAAGAAGTGAAAAGAAGAAAAAAATTATACAAAGTGCTATGAGCCTCCTAGGATGGCCAAGCCCAAGGATACTCAAATTCATATGAAGGATACCAAGATTTAGAAGCTAAAAATGGCACCAAACTTCATTATTTGAATACATCCAAGTACATCCCTGCTATAAATGAAAGTTGTTACACCAATTTTTGGTCTTCTAACCATTTACAATTAGATGGATCGAAATACACCATGTAAGGCCAATTTTACCATAGTAAAATTGCTTTCAATATAAGAAATAATTTAATAAACCATAGTTTATTAAGTTATTTCTGGTCCAAATAGGAAACCCCATGAGGAATGATTAAATAAATCCTTATTTATTTGAATTTCCTCTAGGAATAGTTAATTGAACCTCTGTTTAATAATATTCCTAGTCATATTTAACCGAATCAATGAGAAATAATTAGATAAATCATTATTTATCTCATTATTCTCTAGGAATAATTAATTAAATCATTATTTAATTAATATTCCTTGTTAAATTTCACTAAATCATTATTTAAGTAATATTCCTTATTAAATTTGACTAAATCATTTAGGAATAATAAAATAAATCATTATTTGTTAAATTATTCTTTGATCCTATCCTTGAAATGATAAATAAATATTTTATTTGTTTATTATTTCTAAATAAAGGGATTTAACAAATTTAAATGATTTTTCCCTCCAACAAAATATAATAAAATATTCTAAGCGGTTAGATCTAGATCTTGGTTAATAATATTTTATTATGCACCATTATCAAGGATAACTCAATATTTTGTTATAAATAGGAGTTTTTTCCATTCAATTCTTACCTTTGATCCTTTTATCATGGCCGGACTTTGATCCTCTTATCATTGTCATACTTTGATTACTTTTGTTTTCTTTTTACTTACTGAGCTCCCTTTGAGTTCTACACGTATTGGGTTTTCTACACCATTGCAAGATAAAATCTAAAACTGAAGCGTTTGAGGACAACCGAGAACCCACCCCATTGAGGGGGATTGGTAACATCATTCTTTGTTCCCTTCCCAGGTGTTAATATAATACAAAAAATTCTTTATAATTCCTGTCTTGTCCATTGGATATTTTGGAGAAACTCTTATTTCATTTTATTGTTTAGCTACTTTATTTGCATAGATATGGGTTTTTTTAGCATTTGTTTTGATCGTCTATGGCATATATAAGAGGTTAGACAACCATATTTGTTGTTAGGGTTGTTTTTCATGTGCAGCTAAAGTGATCTCTTTTCATACACTCGTGTTAAGAATTCATTCTAACAATTGGCGACTCCATAGGGTTTTATTCAGATTCCTGCATGACCATCTGCTTCAATACCTAGGGTTTTTCTTCAGCTATTCTTTAGACTCTTAATGTTTTTTTTTACCTTGTATGTCATAAAACAGTAAAAAATACAACTTTCGCATGTTTTTGGGTGTTTTCCACAAGTAACAGGTCTCAACCGCGCCATAGATGACAAATTCTTCTGCAACCTACTACCCGAGACTCCCGAAAGTGAAAATCACACTTTTTAGCCCATAACCTGTGAGTTCTAGCTCATATAGCAACAGTTGGGCCAAAAACTGCGAGTTCAGCAACCTACAGGTCAGTACTTGTGAGCTGCAGCTCTTTGTTGGGTTTTTTAATGTAATTTTCAGGGTTTGCCGCAAGCATTGTTCAGGGTTGTTTGACCTCTGTATCCACCCGTCTTAGGCCTGAGTATGCTCATTTTTACTCTTTGAAGTGGGAAAAATCCTCTTAGGGCTTCAGTATGCTTCCACCTTTTTAGGAAGGGCTTAGCTGAGTCAGTAGTCTGAGATTTTTCACCACTTTCAACCATTTTTCAGGGTCTGATCTCTCTTTTTGTCAAATCCATTTAGATCAGTTATTATCTCATCCAAAACTCCCTCTTGAGTCTTTTTTGACCTATCCATTAGGGTCCCTCTTGTTTCGCTTAGGGTTTTAACCTGTTGCCTTCCATTTTGCAGCAGTTTTCCCTCTCGTTTCTTGGTGTTTTCTACACCTCTTTTCAGCAGATTTGAGTCATTAGATCCTTGTCCCTTAGACCTTAGATATTTTAGCCCCTTTGTGTGTTTTGAGTCAATTTCGTCCACCTCTTAGAATAGTTGTTTGGGAGCCCTTCTTTTTGGGTTGAATTTATGCATCTTTAGCTGTTTATGTTAATGTTGTTTCAATTTTATTTGCAGTTATACAACATTTTTTATTTTTCTTTATAAACAACCATCTAGGCTTAATTAAAATTTACACACAGATTTCACACAAGCACACCTAAAGTGAATAGCGCTTGGTTTACATCGCCAAACTAAGACATAAACATCGTAATTAATTTATCTGCCCCTCTGTGCCTTTGTTTATCTCTCTTCATTATTGGGTTACTTGTGTCTTGCGATCATTATGCCCGCAAGGTGTTTATCTCGGAGACTCCTAGGCCTTCATCCTCAGTTTCTGTTAGGAAGACTTACTCCACCTCGTAGACGCTGAGTTAGTCCTTCACCGAGTCCCTATACCAACTCTGATTTTGGTCCATTAGGCCCTCTCCTTGATTCTGAACCCGGTTCTCCTATACCTCATTCTCCCACCATGTCAGGTGCCAATGTAGGTACTAGTCCTCAAGCTAGTGGCAACCCTGACCCTAACTCCGGAGCTGCTAGTAGTGTGACCAATACCAGAACCATCCTGGATACTCCCTTGATACCTTTTATGGCAGGTTTGAGCCTCCCCAATTTCAGCCAGTTAATCAACGACCCTATACACCATGATCCAGGTTGGCCTATTATGCCAACTAAGCACCCATATTTGAGATTCGAGGAGAAGAAATTCTCCACAACCCTCCTAGTGCATCTGGTATTGTCGACTCTAGTACCATTATTATTCCCTATTTAGAATAAACTATAGAGTCTCACATCACTTTATATCACTCTAGTGTTGATCCACTTAATCATTCCTTCATCTTACATGACCAACCCAGTCCCTTAGACATTGTTGTTGAGTAACCTCTAGCTAGGGGAATCATTCCCACCTTAGCATACGAGATCACTTCCCTCCAACACATATAATTTGGGGAAGTATCCCATGCTCGGGGGCATGATGGTACCCCTGGCCATATTTTCACTTCATTAACAAAAGTCTCAACCTAGATGCCACTCATCTAGGTATGGTCAATTATCCTCCCATTCCTTGGATAGTTCGTCCTACTGGCCTCTTCGACGAGCCATATATTGTAGATTCTTGATACCATATCTTCAAATATTATACTTTATGTGACACATTACTTACCACTTAGTCCCTATGTTTGACTTTGTGGGTGGGGATGATGCTAGACCTTCTCTAGTAGTTCATTCCTGTATTCCTTTCTTACCTTAATTCTTCACCAGGAACCCTTCTTCCAAGAAGCATTAAGGCCATCTTCTAGAAAAGTAAGGCCACCTTCCTGAAAGTCTTAGATCCTATTTCCGATGGTTGGTTTGTCTGATAAGATCGTCACAAGACTTAGGGCCTTCCCCTATTAAAAGAGAAACCTTAATTTTTCTTTGACCAACTGCGACCAAACCATATCTCCATTTGATGAACCTTCAACACTATTTTAAAGCTCTCACCGAGCTCTAAAATGGGTATTCGTTCATTTTTGGTGATTTGATACTTCACCTGGAAGCCATTTTTCCAAGAAGGGTCACTTCGCCACCTATCAAAATCGAATTTCTGCACCTGCATCGCTTGTACTCGAGGAAATACTTAGCCTTCATACTTGCTGATGTGTGTGTCAATTTTCATTGTGAGTAACCACTGATGCTTTTATGGTCCCCATCGGGGCTATTCTGTGTGGCAGCATCATCGAGTTTCCCTTGATCAGAGCATTCGAGTTGAGTCATCATCATATTCATGGAGTCTATCCTTTGTCCCTTTTACCTCCTGTTATAGTATTCCATTCATTCATGCCTTGTCCCTCTCTTGCGTAGCCCATTTTTTCCTCCAATCCCACTATCCCCCATCCCCTCTAGAGTTGAGTCAATCACTGCCAGGTCATCCATGCTTTTTATATGCTCTGACAAGGGAAGTCATTTGTTTTCTACTCAGTATCCCCCATTCCATCATCATCCTTGTTTTCAGTCCATCAGTTTATCTACTATGATCTCTCATGCCTTAGTTGAGCACCCTCATTGCCTCATCTATGGCGGAACTTCTTCTATCGACATCAGCACATTCATTCCAAAAGAAATGTCTAGAGGGTAGTATATCTTAGTTCCAACTTCCATTATTGTTCAATGCCTCAGATCAGGAAAAGAGACTCCTTATTTCCCTTTGACTTTAATTTTTTGTCATCCGCTCCACTCAACATTATCAAGATTCATATAATTGATAGTTCGGTGATCCAACAGATTGATCTAGTGATTCCCGGGTGTGTGGGAGATGTATCAGACCTTGTGAGGGGGTGGCCCTTCAGGTAACCTCCACATGCCCGGGCGACCTAATTATCTTCTACAACCTCAGATGCAGCTCTGCATATTTGATGGGTTTGGCCCCAGCCGCTTGCAGCACCTATAGCATGCATGTATCACTTAGATGATCCATTCATATTTTCAGAGCAATTTCCTATTTATCAGGGCTTCTCTGGTTGTTATTATATCTCATGTACTTAGATATTATTGTATTTAGTCCTGATTGCTGTCCCAAGTGAAGTATTTATGTGGGATCCATTATATTTTTATCTGGCCCATGTTTATGCCAACATATCATGTACTTTATATCTTAGTCTCATTTGATTGGGCGAACCATTATTCTTTGTACTTTGTCATCTCGGCGGGCATAGGTATGCCTTCCCTGCCTCACTGAGAATAGGCACCCAAGCACTAAAGGAGACTTACCTTTGTCGGTGTCACCCCCTCAGGGTAATTTTCCTCTCTTGCTTCACTTCGCCTACATATCTCTCTCTCTATGACTCCCCTTTGACATCTAGTGATTGTGTTATTACAACATACTTTGATAATACAATTAGTTCCTAACGCTTGCATGTTGGGGGACAATCTGTTACACCAATTTTTGGTCATATAACCATTTACAATTAGATGGATCGAAATACACCATGTAAGACCAATTTTACCATAGTAAAATTGCTTTCATTATAAGAAATAATTTAATAAACCATAGTTTATTAAGTTATTTCTGGTCCAAATAGAAAACCCATGAGGAATAATTAAATAAATCCTTATTTATTTGATTTTCCTCTAGGAATAATTAATTAAACCTCTGTTTTATAATATTCCTGGTCATATTTAACCTAATTAATGAGAAATAATTAGATAAATCATTAATTATCTTATTATTCTCTAGGAATAATTAATTAAATCATTATTTAATTAATATTTCTTCTTAAATTTGACTAAATCATTTAGGAATAAAAAAATAAATAATTATTTGTTAAATTATTCCTTGATCTCATCCTTGGAAAGATAAATAAATATTTTATTTTTTTATTATTTCTAAATAAATGGATTTAACCAATTTAAATTCTTTTTCTCTCTAACAAAATATAATAAAATATTCCAAGCGGTTAGATCTAGATCTTGGTTAATAATATTTTATTATGCACCATTATCAAGGATAACTCAACATTTTGTTATAAATAGGAGGCATTCACTTCTTACCTTGGATCCTTTTATCATGGTTAGACTTGGATCCTCTTATCATTGTCATACTTTGATTACTTTTATTTTCTTTTTACTTATTGAGCTCCCTTTGAGTTCTACACGTGTTGGGTTTTCTACACCATTGAGAGAGAAACTATGAAACTGGAGCGTTTGAGGACAACCAAGAACCAATCCCATTGAGGGAGACTGGTAAAATCATTCTTTGTTCCCTTCCCAGGTGTTAATATAATACAAAAAATTCTTTATAATTCTTGTCTTGTCCATTGGATATTTTGGAGAAACTCTTATTTCATTTTACTGTTTAGTTACTTTATTTGCATAGATCTGGGTTTGTTTTGTATTTGTTTCGACCACCTATTGTAGATATAAGAAGTTAGACAACCATATTTTTTTCTAGGGCTGTTGTCATGTGCAGCTAAAGTGATCTCTTTTTGTACACTTGCATTAAGAATTCATTCTAACAAAAGTGGAGTTGCTAAATAAAAAGTTTGCTCCATAAGAAGACTAAGAAATGCCTACCCCTAGAGGAAAATTTGAATTATTAATTATACAAATTGATGAGGAAGCATTCTCCTTGAAAGGAGGAGGCTTTCCCCTCCAAAATCTGTCAAATAATGGATCTGGTTCCCAACACTAAGAATTTGCATCAAATGACATGGAACACATTCCTATATTTTCTCAATCACTGGAGCTCCAAAATTTGTCAATAATTTCATGATATTTGTTCATTTATTATCCAATCTTGATCCTCCTATAGGAGGGAGCAACTCCCTAGATTATTTCCTTCTCCAAATCTTCATAATATGCCCAAAATTTTCACAATATTCTACAAAAATAAATAATATTAGGAAAAAATATGCAATTATCTCTAAACCTTCTTAATGAACATATTAAAGTTAAAAATGTAGGTTTTAACCCTGTACATAAATTAATTGCAAAAAAATTCTTATAACAGAAAATAAACAATGGCGACAACATAAAACATAAAACAAAACTAGGGTTGCCAGATGGATTATTCATTATGTTCCTTTCAATGTTACAATACATATAAATACATGCCGAAGCATTCATAAAAAACAATCCATTAACCCTGGATTATAGCATAACCTTAGTTTCATTGAGAGGATCTAAAAAATACCATGGGAAGAAAACCATCGTGCCAAAAACCATGTGCAAAACCCATGCACAAAACCATAGGTAGGTCCACCCACCTAATATAGGGTCAATTTTTTTTTTCTCGGGGCACTACCTCATATCCTATCCCCAATATAATGGGGGTTGTCCCCCCCATGTGGCTCCCCTATGATGCTTGATGCAACGAACAGGGGGGGTTGTCGCCCCCCTATAACCCCTCCCCCCCCCGCATGTGCAACTAATCATGGAAATAATATAACACACACCCAACATTCTCCCTCTTGTTGTTTTCTTTTCCACACAGGGTGTCATAGGAGAGCCTAGTCATTAGTCTAGCCATGCAATACCCATTGATTCTCTACACTAATAAAAATTATCAGTGCTCACATGATTTTTCAATGCATCTGCAACATTCTTCAAAGTGTCCATGTTTACCAGTAGCACCTTTTTTTCCTCAGCCATATCCCTCATAAAGTGATGCTGAACATCAATGTGCTTTGTCTTTGAATGATAAGCATAGTTCTTTGCCAAGAAAATTGGACTTTGGATGTCAAAGTCTGTCCTTATAACTTGTTGTATCAAACCCATACTTGAACATAATCTCTGTAACCAAACTGCTTCCTTGCTTGCATGAGTGGCTGGCATGTTCAACCTCTGTAGTTGAAAAATCCACTACAAACTACCTTTTTCTCATCCAACTGATTTATCCTCCAAATAGGTTAAACACATACCCACTTGTACATCTTCTCTTATCTAGATCTCCAGCACAATCTTCATCAAAAAAGCCACATATGTCCAAAAATCTGTCCAATCATGGTCTTCCTTTATATAAAATACCATAATCACTAGTGCCACACAAATACTTAAAAACCCACTTCATTGCTATCCAATGGTCCTTCCCTAGTTTTGACATAAACCTGCTTAATACTCCCACTGCATGTGCAATATTATCTTCTCTAATACAAACTATTGAATACATCAGGCTACCAACTGCACTTTCATATGGAAAATGGGGCATATCCTCTTCCTCTTCTTGTGTCTTGGGACACGGTTCAACATATAACTTTACACCTACATGAATAGGAACCTTCACCAGTTTACTATCCTGCATATTAAACCTCTACGATTTTGTCTCAACATACTTCCTGTTAGGTCCCTATATTACTAGTGCAGTCCCTTATTTTTGTTAGTGCAACCCCCTTATTGTTATTGTTGTACCCTTGTAACCCCAATATTGTTATTATTGTGCCCTTAAATTATTATTGTTAGGTCAGCTAGGATTATATTGTGACCCCATGGACTCCTATATATAGAAGGAGGTTTTTTCATTTGTATCATACAAGAATTGTTCATATATGTAATGTAAATGAGGTTTACCCCTTGAAGTGGATTATTTATAAGGCATTGATCTCTCTTTTCTTCTCTTTTTGGAGTTGGTTTCATAACATTTGGTATCAGAGCTTTGGATTCTAGGGTTTCACTGCTCCAAACAAGTCATCGTAGAATTTTCACTATAATTTTTTTCTACGAAGGTTCAGAAGATGAAAGTTTTATCACACAAATTTGAAATCCTGAAGAACTTCATGTAAAAATTTCAGATCTTGGTTTGCAATATTTTTAGAGATATGATCTATGGTAGTTAGGGTTTTTCCAGGCTCCCTAATTTCATCTCAAAGAGGTGACTGTGGGAAAATTGTCATAAATCTCTCTCTGAGCATTGGATTGGAATTCTATAAGAAGTGGCTGGAAGTATAAAAAAATTTCCGTGTATCAATTTCAGAGCTGAAGGAGGAAATAGTGACACGTGGCACTCTGTACAAGTTCACTCTACTAAACTAGTCCATAATTAGGTCATTGTGGGAGATTGGGCATAACTTTGGCTCGAAGAATCCAAATCAGGTCAGACCTATGGCATTCGAAAGATGATTTAGAGAGCTACTACAGGACCTAATTTCAGATATTGAAGATCCGAAATCACAGAGATAATTCAGTTTCAATATTGAGCTCCTCAAAAGAAACAAAAAGGTGTGTATTTTTTTCGAATTGCATAAGTCTTGTTTGAAAAATCAGTTTGAATTGATTGCAAGGGAATATTGTAGAATAGATATCAATATTGGGTTCAAAAATGCCCCCTAAAAATAATTCAACACCCATTAAGACTTTGGAAGGCTCTACTATGACTCATGAAGATGAAGAAGTGCAACATGGCATATCAAATTACAAGAGCAAGTGCACCAAATTTCGCTCTCGCAAAGAGCAACAAAAAATGAAATGGAAGTTTTGAATAAAGGCATGGAAGCTAAGATGGATGGTTTGAAGAAAGGCATGGAAGCTAAGATGGATGGTTTGAAGAATGGCATGGAAGCTAAGATGGATGGCATGGAAGCTAAGATGGATGAAATGGAAGCTAAGATCGATGAAAAAATGAAATACAACATGGAAAACATGAAGAATGATCTAAAAAAAGACATGGAAGGTTTGACAAAGTTGATACAAGAAATGTTTTCTAATGGCAAAAAGATAGTAGAGGAAACTCATGATGAGAACAAAATAAATGTTAATTGTGATTTCATAAACTCTAATGTTGGATGGAAGAACCACCATATTCCAAAGATGGATATGAGGAAGTTTTATGGCAAGGATCCCGTAACATAGATACTATATATGGAGCAATATTTTTATCTCAATAATGTGAAAGACACACAAAAGGTATGAATTTCAAATTTACATTTAGAACAAAATACATTTGAATGGTATTGATGGCTTTTCTCCTATAAAAAAGTTGTCACTTGATCAATTTTTACGGAGGAAGTGATAGCAAATTATGAGGATACAAAGAGAAACACCTTCTTTAGCCAATTGACAAATCTCAAACAAAAGGGTTCAATGGTGGAGCACATTGAGGACTTCCAAAAATTGAATATAAGGGTAATTGATATTCCAGAGGAACACATGATTTATTTCTTCATAAGGACTTTAAAGAATGACATCCAACATGAGGTTTTCATTTGGGAACTTGATTCATTGGAGAAGGCATTCAAGTTGGCAAGAAAAATTGAATGTAAAATTATGGCGACAAGGAAGCCTACCACTCACATCTATGAACTTATGGAAGTGTTGCTACTCCTAGACTTTCACAACCTACAATGTTGACACTGCAACAATTGGAAGAAAAAGTAGCAAAAGAGCTTTGCTACAGTTGTGATAAAAAAAACACGAAAGGTCATAAGTATGCCAAGAAAAAATTATTTTACATAGATTGTGAAGAGGAGGAAGAAAATGAACAAGAAACTTCAAAAGAAGAGGATATACACTAGGAACCAACCCTAGAAGAAGAAGAAATGAGTCCAACCATATCGTGTAATGCATTGGCAGGAATTTCCACTCCTCAAAATCTTAAGGTAGAAGGACATATCAAGAAGAAAAAGGTAATAGTGTTGATTGATTCGGGTAGTACCCATAATTTTATTCATTGTAAGGTAGCTAAGGAATTAAATTGTTTCCTATACCCAACACCAAAATTTCAAGTGATGGTTGCAAATGGAGGAACTATAAATTTCTCTAGAAAGTGCCATAATATCAAGCTAACCATGGGGGAATATGTATTGAATAGTCCAATGCTTTCCATTCCAATGGGAGGTGATGATTTTGTACTAGGAGTACAATGGTTACAATCTTTAGGGATGGTAGCTTCCAATTTTCAAGAACTTTTCTTGAAATTTTTTTCGGAACGAAAGGAAGTCGAATTACAAGGTAGTATCGCAGAGAAGCTAGGAAAGATAATAAGCTCTAATGTCATGACAAAGCTTCTGAAGAAAGAACAATGGGGTGTAATTTCAAAATTATGCTCACTAGAAGTTCCCACATCAAAATCATATATTTCTCCAGATATCCAAAAAGTCTTGGACAATCATTCCAAGGTGTTTGAAACTCTGAAAGGACTCCCACCTATTCATGTTCATGATCATGATCATGCTATTCATTTGATTCTAGGAAGTGTTCCTCCAAATATCATGACTTACAAATATCCTTATGTCCAAAAGAGTGAAATTGAACGTATGATTGCAGAAATGTTAGAGACTGGTATAATTCAACCTAGTCAAAGTTATTTCTCTGCTCCAGTAGTATTGGTGCACAAGAAGGATGGATTATGGTGCACGTGTTTGGATTATAGGGTGATCAATAAGCTCACTATTAAAGATAAATTTCTCATTCCTGTGATTGATGAATTATTGAATGAATTACATGGAGCAATTTATTTTACCAAGTTGGATCTTCGTTCAGGATATCATCAAATTAGAATGAAGACTGAAGATATTCCTAAAACAACATTTTGAACTCATGAGGGTTATTATGAATTTTTGGTCATGCCTTTTGGCCTTACCAATGTACCTTATACATTTCAGGGGTTGACGAATTCCATTTTCAAACCCTTCCTTCGAAAATTTTTGCGAGTATTTTTTGATGATATACTAATCTACATCAGTTCTTGGAAGGATCATGTTCAACATGTTGACAGGGTGCTCAAAATATTGGAGGAGAAACAATTATATGAAAAAACATCAATTTTTTTCTTTGGAGTACAAGAGGTGGAATATCTGGGTCATATTGTATCTCACGAGGGTGTTAAAGTAGACCCTAACAAAATTAAATCCATTAAGGAATGGAAAGTCCCCACAACCATAAAGTAGTCGCGAGGATTTCTCGGCTTAACAGGGTATTATCGCAAGATTTTTAAGAATTATGGGAGAATAGAAGCACCTCTAACAACATTATTGAAGAAAGATGCATTTTCATGGGCTCCTAAAGCAACTAAGGCCTTTGAACAACTTAAAGAGGAAATGTGCCTAGCACTGGTATTAGCTACGCCGGACTTCACAAAAACCTTTATTTTGGAATGTGATGCCTCAGGAAATGGAATTGGTGTTGTTTTAATGTAAGAAGGAAGACCCATTACTTTTGAAAGTTGTCCAATAAAAGGAAAGTATTTACAGAAAGATATTTATGGTAAGGAAAGGTTGGAAATACTACATGCATTAAAGAAATGGCGACCTTACCTAATGGGAAGACACTTCAAGGTAAAAACTGATCATGATAGTCTTAAACACTTTTTGGAACAAAGACTATCTTCAGAAGAGCAGAAAAAATGGGTCACAAAGATGTTGGGTTATTAGTATGAAATCATCTACAAAAAAGGGAGGCTAAATGTTGTCTCAGATGCACTCTTAAGAAAGGATGAAGATGTGGAAGCATTTCTTTGTGCCATTTCTATTACCCAGCTAGATTGGATAACTGAATCAAGGGATGTATGGAAGGAGGATGAAGAAGTGTGGACACTCATTCAAAAGTTGCAGTAATATCCTAGTACATCTAATACATTTAATTGGAAAATGATTCCTTATGTTACAACGATCGCTTATATCTTTGTAAGAATTCCCGAATAAAACAAAATATTCTTTTGGAATTGCACACTTCTCCTTTAGGAGGACTCAGGATTTTTAAAAACTTACCACAGGGTGAAGAAAGATTTTTTTTGGTATGGCCTTAAATCTGATATTCAAAATTTTGTGGCAGAATGTTTGGTTTGCCAGCAAAATAAAGTTGAGACAATTAAGACCCCAAGTCTTCTACAACCTTTATCCATTCCAAGTCAATGTTGGGAGGTTATTTCAATGGATTTTATCACAGGTTTACCTAAGTCAGAAGGAAAGAGTGTCATCATGGTGGTAGTTGATAGACTTACCAAGTATGCACACTTTTGTGCATTAACTCATCCATTTAAAGCAAGTACAGTTGCTACTGCATTTATGGAAATAATTCAAAATCTACATGGAAGCCCAAGGGTTATTGTGAGCGACAGAGATCCCATTTTTACCGGAAATTTTTGGATGGAGTTATTTTCTTGTTTGGGTACTCAATTAGCTCATAGCTCATCTTATCATCCTCAATCTGATGGTCAAACTGAGATAGTAAATAAATGTTTGGAAGGATATCTTCATTGTTTTGTATTTGATAAAAAAACACAATGGGTCAAGTGGTTACCTCTCGCTGAATGGTGGTATAACACTTCCTTCCATACTGCAGCAAAAATGACCCCATTTATGGCACTCTATGGATATCATCCACCA
This sequence comes from Pinus albicaulis, assembly GCA_034641835.2. Taxonomy (NCBI): domain Eukaryota; kingdom Viridiplantae; phylum Streptophyta; class Pinopsida; order Pinales; family Pinaceae; genus Pinus; species Pinus albicaulis. Next base: position 1,016,245,085 of record CM076580.1, on the reverse strand, counting down.
TCCATCACATCATCTTTAAGGGAAAATTCGAAGGTTCAAGCAGTGGAAGATCACATCGAGCATCAGCAAGAAGTTCTCCAACTCTTAAAGGATAACATGAATTTGGCACAAAATCGAATGAAACAACATGCAAATCAACATCGTAGCGAGAGAAGTTTTGATGTAGGAGATTGGGTATTTTTACGGCTACAACCATACAAACAAATGTCCCTCAAGCAAGCAAAGAAGGATAATAAATTATCGCCAAAGTACTATGGTCCTTACAAGGTGTTGCAAAAGATTGGTACTATGTCATACAAATTGGAGCTTCCTGCTTCTTCACGAGTGCATCCAGTTTTCCATGTTTCATGCTTAAAGAAGGTTATAGGTGAAAATATTCCAGTTCAAACAATATTGCCAGAACTTAATGAGGAAGGAAAAATCATATTGGAACCTGAAGCGGTCATGGAAACAAGAACTCAACAGCTATGGAATCGATCAATTTCAGAGTATCTCATCAAGTGGAAGAACTTACCCACTGAAGATTCTACATGGGAGGATGAGAATTTTATACAGAAGCACCCAGAGCTACTCAAGTGTTGAGGACAACACTTTTTTAAAGGAGAGGGGCATGTTAGGTCCCTATATTACTAGTGTAGTCCCTTATTGTTGTTAGTGTAGCCCCTGTTAGTGTCAGTCTTTGCAGCCTTCCTCCAATGATCAAACATGATTTTACAAGGTGATTGTAAGGTGTCAAGGTCAAATTTTGTCATTTCAGTGAGTCTTCAAGTAAAATTTGGTCACTAGGTATTAGGTCTAGGGTTTGTTTTCACTCCTTTAAAAATTGTCCAAATGTCGGTCCATGTCACCGTTAAGCTAAGTGTACCATAATTCATAGGGTTTTCATCATCATGTCAGTTTCCAATGGGTCATTTTACACCTTTTTCATGCTTCAGTTGTGCCTAGGTAAGGTTCATTTCCCTCTCCTAGGGTTTTGAAGGTAATTTCTCTTGGATGGTCAAATCATCAGCAAAACTTGTATCCCTATGTTCATACACCTTCCCCTATCCTTAATGTACATTATTAAACACTTCCCATCACTGAGATCCCCCAAATTCCTCATTTTTTCACAAACCCTAGTTTCTTGCTACAACTTGGCAATTTTCTAGGCTAGGCCTGTGTTTTGCCCTTTTGGACCCCTTCCCCTCACTCAATCTCTGAAATTACACTTTCCCCTACTTCCCAACATCCCTCCCTACTTCCCAAAATTTTCTCAAGAGTTTAGAAGCCCCTTATCCCCTTCGTTTCTTTTCATTTCGACAAATCCCTTGTTCCACACATCGGGATAGGTTTTAATACAATGATGTTTCTGAGCAATAAAAGATGAATTTGGGAAAAATGAGAGAGGTTTTTGTCCAAAATAGGCCAAGGAAGAAAATCCTCCTTCAATTTTTACACAGGTGTCATGGTTTTAGATAAATGTAAAAAATACAGTTGCCTCAGGAGAATTGATGCACCTCTGAAGTGACCTTGGGAAAATAAATATTTCTCCTAGCTTGGTTGGCCAAATGACTTGCTTGATGAATTAAATGATAAGTATAATTAATAATATTTCCAACGAGCTATCCTATGCCCAATTTGGACACCGGGAAGGCCTCCAAAAGCCTCTTTCAAAAAGGCGCTATGCATTGGGTTGTGGTGCTACGCATTGGGTTGTGGTGCTACGCATTGGGTTGTTGCGCGACGCACATGGCAGAAAGAAAATTCATTGCTATTTCTTCCAAATCATCAAATTTTTCTGGTTTCTCTTGCTCCAAGTAAGTCCAAGCAATTCAAAGCCACTCCTCTATTGCCATGAACATGTATTTGGTGTTGTTTGTGAGGATTTGAGTACGAAAAACCAAACCCTAGTATCTTGTTTGAGAATTGCCTTCATTAAGGTTTTGAAATTAGTTTTGCGCCAAATAATCCATTCTCCACCTTGTTTCTTCCTTTCATCACTGTTTATTTTCTCACAATAGCCTATTTCCCTATTCCCTATCCCTAGTTACTCATCCCAACCCATTTCCATTACCTCCCCATCCCAATTGTGAAATTTCTCCAAAGTTAAGTGGCTATCCCTTGTCCCTAAAATTTATCAAATCACAAGTTTTTAAAAGGAAAATTCTACTTGAAAAAAGTTCATTGTTCTTTTTTCCCTATTCCTCATATTCCCTCCTATATTCCCATATATTTGGCAATCAAATCAAAACACAAAATTCTCATTGTCATCCAATACAACATAGACCTTGCATAGACCTTGGACATCATGGAGATAGATACTGATACATCCTATCACCGAGACAGTGATTCCACCACTAAAATACATGCACCTAGAAGGCCAAAAAGGAAAATAACATGCTCAGGCACATGAAGAACCATTATTGGGCGCGAAATCATGTTTGCAAGGCGTGAATCAAGATCCTGAAGGCAAAGTTAAAGAGAGCATTAAAGTGTCGGAAAAGGAAAGATAGACTTCAAATTTTGGCCGAAGCTTCTTTGGCTTAGCATAGCGCTTGATGGTGGAAATTTAGCCAACATTTCAAGAAATTTAGGAAACTTTTTGTCAATTTTGATTTTTTTGGCCTTAACATAGATTTTCCTGCCCGACGCGTAGCGCCACTTGGCGCACACTTACGATTGGGAGCTCCTCTTGAAGAAAACTTTGCATTTCTTGATTTTTCATGAAAATTTATGCATGCCTACTCATTACCTAAATATTTTGACAAGTTTTGGGTTGCCTGAAGGGTCAAAAACACCTTAAAAATGGCCTTTCTGCCACTTTTTGGACACACAGGAAGCAATGTTGGGAGATTTGATTTTTGGAGGGGAAAATGGAAACCAAATTCAGAAATTCCACTTGGGTTGGAAAGTAGATAGGTAGAGATTTCCAACGTGCTATCCTGCACTCAATTTGGAATTCGGGAAGGCCCTCAAAATCAGCCTCAAAGTGGAGCAGCGCATAGAGATTTTAGGCACGGCACATTGGGAATTTTGGCTCCTTTTTCACTCAGCAGCTCAGATTTTCGCCTATTTTTGGCCAGTTTGACTTTTTTATCTCCAAATGTGAAAATCTTAATGTAAATTGATGTAATTTCATGACTTTGATGTAATTTTGGCACATTTTTACTCATCCAAGTAGCTTCATTCACCAAAAAGTGAAATGTAACTGAATGAATCAGTTTCCTATCTTATAGAGGCAAGCTGTTCCACTGCCAATTTTTCAGTTCTTAGTTTATATCTTGTTGAAACAGCTCCTAAAATAGTGAGCTCGACCCCTAGAGGCATGGGAATGAGTTAGGCTTGTCTATATCTTGTATTTTCTCAGTCATTTTCAGGGGTTGGACACTTGGGATTGCTTGGCACTTCATTGTACATTTCATCTCTACAATTTTGGCAAAGGAATAGACCAGGGTTTGCAGCACTCTTTGGGATCCTTGTGGCTCTATGTTTTGATGGTGTGTTTCTCTCTGTGATTGTAAGTTCACTGATGTTTTATGTGTATCATTTCCCTTCTCCTTTCTTCTCAAATTAAACAAACAAGTTATAAAGGTGGAATTCATTAGATTGCTTTGCTATGCCTTGAGTTTTGTTTAATTTTCCATGTTTTCATCTGTTTGAAGAGTATTATTGAAAGCCTCTTGCCCTCTTCATATCCTCACCGGTTTGAACTATCCATTCATTTAATCCAAGCATCAAAACAATTGCCTTCCTTGCCCCATTCAGAACTCTACAAAAACTAGGCCTCATCCCCGAACCCAAAATCTGCCTTTCCCTTTGATCCAACAAAACCCCCAAAATCAAAATCAAATCCTTTCACCGATATACCTAGCCTAAAATTAGCCTTTATTTCAAGTCATCTCAAGCCTTATTTATTATCTTTGCTGAGATTGACCCGGAGAGAGCCCTCTCCTGATCTAGTAGGGCTAGCTACCAGACTGAGCGTGGTATGATGTTACCCTAGACTCTGCCTTTCTCAGCCTGAGGTAGATTTAGGCAATAACAACCCCCTTATTGTTGTTAGTGTAGCGCCCTTATTGTTATTGTTGTACCCCTAACCCTAATATTGTTATTATTGTTCCCTTACATTATTATTGTTAGGTCGGCTAGGATTATATTGTGAACCCATGGACTCCTATATATGGAACAAGGTTTTTCCATTTGTAACATTCAATAATTTTTCATTTATGCAATGTAAAGGAGGTTTCCCCCTTGAATTGGATTATTTCTAAGGCGTTGATCTCTCTTTTCTTCGATTTTTGGAGTTGGTTTCATAACACTTCCTCTGGTTTAACCAGAGCTTCTTCTTTTCCTGATCTTGTTTAATTTCCATGCCCAAAATATAGTTTGCAGCACCAATATCCTTCATGTTGAACTTGGAGGAAAATTTGGTCTTTAAATCATAGACAATTTCTTTGCAATTTCCAATCAACAAAATATCATCCACATACAAGACCAAATAAATAACACGCTCACCAATTAATTTTAAATACACACAATGATCTACTTTTCTTCTGGTAAAGCTAAGTCCCCGTATATATGTATCAAAGTTCTGATACCACATCCTTGGTGACTGTTTTAACCCATACAAATACTTTTTTAATCTGCATACCGGTTGTTTCTTACCCTTCACCGCAAAGCCTTTCGGTTGCTTCATGTAGATCTCTTCTTCTAAATCCCTATGAAGAAATGATGTCTTCACATCCATATGTTCTACCTCAAAATAAAAAGCAAAAACAATAGATAAAAGTAATATAATAGAATCTACCTTTGTAACCAGAGAAAAAATATCACCAAAATCAATTCTCGACACTTGGGAATAACATTTTCTACCAACCGAGCTTTTTATTTCTCCACCTTTCCTTTTGTATTCATCTTATTCTTAAACACCCATTTTCTATCAATGGGTTTCCTTCCATCCAACAACTCCACCAGATCCTAAGCCTCATTTTTTTCCAAAGATGCCATTTAATCAACCATGGCCTCCTTCCAAAGCTTGCCATCCTTTGAATCTACTTCCTCCTTGACATTTCTGGGATCATCATCAGTAATTTATAAGGAAAAATTTGAGCAGAATGCAGATGGACCATACCTTTCTTGTTGCCTTCTCTCTCAAAGTGATCTTCTCAAAGATGGAGTTTGTGGCTCTTCCTCTTCTAATTCTTGTTCTGCTGTAGAGTTTGATTCTTCCTCCTTTAGCTCAAACTCTATCTTCTCAGGTTCCTTTGGTAGGAATTCATGTTTAATTACATCTTTCACCTATCTAAACACGAGATCTCAGTTGTAAAAAAACTTCCTTTTATGGGTTCCAAATATTAGAACCTTTTAAACTATCCTTATACCCAATAAAGATGCACCTTTTAGATTTACTATCCAACTTGTTTCTTTTCTCCTTTGGTAAATGTACATATGCATCACAACCAAATACCATCAGATGTGAAAGAGAGGATTTATTACTAGTCCATACCTCATGTGGATTATTCTCCTCCAACACTGATGAAGGCAATCTATTAACCAAGTAACATGCAGTCTCCACTGCCTCTGCCGAGAATTATTCCCGTCACTGACCCGACACCACTAAGAATGTTTCTTGCCTTTTCCATCAACATCCTTTTCATTCTTTCTACAACTCAATTTTGCTGAGGTGTGTATGGAGTAGTCTTTTTCCGTGATATACCATAGTTCTTATAGAACTATTCAAATTCCTTCTTGTAGAACTCTCCACCATTATCTTTCCTCAACACCTTTATCTTATTCTCTGTTTGGTTTTCCACTAGAGCCTTAAATTATTTAAACCTGTCAAAGACTTCGGATTTCTTCCTAAGGAAATATATCCAAGTATTCCTTGAGAAGTCATCTATAAATGATACATAGTACAAAAAATTACCCAATGATGGAACTGACCCAGGGCCAAACACATCACTTTCCACAAGTTCTAATATCTGTTTCACCCTCTTAGCACCAGAAGGGAAAGTCACCCGATTCTGTTTCCCATATACAAAATGTTCACAGAAACCAAATTATAGAGAGAAATTAGACATACCTTCTACCATACCATTACCATGAAGTGTTCAAAGGCCCTTCTCTCCAATATGTCCAAGCCTTTGATGCCATATCATGGTATTTTCTTCAGAGACCACAAGGTTTTCTGCTCCATTTTCAGGAACCACAAAACTGTTGCACCCATCAATAACAATGCTACCCAGAAGCTTGTACAGAGTTCCAATCTGAAATACCCACATCAATACTAGTGCTCCTAGAAAAATATTTCATGTAACCTTCTCAAACATTATTTTTACAGTTGTATCATCCATCTTTCTTACAAAAATCAGATTTATGGCCAATGCAAGAATATGTATAACACCACGAAGTGTTCTAATCCTTCCACCTTGAAAATTCAACTTGAATTTTTAGTGTCTAATGATTTTGTCCTTCCTATCATCCCCTAAGAAGACATCACGATCATCATACTTCTCATACTCGCAAAACCACTCTCTACAGGGAGTGAAGTGAAAGGATGCACCTAAGTCAATCAACCATGCCTCATGATCTACATGTGTACTTGAAGAAGAAGTGAAGTACACATACCCACCTTCATATGAGGTTGTTTTCAGCTCTGTAGAAGGAGCATCATTATATCCCTTTCATTTTTTAGGAGATTTAGATCTACAATCCTTTTTGAAGTGCCCTTTGTTGAGCCTCAAAATTGTGCTTCCTTTCATCTTACTTTACCTCATTTTCCTTTGTCCATTGTTATCCTAGACCCAATTGATCAATGAATTTAGTTAAAATTACTTTTAGAATGATTTACATTACTGACTTGCTAAGTTTTGTGATTTTTGCCATTGTAATGCATTTTGACCGGAACTAGCTGCAGAATGCAGACATTCTGTAGCTAACCGGCAATTCTGCAGCTGTCTTCACGTTTGGGTATGTTCCAGATGGCCTCTCAAGAAAAACCGCATATGGGCATATTCCACGTCATGTCTACATTGTTCGTTGCTCACCATGAAGGAAGAAACGAATTCTGGATACGGTTTTGGTACGTGGGAACACATTTAGGAAGGCAGACTTCTATTAGGACTGTCTCAGTCCAGATGTCCTTTTCCTTTTTACGTTGCCACTTCAAGAGTCCTAATGTGATTTCGATAAGGAAAGACAATGATCCTGAAATCGTTGCAAGTCTTGTTATGTACATTTGTTATATAAACACTTGGGAAACCGAGAGCTAGGCTAGATTTTCTTCTAGATATTTCTTAGATTCTGTGCTACATTTCTGAAGACGCAGAGTGCTCTGTTCAAGTTATTTCTCTTTTAATGAAGCAGACAGTGTTGTTTTGAAAGAGTTGATTTGATTTGGAGTTAGATTCCGTCAGGTGGTAGAGGGCCCCTGCCTCTTGCATGGATTTATTTGCGTAACTTAGATAAGTATCCTAGCTGCCTTTACGTTTTTTTAAAAAGTTGAATTCGTAGTTGTTTTCATTAGTTACTATAGTTATAACTCGTTCTAAAAACTCTTCCAAAAGAAGAAGCTCTTCCAAAAGATTATGAAAATGAATGGGAAATGGCTATAGTATTGTAGGATTTAATTGTAATCTCTTTTGTTCACCATCACAATTATACTTATGCTAAATACTCTTCCACAAGAAGAAACTCTTCCAAGAAATCCTTATAATGTTTTAAGCATGATTGTGATCCTGAACGCTTCATTTGTGTGTTTGTACTAAGTACCATAGCTGTCCTTGCTCTTAAACGCTTGTCCAAAATATCATAATGATGAGTGGGAGATAGCCATGATATCTTAGTTTTTAATTGCTTTCAGTCTTTATGTTTGAATTTTCACTAAATTACACAGTCAGGATTGTTCTAAGAAACTCTTCCAAAATACCAATCATGATGGACAAATAGATTGTATAATTCCACAGAATAATGCATGATAGCATAGTTAGGATGCTCCGGAGTTTAAATGCACTTAACTCATGTTCAGTTGTTTTGTTTTAAGTTTGATAATGACTTGTAGTTTAGCACTGTTTTAGATTAGTGACATCTTAAGTTCAGTCTTAGCTTAACTCATTGCATTTTCACTCTACATTCAGTTGTCATTCACTGCATATTAGATTACTTCAGTTGTTAAATTTAACAAAACAACCTTCATTATTTACAAAACTCTTCTTGTTCTAAAATCCATAGTTGATTCATAACCATATGAATAGAAGACAATATCATTTTAAGGCCTGAAGTACTTCTGCAACTTCTTTATCATTTTACAAACAAACATTTCCTCAAAAGACTATTTTAAAAATCTCTAACCTTTGAGTGAAGTGTAGTGTTATCAAACTAAGTGGCAGAATAGAGTTAGGAACTAGCCTTAGAGTAAATGACCTTATGATGGTATCAATGTTTTACTCCAATTATGCTTCAACAAATCTCTAATCAAGGATAAAATGTTGCATCATTGTAAGTTAGTTGTTTAACTGTTTAGATAGGAGGATTTACATACTTAATTGACCATGTCTCAAGCTCTCTCTCAAAACACCTTTGATGAAAGCATTTGACAAGTTGAGTTTATGTTTTGAATCATTTGTTTAAAATTCATTAGCAAGCTTTGTTTCTGCTTAGTCATAGTTTAGATTTGATTATGTTTCAGTATTGCATTTGCATTTGTCATTTGCCATCAACCAATTAGGCTTCACTCTGTTTTTAATCATTAGCTCCTTTCCATTAGCTTTTTAGTCATTTTCCTTGTGAACATAAAACTACCAAAAGGACAAAAACATCATAAATCATCACAAAAGACCAAAAACATCATAAAACACTACACACAACACATTAAGAAACAAACACCTAGGTACATACAGTACACTTCACTTCAGCGGTTTACCAACCCTGGTTGACAATTAAATGAGCTCAGTTTAGGAGACTAGATTGAGACCAAACATTTTGGCGCCGTTGCCGGGGAAGTGAAAACTAGGTAACCTTTGTTTCTTAGCATCCCAAAACAATTTTATGCGTAGGGAGAGAGATTCAAGGGGAAGATTTATAAGCAGCAGAGGCAGAAGTTTGATTTCTAGAACACCACTTGTTTCATCTAGATCCAGAGCTAGTACACCTTCAACTCATACCCATATTCCATCCTCTCCTGATCCTGGACTTCTAGAAGATCTAAGGTCAAATATTCCATTAGAGAAACCTTCCACTTCATCCACTGAACTTTCCATAGAAGAAGATCTAAAAACTCCTGTTAGGGACACAAACCTTTCCACTTCCACAGGAGAGTCAACTATGGCATAAGAAGGAGGAGGAGGAGTCTTCAATGGGGAACACACACTATTTGGAGGTAGAGGTAGAGGTAGAGGAGAAGGAGGTAGAGGAGAAGGAGGTAGAGGTGCAGATGGAGGAAGAGGTAGAATATGAAGCTCTTTTGGGTTCCCTATAATTGATGAAGAAACCAATACAACCATGAAAAATATTTCACCCTCTGTCCTTCCAAACTTCTATGGACTTAAAACTGAAGATATTTGAATTTGAAGTGTTGTGTAGAAATTATGACTACTTACAAGATGCTCAAAAACTGAAATTATTTCCTTCAACTTTGAAGGGAGCAGCATTGAAGTGGTTTATGAGTCTGATCAACAGTTCTATTAGAACATGGGAAGACATGAAACAAGAATTTCTAGAGAGATATTTGGATTATTGTATGCCGGTTAATCATAAGGAAGAAGTGTTCAAGATGTTACAAAAAGAAGATGAAAATTTGGAAGATTTGTTGGAGAGATTTAATTACAATATCAAAAGGGAAAAAATGGAAAACCTAGATCAAGACACCTTAAAAGCTCTTTTGTTGAAAACAATTAGGGATGAATGGTTGGATGTCCTTAACATGATGGGAAAAGGGGATATATCACAGCTCACATTACCTGAAATATCTGAGTTATGTATCAACCTTTCAAGAGGGAAATCTAAAACTGTCAAAGGTCCAAGAGATCCCGCTCTTGCAAGGGAAAGTAAGTCTGCTTCTGGGACAGTAAGTAGATCAGAAATAGGACACATGCTTGATGATTTTAAATCTGACATCTTAGGGAGTCTTAGTGAACAAATAGACACCCTTAAGATACAAAACAAGCAAAAGGCTGAATCTGATGCCTTGGCAATCTTTTTTCCCAAATGTAGAAAGAAACATGCCTTGAGAGAGTGTCCTTTGGATGTAAAAGTTGTAGAAACCTGTGTCATTTGTTCTGAAAAACATGAGACCAAGAATTGTCCTTCTCTTCCTGGTCTCAAAGCTGTATTTCAGGAGGAAAATCCTACAGATTCCACAAAGTCTCTCAATTTTGTATCTAGAAGACCTTGGCAGGGACCTCAAACACAAGGATTCCATGATCAAATGTATAATCAACCTCCACCTTGGAATTCTTGGCAGCAACCTTGGCCCCAATTTCAAAATCAATCTCAATCTTGGGCACAAGGAACATAAAGTCCCTATGGAAGATACTCTCCATACTATCAGTATCCACCATCCTATCCACCATATCCACATTTTTATCCTCAAAATCCTCAACAAAATTTTCCTCAAAATCTTCAACAAAATTTTCAACAAAATCCTCAACAACATCATCCGAACCAACCACATCAAAATCAACCACTTCCATTACCATTCCCTCAAAAATCCAATCAATTGCCAGCTCAACCCATACCAAACCCCAATAATAAGAACCCTCAGAATACATACATGATAGAAGGCCAATAGTTTCCAACTTATTTAATTACTCCTCTGGACCTTAGTGATGTTCAACTTAGGTCTGGAAGGATACTTGAAAAGAGGAAACCTTCTGTGATCATACAAGAACAAGATAATTCCGAGGAAGACTCCCTACGGGTGAATAAAAGTCTTGAGGAAGACACATCCTTTCAAGACCCACACATTGAAAAACTAAAACAAAAAGATCCAATAAATCCAACTCCTGTATTAGAGCAACCATCTACATCTACTTCTATACCTCCCTTTCCGGAAAGATTACAAATTGATAGAGGTGTAGAAAAACAAATCATGGTGCCTAATTATGATTTCTTAGATGAGATGAGAAATGTTTGCATTAAAATTCCATTATTACAAGCCATCAAAGAAATCCCAATTTTAGCCAAAACAATAAAGGAGTTGAGTATGAAGACAACAAGAAAAAGAATAAGAGAAACCAAGAAAATTCAACTGGTAGGACAAATAGCAGACATTATGATGGGCAAGATTGCTATTCCAAAGTATCTTGACCCAGAAAATCCAGTTGTCAAAATTCACATCAATGGAATTGAAATTCAAAACACACTCATTGATTTAGGAGCAGCAATAAATATCATGAGTAGACAAATCATGGACAAACCGAAACTTCCTAATCTTCTCTTTACACCCACACTATTACAATTAGCAGATAGATCTGTGATCAAACCAGATGGGGTAATAGAAGACATTCCAGTGTCCCTAGATTCTTGGGAATACCTTGTGGATTTCATGATCCTAACTCCTAAGAATAATCTAGGAGGCCATCCTGTTATATTAGGAAGACCTTGGTTGGCTACAGCTGATGCTTTTATTAGTTGTAGGTTCGGTGATATGTATATTTATGATGGTAGTTCAACTAAGAAATTCACTTTATATCCTCCAGCTAGGACAATTACAGATCTAGATGACACTCAATGGATAGAGGATGAAGAATATTTACAACCACTCTTCACAATTTCAGAAATTAGTGAAGATAATCAAATTCTGAATACTCTAGAAAACTTTGAATCCTCTCCAGAACACAAACATGAATCATTTCAAAAGGGATCCAATATTTAGTTTTTGTCATCTAGGCAGATGTCTCTTCATTCTATGGACAAATTTGGCAGCTCTACAAGTGAAATTTTTCCAGGCAAAACTTTGAACATAAACAAGAACCTAGAAAATCTCAACAAGAAGAGTTAGTCAAAGTATTACAGAGACATTCTTCTGCATATGCATGGGAATACACTGACATGAAAGGGATAAGCCCCAAGACTTGTACTCATCACATCTATATAGAGGAAAATTGCAAACCAATCAGACAGCCTCAAAGACGGATGAATCCAAATCTTAGGGAAATTGTTAAAGAAGAATTGCAAAAATTGTTAAATGTTAATTTTATCTATCCTATTTCAGATAGTCAGTGGGTTTCTCCTTTGGTAATTGTGCAAAGAAAAATGGAAAATGGAGGGCGTGTGTTGACTACCGAGAACTAAATAAAGCTACTCTTAAAGACCATTTTCCCTTACTTTTCATAGATCAAGTATTAGATACATTAGCTGGCAAAAAGTACTTCTCATTCCTAGATGGGTTTAGTGGTTACAATCAAATCCAAGTAGCACTTGAAGATCAAGACAAAACCACATTTACCTGTCCTTGGGGTACCTATGCTTACCGAGTATTGCCATTTGGATTATGCAATGCACCTGCAACATTCCAAAGGGTAGTATTAGGAATTTTTTCAGATCTAATACATGACTGTGTAGAGGTGTACATGGATGATTTCACAGTTTACGGGAACACATTTTAAGAGGCTTTAGAAAACTTGGAAAAAGTCTTAAAAAGATGTCAAGAAGCAAACCTTTCACTTAGTCATGAAAAATGTTTTATGATGTTTACTGAAGGTATTGTTTTAGGGCACCATATTTCAGGGGATGGGATTAGAGTTGATGAGTAAAAATTTGAAGTCATCTCTAACCTATCTATTCCAAGTTGTCAAAGAGATGTTAGAAGTTTTCTAGGATTTACAGGGTATTATCGGAGATTTATAGAAAACTTCACCAAGATAGCATCTCCACTCTTCAAATTACTTACCAAAGATTGTGAATTCAAGTGGACTTCTGATTTCCAGTTAGCTTTTGAAACCCTGAAAACCAAAATTTCTGAAGCACCAATATTAAGGGGACCTGACTAGAAGTTACCTTTTCATATCTCGACAGATGCTTCCGATACAGCTCTAGGAGCAGTATTGGGACAAAAAGATTTAATTCCCTATGCCATCTATTATATCAGTAAAAATTTGACTCCTGCAGAGTTAAACTATACTGTAACTGAAAAAGAGTTTTTAGTTGTTGTTCATGCCATAAACAAATTTAGACACTATATAACAGGCTATGAAACTTTTATTCACACTGATCATTCTGCAATTAGATACCTAATGAACAAATCAATCACTAATGGAAGAGTTATAAGATGGTTATTGTTCTTACAAGAATTCAACATTAGTATTCTAGATAGGCCTGGAAAACAAAACACAGTAGCTGATTTCCTATCTAGACTCCAAAATATCAAAGATGACACTCCGGTTGAAGATCAATTTCCTGATGAATATCTTTTTGCAATCTCTACTCTAACTCCATGGTTTGCTGATATTGCTAATTATTTAGTTTCAGGAAAATTTCCTTCAATTATGAATGCAAGGGATAAAAGAAAAATCATTTGTGATAGTGAAAAATATTCATGGGTTGCTAATGAGTTATACAAGACAGGTCCAGATTTGATCATTAGAAGGTGTGTTCGTGAAGATGAGATGCCTGAGATTCTCAAGGCATGTCATGATGAACCTTGTGGCGGACACTTTGCAGATAAGAGGACAGCCTATAGATCCTTAATTTAGGATATTATTGGCCATCTTTGTTTAAAGATGCAAGGGAGTATGTCAAAAGGTGTGACAGTTTCCAAAGGGTAGGGAAACCTTCTCCTTCAGGTGAGATGCCATTACAACCTCAGGTACACATTGAACCTTTTGAAAAATGGGATTTGGATTTTGTAGGACTCATTAGTCCTCCATCAAGACAAAAGAAATATATATTAGTTTGCACTGATTATGTTACTAAGTGGGTAGAAGCTAAACCATTACTTGTTGCTAATGAATCATCTGTAGTTACTTTTCTTTTGAGGATATTTTTACTCGTTTTGGTGTCCCAAGGGAAATTGTTACAGATCAAGGAGCTCAATTTACATCAAGGCTAGTGGAGCAAATGATGGAGAGGTACAAAATCAGGCATAGAAAATCTACTCCTTATCATCCACAAGCAAATGGTCAAGTGAAATCTACTAATAAGGTCATTGAAGGAATCCTAACAAAGACTGTTCATTTACATAGAAGAGATTGGGTAGATAGGCTTCCTGAAGCCTTGTGGGCCTATAGAACTACATGGAGAAACACAACAGGCCATACTCCTTATGAAATTGTTTATGGAAAGCAAGTTTTGTTTCCGATAGGGTTCCAAATTCAAACTTTCAAAATGACAGTTCAGCTAGGACTTGATTTAACGGAGGCACAAAAACATAGACTGGAGCAAATCAATGAATTGGATGAGATCAGACAAGATTCAGTTCAGAAAGCAAGTCTAGTCCAACAGCAAAGGGCTAGATGGCATGACAAGTACATCAAAGAGAAGAAATTCAAAGAAGGTGACTGGGCTCTCTTGTTTGATTCAAAATTCAAGGATTTTCAAGGTAAATTTCAGACACATTGGCTTGGGCCATATGAAATTGTTGAATTTTTTGATAATGGGGCAGTAAAAATCAGAACTATAGATGAAGAAGAGGTCACTTTTCTTGTGAATGGTCATAGATTGAAGCTATATCACAAACCACTCTCAAGAGAAGAATTTGTCAAGAAGTTCCAAGAAAGCAATGATGTGAAGTTAATGAAGAAGAGTCTCTCTTCTTCATCAACTTGATTAAATTTTCTGAAGCATTTCTCTTTGAAAAAAATAAAATTAAAAAATAAATAAATAAATAAATAAAGGTATAAACATGAAAACCAATCATTGATTGGCATGTTTATACAGAAAAGATAGGGTGAAAATCAGAGTCTCTCTGACACTCTAACTTTTCCCATTTTTGTTTTTACAAGCAGCTATCACAAAATCATAAGTTCATATCCATGGTGCTTATGATCCATCTCATTTCATTTCACTCCATTCACTCATCCATCCATACTCCATTTCATTCATTCATACTCTACTTCATTCCATATTTCATGCATCCCATTCCATACTCCATCCATCTCATTTTCATGTCAAAATTTAAAGTTTGATGTCTTGTTGTAAATGAATAAAACATGTCATGGATTGCAGGGCAGTTCTTATGTTCTTCCACTCCATTTCATAAACTGAATCCATTTCATTTCATCATCCACTTCATACATATCATACTCACCATCCATCTTCATTCATATCATATAACATTTCACCTATATTCCAAAAACACTCCATTCCATGATTAAAATACTCTACAGGTACATTCTGCAGCTCAACAGACATTCTGCAGTTGATCAGCCTTTCCGCAGCTAGACAGTCATTCCGCAGCTACAAATCCTGAAGGCACCAACCAGCAGACATTAGAATTGCAACAAAATGATCCAGAATATCCATGAATAAGAAACATCAAGAAGAATTATGAAGACTCTTCCAAAGGTGAAAAAAGAAGACAAAGACTACAAAAATCAAATGAAAAGTAGAGGTAACAAGTTTAGATTATAATGACATTTCATAAAGTTTAGCATAGTTTTAGTTATGAATTGTTCAAAAAGGTTGTTTTAATTATTTTTATTAATCATGACCAAAATACCCTCCACAAACTTTGGATTAAAATCTCTCATTTCAAATTCCATACCCGACATCATTTAAGCGGTTCAAATGGTCGAAGTGTTTGAATTCTTCACGTCACCCAACAAAATCATTCAATGATGATTTTCTTTTCCGTTGTAAAAATCTCCGCCGTCTTTTCAATCATTAATTCGCTTCCTCCACCTCACTCCATTACCTCATTTCGTAACTACCTCCATCACTCCATTCTGTAGCCGACACTTCATTCCGCAAACAGAGATATCCTTACCACCGAGAGCAGAGCAAAAGGGTATATCAGTTTGAATATCAAAGCACTATCACCGTGGGCAGAGATTGAGCATTATCACTGTAAACGCAGAGGTATAGCAGTGAAGAATTTGAAGCCATTTGTTACCGAGAGACAGAGGTATAGCAGTGAAGAATTTGAAGCCATTTGTTACCGAGAGACAGAGGTATAGCAGTGAAGAATTTGAAGCCATTTGTTACCGAGAGACAGAGGTATATTAGTGTGAGAATTTGAAGCCATTTTCCACCGAGAGACAGAGGTATAGCAGTGTGGGAATTTGAAGCCATTTGTCACTATCAACCAGAGGCATATCAATCCAAAGTTTCATTGTCAACCAGAGGCATATCAGCTCGAAGTTTGAAGCTATTTTCATTGACAACCAGAGGCATATCAGTCCGAAGTTTGAAGCTGTTGTCACTATCAATCAGAGGTATATCATTCCGAAGTTTTAAGCCATTGTCATTAAGAACTTGAAGCCATTTCAATTCAAAGGTGAAAGTTATTGTTTCAGAGGGTAGAAAGAGTATTAATCTGAACATTGAAGAAGCAATTATGGGTTTCATTGTAAGAAATGAACCAGTGGGTACAAAATACCTAGAAGGCTACCCTCAATGTAAATAAATGTTGCAACAGATAGGATGGCTACAATTTTTGGAGAAATTTAATGGCTTTCACAAAGAAGTCACTAAAACATTTGCAAGATCATTTCAAGGAGCTGAAGTTGAAGTGGGAGATGTTAAATTCACAGTCAAGGAAGTTTTCATTGCAGAAGCTATGGGATTGCTTAGAAATGGAGAGAGATGGTTCAAAAACAGAGAATTCCATCATGAATCGTGGAAGCAAATTCTAAAATCACCAGGTATGGATGTCACCGTGTTTAAGAAAGGAATTCCAAGTTCTGCATTGAAAAATAAATGGAGAAACATACTACTTATTCTGCAAAAATTCATTACATGTGAGGGTAGATATGGCAAATTTTATGTTTACCACATTAGACTGATAATGCATTTTCTGGGGGAAGACTTAAACCTACCCTACTTCTTGCTTCAAAGTTTGAAAAAGATGGCTTCCTGTGTTTAAAGAAGGGTTCAATTTTTAGAGACAACTCTATATCATCATGGCTTGGTTAAAATTTTGATTGAACACCATTTAGCCAAAACAAATGATAATTGGGACAATTTCTTGATAAGAAATCATTTTGAAGAGCCAAAAGAACCCTCACCTGAACAATAGCCTACAAGGAGAAGTAGAAAATGGAGAGCTTCAAAATTGAAATTGACAAAACAGTCGAAGAAAGTAGTGAGGAAATCATCTCAGAGAAGTTGACTCAAATAAAGAGACAACTTAAGAAAGAGAAGGTAATCAGGAAATCTGCCACAGAGAGAGGAGAGGGATCTTCTCAGCCAAGAAGAATCCATAGAATAAAGGGGAAACTAAGGAAAACTAAAATCAAACAAACAGGGGTGATTAATATAGAGGATGAGGAAACATCTATTGAAGAAGATGTTGAAGAGGATTTTAATGAAGGAACCCCTGAAATTGACCCTGCTCAGCAAGAAGTTTATGATTATGTTGAAACTTTGGAAAGGAAAGCTTCAGAGAGCAGAGAGAGAACCCATAGTCCTCCACTGTCCGAAATAGATGTGTTAATAAGGGATAGGTATGAGCTGGAGATACTTAATAGACACATCAAAAATGAGAATGAAATTTTGAAGGAACAAGTCAAGCTCAAAAAACGATATGAACTCAACCTTATCCCTACATATAGACAAAGTGGAAAAGGCTAATGACAAGTTGAAGAAGAGGAACAAAAAGCTAATCAGAGCACTTACCAACCTAAGGTTCAAACTTGTCATCAGAAAACCCAGAAGATCTTTAGCTTCCAGGCAAAGGAGAAGGAGAGGATTAGATGTTCTTGCAGAAGCCTCTGAGTTTATAGGATAAGTTGCATGAGGACATGCAAGAAGTCAGCAGTGGGGGTATGTTGAGCCTCAAGATTGTGCTTTCTTTCATCTTACTTTACCTCATTTTCCTTTGTCCATTGTTATCCTAGACTCAATTGATCAATGAATTTAGTTAAAATTACTTTTAGAATGATTAACATGACTGACTTGCTAAGTTTTGTGATTTTTGTCATTGTAATGCATTTTGACCGGAACTAGCTGCAGAATGCAGACATTCCATAGCTAACCGGCAATTCTGCAGCTGTCTTCACGTTTGGGTATGTTCCAGGTGGCCTCTCAAGAAAAACCGCATATGGGCATATTCCACGTCATGTCTACATTGTTCGTTTCTCACCATGAAGGAAGAAACGAATTCTGGATATGGTTTTGGTACGTGGGAACACATTTAGGAAGGCAGACTTCTATTAGGACTGTCTCAGTCCAGATGTCCTTTTCCTTTTTACGTTGCCACTTCAAGAGTCCTAATGTGATTTCGATAAGGAAAGACAATGATCCTGAAATTGTTGCAAGTCTTGTTATGTAAATTTGTTATATAAACACTTGGGAAACTGAGAGCTAGGCTAGATTTTGTTCTAGATTTTGCTTAGATTCTGTGCTACATTTCTGAAGACGCAAAGTGCTCTGTTCAAGTTATTTCTCTTTTAATGAAGCAGACAGTGTTATTTTGAAAGCGTTGATTTGATTTGGAGTTAGATTCCGTCAGGTGGTAGAGGGCCCCTGCCTCTTGCACGGATTTATTTGCGTAACTTAGATAAGTATCCTAGCTGCCTTTACGTTTTTTTAAAAAGTTGAATTCGTAGTTGTTTTCATTAGTTACTATAGTTATAACTCGTTCTAAAAACTCTTCCAAAAGAAGAAGCTCTTCCAAAATATTATGAAAATGAATGGGAAATGGCTATAGTATTGTAGGATTTAATTGTAATCTCTTTTGTTCACCATCACAGTTATACTTATGCTAAATACTCTTCCACAAGAAGAAACTCTTCCAAGAAATCCTTATAATTTTTTAAGCATGATTGTGATCCTGAACGCTTCATTTGTGTGTTTGCACTAAGTACCATAGCTGTCCTTGCTCTTAAACGCTTGTCCAAAATATCATAATGATGAGTGGGAGATAGCCATGATATCTTAGTTTTTAATTGCTTTCAGTCTTTATGTTTGCATTTGCACTAAATTACACAGTCAGGATTGTTCTAAGAAACTCTTCCAAAATACCAGTCATGATGGACAAACAGACTGTATAATTCCATAGAATAATGCATGATAGCATAGTTAGGATGCTCCGGAGTTTAATTGCACTTAACTCATGTTCAGTTGTTTTGTTTTAGTTTGATAATGACTTGTAGTTTAGCACTGTTTTAGATTAGTGACATCTTAAGTTCAGTCTTAGCTTAACTCATTGCATTTGCACTCTACATTCAGTTGTCATTCACTGCATATTAGATTACTTCAGTTGTTAAACTTAACAAAACAGCCTTCATTATTTACAAACCTCTTCTTGTTCTAAAATCCATAGTTGATTCATAACCATATGAACAGAAGACAATATCATTTTAAGGCCTGAAGTACTTCTGCAACTTCCTTATCATTTTACAAACAAACATTTCCTCAAAAGACTATTTCAAAAATCTCTAACCTTTGAGTGAAGTGTAGTGTTATCAAACTAAGTGGCAGAATAGAGTTAGGAACTAGCCTTAGAGTAAAAGACCTTATGATGGTATCAATGTTTTACTCCAATTATGCTTCAACAAATCTCTAATCAAGGATAAAATGTTGCATCATTGTAAGTTAGTTGTTTAACTGTTTATATAGGAGGATTTGCATACTTAATTGACCATGTCTCAAGCTCTCTCTCAAAACACCTTTGATGAAAGCATTTGACAAGTTGAGTTTATGTTTTGAATCATTTGTTTAAAAGTCATTATCAAGCTTTGTTTATGCTTAGTCATAGTTTAGATTTGATTCTGTTTCAGTATTGCATTTGCATTTGTCATTTGCCATCAACCAATTAGGCTTCACTCTGTTTTTAATCATTAGCTCCTTTCCATTATCTTTTTAGTCATTTTCCTTGTGAACATAAAACTACCAAAAGGCCAAAAACATCATAAATCATCACAAAAGACCAAAAACATCATAAAACACTACACACAACACATTAAGAAACAAACACCTAGGTACATACAGTACACTTCACTTCAATAGTTTACCAACCCTGGTTGACAATTAAATGAGCTCAGTTTAGGAGACTAGATTGAGACCAAACACCCTTCCTTTTCGCATTTATAGCACACCTTTACAGGTTTTCCTAGAGATTTAAATCTCCCTCTAGAGTTAGATCTCCCACTTGAGGACGCATTTTTGTTTCTATTTTGGGACCATCCTCATACAAAAAAGACATCTTGATTCTGGGCCTCCATATTTTTTCGTTTGATATCCTTTGACAAAAAGGATGAAACTATCTCATCAAACTTCAAGATAGTTGTATTGCTACCTATTGCATCAACCATACTATCATACGAATATGATAGAGAACAAAAAAAATCGATGCACTTATCTTCGTATGATATTTTAATATCAGTAGATAAAAATTGGCTTACCACAATATTAAAGACATTAAGATGCTCTATCAGTGAGTCTGCATCCTTCATCCTCAGGCTATACAACTTTTTCGTAGGAACAATTTGTTCACCATAGACTTAGATTGGTATAAATTCCCTAACTTTTCCCATGTAATATTCCCAAATGGGGAAGCAACAATATATGAACACAAAACTGGAAATAGCAGTTTAAATCAACTCATTAACATTGGAAACCAATATGGAGACATAAAATCATGTATTAGATCAGCAAATCAACATAAAATGGTGAGGCATGAGTCATATACAATGAGGAAACAAGCCTCCCATAAGCAATCACTCCTGAATATGAACTGATGCTACCATACAAAATACCGGAAGACTGCTACAACACAGTTATAAATACACTGATACAACAAAGGAATGTACAAAAGATGTAGGGCTGTTATATGCCTCAAAAGATATGAAAAATACATATCTAGGCTTTACACAAACTCCCACAAAGAACTCTAAAAGGGTTTTCAGAAATAGACCTTGAATAAATGGGATCTAAATCCCTAGGGCTGAAGATTCACTGCAAACTGAAGCACATGAGTGTATAAGGCTGAAATATTATAGATCTGATGTAGATCCCCTCAAAGGTCTCCTCTAATGAAATTTTGAATCCTTCAATCACAAAAACACACTCCAAAGGAGCCACAAGATCCCTCACTGAAGCTACCCTCCAAAATAACGCAATTCCTAGCTAGAAAAACATTGTAAATGATGGGAAATAGTTGGCCTAGTGCCAAGGATATGAAATATGTCCAAGAGCCCTCCAAATTGATCTCCCAAGATAAGGAATCTTTCCTCATATGAGAAACTAGCACAAAAAGTGGGTTTCTAAACCCTCCACAACAACACCCTGCAACACAACACAATATCTTGCAGAAAATGCGCTAATGAAGAAGCTATAGCTTGGCCTAAAAACCTAAATGTGGAAATGAAATTCAATTCTATTCCAAGAGACCTCTCAATGAAAGAGGTGGGATTCTCGCTCGGAAACACCCAGTGCTAAACATCACAATGATCTCAATTAAACAACTGAAGAATGCAAGAAGTCTAAATAGACCACATACAAAATAATAAGCCAAAAAATAACCCCATATGGCTGCCATTCTCTTCCTTATATAGATTATGAGCTTCCTTGCCTTTGGCCCCACTCAATTAGTTAATTTCCTCCATGCAATCCATCTCCCTCTAAAACTACGTTATTCCTCATTTAATCTCCACTCCTCCATAACAACGTTGTTGACTTGGTCAAAGTTGACTGGTTCAACATGATCCAACCCCTGTTCACACTTAAAGGTGCTTTATTTAGCTGCTTAGAAGGCCTCCTTTCACACTTGAATTTTTTTTATTTCTTCTTAGGAGATTCAAGGGCCTCCCTACCCACTTATTCACCGACCTAGTGACAACATGATCTATAATATTCCATTTAGCTAAAAGCTAAATTTTAGGAATATTACATTCCTCCCCTCCAAAATGATGCTTGTCCTCAAGAAACTATAAAGGTGGAGAAAAATTTCTCCCCTCCTCCTCTTGTGGCCTCCTCATCAATAGTCCCCACCACTGCTCAAAATGATCTGCAATAAATATGCCCTCCAAAGGTTCCTCCCAAGTATTCAAAACCAAATGGCTCACATCATGAGAAAGTGGAAGGTGTAAGTGGAAACCTTCTTTCTTTCCAATGGCCTCCTCAAGGTAGGAGTAATGAAAAGCATAGGGGATCTCATTCCCAATGAGAGACTCCCATCTCAATGCTATCATCCAAATGAAATGAATCACCTTCCAACATGGTAATTCATAGAAAAGTTCCTCCAATTGTTCATGAGAGGCATATCCCAAGTGCTCCAAACAATCACATGGCCCACTTCATAAAGAATCAAGTGATCTACTGTACTGGCCATATCATCTCCCATGCTCCTCTTGAAGCATGAAGAATAAAAAGTGTGGGAAATTTCATTCCCCATGGACACATCCAAACAATGTGTCTCTCCTCCAAACATGTTCCCAACAAAGATAAGAAAAACATCAGCATATGGAATCATAATTAAAATCGTGCTAGCTTCCATATGTAATAAGGGATAAGGAAAATGTTCCCTCAAGTGCAACCAGAACAGTTTTACTCTCAACTGCATCAGAAGATGACATGATGTGTGGCTTCCCAACCACTTGTTTGTTGCCAAAATATCCTCACAAGTTTGGAGAAGGTGTATTGTGTATGGTGCAAATTTAGCATACCCTGCATAAGATATCATCTCCCCAAGACCTCCTAGGGAGTGGCCATCATCAATGCTGCTTATGGTCTCAAGTAGACCATGACGTCTAGAAGGAAGAATGCTCATTCTTGGAGAAATGTACTGCACATATATGATTAAGAAATGCACATATTCATTATATAAATCATTATGCAACCAAACAATATCCTTACCATATGCTTTGCTCATGCAAATGGAGCGACTCATAGATAAATACCCTCTCATTCTCAAAGAGGAAAGAGGTGGTTGTGATAACTCCCCCCAAAGAGTTATGTATCTCCTCCATCTCCACATGATCCATGCATCTCCTCAAATGATGATATATCTCCTCTTCAAAGCCTTCCCAAGTGTACCTCTCCATGATGGTGTGGTATGATCTCATAGAATAAGTGTGGCTGAAGAAAAAATCTTCATGATATGCTTGTAGTATCTTCTCCTTGAGCTTGGAAGCTTTAGATAAAAATATCCTACCAGGATAGTAGATGTCCTCATCTCTGAATGAATATCCCTCCTCCTGTAGCTGGTCATCAAATATCATACAAGTAAAAAGATCTTTGGAATATTCCACCAACAGTTGGGATTTCCAATATGGATCCATCCTCCATAGTGACAGCGTTGATGATCTATCACAAAGAACATATGCCATATGGCTGTCCTCCTCTTTGACATCTCCCATGCCAAAGGTACAAGTTGGAAGTCTTCTATCCTTCCCATGCTGCTCCTTCCACAGTGCAGAATCTGAAATGAGAGTGGGTAATGATGATGCTGGGAGAATGCCTCCCCTCTCCTTGAGTCTACCCAAGACTCTCAGTGCTGTATCAAGTCCTCACAAGGTCCTCACCCCTCTACAATCAATGAGTGGTGCAACCAAATGTGAAGCATCTCTCATCATCCCCTGATCTGGTGGTCTCCCCGGTGGAATGCCTCCACGCAATGAGACATCAATATCAAGAGTAGAATGTATATATGAATGGACAACTTTTTCCCTGCCCTCACTGCACAAATCAGTCTGCCTCTTCTGTGTGTCAATCTTCTGAAATAGATAGGGGTGTGTGCTCCTAATCATATGATGCTGACCTTCCTCCCTACCTTCTCCTTTCATTTGAAAGGTTTCACAATCTATCAATAATGGTACATGTTGTTCATGGACTGTGCCTTGATTTGCACATATGAAATCCTTAGGAACTTCTTGCAATGATACAAGAATTCCTCTTATCGGAGAAAGTGCTCCATCTACCTCTGCATGAGGTGCTAGATATGCCCTGGATTTGACAGCATTGTTGCCTCCAGCCTTCTCTTCCTCTTCAATATGAATGGGAAAATTCTCAATAAGAGGATCCTCTTTTGAAAAAGGGATCTCCATGCCCTCTTGTCCAAGAATATGAGATAGAGATATTTCCTGTAGCAAAGTATTATGAAAGATGTTAGCCTCTTCAACATTTTTCTGAAGTGGAGTTGAGTTTATAGGTCCTTTCAACCCATGAAAAGTTTTGTTTGTTTTGTTTTTTCTAGCTCCATCAAAGGTGTTTCAGAAATTTTCTCATCAAACCTCTCCACTAGTCTCCTAGTGAACTTTGCATAAGTAGATGTGTTTTCATTTTTTTTAAAAAATGACTCAAATATCCACCATGCATAGGCCTTACCTTCAAAATGCAGTGCTGCAACTTTGATGGCTTCATTCTCTGAAACTTGGTGTTGCTGCAAATAGGTGTCTAGCTCCTCCACCCAAGCCCTAGCTGAAAATTTAGGTGAACCATCAAAAGTAGATAGAAAGAATCTACCCACATCATGCTGCTAGATCCTTTCCTCCTTGATCTTGAAAAAATCCTGGAAGTTGATGTGATCTTTGAACCTCTTAGTTTGAGATTCACATTCTTGCAAATAATCACTAAGAGTATCCATCTTTGGCATTTCTTCTTCTTCCATCTCTCCTATAGTAAATATAGGCATTAGACTGCGCTATGAATCAGAATGTGTGGTTGCATGCTCACACTCATCATGCAAAAATATAAGACTTGCTTCAGATTCAAACCCCTTTGGAGATTCCTTACACATTTCCCTTCTCATCTTCTTGATATCTCCATGAATACTCTTCATAGTTTAAAAAAGAAGCTTTGAGAACCTCTCTTCCTTCCTTCCTCCAAATAATGGAGTCGTATCTTTGTTTTTTCTGTACATCTCCTCTCTTTGTGAGAATGCTTCTCCTTATGGTGACATATTGGCTGAATGCACAGGCTGAGCCAGGGTTATGCTCTGATACCACTGTAATATTCCCAAATGGAGAAGTAGCAATATATGAACACAAAACTAGAAATAGTAGTGTAAATCAACTCATTAACATTGGAAACCAATATGGATACATAAAATCATGTATAAGATTAGAAAATCAACATAAAATAGTGAGGCATGAGTCATATACAATGAGGAAACAAGCCTCCCATAAGCAATCACTCTTGAATATGAACTGCTACTACCATACAAAATGCCAGAAGAATGCTACAACATAGTTATAAATACACTGCTACAGCAAAGGAATGTACAAAATATGTAGGGCTGTTATATGCCTCAAAATATATGACAAATACAGATCTAGGCTTTACACAAACTCCTACAAAGAACCTGGAAAGGCTTTTCAGAAATACACCTTGAATAAATGGGATCTAAAGCCCTAGGGTTGAAGATTCACTACAAACTGAATCACATTAGTGTAGAAGCCTGAAATATTGTAGATCTTATGTATATCCCCTCAAAGGTCTCCTCTAATGAAAGGCTGAACCCTTCAATCACAAGAAAACACTCCAAAGGAGCCACAAGATCCCTCAATGAAGCTTCCCTCCAAAATAATGCAATTCCCAGCTGGAACATCACTGTAAATGATGGGAAATATTTGCCCTGGTGCCAAATATCTGAAATATGTCCAAGATCCCTCCAAAATGATCTCCCAAGAGAAGGAATCCTTCCTCCTATGAGAAACTAGCACAAAAAGTGGGTTTCTAAACCCTCCACTGCAACACCCTGCAACACAACACAATATCCTGCAGAAACTGTGCTGATGAAGAAGCTGTAGCTTGGCCTGAAAACCTGAATGTGGAAATGAAATGAAATTCTCTTCAAAGAGACCTCTCAAGGAAAGAGGTGGGATTCCCGCTTGGGAACACCCGGTGCTAAACAACACAACAATCTCAACTAAACAGCTGAAGAATGCAATAAGTCTAAACAGACCACATACAACATAATAAGCCAAAACATAACCCCATATGGCTGCCATCCTCTTCCTTATATAGATTATGAGCTTCCTTGCCTTTGGCCCCAGTCAATTAGGTCATTTCCTCCATGCAATCCATCTCCCTCCAAAACTGCGTTATTCCTCATTTAATCTCCACTCCTCCATAACAGCGCTGTTGAATTGGTCAAAGTTGACTAGTTCAACATGATACAACCCCTTTTCACACTCAAAGGTGCTTTATGTAGCTGCTTAGAAGGCCTCCTTTCACAATTGAAGTGTTTTTATTGCTGCTTAGGAGATTTAAGGGCCTCCCTACCCACTTATTCACCTACCTAGTGACAACATGATCTATAATATTCCATTTAGCTAAAAGCTAAATTTTAGGAATATTACACCCCACAAATCCTTCACTATATATTTCCATGATACATTAAAAAATAATGGATTTGAAATACACAACCGTATTGTGCTCTTTGCTTTCCGATCCAACTTCGCCCAATTTTCATCTAACATTGTTGTTGGTTTAGTACCTGGATCTACTGCGATCCACTGATATTTATCCCTAGAAGATCCTCCATCTTGAGCTTCCACAACTCAAAACTTTGGACATTAAATTTCTCGATGTCTATCTTTTCAGTGCTCTCCATCTTCTTTAACCTCAAGAATCGATCCCGCAGATATCCCAATGTGTAATGTTCCAAATTTTTATGGAACATTAATTTTTTCCATTTTCACATAGGAGATGAATAATATGGGTAGGAGACCCATTCATTTCATGAGTAGGGAATAAAAATCCTCTTAGTGTGAAAGGGGATCACTTATAGAACTAGATTCCACACCCCATGTGTGAAAAGGGGCTTTTTGCAGGAGGACTAGGTCAAGTTTGACCAAGTCAAACAGCGCAGTGGTAAGAGATGGAAGGCATCTTGTGGGCCAACACAGTGGAAAAGGAGGGAAGGTTTCTTGAAGAGGAATCTATCATGAGTGGGACCCATGGAGGGGGAGTTCACATTGTTTAAAAGGAGGGCAAGGCAGCCATTGTGATTCATCTTGAGTATTATTCATCTTTGGTCTTTTAGACTTTTTGCAATCTCTTGCTGTTTAGCAAGAATTGCCAAGGATTTCCTGTTTAGGATTTCCCATGCTTCATGAGTAGCTCTTGTAGGATTGCATTCCATTCCCCATATTCAGGCATTGAGGTCAAGAATCAACCTTCTTCATCAGCACAGTTTCAGCTGGATATTGTGCAGTGTTGCTGGGGAGTTTTTCTACAACACCATCCTTGGCTAGTTTTCCAGAGGAGGGAGCTTCCATTCCCTTGGGAGATTAGTAAGGGAGGTTTATGAGTAGATTCCACCATATTTGGCACCAGGCCAACCACTTACCATTATTAGCAGCGCAATCCCTTCCTTAGATAGCATTATTCTTGGAGAGCATTTTCTGTGAGGGATTAGTAGACAATTTGGAGGGTGAAATCTTAGGTGAAAGGATCAGATTTTCATTCTAGAGATCCATTGGAGAAGGTATTTTCATTTATTGTAGCATATTCAGTCTTCTCCACTTATTTCCAGTTCTTGAGTTTTTGCTGCTACCCAACAACTCCGACATTTTGCAGTTTTTCTTATTTTAGCCAATCCTTCTAGGATTGACTTGAGGTAGTGATTGGGAGCTTTGATATTCTCTCCCGATTATTGTATGAACCATATATTTGCATATCTATGTATTGACATGTGTTTCAATATTTTCTCCATATAAAAATGCGTAGTTATAGCCTAGGGTTTATTTCATGTAGCAGTGTTTTTCACATTTTCATGTACATGTCTCTTGAGGCTTGTAGTGCCTTGCTTGAGTGATCATTTCCTCAAGGATTTGTATTCCTTATGCTTATATGTTATAATATGATGGCTATTTAGATTCTCCATTATTTTATGTGTTAATGTATCACTGCTGCTCCATTGTGGTGTTTTACATATTGCTGTAGCTCCACATTGGTAATATCTTGAGATATTCCCAATAGTGTAGCTGTTCTCAATTTGGGAACATTACACAATGAACAAGGTCTACCATAGGCTTGAGTAGAAGCCCTCAACAACAAATGCGTCCCCTTGAAGTCAAAACTCCTCTGATACCAGATGTAGGGTTTAACCCTACTCATAAATAAATTGGAAAATAATTCTTATAACAAAAAATAAACAATGGCGATAACATAAAACATAAAAAAAATATACATAGAGATTTTCCCCTGGATTCCAAAACTGGGACTACCAGATTGATTTTCATTATGTTCCTTTCAATGTTATAATACATATATATATACATGCCGAAGCATTCATAAAACCAAATCCATTAACCCTGGATTAGAACATAATCGTATTTCCCTTGACTGGATCTACAAAATACCATGGGAATAAAACCATCATGCACAAAACCCATGCTTGCGACTAATTGTGGAAAGAATATAACACTCACATAACAAAAAATATGTCATCTAATGCAAAAAGAGAGGTTTAATGTGCTGAAGGATGGTTAAATGGACCTTAATTTATATCTAATTTGGAGGCCCATCACATATAACACTGTCACCTCTTAAGTTTGTACGAACCCTAGATTGATAATTAAAGCTGGTAGGCTTGGGAGTTGCAACACTCTTGCTGCAATACTGAGGCTCATCAATTTTTTGCGCCATTGTTGGGGAGGTGTCCAAGTAGGTGTTGTTTCAAATTAGAAGTGCCTTTCTTTTTCATCTTTTTGTTGTTTTGCATCAACATTTTTTGATTCAAATAAAACTAAAAAAAATAAGAGGAAAAACAAAAAATCACAAATTATTGCATGCCTCATAGGAGTTGGGATAATCAAGGGTAATTTCTACCAAAAAACCTCACCCCTTAAAGCAGTCAACCGTTACTCTTCTTTGGTGACTATGAGCTTCCCACTCTAACTAGAGGGGAGTTAGAGAATCCTTTAGGTGAGCAACCTGGAAAGTTTGAAGAACCCACAGGGGAGGAATAACCTATATCACCTATCCAAAACATGGCTGAGAATAGGAAAACTGAGCTCTTCCCTATCTGAGAAACCAATTTGGAGGCCAAGATGAAGAATATAAGCCCCACTTATCTTCCACACTTCCATGGCCTAGCCTCTAATTACCTTGACACATTCATGTTAGAGTTTGTTGTAGTTTGTATAACTAATGATTATATTTCTAATGAACAAAAGTTGGAGATATTTTCATCTAGTCTCAAGCATGTAGCCTTGTGCTTATTTATGAGCCTACCTAGAGGAAACACCACTACCTTGGCACAAATTCAACAAGCCTTTAATGAGAAGTATAGGGATTATTGTAGTTCTAAGAAGACAAAAGAGGAGATCTTTAGGATGACCTTGGGGCCAAATGAGTCCTTATAATATTATGAGGAAAGGTTACAACTTAACTATAGAAGGGTTAACTATACCCTTGACCTTGAATCACTCAAGATTGTACTTATCTGAGGGATTAGGGAGGATGTAATGGAGACCCTCAATATGCTATATGGTGGAGATATCTATCAGCTAACCTATGATGACATCAAGCCAATGTTCAATAATCATTCTATGGCTGCAAGGAAGAGAGGTAGGTATAGTCAAGGCTTGTTCAACTCTTCTCCCTCCACCTCGACCATCAAACAAGATATAGGGAGTGTGATAGAAGACTTCAAGAGTGATATATTGCATAATTTTTCCTTACATATGGATACAAAGTAGATTACGAGAAAGCAAGAGGAAGTAGAAAGGGAAAGATTTTCCCTCAGAACTGTACTGGAGATTGGGACTATTTTTCAGTAAATAGATGAAATTATTCAAGGACAAGGTTTTCTCGACATGGATCGAAATCTACTACAAAAATTTGTCCATTATTGGGAAATATACTTCAAAAATTTGTCCGTTATTGGGAAATAATATTTGCAACTATATTTTTCCCCAGATGCACTAAGAGGCACCTGAGAAATGAGTGTCCACTGAACACCATAGAGGTCTCCCTGTTTGTGAGGAGAACCATGAAACAAATAAATTCCCTCTATTCTAGTCCTGAAGGCTATATACCAAGGGGGATCTAATGGCTTGGATCAACTTTTCTTCATTAACCAAAGGAGGCCACAAGGCCCTCAATCATACCAACAAGGCATGCAAGGTTTACAATATCCTTCTTATAATCCAAATCAGAATGCACCCTTGTAGAATTGGTATCCTACAACTCACCAATCATGGTCCATGTTTTCTCTTGGTCCTATACACTTCAATACCATCCTCCACCCGTCAATCCACCTTTCCAGTCATATTACCCTCAACCTCCTAAATGGGGAAACCCTTCACAAGGATGGAGGACTTGAGAAACCCAACCTCATGAATTAATTCCTCCCCCTCCACCTCAACCACAACTACCCAAAAATAACCCCCAAATGAAACCTCAAATGCCTACCCAACCCAATTTGAACCTAAAAAATAAACAAGAACAACATGTCTGCAATGGGGAACATCTTATCCTGCTTATGCTATGGAAATAAAAGAGATCAACCTTCAGTATGGGAAGGAACTTCCAGATGCTCACCCACCTTATCCAACTAAATATATTGAATAAGAGAAGGAAGAAAGTACCCCTCAATCCAATATATTTCCCTATCCTGAAAGGTTGGTCCAACCTAAACAACACACCCCAGAAGAGGTTGAGCTTATGGGAGAATTGAAGAATTGGTGTGTTAAGATACCCCTTCTTCAGGCCATCATTGATGTCCCAATTTACTACAAGCTCATCAGGTAAGAATGTTTCAAAATGGTTGGGATAAGAAAAATGGATTCCCCCACTATTAATGTTGTTGGGAAACTATTTGATCTAATGCTTGGGAGGGTGATCTCCCCAAAGTACTTGGATCCTGGCAGCCCAGTAGTGGATGTGCATGTTAACAATATTGTAGTCCCAAACACCTTGATTTACCTTAGGGTTGTAATAAATGTCATGACCAAAGAAACCATGCTGAAGCCCAATCTCTAAGGAGCCTTGAAGAAGAACACTACAATGCTGCAACTGGAAGATAAATACATAGTATCCCTTGAGGGTGTTATTCAGGATGTGATGGTATCTATCGACTCCTTGGAATATCCCACATATTTCCTTTTACTCCAGCCCAAAACCAAGTTTGATGGGAAACCTCTCATACAAGGGAGACCTTGTTTTTCCACTATTAATGCTTCCATTAGTTGCAGGGTTGGAAACATGACCATTAATAATAGACATCTCTTAAAGAAACTTGTATTATATCCCCCTGGTCAACCCTCTATTGAGAATGATTTACCTTTGTGGATAGAGGAATAGGAAGAAGAATACCTTTAAAAGTTACCCCTTTACCTAGTTTTTAAATTAGACACTACTATAGGGAGTAGGTCACTAGAAGAGGATGACCTTATTGATCACTTTTTATAGAATCAAATGAGTCCTACTTCCATGCCAATTAATAATATGGTGGAAGAATACTTAGATAAACCTAAGAAAATTCCATGGGATAAACTATGCTACGTTGACTCTGACCTAGATCATTCCAATATTGTGGAAATGAACCCATCCAAAACTCTAAAAATCAACCCTTCCCTCTTAGCCTAGCAAGAAGAGCAATTATGCACTGTGTTGAGGCAACATATTTATGCCTTTACTTGGGACTATAAGGAGATGAAAGGGGTGCATCCCTCAGTTTGTACTCATCATATATACATCAAGGAGAGATGAAAACCTATGCACCAACCCTAGAGGAGGATGAATATTTAACTTAAGGATATTGTAAAATATGAACTGCAAAAGTTGTTGGATGCGGGGTTCATTTACCCCATTTAAGATAGTGATTGGGTGCCCCCTCTTTTCATAGTACCCAAGAAAAATGGGAAGTGGAGGATTTGTGTTGAAAGTAGGGAACTCAACAAAGCTACCAATAAGGACCATTTCCCTTTTCCTTTCATTGATCAAGTCCTAGATGGCCTTGCAGGTAAGAAATTATTTTCATTCTTGGATGGATTTAGTGGATACAATAAAATCTATATTAGCCATGAGGATAAGGAAAATTCCACCTTTACATTCCCATGGGGGAATTTTCCTATAGATTCCTCCCATTTGGTTTTTTCAATGCCCCTATTACCTTCTAGATAGCATCCTTGAGTATTTTTTTTGATCTTTTATGTGATACTGCTGAAATCTATATGGATGATTTTAACCCTTATGGAAATGATTTCCAGGAATCTCTTTCCAATATCTATAAGGTATTAAAGAGATGCATTAAAATGAATATTTAACCGAGTCTCAAAAAGTGTGAATTCTTAATGAATGTAAGGATTTTCCTAGGCCACTTCCTTTCTAAGGAAGGGATTCAATTTGAACTCAATAAGGTTTCCATTATAAAAAGGGTCCCTATACCTCAAAAGAAAAGGGATGATAGAAGTTTTCTTGGGCTAGATGGGTATTATAGAATATTCATTAAGGAATTTATAAAGTTGGCTTCACCTCTGTTTGGATTGTTGGCCAAATATTTAGACTTTTATTGGGAAGATATATGTCAAGAGGCATTTGGAGAACTGAAAGAGAAGTTTACCACTACACCAATTCTTAGAGGTCCCAATTGGGCACTTCCTTTCCACATCCACACATATGCATCAACAAAAGTTGTAGGAGAAACTTTAGGACAAGTGGAAGAATTTCCCTATGCCATATATTTCATTTGTAAAAACCTCTTTAAAGCTAAGCTTAATTATACAATTACTGAAAAAAAACTCTTGCCTCTGGTGCACTATTTGAATAAGTTTAGGAATTATATCACTATATCTCAGGTCTTTCTCCATATTGGTCGTGCAACCATTAAATATTTAGTGAATAAACCTGATGTCAATGCCATAATCATTATATGGTTTTTATTATTGCAACAATTTGATGTACCCATTATTAACATGCCAAGTAAGGAAATGTGGTTGTAGATTTTTTGTTTAGACTAAGATTGCTTGCAGGAAATGAGGATATGGCAGATGATCAACTTCCGGATAAACACCTTTTTTCTATCTTGGTGTTGTCTCTGGTTGATATAATAAATTAATTGGTTACTGGGAGGTTCCCTCCTAATATATCCTCCAAGGAGAAGAGAAAAAATGTTATACAAAGTGCCCCTTTCACCCGTATTGGGGGAAATCTCTTCAAATTGGGGCCAGATCAGATCTCGAGAAGATGTGTGAGATAGGAGGAGGTATTTGACATCCTATCAACATGCGATTATGGGCCCTATGGAGGCAATTTTTATGCTAAGAGGAAAACCTTCAAAGTTCTACAAGTTGGATACTACTGGCCCACTCTACATCATGATGACAAAAGGTGCACTACTAGATTTGATGGGTGCCAAAGGATGGAAAATCTTACACCCAAGGGTGAAATTACCTTGAAACCTCAAGTGATTATAGAAATTTGAGAAATGGGGCATGGATTTGATTGGTAAAATTGATCCCCCATCTGGACAAAACATATATATCATTGTGTGCACTAATTACTTAAAAAAGTGGCTTGAATAAAAGGTAGCGTTATGGTGTGTTTAGTGCACAAGTGTACTAAACCACCGATGATTGGTAGGAGTGGTTGCAACCTACAAGAAATGGTCACAGGAAAAAAATATGGTTAGTAGGTTAGTGAACACATGCCAATATATAAAAACACACTAAATTATGGAACACAATACGCTGCAAATAAGAAGAAGAAACACAACTATAATAAAAAAAAATACACAAGCTCAAATGAGTCAAATGAGAAAATAATACAAACAGTCGAATAATCCCCTCTTATTTACTGCTATTAGTAAATAAAGGTAGAACATTACACTCTTGCCAAAATATCCTTAGAACTATGGAGTTCTAAGAACCAATGCAAGGAGGGCTTTACCGTTGAGCTGGTTATGCAAGGAATCTCTCTTCTCCTAAGGGATTGGAGTTGTTGGGTATCCAAAAAATGAATCCTCTAACTCTATTTCTCCTCTGGATTACACACTGTTGGTTTTCTCATGGGAAATTTGTCCAGCATAACAATGTGTTCTCATTTTGTTCTTCTCATGGTGGCAATTTATAGGAAAATTTAAATCCTTCTTCCCTCTCTTGGTACACTTGTGGATAGTGACCCAAGAGTGGGGGTTTATTCCTTTTTGTGCTCACTTTAGGTCCCAAGGTGGCTCTATTCGGTTGTCCTTGGGCAGCCTCAAGTGGAGGATGTTCTCCTGAAGTGTGTCAAGTGGTCCCAGATGATGAATTCCACCACTGCCAGGATTGTGCAAATTTTTGAGGGAAATCCGTGCAGACCAGCATGCATATCGAAGAAAAATGCACACAAAGTGCATTTTGAATGTGTCTTTGGTGCACAATTTTACATTTTGCCTCTTACCCTTAGATATTTTTAAATTTTCCATACTCTCTAATTTTTCTTAGCCCTGTAAATCATTTTGCTTGACATTTCATAATGTCATTTTTCTTGTCCAATTTTCCTGTGATAAAAGTTTCCCCCTAATGTGTGAGGTCTAGGAAGAATTGTATAGCCAAAATACGTTATAGTTTCTGTTCTGTGTAACCAGTGTCAAGATAGAGAGAGAGACCTGCGTACAACCCAAGGTTGGAGACCCCTTATAGTGGGAAAAAGAGTGACCATGTTCTATCGGAAACCTGCAATAAATAGTATGATACAATAAATAAATTTTTTCTATGAGGTGGGCATGTCCCATGCTCGTAATTCTTTGGCTAGCTAAACAAATCTATCTACCAGATAAAGGTTCTGAGACGAATCTGGGTAAATTGCAATGGTTGTAAAGTACGATACCATCTTGACATGAAAAATTTTGTTGTAGTCGAATGTTAGGAGGATCGATGACATCTATGGGCAATGATGAGTCCCACAACGCCACTCGAGGATGCCCCTATTGGGGTCACGATCCATCCAAGGTACCACTTCATTTTTGGAGAATGGGTGTTGAAGTCGACAAAAAGGAAACCTCAACCGAATGAGAGACTACTGATGCAAGGTACTAGGGTATCTGATTTGATAATTTTAACATAGGCATGATGGCGAGGGATGACTAAAAAATGATGATGGGAGTTCAGTGGCCCAAGGTCGGAGCATGAAAAATAGCAGTTTGGCGACATTCATAATTATTTATGATGAAGGAATCCCTAGAGTCAGTAGGACGTCCAGTGTGGGTATATGTTGGTTATGAATGTTGTAGTGGCTTTGCATGAAAGGTGTGATGCTCCAACCAAGGGTGACTAAGGAATTCTGCCATGGGAGAAAAATGGATGGATGAGTGGGGGATATTCTCCATTTGAATTATTTTTACACTTTCCAAAAGAATAAAAAATTATATTGGATTGTACAAAAAATAGAGACGGGTGCCCCAAAAATATGAAAATGCTCGCTTATTGATGATGTGAGGAAGGTGTTTTTGCTAAGGGTGGGGGCCCCATTGGTTGGTCTCAGTATGGGGATGATGAAGCGGATGGAAAATATCACAGATGGGCTATGATGATGGGGGAATTGTAGTTCAAATGCGAGACGCGGTGGTGTGTATTCGATCTTCTTGCAAAAATGGTAGTTCGGGAAAGGGGTTTTATTTCGATATGGTAAAACTTGACCTGATGCATGGTGGGTGAATGGGCATGAAGTGCTTCCTGGATTGAAGTGGTATGGACATGGCACTGTATTTCTCTGGTGAATGGTTTATTTTGAGTGACAGACATTATGGAGGGGGAGGCTCTACTGAAAAATGAGGATGTTCATCATGTGCAAGGTGGGGAGATGATAAACATGGTCAGGTGTTTGGAACCTATGGTTGATTTATTGTGGAGAAATGATGTCAGGATATGCAGAGTTTCTCTAGGACTCTATCATGATGAGGGTAGAATGATACCTGCTCTGGAACCTTCGGTGCATGGTGCAATAGATGGTTTGTTGTGTTGTACAACACCTGCAACAAAATACCCCAAGTGAAAGCATATTTCTCATTCAAATATTATTGACAACATGTGCTGAATGAATAGAGGATAAGAGAGGGCATATTTGTCTGAATTGAAAAAATTATTTTTTCAGGGGTGTGAATGTGTGGAACCTCCTTTTGGCGTTATGAGGTGCTGATCACTATGTTACCCAAACATACTAGATAAGAACGTTGTGCTTGGGTGTTCCCGTCCTCTTTGGTTGGTGA
This sequence comes from Pinus albicaulis, assembly GCA_034641835.2. Classification (NCBI taxonomy): domain Eukaryota; kingdom Viridiplantae; phylum Streptophyta; class Pinopsida; order Pinales; family Pinaceae; genus Pinus; species Pinus albicaulis. The sequence continues at coordinate 1,016,208,868 of CM076580.1, read as the reverse complement.
CGTGATTGGGTACCAGTGGCGTAGCGCTTCTACGTCTGGGCATGTGGTGGCCACATGGTTGCGTGTGTTACACAATGCACAGGTTGGTTTTCTTCTGTGGAGGGCAGGTAGGGGTAACTAAGGGTTCCCTGACTGGCCAATTTTCTACTGATAGGAAGAGAAAGGACCTACTTGTCACATCCTCCTGCGTTGTCGAGCTATCCATGGATTTGTTTCCTGAGCTGTCTTCTAGGGAAAGGAAAACTATGGCCGTGCGTAAACTGGTTAGTGCTAAGCGAAATCGAGGGATGTAATGGCACTTCTCTAATGGGTGATTACTAAAACATATCGGACATGAAAATTGGGCTGCTCGCAGGCCAACGTAGTACACATGGTCCATCGGATACCATCTTTGGATGAGCTCCAATGCTGCATAGTCGTCGATGAAATGGTCACGTTCATCGCAAAGGGCACAACGTATGATAGGAGGAGGGAAGATGAATGAGAGACGTTCTGGTGACTGCCGTGCCTCCTGAATGTATAATATGATGCGAGGTTCTTCTCCATTTGACTATATGGAGGGGTCTTCTTGATATGGATGTTCTAGGGCATGTAAGGCATCCCTAATTCATGATATTTCTGGAAAATTATGGGTGTAATGCCCATAATTTCTACAAAAGTGCATGTGTGGTTGGTACGCAATGCCTTGCCTTGGTTTTTTGTGGCAGGTTCCTTTTTACAGGAACTTGTTGCCGCGATATTTCTTCCGGAGCTTACGAGTAGTTTTAGTTCATCCAACTCCAGTAAGATATTGGTAGGATGGCATACTATGTCGCATACTGTGCAAGGTTGTAATTCCCGTTGTATGATGGGATTTTCTACCTTCTTCTCCTTTTTATGGGTTTTCTTGGTCGTGACAATTGGTTTTGCGATGAGAGTTCCCTTAGATGGTATGGTGGCGACATTCTCCTGAAAAGGTGGGGCCTCCTTAGGAGTGAGGGGGATTAACCCTATAGAGGTGATGCTTGTGACTCCTGTCATGGTAGGTGGGACCAAGTACCAAACTGGTATTACGAAAGATATGTTTGGCAACACTATTGTTGCCAAGACTTTTTGTGACACAAAACCATGTGGAGGGTATAGAAAAGGATTTTGGGAGATGACGTATGATAGAGAGGCTGCCATGGCAGAGGCCTCAGTGTCATTACTGCTTGTCTCTGTGTCATGGATGGCTTCAGTGCTTGATGTAGAAATCATGCACACTGGAGCCCCTGTGATATCAGTGGATGGTTATGGTATGACAGGGGGGTCTCCTAGGAATGATCTGAGGATAGACAATGGTTTGAATTGGCCAGGGCCATATTCTTGGTACTGTGTAACTTCTCAGAAAATGTGTCTACATAGGGTTGAAAGACATCGACATTTGTCATGGATCTCTTGTCATCGTACGCCAATTGGTCGAGAGTAATGATGCGGTCCTCATGGGGGAACATCATGGTTCGGAAGACAGAGGATGCTTTGGCAGACATGGCGTACATCTAACTCCGCCCAAGGGGTATATTGTAATCCAAATGAGCATCCAAGACCTCAATGCATTAGGGGAATTTTGAGGTCTAAAATTTCATCCTAAGGAGATTATAAAATAATAGTGGAAATAATAAAATAAGATTTGATTACATAATCAAGTTTTAGAGGAAAAAAAGAAAAAACTACTTTTTCAACTCCTATTTTCAACTTATCTCCCAAATTGTTTACTCAAATTTTGAGTAGGAGTTCTCATTGAATGAAAAATTTAATTCCTCATCTAAGGAGTACTCATGTTTCATACTTTTGATGGGTCTTGCTACATGAAAAATGAGAAATACATGAAAAACGTGATTGTAATCATGTTTTGTTATGCATTTCTCATTTTTCATGTAGCAGGGTCCATCAAAAGTACACAACATGGGTAATCCTTGGATGAGGAATTAAATTTTGCATCCAACGACTACTCTCGCTCGAAATTTGAGTAAAAAATTTGGGAGATAAGTTGAAAATACGAGTTGAAAAAGCAGTTTTATTATTTTATTATTTTTTAATCTTTTTACCCTTTTACTTAAAAAATGGTGAATCATCCTCCATGGTTGACATCATTATCTTGAATCCTATTGGCTCTTATAAAGTTTATTTTTGTTGTACAATTTTCTTAGGAGGCCCATTTTAGACCTCAAAATTCCCCTAATATCTATAAGAACCATTTTTTCGGCCAAGAAGACTAGGAAATTTTGATAAAGACCGATGAGAGCTGAAGGACACCTGTCATATGCTTTGAGTGTGATATCTGATGGCTTTAGTTTAGGAGACCCTAACTTCTGCCAAATGTTCTTTGAGATGATTCATGTGGATGCACCCTCATCAATGATACATTTGTGGATAGCGATGCTTTGGACTGACACTAGTATCTGGAATGTGACCAACGAAGGAAGCCTAGGGGTGGATTTATCTAAATCAAAATCCATTAGGCATGAATCGATAGGGTCGATTGCACCTAACGCGGAAAGTAAGGCTTTCCTTTGCTTTGGGAAAAATTGTAGGACTTCCAAAGATGGCATGGTAGCAGGAGATTGAGCTAAATCATCCACAATGCTATAATTATGGGCCTCTTTGGAGTGGTTCCCTGCTCGCCTAGTGGTTCCCTTAGCCATATTTTCCAAACTGTTGTCTGGTGGGGTATCATAATTTCGATTCCGTGTTTGAAAGAACATTTCTTTGCCAGTCATATAGATTTCATGGTTGTTGTTTTCAGAATCGTTGGGGGGTGTTTGCTACTGTTGGGTACTAATTAACCCTTGGTGGGGGAAGGGCTACTGCATGATAGTTGTTTGCTATATGGGTCCCCCTTGTCCTTGGTTACCCTGAAGCTTCTTTAGCTCGGGGAGTTCGGGACAGTGATGAGTGTAATGGCCATACTCACCACAAATTGTGCAAGAGTTGTTGGTCCGAAGATTCACCCTCTTGTTCTACCCTTGGGAGTTATTTGGCTCCTGGTTTTGATTTTGTTTGGAATTGCCCCCAGTCTGAGATCGCGAAGGGCACTGTTGGTTGCTTCCCCCTATCCAGGATTTCCATTTTTTTTGTTTTTTGTTTTTTTTTTTTCCTTGCCATGTTAGGAGGATAACTAGGATTCTCCTGGTTGTATGACTAGCGCGGTTGTGCCTGAGAGGGTTGCACAAAGTTCATTGATACATTATTCTGCATTGGTGGGTTTTGTGTTGGGGATATTGGGGTCCCTGTCCCTTGTTTTTGAATTAATTCTTGGGGGGAGCTCTTCCGTCAGCATTTATAGGTGCGTACTAGGTCCCTTGCATAGGAGGGTATGATCCTCCTTGCTGATGATGGTAAGACTGCGCCCTATTGGTCATGTTCTGCAACGGTGCATGATGACTCTGATGGTAGCCTGGTTGTGGGATGTTCTGGTTAGGATCATATGCATAACCGAGGTACATATTACTGCTGCTTAAGAGATTTTGGGACAGTGACCCTATTAATCTGTCTGCAGTGTTCGACGTGCCTGGAAATTCTTTATAAGTTTGCAGGCATGGGGTGTTAGGCAGGATGTTATAAATGTATCATGACTACGTGTATATAAGCTCAAGTTGCTGGGCTTTGTTGATGGCATCCTCTTCGGAAGTAGGTCCTTGAGTTTCCACATCCTTCGAAATATCTGTTGTGAGAGTTTTTAGGAATAGGTCCAGTAAAACTCGATCATCGAGTTTGGCTTTACACAAAATTCGACGTTGCCGCCATTCATGGAGATGGTCTGAGATATGGAAAACTGGTGTTTGTCTAAAATGTGTCAGTAACTCCATTCCTGAATCATGGTGGATGGGTAACTGGAAATATATGAGGAACACATTAGAAAGGGCACTAAAGGTTCCACATGTAGCAAAAGGTTGCTCCACATACCATTTCGCGGCTGGTCCGGTTAAGGTGCACTGAAATATTCTTAGTCGAATAGTATCATCAATGATACTGTTTGATGAACACCAAAAGTGGAAAGTGATTAAATTATTTTCAGGGTCTTCTGCTTGATTCTCTTCCAATTTTGGGATGTCTGAAGGGAGCTTCGTGGGCATGGGGGACTAAGTGGGGTTGTGTGAAATGGGGTCATTTGTTAACTTTGATAGATCGGGTAAGTTCAAATATGCTAAGAAAGGTAACTGTGTGTTGAGCACCGTTGTAGTCTGTGAAAACATAGGGTTCTGCTTAGGTATGGGGTTTGTCTTTGATGTACTCGACTATGTGTTCTGCTGGCTCCCTGAATGGGTAGCGCTCCTATGCGCCTTATGGGTTGTGGGAGGAGTGGTGTATGGTGACCCTGGGGGGGTTTCCACTGGTGTGGCATTGGGTGACCATTGGGGGTTCCCAACTAAAGACGCCCTGATAAAAGATGAATCGATAAGGGTCGCAGTGTTCCATATTTGATGCCTAAATGGAGAAAGACCTGGAACTCCTCCCTCTAATGGGGGGAGGTCCGAAAGATGTCTAGTTCGACGAGGTCTCTTTGGGTCCATTATGGTGTCGAATAGGTATGGTTTTGGAAATATTTTTCAGTTATATGAGAGCAGAGAGATTATATATCAAAGAAAAAATGTGATCACATACATAAAACAAAGTGAATTTTTAAAATTTTTTTCCTTTATATTAGTTCTATGTGATTAATCAATCAAAAAATGGTTTTGGTTGTTTTTGCGAGTGATACTCAAAATCCTAAAGACCTAAAAGTCCTCACGCCCTCAATTTTAACTGGGCCTTGCGAAGATATCTTCTAGTGGGTACTGGGGCTAACGTCCCAAAAGAGTTGGTGACGCCTTCCAACAACTGAAGAATCGACCAACGTAATGGGAAGAGGATCTAATGCTACCTGCACCGTCACCTATAGGGAAGGATGCCCTAGATTTGACCAATAAGTATCGTCATCCCATGTGAGCATTCGATTCTTGAGCTTCTTGGTAATTAGCTACCAGTATCGAGCATTAGATGGTTCAGGTAGCCCCAAATAATACCAAACGCACTGGGTCTAATCTTAACCCCCTCTGAATAAGGTCTCTGTGGTGCTCGGGTTTTCTTTTCGGTAGGCAGATAGATGGGTTTCAAGATGTAAACTGACCATGGTGGCTTATTGGATGCCTACCCCCATGGTCCTAACCTAAACTATTAATTATCTTGTGGCTCCCTGTGGGGAGATTTAATGAGTTCACTTATGGTTATTTTTAAGGTGGCTTACTTTGCTTATGGTGTGGCAATGTGTGTGAGAAAGTGAACAATCAAAATTTTTGTAAGATGTGGATATGCAGTGATCCTTTACACGCCCCCCTATTTAAACTATGTTTTGATTGTCCCTTGTGAAAAGCAAATGATGTGTAGATAGTGGGCCGATTACAATTTTACATATTAAACTAAATGTTTGACTAAAGGGAGATGGAAAATTATCAAAAGAGAGCATTCAAATGCATGCCTAGGGTCACCAAAAGGTGCAAGGGTAGCATAGATTACTTTATCTCTAAGATAATTTTAGTCATGATCTCAATTCCTAGTGCAAAAATTTAAACTAAAATTAATGCTACAACTACGAAAAAAAATGGAAAATATCTAAGAAAGTGTGGATATGGGCCACTTACTCCTTGCTAATTACCTATGTGTTTTGGTGTCTATTTTCAAAAAATAAGTTTATTCAGATAGCATGGGTAAATTTTCGCCACTTAAATGCCCCCTAATTAAACTATGTGAGTTTTGTGAAGATAAACTTTAAAAATTAAAACTATGCAACTAGCAAGACTAAGATGCAGCTAAAAGCATCTTCTAAATAGTCATGGGACACCAAACACAATGTTGGTAGATTTTATATTGGATGCCAATCACTTTACAGTTGTGAAAACTAAAGAAAAACACTAAAAAATAGGTTCCTTGGTTTTCACGTGGAAATTTCCTACACAGGCGCGCAACTCTGTGCGCAGGTCTGAGCCGAACGCGTGAAAACTACCGCGTCTATCTTTGTAAACTATGCGTGGTTTTATTGCATAAAAAATTCCGTAACTCCTTAACTGCAACTCTTCACAGTGGGTGAATGAGGGAAGCAGAGGAGGAGGAGAGTTGGTCCAACAACAATCCTAAGCAAAGAGAATGCCCTACAAAAGCACAACCATTTAACTAAAAGGTAAAGCAAGTGGAGTTGCCAATCCTGTTATGGTGTGTTTAGTGCACGAGTGTACTACACCACCGATGCCTAGTAGGAGTGGTTGCAACCTACAAGAAATGGGCACAAGCATAAAATATGGTTAGCAAGTTAGTGAACACATGCCAATATATAAAAACACACTAAATCATGGAACATAGTATGTTGCAAATAAGAAGAAGAAACACAACTATAATAAAACAAACACACAAGCTCAAATGAGTCAAACACGACAATAATACAAATGGTGGAATAATCCCCTCTTATTGACCGATGTTAGTAAAGAAAGGTAGAACGTTACACACTTGCCAAAGGATCCTTAGAACTATGGAGTTCTAAGACCCAGTGCAAGGAGGGATTTACCCTTGAGTTGGTTCTACAAGGCCTCTCTCTTCTCCTAAGGGATTGGAGTTGTTGGGTGGCCAACAACTGAATCCTATAACTCTATTGCTACTCCGGATTACACACTACTATTTTTCTCATGGGAAATTTGGCTAGCATAACAATGCGTTCTCATTTTGTTCTTCTCATGGTGGCAATTTATAGGCAAATTAAAATCCTTCTTCCCTCTCTTGGTACACTTGTGGATAGAGACCCAAGAGTGGGGGTTGATTCCTTTGCGTGCTCGCTTGAGGTCCCAAGGTAGCTCTAGGTGGTTGTCCTTGGGTGAACTCAAGTGGAGGATATTCTCCTAAAGTGTGTCAAGTGGTCTCAGATAGTGACTTTCGCCCACCTTCTGCCACTCCCAGGACCGCGCGACTTTTTGAAGGAAATCCGCGCAGACCAGCGCACCTATTGAAGAAAAATGTGCACAAAGTGCATTTTGCATGTGTCTTTGGTGTGTAATTTGACATTTTGCCTCTTGAACTTAGAAATTTTTAAATTTTCAAGATTCTCTAATGTTTCTTAGCCCTGTATATCCTTTTTCTTGAAATTTCGTAATGTCATTTTTCTTGTCTGATTTTCCAGTGATAATAGGTAGTAAAGGAAAAAACTGAGCATAAAGTGGCATAATTTCTAAGAGAGAACATATTCTACAAGTCTGGAATTCCAAGGGAACTGGTCATTGATCAAGGAACTCAGTTTACCTAAAATATGGTTGAAGGCATCATATAGCAACACCATATCAAACATAGGAAATCCACTACCTATCACCCTAAATAAAATGGGAAAGTGGAGGTCAAAAACCAAGCCTTGGAGAACATTTTGACTAAAGTTGTCAACAACAACAACATCAGGGATTGGGAAGAATGAATTGTAGAGCCCACTTGGGCCTACAACACCACTTGAAAAACCACCACTAGATTCACTGCATTTGAGATGGTTTATGGAAATAAGGCCCTGTTTTCGATTGAGTTTGAACACAAAAACTTGAGAATGTAAAGACAATTGGATTTAGACATCGCTACAACTCAACAAGAATTTTTTCTTCGACTCAATGGATTGGATGAGTTTAAATTGCAGGCTCTCATGCACATTGAGGTAGTACAACTATAAAGGAAGATTTTTCATGATACAAACATTAGGGAAAGAGACTTCCAAGAGGGTGACTAGACCCTTATTTATGGTTCCAAGTTCAAGGATTTCAAAGGAAAATTGATGACGAGGTTGGTATAAATTTTTTATGAGAATGGATCTATCCAATTAAGAACAACTGAGGAGGAAGGAATTCCATTTCTTGTTAATGGTTACCAGTTAAAGTTGTAGAATAATACTCTGTCAAAGGAGGAGTTTACCATCTCAATAAGAAATGATTTTAATGTAATTGGGAGTCTCACAACTCTCAGTTCATCCAACCTCTAATCAACAAAAGAAAATAAAGAAAAAAAGGGCCTAGGTGAAAAGCTCTATGAGGCACCTAAGGCCAACTCTAGGGATGAAAACCTACTTTGAAGCACTTAGGCTAGGAAAGTAGGTTGAAAACCTCCTTTAAGGCATTTTTCAGGTCTAAAAAAAAAAAAGGAGAAATGGTGGAAAAAAGGAAGAAAAAAATAAAGGAGAAGCAAGGGAACCCTTACATCAGTTTTGCTAACATGTTTTTGCAGGGTCCTAATTATGGTCAAAGGGAAAATATTCAAATAAATAAACATCCATATTCCACTTCTCCATCTCCCAAGCTATTTATCTACATGTCCTTCATCATTCCATCCATCTCCCAAGGTTCCTCCATCACCAGGCCACCCATCTCACTCAATTCTGCCTCAGTCTTGAAATGCTAAAGGATTGTCTTGAATTGCTACATTATTGACCAAAATTGCTGCAAGATTGTGTTCAACATAGAGAGAGGGGTTAGATTCTATGTTTTCCTTGAGGGAATGAAAAAGAAGTCTACCAAACCTCCATCATCCATCCTTCACACCACTTAGCCACTTATTCATCCAAAAATCCATCTTCGTCGATGAAAAAATCCATTTAACCCCTTCTTCCGCACTTTTCACCACCACCAAAGTTTCTAGTCCTTATCCATGAGCTCACCATGAATTATTGGAGCCTATGAATGAATTTAATGAGGATTAATGTGATATTGGAAGGGTCTATGTGAATACTATAGGCAAATATCCAATCCTATAACAACCTGCTCAAACCCTACATAACCACAGTTGGAGACACTTGGAAGCACCAAAATGAAGACTTAGGCATCCTGAAGCCTTTAGGGACCACCTTTGTTATATTGGGAAAAAAAAAACTATTTAGGAGCTGTTATAAGGTCAATATTCATCCCCAACAACAACAGATTGATCCATGCTCAGTTTAAGAACATATTAGAAAATATCTACAAAACTATTTTGTTCAAAAGAAAGACCAGAGCATGAAGCAACTAGCATGGGAAATAACACCTCCAAAGACCAACAGATCAATTACTATATTGAAGCAACATGCACACATTGAAGTAGCCTGAGACCATCAGGTAGGCACAGGTATGACACTCCTCACCTCTTCCTTTAAGTTCACAGTAGCTTGAAAATGTTTTTAATGTATGAGGAATGAGTTTTTGTAGGATCGAGGTGGCTAGTAGGCTTGGAAACCCTCGAACAATTAAAGCGCAATTAACTCACTCATCCATGCAACGTGGAAAAAAAGAAGAAGAGGGTAATAATTATGAGTGGGGCCAATGTTATATAAGAGGAAATACATAGGTGGTATGTGGGGGCGATCTCACATAGCACACTGGGGACACTACCACAAGAGGAAATAAAAGGACACGTTTGAATCCCATTTGTACTAAGAATATCATTCCTAAAACAATAAGAGAGGCCCACTAAGGCATAAAGAGTTGATATAACTACAATAAAGGGTCCCCTAGGGTTCTACAAAGAATATACATGGTTGAATAGTAGGTGCTATAGGATTATCGTATACTGCTACAGGATTACAGATAATGCTAAAAGATTGTAGATAGTGCTACAAGATTGATATGAGAGGTAAAATAAGGTTTGAATTTGTGATAATTTTCCTCAAAAACCCCACAACCATGAAGGAATATCATGGGTAAGGGTAAGTAGCTCATTTTCCTCACCTTCCATGAAAAAAAAAAGATAATTTAGTTTAAATTATGCATGTACAAAAATCCGGTAGCAAACCCTTGCAGATTGATTTTTTACTAAAAAAATTTATTTTCAAATGAGGGAAGAAAGGTGGAAATAAAGTTAATTTGTTTGGAATTTGGCATGTAATTATCTTTCATATGGCCAAAGAAGATCACCAACCCTCTCACCTCTTTCTTGAAACCCCAAGCTTCTCAGAACACAACAATTTACAAAAACTTCTTTGAGGAAACTTGAGGAAGAAACAATAGGAAACATGGGAGGGGGTTTCAATAAAAGGGAACCAACATACACTAAAATAATCCACCAACATCCCCCTATTATAGATATCTTCATAAGCCACCAATATATGGGGTTCTTTGAAAAGGTAAAGGGGTATGATGATCAAATAACCCATGAATTTTCCATGGCCCTTCACTCTCAGGGGGAAGATAGTGCCACCAATTTTGTAAGAGGACTTGACATCCATTTGAATGCAAAGAACATTAGAAGAGTGACCACACTACCGCTAGGAGTTATACGGGGAAGGAGGATAGGACAAAATCCATCATGAACAAGAAGAATTTCTTCCTCCATGAAGAAAAGATAGTTGAAGACAAGTTTGGAGTTATAAGGGAGAACCTTCCTTACGCATGGGATGAAGTGGCTTATCACATCCTAAAATACACATGTTTTTAAGGAGGGTTAAGTTTTTTGTATACCTATCAGTTTATGCTACTCTATGAGCTAAGGTTCCAAATATAATTTCCCACCCCAAGCAGACTCAATATACCCATCTTCTCCTTTAGTATATGATTGAAATGAGCTAGAGGGAGAGAAAAGGGAAGCACCAATACATTTCTCATCATGGCCTCATCAGGCTCATTGTTATGAATGCTTTGAGTTACCTCAATAACCCTGTGCAATGGATTGAATTTGTGGACATGGATAGGGAGGCCTTCATTGAGACTCAAGCCCAACCTCTAACATAACATGAATAGGCCACTACACAAAGTGATGATAAAGAAGAAGATTAAGAGGAGGAAGAAATTGAAGAAGATAATAGAGAAGATAAGGAGGAAGAGGAGGGGGAACCAAAGGTAGAAAATGAGACCCAGTGAGGAGCCCTCTGGACCTCAAGAGAAGAGAAAACAAACGAAACAAGTGAACCCCTCAGAAGGGAATACATAAAAAAAGGCGGTTGCCACCCTGACAACCCTTAGCACACCTATGAAAATGAAAAGGACGCAACCCAAGCAAGACTCATTATATTTCAAAACAAGGAAGAACACTAGGATTAAACAAGGTAAGCCTCAACCTCCTTCAACAGTCCCAATTACAATTGAAGAAACTATCAGCCATCAATAAGGAGAATTGGGACAAGGAAAAGGGAAAATTGATAAATTCACCTCACTCAAAGCCAAGGGAAAGAAACCTAAAACATACATAATAATTCCAACCACTAGGGAAGCTAGAGATAATAAATTACAAGAAATAAATGCTTAGCTATAGGAAGAAGAAGGACTACTACAAGAAGGGGAAATATTGTTATAGGATAGGAAGACACTACTACAGGAAGGAGTAATATCACCTCAAGAGGGAGAAGAAGGACCACAAGAACTCCAAGAGCATGACCCACAACCTGGTATTGGGTTCTACTACAAATTTTATGAACATGGATGAATCATACTTGAAAATTTTGCAATTCCCATCCTACTTGAGCTAGCAAAGGAGAGAAGTCTAAATCATAGGTGGGTGCAAATTTCTAAGTCCAAGAAATTTAAGAATTTTGGCCTCATGGAAGAAAAGATGAAGAAATTGGGTGAATAAATTATTGAATTAATATTCAAATATTTAATCATGAGGAAGCAATGGAAATTAGAAAATCATAGGCTAAGAGAGAAAATACATGAGAATGAAGCACAACATTCCACCATGGAAATATTGGCCATGGAGGCCATCCAATGCAGAAAACCATCCAAATCATAGACCATATTACTCAAAGAAAAATGGCTGCAATTTCAAATTAAGGAACTGGAACAATATGGCTCTCTCAAATTTTAGGATTATACAAGTCAACATTGAAGATAAGGACAAATTTGATGGGTTCTACATGCACAAAATGATCCTCACAAACATGAACTTCTGGGACCATAGTTCAAGGTTGGGAGATGTACAACTAATGGCCCTAGCCTCTTAGCTTGTCCATGAGGAAGAAATGCCTAAGGAAGTGAAGAAAGTTATGGCCAAGGAAGAAAGTGACCCTCTATATATCAACGCATAATTAAAAATTTCCAATATTTCCATAAGAATCCATATCCCCATCCCTACAAACCCTAAATTATACCCTTGATACCTAGAGAAATAAGATAAATATATCCTCCATTTTGAAGACACTTTTAGGCTTTTGGGGACTGATATTTTGCAAGCCTACTAGAGAAGATGGAATGATATGCCCCATAGTATAGAAATTAGGGAATACCACTCCCCTGAGAGGTTGAGGAATTCCCTATTAAGGACCCTACTCTACAAGATAATTTTTCAAAGGTTGAAGATCAATTGGATAGGGTTAAAGCTCAGTCCTCCCTTGTTATTGAGCTTACTGGAAAGAAGAGATTAGACAAAGGAACGAAGGAGGCATGCAATAATAGAGGCACATGTAGGCTTTTATCCACAAGAAGGTACAACATCTGAGGAGCCTTGAGATGTCACAGAGGTCACCAAGGCCATGCATGAGCTATATATTAGTGAGAAATTTTCTCAGAGGGTGAGAAACACCTTCAACATTGGGGTGATGATGGGCCCCATCAATAGGTATATCATAATTCCCATTTTTCCATCCTCCCTCCTATAATTTCTTCTTTTCTCACATTTATTAACATATTTTTACTATAATGTGCTTAATAGGGAGACTAAAGGATGTTTGTTATACTTCATGGCCTAATGTGGTTAATGTGCACGAAAGAGAGTGCTTTTGAGTGAATTTACTATGAAAAGACATGTTGGGGGCAACTGGGGGAGATGTAGGAGGCTTGTCTCCTGCATTTACTCACCTACAAATTGACTTGATCCCTAAAGTATATCACCTACAACTCAAGGATCTACTAGCAGTCGATGCACTCAAGGAATTGCGAGGATCTAAGGGAGATAGATCCGCTTTTTTAGATATTTTGGAGGGAAGCCACCCTCTTTCCAAGGAGGATTCCCCTCAATAATTTTTGTATAAATAAAGAAGCCTAAGGGATCAATAAGATTCACACTTTTGGACCAGATAAGAGCTACTAAGAGCTAGGATCTAGAGATTGTCTTTAAATTCCCTTTACATGTTGTATGTGAACTCCGTTTAATGCAAATGAGAAGCTTATTGTTATATTTAATCCGAGTTTGTCTCAGAGTGATCAGTCCCCTTAGGTTAGGGCCCAACCTAGAGGCTCTAGTCTCTCTTTGTGTATTTTATCCATGCATTTCCTTTGTTAGCAACATCTCTTTTATTTCTTTATAGAAATTTTCTTATAAAATTTGATGGTGAAAGCCTATATACCACCTCTCTTGTGGGAACTATGGCTGAGGAGTATGTATTAGCAAGCCAAAAAATGAGGTTACTTTCCTTTGTAGTTGTTAGATCTTAGATTAATCCTCTTTTCCAACTCTATTATCTGCATACTTAGGGATTAAATAAAAACATTCTTTAAGATTTCATGGATGTAGGTCTTTTTACTTAGTTTCATAAATTTCAACTCATCCCTTCTTGTTTAGTTCATTTTGTTGCAATTTGGTTATCAGTTTGGCATTATATTCAAGTTGCAAACATGATTATTTATCTAGTGTGTAGGTACTAATGGCTTGAAGGTTTGGCATATTCATCCTTCACTACTCCTACCTTCACAACCTCTTTCTTCTCACGTCATAACACCCTCAAAAATTTGCACCAAAAGTACATATCTAGGTCATTGTAGGACATGATGTGCCTTTTTTTTATGCAAGATGGGCTGCTGAGAGGTGTTAAGCTTAGAAAAATCTTCATACTACCATCATATACCTTCATCTACCATTTCCCACCTTTATATCACCTTTTCCACCCTCAGAATGATCACGGATCCAATCTTGTAGCATCCTATAACAATACTATAGAAATCATGTAGCATCATATAACACTATGTAAACATAACCAGATTTTCTCCAAAAGCTTCTTCTAGCCTCAAATAATGTCCCGTAGGCTCTGAAACCATGATAGAGGAGTACTAAAGACCACTCAAGGCCTACCTTTTCTTCACTGCAACACAATTCTACAACTAGGGTTAGAGGAGAAATTCCTGAATTTGAAATAAAATGATTCCTTTCTTGATTGTCTCATGAAATACCGAATGAAATCTGTCAATAAAGCTAAATATCTTTGAAAAAAATGATTAAAGGTTGATTTACTAATGAAAATTAGACTAGGCTTGTTTCTTTTAAATTTATGCTTCTTTAAGGGTTTCAAATACAAGCACTGTTATTGCATAGGTTAGTTTCCTTTTCAATGCAACTTTCCACATTATACAATTAGACTAAAGTTTATATTCTTGCAAGTAGCATAGAATTTACATTTTTCATGTATATTAATTTTTCCATTTCTGAAAGTAATATAGCATTTACATTCATGTAATTAGGGTTAGCATTTACATTTGGATAAGTAACATCTTCATTCCTTTTGCAAGTAGACTAATATTTCCATTTTTGCAATTAGAATATAACTCTCTTTTTATGCAATTTCATTTCTTTAGTCAGCTGATAGAGTGTGTTAGTGTCATTATTTGCATACTCCAACATCATCAACCTACAAAGAAAAATCATCAACCTACAAAGACAAATTCAAAGTGTAAAAGAGTGCTTTCCAAAAGTTTGAAAGGTGAAAGTGAAACATTAGAAAAGTGGGTTTTGAATGAAAATATCAAATTTAACACAAGTATAAAAGACCCCATGACATCATGAGAGAACTCATTGATCTCCTACCATCATCGAGAATCCTCAGAAAAGCAGGGTTTTCAAGTTCTTAGGTCGAATCAACAAAACAGAGGAAGGCGTTGTGCGTTCTCTTCTTGTGCTGTGCATTCACTTCTGGCATTGAAGGTTCTCTTAAGAAACTATGCATTCGATTAAGGTGTCACAATTTCTCTTCTGGAACCGCGCATTCCCTACAGGCGCTGCACGTTCCCTTCAGGCACTGCACGTATGACCATCTTCTTCAACAGTTGCCTGCAAAGTCTCTAAACTTAAAAAAATCACCGTCATACTTTAGAAATAGTTCTTCACACCTCCAAATAAGAAAGTAAGTGAAATTTTCATCATTCTCCTCTTCATCAAATTCATTTTGTATGTGTGAGTTTGTTTAAAAGAAAATTTTGTGTCTTCTTCTAATTCAAAACCCTAGTATTCCTAAAAAACCTAATTACACTTCATTTTCACTCCCTAAACCTTCAAACCCTTCCCCCATTTCAGTTTACCATTTCCCAAACCCCTGCATTGACATTCCCTTTCCCTAAGCCTCATTTCCTAAAAAACCTAATCCCTAGATACACTATTTACCTAGGCTCCCAATTCCCTACACTTGTGAGAAATTACCTATTCCAAACTCATATATCCCTAATCCCTGTCACATTCCCTAATTCATAAATCCATACCCTCATCTCCCTCAAATACAATATCCCATTCCGTAGTCCTAAAAATCACATTTCACTATCATCACACCTCCTTAGGGTTTTGACACTAATAAATCATGACAGAGCAAGGAAACATATCATACAGTGAGGGAGAAGAAATAGAGGGGAGGAGGCCACACAAAGGGGGCAAAATACTCATATTAGAGCCAAAAAATACAAGGGAAATTTTGTCATCTCCTATGAATGTGACATGTTTCAAACATGTTGGATGTTTTGAGTTTTGTGAGGAAATTCAGAGGTTACAACACCATTCTATGTTGACCAGACTTTTCATTGCTAATCTCCATGACAACCAAGTCACTCTTGCTGGTGTCAGTTTCACTGTGTCAACTTCCATCATCTCAACTTCCACTGGGATCCTAGATGTTGGGGATAAATGGTTCAAACAGTCAGAATTGGATGAGAACTATTATGACCCTTTCATCAAACCTAGGTACAAGAATGAGAGAAACAAGATATTTCGTTTCTCTTACCTCTTGGAGAGATATGCTCCCATGATGAAGATCATCATGAGATAATTTTCATGTGAAGGTAGATTTTCTAGATTGTATACCTATCACATCTAGCCACTCATGCACTTCACTAAGGTAAATATGCTCAACATACCCTACTACCTTTTCTGGAGCATTGAAAAGATGGCATTCATTATCTAGAAGAGAGAGTATGCACAAAAAATGAACAGTCTCTTTCACCACTCCCTCATCAAAATCATAGTCCTCCATCACCTCAGACAATTGAACATTCCATGGGATTCATTCATAGATGGTGACATATTCACTGCTCCACCTATTGAGCATGCCCAAAATGTACCTTCATCATCTCATCCTTCCACTTCCATTCCTCCATCTCATCCCATATTACATTCATCATCATCAAATCAGTCTTCTTCATCTACCTCACCACCATCATATCCATCCCACACTGAGAATGGATCACCTAGCAGAGCTGAGATTAATGAGCCTAAGCAGGAAAATGTGGCCGAGATAGAGCCATTGATAAAAATATACCAAAGGGGTCATAGGCATGTGTTTTTTCCACAAATTGTGGAAGGGGACCTGCATTCATCACCAACAAAGAAAGTATAGAAAGGGAAAGAAAATATGGTAGAGGAGGATGTACACGAGGCAACCATTCATGATAAGGATGACCTCTATGAAATAGAGTAGGATTTTGACCTAGTTGACCTAAATGAGGTTGATGATGAAGAGGTCACTAGTTCAGTCATCAAGGGAAGGATGCCAAGATTAGAGAGCTCCAAACTAATCTTGGCAGGTCCAAATTTGTCATAGAATTCCTTGAGAAAGAGAACCAACAGTTGAAAACAAAGAATACCATTGATGAGTTGAAATTCATCACTACTCAAAGGGACGCACAAAAAGCCAAGGTTATGTTAGAAGAGACACTTGAAAATCATGTCTTGCTTGAAGAACAATATGGACAAACACCAAGAAGCAGACCTAGAACTAGAGGGCTGAAAATAGCTCTAGCTCTAGAAAAACAAAAAGGGGTTGAGCTTGCTGATCATCTAACCCTAAATGAACAACTTGCAGTGATAATTAATGAAAATAGGGATCCATGGATTGGTAGAGAAAATAAGCATTTGGAGAATATTTTGGAGAAAGAAAACAAAGACAATGACCTACTAAGGAGGAAGGTCAAACATCATGCCCAAAAGGAGAAAATTGCAATGGCCAAGCTCAAAAGAGCCAATGCAAAGATTGAGGCTTTGACCATGCTGGAGGAGAAAAGAAAGTTGAACATACTTGCATAGGATTCAATCCAAGCCTAGCACATCATCAACAACCATTTCAAACAATTTTGAAGAATTTTGGGTCAATTTTACAAATTCTGGTTTTTTTGAGTGTTTTGGACAGACATGTCACAAAGACATGTGTCAAATGCGCAATGCCAAGGGTGCTGCACTCTTTTTTGAGCCATCCTTTGAGAAAAAATTCACACCATTGGATGCCAAATGGTCCACACATCTCAGAAAACCACTTTCCAAGGCTTGATTTGCAAAACAAGCAGGTGAAAAAGGAAAAAAACCACCAAAATATCATGTTTCTGCCTCATTTTTGGCCCTGGCGCTGCGCATTTAGCAGTCCTAGGAGAAATGAATGTTGACAGGGAAAATGACCTTCATTTTAAAAAATGAAGGAAGAATTGGAAAGTATGCTTGAAGGGATTTCCAACAAGCTATCTTGGAGCCAATTTGGACACCTACAACCTAGTCAAAATTAGCTTGCAGGATACACTACACATTTCCTTTTGGTGCTGTGTGTTTGAAAATTTGCTGATATTTTTGGAATTTCACTGCAAATTTGATTTTTGTCTTGAAAATCATGTTTTCACTTATGTAATTGAGCATGGTAATTTTAAATATGATATGGATAAGTTACCTAGTGGTAGAATCATGAGGTAAATGTACTTTGGGAAAGTCAAATGAATCAGATTCAATGTAATTAGGGACGAGTCACTTAGATCTCCCTACACTCTAGCTTTCAGTTTAGATTTTTGCGGATCTCATCCTCAACTTAGGAATTTGGTCCCTGTGGATGAG
Organism: Pinus albicaulis; assembly: GCA_034641835.2. Taxonomy (NCBI): domain Eukaryota; kingdom Viridiplantae; phylum Streptophyta; class Pinopsida; order Pinales; family Pinaceae; genus Pinus; species Pinus albicaulis. The sequence goes on along the minus strand of CM076580.1, from coordinate 1,016,190,892 downwards.
AGAATATAGTTTTGATGTCTATATCTTCCCTTTCTTCACTTTTATCAAGGGTTGGAATCATTTTGGATGCTAGTGTATTGGTCAAAGTGTAATCAGTTTGGCTTGAAACTAATGAAGAATTGCAACTATTTCCTTGGGATTCATGTGGTATGAATTTTTGGCATTGTTTTTTCCCTATGATTATTTGTATGAATATGTTGTAAGGAGCATAAACAATTTCATGTCAATTATATAATAAATTTCAAGTTGATAGGCAAAATACATGTTTTTCATGCTCTATTTTGGGAAATTTGTCATAATTTGTCCATTTTCTTTAGTTTAGTAAGAATACATCCCCTATGCTCTTCCTAGCTCCTCATAAGTCTAAAACCATCTCACAAAATCACCTTTAAGTGCTAATACTTATACCTACCTTGCCCCATCAAATGGAGTGCAATTCCATCTCATTTTCCCTGACCTAATCCCCTTGACCAAATCACCATCCAGTAAGCCCAACCCAATCAAATCAAAACAAAACCATTTTGCATTTCATAGCTAGCCTAAAACCTTTTCATCCAGCCCTCTTGGCTATGATTTTTGTGGAGAGAGCCCTCTCTGACTTGGTAGGGCTAGGTACCAAGTTAAAAAGTTGGTCTGTGGTTACCTATGTTGGGATCTCTTCTTCAGCCTTGGAGATTTGGTAGAGTGATAACATACTGGCGTCGTTGCCAAAGAGCGAAAGATTTACCTTCCCTAGGTGTACAATTTTTTTTTTTTTTGGAATTTGATCCTTGGATGATAGGGTTAAGTTTTAGAAAGGTTGATTTGATAATTACAGTGCTAAGATTGTAGAGTTGGCTTCCACAAGATATATCAAAGTGAATCCAGACCCTGATCCAGTTGATTCGGTTGATGATCTAGAGAAGTTATTTCGAAGGCATCAATTTCAAACTGCAGACATTCAATCAGGACCAGTTCCATTGGTAAGTTCGATTTATCTACCTGCTAAGTTACTTTCTCTTGAAGATATTCCATATGATTTGAAGTTTGAATTGTCATTATTTAAATCCAAATCCGAAACCTCTTTATCCAATATAGTTTTCGATCCTTTAAGATTATCTGAAGTCAAGTCTTTGTCTGAATTAGACCTCAGTCCTTTGAAATATTGGTTTTTCGAAGAGATTAAGCCCGAATTTGACCTTGACATCAATAGTGGATCCAATTCTACCATCCAGAGGAAGTTTCTATTTCATCTGAACCTCAAACCACTACAAGGAAAAGACCCTCTAGCGAAGGTTATAAAGGAGGGTTTTAGTGTTATAAAATTGGCCAAAAGTTTCAAAAAAAAATTTGCTACAACATCCGTTTATGGTTACAGAGGTTTTGGCAGAGCTTTTAACAGAAATTCAACAAAACTAAAAACAAATGGGTGGCCAGAGGTTATTACAGATGTTTTTTTCATTGGTGCGCTACTCGAGCTTGAACGCACCGATACGTACATCTAGAAGGTGGCCCGGGCCGGTTGAAGGAGAACACACCTGGCTGTCAAGGTATAAAACCACATCGGGTACAGTGTTGGTGATACAACGCATGGGGCCATTATAATTGGTATTGGGATTTGTGCAGTGCCCACAGGTCGTCTTAACGCACTGGTGTGTAGACTTATAGAAGCGCACTGGTGTGTAGTATCACACAAATGCACCGAGATTTATAATTGGTATCGGTATTTGTGCAATGCCCATAGGTCATACAAATGCACCAGTGCGTAGAGACACATGAAAGCACTAGTGCGCAGTATCGCACATACGCACTGAGATTTATAATTGGTATCGATATTTGTGCGGTGCACAGAGGTCGTCCAAATGCACTAGTGCGTAATTCCACATAAAAGCACCAATGCGTAGTACTGCACAAACACACCGATATTTTTAATTGGCTTTGGTATTTGTGCGGTGCCCATAGGTCGTAGAAATGCACCGGTGCACTTTAGAATACAAACGCATCAGTGTACAGTAACTGACGCACACCAGTGTTTTCCCAGATACCCTCTTGGGGTTCTTTTCTAGAGGTTGTATAGAGCCCAGATCTTCATTTTTGTATCTATTGTGGCATATATAAGCTCCATATATTTTTTGTACTCATTTTTTGTAGCAGTTATTTTAAAACCATGCTGTAGTAGTGTCTCCAACAATATGATATAGTAGCAACAACTCTTATCGAGGGATTTCTTCATTGGAAGCTTATTGTGTCTTTTTATATCATTTGTGGCCCATTATTTTGTACTATTTTGCTGTTGTTATAATGAAAGTAAGGTCTCCATATTGGCCTCATATTTTTATCTCATGTTTACACTGCTATTTCCATGGTTTTGCACTATATTCCTGCTTTTCCCATTTGGGAATATTACACCTTATTTAAGAATGAAACATGGAAAAATGGATGTGTTAGTGTGAATTCTAATCGCAAGCGTACGAAAAGAAACTCACTTTAGTTGTCCATAGCAAACAACCCTAACATCAAATATGGCTATAAATTTCCTTAGATATGCAGTTAGTGATCAAAATAAATGCTACAAAAATCTAGATCTATGAAGTTAAAGACATTAAACAACAAATAATAAGCAAGAGTTGCTCCATGCATCCAATGAACAAGACAAGAATTTTTAAAGGATTTTTTGTATTATAGCACCTAGGAAGGGAACATAGAAAGATGTTACCAGTCCCCCTCAATGGGATGGGTTCTTGTATGTCCTCAGCGCTTCAGATCTAAGATCTCTCTCTTGATGGTGCAGAAAACCTACAGAAAAATGCAACTCAAGGGGAGCTCACAAGCAAAGTAGAAAAATATGACAATGATGGGTGGATAAAACTCAAAACAAAAGTATAGATCAAGAGTGATCTCTAGGCAACAAAAGGTAGTGAATGAATGGAAAAACCCTTCTATTTATAACAAAATATTGAGTTATTCTAGATATTGGTGCATAGTTAAAATATTATTAACCAAATCTAGATCCAATTTTTATGGAATATTTTATTATTTTGTTGGAGGGAAAAAGAATTTGAATTAGGTAAAATCCATTTATTTATAAATAATAAATAAATAGATGATTTATTTATTATTTTAATAAAGTGGTTGAGTAATAATTAAGTAAATAATGATTTATTTAATCATTTATAAATGATTTAGTCAAATTTAACATGGAATATTATTAAATAATGTTTTAAATAAATATTCCTAGAAAATAATAAGATAAATAATGATTTATCTACTTAATTTTCCTATTTTGGGTTAAATATGACCAGGAATATTAATTAAATAGTGGTTTAATTAATTATCCCTAGAGGAAAATAAAAAAAATAAGGTTTTATTTAATTATTCCTCATGGGGTTTCCTATTTAGGCCAGAAATAACTTAATAAACTGTGGTATTAAATTATTTTTCATAGTGAAAGAAATTTTACTATGGTAAAATTGGTCTTACATGGTGTACTTCAGTCCATCTAATAGTAACAGGTTAGATGACAAAAAATTGGTGTAACAGATTTCCCCCAACGTGCGAGCGTTAGGAGCTAATCGTATGACGGAAGTACGTTGTAAGAACAAAATCACTAGACACCGAAGGGGGAGTCAGAGAGAGAGAAATATAAGGTGGACTGAAGTGCAAGATGACAAGACCTTGAGGAGGCAAGACTTACACGTGTGACAATTATCGTTTATGAATGAGTGTCTGTTCTACATGAGGCAAGAGAGGCATACCTATGCCTGCCGAGATAACAAAGTAAAAAGAATAATGGAGCTTCCAACAAACATGGGACTGAACTATATAGTACATGCTGGCATAAACATGGGCCAGGTAAAAAACATGAAAATGGATCCCACATACATACTGTGCCTAGGATAACAGCCAGGACTTATACAATAATATCAGAGTACATGAGATATAAGCACAACCGAAGAGGCCCTGTAAAATAGGAAAGGGCTCTGAAAATTTGAATGATATATGAAAACTAAAAAAAGGCATTGCAAGTGGTTGAGACCGAAACCATCAAATCTATGGAGCTTCATCCAAGGCTATAGTAGAGAGGTCATCTGGGCATGTGGGGGAATACCTGAAAGGCCACCCCCTCATGAGGTCTGAAACATCTCACACACACCCGAGAATCATCGGTACAATCTGTTGCATCACTAAACCATCAAGTATACAGAACTCGATCATGCCATGAGGAGATGAAACTGAGAAAAAATCAAGTCAAAGGGCAATAAAGGGTCCCTTTGCCTGATCCGAGGCACCGAACAAGAGTGGAAGCTGGAACCAAGGTACACCACCCTCTAGACCTGTCTTTCGGAATGAATAAGCTGATGGCGATAGAAGGAGGTCCCCCATAGGTGAGGCAATAAGGAATCCTCAATTAAATCACGAGGGATAATAGTAGAGCGATTGATAGACTAACTCTAAGGATGATGGTGGATTGTGGAGGTACTGAGTAATGGGCTGATGACTTCCCTTGTTAGAGAATAAAGGGCATGGATGACCTGGCAGCTACTGACTCGACTCCGGAGGATAAAGGGGACAATATGACTGAGGGAAAAAATGTGCGACATGAGAGAGGGACAAAGTAATGAAGGATGGAAGATTGTGGTGGGAGACAAAGGGACTCAGGACAAACTCCATGGATGTGATGATGACTCAACTCGAATTCTCTAAACAAGGGCGACTCGATGATGCTTCCACACAGACCAGACTCGGTGGGGAACATAAAAAAATGACTACAATATGGTTATTCACAAAAAAAATTGACATGAGCGTCGAAAAGTATGAAGGCAAGGTGGTGCCCTAAGTACAAATGTTTCAAGTGAAGAAATTTGATTTTGAGAAGTGGTGAAGTGACCCTTCTTGGAAAAAAGGCTTCCAGGTGAAGTATCAAATCACCAAAAACGAAAGGATACCCATTTGAGTGCTCGATGAGAGCTTTCCAATGGTGATGACGGTTCATCAAAATGATCTACAGTTTGGTCGCAATTGGTGAAAGAAAAATTGGGGTTTTTCTGTTAATAAGGCAATTTCCCTCCAATTTGATTCATTTGCAAGTGTAGCTATGGTGAATGTAGAGAGGAGAAAAGGCCCTAAATATTGTGGCGATCATAGTGGACAAACCAAATGTTGGAATCGAGATCTGTCAGTTGCAGGTAAAAGGCCTAATTATACTCTTTCAATTCAGTGGATTAAAGTTTCAGATTAGGCACCCAGAGCCCAAGAACAGGTGGGGTCACACTTTTTGGGGCTTGTTCTATGCCCTGGGTAGCAGGTACTGGACAGAAAACTACAACCTGTCCCATGAAATGGCTTGAAAAGTGTGACTTGTGAGAGAAAGGGGGTTTCAGTGTTGTTTTGGTTGAGAGATGGGATTTTATGGTTATGATGCAGTCTTTCCTTTCTGTATGCTAACAAACATGATGGTTTTGTGTAGGCATGGAAAAGTTGAGGATCAACTGGAGAGAGAGAGACCTGGATGCATTACCTTTTGAGATCTGAGGGGATCATGTAGTTCACCCGTATTGGCCAGTTTTGGGGTCCTCAAATTGCTGAGAACCCACTAATGAGGGTAGGAGAGTCCTCAATTTTCTAAGGATGGCCTTAATGCTTCATGGAAGGATGGTCCTAATGAAGAATCAAGGTAAGAAAAGAATATGAGAATGAACTACTAGAGAAGGTGTATAATCATCCCCATCCACCAAGTCAAATAGATGGACCAAGTGGTAAACATGGTATCATACAAATTAGAATATTTGAAGATAGGGTATCAAACATCTACGATATATGGCTCTCCGAAGAGGCCGGTAGGTGCAACTATCTAAGTAATGGGAGGACAATCGACCATACCTAGATTGATGGGGTCTAGGCCAATACTTATGGTAATCATATGAGAAGATGGCCAGGGGTGCCATCATGCCCCTAAGCATGGGATACTGCCCCCAATAATATGTGATGGAGGGGACTGATCTTGTATGTAGAGGTGGGAATGATGCCCCTAGCTAGAGGAGTTTATGGAGTGCCATATATGGTGTCACTATACCAAAGAGTTTCTTTCGAGATAATGAACTGGTGCTCACTGAGAAAATGTAGAGGTTGGTCAACAACAATGTCTAAGGGACTAGGTTGTTGATGTAAGATGAAGGAATTATGAGGGGGATCATCCTTAGAGTATCTCAAGTGATATGGGACTTTAGAGGTTCTTCTAAATGGGGAGGAATAATGGTACTAGAGTCGACACAACCAGATGCACTAGGAGGGTTATGGAGAATTGCTTCTCCTGGACTCTCAAATATGGGTGCCCCCTTACCTAAACATTGGGTGTTAATGTAATGACCATAAGGTGTATGTGGTTCGAATGCATGGGTTGGATGTAAGGGGGGCGAATAAAGTCAGGGGTAGTGATTTCTTCCATAATGTTTTCATCGTAATAAAAGATGGCGTGACTGGTGGAAGAAAGACCACATGGTGCGGTGAAGCTACCTAAATCATCATCATGAGAAGAGAGGTTCACATGCACATCTTCATAAAGGGTGACATAAAAAAAGTATATGAAGGATCCACTGATGTTGAGCCTAGGGTGATGGATGAAGGGAGGTCAGGCAAAATAGAAGGGAAAGCCCTAGAGGGGTCTTCCACCATGGATCTCATAGATGATGACAGGGAGAGGATAATGGCCGAAGACTCTGTCATATCGACATCGGGAGGGGGAATGTCAATGGGAGTGGATGTGTCCTCTAATTCTGTCGAAGCAAAACTCACAAGTAAGGGAGAGGTGGACTCGTTGCGCTTGGCCTCGAATTGGAAAACCACTTCCAAAGATGTGCGGTAGTCTTCGAGGCGGGGACAGAGGTGAGTATAGTGGCCATGTAAATCACACAAAGCACAAGGATGATTTGTGTGCAAATTATTTAGTTTCAGGGTTGAATAAGGTAGAGTAACATGGACCTCCGGGATATCAGACTCAGGAAATGCTTCATTGACCATATGCTCGAGACGAGGCAATTCAGGACAATTATGGGTGGAATGACTGACAACATCACACAAATCACATGAAGGTGTATTCCTTGGAGGCTAAGGAGGATTAGGGGTTGTCTGGGTAGCCTTGTCCTTAGATTCCTTTTTGCGGGCTTTTCCCCCCTCACTTGAGGCTTTCGCAACAGGAGTAGGGTCCTGTTCAGGTGGTTGAGGCACGAAAGAAAAGGGAGGGGTCATGGCGACTAGTTGAACTAGGGTCAAAGTAGTGTAAGGTTTAGGCTGAACATGCAGGATATTTCCTGGGGGATCAATGTACCAGGCTGGGATCCCCAAGGTCATGTTAGGAAGAGATAAGGTAGCCATAATAGGTACTGAAAATACTCCAGGAGGGGGAGCAAGAAATGGTATATGACCTGACGGGTAATAGCTAGGCAAGACAACTTAGAGATGGTTAAGGCCATGGGGAACTATTCCAAGAGGATAGATAGGATCATGGACACTAGCTACAGATGAGGGGCCTTGAGGAGGAGGTCCTGAAGGCTGAGTCGAAGTACTAGGAGCAGGTTGTAGAGGGCGGGGCTGCTGACTAGTCGAACCAGATCGTTTGAGGTCGGAATGAGATGACTGCAATATGCAAACATTCGAAGAGCTAGGATCAAAGGTAGGATGGGCAAGACCAGGGAATGAACCAAGAAAATAGGAATCTTTATAGAATCTGGGTGAGACATTGGTCGGGGGTTCAACTACTTGTTTATTGGCCACCGAAGAAATAATGGACTCTGGAGAGGTTTGGGACTTTGGTTCGTAATACGTCAACTGATCGATGGTGACGATATTTTTGTTGTGAGGAAAGCACATATTATGATGAACCGCATATGGGACAATAGAAATTGTAGAAGTATAGCTACGACCCAATAGAATTTTGTAGTCTAAGGGGGCATCAATGACTTCAACACCAACAAAAACAGTCTTGCCCGCAAGAGTAATAGGACAATTGCGAAACATGCCAAGGGGTTGGGAAGAGTGGTCATCCCATGCACAAAGGGTGATAGTGGAAGGGGATAACTCGGGAGATTTGAGTTTCTTCCAAACAGAAGTGGACATCATGCAAGTGGATGCCCCCTCATCAATAATACAACAAGAGACGTCATCATTCCAGATCTTGACAGGTATTTGGAAGGCGATTGATGTAGGAACGGGAGGATGTTCTGACTCGTCAATGTTGAAGAAAATAAAATGATCATATGAAGGATCCACAATGCCCATAGGAGTTAGTAGAGCTTTTCATTGTGAAGGGCACGACTGGAGGACTTCCAGCATTGACATGGCGACAGGGGATTGTGCCAAGTCATCTACTATACTATAGGAGTGGGCTGCTTTATCAGAAGCATTGTTTCAGCGTAATGGTCCCTTGCATATCTTGGTATGAACCTCTGCCTTAAGCTAAGGGATTTGTAAAGGACCATTGGGTGTCGAAAGAGGCTCTGTGGGACCCAAATTAGACGAGGGTTCTGTGGCAGATGTAGTGGGGGGCTTGTTGTACTAACAGGACCGAGTCTGAAGGTTGATAGTGGCAATATTGGATTGGTTAGGTTGCATCATAAGGATCTAGTAATCATAAGTACCAAACAGAGGAGGTTGAGCGACTGCTTGACCTTCAGGGGGTTGGGAAGCCACATATCTTTGTTGAGGGAAAGTATTGGTAAACACAACCAGTTGAGTAGGTGCAACATTAGGAGGAACCGAAGCAGAGGCTTTCTGTCCTCGAGATGATGTTTGAGCTTCCCACAGTTGACACATCTGAGGCAAAATGGGACAATAATGGGTATAGTGACCATGGACACAACAACAATAACAAGGCTTATTCGTGCGAAGAGGCTTCTTCTGCTTGGGTTGAGCACCATGTTGCTGGGTTGCAGTGTTATATGTATTCCCTTGGGGATTGTTTCCTGGATTACTTAGAGCTTGAGAAGGCATGGGAGGCAGAGGTGCTTGTGTTGGAGGAGCTGGAGAACATGGCTACAGATACGGATAATAAGGAGGCTGAGCAACATGGGGGTATACAGGGTGGGAAAAATCATGCCCTGACATCGGAGGGTGTGGTTGGGAAAAAGCGTAAGGCATGTCATGTCCTGGATACATGTTGCCAGGAGGGGGAAAAATGCTAGAGGAGTTGGCCCCTCCCTAAGGGAAATCATAACCCATAGGAGGATGAGTGTATGGATGTGAAAGGGATCCTAATGGAAATTGAGGATGAAGGCCTTAGAGTCTCTGGGATAAACGCCTTGGGGGCGCAATGATGGTAAAGAGACACATAACCCAATAAGGAAGAGAGGTAAACAAGGGAAGGGAGGTGCAAGATCAATTGATTACAATGTTTAAGTCTTGGCCTAGCTGTGTAAACCAGACGCTCTTCGCTTAGGGTGTGCGTGTATGTGATAAGTGTGTTAATTTTAATTTAGCCCAAACATGTGTAGAAAAAAAAGAAAAAATATGTTGTATAACTATAAATAAAACTGAAAATGATTGTAAAGGAAAATGAATGTGATAGTATAATAAATAGCTAAAGATGCATTAATTTAAACCCAAGGATGAGGATTTCCAAACAACTAGTCTATGGGTGGGCGAAATCTAGTCAAAACACACAAAATGACCAAGGGATCTAAATTCAGGAGGAACGGGGTTCTAAAGGTCAGATCTACTAGAAAGAGGGGCAGAGAAAATTAAAAAAAAGAGAGGGAAAAATGCTACAAAAAAGGGGGCGAAAGGCTACAACCTAAAGGGAAATGGGGTGAACCATAAAGGAGGACCAAAAAAAAATGAAAACAGGTGTTTTGGATGGATAAATAACTGATCTGAAATGGATCTGAAAGTATAGGTTCAGATCTGAAAAACGGTTGAAAAACACTAAAATCTCAGAGGACCTGCTTCAGCTAAACTCCTCCTAAAAAGGTGGAAGTGTACTAAAGCCCTAAGGGGCTTGGTTCCTACTTCGAAAAGTAAAAATAAGAAATTATAGGTCTAAGACGGGTGAAGTGGGAGGTCAGAAAACCCTAAACAGTGCCCCAGGAAAACCCAGAAAAATCACAGAAAAAAATCCCACAAAAAGTACGAGTTGCAGTTTCTGACCTGTTTTCCGCTGAGGTTGCGGTTTTCAGGCTGTTTTTCGCTACTTGAGATATGAGGTCACAGTTATTAGCCCAAAAGGTGTGACCTTCATTTTCAGCTGTCTTAGGAGCATGTTTCAGAAAAAAGTGTTGTCTCTGCTGCGGCTGATACCTGTTACCTGCGCAAAGGGCCTAGAAACACACATAAGTTATAATTTTTACTATTTTAGGGTTTTAAAGGTTAAAAAAAACATCAAGAAATGAAAAATAAGAAGCTGAAGAAAACCCCTAGGGCTTGAAGCAATTGGTCATGGAGGGATCTGAAAAACGACAGTGGTCATAACTATAAACCCTTGTGGAATCGCCAGTTGTTACTGTGAATTCTAATCACAAGTTTACGAAAAAAACTCACTTTAGCTCTGCATAAAAAATAACCCTAACATCAAAGATGGTTTTCAATTTCCTTAGATCTATAGTTAGTGATTAGAATAAATGCTACAAAAATCTAGATCTATGCAATTAAAGAAATTAAACAACAAATAATAAGTAAGAGTTTCTCCATGCATCCAATGAGAAAGACGAGAATTTTTAAAGAATTTTTTTGTATTATAACACCTGGGAAGGGAACATAGAAATATTTTAGTAGTCCCCCTCAATGTGATGGGTTATTGTATGTCCTCAATGCTTTAGATCTAAGATCTCTCTCTCTTGATGGTGCAGAAAACCCAGACAAAAATGGAACTCAAGGGGAGCTCACAAGCAAAAAGTAGAAAAATATGACAATGATGGGAGGATCAAAGTCAGAACAAAAGTATAGATCAAGAGTGATATCTAGGCAACAAAAGTTAGTGAATGAATGGAAAAACCCTTCTATTTATAACAAAATATTGAATTAGTCTAGATATTGGTGCATAATTAAAATATTATTAACCAAATATAGATCCAACTTTTATGGAATATTTTATTATTTTTGTTGGAGGGAAAAAGAATTTGAATTTGGTCAAATCCCTTTATTTAATAATGTATAAATAAATGATTTATTTATTATTTTAAGAACATGGTTGAGTAATAATTAAATAAATAGTAATTTATTTAATCATTTATAAATGATTTAGTCAAGTTTAACAAGGAATATTATTAAATAATGTTTTAAATAATTATTCCTAGAAAACAATAAGATAAATAATGATTTATATAATTAATTTTCCATTTTGGGTTAAATATGACAAGCAATATTAATTAAACAATGATTTAATTAATTATCCCTAGAGGAAAATCAAACAAATAAAGATTTATTTAATTATTCCTCATGGGGTTTCCTGTTTAGACCAGAAATAACTTAATAAACTGTGTGCTATTAAATTATTTTTCATAGTGAAATCAATTTTACTATGGTAAAATTGGTCTTACATGGTGTACTTTAGTCCATGTAATAGTACCAGGTTAGATGACCAAAAATTGGTGTAATAGGATGCACTCGAGAAGAAGAAGGAAGCTCCAATTTGTATGCCATAGTACCAATATTTTGCAACACCTTGTAAGGAACATAGTTCTTTGGCGATAATTTATTATCCTTATTAGCTTGCATGATGGAAATTTTTTTGTATGGCTGTAGCCATAAAAATACCCAGTCTCCTACATCAAAACTTCTCTCGCTGCGATGTTGATATGCCTGTTGTTTCATTCAATTTTGTGCCAAATTTAGGTTATCCTTTAAGAGTTGGAGAACTTGTTGTTGATGCTCGATGTGATCTTCCACTGCTTAAACCTTATAATTTTCTCTTAAAGATGATGTGATGGATAGTGGATGATATCCATAAAGTTCCATAAATGGGGTCATTTTTTTCTGCAGTATGGAAGGAAGTGTTATACCACCATTCAACCAAAGGTAACCACTCAACCCATTGTTTATCAGATACAAAACAATGAAGATATCCTTCCAATTTTTTTTCACTATCTCATTTTGCCCATCGGATTGATGGTGATGAGATGAGTTATGAGCTAATTGAGTACCCAAACAAGAAAACAGTTTCGTCTAAAAATTTCCAGTAAAAATGGGGTCTTTGTCACTTACAATAATCTTTGGGTTTGAATGTAGATTTTGAATTGTTTCCATAAATGCAGTAGCTACTGTACTTTCTTTAAATGGATGAGATAATGCACAAAAGTGTGCATACTTGGTAAGTCTATCAACTACCACCATGATGACACTCTTTCCTTCGGACTTAGGAAAACCTATGATAAAATCCATTGAAATATCCTCCCAATGTTGACTTGGAGTGGATAAAGGCTGTAGAAGATTCAAGGTCTTAATTATCATAACTTTATTTTGCTGGAAAAACAAACATTCCACCACAAACTTTTGAATATCAGATTTAAGGTCATCCCAATAAAATTCTTTCTTCACCCTATCGTAAGTTTTTAAAAATCCTGAGTGTCCTCCTAAGGGAGAAGTGTGCAATTCCAAACGAATCTTTTTTTTTAGTTGGAAATTCTTAAAAAGATATAAGTGATATTTGTACCATAAGGAATCATTTTTCCAACTAAATCTATCAAATGTACTAGGATCTTGCTGCAAATTTTGAATGAGTGTCCACACTTCTTCATCCTTCTTCCATTCATCCCTTGCTTTGGTTATCCAATCTGGTTGGATAATAGAAATGACACAAAGAAATGCTTCCACCTCTTCATCCTTTCTTGAGAGTGCATCTACAACAACATTTAACTTCCATTTTTTGTAGATGATTTCAAAGTCATAACCCAATATCTTTGTGACCCATTTTTTCTTCTCTTCCGAAGATATTCTTTGTTCCAAAAAGTATTTAAGGTTATCATGATCAGTTTTTACCTTCAAGTGTCTTCCCATTAGGTAAGGTTGCCATTTCTTTAGTGCATGTAGTATTTCCAACATTTCCTTCTCATAAATAGCTTTATGTAAATACTTTCCTTTGATTGGACAACTTTCAAAAGCAATGGGTCTTCCTTCTTGCATTAAAACAACACCAATCCATTTCTGGAGGCATCACATTCCACAATAAAGGTTTTTGTGAAGTCTGGCATAGCTAATACCGGTGCTAGAAACATTGCCTCTTTAATATGTTCAAAGGCCTTATTTGCTTCAGGAGTCCATGAAAATTCATATTTATTCAATAATGTTGTTAGAGGTGCTTCTATTCTCCCATAATTCTTAACAAACTTGAGATAATACCCTGTTAAACTGAGAAATCCTTTCAACTAATTTATGTTTGTGAGGATTTTCCATTCCTTAACGAATTTAATTTTTTAAGGATCTACCTTAACACCGTCGTGAGATATAATATGACCCAGATATTCCACCTCTTGTGCTCCAAAGAAACATTTGGAGGTTTTTCATATAATTGCTTCTCCTACAATAGTTTGAGCACTGATCCAGGGGGATAGTGGTGGCCACCCACCTATTCCATTTGAACCCCCACCATCAGTTCTTTCCGTTTTGAAGTTGCAGCACAACTTACTATATTTAGCAGTTTTTTGAGTCCTGAACTTCCAGAGCTGTTTTGAGGCCCTAAACGACGTTTTTTGGGAAAACTGAGAGCAACATGGGTTTATGGACTGACGTTTCTCACACCAAAAGTTGTATTCCTTGGATAGATCTTTCTAACGAGCTATTGAGCACGTCAAATGGAGATCATATGCCAAAGTTACATCCTCGAGAAGTTGAAACACCAATTTACCCAAACAGGACCCATAGTTTTGGTGCTTCATCTCCTAGGGTTAGGTTTTTGGACATTTCAAGTTTTACATTGTTTCTCAACAATAAATAGGCCTGCGAGCCTCATTGTAACATAGTTCAAGGGCTGGTAGCTGTCACATCTCTTCTCAAGGATACGTTGCCAGTACCCTAGCTCACCTATTTTCATTATGTCTATAATAGGCTTTGGAGCCTCAATGTAACACAGTTAAAAGGCTTGTAGCCACCACATCTCTTCTCAGAGATATGATACCAGTGCCCTAGCTAGTTTCCATTATGTCTGTAAGCCTATTTCAGTCATTATTTTATTAATAAAATGAAGCATTATTTCCACTGCATCTCTGTGTTTATGGTTATATGTGTATTCTATTGCATTCCTGCATAAACCTGGATTAGTGGTATCAGAGCGGTCTTCTATTTCTCTATTTTTCTTTTCATGTCTCCAACGTGGCCAAGGTATAAGGATTTCAACCTTGCAAACCCTGACGACCCCCCATGGAGGAAGGAAAGAAAGACGAGGAAGCAGGAGATCCTATAAAAATCTTGCTCGAGGAGGCCCTCACGAAACAGAGGAATGTGATGATGGAAAACTTTGCCCAGATCCTTCAATGGTTGCCCACCAATGACACATCTACATCCATCACATCCGCCAATAGGTCCACGACGTCCTGGACAAATCCAATACCAAGTTCAGCAGAATTCCCCCCCCCCCCCCCCCATGGAGGAGCTTAACGCAATGGGGACCATTGTGTCCTAAAGAGGGAGGAATGATCCAGGTGGATATTGGTAGCCACCCACCTATTTCATTTGAACCCCCACCATCAATTCTTTCTATTTTCAAGTTGCAACACAACTTACTATATTTAGTAGTTTTTCGAGTCATGAACTTCCAAAGCCGTTTTGAGGCCCTAAACGACATTTTTTGGGAAAACTGGGAGCAACATGGATCCATAGACCGATGTTTCTCACACCAAAATTTTTAGTCCTCGGACAGATATTTCTAATGAGCTATTGAGCACGTCAAATGGAGATTAGATGCCAAAGTTACGTCCCCGGGAAGTCGAAACACCAATTTACCCAAATGGGACCCATAGTTTTGGCACTTCATCTCCTAGAGTTAGGTTTTTGGACATTTTGGGTTTTAAATTGTTTCTCAACAATAAATAGGCCTTCGAGCCGAATTGTAACACAATTCAGGGGCTGGTAGAAGTCACATCTCTTCTTAGGGATATGCTGCCAGTACCCTAGCTCATCTATTTCCATTATGTCTGTAATAGGACTTGGAGCCTCAATGTAACACAGTTCAGAGGCCTGTAGCCACCACATATCTTCTCGGAGATATGCTACTAGCACCCTAGCTAGTTTCAATTATGTCTGTAAGCCTATTTCAGTCATTCTTTTATTAATAAAATGAAGCATTATTTCCGCTACATCTCTGTGTTTATGGTTATATGTGTATTATGTTGCTTTCCTACATAAATCTGGATCAGTCTACTAGTACCCTAGCTCATTTTTTTCCATTATGTCTATATTGTAACATAGTGGAGGGGCCTGTAGTTGTAACATATCTTCTCAGAGATATGCTACCAGTGCTCTCGCCCACTCATTTCCATTATGTCTCATAGTAACATAGTTCATGGGCTAGTAGTCGAAACATCTCTTCTCAGATACATACTAGTTGCCATAACTAGTTTTCCCCATCATGTCTGACAAATACGTGGGCTTTGGGGCTAGTAGCCGACACATCTCTTCTCGTAGATACACTACCAATGCCCTAGCTCATTTATTTGACATTTTCATAAGCATGTTTCAAATAGCTCTGTTTTGTAACACAGCTTTAGAGGCATGTAGCCACCACATCTCTTCATAGATAGTTTACCAAATGCTTCCCAGATTTTTATTTACATTTGTCTCAGAACAACTTTTAGTTCTGTGAATACGTTCAGAGGCCTCTAGCGGTCACAACTCTTCGACCACATGCTAAATGTTAAGCCCTAACTAGTTTATTTTAGTCATTTGATTATAATAAAATGAAGCATTATTTATGTCGCATCTCCGTATCTATAGCTATGTGTGTATTCTGCTATGCCCTCGCAAAAAATCTATGGGCAGATCACACCCACAATACGTTGAACATGATCCTTCCAAGACTTGTTGTAGATTAGTATATCATAAAAAAATACTAGCACAAATTTTCTAAGGAAGGGTTTGAAAACAGAATTCATCAACCCTTGAAATGTAGAAGGTGCATTGGTAAGGCCAAAAGGCATGACCAAAAATTCATAATGACCCTCATGAGTTTGAAATGTTGTTTTCTGAATATCTTCAGTCTTCATTCTAATTTGATGATATCCTGAACGAAGATCCAACTTGGTAAAATAAATTGCTCCATGTAATTCATTCAATAATTCATCAATCACAGGAATGGGAAATTTATCTTTAATGGTGAGCTTATTAAACTCCCTATAATCCGGACACATTCGCCATGATCCATCCTTCTTGTGTACCAAAACTACAGGAGCAGAGAAAGAACTTTGACTAGGTTGAATTATACCTGCCTCTAACATTTCTGCAATCATACGTTCAATTTCGCTCTTTTGGAAGTAAGGATATCTCTAAGGCCTGATGTTTGGAGGAACACTTCCTGGAATCAAATGAATAGCATGATCATGATCACGAATAGGTGGGAGTCCTTTGGGAGTTTCAAACACCTTGGAATGATTGTCCAAGACTTGTTGGAGATCTGCAGAAATAGATGATTTTGATGTTGGAACTTTTAGTGAGCATAATTGTGCAATTACGCCTCGCTGTTCTTTCTTTAGAAGCTTTGTCATGACATTAGAGCTTATTATCCTTCCTGGCTTCCCCGCAATACCCCGTAACTCAACTTCCTTTCCTTCTGAAAAAAATTTCAAGAAAAGTTCTTGAAAATTAAAAGCTACCGTCCCCAAAGATTGTAACCATTGTACTCCTAGTACAATATCAACACCTCCCATAGGAATGGAAAGCATTGGACTATTCAATACATATTCCCCCATGGTTAGCTTGATATTATGGCATTTTCCAGAGCAATTTATAGTTCCTCCATTTGCAACCATCACTTGACATTCTGGTGCTGGGTATAGGAAACAATTCAATTCCTTTGCTACCTTACAATGAATAAAATTATGGGTGCTACCTGAATCAATCAACACTATTACCTTTTTCTTCTTGATATGTCCTTCTATCTTGAGAGTTTGAGGAGTGGTAATTCCTGCCAATGCATTATAGGATATGGTCAGACTCATTTCTTCTTTCTCTAGGGTTGGTTCCTAGTGTATATCCTCTTCTTTTGAAGTTTCTTGTTCATTTTCTTCCTCCTCTTCACAATCTATGTAAAATAATTTCTTCTTAGCACACTTATGACCTTTAGTGTATTTTCTATCACAACTGTCACAAAGCCCTTTTTCTATTTTCTCTTTCAATTTTTGTGGTGTCAAACTTGTAGGTTGTGGAAGTCTACGAGTAGCAACACTTCCATATTTATAGGTGTTAGTGGTAGGCTTTGTTGTCTCCATAAATTTACTTTCAATTTTTCTTGCCAACCTAAATTCATTCTCCAATGAATCAGTTTCCCAAAGGAAAACCTCATGTTGGATGTTATCCTTTAAATTCCCTATGAAGACATCAATCCTGTGTTCCTCTGGAATATCAGTTACCCCTATATTCAATTTTTGGAAGTCCTCAATGTGCTCCACCATTGAACCCTTTTGTTTGAGATTTATCAATTGGATAAAGAATGTGTTTCTCTTTGTATCCTCATAATGTGCTATAATTTCCTCCTTAAAAATTGACCAAGTGACAATTTTTTTATGAGAGAAAAGGCATCGATACCATACAAATGTATTTTTTTCTAAATGTAAAGTTGCAATGTGTACCTTTTGTGTGTTTTCCACATTATTGAGATCAAAATATTTCTCTATCTGTAGTATCCATGTTACGGGATCCTTGCCATCAAACTTCCCCATGTCGATCTTTGGAATATGGTGGGTCTTCCATCCAACATTAGAGTTTATGAAATCATGATTAATATTTTTTTTTTTCTCATCATGAGTTTCCTCTACTATCTTTTCGCCATTAGGAATCATTTCTTGTATCAACTTGTCAAACCTTCCTTTAAACCTTTGATGTCTGCTTTTAGATCATTCTTCATGTCTTCCATATTGTCTTTCATTTTTTCATTGAGGTCATCCATCTTAGCTTCCATGCCATTATTCAAACCATCCATATTATCTTCCATGCCTTTCTTCAAACCATCCATCTCATCTTCCAATCCTTTCTTCAAAACTTCCATTTCATTTTTTGTTGCTCTTTGCGAGAGTGAAATTTAGTGCACTTGCTCTTGTAATTTTGATATGTCATGTTTCACTTCTTCCTCTTCATGAGTCATAGTAGAGCCTTGTAAAGGCTTAATGGGTGTTGAATTATTTTTAGGGGACATTTTGGAACCCAATGTTGATATCTATGCTTCAATATTCCCTTGGAATCATTTCAAACTGATTTTTCAAACAAGACTTATGCAATTTGAAAAAAAAAATACACACCTTTTTCTTGCTTTTGAGGAGCTCGATATTGAAACTGAATTATCTCTGTGATTTCGGATCTTCAATATCTTAAATTCAGTCCTATAGTAGCCCTCTGAATATTCTTTTGAATGCCACATGTTTGACTTGATTTTGATGCTTTAAGGCAAAGCTATGCCCAATCCCCCACAATGACCTAATTATGAACTAGTTCAGTAGAGATAACTTGTATGGCATGCCACGTGTCACTATTTCCTCCTTTGGCTCTGAAACTGATAAACAGGAAGCTACAGTCCATTTAATTTTGAAATTTTTTTACAGAATTCCAATCTGATGCTTAGAGAGAGAGTTATGACAATTTTCCCAAGGTCACCTCTTTTAGATGAAATTTAGGAGCTTGGAAAAAGCCTAACCTCCACAAATAATATCCTCGAAAATATTGCGAACCAAGATCTGAAATTTTTACACGACATTCCTTAGGATTTCGGCTTCGCGTGGTAACAATTTTAGCTTATGAAACTTTGTAGAAAAAAAGTTCTAATGAAAATTCCACAATGACCTATTTGGAGTAGCAAAACCCTAGAATCCAAAGCTCTAATACCAAATGTTATGAAACCAACTCCAAAAATAGAAGAAAAGAGAGATCAACACCTTAGAAATAAGCCACTTCGAGGGGGAAATCTCCTTTAGATGACATAAATGAAAAATTCTTGGATGCTACAAATGAAAAAACCTCCTCTCTATATATAGGAGTATATGGGGTCACAATATAATCCTAGCCGACCTAACTATAATAATGTTAGGGCACAATAATAACAATATGGGGGTTACATGGGTACAAAAATAATAATAAGGGGGCTACACTAAAAAAAAAAAGCCTACTACAATAGTAATATAGGGACCTAAAATTAGAAGCCCATGAACGAAGGAGGAAGGTCCACTTTCTAAGGGATAAACCCCCATGGATGAGAACAAAGCACTAAAATCATAGAGATCAACTCTATCACCATCGTTTAACAAACAACTTGCCGCCATGGAACTTGTAGAGGTTGGAGCTTCCACTCCATTTGAGGAAACATTGCCAGAAAGGGATCAACTTGGTTTTCCAAGAAATAAGGGTGTTGCCAGCGCTAAACCAGAGTTGTCAACCTGACATCAATGTGGGCACGAAAATAGGAAATGCGCTGACCCAGAAAACTAAAGTTTTGACCAAGTTCCTTCAGTAATCTTCCGAGGCAGTTTTATTTGAGTCTTCAAGGGATGTATTTACATATTTCTTCATGGTGGAAAAATTACACAGGGTTTGTCACGGGGCACTTCAAGATCAGGGACGGCAAGTGAGCATGGAGAAAAATTACTGTGTAACAGTCCTATAGGTTAATCACAACTTAGGCCATTTATTTGCATAACAACAGGGTACTATTTTTATGGAAAATTATTAATCAAATCATCTTCATCAACCTGTTTTCTACTAAGTGATTTTTCAATGGTACAAACATGATAGGATGAGGAAAGGATGGAATTGTCTTCCTGTTCATATTTTTCCTATAGAGGAAATATTCATCAACTAGAGGTTGAGCATGGGGATACAATAAAAGTTGCTTCTCAAGGATTTCCCATGGGTCATAATCATATTACCAACCCCACAACTAATATAAGCATCTACTGTAGCTAACCAACATCTCCCCAAAATTAGTGGATATTTGTTATACTTAGCCTTTGATTGTAGAACTAGGAAATCAACGAGGTGCTCCAAAGAGTCTATGGAAACCATGACATCTTCTATTATAGCCTTTGTATTAATTGTCGATCTATTAGCTAGTTGGAGAACAATAAAGGTTTCTCTCAGTGAGTCCTGAAGGTTAAGCTTGATCATAGTGTCCTTGTTCATGATGTTGATAGTAGGTCCTAGATAAATCAAGGTGTTCAATAATTCTATCTGATTGACATACACTTGTACAATTGGCATACTATAATCCAAGTATTTAGGGGCAATCATCCTCCCAAGCATTAGATAAGCTATTTGTCTTATGACATTTATTGTGGGGGCATCACTTATCCTTTTTCCAAGTCTTTGGATATATTCTTCTTTGATTGTAACATACCACCATCCACTTATATCCCATACTAAGGGTAGTGGGAGGCATTACTATGGATGACCTGACCTCTAATCTCATATTATGGAAATGGGATCATAGAATTTTTTCATTTTTCAAACTTTTCAAAATTTAAAATATACATTTCCATTGCATCTGAATTGTTGAGATCTTTTAGACAATATAAAATTTTCCTCAATCGACTCATAGATCAAAATTTATGGCCATCTAAAGTTTCAACCAACAACCTCTGACACACCACCATCTCCTGCCACGTGGCACCCATGGGGTCCCCACGTGGCATTCCCATTTCACTTTCATGTCATTACCTGCCTTGTATATTGCATATTGGTGACACCATGGCATGCCTGTGTGTCATTCCATATAACCCGAACCTTTTTCAAACATGCCACACCTTATAAATATGTCAGGGAAGGAAAAATATTTTACCATCGATTGCGGGGAAAATTTCTTTGTCCCAGAACATAAATAACTTGACGCTTTTTCATTATTCCCCTTCTGAAACCACCAAGGTGACATTAGAAATGAGGTCAGGTAACTATTTAAATTCCTTGGGAAATAATTCTATTTATGACATTTGCTGGTAATTTCTCCATTCCCTAGGATGTAAATTCCCTAGAGTTTTCTCATCATGCACCTTCAAACATCACGGGGTGATGTTATTATTAAATCACCTAGTCCATGTGGCCTCCTCCAAGAGCACCATGTGTAATCCAATTTTGGGCCACTTGGCCCCACCAAAAGGCCAGTTATGGGTGCCATGTGTTATGCCACCATGGTGCCATGTAACCCTAGAACCCATGTCATCTGTCACCTAGCCTTGAGTCCCATCTAGGGGATTTCTATTGAATCTCCATTGATCATCAATGCATAGCTCTATGTCTTTGATTTAAGTTTAAATTATTTGACGATATAATTTCGGTTTTGTGATGTGAACACCTTGAGACGTAATACTTCAAGATTTTTGGTTCAAGGTACAAGTGGTCATAATTTTAAAACACCGAGGACTAGGATTTAGTGTGGTGGTCACAAACCTAGTCACATGAACCCTTTTTTCGTTAGTGCTAGTGCTAAAACCTGATTTGGGATTTGGACTAGACTAACTTAGGCCCAAAATTTCCCTGAACATTGAATTTTCCTTTGGCGGTCTCACTCGATACCTGAGCTCACCGATTTTCCATTTTTCATTGCTCCTCATGAGCTTCTATAATATATATATGAATAAGGAAACAACACACACACACAAATATATATATATATATATATATATATATATATATAGACAAGGGTTGCTATGACACTTGGCCGTTCATGTTAACCCCTCCCGAGGCTATAGTAATATTTATATATGGACGTAGGGTTGTCAGGACACTTAGCTGCTCAACAAATCCCTTTGACACTTAGCCATTGTGCTTTGCCTCTTGCCTTAAAGCACACATGTAAATATATATGTGTTTATACACTGCATTAGAAACTTAATGATAACCTATTCCTCTTGACCTTAAGTATAATTATATATATTTATATGTGTGTGTGTGTGTGTGTGTGTGTGTGTTTATACAAGATCAAGGATGATTTTAGCTCTTTTCCCTACAATCCTATCTCTCATGAGCTTGAATGGGATATAATTCCATCCCACTGACTGCATCCATTACATGCATGCAACCATATATATGTATAAATATAAATAAGGGGAAAGGATGCTTCCTGCACGAAATCACACAACATTGTTGGAAACATTTGAGAACTACTTGGGGGGGGGGGGGGGGGGGTAAAACAGTAGTGTGATCTATATATTATTTTTTGCAATTTAAAATTAAATTACTGAATCACACATATGTTAACTAATATTTAATAAACATCATAACATGTGTATGAAATAAAAATAACTGAAAACTATAAGCATATGAAAAATAATAAACATGCACATCACATCAATAACACATGCGACACAAGATTTCAGGTGGAAACCGTTTTGGGAGAAAAACCACCCTTGATGCTGCTGCTTTGCTCTCAATTTCTGTTAGTCAAGAAATTGGAATTTAACATAGCTTGTTGACTCCCATCAACATGGAGATTCAACCTCATATACAAAATTCCAACACCCATCGGCTAGGAGACTCGACACCACTAATCAACTCGAAAGACTCTGTTCTCTACAGATCTACCAACTACAAAATGTTGAAGGCCACCATGATCAATGATCCTCGACTCTGAGATGCTTTGCCTTAAAAGGTGGCACCCGTGGGCACAATGGTTTCCCTTGGATAAATTGTGGTACAATACCATTTATAATGGAGCTACCAAAATGACATCATATGAAGCAATTTATGGCCAAAAACCCCCATCTATGGCATCCTATGTACCAAGAACATCCAAGTTTCACGTAGTAGATAGAACACTTCACAGTAGAGAAGCTATCATACATATCCTCAAGGAAAACTTGGATATGGCACAAAATCAAATGAAACAACAAGTTGATTAACATAGGTCTAAATATTATTTTCTTGAAGGAGATCAAATGTCCTTTCTCCTACAATGTTATCAAAAAACATCTCGTAAGTACAAATTTCTCCCATAAGATAGCTCCTAAGTTCTATGGGCCCTATCAAATCATAATGATATAATGCAGTGATCAAGTTGCCTATAGACTAGCTCTTCCAACCCACTCTAAGATTCATCCAATCTTTCATGCACCTTGTTTGAAGAAGGTTGTAAGATCAAATTGTACAGTGAAGACCAACCTACCAGAACTTAGAAGGAGGTTCCATTTGGTTCCAACCACAATCAGTATTGGATACTAGAGCGCCAATTATGCCGGTGCATTACCAAGGAAGAATTGATCCAGTAGAAATTACTTTGCATTACTTCCATGTTTTCTTATAGATATAATCGTACCTTCCAGTGGCTAGTCCATCCCTTTCATTTGCAATAATATAATCTTACATTCCAGTTACTCGTTCATCTCCTGGATTCACTTTTAAGTTTTCTCAATACGTCATACAATGATACCTAAAATATATGTTTTTTTAATATAACACCTCAATAATACCAAAAACGTTTATGGTTGACAGGTTTTGCCAAGTGTCAATATGATTCTTTATCATTTATATATATTATATCAGCTATACTCATACTGCTATGAATATATCAACCTTGGAGAGTGTCAGCGAAAATTACAATGCTTATGTGGCAAAAGGTAACACCATGGTAAATGAAGGATTATGATATACATAGTAGGGAATTTTTCAATGCATCTGAATCAAACTATTCGTGAAGTAACCAAAAGGATGAGTGCATTTAATAAAAACCATTACATAGAATTAACAACTTTAGGTTAAATATACACTTGAGCAGAAAATTTATTGCAGATCTATGTCAAGCATAGGTGTTTTAGGTGTTATTAATTTATAAATTCTCAAGCATAAACGTTTTCGGTATAAATTGCAGATTTATGTCAAGCATACACGTTTTAGGTATTATTGACATGTTATATTAAAAAAAAATACATTTTAAATATCATTGTAAGACGTATTGAAGGCGTAGAATGTTTCCCCAACACGTCGGAAGGTAATTAGAGAAGAAAAAATGGACAAACAAATAAACTGTACATCTAAAGAAGATGGAAAATTTGAGGCATTTGCTGTTGTAAGAAAGAAACATTGATTTATGGAAGATCCTACATCAAATAATAGTGTTTCTAGACTGAAGGAAAGGGTACAAACTAGTTATGATAACGATATAAATGCAATAATTTAGGAGGAGGATTATTTAATAGCAGCCCACTGGAAGGAAATTAAGGATACAATGGATTTAGTGCTTGAGATTCAAGAAAACTCTATTGTAATTGTCTCAGATTCAAAAACCAAAAAGGAAAAGTAACCTATGCATATATTAAACAATGTGCGACCATTCAGATAATGCAAACAACCAACTAATCAAGACATATCAATTTGCTAAAATATTCAATCTCCCAATTGCAAGAGGCATTAACCATATGCACTGGATTCCTAGCTAGAAACCCTTGAACAATCATTGTATGTATTAACAAAATTTTTCCTTTTAGGGCTGATGTATGATTGTCTAATATGTCTCACACAATGAATAAAGGAAGGATAATGGCTTCCATCAACAAGCTGTCATATACCAATCAATGGTTCCCTGTGATTCAACATTCCACTAATTCCTCAAACAACAACAACATTGTCAGTGCAATCAGTGATCCAACAGAATAATCATAGATCTATGTCTCATTAATGAATTGAAAAAAGATGGGAAAAATTATACCTCTATGATCAATGTAGTGGCATATAAATGCCCAACCATCCAATTGATTTGAACGCTATGGCTATCATTCACCACTCAAGTAAAATTACAGTTGGAATGTTGTAGGTGTATTAGAAAAACAATAATAGGACCAATATAAGGATTTTGGTGCAGTCATGAGTTGGAATGAACATGTGATGCTTGCATTCATAACTAGAACAAAACATTCAAGAAATTAAACACACCATACATACAACAGTAGCAGGTCGTAATTCATGAGGAACCTGGGTATTGATGTCCTTATTGTCACTGGTATAGCCATTGATGAAGGAGACCCACAGTATCCAGGAGATAAAAAGGATGACCGAGGTTGAAGAATAGTTTGTGGCATCCATTGTTGTTGCCTATGCTGCTGTTGCTGCCTATGCAAACCCAAAAATTGCATTGAATTGGACTAGGGTGACAAATTTGTAGAAGAAAATGTTTCAACCCATTCCAATACATTGGAAATTCCCAATTTAGGAATGTTCTTATCCCTTGGGATATCATCGTTAAGTCATTCCTCTTCATCTCTCTAATGTTCTTCAAATGGGACAAGTCATTCCTCTTCATCTCTCTCATTTTATTCAAATGGGGTGGGCACTTGTTGAGATGATATTCTATGTACATTTCTAGCATTTGCACCAGCTTTGTTTGCTACAATGTCTTCCCTAAATAATGCTAATGGCAATGGCTCATGCAGAGAGCTCCCAACACAGTCACCAATCGGATATCTATTAGTTGCAATAGCTTCCCATTTGAGAGAGGAGGAAGAAGGTGAATAATTAAGAGAGCCCGATCTACTACTCTTCATAAAAATAGATCTAATTAGGGGAAAAATTCTATACCCAAACGATGGCAGAGCACGACGATGCAACTACTGCTGAAAATGATGATTGTGACTAGAATTGAAGCTGGAAAAACCTTCTGCAGGAAAATCAGAAGAAACCCATTGTGACTCTCCTCCATCCTGGGGTTCATAATGTTGGTGTTTAATAGAATGGCTATTACCCTCTCTCTCTGGGTGATAATATTTCCGCTAGATGGATGTTGAGTGTTGTTGTTTTAACTGTTGGCCAATTCTATCTCCTTGGACCTATGATGTGCAAATGCTCTGGCAATAGTGATTTTATTCTCTCATCATTACATTCTCCCTCCGCTGGTGTCTGTGAGAAAAACCCAAGTTGGTGTGCCACTACCAATTAACATATATAAATCATTATCAGACATACTAAAATATTTAGTAACAAGGAAGAAAATGTTTCTCAAACATCACATAAAAAAACAAGCACAGAACTATAATACGTATTATAAGAAAAATACATCTTAAACTATATATAAAATAGTAAAATTTTAAGAAGCACTTACATTTTTTTAAACTTTACCAGGAATTCATGGAAGCATTCTTCTCGGACTGTTTTTGTGCTCGTTCTGGATATCTATTAGTTGCAATAGCTTCCCATTTGAGAGAGGAGGAAGAGGGTGAATAATTAAGAGAGCCCGATCTACTACTCTTCATAAAAATAGATCTAATTAGGGGAAAAATTCTATACCCAAACGATGGCAGAGCACGACGATGCAACTACTGCTGAAAATGATGATTGTGACTAGAATTTAAGCTGGAAAAACCTTCTGCAGGAAAATCAGAAGAAACCCATTGTGACTCTCCTCCATCCTGGGGTTCATAATGTTGGTGTTTAATAGAATGGCTATTACCCTCTCTCTCTGGGTGATAATATTTCTGCTAGATGGATGTTGAGTGTTGTTGTTTTAACTGTTGGCCAATGCTATCTCCTTGGACCTATGATGTGCAAATTCTCTGGCAATAGTGATTTTATTCTCTCATCATTACATTCTCCCTCCGCTGGTGTCTGTGAGAAAAACCCAAGTTGGTGTGCCACTACCAATTAGCATATATAAATCATTATCAGACATACTAAAATATTTAGTAACAAGGTAGAAAAATGTTTCTCAAACATCGCATAAAAACAAAAGCACTGAACTATAATACCTATTATAATAAAAATACATCTTAAACTATAGATAAAACAGTAAAATTTTAAGAAGCACTTACATTTTTTTAAAATTGACCAGGTATTCATGGAAGCATTCTTCTTGGACTATTTTGTGCTCGTTCACCTGTAGAGATTAACCCAACTAACACCAAATTGCAAGTAAAATAGGGCAAATAGCCTAGAACAGACTGCACAGTAATATACATAGGCAGTGCTAGTCCTGCTCTCTGAGCTATCTCTTGCAACAATTTTTTCTATACCCCCGTCTCATCCTATTTAAACCAAATGCGATGACCATCAAAGGAAATAGAACATCCAAAAAATAAGTTTCAAAATTCCACCAAAACAAAATCCATATAGGTATTCTTGCAGTAAGAGCTTGGGAAGGGCCTCTCTGGGAAAGAGTATTAAGGGCCTCCTCTGCCGTAGCATTTTCAACTTGTCTCAATGTGATGTTGTAGTTTTGGCTTTCAAATAATTCTCCATTTAAATTAACAGTAGATTTGAATCTGGGGGCATCCTTCCTTCCTTCTGTTGGACTATTTCATTATTTTGATGAAGGCAAAGGGTTACAAACTTCTGTTGGACCTTGTTAGGCTTCTAATGTCCTTGGTGAGGCAAGTGATTAAGGCCTAAGATGAGATGAGAGGTTCAGGGGTCAAAGAAAAAGGAATCTGGTGAGAGGTTAAAACGAAAAGGTTACAAACTTCTTTTGTCCACTGTTTTTGGACTGGGCAGTGTCTTATTGTGCTTTACGTAGGACTAGGTTGAATGTAAGATATAGGCTCAAAAAGCAGGCATGCATAAACGAGTAGGTGTGATTGTGGACTTGATTTTTTTCACATCCATACTAGTAGGTATTATGAGCATAAGAAGTAAGCAAGAGACATCCCTTTTAGCGAGCAGGACATGTCGTACCGCCGTCGATCAGTAGCTAGTTGTTCCCCCACCCCACCATAAGGAGATGAACCTAAAAGTAGATGATTCAATCCGTCATGTTATAGTGAAAAATTAAGAATAAGAATCAAATGAATATCTCTTTGTAGCTATAGTGATAATTTGGCTACAAAGGAGTTCAGGTTTGGGGGTGAAACACCTGACTCAGCTTCCCCCACTCCTTTCTTATTTACCCCCACTCTGAAGACACAATCAATTTCATACTTGTTCCTTATACAGGAGAATCAAAGTTCTAAGCAGTCACATACTTGTTCCTTATACAGGAGAATCAAAGTGCAAACCCTTGAATTAACCAGTGCCATTCCCGGATCGGGCCAGTGACATTCCTGGATCGAGGGCAATTGGAAGTAAACCCCACCTAAATTCCTTGAAATCAGGGCGACTGGAAGCCAATTCCACATGCATTCCTAGCAATTAGGGCAATTGGAAGCCAAGCCCACCTTCATTTCTGGAAATCGGGGGCTATTGCAGGAAAACTCCACCTCAAAACAAGTCGAATCAGGGGGTTTCAAAGTTTATCTCGCTTATTTTTTATGGATAAAATATAATAAATATTTTATTTTAAAATCATTTCTGGGCGAACTATAGAAAACTATAGAAAATAGGTGTAAAATAAAAATTTTCCTCTAAAAAAATATAAAACTCCTTAAATTTCGCCCATGGGCTAAGATTCGCCCCTAAAATTTTCTATGTCCTCACCCAACTCTGATTGGACAATCCAACTACCATTGGATGAGAAACTTGTTCCTTTTTTTAAGCTTCACTATCACTGCTCCTATCTCATGAAGTCACTGCCCCTCTACCACTATGTGGACATCCTTTCATGTATTTTCAAACTAGATTCAAAGACACTATGATAAAAAAGAAATCAGCTCTACATAAACCCTCTCAACAACTATATCTCATCATCAAATAAAAGTAAAACAATGAACAAAACATGTGCTCTCCAATTGTAAACTGTGGCCACATAAATTTGAATAAATCAGACCCTGGCAACAACAGAATGCTGCATAATAAAAATAACAACATACAACACTAAGGCTATGCACCAAATTTAATAGAAGCTCTTGCAAAAATAAGTGTGAATGTCACCAACATTTACTTTAGCAACATACAAAACTCTCCAACTCAAAGTATACACTAGCAACTTCAATTCTGATCTATTTTTTAGCATGCTTCAGTTCTAAACATTATTCATCCATTAACACTCATGGACTAAATCATCTATTCTCTACTCAAGGTTTGAAGCATAATCGCCTTCTCTGATACCTTATCACTCACATACTAACTTCAAAAACCACTACAAATCTCACAATTCAAGAATATAAAAGATGTAGGGTGAAATTGGGCTTGGGGCTAGGATCAAAGGTGCAAAATTTGGACCAAATCAATCGACTAAGGTCACTACTAGTGAAATAAATGCATTCACATAACGAGATGACCTTTTCAAACCATTTCCAACCTTTTCACTTTTTCTGGAAGCCTCTGGAAATTTCCAATCTAATTTTCTTCCGAACAACTTGAGGAATGCAGAGGAAATATCATGATAGCTTCTCCCATAGGCTTGCATGCCAACGTCCAACCACTCCCATAGGATTTCTTGCATGTGACTGTGGCTAAATTTCAAGGAAAACATCATGCCTTCAGCCTAGAACCTCTACCACCTATTTGATCACCTTATCCATCATCTGTAATAGCCTCGAGACCTCTGACACGACCTATGATACATCTACAAGTAAATCAAACATGCTACCCAAGTTTCACTTCCAAATTGACCTACAAGGGCCAACAAACAAGGTTGGAAAGTGTGCCAAAAATTCCTCCAATATCCAACAATCATCACCACAAGTTACAAAACCTTTGACAGACCTACAAGATTATGTAGCACCATCATCAAGCCATCACATCGCTACAATAAGTCATCCTCATAGGCATAGTCATGAAGACGTAATGAAGACCTAGTTGACAACTCGACTAGTGTGCCATGAACCATATCTATCACATGTAGATCTGTATGATCAACCTGTAGTAGCATCAAAAAATTATCGTGGAAATCATCATGACATGTCCGTCAATGCACATGCCAACTCCTCCATGACGAACACACTACCATCAAGCTCCATCAATGATAACACATACCAACATGAGTGAAATCATACTGTTGACATCAATGCTAACCACTACAATGAAAACAAACTCCCCCTTTGACATTATTTTCAACCTCAACAACATGTGAGGCTGATATCCACTGAAGCTGCAACTTTGAAGCTGATATCTATCCATCCAAATTCTCTCTCGCTTTGACATCAATGGAAAAGGGTCAAATCCATATGAATATGCAACAATAATTTAAGCAAAAAGATTGGAGTAATACATCTCTACATGGCTGAAATATAATGCATCGAAAGTCATCCATGGCTCTAGATAAAAAAAAAGTAGCAAATATATCCAATAAATATCCTGAGCAACATACCATCCAACAACTACTAGCAACAAGCAACATCATGCCAACATAAGGCATCAGTAATTAACATATGCATATCATCATAATATGAAACTATGAAAAACATCAAGTGTATGTATCAAACATGCATATGCATCATCCAACACTCCTCCGCATAGCAACATCACATGAGGCAACCACACACAATCTCCCCATAAATACATAACAACAACTACCAAAATATCTTGTACATGAGGCCAGGAATCCCACTGTCAGAGCATAGTATGAGGCATAACATGAACACCTTCAAGTGTATCATAATGCTAACAATGTATGGCTGAAATAATAAGAGAAAATAGTGCTCCCCCTAAACACATTCCATCTCCAAGATGTAGAGATACCAATTGTTGGTATGAAAGGACCACTTTCGCTGCAAAAAATGCTTCCTTTGACAAATAGAAGCACCATATGGACCAAGACTCTACATGACCATGAATCAAGTGACATATACATTGATAAATATATGGTTGTAATAGTGACATGATAACTCCTACATAAATCATATATGGCCATAACATGACCTCATGATTCATGGCTATAAGACCCAAAATATAGTACAACATAAGTACATGGATCCATGAGCATATTACATGAATATATCAATGAAATACATGGCTTGTATAATCATATCCTATGGAAAAATTACTCAAATACACAATATATCATGACTATTACATCATCATTAGCCCATACATGTGGCTTCAAAATGACTCCATAAGACTCCTCCAAAACAAGCTTATCATCATGATGAATCAACAACTATTGACTGGAATCTCAACCAATACATAATGATGAAACAATAGCATGTACATGGCTGTAGTAATCATCATATAACAACCTATACATGGTTGGTATATTTCACATGTCATCACAATACATCCTGAAATGATGATCACAATCTATGCATTATTGCACATGTTTTCAACCAGTTGTTAGTGGAAACCAAAAGAAATACGGATGAAAACTATACTCCTTTTCACTCATGAAAACACATATAAATCTACCAAAATTTACTAAATGAAAAGTAACTAATAAAATGCTAAATATCACATGTAAATCCATACCATTCAGAACTCCCCCTGAGCTCAATATACCTCTAAATAACATAGGTTGATCCCGTGGACCTGAAAGTGCATGAGGCTCAAAAAAACTCATCAAGTGTTGCTGCAATAATTTCGTACTCATCAAGCCCAAATTATCCCCTTGAGTTTGTGCACCTCTCATGGATTAAGAAACCCTCTATAAGTATGCAAGAAAAACAAACATGGACTATAGGAGGGAATTCTCTTCACTAGTGGAAGAGTTGAAGCTACTTCTTCCTCCACACATTCTTGGGTTGCTTCTTTTATTCCTTCATCTGCTTCTTTTGTTGCTTATCTTGCTTCCTTTCTTACTTCAATTTCTTTGTGATATATCCTCTTTGTTTTTTCCGCTTTTGATGGTTTTCCCTTGAGTAATGGGGAAAAAAATCTCTTTCCATATGTCCAAATCTATGGCATATAAAGCACTCTACATGCCCAAGAGGATCAACTCTTCTTCTGCCCATGTTAAATATAAATCTTGCATGAAATGTGTCTCTTCTCCATTGTTTAGATCTACAATCACATGCCTTATGGCCAAATAGGTGACACAAGTAACAATAACCATAAAAATCATGATTATACCTAAAGGCCAACCTTCTTGGCTATTGATATTTCTTGAATATCTGCTGATGTGATCTCTACATCTCACTCCAACAATTAGCTACAATATGCCCAAATTTGTGACAACTATAGCGTTGTATATCATAAGTAAAAGGAATGAAAGGAATTTTCTTCCTTTTAAATCTAATGGAGTTGTCACGATCATCTCTAAAAGCAAAAGATATTATGAATGTAGGTGATCCTTGAAATTTTCTTCTCTATTGCTCATTCTGTTGCTTGATCTACTGCTAGTTCTTCTTGTTTTTCTACTGTTGGTTCTTTTGTTTTCTATTCAGCTATTGGATCTACTTCTTATTACTTTGGATATCAATTTTTCTACTGGTATTTTTTGCTACAGGTTTCTTGGGATCTTCTTTGATGTTTTTTCCTCCATGAAAATTAGAATCACCCTTTCTAAATCCAAGACCAGATTTATCTAGTGGTGATCTTTGGATTTGAAGAAAATTATCCAAGGCTACCTTTCTCTTCTCCATCTCTCAGTGCTTTATCAAGGAAACAAATTCAACTTCTAATTTCTCAACCTCTTTTTATTTCTCTTGAAATTGTTTCCTCATGACTTGCTCAAGTTTTTTTGATTATGCCAACTTAAATTTTAAGCTCACAATATCCTCCTTGAGCTTGGCCTCCTTATCATA
This sequence comes from Pinus albicaulis, assembly GCA_034641835.2. Lineage (NCBI taxonomy): Eukaryota > Viridiplantae > Streptophyta > Pinopsida > Pinales > Pinaceae > Pinus > Pinus albicaulis. The sequence goes on along the minus strand of CM076580.1, from coordinate 1,016,158,271 downwards.
AAAAAATTGCAATAGTTTTTCTTGATTCGTGCATGAAACTATTTGTCTAGAAATATCATATCTAAGAACCTTAATATCTCTCTCATATTCACTAGGCATTTCAACATGATAAAAATTTGAATCAAAATTATAACTCAACAGAAAATAATTAATGTTTATACCTTTGGAGTCAAGATTTTTTGATCTCTTCTCATCATCTATTGAATCATGTGCACTATAAGAATGATACTCTTGTGGCTAAGATTCTTATTTTTAGAGGCTCTTTTATTATTATTATTATTATTATTATTGATCTTCTTCTCATTTTCCAAATTTTTGCTGGTTCCATCACCAAATATGGATTCTAGATTATCCCACATTTCTTTGGCATGTTTCAAACCCACTAGTCCCTTCATATAATCATCATGAAGATTCTTGTAGATTATGCATTGTGCTTGTGCATCCCACTATAAAAATTTATCTACAATTGGCTCATTGGTAAAAAATTCACATACAACTATCCAAATGTCAGGTCCAGAAGATAAAAATTGAGATTTAACATTTTTTCTCCATTACTTGTAATTTGTAATAGCGAGGAAAAACTTTCTGAAAAAAAAATCAATTTCTGCCAACAAAATCCTAGATATACTCTCCAACAATAAACCAAGTTCCCCGCTTTGATACCAATTGTTGGAAACCTTTGAGAAATACTGAGGGGGGTGGGGATCAATAGTGTGATTTATATATGATTTTTTCCAATTTAAACTTCAATTACTGAATCACACATATGCTAACCAAAAAATAATAAACATCATAGCATGTGCATCACATAAACATAAATGAAAACCATAAGCATCTACAAAACAATAAACATGCACATCAAATCAATCATACATGAGGCACAAGATTTATGGTGGAAACCATTCTGGGAGAAAAACCACCCTTTCTACTACTTCTTTGATATAAATTTATATTAGTCAAGCAATTGGTATTTTACATAGCTTGCTGACTCCCATCATCATGGAGACTCAATCTAATATACAAAATTCCAACACCCATCAGCTAGGAGAATCGATACTACTAATTAGCTCGGAAGAATTTGTTCTCTATGGATCTATGAAATAACTTCCACTGAAGGCCACCACGATCAACAATCCTTGCCCCACTCTGATTTGACTATCCAACTACCATTGGATGAGAAACGTGTTCCTTTCGTCGAAGCTTTGCTATCACTGATCCTCTCATGAAGTCACTGCTCCTCTACCACTATGCATACCTCCTTTCATGTATTTTAAAACTGGATCCCAAGACACTATGCTCAATAATAAATAAGCTCTGCATACATGCTTTCAACAACAAGATCAAATCATCAAATCAAAGTAAAACAATTCACAAAAAATGTTCTCTCCAATAGTAAACCGTGGCCACACAAATTTGAATAATTCAGACCCTTAAAACTATAGAATGCTTCATAATAAAAATAAAAACATACAACACTAAGGCTATGCACCAAACATAATAATATATCCTGCAAAAAAAAGTGTTAAGTTCGCCAACATATACTCCAACAACATACAAAATTATCCAACTCAAAATCTACACCAACAGCTTCAATTCTGATCTATTCTACAACATGCTTCAGATCTTCACATTATTCATCTATTAACACTCATGGACTGAAGAATCTATTCTCTATTCAAGGTTTTAATAATACTCTCCTTCTCTGATACCTTCTCACTCACATACTAACTTGAAAAACCACCACAAATCTCATAATGCAAGAATATAAAACATGTAGGTCGAATTTGAGCTTGGGGCTAGGATAAAAGGTGTACAGATTGGACCAAATAAATCAAATAATGTCACTACTAGTCCACTAAATCCATTCACATCATGAGAGAACCTTTTCAAACCATTTGCAACCTTTTTCATTTTTTCTGGAAACCTCTGGGAATTTACAAGATATTTTTTCTTCCGAAAAATGCGAGGAATGCAGATGAAATCCCATGAAATCCCTTAGTATCTCACATAACATAGTCTCCATGAAACTGAGGCTATAGTCACTCCCATTTTCTTGCATGCCAATGCCCAACCACTACCATAGGGTTTCCTGCATGTGACTGTGGCTAAAGTTTAGGGAAAACATCATGCCTTTGGCTCAGAACCTTTGCCACCTGTTGGATCATCTTCTCCAACATTTGTACTATCCTCCATAACTCTGACATGGCTTTTGACACATCTATAAGTAGATCAAACATGCCTCCCAAATTTCACTTCCAAATTGACCTACAAGGGCCAAAAAAAAGGTTGGAAAGTGTGCTAACAAGTCCTCCAATCTCTAACAATCATTACTACAAGCTGAAACACCTCTAACTGACCTGCAAGACTCTGTAGCACCATCATAAAGCCATCAAATCACTACAATAAGTCATTATCATAAGCATATACATGAATACCTAATGAATACCTAGTTTAAAAATCAACTGGTGTTCCATGAACCATCTCTATCACATGTAGATCTGTATGATCAACTTGTAGCAACATCAACAATCATCATGACATGTCCATCAATGCACATGCCAACACATGCTAACTCCTCCATGACCAACATGCTACCATTAGTTGCATTAATTATAATACATACAAACATGAGTGACATCATATTGTTGACATCAATTCCAACCACTACAATGCCAGCATGCATAGGGCTAGCTATTACCATTCATTGTAAATTTGAATAGATTAACCAAATCATATAGATTACATGCTTACTATATTCAAGCCATTATTTTGAATCTAATCTTATGAGATAGACATAGGAATTATACCATTTCTAAGAAATTGCACCAGAGATTAGAATTACATGAATTTACATTCTTTAGCATTAACATATGCATTTACCATTATTTAGGAATACATAGGACATCAACATTACATATTCCTACAAGAATTCACATTCATAGTGGCATTTAAATAGCACAATAAGCATACATATAAAATTCACTTGCACATAGACCAATAAGCACTTATCTCAAGATGAAGGACATGAAAACTGAGATTGGGACTCTAACTCTCCACCCAACCTTAGATTGGCCTACACTATAATGTTTCTTGTAGCCAATCACACCCGAGATGAATTTAGGGTCTAAGGAGGTGGTTTTCTCAAAATCTCCCATCCATTGCACCTCAGTAGATTTTAATACAGTAACCAAAAAATTTTAGGGGTTCCAAGCATAACATAGAGATCCTCAATTCAATTTTGGAGAGAGAGATAAGTAACAAGGAGGTTTTTTAGCTGTGTTTTTCATGTAGGAATAAGAGTACACTTAGCAGCAACTTCTTAATGGTGCCCCTCCAGTGTTCTCAACCCCCCCAAGGCTACAATAGGTGTTATCAACCCACTAATATTGGGTGCCCAAACCTCACAAAAGTTCTTAAACAACGTAGTCTCCAGTGGTTTTATCATCCCCGAGAACACAACCACAACCCTGTGATTCTCAGCTAGTAATCCCTTTTGGTTTTTTCTCGGTCTGGATATCATCAGAGCTTCTCTGCTCCCCAAATTCTCATTTTCCTCCCACCTTCGTTCCCAAGTTTCTTCATGACTTCCACTACTGTTGTTGCAACCATATGTGGTTTCCTCCTCGTGCCTTTTCCAGATCCTCTCTCCTTATCTTTGATCAATGGTTTAGTTCCAATTGTGTGTGATCATGGGAGTTCTGTGATGTAATCTCCCCATGCCACTCCCTTTCATTTTTCTTCGAACTACCTCCTCTCTGCTAACAAAAATTAATATTAGCTTCCTTATCCCTTTTTACTTGTGAATGTTTCCAATAGAGGTATGGTTATTGTCCTCTCTTCTCTAGTTGGAATGAATTGTGTAGTTATCCCATCAAAGCATACCAGTCAACATCCATGACTATAATTAATAACCAAATTCCTCCATCTTTCCAAGAAATATCCATCTCCAAGCTGTGAACTCCGTGTCCCAATCTCAGCCATTTTAATTATAACAATATGGTTGCAATGTTTGTAATAGGGGAACTAGCGAATGTATATCTCAAACCCCACCCCTTGGAGGAACAATTTCCTCAATGTTATACTCCTAAACACAATCCAAAAACATGATTAATCCCATGAAAAAATCACTCTGAGCTTTATAATTACATTTTACATACATAGTTTCTTTCTCAACAACTCAATGAGCACAAAATTCATTAACTCAACCATATTTCAATGGATCTTTTACAGTTTCTAGTGTTTTTTCTACACCCTATATAGCTCGATAAATTTTCCCTTTTCTTAGATTCTTCATCTCCAACATGCTACTGCACACTCTAATATATTTAAGCTACTGCAAATCATAACTTTACACTCAACTATTAGTGTTTCTCAGCCACAAGGCAATCACTCAACAAAACTCCTTGCAATCTTTAAATTTTTCTTTAAAATCATCTCAAATGAATATTTTCTTAGCCATTCATTCACATATAAATAAAAAATACCATTTCTCACTTGTTCTCAATAGCCTTCTAGTATTAAACCATGATGTCTTAATAAACAAAATATCACATGGTTTCATGCAAAGCCCAGAGAGTCTCAATTTAAGTTTTTTTTGGAGAGAGAGATATAAATAGAAAGGAGGTTTGTTAGTTGCATTACTTCTGAAGGAATAATAATGCAATTTCCAACAACTTATCAATGATCCTCACACCTGTGTTTTCAACCCTCCCCCTGGGCTACATCAGGTGTTATCATCCCACTAGCCTTGGGGTGTCTTAACTTCTCAAAATTTCCCAACTAGCATAGTCTCTAGTGGTTTTATCAACCCCAAGAACACAACCAAATCTCTATAATTATCAACTAGCAGTCCCTATGTGTTTTCTTAGCATGGATATCATTATAGCATCCCTATTCCACTAAAATCCTACCTAGCTTCAACATGACACTTAGTGGCATACATGCCCAATCTTGCAACCAAGGATTACCATCAATATTTCCTTGTCAAAGATATAATACACCATGGGAAATTAAAGGTCATAATCACATGATAATAAAACAAGTAACAACAAGAATTCCCACTTTCTCAATGGATTCCTCACACAACGTGGAATCTCACTGGATAACCGTATTATGTTATATGTTATATGATATATATATATATATATATATATATATATATATATATATATATATATATATGAATGGAATGTTTGGGATAAGTGTAACCAATCATCCTTCCATAAGAATAATTACTGACAACCACCTATCAATCACAATGGATTTTCATGCATTCATTCAATCATCAAGATATTCATAACAATATTCACATATTCCAAGTAAGATCAAGGTTAAGAGAATCATCTTTTTTTGTGACATTTTCATGGCTGCCATATCACTATCTGTTACTCCCATGGACCCAAAAAAGCCCACTTGATTGTCATACCATTGTCCACTTATTCCATGGAGCCAACTAGCCTACATAGCTATCATACTGCTATCTACTTATTTCATGGATATAACACACATTAACATATTCCAAATAGAATTAGGGTTTAAAGAAATCCCTTTATTCACACAAAGCATGTATATAATTTCAAAAAAAATTGCCAAAGGAATTTTTTATCCAATTTCTTCCTTTTACCTTTTCACCTTGTTGTCACCTTTAGGAGAAATTATCCAACATATAACAACAATTTCCTATTTCTGACCCATCTGCTGAACTCCAATCCTTCTCACATTTCACTATTCTTTTATTTATACACAGGGCCTTACCCTAATCAAATTACTTTTTTGGTTTCCCTTGATCCATTTCCAGAGCTCTGTGGCTTCCTGCCACATTTGAAAAAATTTCCTAAGACCCTAAATCATGAAAGATGAAATACAAGATCAAAAAAAAATGAGGGAAACAACAAAAACCATGATAGAAACATAAGTCAAAACCAAAAGGTAGCATGGCCATGCATTCAGTCAACAATCAAAACAAGAAAAAATAAAACAAAGATGAGAAACCAACAACAAGGAACAAAACACATGAAACATCCAATGCTTTCATATCAACACATTCCCATGAGTTCCAATATTTTCAATTTACCATGTGTAAAAGCACAGATCGAACCCTCTCCAAAGTTTCATGACAACATTTTAAAGTTGCAATGCCCCTCTAGTTTCTCCAAGGAGGGTTCCTTCAATGATTATCATAGGACCTTGAGGGAATGCCCTATTCTCCTTCTTTCTCTTTCAACATTATACACTGCTGGTCTAAGTGCCCAAGTGCTCTCACAAGCTACTTTTCCCTTGTTGTATTGGTATTTCCATGCACAACCATAAATATTCCTCTATTACTGCATTTATATACATATACACACACACACACACACACACACACACACACACACACACACACACATATATATATATATATATATACACTAGCTTCCACCTTGCTACACTATGTCCCGCATATTACCTTGCAGCTGCTCACACACCTTCAAAATTTCTATCAGTCACATGTCTCAAGATAGGGAAAAATTTAAACATATACATCAACATGGTTTTGAAAATAAAAAATATATATACATATATAGCAACATTTTTACTATGATGCCATCACAAGTGTTATAAATTATTCTTTTACCAAGACCATCAACGTTAATTAAAATTAACCTCTTACCGATACCACCATTACAAAATTTAAATAAAATCAATCCTTTTAAAATATTAAAATTAAACCTTCTTTAGCAACTAGCATTATAGATTTGAAATATTTTCCTTCTAACTGAGGCCATCAATCGCCATTAATTTCAACCTCTTTACCAAGGCCTATGACAATCATTAAATCCAACCTCTTTTCAAGGCCAACAATCATGGCATATACAATCTCAAAAATTTAGTTAGAAAGCCATCTATGACATCAAAATTTGGCATATTTATAATTTATAATTATCACATTTATGAAATGCATCATGGATATGCATGCAATATTCAATCAACACATAATCCATTCAATCATGGTGCTACGACCCACACCCACTTGCATAAGAAAGCAATCATCAAAACACATCACTCTCTAATAGAGTCACAAATTATAATGCCTCCAATCCAGTGAGGCCCTTTGCCACATAACATATAAACCATGGGATGGCCTTAAATCTGATGTTCAAAATTTTGTGGCGGAATGTTTGGTTTTCCAGCAAAAAAAATTGATACAATTAAGACCCTGGGTCTTCTACAACCTTTATCCATTCCAAGTCAACGTTGGGAGGATATTTCAATGGAATTTATCACAAGTTTACCTAAGTCTGAAGGAAAGAGTGTCATCATGGTGGTAGGTGATATACATACCAAGTATGCACACTTTTGTGCATTATCTTATCCATTTAAAGAAAGTGTAGTTGCTACTACATTTATGGACACAGTTCAAAAGCTACATGGAAACCTAAAGATTATTGTGAGCGACATAGATCCCATTTTTACTAGAAATTTTTGAATGGAGTTATTTTCTTGTTTGGGTACTCAATTATCTCATAGCTCATTTTATCATCCTGAATCTGATGGTCAAACTAAGATAGTCAATAAATGTTTGGAAGGATATCTTCGTTGTTTTGTATCTGATAAACAAACACAATGGGTCAAGCGATTACCTCTCGTTGAATGGTGGTATAACAATTCCTTCCATACTACAGCAAAATGACACCATTTATTGAAATTTATGGATATCATCCACCATACATCACATCATATTTAAGAGAAATTTATAAGGTTCAAGCAATGGAATATCACATCGAGCATCAACAAGAAGTTCTCCAACTCTTAAAGGATAACCTAAATTTGGCACGAAATCAAATGAAACAATAGGCAGATCAACATCGCAGCAAGAGAAGTTTTGATGTAGGAGACTGGGTATTTTTACGGCTACAACCATACAAACAAATGTCTCTCAAGCAAGCTAAGAAGGATAATAAATTATCGCCAAATTACTATGGTCCTTACAAGGTATTGCAAAATATTGGTACTATGGCATACAAATTGGAGCTTACTGCTTCTTCGCGAGTGCATCTAGTTTTCCATGTTTCATGCTTAAAGAAGGTTATAGGTGAAAATCGTCCAGTTCAAACAATATTTCCAGAACTTGATGAGGAAGGAAAAATCATATTGGAAACTAAAGCGGTCATAGAAACAAGAACTCGACAGCTAAAAAATTGTTCAATTTCAGAGTATCTCAACAAGTGGAAGAACTTGCTCACTGAAGATTCTACATGGGAGGATGAGAATTTTATATAGAAGCACCTAGAGCTACTCAAGCATTGAGGACAACACTTTTTTGAAGGACAGGGGCATGTTAGGTCCCTATATTACTAGTTTAGTCCCTTATTGTTATTAGTGTAGCCCCCTTATTGTTATTGTTGTACCCCTGTAACCCCAATATTGTTATTATTGTGCCCTTACATTATTATTGTTAGGTCGGCTAGGATTATATTGTGGCCCCATGGAATCCTATATATAGAAGGAGGTTTTGGTCATTTTTATCATCCAAGAATTGTTCATTTATGTAATGTATTGGAGGTTTCCCCCTCGAAGAGGCTGATTTCTAAGGCGTTGATCTCTCTTTTCTTCTATTTTTGGAGTTTGTTTCATAACAGTTTCTTACCTTCCCCTTTCAATATATCTTTACTGATATACAACCATTCCTGATCACCAACTTGAAAATTATGATCCATTCGATGCTTGTTGTGGCACATTTTGAACTTGGCATGACTCTTCTCTAACTAATCTTGCACTGCTTCATGTACTTGTTGTATCCATTGAATGAACTTAATTGATTTATTTGAATCGTTGTGTCCATCCACTTTCTCTTCTTCATCAAACATGAAGTCCATCGGTGACTTTGGTATATACCCGAAACATGTTTCAAATGGCGATCACTTAGTCGAAGAATGTAAGGCTCGATAAGGAAGTCCAATATCATTTTTCAGTTTCTCCAGTTTTCTAGATGAGAGTCTTCAGTCATGGTGCAAGTAAAAGGTGGTTACATGGTGTGGAAATATCATGGCGATTATGTGGTGAAAATGGTATTAGAAATCATAAGTGATAAATCCTAAGGTGTAAAAACCTATGGTCAAAATCCCAAATTCTAAGACCTAAGCACAAATGGTGTTAAACCATATGTAATAATGTTTAAAACCATATGAATAAACCATATTATATCAGTATTAATTACATGGGAGAAGACCGTCAAGTGGAGTTGACTGCAGGCATGGACAACATGTGAACAAGAGGAATTGACACAACGCAGTTTGGAGTTGACCTCTGGGAAGACAGTGGTTGCAACTTACCATTGGAAGACCGCAGTCAGAGTGTTGTTGTCACATGGACAGTCGACCGCCCGAAACCGCAGGGCCTAAGCGGTGATGTGGCAGTCCACCACTAGACTGCAGGGGAAGGAGAACCTATCACATGAAATATGTTCCACCGCGCCACCGTTAGCTAGAACCCTCGAGGCATATTTTAGCCTAAAGTTAATTTTTGGGTTTTTAACTTGTTATGCGCACTATGTTAATTAACCACCATGTAACCAAATAAAAAGTTGTTTGAATTTTATATGACCAAGAGGTAATCAAAATTAATACATTCAACCATTTTCCAATTTTGGCCCAAGAGTGATGCAGGAATTCTACTAGAAAGCAAATCCTGGCATATAAAATTCAATTCCTTCACTTGCTATGAAAAATGCTCAAATTTTCTATAATGTAAAACCATGAAAAAAAAACATTCAGCTTAAATTTACATGAAGGGGAAAAGAGCCATGCAAACTACTACAGATATAAATATAAAAATTCTCTGGCCATATATTACATTGGGCGGCCTCTTGGCTCTTGGCCCTTCAAACCACTCCTCACTCACTCAACTCTTCACTATCTAAGTTCTTCACTATTCCACTGTGTTTTATCCTCACAAAACCACTCATATTTATACATAAATAATGAATTTAATTCATTCCAAAAATCTCTCCACCTAATCCTCAACTAAATCTAATTTAAATTCATTTTAGGTGTGGACTCAACAAAGTCCCGTACATAGAATTCCTACTCCCTAAATTTGCTACCTAATTCTATTTTCTCTCATATCCTTTTAATAAAAGAATATATACAAAATCCTCACTTTTATGATTTCTCTCCTATTTTATTTAAAAATACAAATTAATTAATAAAACAATTAAAATGTCACACCCCCCTTTATTACATAATTAAATAATGAAAATTGGCCTTGATGCTCCTGCATCAGACTCCTAAGGTTGAAATTAATCATGATCGCCTGATCATGTGTTCGGATCTGTGTTTGCCTGGATTCCATATATTATGCTGCAACTTCCCACTTGTCGCTGCTTCTGTCTATTGTTCTTCTCCAGGTCTCCATACTTCATGCTGCATTTCCCCACTGGCTATGCTTTCACAATCTTCTGTTGTCTTTTTCTTGTTGCTTGTTCTTTGTTTTACTACTGTTGGCTTCTTCCAGGATATCTTCATCATTATCCTCCTAATTAGTTCAATTTCTTGATCCAATATATCTCCTCCAACATCAGCAATAAAACCTATACTCACAAAACAATTGTTAGAATAAAAAACATAAGGCTTCAGTGCTTCTTTCTTTGCTGCTGGCAATATTTCAGTATGCTGCTCTGAAATTCCCTCGTCCATCAGCACATTAGTATGCTGATTCAATTCCTCTGTGAGACTATCAGTTAGTCCCTCCTCCACATCATCTATTTGAAAAAAATTTCCCTGTTCTGTGTCTTTTAATAACTTCTCCTGAAAATAGGTCCTCTGCTTTTCGAACTCTCTCCTCTGAAGATCTAACTTCTTGTATAACCTAACAATTTCAATTGGAGTAGAACTTGGAAATTTTACACAATTTTCCATACCTTGATTTGCTATTGACCAATCATCACATTCTTTCTCTGAAATGAATTCTCTACCAGACTTTACCTCAAGGATTTCATTCTCCTTTGTGACAGTTCCCTCGGACTGTTCACCGCCTTTCGCACATCCTGCAAACATACATAAACTGTGAGAAAAATTGCAAGGCTTCATAGCCTCACCTGCTTCTCTTACGAACACATCTTCAGATGCTTCTAAAATATCCCAATATTTCATGAGATCTTCCTCATTGATCTCTTTACCCAGAATTTCACCATGTTCCAGGCCACAAATGGAAACATCCATTTTTAACTCAGCCGCTCTGAGTTCTTCACAACTCAACATCTGCTCGAGCTTCCTCAGATCCTCCATCAACTGTATGTTTACCTGCTTTTCCCTCTTTTCATGTAGCTTCTGCCACTTCACCTTCTTTCTCATGATCCTCCATGATCATCTTCCCCATGAGTTTTTCACTTACCATGAGTTGCACTAGCCTCTGCAACAGCAAGCTCTCCTGCTGCCACTTACCTCACCAATCCACTAACTGGACTTGGTATTTTTGGTAAGTACTAGTTCACTACCTCTGGAACCTCTTGAGCACTATTTTCTGCTCTCTATAGGCTATCTCTTCAACTCACCTTCTCTTCAGAACACTGCAATTGTCCTCCCTATCCAGCCTTGAGCTGAATGTCAGGTTCACTGCCATCATCTTGTCTGCAACCATAAACCTTAATCACAAATTTCAAATCAGAAAATTATCTCACCTTTAAGATCCTGCATGATCTTGTCCTCCATTCATTTCTGCAATCCTGTTCACTACAATCGTGTACCTTTGCATATCATATTTATAATATGATCTTCCTTTCAGTGTTCATCACACATTCAAATAAAACACACTTCAGTTCTCAACAAAACCTTCCTGCACGCATTCAGAAAAACAAATATCTTCAACATAGCCTTCCTGCTCTGATACCAAAATGATGCAGGAATTCTGCTAGAAAGTAGATCCTGGAATATAAAATTCAACTCCTTCACTTGCTATGAAAAATGCTCAAATTTTGTATAAAATAAAACCATGAAAAAAAAACATTCAGCTTAAATTTACATGAAGGGGAAAAGAGCCATGCAAACTACTACATATATAAATATACAAATTCTCTAGCAATATATTACATTGGGTGGCCTCTTGGCTCTTGGCGCTTCAAACCACTCCTCACTCACTCAACTCTTCACTATCTAAGTTCTTCACTATTCCACTGTGTTTATCCTCACAAAACCACTCATATTTATACATAAATAATGAATTTAATTCATTCCAAAAATCTCTCCAGCTAATCCTCAACTAAATCTAATTTAAATTCATTTTAGGTGTGGACTCAACAAAGTCCCATACATAGAATTCCTACTCCCTAAATTTTCTACCTAATTGTATTTTCTCTCATATCCTTTTAATAAAAGAATATATACAAAATCCTCACTTTTATGATTTCTCTCCCATTTTATTTAAAAATACAAATTAATTAATAAAACAATTAAAATGTCACACCCCCCTTTATTACATAATTAAATAATGAAAATTCACCTTGATGCTCCTGCATCAAAGAGGCCCGACATTGAACCTGAATTGCATTATAAAATTACACCATTGCTCCATGGATGAGGAGGAGAGTGTTTTTATAGCATTTTTTAGAATTTTTTGAAGAGAGGAGGCAGTTTTCTTTTAAGTCTATTCGTCCAAATGTAGATTTCAGCGTCGAGACAAGCATTGGAAAGATAGGAGGGAGATATTTCTGTTGATAGTGACCAGAGGTGCCTACAAGAATGTTCATTCTAGTGAATTTATATGTAAATAATTCCTTGGATCATTCCTTAATCAAATGGACGCCCATCTTGAAAGTGGACCTAGAGACATAGTCCATCAAAGATAAACTCCATCATCAATGTTTTTTGTCTTCTATCTCTTTCTATTTCTGTAAATTCATGTTTAAATTATGTTTAACTGCATTTCCTAAGTTTTGGATTAAGCCATAAAATAAATTTCTTTCTTTCAGTCATCCACACTAAGCAATTAGGTTAACAATCAATTCACTTTGGAAAATATTAAGTCCTATTTCAGATCTATTTCAAAACATATATTTTGGTATTAGAGTAGGTTTCGTTTTGTAGGATTTTCGCTAGTGAATGGTAACCAGGTGCAGGTTGCAACGTGGAGAAGGAACGCTCAAGGAGATAGACCGAAAAGTTGGAAAGCAGAAAGTCACTCAACAATCGACAATGGGAAGACCTGATGCAGGTGAAACTCCTGAAGTGAAGGTCATGGGTGAGAAACATAATTAAATTTTTTTTTTGAACATGCAATGGACATTGGGAGAAATATATGAAGACAAGAAGGCCATAAATGCAACTTCTTCTTCAATGAAGATGAAGAAGGAAAAGGGAAAAGGAAAAGTTGATAAACCTCCTTCTCCTCCATCATCTTCATCGTATTCTTCTTCTTCTTCTTCTTCTTCAAGTTTAGATTATGAAACAGAAAAGAAACCTCAGAAACCATCTCCTTTGAAACTTGATGTAAAATTTGAACTACCTATATATGATGGCGAAATGAATCCTGAAAAGTTAGATAATTGGATTAAGCAGTTAGAAGTGTATTGTATAATTTAGAACATTTTTGATGAAAGAACAAAAATTCAGTTAGCTACACTTAGAATGGGGGGAACAACTTTAATCTGGTGTGAAATTGAAACTCAAGTTGATTTAAAGTGGAAAGTTAAAGTCATCTCTTCATGGTCTAAGTTTTTAAAAGCTCTCATAAAACAATTCTATCCTTTAGGATACATACAACAGGCTGTTATAGATTGGCAGCATTTGAGGCAAGGTAAAGGGCTGAATTTTTAGGAGTTTACTCAGGAGTTCAGGAAGAAAAATTTGGTGCTTGGTATTCCATTGGATAAACGTGAAGATTTATTAAAGTACATTGGTAGTTTACATTATTATTTACAACATACATTATTGATGTTTAATCCCACTGACTTTAATGAAGTTCATGTTCAAGCCATACATATTGAATCAGGTGGTAGACCATTCAATTTTTCAAAGAAATCATCCAAACAGTTGGAAATCAAGGAATCCAAAGACATCAAGGGGAAGAGCAGTTCAAAGGGAAATAAAACAACAACAACTTAGAAGGAAAGTGAAATAGCTACTTGTTCTCATTGCCAGAGAATTGGACATGATCAAGCCAGATGTTGGAAAATTCACCCAGAACTCAAACCAAAGAATTTTTAGAAAAATAAAGGTGAAAATATGGCTAATACAACAATCCAACAAGGTTTGGGCTTTGACTCAAGCGATGAAAGGAAAATAAACGCAATGGTTTCGACAGGTAAAATTTTTGATGCTAGTTCAAGTTCTAGTACTTTTGCATCTTCTGTAGACATAAATCATCTGGATGAGGATAAAATAGTTGAATTATTTCACATAAGGATAACTTCTAATAGCACAAAAATATACACATTATTTAGCAGTGTATCACAAGAAAAGTTAATATTTGAAGAATTAGTTAAGAATTTGGGTTTGGAGACACAGAATCATCCAAGAACATACCCATTAGGTTGGCTAAAATAAAAGACTCAGATTAATGGCACAAAGAAGTGTTGTTTAAAATTTTCCATCATAGATAATTACATTGATGAAGTGGATTTAGATGTGATTCCATTAGACATATGTGGAGTAGTGCTAGGAAGTCCTTACCTCTATGATCGTGATGTTGTGTTTCATAATAAAGAGCATAAATATCACCTTAAGAAATATGGGATTGAATACATTGTCAGGGCACATAAAATCAAAACACACATGGATTTAGTTACTACTAATCATATGAAGAGACTAATAAGTTCAAGTAAAATATATGTACTCATGATTGTAAAAGAACAACATAAGGATCAACATGATGCTTTTTCAGGGTGTGAATCTTAGTTTAAAGATAATTTGGTTAAAGTGGTAGATTCTTTTCAAAGTCTATTTAAAGAACGAAAATATCTCCCTCCTAAACGGGAAATACAACATGAGATACAATTGTTGTCTGATGCCCCTCTTCCTAATGTGGGAATGTATCGCTTGTTAGGCATATAAAACGAAGAAACAAAGAAACAAATCCAAGAGCTGGTTGAGAAAGGTTTCATTCGACCCAGTTCATCTCCATGTGGTTCACCAATAATTTTGGTCCTTAAGAAAGATGGGACACAGAGAATGTGTGTTGACTTTAGGGCCCTAAAAAAAATCACTATAAATAACAGGTATCCTCTTTCGAGAATAGATGATTTACTTGACCAGTTGAAAAATGTTGTCTAATTCACTAAGTTGGATTTGCGTAGTGAGTTTCATCAAATTCACATTGCAAAAAATGACATCTAGAAATATGCATTTAAGACTAGGCAAGGGCTATTTGAATGGTTAGTTATTCTGTTTGGTTTATGTAATTCTCCAATGACTTTCATGAGGGTTATGCATGATGTATTTCGTCCATGCATTGATAAATTTGTCATAATCTACTTAGATGATATCCTAATTTTCAGTTCCAGTATGGAAGAGCATGTTAGGCATGTTAAACAGGTCTTTGAAGTGTTGAAAAGGGAGAAATTGTATATTAAACTTTCCAAATGTGAGTTTTGGAAAACTTCATTTGTTTATCTTGGTTACATATTTGGAGGTGGTTGGTTGAAAACCGATCCAGATAAAATCAATGTGATTGTTAATTATCCAAGACCACTAAACATTACAAAAGTTAGGAGTTTCTTAGGTGCATTTCAATATTGGAGGAAATTTTTTTCTCAGTTTTCTTTAATTGCATCAATGTTACATGCTTTAATAGGCTCTAAAGTTTCCTTTCAGTGGGGAGGGAAACAACAACAAGATTTTGATTCAATTAATAAGAAAATTGTCACAACACCAATCTTAGCTTTACCAGATCTTCAACATCCATTTGAAATTGAAACATATGCTAGTGGCTATGAAATGGGTGTAGTCTTACTTCAAAAAGGGAAACCTAGTTGTTTTCATTCAGAAACTTTTTCT
Organism: Pinus albicaulis; assembly: GCA_034641835.2. Taxonomy (NCBI): domain Eukaryota; kingdom Viridiplantae; phylum Streptophyta; class Pinopsida; order Pinales; family Pinaceae; genus Pinus; species Pinus albicaulis. Next base: position 1,016,142,303 of record CM076580.1, on the reverse strand, counting down.
AAGGAAGTTGCAAATTATCCGACATATGATATAGAACTATTTGCTTTGGTTGAAAGTGTTAATAAATGGAAACACTACTTAACAGGTAAGGAAACAATGATTCACACAGATCTTCAACCGCTTCAGTACCTTCAGTATCAGACTAAGTTTCAAGAATATCGCCATTATATATGGATGTGATTTATTCAGCAATTTCACTTAGTAATTAAGTACAAGAAAGGTGTAACAAACAAAGTAGCTGATATGTTGTCTAGACCATATTTAAATGCTTTAGTAGTGCTGCAGAATAGTTCTTTAAAACATGAAATTTATTTAGAACAGTATAGTACAGATGTTGATTTCAAATATATTTATGAATCACTAACTCATGGTACTCAAGTGGAAGAAGTCAATTTTCATGTTCATGATAGGTTGTTATATCATCCGGGTAAGTTGTGCATACCACAGACAGAAAGGGCGCTTGTTATTCGGGAAGCACATTCTTCTTGAACTTCAGGACATTTTGGGGTAAGAAAGACATTGGCGCGAATTCAAAGGTATTGTTACTAGCCTTGCATGTATGAAACAATTGTTAAGTACATTAAAGGATGTGTTATGTGTTATACAAGCAATCCAAGAAATTGAATATTGCCTTGTATATGCCACTTCCAGTTACTTCACGACCATGTGACAACATTTCCGTGGAATTTATTCAAGGACTTCCTATGTCAAGGAGAGGGCATGATTACATGTATGTCGTGGTTGATCGTTTTAGCAAAATGTGCATTCTTGTTCCATGAAAAAAGCAATTGATTGTTGAACAGACTGCACAGATGTTCTTTCAACAAGTATGGGTTCATTTTGGGTTACCTACTTCCATCATTCCGACTGAGACACTTGATTTCTAGGAGAGTTTTGGTCCACTTTTTGGGGACTCATGGACACAAAGCTGAATAAGAGTACAAATTTTCATCCACAGACCGATGGGTAGACATAAGTGGTAAAAATGACAGTGATACATATTCTTAGAGGTTACTACAACAAACATCCTAAGTTGTGGGATGAATATTTACCTTATCTATAGCATGCCTTAGGATTTACCACTTATTATTTCTAACACCATTTTCACCACATAATCACCATGAAATTTCCACACCATTTAATGACGTTTTACTTGCACCATGAGTGAAGACTCTCATCCGGAAAACTGGAGAAACGGAAAATGATACTGGACTTCCCTATCGATTTGAACTGATGCAAGATACTCCTAGATCACACACACACACACACAGGGTTGCTATGATGCTTGGTAACCCGTGTTAAACCATCCTGAGATTATACTTATATTTATATATGGACATAGGGATGCCACGATAATCAACCACTAGAAAAATCCAGCTGACACTTAGCCATTATGCTCTATCTCCTGGCTTAAAGCACACATGTACATAAATATGTGTTTATACACTAGTTTTGACACTTATTCAATGAGCTATTCCTCTTGAGCTTGAAGTGTGTATATATATATATATATATATATATATATATATATATAGAGAGAGAGAGAGAGAGAGATATATATATATATATATATATATATAGAGAGAGAGAGAGAGAGAGAGAGAGAGAGACACACACACACACACACACACACACATAAATATATAACATAGGATCAATGATTCTCTTGACACTTTTCTGAACAAGGCCATCTCTCTTGAGATTGAATGGGATATAATTCCATCCTAGAAACCATGTCCATTACAAGCACACGACCATATCTAGGTATACATATAAATAAGGGGCGAGGTCATCTGTTACCATTCATTTTAATGCATAGATTAACCAAACCACAAAGATTAAACATCTATTGTTTTTAGCCAATTATTGTAAATTTAAGCTTATGAGATAGATACAAGAATTATAATATTTCTCTTAAATTGCACCAGAGATCAACATTATAGGAATTTACATTCCTTAGCATTAACACATGCATTTACCATTAATAAGGAATACATAGGACATCAACATTCCATATTCCTATATTAATACACATTCCACACATTCATAGTGGCATTTAAATAACATAGTAAGCATACATATGAAATTCACTTCCACATAAAGAAATACACACTTGTGTTATAATGAGGGACCTGACAACTAATATCGGAACTCTAACTCTCCACCCAACCCAAGATTGGCCTGCACTAAAATATTCCTTGCAACTAGTCACCCTCAAGCTAGATTCATGGTTTAAGGAGGTGGTTTTCTTAGTAGCTCCCAAACATTGCCAACCTTAGTGGCTTTTAATGTAGTAACCAAATTATTTCATGGGTTTCAAGCATAGCTCAAAGAGTCTCAATTCGGTTTTGGAGAGAGAGATAAGTAACAAGGAGGTTTGTCAGCTACATTACTCATGTATGAATAAGAGTGCACTTAACAACTTCTCAATGGTGATCCCATCCATGTTCTCAGCTCCCCAAGGCCACACTAGGTGTTATCATCCAAATAGTTCTGGGTGCCTAAACCTCTTAAAAATTCTCAACCAACATAGTCTCCAATGCTCTTATCATCCATGGGAACACATGCATAGCCATGTGATTCTCAACCAGCAACCCATTTGTTTTTTTTTCTTCATGGCTATCATTAGAGCCTCTCTACTCTTCGAATTCTCAAATTTCTTTCCCATTCATTCCCAAGTTTCTTCATGGCCTCCACTACCACTGTTGCAACCATACGTGGTTTCCTCCCTGTGCCTTTTTCCCAAGCCTTTCTCCATATCTTCGATCAGTGGTTCCGTTCCAATTTCGTGTGGTCATGGGGTGTTGTCATGTTTGTTCCCCATGACACTCCCTTTTAGTTGTCCTCATATTACTTCTTGCCTACCAGCACAACCACTATTAGCTTCCTGGTCCCTTTTTACTTGTGAATTTATCCAAGAGAGGTATGGTTCTTATCATATCCTCTTCAACTGGAATTAATGGGTTAGGCATCCCATTGAAGACATACCAGTTAGCCTCCATGAATGTAATTAATAACCAAATTCCTCCATATTCTAAAGAAATATACCTCCCCAAACCTTGAATCTGTGTCCCAATTATCAACCATTTTAATTATAACATAATGGTTACAATTTTTGTAATAGGGGAACTAGTAAGTGCTTTCACAAACCCCACTCCTTTGGAGGAACATCGTCCTTGATGTTATAATCCCAAAAATAACAACAAAACATGCTTAATCCCAAGCATATATCACTTTGAGCTTTATAATAACATTTTACATACATGATTTCTTTCCCAACAACTCAATGAGCACAAAATTCATTAGCTTAGTCATCTTTCAGTGGCTCTTTTGTAGTTTTCGGTGATTTTTCTACACCCAATCCATCTTGATAGCTTTTCCATTTTCTTGGATTCTTCATCTCTAACATGTTGTTGCACACTCTAATATCTTCAAGCTATTGTGAATCAAAACTTTAAGCTGAACTATCCGAGTTTTTCTTAGCCCCAAGGCAAGCACTCGGCATAACTCCATGTAGTATTTAACTTTGTCTTTAAACTCAACTCATCTAAACATTTTTTTATCCATTCAGACACATATAATTAACAACTCCAATTTCTAAGGTGTTCTCAACAAGCTCTCATTTTTAAACCATAGTGGCTTAATCAACAAGACAACACATGCGTTTATGCAGAGCATAAAGAGTCTCAATTCATTTTTTTTTTTGGAGAGAGAGATATAAATAGAAAGGCGGTTTGTCAGCTATGCTACTTCTATAGGAATATGAGCGCACTTGTGAACAAATTATCAGTGGTTATCACACCTTTTTTTTTCAACCCTCCCCCTAGGCGACATCAGGTATTATCATTCCACTAGCCTTGGGGTGTCTCAACCTCTCAAAAGTTCTCAACTAGCATATTTTATTAGTTTTATTAGCCCTGGGAGCACAACCATAACTCTATGATTCTCACCTAGCAATCCCTCTGGGTTTTATTAGCCCTGATATCATCGTAGCATCCCTATTCCACTAAACTCTCTTATGGATTCAACATGACACTTAGTGGCATACATTCCCAACCCTGCAACCAAGGATTCCAATCAATATTTCCTTGTCAAAGATATAATACACCATGGGCACATAGAAGTCATAATCACATGATAATAAAACAAGTAGTAACAAGAATTCTCACTTTCTCAATGGATTCCTCACATAACTTGGAATCTCACTAGATAACAATATTATGTTATTCTAAACATCCCATTCATATATATGTGTGTGTGTGTTTGTCAAATTTTATGATTGTAACAAATCATCCTTCCACAAGAATGATTCTTGACAACCACCTGTAAATCACAATGGATTTCCATGCATTCATTTAATCATTAATACATTTATAACACATATTCACATATGGCAAGTAATATCAAGTTGAAATGCAAAAAATAAGTGTAGGAAAGATGAAATCAAACATGTGAGACTATTAATATCTTATGTAAATAAGGATAAACAATAAAAAATAGAGAAATTATATCTATATGAACATGAAATTATGTTAATATCATTTCACTTCAAACAAAATTATAACAAATTGAAGAAGCATGTATAAATAAGTTGCAAAAGGAATAATAAGGGTTCTAGACTTCCCATGGGTAGGCCCTCCCCAACGTCCACAAGAACCTCAAGAAAAATCAACTTAAGATGCTTGCAAAAAGGTCTATCCTTTTATTAATAACTAACTCTCATTATAGAAAATGGAAATATAGAAGATGGAAAATATGAAAAGTAACTATATCATTTTCGCTATACCTCAGTAGTCTCTCTATTGTCTCAAGTTCCCCTTAGAAAATATGTGAGGGAGAAACATCCTCAATAAGAGGAACGTGTTTCCCCCAAAAATATCTAAAATTACGGTGATTGTCCCCCTAGGTCTTGCTGCATAGCCACCTTTCCTTTAATTTATAATAGCCCTATTTTTATAGTGATCATGTAAGTAGACATTAACAATCGAGGGGACAATGACCCTATCTTCATGGTAGTTTTTTGGAGGAACTTGTTGATCTTCAAAAACCTCTCCAACTTAGGATGACGAGGCTACCAAATATCACAAAAATAATTAGTGTGGTTAAATGATTTAGCCACACATTTGAACATAAGGACTCGGATGTAAATTAACAAAATGCACAATAATCAAGGTTGGGAATACATGTAGTCCTAGGTGAAAAGGGTTATATATGGGCCTTTAGGTGTACAATTCAAGAGCCCATCACATCTCCTTCATACTGGGTTGTAATATCAACAATGAACCAAGTGAGCATAGTGAGAGTGGGAATATTGATGTTTTTAATTAAAACTAACTAAACATATATAATATTTTTTGTTTTTTTATTATAGAAGACAATGCTTTTTAATTCAGAGAATATTTTATTTTTTTATTTTAAAAGGGATATGTGTCAACTTGAGGTTGAGAATGGAAGAAATTACACATCTCCCTCATATTGGACTATAGAATGTACCTCTCAAAAAAACTAATAAGACTACTATATGCCAATTTGAAGTTGCATTTTAAGTAAAAATAGGTTCTAGACTTTGTATTTTCGAGTATAACATTGTATCTACATTTGATTGATGCAAGCTATTTTAATATTTATGTTTTAATATTTAACTATTACATCATTTTTTGTTGTCTGTGAAAAGAAATGAAGTCGTAATTTGATGAAGCCATAACAAATCCATTCACATAGATAGTTTCCTAGTATTAAAAGATAAATAAATAATTTAATATGACTTTCACTCAGAAGAATTGGATCATCTAAGTACATGGAATTTCCTTTGATGATCGTATTCAATATTTTGGCAAAGTTCGATGGTTTGTTTGCTTCTTTTGTTTGGAGCATTTTTTCAACTCTAGAAGTTTAGGTTATTTTAGTTAAAGATTCTAGTAGTCCATTGAATGTTTCTAGTACTCACTTGGAGATTAAATAAAGCCTTTATTTTAGATTGATTATTTTGATTTGATTTACATTTATTGGGATTGGGCTAAAGGTAAAACCCTTTATTGATTAAAAAGACTCTTGTTCATATTTTTTACATGTTTATTTAAAAATATCCAATACTAGGATTAATATATGGTTTTTGTTATGCTCTAGGTATTCAATGTATTTTCCATAATAATTATTTTTTTCTTTATATATTTGTTAGCTAGACGAAATATGCTTTTATTTCCTTTCATTTTGTGACACAGCTTAAGAATCTTCATATTTTAGAATCCACTATGCTTTATGTATGTTTTCTTTCAAAAGTATTATTGGTATTTAGAAAGGGGCTTGATATATTCTTAAATTTGAAAAGAGAAAATTATTATATGCACTAGATTAATCATTATAGGAAACCTATTGGCATGCGACTAATTTATTTCTAATTTCACCTTAATTTTGTCTAGGCATGGTTTGTTGGATATGCATAGAATGGATATGTTGATAATGCCTTGAAGCTCATATAAAAATCCTTGAAGGGTTTTGGTCTCATGGTCTTTTATGATTTATTGATATATAAATTTTGGTGTAATTCCTATAAAGGATTAGCAAGAATTCATTTCCTAGTGGTTGCACCTAGGAAAATATCAAATATGAGTAGCTTAAACAAACCTAAGATTAAAATATATCAATATATTTTCTAATGTCCTAGATTTGAAATAAAATACTAAAAAGCATATAAATAATGCACCAAATGATTAAAATATACTCCAATTACCCAAGAACATGGATTTATTGAATACACCTGAGAGCTCACGAGAGAGATGGTTTCCTAGCCCCCTCCTTGAGAGGGTCCTTTAACAATCCAATAGATACAAGCAAGTTGATTTCCTCTTTCTTTAGTGGCTTGATTTTGATGTTGTAGTGTCCTTAAATGAGTGTAAATATTTAAATATTAGCTCAATTAAATATAAAAAGTTTAAAGTAATATAAATAATAAATTTCAATTTTTTATATTGTAATTTTGTTTTAGTCCCTCCAACTCAAGTTAGAAATTATGCTCTGGGAAAAATTGCATAAATAATTATAACTTACATTGGTCAATGCTAAATTAATAGTGGTTAATGGAAAAATCATCATATGTTCTTGCTTTGGTAGGAACTAATAAATTGAGATGTGAAGTGATAAGTAAATTTCTTGCAGAAGAGTTTACATAAATTTTGGTGGTTAGTAACCACTAGTAATTCTACACATTTACAATTTTACTTCTACATAAGTTCTGAGAAAAAAATAAATAATGGTGGGAATTAACTCCTAGTAAATATATTTATTTAAATCTTATTCCTATTCATGTTTTAGGCAAAGACTTGCTTAAATTATGGTGGGATGTAATTGAAGGTAAGTATGCTATTTACTTGAGTATAAGCTATTTTCAAGGATTTTATTTTTGGATGGTTTTCTTGCAAAGCTTAAGAATACAAAATCACTAGAAAAATATATAAAAATTATGCATGAATATTGCAACCATATCCATAAATTATGGCATAAAATATGTAAGGAAATTATCCACATGGAATTATACTGTACAAAAGCTACAATAAGATCTTCAAGTTATGGTCCAATCAAATGTTTGAAAATCAAGATTTTTAATAATATTGAAAAATAAATATTTATTTTTAAAAAATTAAAAAATTATAATTTGAATTAATCAATGCTAAACTGAGAGTGATCAACATTTTAAATTTAATTAATAAGAACATAAAAACTTAATATCACTCCCAATTTACCATGGATATTATTAAAAACTTGTAAATAGGTTTTGTTATAATACCACGGCTTATCAATACCACATGCCCAAAAACCATAAATTATTTCACAATAAAAAATAAAATGTAAAGTATATTAGACTTTAAATATATCATTGATTACATAGAGTGACAATTCTCAATCATATGGAAGGAGGAGGGGGGGGAGAGGGAAAATCAAAGAGAGAGAGAGAGAGAGGGAGAGAGAGAGAGAGAGAGAGAGAGAGAGAGAGAGAGGGAGAGAGAGAGAGAGAGAGAGAGAGAGAGATGGTTAGGGAGAGAGAGTAAGGGAAGAACAACAACATAGAGAGATAGAGGTATATATATAAGGAGTGACAAGGGAGAGATGGAGAGAGATAGAGGGAGAGAGGAGAGGAGGGAATATAGAGAGAAGGAGAGGAGAGAGAGTGAGAGAAGGGGAAGAGAGAAATGGAGACAAAGATATGGAGGGGGGAGAGGGGTAGAAAATAATGAATAGGGAGAGTGATAGTGATACAGTTGGAGGGTAGAGAGAGATAGAGTGATGGGGGGAAGAGACAAATGGAGGTGGGAGAGAAAGGGAGATAGAGGACTTGAGAGAGAAGGAGAGAGGGAGGGATAGAGCGATGGAATTGGAGGGGGAGAGAGAGAGAGATGGAATAATAAAGCAATAGAGATATAGAGGTGGAGAGAGAAATGGAGTGACAATGGAGAGACAACGAGAGAGTGATGGGGGGAAGAGACAAAGGTAGGTGGGAGAGAAAGGGAGAGAGATGACTTGAGATAGAAGGATAAAGGGAGGGGGAGAGAGAGAGGGAAGAACAAAGTAATAGAGAGATGGAGGTGGAGAGAGAAAGTGAGTGACAAGGGAGAGAAAATGAGAGAGTGAGTGAGAGAGGAGAGGAGGGAAGAGAGAGAGAAGGAGAGGAGAGCGAGAAGGATAGGATAGAGAGAGGGAGATATAGGAAATATAGATAGGGAGACACAAATATGGGGGTGAGAGAGAGAGAGAGATATGGAGGGAGAGAAAAAGGGAGGTGGAAAGGAAAGGGAGAGAGAGATATATATTGAGGGAGAGACAGATGGAGGTGGGAAGGAAAGGGAGAGATATGAATGAAAAGAGAGAGGGTTTGAGGGATACAAGAAGAGAGGGACGAAAAGAGATATGGAGTTGGAAGGGGAGAGAAAGGGAGGGAAGAAGAAAGACATAAAGAGAGAAAGGTGGAGAGAGACAGGGTGACAAGGGAGAGATGGGGAGAGAGTCAGGGAGAGAGGAGAGTAGGAGGAAAGAGAGAGAGAGATGGATAGAGGGAGAGAAGGGGAATAGAGAGAGAAGGAGAGGAAGAGGGAGTGAGCGAGAGTGAGAGATAGATAGATATGGAGATATAGTGTGTACGTTTTGGGGGATCAGGTAGAGAGACAAAAAAGGAGAGACAAAGGGAGATATAGATATAGATGGAGGGGGGGTAGAGGGAAGAAGAGAGAGAGATATAGAGAGAGAGGGAGGGATATATATATATATATATATATATATATATATATATATTGATAAAGAGAGTGTGTGTGTTTTGGGGGGTTATATAGAGAGACAAAGAAGGAGAGATGGAGGGAGATATAAATATAGATGGTTGGGGCAGAGAGAGAGGACAAAGAGAGAAAATGAGAGAGGGAGGGAGAGAGAGAGGGAGATACATATATGGAAGGGGGAGATAAAGGGATAGAGAGAAGGAGTTAGGGATGGAGATAATGAAAAAGTTAGAGGGAAGAGATAGAAAGTGAGGGAGAGAGATGGGGGGGAGAGATAGAGGGAGGGGGGAGATAAAGGGAGAGAGGAAGTAAATGAGATAGGACTTGAGGGAGAGAAGGATGGATGAAAGAAGAAAGACATAAAAAGATAAATGTGGAGAGAAAGAGGGTGACAAGGAAGATATGAAGAGTTGAGGGTGAGGGAGACATGATAGCAGGAGAGAGAGAGAGAGAGAGAGAGAGAGAGAGAGAGAGAGAAGGGGAAGAGAGATAGGGATAGGAAGAGGGAGGGAGCGCGATATATATAGTTATGGAGAGAGAGAGAGAGAGAGAGAGTATATTTTGGGGGTGAGATAGAGAGAAAAATAAGGAGATATGGAAGACAAGAGAGACAAAGAGATTGAGGGAGATATAGACATATATGGAGAGAGAGTGTGTGTGTGTGTTTGGGGGATGGTGAGATAGAGAGATGAAAAAGGAGAGGTGGAGGGAGATACAAAATATGGCAAGGGTAGAGAGAGGGAAGAAGATAGAGACAAAGAGAGGGATGGAGAGGTAGAGAGAGAGAGGGAGGGGGAGAGAGAGAAGGAGAGAGGGAGAGGGATAAACACAAAGATGGAGGGGAGAGAAAGAGAGAATAAGAAAGAGATACACAACAACAAATACAAATATTATACAATATTATATAATATTTAACATTATTAACCATAGAGAAGGAGGAAGTAAGGATTTTAAAAAAGGTAAAAGAAGTTGGATTTAGAAAGCCATGAATATTTTTGTTTTTCATTGAAATAAATGCATTTATTTCATTATAGATTTTGATTCCTGAACCTATTTGATTGATTGCACTAGATGCATTGATTTCAGTGTAGTTGGTTTAGAATACTATTTGGTTTCTTGCATTAGATGCACTGATTTCAATGTATATGTTGACTTCTAATCCTATTTTATTACTTGCACTAGATGCATTGATTTTATTGTAGATGTTGATTTCTGATTTGATGTAACTAGATGTATGATGTACATTAATTTCAAAGTAATTATATTAATAGTGTGTATTGATTTTAGTGTAAGCACACCGTAATAATTAACGACATGCATTGATTTATGTGTTACAGTAATTCAACCATAAATAAAATACTTGAATTTTCATCTTAAATAAAATGTCCACTTACCTGAAATGTTTGTTTCTTGAAACTGTAAACTATTCGTAATTAATTACATTCTTATTATTACCATTTTCGATCATTCAAAATTTTTAGTAACTTTGCATTGAAATGAGGAGATAGAAAACAACTACCAATGAAACTTACTTGGTGTTTAATAGTCCATAGTTCACAATGTTTACATTGGAGAAAACTACTATTAATATTGGAGGGTAAGAGATACAAGGTATGACGTTTACTACAATAGCTCAAGTTAAGATTTGAATGGTACATGATTTCAACCGCCCTTTTCATATGATCGATGTGAAAATATGGCACAAACAATAGGTGTGCCAATAAGAATAGTAGAAGAAAATAGTTTGAGAATGATCACAATGAAGACTATTTGTAATTGGCAACATTATTATTATTCACATTTTCTATCATTCAACATTGTTACATTGTCACTTTCCATCTAATTTTTTTGTTTCATCATTTTTCATCATTGAAGGTATTAATATTATCTATCATCTCAAAAAACCGAGGTAATTGAGGAAATTTAGAATTAAAATGACTAGATTAATCTTAAACATATTTAACATATATAATATGATCAGAATAATTAAGCGTTCAACAAATTTGGTGTGACCACACACGACTAAAATCAACCTAGATCCATCTTAACTCCAGATCTTTCAAGTGACAAGAGGGATAAAATCTCTCGAGGTGCAAACCTTTCCTCAAGTTTTTCACTCAAAAAAGAGGTTTGCACCTCGAAAAATTTGATCCCTCTCAATGCTTGATAGATCTGGGCCCTGGGGTTAAGATGAATCTAGGCCAGTATTAATTTGATGAGAGGAAAAGGTCAAAAAAGTGGTTAGTGACATTTATTATGGATAACTAACTCAATAATACTTATTTCTCAAGTTAATTAATGAAAATAATTAAAAAATAAAATTATTTATTGAACTATTTCCACACGAATGAGTCAAATGGGTGAAAATAACATAAATTTAATCAATTTACGAGTTATTTTCATTTAAGTAAATAAAAATGATGAAAATATCTTAGGAAAAGTGGTTCATTGGTCTATTTTCACGATATTTTTTTTGGTCAAAATGGGCTTTGATGTGGTAAACCCATACTAAAAAGGTGTTTTTTATAATCCTAACAATTTTATCTAGGTGATCAATTTTGTGGGATAAGCATGGAAATGTTGAGGATGACCTGAAGCATTTAATGAAATTCTCCAATGGGGTCTATTTTAATGCATTAGGATTGTCTTAAGATATGCACATAATGTGTTAAGCAAGTTATTGTCATTGATGTCAAGCTATTCATTGATGTTATTTATTGCCTTTCATGTCAGGTAATGCCAAGTTCAGGGGGAGCTTGTTGAGGTTTTCATGCTTGAGGCTTATGCTAATATTGATGTCTTGGTTGTTTACCGAGCAACCTAACTTTGAAGGATTTTTTCCTGTAGGTAATTTTTTCAAAAAGACATGTAAATTCCCTTTTTAGATAGCCCACTCCAATAATTTTATAATGGCATATGACACTTGACCTAAATCCCAAGGAATGAAGAGAAAACTAAGATTGAAGTGTTTTATTTTATGCAAGTTTCCAACAGATTATGGTTTCAGATAGGTATCCCCCCATTGAATTAGAAAAAATATTGAAAGAACCTCATGAGGAAATGTGCTATAGGTATTGACCAATGGACTAAGAAGGTATTGGTCACATCTACTAGTCATAAAGGGGCATTGGCCATCAGACTACGGAGGAAATAAATCTCAAGAGGAAGAGCCATGGGTGGTGAGTGGTGTAGCGATAAGCCATTGGTCCTAGCCCCTAATCACAAGGAGTTTGTCTAAAGAGATAAGGTTCCTATTAGATTTTCTAGTCGAATTGGTGTTCACACAATAGAAAAAGCAGTGAGCGATGGCCAGTAAAGCTCACGGTCACAACCTGTAGTCACGGGGGGTTAAGTATAAGTGCCTAAGGCATGATAAGTGGAATATTGATACATGGCAACATGTGAGAGTGAGACATAAAAGGTGGAATCAATGTTTTCAGATGGAAAAATGGACTATGGGTAAGTGCCACATGGATGTACACATGGTAGGAACATGTCAGTAGAGAAAAGGTAGCATATTACAATTGGTGCATGTGGATGTGACATGGAAAATTTGGATTCCTTGGAGTATTCGCTAGGGAATAGTTTTGCAAGGTCTTTTAGCGTTAATTTATTTTGGTGATTTTACAAAGGTGGGGCAATCAAACATGGCCCACTACCCATCGAAAAGGAAATAGGTAATGTAAATTTCATCCAATGACAAAATGGTTAGGCAGTAACTGGCCAAATCCATTGACCATTAGCATGGAAAACGATCTTGCCTATTAACAACATGGAGAAACAAAAATATCCTCATCAAGTGAATTCCATATCGAAATCAACACTATGAGAAGGTATGTAGCCACAAAGACTAAAGGTACTTCAGGAGCCCAGATTCGAGATCCTGTCCCATGGTATATCAACTACCAGCGACGAAAATATTTATGATAATTGTTTGTTCTATCTCAACATCGAGATATAGGGGATGTGTATGGAATTTATTATTGGAACAAATGGAAATTTGGCACCCAAACACAAAAATTCATAAAAATTTAATGTCCAGAAGGAAAAAAAATGAAATTATGGTTGATACAGTAAAAAATAATTCCTGTATTGGTGTGTTTGTTGCTTGTGAGTACCAAAGACACGTTCCTTGGAGTTTGTTGTTACCTACAAGGAACATACAAGTAATTGGATGTTGTTAGAGGAAATTTTTTTATAAAAAAAGTATTGAAAGTGATGGAAACAATGCATGAAATGAAAATAAACTAAAAAATACTCTAGATAACATATAAACAAGCTTAATGAAGAAACAAAAATCAACAAAGGTTACGAAAAAGGTCCCCTTTATTTACTGATGAAAGTAGAAGAGTTACGATAGATGCCTACAAGACACTTGAAGAGAATTGTTTGAGAAATGGTGCTAAAAAATCTTCAACAAGGAATTCCCTTTCTCGATATCCTTACAAGCTCTCTCTCTCTCTCTCTCTCTCTCTCTCTCTCTCTCTCTCAAATAAGTATAGAAGACACTCTCAATGAAATGCTAGAATGTTAGGGAGAAATTTTGGCAACATAATAATGCTTTACTTCTTCCTTTTTAGCTGTCCATGAACTTGTATTTATAGAGTTTTTGGAACACTCCTTCCCTCCTTGGTTCATCAATGCTGTGGTTAACCTCATAAATGAGATGAGAGAAACTATATCCTTGCCTTAAAGGATTCTTGGGGGTAAAGGCTCAAATTCGTCAACCCGTCAAGTCAATGTTTGGAGGGATCCTCAAGCAAGTTCGCAACTTGAGGTACTGATTGGAATTTTTGCGACCGCGTGGCTATCGAAGAAATGGTTGTGCAACTATTAATATACAGTAATGGTGCACCTACGAGGTTCAATTTTGTAACTTGAACCTTAGGAAATATTTTAATTTTTGGTGTTCATGGTGCTTTTGAATGAAAATGTAACCTCTGTTTGTGCTAATCACTAACTTTGAGTGTCTTTTTGTGCATAAAATTGAGTGCAAAATTTCCCCCTAATGTATGAGGTTAGGAGAAAGTGCATAACCAAAATACATCATGTTTTTGCTGATTTGAGTACGAGTCTTTATAACTTATTGAGAGATAGAGAAACTTACTATAGAGATGATTAGGGAAAATCCTTAATTGAGAACTAAAGAGAACCATGCTTAATAGAAGTACTTATACAAAAGTATCTATACGAGACGTGCATATCCCATGCTCATTATGATGATTATGACTAATTATCAAAATCATATAGGAAGTGGTCCTATCAAGTTAGCATTGATGTGGCTGACATGTTGATGGCTGATGACGATAATTTCTTACGCCCTTAGGGTCGTCTTTAACAAATGGAGTGAACTAGGTTCCCCCATGCATCAAAGGTTAAGCACTACTGAATGAGGTGCTAAGGGATTCATGGGTGTTCAAATATAGGTACCTCCCATGCATCTAAATGTAAGCACAACTAAATAAGGTGCTAAGGGATGCATCGGACTTCGACTAAATTAGAGAAGTGCAGAGATCACAAAGTATGATACTACCCTGACATGAAAAGATATGCTAGTGTTGAATGTTAGGTAGATTGATGACATCAATGGGAAACAGTGATTCCCAATGTGCCACTTGAGGTTGTCCCTTAAAGGGGGGAGCATCCAAGGTACTGCTTCGATCCTGGAAAGTGAGTGTTGAAGCCGACAATAAAGAATCATCAACCACCCGAAAAGAAGATTAGAAGAATCATTGCGAACGTATAGAGATGGTTGTTATATGATGGGTCATAAAGGCATATAACAAGAGCTGACAACATGAGTGGATACAGAAAAATTACTAAGGTTAGAGCTGTAATGCAAGTGGCAGAAATCAAAACAATGTTTTTGGGGGAAATGCCCCTGGAGTCAGTAGGACATCCAGGGTGGGTATGAGTAAGTTTTGACTATCATGGTAGATAATGGATGAATATGGGTCGTGGTGTGGTGATGAAATCAAGCTCCAATAAAGGAAGACTAGGGACTACTGCCGAGTAACTAACACAAAAATATGGGTAAGAATCCTTTTCATGAAGAAATATTTGTACACTTGCTAAAACAATGTAAAAATGGTTTGGGATGTATAAACATGAATATCGACACCCCATGAAAACAGTGGCCTGTGTAATGATGTAGGTGTATTTTTTGCTGAGGGCGGGGTCCCCATTGGTTGGTCTCAGTGTGAGGTTGATGAGGTGGATGAAGTGATGTAGATGGGCTATTTCCATATGGAGGGGTGATAGGCCAAATGTAGAATATAGGTGCACATTTGATTCAATCTCACAAAGAATAAATATGGTGGCCTGGGAGTGGGCTTGGTAAGAAATTATTAAGGAAGAGGAGAATGAGGTTTATCATCAAGACATGAATATGAGATGGCTCCTGGGCCTCAGGGAATGGTTATGGATCCCAATAGTGTAAGGTGACATATCAAATGAGGTGATCCATGTAGGGGAAGTTCTATCGACAGACGTGGATGTGTACCATGTGCAAGTGGAAGGTGGTGGTAAATGTGGTTGTGATGATGGAACCTATGGTTTATTTTAGAGAAATTATGTCATGATATGCAAAGCTTTCAAGGAAGCCTATCATGATGAGTGGATAATGATGCCTTAATTATCGATTTTCACTGGGGGAATGATTTTTATGAGAATTTTTAGGGAACCTGCAACTTCAACAACCAATACCCAAATTGAATTTATGAAACCATGTGTAAACTGAAATGCGTTAAAAAATATAAACCCAAAAGCACGGAAAGGTGTACCTGGTGGGTGCTCTCAAAAGTGGAACGGGCCCAAAAATGTGTATGCTAGTGGAATGAAATGGAGGGTACCATGACGTAGGTAGGGATGTAATGATCTCGATGCCGCTGATGGTTTTGTGAAAAGAGGTCGTGAGATCCTGAATGGGCCTCTGGAAATGACAAAGAGGGCGATATATAGGGGGGATGGGCCATATGCCACCTCACTTTTACTTGCTAATGTGGATTCCAGAGTATGGTCCACGAGCTATTTTTATCTATAGTAGTCAACTAGAGCACCTAGGTAGCACACGAGGAGATCCAGGTAAGAGTTAATGACCCTACCTTTTTTATTTTGTAGCCTAGTTTAGATAGGTCATACGGGATGCCCTGTACAAACATTTTTAAGGTCAATTTTGATAAACCACATGGGTGACTCAATGGTAGTCACGTGGAGCCATGTGGGGAAAGGCTATATAGTCACATGATGCACGTAAATGTGAGTGAGACACCCACAAGGTTTTCGAGTCGAATACCTTGTGGCTTAATGAGCGACAACAATGAGAAGCATGCAGATGTGTTGAAACAGTGGCACGTATCACACATCTATGTAAAAAAAAGATGTGTGACTTCAGAGTCGAGGTCCTTGCGCTTAGGTGGGTGAAAGTCGTGCATTGCATGCGATTATATAGGGTAATTCAACATAGTTTCATGTGCCTAATTTGGTAACAGATGTGCGACCACATGCCTATTCTCAAAATAGACACGCGATGCTGATGAAGGTGAATTTTTTAGCCTTATGGCTGATTTTTTTATTTTTTCCTTTATTTGGGTAGGATGTTGAAAATTGGTGTGAGAAACATTGGGACTACATGTGCACTGTAGTGGCTAGTGATGCTCAACCTCAAGCACAATTGGCAAGTTATGGGTTATTGAAATTTGTTAAGAACCCCCTGCAAAGGATGCAGGAGGACTTCCTGGATTTGTGATTTCGAGATGGTAGCCAAATAGATAGGTGTTTTATATTTAGGGCTGTGTTGTGGCATTCACCAATGAGGTGGATGTGTACTTCATGATTGGGCTAGTGCCTCGAAATGAGGTACTACCGACAAAGCTTCTTCTCAAACGCGTGGACAAGATAGCATGGGCCGAAAAACACTGCGAGGACAATGCATTCCAGGAGCTGTGCATCCACATTACTTCTATTTTGTATTTGAGTGATAAGGCGACTTCAAATATGATTGTATGACCCCTAACTGTATCTCAGGACTGCAACTTGCAGTGCTCCAAAGGCTTCAAGTGGGCATTTTATATGATTGGGCAGGCTTCCTTCATAGGAGGATGATTGCACAGCTATTTGAGGTTCATAGAGGTGAGGTGAGTAACTTTTGATATGGTAGTGTGTTATGCCACATCATGTATGAGAGAGTGGTGATGAAACGTCAAGTGCTAGATGTGTTGGTTGGGCGGCCGAGACACCCACATATATGACGATGGGCACCAGTGATGCCAGAGGAAGGTGGAGGTCAGGCAGTGTGGTACTAGATGCCCATATTTGAGGGTTTCTTCTTGTCCAACCCTTATGTTATTCTTGAGTTCCCATATGCTGGCGTGGATTTCCAAAGAGATCTAGAAATGGCATTGCTCCCAAGTGATGCTTGGGGCCTAACAGGTATGTGATCATGATTATGCATTTTGATGATTTATATGTATTTTGGATTATGATATATATCTATGTTGATACCATGTATATTTTGATTATATATGTTGGTACTAATGAGCACCCGTTGGCCAGGTTGGTGGGCAAGGAACCTCAACATGCTGATAGGGAAGGTGCTTTTGCTTGGACGCTGTTGTAGTGTGTTTGGTGCACGTGTGTACAAAATCACACCAGCTTAAGGGGTGTGGTTTACCCTGTTAAGATATCGGTAATAGGAAGAAAAAGAAGTGGAGTCAAGCAAGTTAGTGGAACAAGCTAGAATCAATAAGAATACTAGATAGAGGACAAAGCATGCATATGTAAACTAAAAATAAACTAAAACTAAAAACAAATAAAAAGAAGCTCTGAAAAGAGTCAAACAACAACAATAATGTCAACGGTGGCTCTAGGCCCCTCTTATTGAGCGCTGGTAGTAAGAAGAGTGAAACTTTACCCTCTTGCCAAAGGGCCCCTAGACAGTGGTTCTAGATCCTGATGCAAGGATTTTTTTATCCCAAGCTTGCCTCGGTGTAGTCTCCCTCTCTCTCTACTATGTGGACTGAACTTGTTGGGTGGCCAACAATTGAGTCCCCTCTATCTTCAGCTTTGGGCCACACACTGCTAATATTGCTTGGGCAATTCTAGCCAACATAACAATGTGATCACCCATTCTTCATCTCATGGTGGTCTTATATAGGAGATTTCAAATCCTCCCTTCTCTCTCTTGGTACATTGAGGATGGTGACCCATGAGAGGGGTATGATTCCTTTATGTGCTCCAAATATTCCATTGTGTGCTCACATAGTGTCTAAGGAGGCGTTGGTGGTTGTCCTTAGGCGGCTTCATGTAAGGCATCGCTTGTCCTTTGCTTTGTGTGGTCATAGATAGTGACATTTTTCCACTCCCAAGAATGTGCGTTGTAATATTCCCAATTAGCCATTACTATTTGGAATATTATATTTGCTCCATTTTGCAGTCTAGAAGAATAAATGGGGTAGGGAGACCCTTCAATCTCTTTAATAGAAATAAAACAATCCCAATGTGAAAGGGGATCAGAATAGGAGGACAAATAAAGCCACCTTGTTGTGAAAAGAGGCAATGAAGGTGGACTTGATCCAGTTTACCAAGTCAAAAGCGTTGCTAAAAGAGGAGGGAAACCAGTAAGGATAGCGCAGTTTTGAAGGGAGAATATTTTCAAGGAAGTCACCTCATTAATGAGTGGGGTTAGGGGTGAGGAGGCTCACCAAGGATAAGAAGGAAGGGATGGCAGCAAGGAGATAATTTAGTATTCATATATGTTTGGTATTTTGACTACTTTCATGCTTCAGCTGTTTAGCTATGGTTGCAGCACTGTTTAGTGCAAGGGATTCTCATGCGGGAATACCATCCTCTTCCTTGGTTCAACTTATTTAAGGGATCTAAGGGGAATTTTATAAGCTATATTTCCACTCTTCGACTTGGGGTCAAGTAGTAACCAACATCTACAGTGCAGTCTCTTCTAGAAACTACATATTTTCTGAAGGTGAAGCAATGGTAGGGTTGAATCCCTTGATTTTGTGCTAGTGCTTGAGGAGAAGGTGTCTATTTATCTCCCGGGAGACTTGTAATAAGGGCCTTTGGCCATTTTATGTATTGATCAGATATTTCATGTAATATTCAGTCATATCAAATACATATTTGTAGTAGACTGTGTGATTTTCTGCAGTACTGTCTTTTATACTTGCGTAATGCCGGAAACCCTTGCCGGGTTGTCTTAATTCCTGTATAAAAGAGGCTAAACCTCCATTTTCTTGGCTCTATGATTAATATAATATCTAGACCTATATTGATTCAAATTTTTCTATAGAAACCCTCATGTGAATTACGCTATTGTAGTCTTCAGAAATTCTGTTGTTGAAAGTCATGGGGTTGGGGTGTTTTTGAGCTATATTGAGCTGGGGAGATCTGTTTAATGTAGCTAGGATGATTTTTTTCTGATGCAATTTGGTATTTGAGGTCCATAAAACATATATAAGAGTATCCAAGTCCTGTTTCATGTTTCTATAGCATAATTTTCTGAACACAACATTTTCACTGACCATAGTGCAGCAATTCCTGAAAAGGAATATTACAGTGGTATCAAAGCTTTGATCTTGGCTCAGCTTGTGCGGATAATATATCTATAGTATGGAGGATAAATATATTTCAAAACTCCTACTTCAAACCATGCAAAACATTGCAAGAGACCTCAAGAAGATTAGGCATAAATGAGACTCTATAGGGTTTTGCCATAAGGCAAGCACCAACACTTCACATGGTATGGAGCATTCAGCTGCACTACAACGATATACCATGCCCTCATTCCTATCTGGGGAATATGAGGAGGAAACTCTGGGAAATTATTTTAAGTAATATGAATTCCAATCTCAAAAGTTCAAAGAACACTTGAGCTTTCAGGAGTTTTGTTGGATCAAGGATGGGAGGAGAGTTAATTCTCATCAAAAGAAGGGAATTTTTATGCAGGGATCAGACCTTAAAAATAGTATGGGAAGGTTATTCTTACCTGCATATGATGGAACACCTAAGTGTGTAGCCAAGGCTTGGGTGGAGAAGTTGGACACTTATTTTCATCTCAACAAGGTTTCTGAAATAGAAGCCATCAAAATAGTTGTGTTGCACTTAGAAGGGGAGGCTCATGAATGGTGGTTTCATGGATTAACCACACTTGGGCATGATCACATCACTTAATATTCTGTCTTTACCAAAATACTAGTAGAAATATTTGATCCAAGAGATCCAGAAGCCCATTTTGTCAAGTTAACCAAGCTCAAACAGGAGGGAGATCTTGAAGACTATATTGCTGAATATTTGCAGCTCTCAGTGATGGTATCCAACCTCACTATGAGTAGGAAGGTATGCATGTTTGTTGATGGGATGGATGAACCATTGCATGGGTTGGTCAAATTCACTAAACCAACCACTCTCCTTGAAGCTATGGAGAAAGCTAGAGATTTGCAACATACCTTGCCCAAGGAAAGAACATTACTATAGCAAGAGACTTCTTCAGGGCCAGAGAAGACAATCCTTGATCATGATTTGAAGAAATTAAGGAAGGAAGGGTCTTGTCTTGCTTATTAGAGGCCATGGGTGCCAAACCATGAATGTTTTGCAGGGAAGACACATCATATTGATACCTTCTCCAAGGAGGGTGAGGAGGCCAACGCTGTACCATCAATAGGAGACTTTGCTCCAAGAGGAGGAGCTATTTTAGCATTAAGAGGGGTCCCAAAATATCTAGCCTTAAGGGTAACAGGTACTATTACGGGGCAGAGAGTGTCAGTGATGATAGATAGTGGAGCTACTCATAATTTCATTGAGGCACAACTAGTATAGAGGAGAGGGATCCACTTGGAGGATTTTGAGGGATTCTCAGTCCTGGTTCCAGGAGCTAGAACCATGCAGTGTGCCAAATATGTTCTGGCACTATCCATCACCATGGGGACCTACACATGAAAAAACCACTTCTTTTTGGTTGATATTCTAGACACCAATATCATATTGGGAGTCCAGTGGTTGATCACTCTTGGGAGAGTTACCACTAATTGGAAAACTTTGGAGATGGAGTGGACAAAAGGGAAGAATGGTAAGCATCAAAAGATCAAGGGCATAAACAAATACCCCCCTCAGATTGTTTCAGAACAAAGAATGGAAGTATATCTGGGCAGAGGAGATGTAGAATGGGTATTAGAACTACATCTATCAGAAGCAAGGGGCAAGGATTCACCAGTACATCCAGATGTACAATTTCTTTTGGATCGGTATTCCACAGTGTTTGGGGATATTACACTAGGAAGGCCTCCTAACCAGGGGTTTGAACACACTATTGAGTTGGAGAAAGGAATCCAAGCAATAATCACCACTCCTTATAGGAATCCCAAGGCTTATAGGGATGAGATTGAGAGGCCATCCAAGAGTTGTTGGCTCTAGGACACATCAGGCCTAGTACCAGTCCTTTTGCTTCTTTGGTGGTCTTAGTAAAGAAGAAGGATGGCACATTGAGGATGTGCATTTATTATAGAGCATTGAACAAGAAGAACATGAAGAATAGGTACCCCATACCCAGGATCGATGAACTAATGGATGAGCTGAGGGGATCTAAATACTTCTCCAAGATTGATTTGAGATCTAGGTATCATCAAATCAAGGTGAGGGATCAGGATATCCCCAAGACAACATTCAGATGTCATTATGGGAATTTTGAATTTTTGGTGATGCCCTTTAGATTGACCAATACCCCAGCAACTCTCCAATCTTGCATGAACCACATCTTCTGTGGTTATTTGAGAAATTTTGTATTGGTCTTCTTTGATGATATTCTTATCTACAGCCACACTTAGGAGGAGCATTTGCAACATATTGAGACAATTTTACATATTCTCAAGGAGCGGAAATTCTATTCCAAGCTCTCCAAATGTGAGTTTGGACTCACATAGATGCTTTATTTGGGTCACATCATTGGAGTGGATGGAGTAAGGGTGCATGAGGAGAATATCTGGGCTATCAGAGATTGGCCTGAGCCTAGGAATGTCACAGAACTTCGAGGATTTGTAGGCATATGTACTTATTACCAGAAGTTTGTAAAAGGGTTCTCACAACTAACAGCACCACTCACAGAGTTGGCCAAGAAGGGAGCTTTCAGTTGGACACCTACAGTGCAAAGGGCTTTTGATAAGCTCAAAGAGGTAATGAGTATCTGCCCTATATTAGTTTTGCCTGATTTTTCTCAACCTTTTGTTCTAGAATGTGATGCATCAGGTGAAGGGATTGGAGCAGTCTTGATGCAAGGAGGGCATCCTATAGCCTTTGAAAGTAGGAAAATTCTTCCTCATGAAAGGTTATACCCCATCTATGATAAATAAATGTTGGCTATCATGCATGCATTAGCCAAATTTTGGGAGTACTTGGTGGGAAATAAATTCAAGGTGAAGATTGACCATAACAGTCTTAGATTATTTCTTGAATAGAAGAAACTCCAAGAAAGACAAAAGAAGTGGGTGAGAAAATTCCAAGCATATGACTTTGACATAGAATATGTCAAGAGGAAGAGAAATTTAGTGGTTGATGCTCTATCCAGGAGACGTACAACGCTATCCTTGAGGGGCATGGATGCAGATTGGAAGGCTCAACTTTTAGTTGAGTATTGCAAAGATGACTTTGCATGTGAGATACTTGATGGAGTGGTATTGGATGAGAGGTATAGGGTGATGGATGAGGTCATCTATTATCGGGACCATATCTTCTTGGCTAAGAATTCCAAACTCAAAAGGAAGATCTTACAAGCGTCTCATGATTCCCCACTTGCAGGGCATCAAGGCTTCACAAAGACTTATAGGGCCATAAGGGAGAGATTCTCATGGAAGGGTCTCAAGGAGGATGTGCTCCAACATGTCGAGGAGTGCACAGTTTGTTAGAAAAACAAGGGAGAACACACCCACCCTGCTGGGTTATTGCAGCCACTACCTATTCCGGATGGGAAGTGGGAAAGCATCTATATGGACTTCATCACCGGCCTACCTACAATACAGGGTAAGGATTGTATCTTTGTATTTGTTGATAGACTAAAAAAGTACTCTCATTTATTTTCTATTTCTACACATTATACTACTTCACAGGTGGTTGAGCTTTTCTTCAAATATGTATTTAATCTCCATGGTCTCCTAAGGACCATAATGAGTGATCGGGACAGTCGCTTCATGGGTGGCTTTTGGCAAGAAATTTTTTATCTAGTAGGGACTGATTTGACACCAAGCACTAGCTATCACCCCCAAACCAATAGACAGACTGAGATAGTGAACAAGTGGCTAGAAGGCTACTTGAGAAACTATGTTGCAGGGCAGCAGAGGGCTTGGCTCCGTTGGATCCACTTGGGGGAGTATTGTTACAACACCACTTACCATATGTCTATTGGTATGACTCCATTCCAGGCCCTATATGGGTATAATGCACTCTCATTTTCTGATGTTATGTTTGGGGCAAGTAAGGATCCAAGAGAAAAGGAATGGATTCAGAAGAATTAGGACATACTTGAGACCTCAAAGACAACATTGCTACTGCCCAAAACCAGCAGAATATTTATGCAGACCCTGGTCGAGTAGAGAGACAGATTGAGGTAGGAGATATAGTATATTTTCACCTTCAGTCTTATATAAAGTCTACACTTAAGGAGAAGGGGGCTGAGAAGCTCAAACCACGTTTCTATGGGCCCTACAAGGTGAACAGTTGCGTTGGTAAAGTAGCATATGAGCTGGAGCTTCCTAAAGGGAGCAAGATCCACAATATTTTCCATGTCTCTTGCCTCAAGAAGGCCATTGGGAGGAATGTAGTTGCCAACATGGATCTCCCCCCCATTGATGATGAGGGCCACCTAATTTTTCAACCAGAAGCAATCTTAGACATAAGGGAGAGGTAGCTAAGAAGCAGAGTGATCAAGGAATATCTGATTCGATGGAGGAATCTACCAGATGAGGATGCCACTTGGGAAGGAGAGAACATCTTGCAGCATACTTCTTTGTTGTTGCTTGAGGACAAGCAAATTTTGAGCAGGGAGGATTGTAATATTCCCAATTAGCCATTACTATTTGGAATATTATATTTGCTCCATTTTGCAATCTAGAAGAATAAATGGGGTAGGGGGACCCTTCAATCTCTTTAATAGCAATAAAACAATCCCAATGTGAAAGGGGATCAGAATAGGAGGAAAAATAAATCCACCTTGGTGTGAAAGGAGGCAATGCAGGTGGACTTGATCCAGTTGACCAGGTCAACAACATTGCTAAAATAGGAGGGAAACCAGTAAGGACAATGCAGTTTTGAAGGGATAATCTTTTCAAGGAAGTCACCTCATTAATGAGTGGGGTCAGTGGTGAGGAGGCTCACCAACTATAAGAAGGAAGGGATGGCAGCAAGGTGAGAATTAAATGTTCATATATGTTTGGTATTTTTACTACTTTCATGCTTCAGTTGTTTAGTTGTGGTTGCAACACTGTTTAGTGCAAGGGATTCTCATGCGGGAATACCATTCTCTTCCTTGGTTCAGCTTGTTTAAGGGATATAAGGGGAAGGTTTTGAGCTATATTTCCACTATCCAACTTGGGTTCAAGTAGTCACCAACATCTATAGCACAGTCTCTTCCAGAACCTGTGTCTTTTAGGGTTGAATCCCTTGATTTTGTGCTAGTGCTTGAGGAGAAGGTGTCTATTTCTCTCCCGGGAGACTAGTAAGGAGGGCCTTTGGCCATTTTATGTATTGATAAGCTATTTCATGTAATATTTAGTAATATCAAATACAAAGTTGTAGTAGACTATGTGATTTTCTGTAGTACCATCTTTTATACTTGTGTAATGCCTGAAACCCTTGCCGGGTTGTCTTAATTCTTGTATAAAAGAGGCTAAACCTCCATTTTCTTGGCTCTATGATTAATATAATACCCATACCTATATTGATTCATATGTTTCTATAGAAAACCTCATGTGAGCTATGCTATTGCAGTCTTCAGAAATTCTATTGTTGAAAGTCATGGGGTTAGGGTGTTTTTGAGCTATATTGAGCTGGGGATATCTGTTTAATGTAGCTAGGATGATTTTTTTCTGATGCCATTTGGTATGTCAAGTCCATACAACATATATAAGAGGATCCAAGTCTCGTTTCATGTTTCTATAGCGTAATTTTCTGAATATAGCGTTTTCATTGACCATAGTGCAGCAATTCCTGAAAAGGAATATTACACGTGCAGAAGGTTCCCTTCATGAAGGATTATTCGCGCAAATATCATTTAGAACTAGTTCAAATTTTATTTTCCTTAGAGCTTAGATATTTGTAAATACTTTCCAGATTCTGTAATGTCTTCCAGCCCTGTAAATCCTTTGGCTTGACATTAATTAATGTCGTCTTCTAGTGTAAAATTTTCCAATGTTAACAAACGCAATGCCAGAGAGATGAAAGGGGGGATGAGGACCCTAAGAGGCTGACTCAACACTGGTGTTTAGAGATAGGTGGCCCCTCTAGGGAGGGGGAGGTTTCAGCTCTTCGAGCTAAGGTGGAGAGATTGCAGGCATGTGATGAAGTTGTTGAGGCCCACACTGAGATTTTCGAGGATGCTTGGGATCATGTGATAACCTTAATTTAAGGGATACCTAATGCCATATGGGACATGCTGGATGATGACACGGGACAGAGCGAAGTACCATTTCCTTCATCAGCTTGCAGTGGTTGTGTCTACTACTCGACCTATTTTGGTTCCAGTACTAGGTGAGGTAGGAGGGCCTCATGCGGGAGGTGAAGGTTGTGATGGGGGTGTTGGGCCCTAAACCTAGATGTAGTTTTTTGTATGTACTAGGGGAAGCACCAATTATGAGGATGCTCCCATTTTTGTTATGTTTTATTTTTTCTGGCATGGGAAAGCAAATGTACATTTGTATATTTTTTGACGATTGCATATTATATATATATATATATATATATATATATATATATATATATATATATATATATATATATATATATATATATATATATATATATATATATATATATATATATATATATATATATATATATATAAGAGTTCAATTTTTTGTTGCTCTCATGATGCATTTATATGATATGATTTTCATACATGTGATATAATTTGCATTTATTTGATGGATATGTTCATTATGCTTTATGTGTCTCGATGATGATATATATGTGATGCATTCTAGTCTAGGATTTGATTATATATGTGACCGACTATATGATTTTGATTTCTTGGTATATGTGAAAATGTGACATAATAAAAACCACAAGATAAAATTTGTGCATCTAGGTATTTCCAAAAAACGCAAGGGTCACGTACCCTGAAGGTTCTATTCAACTACGATACAACAACTGGGATTCAGGGAACACATGCAAGAGACTGATACCTAAGTGGTAGGCATCGACCAAGAGGCCTATAATGACATCATATTCGACTTGATTATTGGTTGCTCACCTGATGCAAAGCCCATTTTAGTGGAAGGGTGTCAAGTCAGAAGAGTATATGGCCCAGACTATTGCAGTAATATATTATGACCATCGAGAAGAACCTTCAATGAACCTATGATGATATGCTGGTGAAAGATCCATCTACGACACATGATGAGAGTATGGATTTAGTGTACATACTCGATGAGGTGATCATCGTAAAAAATAATTCATGGTGCATACATTTACATCCTAGGGCTGAATTGAGTGTTATGGATATAATTTTTTGAGGTATATCCCATTGATGGGTTGTTTAAGCCAAGTCCCATCAGGATCTACTAACATGTGTGCTCGTTTGAGGAGGAAATGTTTAACTATGTACAAGTCTTTCCGTAAAGTTTTGAACTTCCCTAGTCCTAAAGCTTCTTTGGCAACATCATAGTAAAGGACTAGCTCCCCTTCTGTGAATGAACGAGGGGTGAAATTTCAATCAAAGGATTATTTTGTGCTATTTTTATGGGCTTCTTTATGTTGCGGAGATTCCCTCCGACTTTCGTTAACGTGTTCCAACTACACTAGCATCTTCTCTTAAGGTGAGGTGCTTGAGAGGAGTTTGATGGCAAGTGTAAATTATGGATCTCACACTCAATGGGAAGTAAAACCTTTACCTTGTATACTAACTGGAAGGGCGTGAACCCTGTGGATGCCTTGACTACAGTGAGGTATTCCAATAGGGCTGAAAAAAACATGTGATGACAATTAGTTTTGTGGTTGTTCACCATACACTGCAACATTGTTTTGAGGACTTTGTTAACAACTTCTACCTAGCCTTTAGATTGGGGGTAGCATGGGGAATCAAACTCATGTGAAAAACAAAGGTGTTGGGATATTTATTGAAAGATATAATTCTCTAAGTCTTTTCCATGATCCTAGACAAACTCCTTGGGAACACCGTACTATGTGATGACATGGTTGAAGAAAAACTACACAACGGTTTCATGAAGTCTATGCCCCATTTTTAGAAAGGGCCTGTTGGAATAGGGTCTCCTACAAAGTTGTGAATCTGGTCCATTTTGTATATTTTTTATTATATTTAGTCTAATGCAGGGGTTTTGGGGTGGTTCAAAGCCCCTAATGCATTGTAAGCAGGTCAAGGGTAGACCAAGAGTCGGAAAACCACGGTTTTCAGACCATTGGATGCGTAGGCTAAAGTATTATAAATGGTTGAGCCTTTTTGAGGCGATAGGTAGAGGATGAATAGAGATTGATGCAAAGTATGAATTGCTAGATCTTGAGTTGGGTTGTTTTGGTTAGGACTCCTGCTGGCTGTGTGCACGGAGATCGTCTATCCTGCTGTGTGCGGACCTTGTTGGCTGTGTGCATAGGTGGTATTTGGGGAATGTGAGAGGATTTTGATAAGTAATATATGTGAATTATTGCTGAAACATATGATGTTGTCCGGATTTATTCTGTTATGATTGATGTGAACTAAGATTGTCTGAATAAGCTACGAACTTGTATGTTTATCTCTATGGTATGAAAGTATCTGCACTTAGTATATTATTGTGATGTGACTATTGTTTCATTTATTGATTTCATCTCTATTAATAAACACGAACTATCTGTGTTGACAATATTGGCTACGATTATGTTTTTTTATGGTTATAATTGATGATACCCACATGGATGTGATCCTGCTAGAGAAGATCTGATAAGAACTATAGTCTAGTTACATTTTGGAACCTTGTGAATCACCCTTCTGCGTAGATCTGATAATTTCAGGCCTACGTTATTACCTACTCTCTCTCAAGGTGCGGAAACTTGGTTCCAGCACCCTCCCATATTGCTTTGGGTGAGACTTTGACCGGCGCAAGCAGGTCACTACCAAAAGGGCCAGTATTATAGGGGTTTGTTGGAAAACCTTCACCTCTAAACCTGGGTCAGTACCCCTCGATCCAACAAATGGTTCCGTTGCCAAAACCGGGAGCATTTTGAGGGAGAGGTTTGGTAATGTCAAGGCCATATTGGAAGCCTGAAAAGAAAGAAATCGACGAGTGGTTTGAAAATCAAGTTCAGGAATTTTCTCTAAAAGAAAATCCCAATGTGAACTTAACCGTGAAGGAGTGGAAAAAAAAGTATATTTTCTTGGAAACCTACGATATTTTCTTCGTAACTTTTGCAATCAAGCTACAGGAGTGGCTTGCAAGGTTGGTCGAATTTCAGGAGTGTTGGAAAGACAAGCGGGTCACATAGTGGACCCCAGAATTGATCCAAAAGCTAGAGAAGACTAGTAACACCATCACTCCCACGGTGGATCACTATGTGGACAGTGTGTTAGGAGGGTTTGTAACAAATTTTTCCATCGATAAATTTGTCTCCTATTCTGAAGCGGGGCAACAGTTTTTCAATGGTTTCTGGGGTAAGTTTCTGAAAACCTTACCATTACTGATCAAGATATTACTATGCAGAAAGAGTATTCTGTGTAGCCACACAGAGTGAATGACCTCTGATATGGACGGGTGTACAAAACGAAGTGGCAAATACTATCGAACCAACCAAGAAGGAGATAGATCTACCTACAGTCTGGTAAGAGAAGCGGTTGTGCAGAGTCCTCCAGCCACACCACTTTCAAACCAGCATAGGGGAAAGAACTCACCTACACCTCTGCCACAGCCACAAAAAAACATGGTTGCGCACATGAAGTTACCTACCTTTAAGGGTGTGGGAGATGAAGACATGGATTAGTTCTGGTTTGTCGCAAGATCCGTATGGATTGCGCAGAACGTAGCTAGTGATGTGGTGAAAATGGCACAACTGGCCCTTGCCTTTGAAGGAAGAGCTTTGGACTAGTACATGGGATACATCGGCCAACACACTAACGCAACCATTGAAGAGATTAAGAACGCCTTAAAACAATATTTCAAGAAGTCTAAGTCCTACTCACAAATAGTGGTGGACCTAAAGGATTTCAAGAAAGGGCCTTCTGAGTCTGTGTGGGAGGATGATTAGTGACTAAAGAAGGTGATTAGGGAAGGAGGATTTCATTATGATGATAGATAGCACACATAATGGTTCATTGTTATGTTGCTACCTCACCTACATGTACCTATGGGTCACCAAACTTTTGAATCGTAGGAAAAAGCCTTGGGGATCACTATTAAGTTAGAAGCTACACCTATAGATGATACCTAGCTGGGCATCCAACATATCCAAGGGCAATTGGAGATGATGCACATGGAGATCCAGAATCTGCAAAAGGAGTAAGGAGCAGGGGCTAGCCCCGAAAGATGGTGCATAAGATGCAGGACGAATGGTCACACCAAGGATAACTGTCCTCTGTTAGCAGACTATATGTAGGCTAGGGGGCCTAGTCGGTTGCACCCTAGGGAAATTGCAGGGTCAATTGGGCCAGCACTATGGTGCGATGATTGTTGTGTTGCAGGGCTGCATGAAAGAAACCACTGCCCCCGCCTTGTTGCGTATGTCCTAGAGGTAAAGTAGAAATAGTGTAGGTTCTACAGGTCTGTAGGACACGATGAGCAGAAATGTCGAACGTATGATTTTATGATCGATAGAGGGAATCTATATAGTGAACATTCTGATCCGTCCTTGCCAAGATCCCTCTCGGGCATAGGTGGCTCCCCAGCCAGGGGCAGGGGAGGAGGAAGAGGTGGAAGCACAGGTTGGGGATGAGGGTAACTAATCTGTTATAACTGTGGAGAAGTAGGACACTTTTCAAGGGACTGTACGAACCCTACAAGGTAGTCCTACCAGTATTGCAGACAGCTAGACCATGTGATTGAAGATTGTCCAATCTTGATAGAAAAAATGCAGGAGAAGCAACCGACACCTACGTAGAATGTGTAGAGGGTTAAGGCTCAACTGTGAGACAAAGATCCAAGTGTGAATGTCATAACACATAGTGTGATGGCCACCGGGGGACCTGAGGAGAAGGCTGCGATTGAACCTTTGATCCGACAAGCAGTTATCAAATAGGAAGGTTTGGATCTAAAAAAGGAAAAGGAAACATTTTTCGCAGCTCACAAAGACTTTGTTGAGATAGAGGCATCTAATTCTCAGGCACCTGCCACTATCACATTTGGCCCAATTTATGACGGCCAATTCGTCGTTATTCTGACACATAGGCATCGCAAGAGCGACAAATTAAGGTTGGGAAAAACGTGGTTAGCCATTACGTCGCAATTCCGACACTTCAATAAAGTAACGGAAAGCGACACTTTTTCCAACGTTTCCAAACAACTGTGGCTCTTCCAATGTTTTCCAAACCGTCGCTCTTCCAACTTTCCAAACCATCACTCTTCCGACATTTCCCAAACCATCGCTCTTCCGACAGTTTACAAGCCATCGCTCTTCCGACATTTTCCTAACTGTCGCTCTTCCGACGTTTTTAAACTGTTGCAATTCCGACGATATGTCGTAAGACGTTTATAACATCACTCTTCCGATGCATATGTAACGTCACTTTTCTGACGAAAAAGTAAAGATATTTAAAAAAGAAACGTCACTCTTCTGACGAAAAAGTAAAAATATTTAAAAAATAAATGTTGCTCTTCTAACGTGTAAGGTGTCAGGCTTCTGACAAAAGAGTATAAATATTAAAAAAATGAGCTGTCACTCTTCCGACATGTAAGGCGTCAGTCTTCCGACGCTTTGGTAAAAATATTTTAAAAAAAGAATCGTCGGTCTTCCGACACAAGGCTAAAAATATTTAAAAATAAACAATTGTGTTAGTAACATATATAAACTTCATAGAGAACTATAGATGCCAAAGCGATGCCAATTCGGCCAGAATTTTGAAGGAAGCCAGTTCTAAAATGAAGGACCTTATGGAATATATATGAAATTAATGATATCAGTGAATATTTGGAGGATGGATGCGAAGAGCTCTGGATGCAGAGGTGTCTCATTATTGGCACCCGCTCTGATTTTTTTACTCTGGTTACTATCTTCATATGAAATTACACAGTTACGCTGTGTATAATAACTCAAATGAGATCTGGTATTCTAACTAATAATAGTGACTTGACTGATTTATGTATCTCCTATATATACTCCTACATGCTGAATTGTTTAACACATACGGGTGTAGACCTTTAAAAAAATTATATCTTCGAGTGGAAATGAGATATGTCATCACAGGTATAAAGGTATTAAGCTATATTATTATCTTAAATGAAAAATATTCAATCTTGAAGCAATTGAAAGAGGACCAAGAGCCAGAGTAGTGACGGAATTCCCTGCTAAGAAAGGATTCCGCCACAGTGTTGAATAAATTGAGATTGAAAATATATATATCAAAATATAATATGAAAAATAAATATTGAGATATAAAATGAATTTAAAAAGTAACTACCATCCAAAGTATTTACTAGAATATATTCATATTAACCACTCAGAAGAGCAGTCGAGCCACAGGAATAAACCTTCGCATCACAATAGAGATCATGGTTTTACACTTATATGCCCAGAATCTTGACCATTCCTTTGTAGTTTGTCAAAACTTAGCAACAAGAAACAATACGGAGGAATACTTCTATCCACAAGCCAACAAAGTGTGA
Source organism: Pinus albicaulis (assembly GCA_034641835.2). Classification (NCBI taxonomy): domain Eukaryota; kingdom Viridiplantae; phylum Streptophyta; class Pinopsida; order Pinales; family Pinaceae; genus Pinus; species Pinus albicaulis. The sequence continues at coordinate 1,016,110,025 of CM076580.1, read as the reverse complement.
TTTTCAACCTCTTTTCCAAATAACTATAGATGCCAAAGTGATTTCAACCCATCGTGTCACAGGAAAGAGTGCAAACTTTGCATATTATATTAGTCACTGTAATGGTGCCAAACAAATAGAACGAGCATTAAATTCCTCATGTCTCCACAAAGGCATACGAACGATTGGGTGTGCTTACCAAACCCACAGAGCACCAGCTATGTGAATCATCGTACCTGAGAGCGAGCACTATATAAATTCAATTTTTCATGGTTTAATGATCGGATTATAGTTAGTCTTGGATTACATTAATGAGAGTGATATAACGTGTCATCCTACTGAGATCACCGAGCCATTTTTATCTATTATCTAACTGTGATTTACTTTGTGAAGTTATCATATACAAATTATTATCATCACGCAAATGCGAGCCACAAAAATTTACAGCATGCCACTGTTATATAGGATGAAGATCCAAAACACATCGAGCCTTTGCAATGTCATCAAACAATGCAACAGATATTGAAATTGTATACAACTTTATCACCCTGTAGTGAGAGTCATCTAAGCGATCCTCACGTGAGCTAATTAAATAGTAGAGTGAGCTTTTTTTGAACCACACAAAGGTATGTTCGATCCCTCAGGCATCATAGAAAATAGGATCCAAGGTTTTTATAAGCCACAATCCATGAAAAACATGTTTATCGAGCCTTTGTTGACCATTACGAGCTTCAACAAATTATATGCGATATTTTGAACATAAGAATGAGCCATTGTAATCTACAGGTACGAGTGTCACTTTAGATATATACATATAATCCATAGAGAATTGAAGCGATATATTCTTCATATGTGAGTTTCTATTAAGCCACAGAGATAGATTTGAAACACTGTGATGTCACAGAATATATTCATATTAACCACTCAGAAGAGCAGTCGAGCCATAGGAATAAACCTTCGCATCACAATAGAGATCATGGTTTTACACTTATATGCCCAGAATCTTGACCATTCCTTTGTAGTTTGTCAAAAATTAGCAACAAGAAACAATACATAGGAAGACTTCTATCCACAAGCCAACAGAGTGTGATTTTCAACCTCTTTTCCACAAGCAAATGGATGAATTTTTATTTTCTAAATTCAAAAAAAATTGATGGAAAATGAAACATTTTAGTTAACATTTAAACAATGCCCTAAAAGACACTCTTTGTTTGTACTATTTATCTTAATTTATATTACTTTTATGTACTTATTGCAGGGAAATTTTTCTGTAATCTTTACAGGAAACAGAAGAATGTTGGGAAACAATTTTGTAGAGCAGAATGTTGGGGAAGACAAGAAACATTTCTCTAGAGCCCATAACATATTTAATCTCAAGGGAAGTGGGCATGAGAACAAAATGGAGGCTCCTGATCATCACCACCATCATCGTCGTAGGCATCGTCGACAAACAAGCCATGAAGGAATTTCTTTCCAATCAAAGAAAAGATACCTACAAGTTTCAGGCTCAACGACAGTGACAGTTCATGAAGAATCCTCAAAAATTGAATGGAAAAGTTTGGAAGCCAAGAAAACTAATGCAGTCCTCTGGCATAAACATGGTGAAAAGTATGATGAACCTACATTTCATGTTGATTACAGTGGGCCCAAAACTCACCCTTCAAAGAATAACTAGAACCTTTTATGTTTTTGAAACTTTTGTATCTTGAGACATCACTGCCCACTTTTACTACCCCTCCAATACAAAGAAGCAGATTGAGAGCCCCATGAGAGCAGGAAGCATGGAATGTTCAAATGACCCTTCTATGTTCGTTCAACTTTACCACTATATAACCAAGTTGTTACCATGCAATGGAAACACACAATATGGCAGTAAACAACCCAGGATGCAGCTGGATTGAGGTCAAGAACAGATTCCATTCATTTTTTGTTGGAGATAGATCACACAAAAAATCAGAGCGGATATATTCAATGGTGGATTTATTGGCTGGGAAGATGGAAGATTTAGGGTATATGCCAAATCTAGTAAACAACACATATGGAAGCTAAACCCTAAACACTAATGCATACAACTAGAGAAATATGTTAACGGTCTAACTCGTGAAACCCTAAAAACTAGAGCAAATAGAACATGGGTCTTCAAAAATTTAATCGATCTGCTTTGATTCGAGATATAATCAATAGATTTCAACAACAAAGAAAGAATCTGTAAATTATCATATCGACATGTTGAAAAATAGAACTAAAATACAAAAGCAACCGCAAATAAAGTGCAAAATTCACAAATTGAACTGTGATGGAGCCGATTACAGTTGGAATTCCTTTTGACTTGTGGAGCGAGCAGACCTGCAACAGGCACTCGAGATCAATTTGTTTACTTACTGCATCCTTCCTCCAAACCTGCGACAGTATGGCCGCATCCTTCCTCCAAACCTGCAATAGTATGGCTACATCCTCAAAATGGGCGACAATATGGCCGCATCCTCCCTCCTTCCCTGGACAAACCATGCAACCGGAGGGAAATGAAAGAGGGAAATTAAAGATATCAACCGAAGGGAAATGAAAGAGGGAAATTAAAACTTTTGATATTTGAATTTTTTTGACATTTTGAAATGAAATACATGTGTTTTTTAAGGCCACTCAAATTCCATGAAATAAAATGTGTGAGAATTTTCTTGGGGTTAATAAGGGGTTTGGGTAAATAAGTGGTATTGTTTATTATACATAATTATTAATGAGATTAGATCTAAGACATTTATTTAAATTATTAATTATATAAAATTGTTGAATTTTTATTTCATAAACTAGGGATTTTGGTTGATTTTTTAATCTAATTATGTGATATTAAAGATGAATCATGGTAAATTAAAAATAATTTTTATGTGGTTAAAATGGAAGTAGTAATGTTATGGTATGAATGATTATTTTCAATGAAATTTTTGGTTTAGTAAGGATAACTCATCTATGGAAATTTTCCATGATTTTTAAGATGGAGTCAATATAGGAAAGGTGATATTTAAAGGGCTCCCACATGCTTTAGAAATTTTACATCTATTGGTTTATAAACATTAGAGGTGGAAAAATATCCTAAGCTCTAGAGCTAAGTTTGTTCCAACTTAGCTATATCTTGAACAACAAATTGTTGTTGATGTCAAGGATATGATAGAAATTTGGTGGGTTGTAGGGTAGTCTTGTTATGAAATAAATGTAATGTAGTTACTAGGTAGGTAGGGGGAACCATTTTGGTGGAACTTGGCCATAAATGGGACATCTATCCATGCATAGTTTTTTAAGAAAAAATACACCTAGTGGATTATCATTGTATGGGAATCACTTTAGGATCTAGGCTACTGTGCACACACTAACTAAAGGGATATTAGTGAAACCCACAAAAGTATTATAGGTGCTTTTATATAAATAGGTGTTCTTGTGTTCTCATTGGTTAGTTATGGGAAAATGACAATAAAGTAAGAGAATTTATAGGCGCTTTTATAGAAATAGGTGTTCTTGTGCTCTCATTGGTTAGGTATGGGAAAATGACAATAAAGTAAGAGAATAATTTGACTACTGGACAATTAGAGGAATGATTCCACACAAAACCAAGCGTGGTGCTACAACACTTTCTAGGCTAAGGGATTTTGAAGTGGTTCCCCCACCATATGACCGAAAGAAGAGAATGGTCATTCCAGATGCTCTTAAAGTGTTGAGGCTTTAGCCAAGTCACAATTATTGTCTGCTAGGAAGGCTTTCCAAAGAAGTTGGCTGGTATCACTATGAAAAAATTATGGAATTAGAAGGGAAGAGAAAGGCAAAGGCTCAGGTATCATATGAGAGAAGGAAGCAATTAGCAAAATTGAGATCAAAATCAGTGGAGTTAGTTGAAAAGAAGCTTGCCCCAAAGATGGATAAGATAAGACTTGACAACATATTGGTCAACTTGCTTGACCCTTGATTGGTTATTCAAAAGGAGTAACCCCAAAGATGGAGCTCTTAGCTTCAATAAAGTATTAGATAAGCTGCATGTTGTGCTCAATGAAGCAGTCAATTTTGAAATGGCCACCCTCAAATGAAATGACCCGAACCGACCCTAATGCGTTTGGGTGGGTGCCCTCACATGGCACACCCGATCGAACAAACGCACAAGGGAGAAAAAATAAAACAGGCCACACGAACGTGCATAAGGAACCCATGCGGTCACAACTTAACAAATTTGATATGGCGACCCTCAAACGAAACGACTCGACCCGAACGCGTTTGGGTGAGCGCCCTAACACGACGTGATCGACCGAACGAAGGCACAAGGGGGCAAATGACAAAAGAGCCATAAAAAAATGCACAAGGCACCCCTGTTGTCACAACTTAGAAAATTTGATACGACCGCCTTCAAACAAAACAACCTGACCCGAATGCGTTTGGGTGGGCACCCTCACACGGTGCGACACAATGCGCATGACCGAACGAGAGCACAAGGGAGAAAACGGAAAACGGGCTACACGAACGTGTGCCACAGGGCACCCGTGCAGTCACAACTTAGAAAATTTGATATGAGCACCCTCAACTAAAACGACCTGACCCAAATGAGTTTGGGCGGGCGCCCTCAACCAAAACGATCTGACCCGAATGCATTTGGATGGGCACGCTAAACCGAAATGACCCGACTCGAACGAGTTTGGACAGGCGCCCTCAAACGAAACGATGCAGCGTGCCCGACCGAATGAAAAAAATGGAAAATGGGTCGCACAAATGTGCAGTACAAGGCAGCTATGTGGTCACAACTGATAAAATTTGATATGGCCGCCCTCAAACAAAACGACCCGACCCGAATGTGTTTGGGCAGGTGCCCTTACACAGTGTGACATAGCATGCACGACCGAATGAAAGCACAAGGGAGAAAATGGAAAACGGGCAGGACGAACATGCAAAAGGCACCCGCGATCAAAACTTAGCAAATTCGATATGATCATCCTCAAACGAAATGACTTGACTAACTCGAACGCATTTGGGTGGGCGCGCTCACACAACGCGCCTGACCGAATGAAGGTACAAGGGGGAAAATTACAAATGAGCCACATGAACATGCACAAGGCACCCCTGTGGAACATTGAAAGAAACAAGCTGGAATAAAGGGAGGGAGTTGTCCAACTAAGAAAAAAAAGCAGAATAGAACTATGGGTACCAAAGAAGTTAGTAGTTATGCAGGGGAAATTGTGCGTATGAAAATTGTGCAAGACTTGCAGGGATGCATGAAGATACATCAGTGATGGTGCCCTCAACACAGTAACACCTATTTCCATGGAAAAGGTTGCAGGATGTGCACAAGGTGGTGAAGAAGCTTTAAATTCAAAGATGAGAAATTCAACACCCGCTGGAAAAAATTCCAACTTGACTTCTTGAGATTTACGAAAATCCATTGACAACCTGGAGGGGAAATATTCCCAACTTCTTACTGCATAGGAGGAAACTGAGCCAAGAAAAGACAAGAGAATTACCCATGCTTTCACTTTGAATGAGACGAGCGAGACAACGTTCACAACATCGAGTAAGAGACACATAATACTGAAAGAATTCTTAGCATCGATGGAGTTTACAAAGGTGTGGAGAGCCCACCAACTAGCAAAAGGGTTTTCTTGACTCTCAAGGGCACACCCTTGAACTGATACTTTCTGCCTTATCATATTAATACCAACCATGAATTCCACCTTTAGACTAGTGAACTCCCATGCCCTAGGGATCGAATCAACCATGAAATTCATTAACTCTCCCCACCCTATATCCATCAATGAACTTGGTACGAAGGCAAAGGAGGGATCAATTAAGGGTTGTCCAACTTCATAAGACTCCACATGTGAGGGGTAAATGGGTTCGTGACCAACAACCCCATAAACCACCACCTCAACCTTAATGATGAGATCCCGATGCCAAACATTATGCATGATGCGAATATGTGCATATATAGGAGGAGACAGGGGGGGCATAGAAAGAAGGGCTTTGGAAATCTTCAAAAAATAATTCTCATGGTGCATATATCCAACTAGAAAAAAAAGAGAGAGGGACAATTATATTGAGTGGAATTATTCATGGAATATCTTTCCAACCTGACATGTCATTGATCTCATACTAACCCGCTTCCTTCAAGAAGGAAGGCTTGATTAGTTTGTGTATCCGCCTCTTTTTTTTGGCTTCTTAAAATGTGGTAATAAGCCTTTTGAGAGAATAATTTTAGGGTACTATTGATTTTTCTAAGGAGGAGGGATAAATTGTTGTTCTTCAGGAGAAAACCCTTTTGAAGGTGTTGAATAGTGATAAGGGAATCCCCCAAGATCACTAACTTAGAGACATCTCGATCATTAGCCAATTGGAGACCTGGAAGAAGCCCATACATTTATGTGAGATTGTTCATTCTTTGGACTAGCCCCCATAAGTACTTTATTTTTCATATTCCATCGGGATTTAGGAGAATCTCTCCCCCTCCCCCTCCCGCCACCCCAACTATTTAACTTTTATATTTTATTGAACTATTATTATTCTATTATAAATCTTTATAAATGTATAAATTTATATAATTTAAATGTATGTGGTATAAAAAAAACTTAAAATATTAGAATCATGAAGATAAAGATAAAAAAATAGAAACTAAAAATATTATACAAAAAAAAAGTGGTGTTCTATGTAAATTAACAACATAACTTCCAACATGATCCTCATAAAACTAACTAAACCCATATTGATCTACTGTCAAGTTTGATATTTCAATAATTTTTTAGATGATTTTCATGAAATTATTAGAGTTTTTGTTTAGCTGGTTTAAATTTGACTTGAGATTTCCCTAGGCACCCTCACATGACCCAACCCAACCCACCCCGACCCACCCGAACATGTTTCCTTGGGTGCCCTCACACGGCACAACCTGACCTGACTCGCCCGAATGCATTTCCTTAGGTTCCCTCACATGACCCAACCCAAATTCATTTGGGCAGGCGCCCTCAATTGAAATGACCCGACCAGAATGCGTTTGGGAAGGCGCCCTCAACCGAAATGACCCTACTCGAATGGGTTTGGGCGGGCACCCTCAAACGAAATGACCCTACCCAAACGGGTTTGGGCGCGTGCCCTCAAACGAAACGACACAGCGGGTTACTGAATGAAGGCACAAGGGAGAAAATGACAAACGGGCCACACCAATGTGCACAAGGCACCTGTGCGGTCACAACTTAGCAGATTTGATATGACTACCCTCAAACGAAACAACCTGACTCGAATGCATTTGGGCGAGCACCCTCACACGACACGACACGATGTGCACGACCGAACGAAGGCACAAGGGAGAAACCAAAAAACAGGGCACACGAATGTGCATAGGGCACCCATGCAGTCACAACTTAGCATATTTGATATGAGTGCCCTCAACCGAAATGACCTGACCCAAATGCGTTTGGGCTGGCAGGCACCCTCAACCGAAACGACTGGACCCAAATGCATTTGGGCGGGCGCCCTCAACCAAAATGACCGGAATGTGCACAAGGCACCCGGGTGGTCACAACTTAGCAAAAATGATACGGGCACCCTCGAACGAAATGACCCGACCCGAACGCGCCCAGTCAGGCGACCCCACACGACGCAACATGGCATGCCTGAATGAACGATTCCACAAGGGATCAAATGACAAATGGGCCACTTGAACGTGCACAAGGCACCCGGGTGGTCACAACTTAGCAAAACTGATATGGGCGCCCTTGAATGAAATAGCCTGACTTGAACGTGCTCGGTCGGCAAATCTCACACGGTGCAACACAACGCGCCCAACCAAACGATTCCACAAGGAAGCAAATGGAAAATGGGCTGCCTAAACGTGCACAAGGAACCCAAACGGTCACAACTTAGAAAAAATTATACGGGTGCCCTCGAATGAAATGGCCCGGCTGGAACGTTCCTGGTCGGGCGACCTCACACGGTGCAACACGGCGTGCCTGACCGAACGATGCCAAAAGGGAGCAAACGACAAACAGGGTGCCCGAAAGTGCACAAGGCACTTGGGCAGTCACAACTTAGAAAAACTGATATGGGTGCCCTCAAACAAAATGGCCCGACCCGACCCGAATGCGCCCTGTCGGGAGACGTCACACAGTGCGACACGGTGCGCCCGATCGAATGATGCCACAAGGGAGAAAACGAAAAACGGGCCGCCCAAACGTGCACAAGGGAGAAAATGGTAAACGGGCCACCCGAACGTGCACAAGGCATCCGAGCGGTCACAACTTAGCAAAACTAATATGGGCACCCTCGAACAAAACGACCCAACCCAAACTCACTCGGTCGGGAAACCTCACATGGCGTGCTCGACTGAACGATGCCACAAGGGAGCAAATAGCAAATGGGTTGCACGAACATGCACAAGGCACCCAAGCGGTCACAACTTAGCAAAACTAATACCGGTACCCTCGAACGAAATGACCTGACCTAAATGCGCTCGGTCGGGCAACCTCACATGACGTGACACGGCGCACCCGACCGAACGATGCCACAAGGGAGAAAATGACAAACGGGCCGCTTGAACGCGCACAAGGCACCTGAATGGTCACAACTTAGCAAAAATAATACGGGTGCCCTCGAATGAAACGACTCGGCCCGAACGCGCTCGGTCGGGCGACCTCACATGGTGCAACACGGTGAATGATGCCACAGGGGAGAAAATGGCGAATGAGCCTCCCGAACGTGTACAAGGAACCCTGGTGGTCAAAACTTAGAAAAACTGATACAGGCACCCTCGAACGAAATGGCCCAACCCGAACGCTCCCAGTCGGGTGACGTTACACAACGCAACACGGCGCGCCGGACCGAACGATGCCACAAGGGAGAAAATGGAAAACGGGCCACCTGAATGTGCACAAGGCACCCGGGCGGTCACAACTTAGAAAAACTAATACGGGCAGCCTCGAACGAAACGACCTGACCCGAACACGCCCAATCAGGCGACCTCACACGGTGCGCTCGAACGAACGATGCCACAAGGGAGAAAATGGAAAATGGGCTACCTGAACGTGCACAAGGCACCCGAGCAGTCACAACTTAGCAAAACTGATATGGGCGCCCTCGAATGAAACGGCCCGACCCAACCCAAATGCGCTCAGTCGAGAGATCTCACACAGCGCGACACGGTGCGCCCGACTGAACGATGCCACAAGGGAGAAAATGGCAAACGGGCCGCCCAAACGTGCATAAGGCACCTGGGCGATCACAACTTAGCAAAACTGATACGGGCACCCTCGAACGAATCGGCTTGACCTGAACGCACCCGGTCGGGCGCCCTCACATGGAATGACATGGCGCGCTCGACCGAACGATGCCACAAGGGAGAAAATGGAAAATGGGCCACTCGAACGTGCACAAGGCACCTAGGCGGGAACAACTTAGCAAAACTAATACGGGTGCCCTCGAACAAAACGGCCTGACCCAACCCAAACGCGCCTGGTCGGGCGACCTCACACAACGCGAAACGACGCGCCCGATCGAACGATGCCACAAGGGAGCAAAAGGCAAATAGGCTGCTTAAACGTGCACAAGGCACCCAGGCTTTCACAACTTAGAAAAATTGATACAGGCGCCCTCGAATGAATCGGCCTGACCCGAACGCACCCAGTCGGGCACCCTCACATGGCGCTCCCGACCGAATGATTCCACAAGGGAGAAAACAGCAAACAGGCCACCCGAACATGCACAAGGCACCCGGGCAGTCACAACTTAACAAAACTGATATGGGCGCCCTTGAACGAAACGGCCCATCCCGACCTGTATGCGCCCGGTCGGGCGACCTCACATGATGCAACACGACACCCCTGACCGAATGATGCCACAAGGGAGAAAACAAAAACGAGCCACCCGAATGTGCACAAGGCACCAGGGTGGTCACAACTTAGAAAAACTGATACGGGCACCCTTGAATGAATCGGCCCGACCCGAATGCACCCGGTCAGGCGCCCTCACACAGTGCGCCTGACCGAACGATGCCACAAGGGAGAAAACAGAAAACGGGCCACCCGAATGTGCATAAGGCACTCGGGCAGTCACAACTTAGCAAAACTGATACGGATGCCCTCGAATGAATTGGCTCGACCCGACCTGAACGAAACGACTCGACTCGACCCGATCGCGCCCGGTCGGGTGACCTAACACAGCGCGACACGGCGCACCCGACCAAATGATGCCACAAGGGAGAAAACGGTAAATGGGCCACCCGAACATGCACAAGGCACCCGAATGGTCACAACTTAGCAAACCTGATACGGGTGCCCTTGAACGAATCGGCCCAACCTGAACGTGCTCGGTCGGGTGCCCTCACATGACACGACACGACGCACCCGACCGAATGATGCCATAAGGGAGAAAATGGCAAATGGTCCACCTGAACGTGCACAAGGCACCTGGGCAGTCATAAATTAGCAAAACTGATACGGGTGCCCTCAAACGAAACGGCTCGACCCAACCCGAACGCACCCAGTCAGGCGACCTCACATAGCGTGACACGGCGCGCCAGAATGAACGATGCCACAAGTGAGCAAATGAAAAATGGGCCACCCGAATGTGCACAAGGCACCTGGGTGGTCACAACTTAGAAAAACTGATACGAGCGCCCTCGAATGAAATGTCCCGACCTAAACGCGCCTGGTCGGGCTACCTCACATTGCGCAACATGGCACGCTCGACCGAACGATGCCACAAGGGAGAAAATGGAAAATAGGATGCCTGAACATGCACAAGCTGGCACCCAAGTGCTCACAACTTAGCAAAACTGATACGGGTGCCCTCGAACGAAACGGCCCGACCCAAACGCACCTAGTCGGGCAACCTCACACGGTGCGACACGACGCACACGAACGAATGATGCCACAAGGAAGAAAATGGAAAATAGGGCATCCGAACATGTACAAGGCACTCGGGCAGTCACAACTTAGAAAAATTGATATAGGTGCCCTCGAACGAAACGACCTGACCTGAATGCGCCCGGTCGAGCGACCTCACACGACACGACACGACGCGCCTGAACGAACGATGCCACAAGGGAGCAAATGAAAAACGGGCTACCCAAATGTGCATAAGGCACCCGGGTGGTCACAACATAGCAAAACTGATACGGGTGCCCTCGAACGAAACGACCCGACCTGAACGCGCCCGGTTGGGCGACCTCACACTGCGCGACATGACGCACCCAACCGTGGTTGGGGGCACACATTAAAAGTGAACCAAGGAGTGAGTGCATCACGTCTTTAATATTTTATGAAACTCCTTAGAAGTCCCATCATAACCACCTTCCATCTTCATCACAATGTGATATGTCAACTAAAGATATCTTATTATGTTGCTCCAACCATTCAAAAAGGGGACCCACGTTAGATTATTATTTATTAAAGGAGAGGCCAAAGAAATTAATTTCCAAACCGTTGTAATAGCGACACTTCCATCTAAATGTCACAAGAGTGACACTTAGCTCTAATCCGTCATAATTCTGACACTTTTGCCCAAACTGTCACAATAGCGATGCTTTTTCCCAAACTGTCACAATAGTGACGCTTTCCTACAAACTTCGCAATAGCGACACTTAGCTCTAATCCGTCGCAATTTCGACGATGTTGCCGAAACTATCGCAATTCTGACGCTTTTCTACAAACGTCGCAAGACTGACACTAACCTCTAAGTGTCGCAATACTAACACTTGTCTCCAAACATCGGTATAGCGACAGTTATGGGCAGGATTTGAAAAATTGATAAAATTTGGGGAAATTTCCAACATTTGGTCAAAAGTGTCAGAACCAAAGTGTCAGAATTTCTGCCAAATGTACTAGTGTGCGAACCTCAAGGCAGATGAGGAGGTCAAACCCTTTTTACAGGCATGTATGAAGCTACTGCGTAACCCAAAGGCTATGGAGAATCTTCAAGCATTAATATATAGATGCGCAGCATGGCCTAACCTACCCCTAGGAATCAAGGATGTGCACAAACTATACAAGAAATGCACCGGTAGGGAGATGCGGTTAACAACACAGATCGGTGACTACGAAATGGATCAGTTTATTTTGGGCCTCGGGTCAGATGCGAATGTACTATAAAAAAAAACGTGGCAATGGATGGGAGAACCTAAGTTGGAGTGGTCCACTATCTGGCTGCGTATGGCCAATCAGCAGAAGATCATACCCTTGGGGAGACTATTGAAGATTGTGGTAGATATCGCAGGGGTCAAGGTCCAAGCTGATTTTGAAGTAATTCATATTGTAGAAGATGTGGGCCCCTACCTTCTGCTCCTAGGGTTAGACTGGACCATAGATATGGGAGGCATCATTAATTTGAAGAAGAGAAGCATGGTATTTCAAAATAACGGTACAAGGGTGATAATACCATTAGATCCTGCGGAAGGAGAAAAATATACAGAGCCAGTGCGCAACGAAGAAGATGTAGATCGCATTTATAAGTTGACTACATAGGATGAAGATTGGATCAACCCCACAGAAGATGGTGTACTCTGCTGGGAAAAGGATAGTGAATGCTTCTCTGACTCCGACGGGGAGATGGAGAACTGGAAAAATCGGTTACATGATGTCTTTGCGGTGTGATGTCTTCGGGTCACAAAGGACTTCCGTTGCATTTCATCAAAGGTAGGAGACCTACCCTATTTTGATGGTTCTGGTAATATTAAGGAATTTTTGCGAACACTCGAAGCTGAGGTTCCCAGAGAATGAAGGTTATGAGCCCTTGATCTATCTATGCATGCAACACCTGTACGATGGTGGGATACACATAAGGAGACGTTCCAGGATTGGGAGGGCTATCGAGACATGATGCTCCTGTTATTTGAACCTCCGGCGGAGATACGGGTCAATACGTTCCTTGGTCTAGGGGATCAACGTGAGCACTTGGTTGCATGGATAAAGACATGGGGTGACTGAACTACAGAAGAGTGGATCCACTTGTTCATTCATACGTTGGGTCTAATCCCTACTGCATGGTACCTAGATGCAGAGCTCCATCAATGCACCCATCATTAGGAAACTTTGAAGGATGACTTCATAGGAACATTCAGACTGATAGGGAGTTCAGAGGCGCTTGAAGAAGCTCTGCAGGATCTAGATACATTTTTGTTTGGCAAATCCAGCTCCTCTATAGTATTCGGGGCCCTGACATGGGAAACACAGATGTAGGATATTGTCAATTTTCGCAGCTTGGCAAGGGAAGAAGGTGAAGATGACCCGCGGTCTGTATCTATCCCAGAATCAGAAGGGGAGCGCATTGTTGCAGGACCTCCACTATAAGAGGTGGATGTCACTAAGCCTCTCAAGCTGTGAGAAGTCAATATTGGGATGGAATAGCACCCTAAGTTCGCTAAGATTGGGGACTATTGGGATGAGGATACAGTAGGCAAAGTGGCAGAATTACTCAAAGAATACCAAGACTTGTTCCCAACAAAATTTTCGGAGCTGAAGGGGATCACGGGGGACTTAGGGGTCATGCATATCACTCTCAAACCAAATGCGCACCATGTGAAGCAGCAACTCTATAGGTTGAATCCCAAGTATAGGTAGAAGGTCAAGGAAGAAATCGATAAAATTACCACTGTAGGTATCATCGAACCTATGGAGCAGTCAGACTGGGTCAGCCCGATGGTGGTTCAAGAGAAAAATAATAAGGGGGAGATTTGGATCTGTGTCGACCTGTGCAAGTTGAATGATGCCTGCGTTCATGATCCATTCCCTACACCATTCTCAGACAAAATTTTGGACATCATGGGAGGGTAGGAAGCATACTCCTTCACAGACGGCTTCTCAAGATACCATCAAATTAGAATCACACCTAAGGACCGCAGCAAAACCATGTTCACCACTGAGTGGGGATCTTTTCAGTATATTGTCATGTTTTTTGGGCTCAAGAAGTTATCTTCTCGCGGGTCGTTGTCACAGTATTCAAGGAATTCATCCACAAATTCCTAGAAGTATATTTCGATGATTGTACTGTCTTCAGCTTGGTAAAGGCACATGTATCAAACCTATGCATGATGTTGGACGCCTGCCAAAAACACCAGATTTCCCTAAATATCAAGAAATGTATCTTCTGCGTACCCTTCAGAATCTTGCTTGGCCACATAGTTTGCTGGCAAGGACTGATGGTGGATCTTGCCAAAATCACAGTTATCATAAACTTGCCAGTACCAACAATGGAGAAACAGTTGCACTCGATCCTTGGACACACAGGATACTACAGGAAATTCATTCAAGGATATGCGCTGATTATGACCCCTATGGAAAAATTGCTCAAGAAGGATGTTTCGTTCTTTTGGAAAGATGAGTGTCAAAAGAGCTTTGAGTTACTTAAGGAAAAGTTGGTCTCAGTGCCTATTCTCATCTTTCCTGATTGGGAGAAGGTATTTCATGTTCACGTTGATGCGTTGGGCATTGCTCTCAGGGTTGTCCTTACGCAGCTGGGAGAAGAAGATATCGACCATCTGGTTTCCTTTGCAAGTAGGAAAATCTCTGGTGCAGAATGCTACTACTCCACTACATAGCGGGAGGGATTGGCCATGGTATATGCTTTGCATAAATATCAACATTACTTGTTATGAGGACACTTCAAAATTTTCACCGACCATTCAGCCTTGAAGTACATGGTAAATAAGCCTGTGTTGGGAGGGAAAATCTGACGATGGCTACTGCTATTTCAGGCGTATGACTTTGAAATCATCGTCAATCTGGGAAAGTTGAATGTTGGGCCAGATCACTTGTCCTGAATTGAGAGTGGTGAGAAGCCAACCAACCTAGAGGATAGATTGCCTGATGCGCAGATATTTTCTATTAAGGTATTGGATGCACACTTCGCTGATATCATTCAGTTCTTGACTACTGGGAGGGAACCTCTAGAGTACTCGGTACAACAGAAGAAAGAATTAGTCACCCGAGCCACAGATTTTACCATCATCATAGGTCATTTATATAATATGGGAGCTAAAGAAATGTTGCGGAGATATGTTTTGGAGCATGAAAGGCATGCTATCTTGGCAAAGGCTCATGACAGAGTAGCAGGAGGTCACTACGTAGGGAAAGCAATGACACAAAAGATCTTGAGAGCTAGGTTATGGTGGCCAACCCTGAATAGTGATGCTCACTATTATTGTAAAGCCTGTGATACATGCCAACGAACAGGGAGGCTGTCCCGAAATGCCCCTTCAACCACAAATGGCTCTACAAGCATTTGATAAATGGGCCATTGATTTCATAGGGCCTATCAACCCACCAGGGAAGAAGACAGGTGCGTGCTACATTATTAGTGCCACTGATTATGTAACCAGGTGGGCCGAAGCACAAGTAGTAAAGGATTGTACAGCAAAGACCGTTGCACATTTCATCTTTGAACAAATCCTGACCAGATTTGGATGCTCGAAGATCCTCATGAGCGACAGAAGTACACACTTTGTTAATGAAACAATCCAAGCTTTGACTGAGGAGTTCCAAATCCATCATGCGAAGAGCACATCATATCACCCACAAGAAAATAGCGTGATTGAAGCTTTTAACAAAATCTTGGAGCAAGCGTTGAAAAAGGTATGCAACGTTGATCGCAACGATTGGGATGTGCGCATCCCATCGGTTATTTGGGCCTATCAAACAACCTACAAGAAGCTAACGAGGAAAACCCCATTAATGATGGTATATGGTAAAGAGGCCGTTATGCCAATGGAGTATATTTTTCCTAGTCTACGTATCATAGCATTTACAAACATGCTATAACCTGACATCATGGAGGAGCGATTAGCACAACTTATGGCTTTGGAGGAAGATCGGTTTCTCACTAATTTCCATCAACAAGTTCAGAAGGCCCACGATAAAGCCTGGCATGATCGAAATATTCACCAAAATACATTAGCAGAGGGCGAATTGGTCCTCTTATATGATAGCAAGTTTGCAAATCATCCAGGGAAGTTCCGACAGCACTAGCTTGGTCCCTACACCGTTAAGGAAGTCACGGATGGTGGAGCTATTAGGCTAGCTACCCTGCATGGTGATGTGCTACTAGGATA
The DNA here is from genome assembly GCA_034641835.2 of Pinus albicaulis. Taxonomy (NCBI): domain Eukaryota; kingdom Viridiplantae; phylum Streptophyta; class Pinopsida; order Pinales; family Pinaceae; genus Pinus; species Pinus albicaulis. Next base: position 1,016,093,992 of record CM076580.1, on the reverse strand, counting down.
CATCAATGGTAGTCGGCTCAAACCGTATTGAATAAAATGACTATATGGCCATAATATTTGTGCAAGCGTAGGTGGAAAACCATCCATCACAGTGGCTCGGGATGAGTCACAAGATTGTGTTGGGGGATTTTTGGAACAGGGTCTCCTACAAAGCTGCGAATTTGGTCCATTTTGTATATTTTTTATTATATTTAGTCTAACGCAAGGGTTTTGGGGTGCGTCAAAGCCCCTAATTCATTGTAAGTGAGTCAAGGGTAGACCAAGAGTCCGCAAACCATGGTTTGCAGACCATTGGATGCGTAGGCTAAAGTAGTATAAATGGTTGAGCCTTTTTGAGTCGATAGGTAGAGGATGAATGGAGATTGATGTGAAGTATGAATTGCTAGATCTTGGGTTGGGTTGTTTGGGTTAGGACTCCTGTTGGCCGTGTGTGCGGAGATCCTCTGTTCTGCTGTGTGTGGACCCTGCTGGTTGTGTGCGTAGGTGGTATTTGGGGAATGTGAGAGGATTTTAATAAGTAATATATGTGAAGTATTACTGAAACATATGATGTTGTCCAAATCTGTTCTGTTATGATTGATGTGAACTGAGATTGTCTAAGTAAGCTGTGAACTCGTCTGTTTATCTCTGTGGTATGAAAGTATCTACACTTAGTATATTACTGTGATGTGACTGTTGTTGCACTTACTGATTGTATCTTTGTTAATAAACGCGAACTATCTGAGTTGAAAATATTGGCTGCGATTATGATATTTTATTGTTGTAATTGATGATACACATGTGGATGCGAACCTGCTAGAGAAGATATGATAAGAAATATAGTCTGGTTACGTTTTGGAACCCTGCGAATCACCCTTCTACGTAGATTTTCTAATTGCGGGCTTGCATTATTACCTACTCTCTCTCAGGGTACGGAAACCTGGTTCCAGCACCCTCCCATACTACTTCAGGTGAGACTTTGACCTGTGCAAGTGGGTCATTGTCGAAAAGGCCAGTAGTATAGGGATTTTTTGGCAAACCTTCACCTCTGAACTTGGGTCAGGACCCCTCGAGCCAACAGGGCCTATGATAATGACTTGGTGAAGGGAAGCTAGTGGAGCTCATGCTTTGTGAGCGCATCATTGGCAACGTTCACATCATTTGACTACTTGAATATAGTCGTGAAATAAAGTGGGAAAAAAGTAATCGATGGGGAACATTTTTGCGGAAGTACCAACCTAGACAGGTGGCTGCCACAAGCTATGCTATAGAAATCATTTAAGACATGTTCATTTTTCTCCAAGGTAAGGCATCATCGAATAATGGTTTCAATTCCACAATGGTAGAGGAAATCACCATAAGAAGGTAACATGGGGCTTGGTGGTGAATCCACCTTCAATAACTGCGAGTGAGTTGAGGGTTGAACTTATGAGTTCGAAGAAAGAGAAGGATATCACCATAATAAGGGTTGTCCGCAGATATGACGAAAAAATTGTTATTATAGGAAATAATCATTGTAAAGAGACCCTTGGGATTCTATGGGGAGTTCCACGATGAATTTTGTAAGGATAGGAGCTTTCTTGATTTTCAGGGAAGCAAACTTTAAGTTGAATTCTTGCAAAATAATTACCCATCAGACATACTTATGGTTCATCATACATTGAGTGAGAAATTATATAAGGGGGTTAATGTTTTCTATTATGGTGGTGTTTCACAAGATGATTTAGTGTCAAAGATTATGTACTGCATGTACAAGGGCTATGGCTATTTTTTCTACTTGCTCATACTTTAAAGTAGGCCCAAAGAGTTTTTTGATTATGTAATAGATGTCATGTTCTCTATTATCTATTCCTTCTTGGACTAATACCCCTGCAATGAAAACTTCAGATGCTGATAAGTAGAGGGTATAATCCTTGGTATAGTTAGAAGGGATAATAAGCGGTGCCTATGATAATGTATCTTTCAATGCCTAAAATTATTTTTGAGCTTCTTCGGCCCAGTTGAAGGGAACATCCTTGCGAATAAGGCATAAGAAAATGTGCACAAAAGTGGCGTAATTGGGGACAAATTGACGTAAAAAGTTGGCCTTAACTTGTAGGCTTTGTAATTGCTTCACAATTTTTGGAAGTGGGTTTTCTCGAATGGCTTTAACCCTCATAGCATCAACTATAATAGCTTGTTTGGAAATAATGAATCCCAACAGTCATCCCATGTTGACGCAAAAGACACGCTTGTGAGGTTTCAAGCATAGGTTATATTGTTGACACCTCTCAAAAACCAGGTAGAGATCTTAGAAATGGTTTGAGCGTTGTTTGGATTTCACTATAAGGTTGTCCAAATAAGATATTATAAGATGATCCAAGTCACAAAAGATGTATTTCATGGCCTGTTGAAAGGTAAAACCAACGTTTTTAAGGCTAAAGGGAATTACTCGATAGGTGAATGTGCCCCATTAGGTAGTACAAGATGTTTTGTATTGATTAGTATGTTGTATTTGAATCTGGTTATACCCTGATAAGCCATCCAACATTAGAGAAATTTTAAGGTCTAAAATGGGCCTCCTAACGAATATTATAAAATAATATTAGATTACATCATCAAATTTTAGAAGGAAAAAATGAAAACTACTTTTTAAATTCATATTTTTAACTTATCTCCCTACGATTTTACTCAAATTTAAGGTGGAAGCACTCATTTTGTTATCATTCCCCCTATTTCCCAAGGTTGAGAATGGAACTGAAGGAGGTAACTTCAAACCAATCTTTAGGTCTAGTAGCTAGCCCTACCAAAACCAGAGAGAGCTCTCTCAATGGCAGTTTTGTAGCCAATGAGATGACAGGATATGTAATGATCTTAGGCTAGTTATAAATCTCATTAAATTAGGGTTTTGTTTGTTTTTAATTTTTGCTCGATAGGAATGACAGTCAAGGATCTAGGTCTAGGTTTTATGTGTGATTTCAAAGGTTCAAATGCAGAGACAAGGATGAGGCCATGTAGGTATAATTAAGAACATACTTTAATCATCATTTTGTATAGGGTTTGAAAAGACAGAGAGATTCAAAAAGAGCATGTTAAATGAATTCATTCATTAGAAGAGTAGAAACCCATTCATGAAAATCTTATAGAACAAATCATGAAAAACAATATTTCTGTTCATAGAATCTTAATATCAACATATAGAAGCATACATTTGATGGCAAGAAAACATAACATTCAACTTGATGAGGTTATAGATACAAAACAATGCTCATAAGCATACCACTAGAGTCCCAAGATTATTGCTGCAACATGTCTTTGATTTTACTGAAAAAAGTTTGTACAATAGCTCCACACTGCAAATAACGACTATCCAAGCTCTAAAATGACTTGAGTTGGACTACATATAGAAAATATAAGTCACGAAACCTCATTGGGTCAAAACCTAATCCAAAATACATCATAAATGCACTCTATGAGTCATTACCTAGAATCTAGGGAAGTTAGAAACAATCCCCTCAAATTTAGCTAATAACTTGGAGTGTATGTCCCTTTGATTAATTGCATGATTCCTCCAGAATGAGAGGTAAAAAAAACTTTCCTATCAAAAAGAAACCTCATAGGACAATTGCACCTTGAGTTTGTATTTTTCTGGCTTACAACTGTCAAAAGGAATCCAAGACAGAAGCGTCGCGCCTCCTAGCAGAAGCGTCCTGCCAATTTGAAGGTGAATTTGAATGACTTTTAGGAATCCATTTACAAATATGAAAGTTATGCTATGTAGCCCTATGTGTCATATTTCCATCCCAACCCTAAAACTGTGAAAATACTCCCTGGAAGGCCTTCAAAAACGAATTCTCCCAACCTCTCTCCAGAAGCGCCGCACACAGGAAAAATGAGTGGCAGAAGCATGAAATAAGGGCTATTTTTTGGATTTTTCTTTAAAATTGGAGGGTGACATGCCAACCTAAGACCATATATGTGATGTATAATTCAAAATCTATCTGACCATATAAAATTTTATTCATTTATATGCTCTGAGAAAAATTTTCACACCACTGCGCGACGCTTCTCCAATGACCAATTTTCCAGAATTTCAAAAAAATCACCAAAAATACTCAAAATACTCAAAATATTCTGAAATTTGTTTCATGACATCCTTGGATGATAAAATAAAGAACTAGGGATGCCTCAGCAAGCAGACCTAAGTTTTATTTATCTTTTAGCTTAATTAAGGTTTCCTTAAGATGTTTCCTCAAATTCTTCACCCTCACCTTGGCGATTTGGTTCCTAGTGAAATAATGTCTTACCATATGCCTCTAGAGGTTGTTATCTCTTTCTTCCTTCTTAAAATGTTTCTCAATATGAATATTTACCCTGTCAAGTCGCAACTCTTTATCTTTCTCAATTTCAGCAACGATAAACTCATCAAAGGTTAGTTGACCTAATGGAGGGGATGACTCTCTTTCTTGCTCTTTTTGCCTAGTTAACCCTCTTGTTCTTGGCCTCCTTGGTTTTTTTCAGCTTCTATGTCCTCTAACTGATCAACATCCACCACTTATTTTCCTTTACCTTTATCTACCTCACTATTCACCTTTGGTTTGCTTTGGAGCAACCGTTTTACCTTCAATTTCATATTTTCTTGTTGTAGGAAGGTAATCAAGAAAATTTCCTTTGAGAGGTTGTCCTTCAAATCTACTATCTCTACATCATTTTACTTTATTATCTCCTCAATTGTCTTTCCTTTCACCTGCTCTTCCATTTCAATCTCCATGGGTGATTTTTCCTCATGTTGCTGCAATGGTGACTCATCCTCATGCATGAGTGGCTCACTATCATGAATAGGTGGATTTTCCATGATTCGTCTTTGTTCAGTTGTAGTTTCAAGTGAAATTACACCTTTGATGGTCTTAGGAGCGAAAAAAATCCTCTTATATTTCTCATAGGTTTGAGTGATATCAATCCTAAGCACCTTTGGAACCTCCATTTGCCTACTTGAAGAGCCAACCTCCTTTGGTTGTGCTCATGTTGATGGTGTGCTATGAATGATGGGTGGATTAGTAGTAGGCACTGAGGCAACTATTTCCATGACATTTTCCCAAGTCATATTGATTGCTGAGAGCTGATGCAAAACAATAAGCTTGACCAAACCATGGTGGAACAAACTAGGATGATGATATTTCCCTTTGCTCTGTACATTTTCACTCATCTTGACCTAACTCCTGAATAAATAATTAGGAAAATTGAGTGGCTTAGTAGAAATTAAGTGCATCAATAACCTAATATAGTATTGGTACAGTCTTGAGAATCTCCCTTCACATGTAAAACATTTCATAATTATCTTCATCAAAGGGGCATATTTATCAAGTAAATTTATGAAAGGAAGGATTTTCTCAAGAGCATATTTGCAATGAGGTTTCAGGAACATTTTGTATTTCTCAAGGTCCAAATCCATCCATTTGAACTAGATTTCTCCATGGTTCGGGATAATTGTTGCTGAAGTAATAAAATCTAATGATATGGTGGATTCAATGCTAGCTATGATGGCCTCGTCTCTCCTGAAACTAGTAGAAAAATGGCTTGTCAATTAAGCATGATCGCCTACCTCCTGAATTCTCTCACAAATCCTCAAACAACCACCGTTTTCAAAACATATCTTGGCATAAGTAGAAGAATTTATTTCCTAAAATTTGGATGGATCAAACCTGGAATAGTGGACTCCCTTTTGAATCTTCTTTTCACCTTCCATGGTGTTTTTCAACAATGAATACCCTAGCTTGATTTAGTGAATAGGGAAGGTGGAAAATTAGGAAAACATGGGATAGCAGTAGGGTGGTTTTAGGGAAAGAAATGAGGTGGAAGGAAGCTAAGGAAAAATCCTTAAAAAATTATGGATGTAGGGTGATGCGTTGGATATAAGCTGCAAGTGGAATTTTTAGAAATGGACATGAGGAAGGTACCCAAAATGTCAAAACATAGGGTTTTCTTAGTTTTAATGAAAGTGTTAGAAAATTATAAATTACAGAGCAATGAAACACATAAAATATGCGAAAAACACAAGCATAAAAAACACATAAAACCAGAGAGACACAAATATATGTGGTTCACCCAATTTGGGCTACATCCACCCTGAACAACCAGTCCTTGCTTCCTATTATCCAGCAAAATGAAGAGACACAACCTACAACAGATCCGTTGTAATATCCTCTGTTCTCTCTCACAGTCTCCCTATCTGTTTCTTGCTATGAGAAAACTCATACAATACACAGCCGCAATACAATACCCTCATACAAAGCGAGGGGTTTCCTTCTAGGGAAAAAAACTCTAAACTAATCATAACTTCTACCATCATATCATCGCCTAATGAAAGACCTAGATTGAATAGAAATTACTATACTTTTACAAGGCAATTTTACATCTGTTTTTAGCTTCAGGGGTGTTGCCCCCGAAACCCCCCGCCAGGGGAGGGCTCCATAAATTCGTAGCCGCTCCCCCCCCGCTGGACCCCCCAGGCAGAGTTTAATTATAAGCGGTGTTGCCACCCCCATTAAGGTATAGGGGTCCAACGCTGTGATACAAAATAAACAAGATAATCAGGCTCCACAACCAACAACAAAAACATAGTGAAACTAGGGTTTCAATGAAAATGGTGACAAGGAAGGGAGTGAGTGATAGGGGGTGTTAACACTGGAAAATCGTACAGCAGAAGACGACATCAATTAATGTTGAGCCCAAGGATTTATAGGACAGGAATACATTATGGAATCAATATGTATTTAAAATCTCTAAGGTTTTGAGAAAATCAGATTTGAACTAGTCATAAATGCTCAAATGTGTACTTTTTCCTTTGAGAAGAGCGCCTTTTTGCCCGATAAGCATGCATTCCTGGAAATGGAAAAAAATCACTTTCTGGGACCACAAAAATCAAAGGACAGTTAATCCTTATGTGAAAACCACCTAAGGACAGACATCAGCGCCTCCTTAGACATTATGTGAGCACACAATGGAATCACACCTCTCCTTTGGGTCACCATCCATCATGTACCATGGGAGGGAAGGAGGATTTGAAGCTCACCTATATAAACCCACCAAGAGATGAAAAAATGGTGATCACAAGGTTATGTTGGCCAAAGTTGCCCCAAGAAACACCAACATTGTGTGTGACCCGGAGCTGGAGTTAAAGAGGACTCGATAGTTGGCCACCCAACATCTTAGTCCACCACAACATAGAGAGAGAGTGAGACTGCATCAGAGGTAGAGCTTGGAAGGCAACATCCTTGCATCGATACCTAGAGCCATTGCCTAGGTGCCCTTTCACAAGTGGGTAAAATTTCTTCTCCATTTCAAACGTTTAATAAGAAGAGGCCATCGAGCCATCATTTGCATTATTATTGTTTGGAACTCTCTATATAGCTTCTATATATTTGTGTTTTTAGTTTTAGTTTAATCACAACATACTTCAACATACTTCTTCCATTAAGTTTTATGCTTTTGAGCTCCCCCACTTTCTGCCTATTACCAATAGTTTAGAGAGTAGACCACACTCTCTAAGCTTGTGCAATTTCGTACACCCATGCGAACAATCCACAACAACAGGATTGGTGACTCCTTTGACGTGTTTCTAGTTTATGTGGTTGTGCCATCTTTTGCAGGAGACCCTTTGTCTATGTTGGAGTGGATCTAACAGTCCTCTTACCCATATTGTAATCCCTAGACTCACTGAGGTGACATATTGAAGAAGGCAGCTCCTAATATTTTTCCTTGCAGGATTTTTGCACGTAGTTTTTCCTCACAGAGGCGCATTGCACGCATTCAGGAGTGACCTGTGCGCAGGAAGGCACACCTGTCAAGGGATTTTGCATGAAAATTACAGAACATTTCCATAGTGGTTGGTTCCTCCTTTCTTGGAGCAACCTTAGTTGGGAACCCTAGTCAGTCTCCCAACACCACACTGCACACCACTCCCTCCTCGTCCCCTAGGGGGCAGAGGAGCGCATCCCATACGGGAAGCCAGTTGAATTCAAAAAATGGTACGTCATAGACTAACCCTCGTTCTAACTAGAACTTCGTGTCTTCACACATTTCCATGGTGTCAACCTCCCAGTCACCCTTCTTAGCGGCGTTGAATCTACTGTATTTGAACAAGATCACAAATGACCCCATCACACACGATCCCAATTGGCCTCCCATGCCCACGAAGCTCCATTCAGACATACCAAAGTTTGAAGGCAAGCAAGCGAAAGACCTAGGAAATCATATAATGACCTTTCACTTGTGGTGCTCATTGAATATCATCATCGATGATACTATTCGGTTGAGGCTATTTCAATGCACTCTCACAGTAGTGGCCACGAAATGGTACGTGGATCAACCCCCTGCTTCACATGGAACCTTTAGCACCCTCGCTACCATGTTCCTTACATACTTTTAGTTGCCCATTCACCATGATTCGGGAATGGAGTTATTGACTCATTTCAGACAATCCCCCTCTACCCATATTTCAGAACGTCTCCATGAGTGGAGGCGGCATCGCAATTTATGCAAAGCATAACTCGATGACCGATTCCTTTTAGATTTGTTCTTGAAAACTCTGATGGTGGAGATTTCAAACGATGTGGCGCAACATAATCCCACATTCGAAGAGGACATAATTAGTAAAGCCCAGCAGCTTAACCTGATCTACACATAGTCAACATACATATACAATATCCTACCCAACGCCCCGTGCCTGCAATATTATCAATAATTTCTAGGCGTGTCTAACTCTGCAGATGGAATTATTAGGTCAATGACCCAAGGGTACCTAGGCATCAACAGTCAGAATCCTGGTTACACACATGGGTCTACCCAGAACATTTCTCAGCCCCGATTTCAAATTCATCATATGCAGCAACAAAATTTGACTAATAGGGTGCAAGCGTATCACCATGGAGGACTTTATCCTCCGGCTGAGAGGACCCAGTACGCAGGAAGAAAAACTGATGAAAGAAATCCCCCCCAATGGCCAAGTGCAAACATGGGATAGAAATATGCTCAGTCCCAAGCACATAACCCACCTATGAAAAGCAATGCACAGGTGAACTTTGTGCAGTCGTCCCAAAATCAAGCACACCAGTATGATCAAGAGAATTATCCTCCTAACGTGGTTAAGAGAAATGTAAAAAAAAAGCCCAAAGGGAACCCTGGACAGGGGGTAGCAACCAGCAGCGCCCACCACGATCTCAGGATGGAGGTAACTCCAACCAGAATCAGAACCAGGAGCCAAGAAATGCCCAAAGGCAAGGCAAAAGGCCACCTCTACGAACAAACAATTCTTGTTCAATATGTGGTGAGTACGGCCACTATACTCACCACTATCCCAAATTCCATGAGCTTAAAAAGCTTCAAAGTAACTAAGGACAAGGAGGATCTTCCTAGACAACTGCGGTTATGCAAGAACCCTTCCCCCATCAAGGAATGGTCAGCACTTAGCAGCAAAACCCTGAAGATTATGGGAAAAACAACCATGCAATTTACATGGCAGGGGAAGAAATGTTTTTCCAAACTTGGAATCGCAGCAACGACACCCCACCAGATACCAGTACTTCAGGGGCTAGTATGAGCGTACCGATTGCACCTTTAACCATTCCAAAGATTCCTTTGGAACCATTGCCAAAAATGGTAAAAGGGCCTAATAGGCGAGTAGATAACTACTCCAAAGCGACCCACAATTACAACATCGTAGACGATTTATCTCAATCACCTGTTGCTATTTCTACATTGGAAGTACTGCATTCATGCCCAAAGCAACGGAAAGCCCTACTTTCCACATTAGGCACTGTCGACCCTACCAACACACACATGATGGCTTTTGACTTAGACAAAGCCACCCCTAGGCTTCCCTCCATGGTTGCCTTCCAGATACCAGTATCGGTACAGAATATCACTATTCATCGATGTGTCATTGACGAGGGTGCATCCACATGCATCATGTCAAAGAATTTATGGCAGAAGTTAGGAGCCCCGGAACTCAAACCTTCTGTCATCACACTCAGAGCATACGATAGTCATCCCTCGACCCCCATCGATCTCTTCCAAAATGTACCGATCTGTTTAGCTGGCAATATGATCCACATAGAAATCTAAGTCTTGGATGCTCACTTGGATTACAATATACTCCTTGGGCAGAGTTACATGTATGCCATGTCTTCCATAGCATCCTTCATCTTCCGCATCATGATGTTCCCCCACGAGGACCGAATCATCATAGTAGACCATCTGACACACAGTAAAAAGCGTCCCTTGACCATCAAAAATGTAATTCTACCCTATGTAGATACAACCGTAGATGATCTTTCACGGTATCAAGAATATGGTCCTAGCCAATTCAAACTGTCATCCGTCATAGGGTCACTCCTAGGAGATCCTCCCATTATCCCTGAGGTATCGCCCGATGCCACAGAGGCCCCGGTATGCATGATGTCCACATCAAGCACTAAGGTTAGTCAAGACACGGACTCAAGCAGTAACGACACCGAGGCATCAACTACTGCAGCCTCCCTAGTCTACGCCGCCTCCCAAACTCCTTTCCTCTACCTACCTCCTAGCTTCAACTCCCATAAGGTCTTGGAAACACTGGTATTACCCAATATATCATTGGAATTCCCAGTGTGGTATCTCTTTCCCCCTCCAGGAACGGCAGCTACCAATGTTAATGCATTTGGGTTAAATCCCCTCGGTCCTGAGGAGCCCCAACCTACCCAAGCAGCAGTCGAAACCATTCCCGCAAGATAAATCCCCATTGCGAAACCAGTGACCATGACCAATAAAATCACCAAGAAAGGAAATAAAGTGGTGAATCCCACCATGCAAAGGGAGTCATCAGCCTGCACTATATGTGATGTCACAGGACACCCTACCCACATATGCCCGGAATTAGACAAGTTAAAACCACTCCTCGGCTGCGAGGCAGGCACCTCAAAAAGATGGTACCATAAAAAGGAACTTGACACCAATATTACAGGAAAACTTCTGTGTAACAATCATGCATGCACTCTTTGTGACACCTATGGGAACTATACCCACCATTGTCTAGAAATACCATGATATAGGGATGCCTTACATGCTATCGAGCGATCCTATCAAGAGGATCCCTCCATCCAGTCTATCAATGACGAGCCGCGTACCATCCTATACTTGTAAGAGGAGCATATATTCGTAGAAATACCCTTGGTAATGCCCATTATACGTTGTACGCTACGTGATGAACATGACCACTACCTCGAAGAGTGTGCCACATTGGAACTCATTCATAGATGGTATCCAATCGAATGATTTTAATACGTGGGGATATGGGCAGCACAATTCACATGCCCATTATGCACCGATAATCACCTATTGGAGGATTGTCACTACATACCTTGCCTCTGGCTAGCCCTTGCTAGCCTTCGCTCAGCCATAGTTCATCTTTCCCAAGAAGACGATATGGATGCCGAATTCATTAGTAGCTCCATGACCCAAGCAGAGGAGATGAGTGGGTCTATCCTATTCTTGTCAGCTGAATAACGACCTAGCAGGGAACCCATAGTTACCCCTAAAGGAACTTCACGAAACCCACCCGCATGCACGTTATGCAAGCAGATGGACCATATAGTAGTTCACTACCCTGACTTAGCAACATTGCGATGTTGGTATTCCGCCTGGCCTCAGACCAAGCACGATGGGACTCCCATATCATGGATATTTTTTCTGATATGTTAGGGTAATCATTATGACCAACATTGTACTTATGTCTCACGGATCCATCCCACTATCGACATAATTAATGCCGTAGAAAAGAGGATGAGCGATCTCCAAGAATGGCATAAAAGATACATCTCCAACTCAACGTCCCAACCACCGTAGTGGTGTGTCAAGCCTGATAATACCACACACCAACCACGTATGCCCCAGGCCAATCCTAGGATAACAGGCAGCCTATGTGATCTAAATGATCATTGAGTCAACCAATGCAGAGAACTCAAACCCCTTGCAAATAGTCTCTGCATAGTCTCGCCTCTCCCTCAAAAAATTCTCTCTAATCAAGAGAATATCACACACACTTATTGCCGAATTTGCTCACACTTTCATCATACGTTTAAGTGTACACATCTCCCCAAGCTGAGAGCAGCTAGAGTGGCATTAAGTCAACCACCCACCAAAAAGGGAGGCAAGTCTCAACCTACGACGCAAAAATGGAAGCAAAAGATGACCTGGTCCACAACTAACCCTTTCCAAGTGTCCACATCAGGAACATCGAGTAGTGTAGAATCTCACACTATCTACTCTGTCAGCGCTATGATACCATGCACCATTTTCACCGGTCATGATGACACGCTGGAGGTATGCCCGTTGCTAAAATCATTCAGCCACCTATGTGATAAAAATAACTTCCACCTATCGGAAATTGACTATCCTATCGGGAAATCCAACCCTAGGCTTACACAGGACTTCGTTACTAAGATCCTTCCCCCGCCGCATGCCAGCGACACAATCCACCACATATGAATTGTATCATCGCACACCCAAAATAGGATTTCAACCACCTCCTCATCACAAGAATTCTGCTTTATTCCTGTCGTAAAAGATGAAGGCACCTTATGCTTTTCATAGATTTCCACGAGACCCAAAACTTGCATATCACCATCGAACTCCTTGATGACACCCAACCTCTAGAACAACAACTAGTACAACTTGAGCTAATTGACAAAAGTAGGCGACAATCATTGCAACACAACGGGGCCCATAAGAAAAGGGTAAAAGCATCATTCGACCGCCACATCACCCCTCTCTCATTTATCGAGGGAGAGTTAGTCCTTCGCTATGATGTCGCAAAAGAGGCCTTAGGGCCAGGAAAGTTCGAAACCTTGTGGAAAGGGCCCTATATCATAAAAAATTGTCTCCGGCAGGGGGCATACATATTGACGAAACTAGACAGGACCTACCTCATTAACCCCATCAATGGCCTTTACCTCAAGAAGATCTACCCATAAGGGCCCCAGTAGCTCTTATCCCCTAGAGTTAGAGTACACAAAAATCCCAATACCAAAATATTTTTGACCCAAATACCTAAACGCGCTTAAAGTGCCACCATGGATCACTAACTTGAACCCTAATTTGGATTTGCTGATGGAGCATCATGATGCTCTCAAAACTTAGTTGCAGTCACCTAGGTTATCTACCACCCTGACCGATCACCATTGTGTTCAAATGGCATGTGCATCGGACCAGCAACCAAGAATCAGGCAGAATATGATGCCGTTATCGGACTTATGTGCGAGGCTCTTCATCAGGGCATCCACCATATGCATATCTACCTAGCTTCCTAGTTAGTGGTATCACAATTATACCAAACATTTGAAACTAGAGACACAAAACCTGTTTAGAAAATATTTGCGCGCCAAAAGATTAAGTAGACAATTTGATTACATTACATTCTCACATGTATCAAGGAATCAAAACCAAGCAGCTGATCGCATAGCTAACAATATTCTAGACTGGAATGCATCACGAATAAACCACCATACATGAAAAACCAAAAACATAGATATCCATCAGCGTAAAAATCAATAAACCGAAATAGATAGCACACCATGTAGAGCTGCAAAAAGACCTCTCATATATATATATATATATATATATATATATATATATATATATATATATATATATATATATTATATATATATATATATATATATATATCAAAAAATATGTGTATCTGAGTACAAAAATAGTATCACTGGCCCATTGGCCAGCCCAAAGATACAGGGGTCATCAAAAATAAGGGAAGCATCCTCATAATGGGTGCTTTCCCTGTGTACAAAGCTACTCTAGGGGGGTGCCCCCTCAAGAGGAGCAGCTAGGTCCACCACTGCTCCTGGTGCCACCACCAGAGCTGTTGTCACCACTGCGATAGCTACCTGTCATAGAGTGGGCCGATAATCCCTCTCACAGGCCATCACCGTCTCTAGCCAAACCTCCCTGAGATCATCCATAAAACCTCGGGCAGGCACCCCGTGGGTCAAATGGTCCACTCGACCCCGGAAGTCCTCTAGAGAGGCCACCTGAGCTGTAAGAACTGTGATTCGTGCCTCATTCGCATCTGTAGGAGCTCGCTTGGCCACTACCTCAACTGCAGCCGAGCTACTACCCTCACTAGAAGGGCCAGTACCATCCCCTCTAGGTCCACCGGCACCACCCGGTCCACCTGCGGCACCTCCTCCCCGACCACCCCGTGGTCGTGGCAGAGGATCATGACCCACCAGTCGGGCCACTGGGCATCCCACCTCACCAACATCTGTATGAGTAACCAAAATAATATCAGTGCTAATAAAAAACACTCAAGTAGATAAAAACTCGAACAAATGCAGAAACATAACACATACCTGTGGGACCCCAAACATAACCGAAAGGGAGATCGATATCTGGATCACCCTGAAAGTCCATCCCACGTACGGGTATGGCAAAACAATCTGTGGGTTGGCCTCGAACTAGGCCTCCTTTGTGTCATTCCAATAATGACCCACCATGCCACCACCATTGTGTGGCATCACGAGATCCCATCTCCTCATGCGTGGCTCCCTTGGTCCCCCAATAGGCATAGCCACAACGGGCCTCAGCAGCACAACCCTCTTGTACATAGTGCTGCACAAGATTCTAGCATACGCAAATGATTTGGATCCACATTGGACCCTGTTCATTTGCGACACCATACCATCAAAACAGAAATGGGCGAAATTGAAAAAATGCCCATTCCTCAAATGGCGTAAAACTCCCACCTGTGGGCCTGATGCCCGATGTGGAGTAAACGACCCCGCTAGTCGCACAATAATGGCCAGAGCACATTGATCGACCACATCTGTCACTGATGCTATATTGATGCACCCCTCATTAAGAGGCGCACCACCACAATGCCTCCTCCAAAACTTGTCCATGTTCACTCGTCCAACAAGGAGTGGATACCTCAACGCCTTGCCTTGAGGCAGTAATCCAGTCACAAAGTATATATCCATCTTTGGACAAATAATCAAGTTTGTCCCCCTCAGGACGAACATATTTCACCTCCTACACCAATTCTTTATGATATAACCTAACAATCGGTCTTGTGACCTAAGGAACTCGTTCTCAGCAAATTTTAGAAGGCCCTGTGCGACCAACTGACGATGCGCCCCAGCATTAGCAGCCAGAGTGGTTCGGATCTCGAGCCAATCTCGCTCTCTCCACATCAACCTGCCAAGCAACAAGCACCCATCAGTATAGAGGAAAAACATCAAAAGGGACAACAAAAACCCAAGTTTTTACAAAAAACCCTGCCGTTGCGTGCCTGTTTCATGCACAAGCACGCCCTTGCGTGCAAAAATGAGGGAACAACGCGCTTTCACGTGGTTGTCCCTCAAAAATAAGCGTAAGGGGGGTGATTCTTTTCCTAGATCGTCCACGCAATCTAGGACAAAAAGGCCCTTTGAGGCTGTACAAACCAAATTTGTATGGCCCCCGGCATCACCAAACTGAAAAAATTGAAATGTAGGACGTCATGGAAGTTACCTCAGCATAATATCGCTAATCCCTGGTACACAGGCTGACCGTAATGGCAAGAAAGGCTCTGCAATCACCTCTGATCTCCCAAAACTCTGCAAGTAAAAATGAATAGGATTAGGGTCATAATCCCATATTTATCGCCCTTTTCTAGAATTTCGGAGGTCCATAACAGAAGATCAGAAGGTCCGTTCTGAAAACCGTAAGTTGCTTCATCATTAGTATACCATGACGAACGAAAGCGATGCCCCACATTCTCTTTCTGGAAAAATATTTTTTCAAGCGCTGGCAGGTATGCACCCTCCCATCTTCCTTTCCAAAATTCATGTTTTTCAATAATATTGGATGAAAAGAAGATGCTTTCACTTGAGGTAGTTTTTTTTTGCAGGAAGAACCCACAAACCGTTCACAGCACCGTCCCTTGAAAGTTTCGGAGCAGGTATCATTCTACCCTCAGCATGATAGAGTCCCAGAGAAATTTGCATATCCTGACATCATTTCTCCATTAGAGATAAACCATAGGGTCCTCATACCCGACCACGTTTATCATCACCTAACCCTGCATATGATAAACACTCGCAATGGTCAGTAGAGCCTCCCCTCCATGGCGATCGTCATCCAAAGTAGACCATACATCACCCCACAAGTAACGCCATGGCCATACCATGTTAGTCTGGGAAGCACCTCATGCCCATCCACATATCATGCATAAGGTCAAGTTCACCATTCAAACTCAACCCCCTTCCTGGACGATCAGGTTGTACAAGCAGATTGAGAGCGCACCTCCACACACCGCGTTTGGCCCACCATACCTCCATCAGTATAATCCCATCTGCGACATCTTCTTCTTCATCAACCCCACACATGAGACCAACCAATGGGACCCCTACCCCCAGCAAAGCACTGTCCTCACACCTTCAGTGAGTGACCCTCTTTCATGTTTTGGGGTACCCGTCTCTGTGTTTTGTACAAACCAAACCCCATTATTTTATTCTTTTGGTAAGTGTACAAAGACCGCAAACGATACCCTTTGCCACTTCGCCCTCATATTTCACCTTTTCTCCCATGGTAGTAGTCCCCCATCTCCCTTGGTCATAGTATTTTACCCCCCATGCACGCACCATTACGACAATCATAGCCGGTTCACACCCACCCTGGAAGTCCTATCGACTCCAGGGATTTTTCCTTCAGAAATACCTATGACTACTGCCAAGTTGCTCAAGTATACTTCGACCTTGGGCCACTGAATCCTCATCTTCCGTTTTTAGTCACCGCTCACCAACATGCCTATCTTAAACACATCATATCCCGATTCCTGACTCCTCATGTCGGTAACTCATGGTTTGGTTAAGGCTTCCTTTTTGTCAACCTCAACACCTCTTTTCCAAAAAGGAAGCGGTACCTTGGATGATCCCTCCCCATGCAAAGGGGTATCCTCAGGTGGCACTATGGGAGACATCATTGTCCACAGATGTCATCAATCCTCTTGACATTCTACTACAAAAAAATCTTTCATGTCATGATGGTATTGTACCTTACAACCATTGCACTTCGATCAGATCTGTCGAAGACCCATGCCTCCATAAGCATCTCGGACAACAATGCTTACACGGGGAGGTCCCATCCAGTACATATGCGTACATGGAACAATGATATGCCATACCAAGATTATGCATATGGATACCACATTACACCTATCGTCAAAGAAAAAACACCCCTGAGGGCATCAACAGTCGTCGTCAACAACCACCAACATCACTACCACAGTAGTGGCACAGACAGCACATGAATCTGTCAATTTTGTTTAACTAGCCATAGCATCACGAGCATGGGACATGCTCGCCTTGTTGAAAATTTTTAAATATGTTGTATATTTTTTCTGCTTGCAGGGGGTCCCTTAGGCCATGGTTATCTCGGAAACAGTGCAAGGTGTTGTCAATTCCAAAATACACGTAGACCTCTCTCTCTCTCTGCGTATGATACAGAAAAGAAACTATAATGTATTTTGGCTATACAGTTCTTCCTAGACCTCACACATTAGGGGGAAAATGTTAACACTAGAAGATCGTACAACAGAATATGACATCAATTAACGTCGAGCCCAAGGATTTACAGGACAGGAATACATTATGGAATCAAGATGTATTTAAAATCTCTAAGGTTTTAAGAAAATAAGATTTGAACTAGTCATAAATGCTCAAATGCGTGCTTTTTCCTTCAAGAAGAGTGCCTTCTATGTTCCTTTTTTCCCGATAAGCGCACATTCCTGGAAATGGAAAAAAGTCACTTTCTGGGACCACAACAAGCAAAGGGCAGTTACTCCTTATGTGAAAGCCGCCTAAGGATAGCCACCAGCGCCTCCTTAGACATTATGTGAACACACACAAGAATATTTGAGCACACAATGGAATCACACCTCTCCCTTGGGTCACCATCCATCATGTACCAAGGGAGGGAAGGAGGATTTGAAGCTCACCTATATAAACCCACCAAGAGATGAACAAATGGTGATCACAAGGTTATGCTGGCCAAATTTGCCCCAAGCAACACGAACATTGTGTGTGACCCGGAGCTGAGCTAAAGAGGACTCGATAGTTGGTAACCCAACATCTTAGTCCACCACAATAGAGAGAGAGAGTGAGACTGCATCAGAGGCAAAGCTTGGAAGGCAACATCCTTGCATCGGGACCTAGAACCATTGCCTAGGTACCCTTTGGCAAGTGGGTAAAATTTATTCTCCATTTTGAACGCTTAATAATAAGAGGCCATCGAGCCATCGTTTGCATTAATATCGTTTGGAACTCTCTATATAGCTTCTATATAATTTTGTTTTTAGTTTTAGTTTAATCAGAGCATACTTCAGGATACTATTTCCATTAAGTTTTATGCTTTTGAGCTCCCCCACTTTCTGCCTGTTACCAATAGTTTAGAGTAGATCACACTCTCTAAGCTTGTGCGATTTCGTACACCCGTGCGAACAATCCACAACAACATGTGGTGTTAGGATAAGGTATATGGAAGATGTAGGAAGGTTTTAGATGATGGAATTAGGGTTTTATCAACTTAAACAAGCCAAAGATGGAAGACACCAAAAAGGTAGTGGAGAAAACTTAAGGAGGAAATCCACCCTTTTGTTGAATAATTTGACTTGACAAAGGTGTGAAAAGTATCCACTTACTATTTAGGAGGTGTATGAACCTTTTTTCAAATTTATTTGAACCTTTGAATGGTTGTTTTTATCTTAAAATAAAAAACGTAGTACCTTTTCCAGGAACATAGCACAACCTTCCAGAAACGTAGCACAACCTTCCAGAAGCGTAGCAAGAGTGTTTTTCGCACACGTTTCTTGTTTGTCTTCGACCTTTGGTAGCTGTGGAGTTTTATGATCATAATATATGAGCTATATTGAACATCAAAGGATAAAGTGAGTTCAAGAAGCCTCTTTTCCTTTTATAACATCACCATAAATTTTGCTTTTTGTCTTCTAGTGAAATCATACACGCTTTGAGAAAAAAAATTCTTTTTTGAAAACTTGATCATGGAACATGCTTCATTTGAGGAAACAAAAATTTCATTTACTTATTTTCCTCTCTTTTCTAACTTCTAACAATGATGACTTGTATGGTGAAAATGAAATTTTGTTTGCCTTCTTTTATGACATGATTTGAACATTGTGGTGGTGAAACAAAAGAGACCTAGACCCTGACCTAGATGGAGGTGTGGTGACTGATCTAAGACCCTAGGTGATAATAATGACATGAATTTGAAATTATTATGACCATGAATGGAGTGAAGAGTAGCATTTAGACCTAGAAAAAATTCAATGAATAAAATTTTATTTGAAAATTGATTTGAAAACATGAAAGTTTGACCTGGGACCATTACCAAGTAAACCTGAAAGAGTATATTTGATCACTGAACATTAAGACACTAACATTGGCTCCAGCTGGGCATGGAAGCTCCTTCAGGTGGTGTCAAGAACACCGTAGATCAGATAGCCTCATCCATTGGCCAATGCATTCAAAGATGGAAGCTGAAAAAAACTTCATCAAACTAAAATGAATAACTAAAACAGAAAATGAATTTGACTAAAAAAATGACTTGAATTTTTGAAATTTTTAAAAGAAAAACATCAAATCATCATAGAAGCCTCATGGCCTTCTCCTCGAGCTTCAAAATTATGCAAAAATTTCCTTATTATATGACAACAAATAAAAATGATATTTACGATGAAAGTGAACCTTATTCTTCAAGATCAGGTAAGTTAATGTTTGAGGAACCTACCATTCACCGGTCCTCCCAGAATTTCCTACCCATCAAGATATTCTAACAAAAACACCTTATTACCCCTAAATGATGTAATCTTGTATATAAATTTCCATAGGTTATCAAACTTACCATGCTTTCCTTTTTCTTCACTTCAAGCATCCCATCAAAGAACAACATATCCTAACTTGAAATCATCATATTTTGTTTTATTTTCATATAACTTCTTGATTTTCTCGTGAAGTTTTGAAGTGTGATTGAAAAATTATTCTCTTGAATGCTGTAAATGAATCATTTGATTTATTCTTTGTTGGATGTCATTTGGCTCACTATCGATCTCTTGCAGAATTTTCATCACTAACACTGCTAGAGAAGTGGGAAACATTTTTTCAACAACATACACTAGCTGAAAGGGTGACATGCTAATTAATCTCTTCGTGCTAACTCTATCTACCCATAGATCATTTATGAGTTTTTTTGCCAATTTCTTTTTTTATCTTGCAACAATTTCTTGATTATGTTCACCAATAACTTGTTTGGTGATTCAGCCAACCCGTTTCCTTGAGAATAATATGTTGTAGAATTCCCAAGTCTTATTTGATATTTATCACAAAATTTGATCATTTTTTTGGACTTGAAGGCAGCTGCATTGTCAGTGATAATTTTCTGTGGGTAGAAAAAATGAGACAAAATATTGGTCTCCAAAAACTGAACAATGATGGTGTATGTAGCTTGCCTCATGGAGATGGCTTAAATCCACTTTATGAAGTAATCGGTGGCAGTGAGTATCCACTTATGCTGAGCTAATGGTGGAGGATGTATTTCACTAATGAAATCAAGACCCCATTGATGGAAAGGTGCTTTCACTACAATTCGTTTCAAGGGCAATGGTAAGAGTTTTCTTTTTCCTTGAAAAATTTGACACTCATGAAAATCTTATAAAAATTGGAAAACAAACTTGGCCAGTAAATCCAACCCTCAGTATCTTATTTGTTGTAGTCTTCCAGAAAATATGACCACCACAATCACCTTTATGAAATTCTTTCATCACCTTATCAACTTCACCTTCTACCAAACAATTCAACAAAACTCTGCCTAGATCTTTCCAATACAAAACATTGTTAAGAATGCAATGCTTAATAGCCTTCAATTTCAGAGATCTAATTTTACTGTTAGGCAAGTTGAAAGGAGGATTCAAATGTTGGAGCACATGTATAATATCAACATACCATGGCGATGAAAAAAAAAAAATTAGATACCTGAGGTAATGAATAGCCTCTTGGTCCTTAGAGAATGCAACAATGAAATTGATATCCAAGGCATGCAAGTTTGAGTCCACCATAAGCTTAACCAAGCCTTGCCCCTTGATCAGCTTTGTAGGTTTTATTTCCAAGTCATATTCCAGCATGGAAACTATCCACTTGCCACGCTGACCGTCAAGATCATTATGTGTTAGCACATCTTTGACAGCAGCGTTTGGGACATATACAAGAGCATGCAAGTGAATAATATAGACTCAGAAGTCCTTCAATGCTTTAACTAGCGCCAAAGCCTATTTCTCAATGATATTGTACTTCAAGTTTGCGTCTGTTATTTTTCTACTGAAGAAGGTGATGGGCTACTCTATTTTATGATATTTCTTTTGCATAAGGACAACAACTAGAGTATGTTCAGAAACAAAGGAAAAGATGATGAAATCAAGTGTATAATCTGGGCTGATAAGAATAGGAGCATGAGAAAATTAAAATTTAACTTGATTGAATGATTTCTTTGCCTCATCGGACCACTTCACCTAGCTGTATTTCTTCAACATATCAGTAATTTCTCTTAAATGTTAAGCAAGGTTAGGAAAAAACCTTCTTAAGAAGTTGATTTTACCATTGAATGACTATATTTCTTTCTTACTTCTAGGATAGTCCAAATTATGAATTGATTCAATCCCTGAAGGATCTATCTGGATGTCGTCTTTAGATATGATATGAAAAAGAAATTTTCCTTCTTCCATAGCAAAAAAACTCTTCTTTGGATTCAGCGATATGCAAAATTTTCTACATTTCTGAAAAACTGCCTTCAAATGGTGCAAGTGCTCTTCATTTGTCTTGGAAAAAAATGTGATGTCATCAAGACAAATGACCAAAAAGACATCCTTTTCATTGGCAAAGGCGATATCCATCTGTTGGAATAGGGTCCCCTAAAGCTGCAAATTTTGTACAATTTTGTATATTTTTGGTATTAATTAGTCTAATGCAGGGGTTTTGGGGTGGGTAAAAGCCCCGAATGCATTGTAATGGGTTAAGGGTAGACCTAGAGTCTGAAAACCATGGTTTGCAAACCACAGAAAAGCGTAGGCTAAGTCATCATATATAGATGAAAATTTTGAGTCTAGAGGTAGGCATGAAACTGAATTAAGGCTACGTGTGAAATTCTAGATCTGTTTTGGGTTGGTTTTAGGTAAGGACTCCTGCTGGCTGTGTGCACGGAGATCCTCAGTCCTGTTGTGTGCAGACCCTACCGGCTGTGTGTGTAGGTGGTATTTTGGGTTGTAACTGGATTTTTGGATGTGAATATATGTGGATATAGTTGAAGTATCTATGTATTATCTGGATCTATTATGTTACTGTTGATGTGAATATGTTATATTTGTTAATATACGTATGCATCTGTGTTACTAATTAAGCTGCGAAAGTATCTATGATATTGCTTTAAGTTATATGGCATATATTTATCTATGATCTGTTATTTCTTGTGATTATAATGCTCTGTGATGTTATTTGGTGAGATGAACTTAGATGCGAAGGTATTAGTTAAATTTTCTGATTGTGCTAAGGTTATACACTGAATAGACTATTAAGGGCCTGCGACTAGCCTAACTCTGTGTAGATCTGATAGTTACACACCAATCTGTCTTCATTACCTACTCTCTCCCAGGGTGCAGAAACCTGGTTCCAACACCCACCCATACTACTTTGGGTGAGACCTTGGCCTGCGAAAGTAGTTCATTCCTAAAAGGGCCAGTAGTACATGGGTTTTTTGGCAAACCTTAACCTTCGAACCTGGGTTAGGACCCCTCAACCCAAAAAATGGTTTCGTTGCCGGGACCAGGAGAATTTTGAGAGAGAGTTCAGGTAATGGCACGAGAACATTGGAGACCTGAGAAGCTAAATATCAAAGAGTTGTTCGAAATATAGATTCATGAATTCTCTATAAAAGAGAATCGTAGCACGAAGTTGACAGCTGAAAAGTGGAAAAATAGGTATATTTTTATGGAAGTATATGAAATATTCTTTGTAACCTTTGTACATGAGCTGTAGAAGTGGCTAGCCCGACTTGTATATTTCCAAACGTGTTGGAAGGACGAGTGGATTACTCAGTGGATCTCGGAGTTGATCCATCAACTGGAGAAGAGTGAAAATACCATCACCCTTCAACCCAACACCATTGCTCGCTGAAAATTTTCTCCTGCATTCTTCAATCCAAAGAGAATTTTAGCATACATAAAATTACCCCACAGTGTTGTAAAGGTTGTCTTCTCCTGATCATCTAGATGAAGTAAAATCTGATTATACCCGGAATATCCATCCAACAATGAAAGTCAGGAAGAACCAATCACCCTTTGCAGAATAAGATCCATATTTGGAAGTGGGTAGTTTTCATTCAACGATACGTTATTCAAATTTCTGAAATCTATACACAAGAAAATCTCATCGGTCTTCTTTCTTACTGGCACTATGTTTGACATCCAATTTAAAAAACGAAGAGGAACTATAATACCAACAAGATACAACCTGTTCACTTCTTTTTGAATGGAGGGCAACAACTTTGGATTCATTCTCCTTAGTTTACGGCAGAAAGGATTCTGATTAGGCTTTAAAGGAATGGCATGCTGAATTATACTCTTATCATACACTTTTAGATTAGAATAATCCCATGCAAAAACATCAACAAACTGATACATGAGTGTTACATATTTACCTTTCATTTCGGAGCTCAAGGATTTTGAAATCTTGACGTTTTTTGGATTTTTAGGAGTGCCAAGATTGAGGTCTTCCACTCCTACTTCTATTGGCACCATTGTTGGTTTCCGTGCAATGTAATCTTGGTAAAACATATCCTCCAAAGGTACAAGACCTCTTGGAATGGAGTTTTCTTTCAACTGTAGTACTTTCATTTCTGCTTCTTGCATTTCTTGGTCATCTTAATAAACCCGATCATCTATTTGTGAACTAAAAAACTCTTTTTCCGTTTGCAAGAAATTATTGATTTGCTTGTAATTTTGAAAAAATTTCCAATATTGAACATTATATAGAACAAAATGGTGATGCTTGACATTAGTTTTATACTTCTTGTTGGGATACAATTGGATTTTTAACATGCTGGCTGAAGTGGCAAGAGAATCAACAATAACATTTATGTACCTTAGAATCAATGACAAAGTACACTCAGTGAAGGTCTTGAGGATATCTAACATTGAATTACAGTAAGCTAGCATTCTAGGATGCTTGGCCTGGTATTCCCCTTTGACTTTCTTTATTACCAATTTAGAGTCGCCATACACATAAATTTTCTTGGCACCCAATTTCTTGAGAATTTTCAGACCGGCTATCAAAGCCTCATATTTTGCTTCATTGTTTGAAAAATAAAATGCCAATTTGTAAGAATACATTCAAAAATTAGGAGGAAGTTTAAAGTACTGATTCATAGGGTTGTGAATCCACACTCCAATTCCAACTCCTTCCTTACCTAAAGCTCCATCGAAATCCATGGTCCACAAACCACTTTCTTCATTGGGAAGCTGCAATCTGGATGACTGATCTTAACTAGCTACTTCAGAAAGGTCTGTTGTGTCAATAGGTTCTATTTCTTTCATTGTTTCATCTATTTTTTTGGCTGATGCACTTGGCTCCAAACCACTTAGCATCTTTTCTTGTTTTTCTGCACTTAAAATTTTTAAAACAGAATTTGAAAATTCTAAATTTTCTTCTTTTTCTTCCATCAAAATTTCTGAAGATGTTGAACATTCATCATTGAATAAGATAAAAGAATCTAAATTTGTGTGAATAACATGTATGGGGTGATTATTAGGCCTTTCTTTGATATTGATCATGTACTTCATCTTATTTTCCCCATATATTTTTCTGAGTTTCCCAAAGACTAGTATAGTAGCATATGAAAAGTTGAGCTGCAAGGTGCCTCTAAGTTTTTATCCCTGGGACCGAGAAGGAAGCATTCCATATCTTGGAGGGATATCAACCACAACAACATCCATGAGGACATTCTTGGCTGGAATTTTCTCTAAAGACACCACTAGATCTTTAATAAGGCTAAGACATTTAACCCTCCCTCGAAAAGAGTAAAGGTCATGATAAGGTCTTGTGATATCCAAACCTATTTTTTCCATGATGGCTTTAGGTTTGAGGTTGTGATATTATTTGGAGTCTAACATAGCATTATGAAGGATAAAATCATGGATTTTGAGGCTAAGATAAAAAGGAGGGACCTCACTATCTTCTAAGTCACCATCAATGGCAAGACCAAATAAAAGTTTAGGATGATCATCACTCACATTAATCATATCAGACATCTGATCTACCCTAAGAAACTTGGCTACTTGTAAATTATATTGGTCATTCTTGACTCTTTCAGTTAAAGGAATGGAGACTTTCAGTTTTGAGATTTCATTTTCAAGACTAAAAAGAGCAGAATGTTTTTCTACCTATTTGCATGGTGCATATTTCTTTTTTGAGCTGATATTTGTGTGGAATCTCCTTTCTCTATCCTCCACCTTGAAATTATTTATATTTATACTAATTTATAGTAGAAGCTTCATTACCTTTCACATGATTAGGAACAACGGGTCCTTTTTATTTGCTCTGATTTAAGTAGTCTTCTCTTTATGATGAGGCTCTATTTGAGAATTATGTTTTTTTTGACTTGAGGTTATAGGCACATTTCTATTTCTCAAACTGTTATCACTGGAAAATTAGATAAGCAAAGGACATTATGAAATGTCAAGCATAAGGATTTACAAGGTTGAAAAACATTAGATAATCTAGAAAATTTAACTTTCTCTAAGGTCAAAAGGAAAATTTATCAAATTGTGCACATAAGACACTGACACAATGTGCCCCGCATGCCCTTTTCTTCAATAGCGGCGCAGGTCTCCGCGGCTTTCCCTAAATAACCCAGGTGGCCCTGGGTATGGTGGAAGGTTACCATCTGGGACCACTTTGCACACTTCAGAAAGAAGCTTCTCCACTTGAGGCCACCCAAGGACAACCGCCTAGAGCCACCTTGAGACCTCAAGTGAGAAAAAAATGGAATCAACCACCAATCTTGGGTCACTATCCATAATTGTACCAAGAGAGGGAAGAAGATTTGAATTTTTCCTATAAAACACTACCATGAGAAGAACAATTCAAAGCACATTGGTATGCTGGCCAAATTTCCGATGAGAAAACCAGTAGTGTGTTGTCCAAGCAACAAAGTAGTGAATGGATTCATTTTTTGGCCATCCAACATCTCAATCCCATAGGATAAGTGCATCAGTTGTCCATTATCCAATCACTCATTCACGGAGAAGAGATAGGCCTACAAACAGCTTAAGGGAAGAGCCCTCCTTGCTTTGAGTATTAGAGCTCCATAGCTCTAAGGACTCACTGCGAGAGTTTTAGCATTCTACCTCTTTTTACCACCAATCGCTAATAAAAGGGGATTTGTTCTCCATTGGTATTATTGGTTCGTTTACTCAATATTGAGCTTGTGTTATATGTGTGTTTTTTGTTTCTTGTTTCCTCCTGTTTTTCTAGTATGCTATGTTTTATAAATAGTTTTTCTACGTGTTATGATGCTTCTTTAACCTTATAACAACCCATTTTTGTACTGTGACATTGCTTATAGGTTGGTAATCACTCCTACCAAGCATCGGTGTTTTTTGTAAACCCTCGTACTAAACACACCAATACAGGATTGGTGACTCCACGTATTTTTCCTCTTAAGCTAAGTGGTTGTGGTTTTGCAGAACCTCTTTTCTGCTCAGGATTGCTGCAAGACTAACTCTCCTCTTCCTCAAATTCTCTCATTCACCATTTGTGAAGAGATTCATTTCAGGAGAAGCAAAATTCCCACACACAGGAAAACCGTGTGCGTTCAGCTCAGACAGATGCGTAGGTTCATGCACGTTCAGCTCAGACAGTCGTGCAGTGTCACGCACCTGTGTAGACATAACCTGTGCGAAAACCAGTGAACCATTTTTTCACTAATTATTTCCAAATTTGTAAGTGTAAAGTAACTGGAAACACAAAAAAAAATCTTCCAACACTCTGTTATTTTGTCCCTTGACTATTATGACATGTTTTTAGCTGAACTTTAGCTTAGCTATTACATATTTTTATTTTTTAGTTTATTATCACAAATTCACATAGTTTAATTAGGAGGCAAGTAAGTGGTTAAATACACCCATGCTATCTGAATGAACTTATTAGTGATAATAGACCCCAAACACATAGGCAATTAGCAAGAATTAAGTGGTCCATATCCATGCATGTTTAGCTAGTTTCCATTTTTTTCCATTTTTTTCATTAACTTTAGTTTAAATTTTGCATTAGGATTTGGGACTAGGATCAAATTATCTAAGAAAGAAAGTAATCTCTGCTTCTCTTGCACCTCTTAGTGACCCTGAGCATGCATATGAACACTCTCTTTTGATATTTTGACATCTCCCTAATTTATTCTAAATAGGAAAGTTTTTAAGCGGCCCATTATCCGCGCATCATTTACTTTTTGAAAGGAACAATCAAAACATAGTTTAATTAGGAGGGAGTGTAAAGGATCATCGCATATTTGTATCCTACAAACATCTTGATTGTACACTTCATCACACACATTGGCACACCATAAGAAAAGTATGACTCCTTAAAACTAACCATTAATTGAACTCATTAAAATCTCCTCACAGGGGCCACAAGATAATTAATAGTTCAGGTTAGGACCATTGAGGGTAGGCATCCAATAAACTACCATGGTCAGTTTACATTCTTGAAACATAGATGTTGACTAATTAGGGAGCTTTAAATCCATCTATCTTCCCATGGAAAATAATTCTCGAGCACCACAGAGACCTGATTCAGAGGGGGTTAAGCTTAGGCCCAGTGCGTGTGGTACTATTTGTGGCTACCTAACCCATCTAGTGCTCGTACCTAATAGATGAATACCAAGAAGCTCAAGACTCCAAATTTCACGTGGGATGACAGTACCTTAGTGGCTAAATCTAGGGCTTCCTTCCCTATAGGTGACGGTGCAGGCTCCACTAGATCCTCTTTCCATTACCTTGGTCTATTCTTCAACTGCTGGAAAGTGTCATCAATTCTTTTGGGACGTTGGCCCCAGTACCCACCAGAAGATATCTTCACAAGGCCTAGTTACATTTGAGAGTGTGAGGACAATTAGGTATTCTAGGATTTTTTGAGTATCATACACAAAACAACCAAAACCATTGTTTGATTGATTGACCATGATAGGATTAATCTAAGGGGAAATTTAACTCTTTATTTTTTTCTTTGTTTTATGTTTTTGATCACATTTTTTTTGATAAATTATCCTTCTCATAAAAAAAAAAAAACTAAAAAATATTTCCAAAATCAAACCAAGTCGACACCATAACAGACCCAACGAGACCTCGTCGATCTAGACATTTTTTGGACCTCCCACCATTAGAGGGAGAAGTGCCAAGTCATTCACCATTCAGACGCCAAAGACAGCACACAGCCACCCTTATTGGTTCATCCTTTATTGGGGCATATTTAGTTGGAAAACCCCAAGGGTCACCCAGTGCCACATCGGTGGAAACCCCCTCAGGGTCACCACACACCACTCCTCCCAAAACCGCCAAAGGGCAGAGGAGCACTACCCATTTGGGGAGCCAACATAACACATTGCTGGGTACGTCACAAGGTACTGTCCCCTAAACAAACCCCATAAACAACCATAATCCTGTGTTTTTACAGTCTACAATGGCACTCAACACTCAGTTACCTTTCATAGCATCTTTAAACTTACCAGATCTATCGAAGTTAAAAAATGACCCCTTTGCACACAATCCCATTTGCCCCCCATGCCCACAAAGCTCCCTTCGGACATTCC
This sequence comes from Pinus albicaulis, assembly GCA_034641835.2. Taxonomy (NCBI): domain Eukaryota; kingdom Viridiplantae; phylum Streptophyta; class Pinopsida; order Pinales; family Pinaceae; genus Pinus; species Pinus albicaulis. Next base: position 1,016,065,078 of record CM076580.1, on the reverse strand, counting down.
AAAATTCAAAGGGAAGCAATCAGAAGACCCCATAAATCATGTAATGAATTTCCACCTATGGTGTTCATCGAACAATGTTATTGATGATACTATTCAATTATGACTATTTCAACGCACCTTAACCGGACCAGCCGCGAAATGGTATGTGGAGCAGCCTTCTGCTTCACATGGAACCTTTATCACCCTTACTACTGTGTTCCTCACATATTTTTAGTTACCCATCCACCACGATTCAGGAATGGAGTTACTGCCTCATTTTAGGAAAACACTAGCCGTCCATATCTCGAACCATCTCCATGAATGGCAGCAACGTCAAATTTTGTGTAAATCCAAACTCAACGATCAAGTTTTAATGGGCCTATTCCTGAAAACTCTCACAACAGAGATTTCAACAGACGTGGAAACTCAAGGACCTAATTCCAAAGAGGATGTCATTAGAAAATCCCAACAACTCGAGCTGACATACACTCAGTAAGGATACATATATAACATCCTGCCTAATGCCCCGCGCCTGCAAACTTACAAATAATTTCTAGATGCGTCAAATACTGCAGACAGGTCAATAGGGTCACAGACCCAAAGTCACCTAAGCAGCAGTATCCTGTACCCTGGTTACGCGTATGATCCGAACCAAATCATATCAGGACGATCCCCCCATGCAGACACATGGAGAAGAACCTCAGGTCATATTATACCTCCAAGAGGCAAGGTAGTCACTAGAAAGACTCTTGTTTGTCCCTCCTCCTCCTGTCCAACATTGTGCCATTAGGGGCATTTTGAGGTATAAAATGGGCCTCCTAAGAAAGAAGTAAAACCAAAGTAAACTTTATAATAATCAATAGGAATCAAGATGATGATGTCAACCATGGGGGATGATTCACCAATTTTTAAGTAAAAGGGTTAAAAGATTAAAAAATAATAAAATAATAAAACTACTTTTTCAACTCGTATTTTTAACTTATATCCCAAATTTTTTACTCACATTTCAAGTGGGAGTACTCATTGGATGCAAAATTTAATTCCTCATCCAAGCAGTACCCATGTTGCATACTTTTGATCGACCCTGCTACACGAAAAATGAGAAATACATGAAAAAACATGATTGTAATCACGTTTTTCATGTATTTCTTACTTTTCGTGTAGCAGGGTCCATCGAAAGTATGCAAAATGGGTACTCCTTCGATCAAGAATTAAATTTTACATCCAACGAGTACTCCCGCTCGAAATTTGAGTAAAAAATTTGGGAGATAAGTTGAAAATACAAATTGAAAAAGTAGTTTTTTCTATTTTCCCTCTAAAATTTGATGATGTAAGCAAATATTATTTTATTATTTCCACTATTATTTTATAATTTCCTTAAGAGGCCCATTTTAGACCTCAGAATTCGCCTAATGAGTCTACGATGAATGCTGTCATTTCATCGCCAACTGTGCAGCCTTGGAGCTATTTTAAAGATGGTATCCAGTTAACCTACCATGCCAACCTTTTAGCAATCCAACATTTGTGCCAGATATGTGGTGGAAATCACCCATTACGTCATTCCAATTACATCCCTCGATTTCGATCAACGTTAACCATTTACGCATGACCATTAATCACCTCTCCCTAGAAGATGACTCAAATACAGAATCCATAGAAAGCTCAAAAACACAAGAGGAGGTGACAAGTAGATCCATCCTCTTTCTGTTAGTAGAAAAGCGGTCGGTCCATGAAGAAGACTAACCTATACATTATGCAACTCACACAACCATTTTTTCACCAAATTCCTAGACCTAGAATAGCTATGCAGATGGTACCCAATCACCTTTCCAGATCTGAGGGAAGGGAATACCCAAGAAATGCATTATTTTCTAGTATGTCAGGGAAACAATCATGCTTAGCACTGTACTTATATCCCTCGAGTGCGCCCGCTAATTGACATCATACAGCCATTAGAGACACATCACCGAGATATGATCAGTACAGATCTTAGAGAACCTAATATAAGGAAAATTTCCCCTAGGAAACCTACCCCATATCAACACCAAAGCATTGGGCGAGTCAAATAGACGCACCGGCCTAATAGGACCAATGTCCAATCTAGGGAGGCATGCGAGTTGTGTGATAAAATAAACCACTAGGTCAATCACTGCAAGGAACTGAAGCACCTCATGAACAACTTTCGCATGGTCTCCCCTATCCCACAGAAGCATCTCTCTAATCAAGAGAATATCACACACTGATATTGTAGGATCTTCTCACATTTTCACCATACAATGAATTGTGAGCACCTCCCAAGGCTAAGAGCAGAAAGAGCAACGTTGAGTCTAGTCCCCCCAAAGGAGCTAGACCTCCCAAAACCAAAAAATTGGAGATGGCAACAACAGAACCTTTCCCCTACACCTGATCCTTTCCGAGCGTCCACTTCAGGTACAAAGAGTTGTGTTGGTTCTCACACCATCTACTCGATAGGCATCGTGGTACCATGCACCATTTTCACTAGCCATAACCACGAGACAGTGGCGTACCCCTTAATGGAAACATTCAAGTGCCTCTACACCAAACACAATTTCCAAATCTAGGAAAGTGCGAGTACTCTTGGTACGCCTCATGAGGAACCTATATTTTCTCTCATGTGAGCTGCACGATGGAAACTCCTCCCCCACCAAATTCTGACGACACAAAACATCATATACGATTCATATCGCCATGTATCAGAACCATGAATTGTGATGTATGCTCATCATTCATATGTGTCAAGACCGTTGCAAATATGAGAGTAGTTGTACCAACGACGGTGAAAACCCAATCTATTTGCACCCTATTGACCACGTCTGGCTCTACCGCATCGATTATGGAATCTTATTCATGTATATATACCATCTCCATTAGGACCAAACCATCTCTTCACGACCTTATGTAGACTCAGTCCCCCTTAGGATCATTTTTCCACTCAGATGAGGACATTCTTGAGGCCATCACGGAACCAAATTATTCATGGGATGCAATGCATCACCGATGGTTTTTTCTTCCTGAAAAAATGTTCAACCCTAACAATCTAGGAACCCAAGATATTTACACAATCGAATCAAAATATCTTCTTCCATATGGTTTTTTGAGGGACCATAACGAGAGCTTAGAGAGCCCAAATGTGAAACTGAAAGCAACATAGTGATCAACACCTCATAACTCCCAAAGGAGGCTTCACACATTCACGCCTCTGAAAAATTATTTTTTTCATTTCCAACAGGTATGCCCTCCCTTATCGTTTTTTCATTCATTACATTTTTCAATATATTTGAATGAAAAATATGCTTTCACTTGGGGTATTGGTTGCAGGTATTACATAGTACGCAAATCACTTGTTGCCCTAGTCATAGAAGGTTCCAGAGCAGGTATCATTCTACCCCTCATCATGATAGAGTACGAGAGAATCTTTTCATATCTTGACATCATTTCTCCACAAGAAATCAACCATAGGTTCCAAACACCTGACAATTTTTATCATATCTCCACCTTAGACATGATAAACATTCTCGTCGGTCGGTAGAGCCTCCCCCTTCCATAGCGTCCATCACTCAAGTAGACCATGCATCAAAAAATATGATGCCATGGCCATAACACCCCATTCTGGGAAGCACTTCATGTTCATCCATCCATCATGCATCAAGTCAAGTTTTACCATATCACAATAAAACCCCTTTCCCAAACTACCCTTTTTGCAAGCATATCGAACATGCACCACCATGTCTTGTATTTTTCCTACCGGCCATCCATCAGCATAGCCCATCTACGATATTTTCCATCTTCTTCACCACCACTGCACCAAGACTAACCAATGGGGCCCCCACCCTCAGCAAAAACACCTTCCTGACATCATCAATGAGCGATCATTTTCATGTTTTTGGGGCACCCGTCTCCATGTTTGTATATTCCAAACCCATTTTATATTCTTTTGGAAAGTGTACAAATATTTTTTAGGAGAAAATCCCCCACCCATCCATCCATCCACTTTTCTCCCATGGAAGAAGTCCCTAAATCACCCTTGGTCGGAGCTTCACACCCTTCACGCAAAGCCACCACGACATTCATAACAAAAATGTTCCCACCCCGAACATCTTGCCAACTCCAGGGTTTTCCTCATCAGAAATCATTATGACTGCTGCCAAATTTATTTTTAAAGCTCTAACCTTGGGCCACTAAACTCCCATCATTAGTGTTCAGCCATTTCTTGCCATCATGCTTATGTTAACCTATCATATAAGAGACTTTGGTCCCTTGCATCAATATTTCTCTCAACTAGTTGAGGCTTCCTTTTTGTCGACTTCAACGACCATTTCCCAAAAAGGAAGCAGTACCTTGGATGGCTCCTCACCTCAATAGGGGCATCCTTGGATGGCACTGTGGGAATCATCATTTCCCATTGATGTCATTAATCCTCCTGACATTCGACTACAACACAATATTTCATGTCAAGATGGTATCGTACTTCACAACCATTGCACTTTGTGAGAATTTGTCGAAGACCCGTGCCATTATAGGCATCTCTTTCAACAATGCTTACACAAGAAGGTCCCAGCTATACACCCATGCATAAAATGAGTGTTTACTCTAAATAATTTCATACCAAGATTATGCATGTGGGCACTACATTCAACTTATTGTTAAAGAAAAAAATGCCCCTAAGGGCATCAACAATCGTCGTCATCAACCAAGTCAGTGGATCACTACCATATAAGTGACACAGACAAAACCTCTATCTGTCAAATAGGATTTAACTAGCCAAAGCATCACGGGCATGGGACATGCCTGCCTTGTAGAAATATTGTATTTATTGTAGTTATGCTATCTCTTGCAAGTTTGCAACAAAACGTGGTCCCTCTTTTGCTCACATTAAGGGGTCTCCAACCTTAGGATTCATGCAAGTTACTCTCTTTCTCTCTCAACATGGGTTATATAGAACATAAACTATAATGTATTTCATCTATACAGTTCTTCTTAGACCTCACACATTAGGGGGAAACTGTTATCAATGGAAAATCAAACAACAAAAGGACACCATGAAATGTAAAGAAAAAGGATTTATAGGGTTGAAAAACATTAGAGAATTTGGAAAATTTAACTTTCTCTAAGGTTAAAAGGAAAATTTATCAAATTGCGCCGAGAAGACACTAGCACAATGCACTCCGCATTCCCTTTTCTTCGATAGCAACGCAAGTCTCCGCGGCTTTCCCTCAATAAGATGCATGGTCCTGGGTATGGCGGAAGGCCACCTTCCAGGACCACTTTGCATACTTCACGAAGAAGACCCAAGGACAACCACCTAGAGCCACATTGAGACCTCAAGTCAGCACACAATGGAATCAACCACCACTCTTGGGTCACTATCCAAAATTGTATGAAGAGAGGGAAGAATATTTGAATTTTTCCTATAAAAGAACACCATGAGAAGAAAAACTTAGAAAACATTTTTATGTTGGCCAAATTTCCCATGAGAAAACTAGCAGTGTGTTGTTCAAGAAACAAAGGAGAGAAGGGATTCATTTGTTGGGCATCCAACATCTCAATCCATATGATAAGTGCATCATTTGCCCGTTATCTGATCACTCATTCGAGGAGAAGAGAGAGGCCTGCAAACAGCTTATGGGAAGAGCCCCCCTTTCTTTGAGTATTAGAGATCCATAGCTCTAAGGACTCACTGCAAGTGTTTTAGCGTTCTACATATTTTTACTACCAGTGGCTAATAAAAGGGTATTCGTTCTTCGTTGGTATTATTAGTTCATTTACTCAAAATTGAGCTTGTGTTATATGTGTATTTGTTGTTTCTTGTTTCCTTCTATTTTTGTAGTATGCTATGTTTTATAACTAGTTTTTCTACATGCTATGATGCTTCCTTGACCATCTAACAACCCATTTTTTCCCTGTGACATTTCTTGTAGGCTAGAAATCACTCCTACCAAGCACCAGTGTTTTTCGTACACCCTCGTGCTAAACACACCAATACACAAACCATACTGCCTCTGTACCTGAGTAAGAGCATTATAATATCCCCTTTGGTAATCTTATGTCTGTACTAATAACATATCATCATTTGACAATACATATTATTCATCGTCCGGTGCATACCTTTCTACAGAAAACTGATCTTCTTCAGTGAGGAAAATAGGTTGTTGATTTTACTCAAACAAATGATTTTCGCCTAAAATTTCTTATTCTTCTTCATCAAGGCCTTCGGTATAGTTTTTCTGAAATGGAGTGTGAATTTGTTGTTGACTTTGTGGATATTGACTCCTCTGTTCCCTTTTATTGATCTTGTATCGAGGTTGCTGATTTTGACCCCTAAAATTGGGATTTATAATTGAGGGTTGAGCTTGTCTATCCGCAATGGTCATTTTTTCCATCATCTTCTCCATTGTTTTGATCAAGGTGTCAATTTTTCCCTCTGATGAAGTAGATTTTTCTTCCTTGATGGTTACCCTTTTCTGTGTCTTGATTTTTGACTTCTTGATAATCAGGTTCGCTTCAACGTGCACTAAATTTCTCTGTATTTCTTCAAGGGTAGATGGGTTTCTTTCTCTCAGCTGGTAAGTCATATAATGATCAAAACCATTAGGGTAATGAAATAATTCAAGGCCTGGCGGAGGCTTGATATTATCAAGAATGGAATCATAAGTTCTATTGAATTTAGCTGTGAATTCTTGTACAGACTCATTAGGATTTCTTTTCAAGGCATTGTATTCAGCTAAAATTTGTAATGGGTTCTTCTTCTCTTCCTATTTTTCCATAAATAAGTCAATTAGTTGCTTTGAATTAGCTACTGAACCAACTTTTAGGGAGAGGAACCATTTTTTAACCTCTATTGAGAAACTTTGTGCTAGAATGTGCATCTTGGCATCATCATTGTCAATATATTCAAGATCGATGAAATAAACTACTTTGACAATGTGTTGGTGAGCAGTAAACTCTAATGTTCCATTAAAAAGAGGCAATCTTTAACCATAGTTTTGAGGTAGTGCAATGAGTTGTGGCGGTAGGATCAACGGAGCAAATATGGCCATGACTAATGGAGGGGGTTGTCATTAGGGGAATTTTGAGGTCTAAAATGGGCCTCCTAAGGAAATTATAAAATAATAGTGGAAATAATAAAATAAGATTTGATTACATCATCAAATTTTAGAGGGCAAAAATAAAAAACTACTTTTTCAACTCATATTTTCAACTTATCTCCCTAAGGTTTTACTCAAATTTCGAGTAGTTATACTCATTGGATGAAAATTTTAATTCCTCATCCAAGGAGTACCCATGTTGCATACTTTTTATGGACTTTTCTACACGAAAAATAATAAATACATAAAAACGTGATTGCAATCACGTGTTTTTATGTATTTATAATTTTTCATGTAGCAGGGTCCATCAAAATTATGCAACATGAGTACTCCTTTGATGAGGAATTAAATTTTACATCCAACGAGTATTCCTGCTCTAAATTTGAGTAAACCCTTAGGGAGATAAGTTGAAAATACGAGTTGAAAAAGTAGTTTTATTATTTTTTAATCTTTTTCCTTTTTTACTCCAAAAATGTTGAATCATCTCCCATTGTTAACATCATCACCTTGAATCTTATTGGTTCTTATAAATTTTATTTTAGTTGTACATTTTTCTTAGGAGACCCATTTTAGACCTCAAAATTCCCCTAATGGAAGGTGTTGATGGAGTGAATACTTGTAGAGGTAATGATGGAATGAAAGTGAGGGAGGATGATGCATCTATGTGAGAAGGTGTGATAAAAGGCAATGAAGCAAAAGTTTGTTGTTGGTATTTGAAATAATATTTTTTCAGAAGTTACTTGGAACTTATCGAGCAAACTTTTAAGTTTATGAAAATTAGACTAGACTTCACTATCAACCTCGAAATAAGAAGATTTAGAAAATGGAAAGTAGGTCTCAAAATCGACGGGATCAAAGACAATTTCTGAAAGAAAGTATTCAAACTTAGACCTGAACAAATATGTCTCAAATTTGAAATTGAAGGATGAAATTTCTGGAGCCATTAGCCTTGTAGGAAAGGAATTTGATTTCTTAAGTGGAGGTATAGCCTTTCCAAATTTTTGAGACTTTGTTTCCTGATTTATTAAAATACTCTCAGGGTCATTAACAATTGGCAAGGGATTTGGGACTAGATTTGACCTAGTGTGTCTTTTGGGAGCCAATTTTCTTGAGAATTTTCAGTTTGGCTCGATTTAGTAGCTCAGCCTTCTTCAAATGTAAGAACTTGTCACCCACAAGTCTAACCTTCAGTGAACAAAATTAAGTATCCCTAAGGAAATTTTTACAATTTCTCCCCGACAACGGCTCAAAAAATGTTATCACTCCCCTCATTTCCCAAGGCTAAGAATGTAACTGAAGGAGGTAACCTCAAACCAATCTTTAGGTATGGTAGCTAGCCCTACTGAAACCAATGATGGATTTCTCAATGTCACTTTTGCAGCAAATGAGATGAACAGATATGTAATGATCCTAGGCTAGTTATAAAGCTCAGTAAATTAGGGTTTTATTATATTGAATTTTTGCTAGATAGGAATGACAATCAAGGAACTAGGTCTAGGTTTTAGGTCTGATTTCAAAGGTTTAGTTGCAGAAACAAGGATGAGGCCAGGTAGGTATAATTAAGAACATACTTTAATCACCATTGTGTATAGGGTTTGAAAAGAGAGAGAGAGTAAGAATGATCATGTTAAATTATGTTATGAAACCAGCTCCAAAAATAGAAGAACAGAGAGATCAATTCCTTAGAAATCAACCATTTCGAGGGGGAAACCTCCAATACATTACATAAATGAAAAATTCTTGGATGATACAAAAAAAAAACCTCCTTCTATATATAGGAGTCCATGGGATCACAATATAATCCTAGCTGACCTAACAATAATAATGTAAGGGCACAATAATAACAATATTGGGGTTACAGGGGTACAATAATAACAATAAGGGGGTTACACTAACAACAATAAGGGACTATACTAGTAATATAGGGACCTAACATGCCCCTCTCCTTCAAAAAAGTGTTTTCCTCAATGCTTGAGTAGCTCTGGATTCTTTCGTATAAAATTCTCATCCTCCCATGTAGAATCTTCAATGGGTAAGTTCTTCCACTTGATGGGACACTCTGAAATTGATCGATTTCGTAGCTATCGAGTTCTTGTTTCCATGACTGCTTCAGGTTCCAATATGATTTTTCCTTCTTCATCAATTTCTTGCAATATTGTTTGAACTAGAAGTTTGTCACCTATAACCTTCTTTAAGCATGAAACATGGAAAACTGGATGCACTTGCGAAGAAGCAGGAAGCTCCAATTTCAATGCCATAGTACCAATATTTAGCAACACCTTGTAAGGACCATATTACTTTGGCAATAATTTATTATCCTTCTTAGCTTGCTTAAGGGACATTTTTTTGTATGGTTGTAGCTGTAAAAATACACAGTCTCCTACATCAAAACTTCTCTCGCTGTGATGTCGATCTGCCTGTTGTTTCATTCGATTTTGTGCCAAATTTAGGTTATCCTTTAAGAGTTGGAGAACTTCTTGTTGATGCTCGATGTGATATTAAATTGCGTGAACCTTAGAATTTTGTCTTAAATATGATGTGATGGACAGTGGATGATATCCATAAAGTGCCATAAATGGGGTCATTTTTGCTGCAGTATGGAAGGAAGTGTTATACCACCATTCAGCGAGAGGTAACCACTTAACCCATTGTGTTTTCTTATCAGATACAAAAAAACGAAGATATCCTTCTAAAAATTTATTCACTATCTCAGTTTGACCATTGGATTGAGGATGATAAGATGAGCTATGAGCTAGTTGAGTACCCAAACAAGAAAAAAATTTCGTCCAAAATTTTCCGATAAAAATGGGATCTCTGTCACTTACAATAATCTTTGGGTTTCCATGTAGATTTTAAATTGTTTCCATAAATGCAGTAGCAATTGTACTTGCCTTAAATGGATGAGATAATGCACAAAAGTGTGCATACTTGGTAAGTCTATCAACTATCACCATGATGACACTCTTTCTTTCTTACTTAGATAAACCTGTGATAAAATCCATTGAAATATCCTCCCAATGTTGACTTGGAATGGATAAAGGTTGTGGAAGACTCAAGGTCTTAATTGTCTCAACTTTATTTTTCTGGCAAAACAAACATTCCACCACAAACTTTTGAATATCAGATTTAAGTCCATCCCAAAATAATCTTTCTTCAACCTGTGGTAAGTTTTTAAAAATCCTGAGTGTCCTCCTAAAGGAGAAGTGTGCAATTCCAAAATAAAATTTTGTTTTATTTGGGAATTCTTACAAATATACAAGCAATCTTTGTACCATAAGAAATCATTTTTCCAACTAAATGTATCAGATGTACTAGGATCTTGCTACAACTTTGAATGTGTGTCCACACTTCTTCGTCCTTCTTCCATTCATCCCTTGCTTCGGTTATCCAATCTGGTTGGATAATAGAAATGGCACAAAGAAATGCTTCCACCTCTTCATCCTTTCTTGAGAGTGCATCTACGACAACATTTAGCTTCCCTTTTTTGTAGATGATTTCAAAGTCATAACCTAACATCTTTGTTACCCATTTTTTTTGATCATCTAAAGATAGTCTTTATTCCAAAAAGTGTTTAAGACTATCATGATCAGTTTTTACCTTGAAGTGTCTTCCCATTAGGTAAGGTCACCATTTCTTTAGTGCATGTCGTATTGCCAACATTTCCTTCTCATAAATAGATTTATGTAAGTACTTTCCTTTGATTGGATGACTTTCAAAAGCAATGGGTATTCCTTCTTGCATTAAAACAACACCAGTTCCATTTCTTGAGGCATCACATTCCACAATAAAGGTTTTTGTGAAGTCTGGCGTAGCTAAGACCGCTGCTAGGCACATTGCCTCTTTAAGATGTTCAAAGGCCTTAGTTGCTTCAGGAGTCCATAAAAATGCATATTTCTTCAATAATATTGTTAGAGGTGCTGCTATTCTCCCATAATTCTTAAAAAAATTGCGATAATACCCTGTTAACCCGAGAAATCCTTGCAACTACTTTATGGTTGTGGGGACTTTCCATTCCTTAATGGATTTAATTTTGTTAGGGTCTACCTTAACACTCTCAGGAGATAAAATATGACCCAGATATTCGACCTCTTGTAATCCAAAGAAACATTTGCATGTTTTTTCATATAATTGTTTATCCTCCAATAGTTTGAGCACCCTATCAACATGTTGAACATGATCCTTCCAAGACCTATTGTAGATTAGTATATCATCAAAAAATACTGGCACCAATTTTTTAAGGAAGGGTTTGAAAATGGAATTCATCAACCCTTGAAATGTAGAAGGTGCATTGGTAAGGCCAAAAAGCATGACCAAAAATTCATAATGACCCTCATGAGTTCGAAATGCTGTTTTCGAAATATGTTATGTCTTCATTCTAATTTGATGATATCCTGAATGAAGATCCAACTTGGTAAAATAAATTGCTCCATGTAATTCATCCAATAATTCATTAATGACGGGAATGGGAAATTTATCTTTAATAGTGGGCTTATTGATCTCCCTATAATCCAGACACATGCGCCATGATCCATCCTTCTTGTGCACCAATACTATTGGAGCAGAGAAAGAACTTTGACTAGGTTGAATTATACCAGGCTCTAACATTTCTGCAATCATATGTTCAATTTTGCTCTTTTGGACATAGGGATATCTATAAGGCCTGATGTTTGGAAGAAAAATTCCTAGATTCAAATGAATAGCATGATCATGATCATGAATAGGTGGGAGTACTTTGGGAGTTTCAAACACCTTGGAATAATTTTCCAAGGCATTTTGGAGTTCTGGAGAAATAGATGATTTTGATGTTGGAACTTCTAGTGAGCATAATTGTGCAATTATGCCTCGCTGTTCTTTCTTCATAAGATTTGTCATGACATTAGAGCTTATTATATTTCCTGGCTTCCCTACGATACCCTATAATTCAACTTCCTTTCCTTCCAAAAAAAAATTCAGGAAAAGTTCTTGAAAATTAAAAGCTAATGGCTCCAAAGATTGTAACCATTGTACTCATGGTACAACATCAACACCTCCCATTGGAATGGAAATAATTTCAATATTCAATACATATTCCCCCATGGTTAGCTTGATATTATGACATTTTCCAGAGAAATTTATAGTTCCTCCATTTTCAACCATCACTTGACATTCTGGTGTTGGGTATAGGAAACAATTCAATTCCTTGTCTACCTTACAATGGATAAAATTATTGGTACTACCCGAATCAATCAACACTATTACCTTTTTCTTCTTGATATGTCTTTCTATCTTAATAATTTGAGGAGTGGTAATACCTGTCAATGCATTACATGATATAGTCGGACTCGTTTCTTCTTCTTTTGGGGTTTGTTCCTGGTGTATATCCTCTTCTTTTGAAGTTTCTTGTTCATTTTCTTCATCCTCTTCACAATATATGTAAAATAATTTCCTCTCGGCACACTTATGACCTTTAGTGTATTTTCTATCACAACTGTAGAAAATCCTTTTTTCTCTTACTTCTTCTAATTGTTGTGTTGTTAACCTTGTAGGTTGTGGAAGTCTAGGAGTAACAACACTTACATCTTTATAGATGTGAGTGGTAGGCTTCCCTGTCGCCATAATTTTAAATTCAATTTATCCTCATAATGTGTTATCATTTCCTCCGTAAAAATTGACCAAGTGACAATTTTTTTATGGGAGCAAAGCCATCGATACCATACAAATCTATTTTGTTCTAAATGTAAAGTTGTAATGCGTACCTTTTGTGTTTTTCACATTATTGAGAACAAAATATTGCTCCATCTGTAGTATCCATGTTACGGGATCCTTCCCATCAAACTTCCGCATATCCATCTTTGGAATATGGTGGTTCTTACACCCAACATTAGAGTTTATAAAATCACGATTAAAATTTATTTTGTTCTCATCATGAGTTTCCTCTACTATATTTTTTCCATTAGGAAACATTTCTTAGCTTCCATGCCAGCTTCCATTCCATCCATATTAGCTTCCATGCCTTTCTTCGAACCATCCATCTTAGGTTCCATTTCATTTTTTGTTGCTCTTTGTGAAAGTGAAATTTGGTGCACTTGCTCTTGTAATTCTGACATGTCATGTTGCAGTTCTTCGTCTTCATGAGTCATAGTAGAGCCTTCTAAAGGCTTAATGGGTGTTGAATTCTTTTTAAGGGGAATTTTATAACCCAATGCTGATATCTATTCTACAATATGCCCTTGGAATCAATTCAAACTGATTTTTCACACAAGACTTATGCAATTTGAAAAAAAAATTACACACTTTTTTCTTGCTTTTAAGGAGCTCGATAATGAAACTGAATTATCTCTGTAATTATGTATCTTCAATATATAAAATTTGGCTTTATAGTAGCCCTCTAAAGAATATTTTAAATTCCATAGGTCTAACATGATTTGGATTCCTCAAGGAAAATTTATGCCCAATCTCCCACAATGTCCTAATTATGGACTTCTTCAGTAGTATGAACTTGTACGATGTTCCACATGTCACTGTTTCCTCCTTTGGCTCTGAAATTGCTACACAAGAAACTAAATTCCATGTACTTGCAGCCACTTTTTATATAATTCCAATCCGATGCTCAAAGAGAGAGAGTTATGATGATTTTTCCATGGTAACCTCTTTGAGATGAAATTCGGGAGCCTGAAACAACCCTAACTTCCACAGATGAAATCTTTGCAAATATTGTGAACCAAGATCTGAAATGTTTCTAGGATGTTCCTTAGGATTTTGGTTTTTCTCTGTAAACATTTTAGCATCTGAATCTTAGTAGAAAGAAATTTATAGCGAAACTTCCACGATCACCTGTTTTAGAAGAAATTCGGGAGCCTGAAAAAAACCCTAACTTCCACAGATCATATCTCTGAAACTTTTGCAAACCAGGATCTAAAAATTTTATACGACGTTCCTCAGGATTTCAGATTTTCTTTGTAAAAATTTCAGCTTCTTAACCGTAGTATAAAAAATTTTATAGAAAAACTTCCATGATGACCTATTTGGAGCAGCGAAACCCAAGAATCCAAAGCTCTGATACCAAATTTTATGAAACCAGCTCCAAAAATAGAAGAACAGAGAGATCAATGCCTTATAAATCAGCCCCTTCTAGGGGGAAACCTCCAATACATTACATAAATGAAAAATTCTTGGATGATACAAATGACAAAACCTCCTTCTATATATAGGAGTCCATGGGATCACAATATAATCCTAGTTGACCTAACAATAATAATGTAAGGGAAAAATAATAACAATATTGGGTTACAGGGGTATAACAATAAAAATAAGGGGGTTACACTAACAATAATAAGGGACTATACTAGTAATATAGGGACCTAACAAATGAATTCATTCATCAGATGAGTAGAAACACATTCATGAAAATCTTGTAAAACAGAGCATGAAAAGAAATATTTATGTTCATAGACTCATAAGATCAACATATAGAAGCATACATGTGATGGAAAGAAAACATAACACTCAACTTGATGAGGTTAAAGAGAAAAAAAAATGCTCAATAGCATACCACTTGGGTCCCAAGGTTATAGTTGCAACATGTCTTTGATTTCACTGAAAAAAGTTTGTACAATAGATCCACACTACAAATAACAACTATAAAACCTCTACAATGACTTGAGTTGGACTACATATAGAAAATAGAAATCATGAAACCTCATTGGGTCGAAACCTGATCCAAAATACATCATAAATGCACTGTATGAGTCATTACCTAGAATCTAGGGAAGTTAGAAACAATCCCTTCAAATTTAGCTAATAACTAGGAGTGTATGTCTCTTTGATTAATTACACGATTCCTCCACAATAAGAAGCAAAAATAAACTCTCCTATCAAAAATAAACCTCATAGGACATCTACACCTCGAAATTTGGAGTTTTTTGGCTTAACAAGTTTCCGAAAGGAATCTAAGACAAAAGCGTCGCGCCACTTTGAAGGTGAATTTGACTGACTTTTAGGCATCCATTTGCAAATCTAAAAATTAGGCTAGGTATCCATGTGTGTCCTATTTCCATCCCAACCCTTAAAATGAGAAAATACTCCCTAAAATGCCATCAAAAACTCATTCTCCCAACCTCACTCTAGAAGTTCCTTTCACAGGAAAAATGAGTGGCAAAAGCATGAAAGAATGGCTATTTTTTAGATTTTCCTTCAAAAGTGGAGGGCGACATGCCAACTGAAGACCATATATGTGATTTAGAAGTCAAAATATATCTGACCATATAATTTTTTCTTCATTTAGATGCTCTAAGAAAAAGTGTCGCGCCGCTGCGTGACACTTCTGCAATGACCAATTTTCCAAAATTTTCAAAAGATCACCAATAATACTCAAAATGATCAAAATATTCTAAAAAAATTTTCATGAAATCCTTGGATGATAAAATAAATAGCTAGGGATTCCTTAGCTAGGATATCTAATTTAGCTTTCTCTTTTAGCTTAATTAGGGTTTCCTAGAGATTTTTCCTCAAATTCTTCACCCTCACCTTGGCGATTTGGTTCATAGTGAAATAATGTATTGCCATATGCCTCTGGAGGTTGTTATATATGTCTACCTTCTTCAAAAGCTTCTCAAGATGAATATTTACCCTGTCAAGCCACAACTCTTTATCTTGCTCAATATCTATAGTGATCAACTCATTAAAGGTTACCTAACCTAATGGAGGGGATGGATCTCTTTCTTGCTCTTTTTTCCTAGTCAACCCTCTTTTTCTTGGCCTCCTTGGTTTTGTTTTAGCCTCTTTGTCCTCCAATTGATAAACATCCACCACTTCTTTGCATTTACCTTTTTCTGCCTCACTATTCGACTTTGATTATCTTTGGAGCAACTATTTTACCTTCAATTACATATTATTTTGCTGTAGGAAAGTAATCAAGAAATTTTCCTTTGAGAGGTTGTCCTTCAACTATGCTATCTCTGCATCCTTTTCCTTTATTATATCCTCAGTTGTATTTCCTTTCACCTACTCTACTATGTCAACCTCCATGGGTGCTTGTTCCTCATGCTGCTGCAATGGTGACTCGTCCTCATGCATGAGTGGCTCACTATCATGAATAGGTGACTACTCCATGGTTTGTCTTTGTTCAGTTATAGTTTCAGGTGCAATTACACCTTTGATGGTATTAGGGAAAAAAACCATCCTCTTACCTTTCTCATATGTTTGAGTGATCTCAAACCTAGGCACCTTTGGAACCTTTGTTTGCCTACTTAAAGAGCCAACCTCCTTTGGCTCTGTTGATGCTTTTGGTGTGCTATGAATGATGGGTGGACTAGTACTAGGTTTTGATGAAACTATCTCCATGAAATTTTCCCAAGTCATATTGATTGCTGAGAGTTGATGAATAATAATAAGTTTGACAAAACCATATTGGAACAAACTAGCGTTATGATCTCTTCCTTTTCTCTATACCTTTTCAATCATCTTGACCAAACTCCTGAATAAATAACTAGGAAATTGAGTGGCTTAGTAGCAGTGAAGTACATTAATAACCTGATATGGTACTGGTACAGTATTGAGAATATCCCTTCACATGTAAAATTATTGATAATTAGCTTCATCAAAGGGGAATATTTATCAAGTAAATTTCTGAAATCAAATAAGTGCTTAGGAGCATCTTTGCAATGAGGTTTTAGGAACATTTTGTAGTTCTCAAGGTCCAAACCCATCCCTTTGAACCATATTTCTCCATGGTCTGGGATACTTGTTGCTGAAGCAAAAACATCAGTTGATATGGTGAATTAAATACCTGCTATGATGGCCTTGTCTCTCCTAAATATAGTGGCAAAAAGGCTTGTCAATTGAGCATGGCAACCTACCTCCTGGATTCTCTCACAAAACCTCAAACAACCACTGTTTTCAAAACATCTCTTGGCACAAGGAGAAGCATTTATTTCCTACAAGTTGGATGGATAAAACTTGGACTAGTGGCCACCCTAATGAATCTTGTTTTCACCCTCCATGGTGTTTTTCAACAATGAAAACCCTAGCTTGATTTAGTGAATAGGGAAGGTGGGAAATTAGGAAAATAGGGGATAGTGGTAGGGTGGTTTTAGGGACAGAAATGAGGTGGAAGGAATCTAGGGAAAAATCCCTAAAAAATTGGGGAGGTAGGGTGATGAGTTGGCTGTAAGCTGAAAGCAGAATTTTTGGAAATGGACATGAGGAATGTGCCCAAAAGGTCAAAACACAGGGTGTTCCTAGTTTTCCTGCAAAAGCGTAGTGAAAACTAGGGTTTCAATTAAAATGGTGGCAAGGAAGGATGTGAGTGATATGGAGTGTTAGGATAAGGTATATGGAAGATGTATGAAGGTTTTATATGATGGAATTAGGGTTTTATCAACTGAAACAATCCAAATATGGAAGACACAAAAACAGTAGTGGAGAAAACCTAAGGTGGAAATCCACCCTTTTGTTGAATAATTTAACTTGAAAAAGGTGTGAAAAGTATCCACTTGCTATTTAGGAGGTGTATGAACCTTTTTTAAAGTTTATTTCAACCTTTATATGGTTGTTTTGAGCTTAAAACAAAAAACATAGCACCTTTTCCAGAAACGTAGCGGAACCCTCTAGAAGCATAGCACAACCCTCCAAAAGCATAGCAAGAGTTTTGGCACAATTTTCTTGTTTGTATTTGACCTTTGGTAGATGTGGAGCATGATGATGACAAGAGAGGAGCTCTATTGAAAATGAAAGGATAAAATGAGTTCAAGAAGACTATTTTCCTTTTATAACATCACCATAAATATTTATTTTTGTCTTCTAGTGAAATCATACATGCCTTGAGAAAAAAATTTATTTTTTGAAAACTTGATCATCTAACATGCTTCATTTGAGGAAAGAAAAATTTCTCTTACTTATTTTCCTATATTTTCTAACTCCCAATGAGAGTGGCTTGTATAGTGAAAATGACATTTTTTTTCCCTTGTTTTGTGACATGATTTGAACATTGTGGTGGCGAAACAAAAGAGACCTAGACCCCGACCTAGATGGAGGTGTGGTGATTGATCTAAGACCCTAGATGATAATGATGACATGAATTTGAAATGATGATGAACGTGAATGGAGTGAAGGGAGTAGCATTTAGAACTATAAAACATTCAATGAACAAAATTGTATTTGAAAATTGATATGAAAACATGAAATTTTGACCTAGGACCACTACCAAGTAAACCTGAAAGAGTATATTTGATCACTGAACATTAAGACACTAACACATTGGATGCACAGTTTAATTCCTCATCCAAGGAGTATCCATATTTCATACTTCTGATGGGCCCTGCTACACGAAAAATGAGAAATACAAGAAAAACATGTTTGCAATCACATTTTTTTTATGTATTTCTCATTTTTCATGTAGCAGGGTCCATCAAAAATATGCAGCATGGGTACACCGTGGATGATGATTTTTTGTTTCATCCAAAAAGTGCTCCCTATCGAAATTTGAGTACAACCATTGGGAGATAGTTGAAAATACGAGTTGAAAAGGTTGTTTTTTATTTTATTTTTTTAATCTTTTCACTTTTTTACTCCAAAAATGGTGAATCATTCCCCATGGTTGACATCACCATCTTGAATCCTATTAGTTATTATAAATTTTATTTTGGTTGCAAATTTTTTTTAGGTCCATTTTAGACCTCAAATTTTCTCTAATGGAACGATAAGGCTTTGTGTCTTGCACATGCATCAATTACTTGATCGATGAATGGTGTAGGATAATTGCCTTTGGGACATGCCTTGTTCATATCTTTGAAGTCAGTAAAAATTTTAATGGTGCCCTATTTCTTCATGACAAGTATAGGGTTAGAAACTTAATATGTGTAAGAGATAGGGTATATGAAACCATATTTATGAAGATTTCTGATTTCTTGTTTAATCTCTTATGCTTTAGAGGGGTGGAGCTAACACTGCTTTTTCCTAATAGGGTAGGAATCAAGTCATGTGTTGATGTGGTTCTCTATGGTTGTAGGACTAATTCCTAGAATTTCAAATTAATACCATGCAAATATGTCTATATATTATTGAAAAGGGGATTTGTATGAGGCCACTTCGTCTAGGGAGCATGCTACCCCCAACGAGATTTCATCGACTATGTCGGGCTTGGTGGAAATATATACCTAGACAATAGGTGATATATTTGACATATTCCCTTCCTCAAATTTTTCTGGTGTAAGAATGGGATTTTTGAACCAATCTACGTATCTTGGTGGTAGGAACTATTTTTTTTCTATTGTAAAAATATTGTTTCTTGGTGCATCAATAGGTGAGAATGATTTCTTAGTTAAAAATAAAGAACAATGATGCATGGAATCCCAAGGACACTCTAATTTTTTTATGGCCTCAAGAATATCTTAATTTGAGTGAAAAATATTTTCTAATGGTGATAAAGGTTTTGGAAGGTTTTGAGGATGGGATTGGGACCTAATGGTGCTGGTTTAAAAAAAAGAAAATGACTCGGTGGTTGCTTCCATAGAAGCCAAAAATGTTGACAATGTGTAGATTTCATGAGTCCGCACAATCAATGGTGGTAATACCTTTATAGTGGGTGAAGAAGTATCGAAACCAAGAAATGATGAGTAGAAGACGTGAATTAGGGTTCCTATAGTCGAGGAATTTAATTGTATGTGTTGTTGCATGTCGTCGGCACCAAGTGGTGGGATAATTTTCATGATGGCGACTTGATGGTGAGTGGGAGGAGGCTCTTGAGATAATGTTGTCACCCTAGGAGCCAAGGAATATTCCTCTATGGGAGGAGGGTGTTTAGGGACTTCCCGAATTAGGTGATTCTATATGCTAAGATGTCAAAATATTTGTAACATAGGACATGTATCCGAACTAAGAAAGTTGTTGGTACAAATGTTACACGTGTGTACTGCATGTAATGCAGGTTTTATGCCAATGTAATAAATGGTGTGCATATCAAAATTCCTCGTATTTCATGATGATGACGAGTGGTTGGTGTCATGAGGTGGGGCATTTAAGGGTGTGGTGCACCTATGTATATTATCATTGATGATGGGAGGAGGATTTGTAAACCTGATGTCAGTTTGATGCAAGGCTACTCTTATTACTTGAAATTGCGGGAGGTATTGACAGATGCATGTATCATGAACTTGGGATAAAATTTTAAAATGATTGCACACATTATAGACTAGTTTGGGTAGGTAGGTTGAGGAATGTGGACAAAAATGAGAAAAAAACTTTGATATTTCTCAATTCTCGACATTAATTAATTAAATGGCTTGGTCTGTTGCATAGGGCACACAAGCGGGAAGGTTTTGGCAATACTATCTTAGGCATATTGTCCATCCTTTTGGATAATGAATGTGGTTGAGAAGAAAAATGACAATGGGCACAAGGATGAACAAGGATTCTTCCTAGAAGAAACAATACATGGTTTTGGACCCATCATCCACCACTAACGCGAGGAGGTGATGGTGTCACAATATTGGCTTGAGAAAGGGCTCCCAATGCATCTCGATAATGAGATATTTCAGGATAGTGATGTGTGTAATGTTTGTATTTTGTGCATATAACACATGCATGGTTGGTGCATAGTGCCTTATTATGTGTTGGTGTAGCCTTTTCTCCTAAAGGTGGAGGTGGGGCTGCTAGCAATTTTGGGGCATGAAGAAGAGTTTTTATCTCCTCTAATTCCAAGAAAAAGTTGGTAGCGTGCCTTGATGCTTCAAAAAATGCACATGGTGGTGGTACCCTCGACAAGGAAGATACTAAGGCTTCCACCTTCTTTCCTTTTATATTGTCTTTTTTGTTGGCACCTACTAGTGTAAATGTGGGTGTAGATCATTTTGGGGTGCCTTCCCGAGGGGTGGCTACAATAATGATGTCTATCAAGGTAATACCTGAGCTTGCTGACATGGCTTGTGGGTCCAAATACCAGATAGGTATATTGAAAGCCATGTTTGTAAATGTCAGTATTCCACAACTTTGTGCGAGAGAAAACTAGGTGGGGGATACGAGAAAGGTGTTTGAGTGACTACATATGGTAGAAAAGTTGAGTCAATAGTCAAAACTTGGGGGTTTCTTGAACTGGTTCCTGAGGTTGAGGTGTGTTTGAACTCATCATACCCATCGGGGCTGTGGGGGCAGCCTCAGTTAAAGGTGGGTCACTAGGGTATGTGCCAAGGAGTGATGATGCCTTATACATCCATGGACCCACTTCAGTAAAAGATGTGACCATATTTGTGTGGAATCCTATGAAAGGTAATACACCATTGGGGGTGGTGGATGTCTTTTTCTTGTAGTATGTGAGTTTATCTATCATAACTATTTTCCCATCATGGGGAAACATCATGATACGAAATACTAAAGATGATATTGCGGTCATCACATACATGTAGCTATGTCCTAGTAAGATATTGTAATCCAACTGCAAATCAAGGACCTCTATATCCATGAGAATAGCTTTTTTGGAAATCTATACCAAAACATCTTGAAAAAATCCTATAGGTGTCGAGGGGTGCTTTCCATATGCTTTGAGTGTAATGTGTGAAACTTTGAGCTCAGAGGATCCTAGTTTCTACCAAACTGATTTGGATTACTCCTTAATCAACGATGAACTTTTGGATGTTGATATCCTGAATGGTGACAAAAATATGGAAGACGACTATAAGACATGAATCAACTGGTTCAATTGTTCCTAACATAGAAAGAAGGGCTTTCCATTGAGTTGGGAAAGTTTGTAAAACTTTCAATGTTGACATAGGTGATGGGGATTGAGCTATAACATATACGATGTTGTAGTTATGAACGACCTTTGAAGAATATTCCACTCAACATAGTGTCCATTTGACCATTAGTGGGATGGTTTCTACCAGGGGTCAATGTATTGTTAAAGGTGATGTGGCTACAAATGGTTGATGTGGATGGGTTGGTTTCTGTATGGGTTCCATAGTCCTGATTTCGTGTTTATAGGAGATCATATTCTTCTTCCATGGGAATTTCATGGTTGGTGGGATTTTGGGAACTTCTTTTAGGAGGATTCCGATACTTCTAGTAGGAGGGTTCATCCAAGGTATTCACCAATCCCTAGTGGGGAAAGGGATTCTTCATAACTGTAGGTTGTTGCCCCCCCCTGCCTTACCCCTTGGCATATTTCATCCTCTTCAAATTAGGGAGTTGAGGGAAGTGATGGGTGTAATTCCCATATTCCCCATAAATAAAAAACGCATTATTAGTCCTTAAACTAGGGTTCTTGTTCTAATTTTGTGTGTTGTTATTGTTCTGGACCTGGTTTTGGTTCCGGTTAGGGGGATCGCCCTAAATCGGTGCTCACGAGGGTTGTTGTTGGTTGTTTTCCCCCTTCCCAGGTTCCCTTTCTGCCTATTATTTCCTTTCTTCTTGTTGATGTTCAGTGGGTTGGCCTTATTCAATTGTTCAAAAGACTTCCTTTGTTGCGAGAAAGAGGGTTGCATGAAATTAACACCAACGTTAGGTTGTGCTGGTGGCTTATTGTGTTGGGGTGTTGTAAAAGGGAAGTAGGGATTATTTTATCTTGGGTTAGTGTAAGTGCTTTGGGAGGTGGAAAACACCTTTGCGGTACGTGGAGGGTACTGACCACCCTGTGTGGGAGGGTATTGATCACCCTGCATTGGAGGGTATTGTATGCTTTGCATGGTAGAGTATTGTTTACTCTACATAGTAGGGTTTTTTGAGGGTGTAGGATAATTGGGATAATATCCCGTATTGGATGGTGTTTTTATTGCAAGTGGGGTACTATATGGTTGGTAAGTGGTTGGACCACTATACACTTTCTAGGCTACTAGATTTTTTTCCACATTGATTTTGGTATATGGTTCCAATAAATCCGTCTGCAACAATTGATGATCATGGTATCTCTGGTATGAAAGACTGTAGGAAATGGGCATAAGGTAGAACATGATAGAGGTGTCCATACTCAGTATAAATGAGCTCAAATTGTTGAGCTTTAGTGATCGCCTCTTATTCTATTTATGGGAGTGTGGAAGTCACATATTTTGAGATATCTGATGTAAGATATTTCAAAAATAAGTCAAGGAGAAGGTCCTCATCTATGTGCACCTTGCATAGGTTATGATGTTTCTACCATTCGTGGACATGGTTTGAGATATGTATGGCAGTCGTTTGATTGAAATGGTTAGGAAGCACCAATATAATATCATGACATATTGGGAGTTGGAATAAATTGAAAAATGACTTGGCTAGACAGTTAAAGATCTCATGGGAACCGAAGGCTTTTCTTATGTACCATTTCACTATAGGCCTAGTGAGGGTGCGTTAAAACATTCGTAGGCAAACTGAGTTATTTGTGATGTTGTTGGATGAGATCCAAAGATGAAAGGTCATTAAGTGGTTTCTTGGATTTTCCCCTATTTATCTTCAAATTTTGGTATATCCGAGGGTAAATTGGTTGGCATAGTGAGCCAATTCTGATTATGTGCAGTGGGGTCATTTGTCAACTTTCTTAGAACTGGGAGATTTTAGGAAGTTAGAAAAAAGACTTCAGTGTTGTTCTTCATCGTAAAACAATTTTGAATTGTGATGTGCAAAGGATTTCCCTGTGGGGAAGTGTGATATGGAATACCCCGGGGGGTAGCGCATGGACTCGCTAGAGGGGTGGTATGTGGACTCTCCTGAGGGGTAGTGTGTGGAATCCCCTGAGGGGTAGTGTGTGGACTCCCTTAAGGGGTAATGAACGGATTAATTTGTAGGGGAGGGGTACCAATCAATTTTTATCCAATAAAGGATGAACTAATAACAGTGGTTGTGTGATGTCTTCTATGCTGAAATGGTGAGAGACCTGACACACCTCCCAAAAATGGGGGGGGGGGGTTGTTTGGAAGTGTCTAGAGCAATAGGGTATTGTTGGGTCCCTTATGGTGTCAAATGGAATGTGTATTACTTCTGTGGTGAGGGGGGATATGTATCAAAGAAAGTAAATCACATACATAAAACAAAGAAAAAAATAAATGGTTACTTTCCCTTTAAGTTTTTCTATGTGATCAATCAAATAAGAAAAGGGTCTTTGCTTTTTTTTCAAATGATAAAAAATCCTAACAATGCTTATTTTTCCTTTCCACTCTCAAAGTAACTAGGCCATTTGAGTATATATATTTTTTATGCATACCAGGGCCACGTCCTAAAAGAGCTACTAACACTTTCAACAACCAAAAGAGTCAACCAAGGTAATGAAGAGGATTTAGTGCTTCCAACACCTCCAACTATAAGGAAATATGCCCTAAAATTTTATAATAAGATGCCTTCATCCCACAGGGGCAGTTAAGTCCTTAGCTTCTTGGTACTCAATCACCAATATTGAGTGATATACAAGTCAGTTAGCCCCATATAGTACCGCACAGACTGGGACCTAACTCGAACCCCCTTTAAATTGGGTTTTTGATGTGCTTGGGTATAATTTTCCATGGTATGATGAGGGATTTGAAGCACCCTAAAAGAAAAATTCTATGTTTCAAAATGTAACATGACCATGGTAGCTTATGGGATGCATACCCCCAATGGTCCAAACCTAAAATATAAGTTATTTTATGACCCTTGTGGGGCAATTAATGTGTTCAAGGTTATGGTTGCTTTTAAGGAGCCTTACTTCACTTATGGTGTGAAAATGTAAGCTGAAATAAAATAAGTACAAAAGCTACTGACTTTGGATTCCCTTTGTACAAAGTTTAGAGTAGCTTAGTGTGTGGAGTGAAATTTGTGTGTAAGTGACAAAGTGAGCATAAAAAGTGTGTAAAGATGTGGATATGTGATGATCCTTTACAAAATCCCCTACTTACACTAATTTTTGCTTGTTCCTTGCATGAAAAGAAATAATATATGGATAGTGGGTCACTTACTTCCTTCCTATTACAATACGTGTGCCTAAAATGGAGATGGAAAAACCAAGTGCGTTAAGAAAGCTTTCAGATGTAAGCCTAGGATCATCTAAAATACACAAGGGAAGCAGGGGCTACTCCATTTATTCAATAAAACTTGGTCCTATTCCCAATAATAATGAAGTAAAAATGCTTTGGTTAGTCAAAATATATGTGGATTTTGGGCCACTTACTCTCCTCCTAATTAATCTATGTGACTTGTGAAAATATATGTGGATTATGGCCACTTACTCTTCTCCAAATTAAGCTATGTTTTGGAATAAAAGTTTTGAAAGTTAATGTTAAGTAATTACCCTACCAATAATGGTTATTAAATTAATTAAAAAATATAACTAACTGTAAAAAAATTGCATAAGTGAAGGAAGTTTATTAGAGGCCACTTATCACTCAGGAAAGAAAACTTACAGTGAATTTTTGAGCTCTTTGTAACCAGTGCGGGTTATTCTCTGCACAGGTGTGTGAACCATGCATCTGTATGCAATAAAGGCCATGTGACCGAGGAATCATCCTAAAGATGGATCCCATTGGGATTCAAAATGCCTACCATTGTTTTTTTATCAATGTGGAAAATCCGAAGATTTCTTCAATGAAAAAAATTAATAAAAGGTCTTTCTTGGCCGAAAAAGGGTCCAAGGGGGCCTGCAAATATTCCAGAGAACTAACAGAGGCACCATGGAGTGAAAATGTAGAGATAAAGGTCCTAAAAAACAACTATTATATCAAATAAAGGCAACAAGTGGAGTCACCATCTTGTATTGATGTGTTTGTTTCTTGTTAGTAACAAAGACACCTTCCTTGGAGTTGGTTGTTACCTACAAGGAGAATACAAGTAATTGGATGTTGTTAGAGGACAAACATGGATAAACAAAGCTTCTAAATTGATAGAAATAATACATGAAATGAACCTAAACTAAAAACTACATTATATAACATATAAACAAGCTCAATGAAGCAAACAAATCAACAAAGGTTAGGAAAAGGGTTCAATTTATTGACTGTTGAAAGTAGAAGAGTTACAATAGATAACTATACAACACTTGAAGATAATTGTTTGAGAAATGGTGCTAAAAACTCCTCAACAAGGAATTCCATTTCTCAATCTCCTTTCAAGTTCTCTCTCTCTCTTAAATAAGTATAGAAGACACTCTCAATGGTGGATTTTTCTTCTCAATGAAATGATTGATTTCTAGGGAGAAATTTTGGTAGCATAACAATTCTTTACTTATTCTTCTTCTTTAGCTCTCAATGAATTTGTATTTATATATATTTTTTGGACACTCCTTCCCTTAGCTCATCAATTTGGTGGTTCACCTTGTAAATGAGATGAGTGCTACCATATCTTTGCCTTAAATGCTTCTTAGGGCTCAAGGCTCGAATTTGTCATCCCGTCATGTCAATATTTGGAGTGTTCCTTAAGCAAGTTCGCAGCCCAAGGTGTTGATTGGAATTTTTGTGACTGCATGGATATCGAAGAAATAGCCGTGGGACTGTTAATTTCTAGTAATGATGCACCCATGCGGTTCAATGTTTTAACTTGAACCTTACGAAAGCTTTTAATTTTTGATCTTCACAATGTTTTCTAGTGCATACAGAAAAGTATGTGATTTTCATATGATAAAAATTCCCATGGGTAGATAATATGGATGTATACCCATGGTAATTAAAGGCAAAAAATCCATAAAAGAATAAGACAACAACATAAGATGGTTGGATATTCCGAAGAGAAATTAAGGTCAAGTAAGAAAGAGTGATGGTGATGTAATTTTTTTTTTGTAAGGAAGATAAATAGAAAATTATAAGTTGTCGTGTGAGATGAAAAACCTCTAGGTGTAAGCTACGTGAGTGAAATAATGTGGGCCTATGTGCATAAGATAAGGTTTTAATGAGTAGAAGTGAAATATTGAGCTGAAGAATTGTATAATTACATGTTTTCATTGTAGTAGAATGTCTAGCTAACTGAAAGATAAAGTTGTGAGAGCAAAAAAAACAATTATAAATACTAAAAATAATAAATTTTGTGGGTCTCAGTGGGAAACTTAATGAAATAGATATATTCTAGGCATATCAGGTTGGTGCCTACACATTAGGGAGTGAGTTCTTTCTTCAGGTTGGTGCCTACAAAATTCAGGGACTTGGTGCTTCCTTTAGGTGGGTGCCTGTAAATAAAGGAGGCAGGTGCCTCCTGTTAGTGGGTGCTTTTAAATAAAATTATGTTTTTGCTTGATGAGGCCTAAACCTAGGTTCAAATGTGGTTGCGTGAACCAAAAAACCCCACAATTATCGGTCCTTTCGGCAACGATCTGCTTGTGCAGATTGAAGTATCACCCGAGGCAATATAGGGGAATGCTAGAAGCAGGTTTCTACATCTATAGGGATAATGTACTGTGGATTTAAGGATTTTCTTCCTTGAGAGGGCTTTGGAGAACAAATATATCAATTATACACGCGTTGTTCAACACATTTGTTGAACTTACTACTAGACTGCACGATCTCAATTAATCATGCATAAAATAACATAAACAATAATAAAACAGACTTCGCTATGCAATTATAGATTAAAACCCTTACTTAACATAGATAAGAATAAAAAATAGTAAAGTAAAACAGAACTCAAATCTATCTTCAAATGTCTTTCATTAATTTCTCATATCTTTCTCATACATTCAATTCCACCCTGCGCACTTAGCTGCAGGGGTCTATGCACACAACAACAGACTTCTGAAGGTCTCCACACACTTAGCTGTAGGAGCCTTTCCTCTATCTCGAAACACAGAATATGACCCAAAATAGTCTTACATCCAAATGAATTTCATCGACTTATCTTCTTGACTATGACTTCTATCTAGACTCCTCTTATAGATTATTCATTTACAATACCATGGTCCAAAACCATAGGTGGTGTTCAACGTTCACAAGATATTACCATTACATTACATAATAAGGGGCTTTGACCCACCCCAAAGCCCCTAAGACTCAAAATGGATTATGTGCTACACACTCCTCTCCTTAATCTGTGAAGTCTTTATCTACTGCTTTCTTCGAGGGGATCCCATGTCCAATAGCCCCCAATACAAAACTGTGTGTAATATCCAAAAAGGGAGAATTCAGTAATACTAAAACATAATAGGTGAATAGCAACAAAGTAAAAAATTAATCTAAATAAAACATCAGAATGTATAGAGAAGTTGAGCCATTTTATTATGTGGGAGGTGGATAAACAATACAATAGTGCTCAAAATATGAGACACTCAAGCCAAAGAGATGGCCTAGAATGACCCTGAAATGACCCCACAAAAGGGACTGCATAACTGCTGGACTGCTAGAAGAAAAACTATGTTGTCCCTACTGACTATCGGGACTATAGCTACCAGAAAAATAGGAAGTTAGATCTAGGTAGTTTGGAAGCTCTGATGATGCTGAAACTTTAGATCCAGACTCTATGATAGATACCTAATATAACCTAGAAATGATTTTCCAGATATATGAATCTAGGAAAATCACCCTCTTAGGGCTTCACTATACAATTGTTGGGTATGCATATCTGAAGAAATATCTTACAAATAGACAATTGCAATATCTCATACAATTAGATATATGCTTTAAGGGTTGATCCCTTCACTAGATCCTCAAGCTAGAATCTCAAGATCTAGCTCCTCCAACTTTTTCCACTGATTGCAATTGTTCCTACACAAATGCTGACAAAAATTGTGTTGTTAAGGAGGGAGGATCTCTAGCCTGCTGCTAAATATGTCAAATAAGCTCACAATGATGGGAAATGGTGAATGAAAATTGAGGAGATGATCCCTCACAGGATTTCCAGCTGAAATGCTGAAACCTTCCTACTACAAGACTGAACTGCACAATCCTTGAGGGGACTGTTGTTGCATGGAGGTAAAATAAAATGGCCTAAATGCGAGATATAGATATGTTGCTTTTGAAAGTTTGAACATGAAGCACAAGGTGAGAGGATGAATCCTCCACCGGTTTCCTAGCTGGAATGATAGAAACAACCTCCTGAAATTGGCACCAATGCCTGATGAGGAATGTAGTTCAATAGAAACCTTCCCAAAGTAGGCACTCGAAGTCCCCCGTGGGTAAGGGTGGGATTTCTACTTGGAAACACCCTGTGCTAAACAACACTGCAAACCTATCTAAACTACATAAGCGTGCATAGAAATGTCAACCGAAAAATCTAGATCTAAACAGATCAAAAATAATAATCTAAAGTCGGTTTCTATTGTGCCTTCACCTTCATTAAATAGATTATGAGCCTTCCATAGCCTAGGCCTACCTCATAACTGTGCTGCCTATGTGGCCACTAGCCTCCATGAAGATTGTGATGTCTCTCCATGATCTCCATCATGTTCTGCATTAAATTCCCACTCTCTCCATCATGTGTGCATTAGATGCACCACTTCCTCCACTATCTCATCATAATTTCTTTATGATCTTACTTTGAATGCGCTATGACCTTAGTTTACCTCCTCCAAGATCCTCATGATTTTACATTTAAGATCCATGATCTCCATTCTTCCTTCATTAATAAATTTTCTCCACTTCTCCATAATGTATATCTAGATCTAAAATATCCACATACACACATCAAAAGTGGATTGTATTCATCAATGGGTTTTGTGGGTCCCTCCACCCTCTTATTTACTTAATTAATTATGAAAATTAAGAACTCTAATATTCCAATTATCTGATGGAAAATTGGGAATATTACACTCCTCCCCACCAAAATGTTGTGTGTCCTCAAGAAACTGAAAAAGTGGATGCTACAGCAAACATCCTCCCTCCAAATGGAATCCTCATATGGAAGTCCTCCCCATTTGTCACAATGTGTCATGCATGCCTAGCTCCAAAGTTGCCTCTCTATAATGTCTAGAATGGCCTCCAAATGAAAATTTAGATACCCATCCTCATCAATGAATCTCCAAGTGTCAACCATATGATGTCCAAAGATCTCCTCTATACATGAGATACATGAAATGAAGTGTTTTCTTCCCAGAGTGGAAAGTCCTAACTCAGGAACTATCTCTCCAACCCATGATAAATAGAGTAGATTGAATCTATCAATGGTCTTATCAATAGCCCTGTTGGCCACGTAGGATTCAAACATAACATCAACATAGTGAAAAAAGGAAGTAGAGACATATGGATAAACATGAACAATCTCAAACCATATTCTCCCAATAACAACCACCGCAGAAAAGCCTTATGCTGCCATGCTATATCATCATGAAAACAAGTAAGATATCCATACTCTCTCAATAGAATCCACCACAACAATTCTTCTTGTTGCCATGCCAAATCAACATCAATATAAATGTGTGAGCCATACTCTCTCAAAAGAAGGCACCACAACAATGCCTCTTGTTGCCACACCACATCATCATTGTACCAAATGTAGTGGCCATATTCTCTCAATAGAAGCCACCATAGTAAGGCATCTTTCTCCCCCATCACATCATCATCATACCAAGTGCAATGACCATAATCCCCCAACAGAAGCCAATGTTGTAAGGCCTCCTCTTTCCATCCTCCATCAATGTCATGTAATGTATGGGAAGAAATCAGCCCATATTCCCCCAGTAGTAACCAAAGCAACAAGGATTCTTTTTTCTTCCTTACGTCATCATGATGCAAGTCATGGAGCAAAAACATACTAATTTACATGTGGGATGTCTCATCAGAAAAATACAAATAAGCTCCCTTATGGCACATCATGTTGTTGGAAATACTGAGAGGGGGGGTGAATCAGTATTCCTTTCAATTAGAGCATTAGTTAATCTTCAATTATTATTAGTGTTTGTAAAATGATAGCAGAAAACAAGAGGAACACAAATGCACACAGTTTTTAAGGTGGAAACCCACTCTGGGACAAAAATCACCTAATGCTTTTCTAATAATTCTTTAATATTCAACTCCAATTGAAAATAAAGCTCCAACTTCCTAGAATCTAGAAAAGAATTCTTCTCCAACTCCCACTGGATGGATGCTCCAACGCCCAAGATTCTTCAGTAGTCAACTGAACATATGCCCCAACACCCAATGAGCTACAACTCACCCTAGCACCACCCTACCACCCTATAGAAGAATAAAAGAAGAATTGACTCCCGTACCAGGGAAAATGGTCCACTTTACAATGATACAGAATGATGTAGAAGAAGAATATATACTATACCATAACCCCAACTTTGACACAACCACCTAATGATGATCCTAGACCTCCAAACACTACCTCTTCAACCCTTGGTAGATGGACATTAGTACAATTTTTACAATAATGTATTTACAATGACTTAGTACAATGATACCTTTACAATGATTGTATGTAGTGTTGCCCACTTGAAGACTTCATATGATGAACTTCTTGCTGTTGTTATTCACCTTGGTTGATGCTCTTGTCATGCTACCCTCTGCTGCACCTTGCTTTGCTTTGTTGCCATAGAAAGTCTAGTCCTTTGCAACCCTTGACAACACAGGATCTAGCTTTGTCTTGCCTTCTAGGAGCTTGATATTGAATCTGGTGTATCTTTGTTATTTTAGATCCTCAATATCTGATTTTTCACGATGACCTGTTTCAGATGGCCGAATCCCTTGCATAAGGAGGAAATGAAGATCACAATTTATATGAATGCTTAAGTTGAGAGGGGCTTCAACAAGTGAACATGGGAGGGATTTTAGGAGCTTAAAAAATATTAGTTATGACTTTTCAATTACCCATGCCCCAACCCCATGGGGTTTTAGCCCACATGATCATCATTAGGTGGTTGTCTCAAAGTTGGTGTTATGGTCTAGCATATATTCTTCTTCTACATCATTCTATATCATTGTAAATTGGACCATTTTCCCTGGTACGGGAGTCCATTATTCTTTTATTCTTCTATAGGGTGGTAGGGTGGTGCTAGGGTGAGTTGTAGCTCATTGGGTGTTGGGGCATCCATTCAGTTGACTACTAAAGGATCTCAGGCATTGGAGCGTCCATCCAGTGGGATCTAGAGAAGAATGTTTTTCTAGATTCTAGGAAGTTGGAGCTTTATTTTCAATTGGAGTTGAATATTAAAGAATTAGTAGAAAAGCATTGGGTGGTTTTTGTGTCCCAGTGGGTTTCACCTAAAAATTGTGTGCATTTAGTGTTCCCTTGCTTTGCCTATCATTGTACAAACATTGATAATAATTGAAGATTAACTAATGCTCTAATTGAAAGGAATATTGATTCAACCCCCCCTCTCAGTATTTCCAACAATTGGTATCAGAGCTTGGTTCCTTCAATAGAAGTTTAATAGCTGGAAGGAGGTCATGGAGCATACCAAGAATGGTGTACCTCTATTCAATGAAAATAATTATGCACTTTGGAAAGGAATAATGGAGGTCTATCTCTTGGCGCAAGGTTACGAAGTATGGGACACTGTTCAAAATGGATTTACATCAACCGCGGATGAACAAGGTAAGAAGAATTTAGTAAATGATGCAAAAGCAAAGAATATTATTATCAGTGGACTTATTGAATCTGCTTATCATAAGGTGTTGGGTTGTAAAACCGCCAAAAATGTATGGGACAAGCTTGAGAATATATATGCAGGTGACTCAAATGTCAAAGAAGCAAATCTTCAAATCTATAGAGCAAAATTTGAGCAACTCAGAATGAAAGAAGATTGCAACATTGCTGCATACTTTCAATACGTTGATGAAATAACCAATACTTTGGAAGGATTGGGAGAGCCAGTTGACGAGAAGACTATTATACGGAATATTCTTAAAATGTTACCAGGGAGATTCAACCCAAAGTTATCGGTCTTAGAATACAGTGCAAATCTAGACAAACTCAGCTAAGAGGAATTACATGGAGTTCTCATAGCATATGAAATGAGACTTGATGAAGAAGAGGGTACTTCGCATCTAGAAACTGCGTTCGTTGCATCTAAGAAAACCAATAAGGATAAACAACCTTCAATTAAAAAGACATGCACCTGCAAGTGTGAAGAAAAGGGAGATGATGAAGAAGGTCTTTTAGATGAAGAATATGTGTACTTCACGATAAAACTACAAATTGGTAATGGAAAATTCAAAGTTAAACTTCCATTGGTATGTTTCAACTGTAATGAGGTTGGGCATTTTGCAGCAAAATGTCCAAACAAAAGTAATGGCAACTCAAAAAGAAAGAAAGGCTTTAAGAAATTCAACAAGCAAGGATCCAAAAGGAACTTTCTCTCTAAAGAAGATAGCTCATCATCTGATGAAGACAATGATAGTGAAGAAGAAGCCAATGATAGAGTATTGTTTATGGCCAAGCACAATAAGAAAGAGGTATCAAACAATGAAGAAGAAGGATGGACCATAGATGAATTTTATGAGGAAGCAATCAAGCTTATAAAATATATCAAGGCGGAGAAGATCCATTCCAAAACTCTTGAAGAACAAGTTCAAGGTCTCAAAATTGAAGTTGAAGAACACAAATGCATTGAAGAGTCACTTCAAAAGAAGTTGGAAGAAAGCAACCAAGAAAGGGAAGAATTAGAAGCCAAAGTAGTCTCGCTGCGTGAGGAAGTGAAGAAAGGAAAAACTATCCAAAATTATGCCAACAGCTCAAGGGCATTGGAAGAACTCATCAACAATCAACGATCTTACAATGACAAAACTGGCATCGGTTACAAAGAAGAAGAAGCAAGACCTTCTACAACAAAATACAATGAACCTATGAGATCTGACATGCATGTAGACTTCATTGGACAAGATTCACAAGAACAGCCTTGGAAGACAATTCCTCGACGAAAATTTCCATCCAGGTACCAACATATTTTTTATGGCTACTGTTATTCATGTGGAAAATTTGGTCATAAAGTTATAGAATGTCGCACATACCCTAGGAACAAATACAATTCCAGGAGATCTGTCAAATATGAACCTCCCAGGGCTCAGCGAAACATCAATAGATTTGAACATTTAAGAAATAATATTGAATGTTAAAAATGTCGAAACTTTGGACACATAGCCAAAGACTACAGACTTGAAAATCCTCCAAAATAATCTTCGAAGCCATAGAATGAATGAACATGGAAGAAGAAGAAGAATGATAATTGTGCTCTCGTTCTCAAGGCTCAAAAGAACAAAGATGTGTGGTATATTGATAGCAGTTGCTCAACGCATATGAGTGGAGATAGAAATAAATTTGTATCTCTAAAAGAGAATAAGGATGGAACCGTGTCCTTTGGAAATGATGGATCTTCAAATTTTATAGGATCAGGTACTGTCACTCTCGGAAGCAAAAATTCTCTAGCCAATAATGTTCTATTGGTTGAAAACATGAATCACAATCTGCTCAGTGTTGGAAAATGCGTGATCAAGGACACACAATAGTATTAAACTCCACGAAATGTGAAATCAGGAAAGGTGTGTATGGTAAAATCTTGGCTACAGCAAGTCAAGCTCCAAATGACATATATATTCTGGATGAAGCAACTAATTCATGTCTAATAGCTAAAGAGGATGGTACAATAATTGGTAGCAATGATGATCGACTAAGTAAGAAGTTTGCTACAAAGGTGCAAAGTGATTTCTAGATGTCTTTAATTGGTGAGATGACATACTTCTTAGGGCTTCAAATATCTCAGCAAGAGAAAGGAATATTTATATGTCAAGCCAAGTTCATCAAGGAAATGCTCAATAAATTTAAAATGGAAGATTGCAAACCCATCCTTACTCCAATGGTAACAGGTTTCAAATTGAGCATAGATGACTCATCTAAGGATGTGGATCAAAGTTTGTACAAATCTATGATTAGTAGTCTTCTATATGTAACAACCTCCCAATCAGATGTTATGCAAGCAGTTGGACAAGTAGCGAGATTCCAAGCAGCACCAAAAGAATCACATAATAAATATTTGCCAGCATTGGAATATCTTTGCAAAAAGCTTGGGATTCTCCCAAGATCTCATTAGATTATAGGTCTGCAGGATGGTTGTGTGTCAGGGGGAGTGGAAGTGTGTACAGGTCTGCAAGACGATTGTTTGTCAGTAGGAGTGGAAGTGTGTACAGGTCCGCAGGATGGTTGTGTTTCAGGGGGAGTTACCCTTTGCCATTGATGTCAAAGGGGGAGAGAATGTTGTAGGAAGAGGTGTCATGATCGTAGGGGGAGTACTTGTGTTGCCATCAATGCCAAAGTGGGAGATTTTTTATCAGAGGTTGTCATTGATGTCAACCCAAGTAATCCCCCTGCGATCATGACACCTCTTCCTACAACATTCTTGGCGACTCCATTGGGGATACAAACATCAAACATGAATATCTCTCAAACCGTGAAGAATTACATGGCATGACATATATCAACGGAAACATCTTGACAAGTAGAAACCATCAAAAGCATTATTGACCCAGAATATATTAATTTTGTAGGTCAAAATTCCCATGCAATATTAGGTTAGCCCCTGGTGCTGCTTGGGTTGACATCAATGACAACTGCTGATCAACACATGTGAGAGTTATGCTCTCTCCCAAACCCAAGTACATACATGAAAATGAGATACATCCCAAAAAAAAATACATTTAGAGACATGAGACATGTCCCAAACAAAATAAAATACATGGACATAAGAGACATCATGAGGTGTAAAAACTCTCTCATCAATAACCAGCGTAGCCATGTCTCCTGCTACTGCATGTCATTAGTGATATACCTGGCATGGACCACACAAGTGTGAGCTATTGGGTAGTATCCATACTTACCCAAAAGCAACCAATGAAACCATGCTTCTTGCTGCCCAGTATCATAGATTTGCAGGAAGGTAGGCAACCTCCTGCTCCTCATCCATATCCATTCATCCCAATGTGGATGATGAATCATGCCAAGATCAATCTTGGTATCCTCCCATTTTATAATACCAACATCCTCCATCTGAATATATTTTCACTCCATGATGTGTTGAAGTGCACCTCCATTAGATCCTCTCATCAAAGGCCCATTGTAACCCATAATGCTCCATACATGCTGTAGGTATAGATCCCTCTTTGAGTTCTAAGATGCTCATCAAGGAAGCTTCATCTTGAAAATGGGAAGTGCTCTCCATCACAATATTTCTACCATCTATCATATGTCCCTCCAATGCTTCATGAGTGAATCTACCTTCAAAATGGTACAAGAATAATGGGGCCCTCTCATCATCACCGCTGCTAAGTGACAATGTTGTAGATCTGCATGGTGATACGTGTTGTCTCATGGCCACATACAATGCTAAAGTCATAGTTTGGCATTGTAATGAATAGGATTGTGCTCCTCCCATCTTATACAACTCTATAGTTCAACACAAAGTGTTGGGTGTAGCTCAACCATGACAAACTGGGATAGCTATACATATGTTCCTTGATCAAATCAAGGGTTCTCTATGCAGTGATAATTTCTCCTCCAAATCAGAACGGTGCTCTAATCCTTGGTTATGCACTTTCCCTGATGGCATGGTCTCACATATATATCAATATGAGGTACTAAAATAATATGAGAAGAAAGTATATGCAAACCTTGGATAAGTTGAATCTCTGGAACATCTTGCACATCCACAAGAGTTCCTCCAATCAGTGCAATAATCTCTCCAACTACTGGTAATGATGATGGATTCTCTTCTACAACTATACCAACGCTAGTATATGTCTCCTCCTCATCATGCATATCAAGAATCATGCATGGGGTTCCAAATTTCAAGAAATCAATACCATCTTGCATATATGCAAGTGATCCTCCTCCTAATGTAAGTACATCTGCAGCTGGGGGTGGTAGTAGAGGCTCCTCCTCCTGAGTGATAATGAGGACATCTTCCTTGGTCTCTTCATGTACTATCTCCTCAATGATGGTAGATGTCACCATGTGAGATGTCTCTAGTTTCTTTCTACCATGCCTCTTCTTCAGTATTTGAATTAAATCTACATAAGCAGACACTCTCATGTGTGACAAGTGACTGAACCACCAATCTCTTGCTTCACCTTCTAGGTGCAACACTGCAATCTCTACATCCTCTCTTTCTACTACAGGATATTGCAGAAGGAATGTAGATAACTCTTCCCTCCAATCCCTCAATGTGCTTGCGGAAGATCCATCAAATGTAGGCAAGAAGAATCTATGCCTCTTTCTTCTATTACTACTTCGAGATCTCCTCTCCTCTTTCAATTGCAATAACTGTTGGAGAGTTAGATTCTCCTTCAAAGCTCTAGGTTGTGCTTTGTATTCAGACAGATATTTACTTAGGGTTTCATGCCCCAAGTCTCTTTCATATTCAGACCAGTCCACTTTCTTATCAAATAAAGTGGATCTAGTAGAATGATGTGAATCTCTTTGTTTCTCTGGTTGCTTCTCATGCTGATAGGAAGTGATGGGACCTTCCTCATAAAATATTCTTCTTGGATCCTTCCTTTTCCTTTCTCTCTTCATTTGACTACTTCCTTGGAGAGATCTTGCAAATATCTAATGAGAAGAGTGGAAAAACTGCAATCCTCCTTCATGATAGATCTCTACTATATGCTTCTTCTTTTGATGCAAAAGATGAAGTGTCTGTAAGCTGAGCAAAAGATCATGCTTTGATACCACTGTAATATCCAAAAAAGGACAACAAAGTAATAATAAAACACAATATATGAAAAACATAAATGTAAACAATTAATCTAAATACAACATTAGAATGTACATAGAAGCTGAGCCATTTTATTATGTGGGAGGTGGATAAACAGTACAACATTGCTCAAAATATGAGACACTCAAGCCAAAGAGATGGCCTAGAATGACCCTGAAATGACCCCATAAGAGGGACTGTGTAATTGTTGGACTGCTAGAAGGAAAACTGTGTTGTCCCTGCTGCAACTGTCAGGACTGCAATTTCCGGAAAAATATAAAGTTAGATATAGGAATTTTGGGAGCTCCGATGATGCTGAAACTTTAGATTCGGGCTCTATGATGGATACCCAAGATAACCGAGAAATGATTTTCCAGATCTATGAATTTATGAAAATCACCCTCTTAGGGCTTCACTATAAAACTACTAGGTATTCATATTTAAAGCAAGATCTGACAAATAGATGGTTGTAATATGTCATACAATCAGATCTATGCTTGAAGGGCTAATCCCTTCACTAGATCCTCAAGCTAGAAGCTCAAGATCTAGCTCCTCCAACCTTTTCCACTGATTGTAGCTGCTGCTACGCAACTGCTGACAAAAAATACACTATCAAGGAGGGAGGCTCTCTAGCCTATTGCTAAATTTGTCAAATCATCTCACAATGGTGGGAAAGAGTGAATGCAAAGTGAGGAGATGGTCCCTCATAGGATTTCCAGCGAAAATGTTGAAAACTTCCTTCCCCCAATAGATCTACAGGACTGAACTGTGCAATCCTTGAGGGGAATATTGCTGCATGGAGGTAAAATAAAATGGCCTAAATGTCAAGTATAGATATGATGCTCCTGAAAGGCTGAACATGAAGCACATGGTGAGAAGATGAATCCTCCAGCGGTTTCCTAGCTGGAATGCTAGAAACAACCTCCTGAAATTGGCACCAATGCATGATGAGGAATGTAGCTCAACAGAAACCTTCCCAAAGTAGGCACTCAAAGTCCCCTATTGGTAAGGGTGGGATTTCTGCTCAGAAACACCCTGTGATAAACAACACTGCAAACTTAGCTAAATAGCATAAGCGTGCATAGAAATGTCAACCAACAAATCTAGATCTAAACAAATCATAAATAATAATCTAAATCCTTCCTTCTATTGTGCCTTCACCTTAATTATATAGATTATGAGCCTTCCATAGCCTAGGACCACCTCATAACTGCGCTGCCTATGTGGCCACTAGCCTCCATGAAGACTGTGTTGTTTCTCCATGATCTCCATCATGTTTTGCATTAAATTTCCACTCTCTCCATCATGTGTGCATTAGATGCACCACTTTCTCCACTATCTCATCATTAGTGCTTTATTATCTTACTTTAAATGCGCTATGATCTTAGTTTACCTCCTCCAATATCCTCTTGATTTTACATTTAAGATCCATGATCTCCACTCTTCCTTCATTTATGAAGTTGCTCCACTACTCCTTAATGTAGATCTAGATTTGAAATATCCACATACACACATCAAAAGTGGATTTTATTCATCAATGGGGTTTTTGGGTCCCTCCACCCTCTTATTTACTTAATTAATTATAAAAATTAAGAACTCTAATATTCCAATTAGCTGATGGAAAATTGGGAATATTACACTGTGACTCGTCCCGAGTCACAAAGATGGTGCGCCATTGATCTTCACTTTAATTCCCCTTAAGGAATCCTTCAATGGTGGAACCGATTCGGCACACTGCTTTCATTCCAAATTCTAGAACCTCACTCGCTTGAGCCAAACTCCCCTGAAGCCTGCTCGCTTGCCTCACGATCACCTGCATCAACAACACATTTATAGTCTTATGCCTTTCAAAAACTAAGATTTGCATTAAGAATATATGCCAACCATATATTGATTGCAAACTTCTAGGGACAAGATCATCTTTGTACAACTTCAGTCAGGTTTCATTAATACAACTAGGGAGCAATTCTTCACTCAACTTCGCGAGCTGAACTTCACCTCCCTATGACACATTCTAGAAAATATGTTGACACAACCAGTGCATTTGCAGATTTCACGGGAACTTTGCAAACTTGTTATCATACAAAAGCACTAGGCCACCGTATTTTAATGTCTTGCTTAATATGTCGATCATGCCAAGTCTTCTCCCTCTCCTTCTAAACCTGCTGATGAAATCCAATAATGTACTGATCCTCTTCTAACTCAAGTAGTTGTGCCAATCTCTACTCCATAATGTCGCTATTTTCCATATTCGACATTGGGGCGATGCAAAGACTGGGTACAATATACTCCATCGACATCACTGCTTCCTAGCCATACACTAATCAGAACGGGGTCTGACCTGTTAGCTACAGGAAGTTTTGTAGGCCCATGAAACAACATGAATGCGTAGGTCCCAGTCATTTCGATTAACGTTGCACACCTTTGTCAACACATTATTCAGTATTTTATTGAAGTCTTCCATCGTGTAGTTTGCCTAGGGGTGATATGGTGTACTCTCTTAGTGACCTACTTGGAACTCTTCGGTCAAGGCTTCGATAGTGTTATTTAGTAAATGCTTACCTCAGTCTCTCATCAAAATTTTTGGACAACTAAATCATGACACAATATGCTCTAAAAGGAAGTTTTCTACCATGTCTGCAGTATAATTATTTACTGGTTGCGCCTCAACCCACTGAGTGAGGTAATCGATCATGGTAATAATGTGCCACACCCCTGTTTTATTTCCTAGCGGATCGACTGGTCCCACGAAGTCAATCACCCATTTATCGAATGGTTGCAACGTAACTTGGGGGTGTAGTGCCATTTCATATCTTCATGATGGTCTTCTAGTCCTCTAACAAACATCACATGCACTACAATACACCTAGGAATATTTATGTACTATAGGCCATCATAATCTAGTGCGAAGAATCTTTTGCACAGTAGATTTTCCTGCGTAGTGACCTCCAGCTAATCTGCCATGTGCTTCAACCAGTATTCTATGTCATCCATGCTTAGGAACATATCATCGCAGGATCTCATCAGCCCTCATTTTATACATGTGTCCCGCAATCAGAGTAAAATCTGCCGCCCTTACAATGAGCTCTTTCCTCTACTACTTAGTGTATTCCGCAGGTGAAATTCCCATCGAGAGAAACTGAATGATATCTAGCAAATTCTCATCTTCAACCTTGATAGCAAACAAATGTGTATCAGGTAATCCTTCCTCAAGATTTTTTGGCTCCTCCCTTTTCTGAATTCTAGGCAGATGATATGGTCCATCATTGAAACATCCTAGCTTGAAAATTGCTTCGAAATAATATTCTTGGAACAACAACAACCATCAACAATTATTCCCCCCCAATACAGGCTTTTTGACCAGCTACTTCAAAGCAAGGTGATCCATGAAC
Source organism: Pinus albicaulis (assembly GCA_034641835.2). Classification (NCBI taxonomy): domain Eukaryota; kingdom Viridiplantae; phylum Streptophyta; class Pinopsida; order Pinales; family Pinaceae; genus Pinus; species Pinus albicaulis. The sequence continues at coordinate 1,016,024,093 of CM076580.1, read as the reverse complement.
ATTTTTAAGTGCACACCCAATAGATAGTATTTGATTTTTGTAGCACACATACCATTCCTAATCCTTCGTGCTCTGTGGTGGAGTAGTTCCTCTCTGCTATAGACAACTTCCTGCTTTCAAAAGCTACAGGGTGATCAATATCTCCTTCTCCAGGCTGCTCTAACACAACTCCCAAATTTATGCAGGACACATCGACATGTACATGAAATTCCTTCTTCCAATCTAGGAAGATAAGAATAGGCGTAGTCACCATTTTTTCTGTTAGTATATCGAGACTCTTCTGAAAAATCGTCATCCTACCAGAACTTGACATCTTGATTTAATAATTTATCCATGGGCACAGTAATCTGCACGTATGCCTTAATGAAATTCCTATAATATACTGTATGTCTGGCCATCGTGCGTATTTGTTTTACACTTGTTGGGGGTTCCAAATTGATAATCATGACAATCTTTGTAGGCTCTACCATCAATCCATGTTTGCACACAATATTTCCCAACAAAATACCATATGGTACACAAAAAATGCACTTCTTCAAGTTTAAGGAGATCCGATACTTCCTGTAGGTATCCAGCATCAAGAGAAAACTAGAGACATTCTTCTTTAATAGGAAAAATATTGTCCAATCGTTGAAATATACTTTCAGGAACTTGTGGATATATTCTTTGAAAGTTGCAACAACAACCCTGAAAATATAGCTAGTGCATTCTTTAAACCAAATGACATGCCAATGTACTGAAAGGACCCCCACTCTGTAGCCAAGGTGGTCTTGCTCCTGTCTTATGGCACAATATTGATCTGATGATACCCTGAGAGGCTCTTAGTAAATGAGCAAGATTCCTTCCCACCAACATTCTCCAATACTTCATCTGTGAATGGTGCTGGAAATGGATCATGGGCACATGCATCGTTCAACTTGTGGATATCAATACAAATCCTTTTCTCACCCTTAGTATTATTTTCCTAGACCACCATAGGGCTAAACCCACTCAGAATCCTTGACTAGTTCAATGATTCCAGCGTCAAGCATCTTGTCGAGTTCTTACTGCACTTTCTCCTTGTACACTGGGTTCAATCGATATAGGTGTTGCTTGAACGACTTCACATCACGCTTCAAAGTGATGTGCATAACTCCTAAATCACCCACAATGCCTTTTAATTCAGAGAAATTCGTTAGGAATAGGTCATGGTATTCATGCAGCAGTTCAATGACCTTGTTGATTGTGTCATCCTCCCAATTGTCCCTTATCTTGGCAAATTTGGGCTCTGCCTCTGAGCTTATGTTGACTTTTTTAGTCCTGACAGGTTGTGCTACATCTAGCATTGCTACCTCAGGCCCTACAACCTCACACTGTCCTTATGAATAAGGAATATTAACGTTGTGTGGATCCTCCTCACCTTCTTCTGTGGTCGAATTTTAATTTCACGGGCTTGTTCCAACTGCGCAGCCAAATCAGGATGTACCAACGTCCTTGGATCCTTGGTAATTCAGAATACTCCTGCCTTAACTTCTTGAAGGGCCTCATTAATACACTCCCAACCATCAACGAAGTTATAAGTTAACAAGAATCCTGCTATCATCTTGTCCCAATCTGTAGTACCATGGCGAAACTATGTTTCAAGATACCACTGATGAGGTATCATATACAAGGAATAAAAAAACATGTGAACCCACTCTGGTTGAGGTTCTAGACCCCAAGTTGTTGTCCAACAAGATAAATACTCACGAGGATATTTTTTACCATCATACTTCTCTACGATCTTCGTGTCTACATGACCAAACCTCAACCTTATTAATTTTCAAAACTCCATCCATCCTCTTAAAATTTCTTTGTGCGCACCCCACCATTGGGCTGGAGTAGACCTTAATGCGGAGTCCAAAGCTTCGTATCTTTGGTTCTTAGGCACCTTTTTCTAAAATTCTTCCAGAAACAAGACAACATTCCTCGTTCCATCATAAAAATGAAAGTTTCACACTTCTTATTGAATACAGTGAAAATATTTGGTGACTCTGTTACAATGCTTAGTAGTGACTTCATGCAAGTGATTCTGCCAATGCTTCAACTCTTCATCAGAATCTAAAATGCAGGAAATATCACGCTCCCAACATATTATATCATCCATGGTGGGATTAATCCAGTCTTCATCCTACGAGTAAGATTATATATCTGAGCAATATCAACATCCCCATACTCATGCTAGACATGCTCTATATAGCATGCACCTTCAGAAGGATCTAATGGAACACCAACTCAAGTGCCATTATTTTCAAAGATCATCTACATATTCATTAGGTTGATTATAGAATTGATGGCGTAAGCCAAATAAAATCCCAACAACACAGGATAAGGATTGCTATCATCAATGATCTCAATAAACTTGAAGTCGACTAACACGTTGGCTCCATCAGTATCTACGTTGATCCCTTGCAATCACCCCATAGGAATGATCTTCTATTGATTTGACATCCTCAGATGAATTGGTGACCATTTCCGCTTAGGCCTTCCCATTCACTCCCATGTCTACTTTGGTAGAAAGTTGGCATCTTACCCTAGATCCAGAATGACTTGATCCATCTCATAGTCTCTGATTTGCACAGTCAAACGCATATCCCAGCCAGTTCTTTTCTCGTTCTTGTATAATTTATGTACTGCGCACTATTATATTTTCACTTTTCCTTGCCAACACAGTTATCTATCAATTCCTGTAACCCTTCTACAGCCTTATGGTCCCTTAGTAATTTCATACACGTTTGTAAGAAGGATGCCAAGATATATTGATCAGGTTTCTTTACTTCATTATCCTCATCAGGATTATTTTTCAATGGAAATAGTTGTCTTTCCATGGTTCATGTAGAAGCTTTAGGAGTCATAAATGTATTCTTTTCTTCCATGAATGTCTATTTCTAGCGCTTCACATTAAACCCAATGTTCTTATCTTCAATTTTCCTTACCCATGTCTCCGTCATAGTCCTATTTTCTTTTGCACGATTTCCTCTGATATTCACACCACTACGCATTACTATGTTAATGCTAGGATCATCATGGTGTGATTCAACGCTCATCATTTTGTAGGAATCTACAGGGTAAGTTCCTTAGATCAAACACCAGAGGTCACCAATCACAAATAGATCACAAATAAGTACACCAACATACCACATGGTTAAAACCCTCGAAGAGGGAAACAGTCCACGGCTTGACCCAATGTGGCCACTTCAGGAAATTTATTAATATAAAAAGAAAAATTACATAAGCTTCTATCATAAACGGTTACCGGAAAAATGACCCTCCATGCTCTTTAAATAAAGATCATGGACCAATCGGGTGTTAAGCCACGAATAAAATGTCATTGATACTGAGGAGAGAGTGAACCGTCATATCACTACATATTGTGACTATCGGATTATAAGTTACAAATGTACATAGTAAAGAAACACATTTTACCTAACTCTACACTAGACCAGGTTATGCTTAACTATTTCCTATGTGTCAGAATATCCTAACATCCCCCCTTAAGAACAACTTGGGATAGGATTGAAGGATTCACTAAGGTGAAACAATAGGAGACTATTACTTATGTGTCAAAATATCCTAACATCCCCCCTTAAGAACAACTTGGGATAGGATTGAAGGATTTACAAAGGTGACACAATAGGAGAAGGAAGGAGGCATTAGAGCCTATCCCCCCTTTAATGATAAATTTCTAGACCTCCGAGCATAGATCGAATTTTGGAAAACTCCGCTTTTGTGAGATCCTTTGTAAACATATCGACTGATCTGAATGGAATGTATTAGTTTTGTTGTGCTAAGTATCCAAACAGTAATTAAATTGTTTGCATAAGGTTCTTTGAAGTTTGCAGGTGAAACAAATGGTTTTAACTTAGTTAAACAGACTTTTGTGTGAGGTTAAAGCATGTAAATTACTTATATAACACCGTATAGCAGTAAATAACATAGAAAAAAACATCACATGTAACAATACTCAGTAAATTTGATGAAGCATTTCACCCCTCCTGGGCTACATCTGCTAGTCCAGCTCCCAATGGCATGTCCCTCATATCTAATTGCTCAAAAATGGTAAGTAAATGTGAATAAAAGCCTCAAATGGTTGTGATATCTATAAAAAAAGTTTCAGAATGATTGAATTAGTCAGGAATGACTACTTATTTGCAAAAAATAGAGAATGGATGCTCAAAATACTGAAAACACCCTAGTGGCCCTAGTGGCCCCTTAACTTCTCCTGAAGCTAAACCTGAACAAGATGACCTCGGGTGGCTATGAAACCTCTTCCAATGTGTCTATAATGTCAAGAATACCCAAAATTTACTATTCATTCATCAAAATTGGTCGAATATCCAAGGATTTATAGCCAAAACCAAAAACTGCCCAATGTCCCTTAAAAAACTCCACTAAATGTGGAGGAACTCCAGTTAAGTCAGACAGTTTAGCACTGAATGCTAAATCTGGGGGGGCATGCTCTATAATTGGAGGATGGTTAGGCTATATTTTAATGTGAATGCGGGAGTGGTCACATGTGAAAACTCTGCCGAAACCGTTAGCTTGACTGCCCGGAAACCGTGGAAATAAATGTTGCGAAGAGAACTGGCCACATGGCCCTTAACCGCCAGAGTGATCGCGCCAGAGTTAATGTTTGTGATTTACATAAGGTTTTGGTCCTAAGCACATGGTTTTATTGGGTGGGGGCTGGCCCTTAGGGTTTGGCCCCCTTTTTCCATTGGCTATTAACAATTTCAAACAATAAATGACGATGGAGCGCTAAAGGGTTAAGAAACAACTCGGTGGCATGGCGGTTGGGTGCCAGCGCTGCGTGCGGGAGGTCCTATGTTTGAACCCATAGACTCCCAAAATATTTTTTCATAACCATGACCTCTAGCCTGGGGCCACGTATTGGCCTAAATTTCAACAAGTCAACCCATCATCAAATCAAACATTGCCACTTGGCCTTCAACAATTGGCCCAAATAAAATATTTTGGGGAATATTCCACAAATATTCCCTAGAATATTCTCTTTTTAATTTTTCAAATTTCCAATTCAAACTTGGTAAAGTCATTTTTCTGGAGTTTATTGGCCTTTTCAAACCTTCATAACTTCTGCATACGACCTCTGTTTTGCGAACTGTCCATGGCACCAGAATCGCAACAACGAGACCTTTTCGGTCACTCAGGTTGAAAACACTTTTGAGCACTTTCATTTTTGAGTTTAGCAATGGACATGATCTCCTGATCACACCTCCCCACTGGGAAGCTTTTGGACCCCAAAAGCTCTCAGGACTATTGAACATGAAGATGAGGAGACTATGTCCCCACTCTTCCAATCTTAATCCACTAAAATTTCCTTAATTTTCTTAATTGGAGCTTTTAATGAAATGACAATTTTTTCCTTGATTCCATTGACAAACCGTAATTGGCTTCGACCTTGTCATGTTGCACATTTTCAAAACTTGCAGAAAAACAACTTAACTTTGTAGTAAACATATTGTTTCTACATTGGTCTATAATCAAAGGAAACTAAAAATTACTTTCACCTTACATCCTATGCTTATGGAAATTTTTCGCTGAATTTGCTTTGAACTTGTGTCGATTCCTAACCAAGTTTCCTCGCCATTGTATCATTCCTTTCTGAAAAAAGAAATGATCATTAATAAATCTTGTGCCTTCTTTGCTATGTTGCTTTGCCCTCTCTTGGACCTTTGCAACTTCTTCCATTGACACTTTGTTTTCAACACCGTTCGACACCAAAGATGATTGTTGCAACTGCTTGTAATCTTCTTTCAAAGACAAATTGCTTTCAAACTGAAACAAATCATTACATATATCAGCATTTGCATGAAAAGGATTATATAAAACTTCTCTTTACTTAATCATCATTGATGTCAAGTTTTGACTTGCATTGACGAGCCTCTTCATCTGCCCTACATTAACTAAAGAAGAGTCTAGTTTTTTGCGATGAGCTCTCATAATATACTCCTTGCCATCTTTGAATAAATGATACTTGTTCTCCCGGTGATGGAATATTTCTTTCCTATCATACAAGGAATTACTACCCAACACCATACCTATTATATCAAGTGGAACAACATCTAATTCCACTGTGTCAATGAAATGTGCAGTTATTGCAAATTGCAACATGCACTTTTTTGAAACCTGTAAATTTGCATCCTTACAAATCCAACCAAGTGGATATGGTTTTGGATGTGGAATGGTCTCAAGATTAAGTTTCTTGACTAAGTTTTTAGAGATTAATTTTTCTTGCAACCCACTATCAAACAATGTGTCAACCTTGGTATGTTTGGAAATGACCCTCACATGAAACAGTTCAATTCTCTTTTCTTCACTTGGAGCTTCTATGTGACAGTTAGAAATACTAGAACTAGGTTTATTTAAATCTCTTTCCCCTTCAAGTTCTTTAGTGCCATAGCTGTGCTTTTTGCTTCATCTCCTAAATCTAACCCTAGGTCTTGGTCAGCTATTGCAACAATCTTGCCTTTCTCCTTGGCTTTAAAAATTTATGGTTTCAACTCTGGATGAAGTTTCCAACAATGGTCCTCATCATGGCTTGTTTTGGAAGAGTGTTTGCAAAAGAATTTTGCCTTCTCTTTTCTAGTATTTTCATTTCTCTTTTTCTACCATTTACCTTTAAACTCACTTTCCTCATTCCCATCTAGATTTTGTTTTCCCCTTGCCTCTAAATGTGTGGCTTGAACACAAACCTCATCTAGGCTTGTAGGGTTAAACATGAGAATGGTATGTCTTAGGTAAGTATGTAAACCTCCTATATACTTGAGTAAAGTGTCTTGGCTATGCAAATCTACTCCTAGTAAAAGAGATCTTCTTCTAAATTCTTGGGTATACACTTGAACATTTTGTCCTTTCAATTGTTTAAAATTTTTCCAGTTCATTATGACTTTTTCATGTGAGATAATAGATAAAAATGTTGTTTTATTGCAGAAATGAAATCAACCCATGATAAAATAATCTTACCATGCTTTTTGATCTCCTCCTTTGTCTTGGCTTTCCACCAAACAAGAGCTGCAGCTTCCATTCTCAATGAAGCTAGCTGGATTTTGGTTTCGCCATCATGAAAATTTTGAATTCTCAAATAGACCTCTAATTTCCTAATCCAATTATCTAGATTTTCTACATTAAATTCACCATCAAACTTTGGTAATTCAAACTTAACATAAAGTTTTATAAAATGGCTTTTACTAGTGTTATTTGACTTGTATGGCTGATGTAATGAAGATGAAGTAGAGGATGATGAAGATGAAGTAGAGGATGATGAGGGTGATGATGGTGACTTTCCATTGTCTCCATTTCCTCCATTAACCTTCTTGGATTTATCTTCATCATTGTGTCCCCCTGATGATCCTTGTCCTTCCTTGTGAATTTTAGATCCTTCTCCTTCTAGTCTTTCATTCCTTTCTTGATAAAGGAATCTCACCATTTCAGTCAAGTCAAGAAATGTTTTTCTGAACACTCTTTCTTCCTCTTTGGGATCAACTTCTTCATGGATTTATCCTTCTCTTGAAGTCATGCTTATGGCTTCTTGTGCTTATATTTAAGGTTAAATTGAAGGTGGAGATAATGGCACTCTTGCCCTCCTTGGCTGAGGATTACTTTGAAATTTCACCAATTGACCTTCTCCTCTCTTAAGCTTCAGCCTAGTAAGCATTAAAACTCTACAAAATATTAAACAAATTCTTTTCACAAAGTATTAAACAGAGAAAATACTCTAGCTCAACCTAATGCTCAACTCGAGCTCTGATACCAACTTCATATGAATGAAATGTATTAGTTTTTTTGTGCTAAGTATCCAAATATTAATTAAATTGTGTGCATAAGGTTCTCTGAAGTTTGCAGGTGAAAAAAATGGCTTTAACTTAGTTAAACAGATTTCTATGTGAGGTTAAAGCATGTAAAGTGCTTGTATAACACTGTACAACAATAAATAACAGAGAAATAAACATCACATGTAACAATACTCAGCAAATCTGATGAAGTAGTTCACCCCTCCTGGGCTACATCTGTTGGTCCAGCTCTCAATGGCATGTCCCTCATATCTAATTTATCAAAATGGGTAAGTAAATGTGAATAAAAGACTCAAATGGCTATTCTCTCTATAAATATAGCTTCATAATGCTTGAATTAGTCAGGAATGATTATTTATTTGCAAAAAATAGAGAATGGATGCTCAAAACACTGAAAACACCTTAGTGGCCCTAGTGGCTCCTTCACCTCTCTTGAATCTAAACATGCACAAGATGACCTCGGATGGCTCTGAAACCTCTTACAATGTGTTTATAATTTCAATAATACCCAAAATTGATTATTCATTCATCAAAATTGGTCGAATATACAAGGAGTTATGGCCAAAACAAAAAATTGCCTAATGTCCCTTAAAAAACTCCACTAAATGTGGAGGAACCCCAGTTAAGTCTGACAGTTTAGCACTTAACGCTAAATCTGGGGGGCACACTCCATAATTGGTGGATGGTTAGACTAGCATTTAATGTGAATGCGGGAGTGGTCACATGCAAAAACTCTGCCGAAACCGTTATCTTGACCGCTCGAAAATAGTGGCAATAAATGTTGCAGAGAGAACTCACCACATGGCCATTAACCACTGGACTGATCACGCCAGAGTTAAAGTTTTTTTTTTGCATAAGGGTTTGGTCCTGAGTGCATTTTTTTATGGAGTGGGGGCTGGCCCCTTTTTGCCGCCAGCTATAAACAATTTGAAATGATAAATGGCAGTGGAGAGCTAAAGGGTTAAGAAACAACCTGGTGGCGTGGTTGGGCACGTGTGCTGCGTGTGGGAGGTCCCGCGTTTGAACCCATAGACTCCCAAAACATTTTTTCATGACCATGACCTCTGGCTTGGGGCCATGTGGCAGCCTCTGGGCTGGCCACGTGGAACCCATTGATTGGCCTAAATTTCAACATGTCAATCCATCATCAAATCAAATGCTGCCACTTAGCCTTCAATGATTGGCCCAAATGGAATATTCCAAGGAATATTCCAAGAATATTCCCTGGAATATTCTCTTTTTAATTTTTCAAATTTCCAAGTCAAACTTGGTCAAAGTCATTTTTTTGGAGTTTACTGGGCTTTTCAAACCTTCATAACTTCTCCATACGACCTCTATTTTCTGAAATATTCATGGCACTAGAATCACAACGACGAGACCTTTTCGGTCGCTTAGGTTGCAAACACTTTTGAGAGCTTTAATTTTTGAGCATTTTTTAGCAATGGACATGATCTCCTGATCATTGAAAACATGATCATTGGTTGGACAATACTGCACTTCAAGCACATGGTCATGAATGAGATTTTTAATGAATTGTATATGAAGCTCAATGTGTTTTTATACGCTGATGCCGAACTGGATCTTTGCATAGTTTAATGGAACTCTGATTATCACACCAAAGTGTATTTGGATGTTGCTGATGAAGACCAAATTCATAGAGGATCTGACGAAGCCACATGGCTTCCTTGCTAGCTTCAATTGCACCATGATACTCTGCTTCTATCGAAGAAAGAGAGATGGCACTTTTTTTCTTACAAGACCATGTAATAGGTCATGAACCAAGAGTGAATACATATCCTACAGTAGAATTTTGATCATCAGGGTCACGAGCCCAATCAGAATCAATGAAACCAATCAAAAATGGAGATGCTCCTGCACTGTAATGAATCCCGAACTGAATTGTACCTCGAATATATCAAAGTATTCTTTTAGCTACTTTCCAGTGACTTTCATGAGGTTGGTGCACCAACCGAGCAACAAGATCAATGGCATAGGAAATGTCAAGACGGGTATGGGTTAGATACAAAATTTTACCAACAAGTTGACGGTATAAGGTAGCATCAACTTTAGGGGTAGTATAAGTGTCTGGAAGATTGACTCCATAATGAAAGGAGAAGTGGTTGGATTACAGTCTTCCTGTGAAATTAGCGTAGAAGATCACAGGCATACTTGGACTGAGAAAGGGTAATACCTTCTTTGGATTGCAAGACTTGAAGGCCAAGGACATAATGCAAGTGTCCTAAGTCTGTCATTTCAAACTTTTTTTTGAGGCTAGACTTCACATGGTTTATATGGTTGGGATCACTACCAGTAGGGATAATATCATCAATATAAAGAACAAGGATGGTGAAGGACTTACCCACTTTCTTGGCATAGACAATGCTGTCATAATGACACTTAGAAAAGCCAATATCTAATAGAAATCTATCCATGTTGGCATACCAAGCCCAAGGAGCTTATTTGAGACCATAGAGAGACTTCCTAAGGAAACAAACAAGGCTAGAGTCATTTTGGATAAAGCCAGGGGGTTGTTCCATGTAGATTTCTTCATGCAAATCTCCATGTAAGAAGGAAAATTTAACATCCATCTGATGGACTTCCAATTTAAAGGAGGTATCAAGGGAAAGAACAAGGCAGATAGAATTCATTTTTGAAAAATGGGAGAAGGTTTCAGTATAGTCAATGCCTTCAACTTGTGAAAATCCTTTAGCAATGAGATGAGCTTTATTTCTATCCACTTTTCTGTCTAGTTCAAACTTTGTTTTGTAAACCCATTTGTACATATGACAAGTTTTCTTCCCTTTGGAAGAGGAACAAGATCCCAAGTATCGTTTGCTAATAAGGAACGATATTATTCATTCATAGCTTCATCCCAATCTAGATGACCTAAAGCTTCTTCAAAGGTGTCTGGATCAGTATTTTGTGTAACTTGAGCCAATAAGGAAGAGGCTCTTTCAAACTGAGAATTACATGTATGACGTCGATCTGCAGGGTCAGTTGCAAGAGAACCTGCTGCATCCTAAGTAGAGTAGACCCATCTTGGAAGCTATGGAGCTGAAGGAATATCTTCAAGAGGTGGAGGAGGATTATCATCCTCACTGTCATCATCTGAACTAGAAGGAATGCTACCAAAAATAGAAGAGATAGAGAGAGGTGGCACATATGCCGAATCAGGCTTGCAGGCCAAAGGTGGCACACCCGCTAAATTAGGCTCACAGGATATTTTCATCAAATTTTACATCTCTTCTAGTGATTATATTTTTTATTTTGGTTGAAGAAGTCTATGTCCTTTGACATCTTCAGAATATCCAACAAAAATGCATTTTTTACTCTTAGGTTCTAAGGCTTTATGTTTCGCATCTGGAATATCGGCCCAAGCCTCACTTCCAAAAACATGAAAGTGACTTACATCTAGTTTGATTGAGAATCAGGCTTCTTATGGATTTATATTCCTTAAAACCTTAGTAGGAGTGCGATTTACTATGTAGTTTGCAGTTAATTGCTTCTGCCCAAAAATTGAGACTAAGTCCTTTATATTGAAGCATACAATTAGCCATAACTTTTAAGGTGTGATTATTCCTTTCAACTAAACCATTTTGTTTTGGAGTATATGGAACAATATATTGCAATTGAATTGCATGCTCATTGTAAAATTTGATAAATTTTTTGTTAACATGTTCTCCTCCATTACCTGATATTAACTTAAGAATTTGATGTCCAAATTGTTTCTCAACAAAGGCCTTAAAGGCCAAGAACATGTTAAAAACTTCACTGATGAGTTTTAAGAAGTATACCCAAGTGTGTTTGGAAAAATCATCAATGAAAGTTAAGAAGTACTTGCAACCAGAGAAAGAAACAATAGGAAGTGGACCACATAAATAATTTTGCACAAGTTGCAAAGGGGTTGAAGCGTGCCAAGAGGCACGTTTGTCAAAACTATCTCGATGATGTTTTCCGAGTACACATCCGGAGAAAACACCATCTCAGAAAGATACCATAGGAAGACCTATCACCATCTTTTATTAACATAGAGTTTTAAGAGAGCGATATTTTAAGTGACCAAATCGCTCATGCCAAAGTTTTCTCACTTCATCATTATGAGCAACAAAAACGGACGGAAGACATGATGACCCAAATTTGTCAAACTTGTACAACCTTGTGGAATCATTAGCAATGCCATTAGCTAAAATATCTCTAGGATCTTTGAGGTCCTTGATTACAACATCATGAGGTGAGAATTCTCCTATTTCCCTTCACCTGAATGAGTTATCTAATAAACAGATAGAAGGTTGCATGACAAGGTAGGAACACATAGTACATCATTAAACAGGCCATTATCTAGATGAATGGTTCCAGATCCTACAACACTAAGAGATCTATCATCACCAACATAAATATGTTTGGTGTTACAATCATTTAAAGAAGAAAACATGGCTTTATTTTTGGCCATGTGATAAGAAGATCCGGAATCAATGAGTGACTCATGAGAATGAGAAGAAGAAGATACATTTAAAGCATAATGTTTGGTGTTACAATCATTTAAAGAAGAAAACATGGCTTTATTTTTGGCCATGTGGTAAGAAGCTCCGAAATCAATGAGCAACTCATGAGAATGAGAAGAAGAAGATACATTTAATGCATAACCAAATGCTTGACAACAGCAAGCAAAAAGTGCCATTCCTGAAGATGAAGTTGAAGAGTTCTCCAAATTGATGTGGTGCTTCTTCATTGCTGCTTCCAAAGCTTCCATATTCTTAAAAAATTTGGACTCTACATGGCCATCATGATTACAAAGGTTGCAATGTATATCTTTTTTTCCCTTTGTTTTTATTTGCCTTATCAGTTTGGTGGTTTGCTTTTTCAGTATGCGGTTGAAATTGTTTAAGACCTTTATTTGGTTTAGGACCATACTTTTTAGGATACTAATTCTTGGGATTCTTTTGATATGGTTGTTGTTGGGCTATTAAGGCCTTCTTAGACGCATTTATAGTATTGATATGACTAAGGTGTAATATTTTTTCTTGTTCTTTGATCAAAGAATCACAAAAGGTATCAAAAGAGGGGGACTTGTAGGATGTTCCTTGAGAAATGAGGGCTTCTCTAGTGGAATGGAAGGTGGAAACAAACACAGAGTATGTAGGTTGAAGCTTAGCAAGAATGGAATAGATAAGGCTACCATCTTTCTTTTTTACCTTACAACCTTCTAAAAGAATTCTAAGGGTCTTGAATTTGGACAAAAAATATTCTATAGAGGACAAATTATTGGGGTCCAAAGTAAGCAACTCATTTTCAAGTTGGTGGGCCCTGATTTCATTTTGAATGCCAAAAACAACAGTTAGATTTTTCATAGCTGCATCAGGGGTGTCAATTTCTTGGATATGAAATCAAAGATCTTGAGAAATGGACATTCGTATCAACCCTCGTGCTTGATCTTGTTTATTTTTCCATTTAGCGGCTTTATATCCATCGGTAGGTTTAGTTGCTTGTCCTGCGAATATTCTATAAAGCCCTTTACTTCTAAGTAAGTCTATCATGTAGGATAGCCATTGGAAATAATTAGTGCTGTTAAGAATAACCGGGCATGCACTTTCCATTTAAAAAAAAAAAACTGATGCAAAAAGGGCCAAAACTAATTGCTCCAATGGAAAGATCTCGAAAAATTAGGTTGGTTAAAAAAAAACGTCTTGGAAAACGGCTTCTGGATGAAGAATTTATCCCTTTTTGAAAAAAATGCATTGTAGATGTCAAATAGTTATGTGAAAGGTTGAAAGATGATGATGAAGTTCTACTTTAAAAAAAAAAAACCCACTCTTTTCAAACTTAATACAATTAGCTCACTTGTAAAAAAAAAACTACTTTATGTGACCCGCTTTTATAAATAAGTGAGACTCGCTTTTACAATGTTACTTTTACATGTGCATTTGAAATAAAACCCTCTTTTTAAAACCGAGAGCTTGCCAAAGGGATTTATAAGAAAAAGTAACTTAAAAAAAAAAACTTTTTGCAAAAAGAAGCTTGAGAGAGAGACTTGAACCAAAGATCTCTATTCTCATAAACTGACTTTACACCAAGTGAGCTAGTAAAAGGATTTTGTAATTGTTCGGAAGGAGGAAGGGTTTTTTTTTTTTTTTACTTTTCGATGTGCGTGTTTCTTCCTGCAAAAAAAAACACAAAATCCGTGCACAAAAAAAACAAAATTCAAGCCCTACGGCAGAATGTTAGATTTTTGGTTAGCCTTATTGACAACTTTCATTTTTTCTGCTATTTCTGATTTCCCGAGATCACACAGATACGTGGGAAAAGAGCATACATAGAAAAAAAAAAATCCCGCCTTCCTGTTTCTGATTTGCCAAGATCACACATAGCACAGAGAAAATAGAATACATAGAGAAGAGGTTATAGATCTAGCAAATAAAAAAAAACTATAAACCGAAATAAACAGAGGGAACTGAAATAAACAGAATGATTAATAAATATAACTGCAAAAAATATACTTTATACCTCCAGATCTAAAATGACATAACTCAGGCAATCAGAAACCTTTTCGCATGAGACTAAAGTGGTTCCTCACTGTAACAGACACTCCAGACACAACAGTTCTGCCAGCCTCAAAGTGGTCAAAAATAGTATATCTGGAAAACGGAAGTCGAATGCGGTCAAGTCAGCTTCAAATTTGGATCAACAATGGATGCAGCCCTCAAAATGGCTTTGATACAATGTAGGAATCTACAGGGTAAGTTTCTTAGATCAAACACCAAAGTTCAATGATCACAAACAGATCACAAATCAGTACAGTATATCACGTAGTTAAAACCCTCGAAGAGGGAAACAGTCCATGGCATGAGCCAACGCGACCACTTCAAGCAATTCATTAATATAAAAATAAAATTTACATAAGATTCTCTCATAAACGGTTACCGAAAAAATGACCCTCCATTCTCTTTAAATAGAGATCATGGACCAATCAGGTGTTAAGCCACAGATCAAGTGTCATTGATACCAAGGAGAGAGTGAACCATCGGATCACTACATATCGTGACCGTCAGATTATAAGTTACAAATGTACATAGTAAAGAAACACACTTTACCTAACTCTACACTATACCAAGTTATAATAAACTATTTCCTATGTGTCGGAATATCCTAACACATTTGTATTTCTGAGCCAACTGCTGGTTGTGCTTCTCCTACATTTTAGCTAACAAAATTGGATAATATTCAATTTCATGACCAAATTATTGAAAATACTTACAGGAAGCTGCAGTAGGATTCTGAAAATCCCTCGAAAAATGTCCTGGATGTCCACAGTTGTAACATATGATCTTCCCTTGTCCACGACTTGTGCCTCCTCCTTGGCCACGCCCTCAGACTAGGAAACCTCCTCGCACAGTTGGTGAAACTGAAGCTTCACTACCTTCTACCTACACTGTGTACACTCCAAGATTGTTCTGCATCATTAGGTTGTAGATCTTACAATGATGTTCATCGTGTCCCACCGAATTGAAGAAATCGCAGACCAATTGCTTCGAAAATCTGATAATCTTTTGCAACAAGTGACAATAGTTCATGGAATGTTGACTTTCGACTTCGCATATGCTACACCATACATGGGGCCCTATAATTGGCCCAACACTTCATCCAAGCTTCAATGGACTCGACATCCCAGCACACAAATAGTCTCTATAAACAGGGCACTGCACTTTATAGGGACCCTCTACTTTGCACTTGATACACCAGACTTCCGAACTTATATCAGTTCTAACCTCCTTTCCCTTCTTTAGATCTTTGAGCTCCATGTGCAAGCTCACCAACTGAGTCTCAATTTGTTGCACTCCTATGCTTATATCAGCTACTTGCGATTATTCAAGCTTCATCGCGATCTCCAACGTTGAAGCCTGAGTAGAAATATTCTATTGTGACAATGACAATCTGAGATTAGGCAAAAACACAACAATGAACCATTATCTATGTTGTTCATTTGGGATATTGAAGCTAACTTGGCTCAATGGTGACTTAAATCTCTTATCTACCTCCCACATGGTCTTAGTAGAAAACTTCTTAGTCTCTTTGATTTTTGTGATACATTGGGACTGTGACTTAGGTTTCTTGAATTCAATGTTCAATGTGGTCTTCTTCTTAGCCAATGTAGCATTTTAATCAATAGTAACATATTTCACGTACCAAGACTATGATATATCTTGCAACGTTGTAACCAACTGCACTTTCATCATATTCTCATCTGTAATATTTTGTGAACTCCATATCACTTCTGCATCAAACCAAAATTGTTCCAGATCATATGATCCCTTGAATACAGGCATCTTTGGGGGTGGGGCCATGGTGAATGGGGGAGGTGGAGGTGGAGGTGGAGGAAAAAAATGGGATGGGTGATGATGGGGGTGGAAGGCTGGGGAATATTTGAAGTGCTTTTCTGACTTTTAGATTTCAATAATAGACTTCTCGGGGTAGCGGGGTTTCTTTCTCTTTCTTTAGACCCAAACAATGGACAATATTTAGTTTCAACTTAAGTAGCCCAATTTGTTATGAATATTTTACCGCTCCACATAGCACCAGGTTCTCTTTCTTCGAACATCAATATGAGAGCATTTGTAATATACCCTTTTCACACAATAACATTCTAATTCATAACTTCAGTGAATTCAGGTACTTACCCTTAGGGCCTTTGAATAACTTGTGCTATGCTTTGCTATAAGACTCAGAAGTCTCGATAACAAGCTCAATAATAAACCCTCCAAGGATACTGTCTATCCAATAATCAACAACCCTCGTGATCTCGTTATCATTATTTTTCAGCTTCTCAATCAGATCTGGGGTCCATGTAGTTGGCTCATTATTGAAATGGACCATCTGCACAGCTATTCTTGATATCCACTCATACAACTTGTTGGAAAATGATGCAAAAAATATCTCGCACTGATCTGTATAAATATAATTTTGTAAACAATGTTCAGTAGAGATGCATGAATTTATTTTTACTTTCACAACAAAGTCGTGTTATTTTAGATCTACCCAATCTTCAATCTCTTGCTTAGATAAATTTCATGTGCAACTATCCCTCAGTAACATCTCGTTCCCAGCAACAGTTCCATTTTTTGGCTTGATGGGGCCTAGACCCAGGTTCAAATGTGGCTGCATCAACCAACTTAACCCACTAATATCGACCCTTTCGGCAACAATCTGCTTGTGTAGACCGAAGTCTCACCTGAGGAAATATAGGGGGATGCTATATCCATGTTTCTGCATCCATAGGGATAACGGAATGTGGATTTAGGGATTTTCTTCCTTGATAGGGCTTCAGAGAACAGATCTATCAAATAAACATGACGATGTTCAACACATCTATTGATCTTACTACTAGATCATGTGATCTTTATTAATCATGCATAATAACATAAAAAAGCATAAACCAGACTTCACTATGCAATTACAGATGAAAAGTCGTGCATAACATAGATAATCATAAACAATAATAAACTATCAGATATATCTTCAAATGTCTTTCATTAATTTCTCAAATCTTTCTCATACATTCAATTACACCCTACACACTCAGCTGCAGGGGTCTCTACACATATTTGAAAACTTCCTAAGGTCTCTGCACACTTAACTGTAGGATCCTTTCCTCTATCCCAAAACACAAACGCTGACTAAAAATAGTCTTACATCCAAATTAATTTTATTGACTTCTCTTCTTGACTGTGACTTCTATCTAGACTGTAATATTCCTAAATTAACATGTAACTAATTGGAATATTAATTTTTTCTTTTGTCATTTATATAGATGAATAAGTGGGTAGGGAGACCCATAAATCTCTTTAATAGGAACAAAACCCCTCTTAATATGAAAAGGGATCATCTTAATAGCTGGATAAAGCACCCTCATGTGTGAACAGGGGCTAATGCATGTGGACAAGGTCAAGTTTGACCAAATCAACAACACTAGTATGGAGGGAGTGGATCATCAATGAGAGACAGTGCAGTGTGAATGGGAGAAATTATCCATGATAGTAGTGACTTTAATGAGTGGGACCCATGGTGAGAAGGCTCACATTGTTTATCAGGGCAAGGTAGCCATAGATGTTATGTTATTGATTATCGATTTTGTGGTCTGTATGACTTCTTGCACTCTCTAGCTGTTTAGCTGAGATTGTTGTGTTGTTTAGCATAGGGTGTTCCCAAGCAAGGATCCCACCTCTTCCCTTGAGGTAGCCTCTAGGAATATTATTGTACTATCATTTCCACACTCTGGCATTCTAGCCAAGATTTAGTCTTCAGCTACAGCATAGTGTCTGTTCATATTTGTGTTGTGTTGCAATGGAGGGTTGAGAAACCCACTTTCTGAGCTAGTTTTTTAGGGGAGGAAGCATTATTCTCATTGGGAGATAAAAAAAGGAGGTTCTTGAGCTTTATTTCACATCTTGGAATCATACCAACCTATTCCCATCATCTATAGTGCGGATTCCCTCTTTGACTACGTTATTTTAGTGAGCACTTGCAGTGGAGGTTTCAATGCTTGATTTGGAGGGTGAGATCTTCAGTGTTAGGATTAGCCTTTCACTTGGAGGCTTTCTTGGAGGAGTTCTATTCATTTATTTATCATTTCAGACACCTCCTTCTAGTATTCAGTTTTGCAGCTGCAATTCAACCCTAGGGCTGCATTCTGGCATTTTGGTATTTTGGGTATTTCCAAAAACCCTTCCTGGGTTGTCTTGGAAATGTATTTGGGAGCTTAGATCTTCACTCCCAAATTTTTTTGAGCTATATAAAAATATATCCATATTGTTATATCTTGATGTAGCATTTTATGCCCTAAAATACGTTTTCATGGCTCATGGCACTTGTATAGCAATATTTTCTCATGTATTGACATATTTTCTTAGAGGAGGCTTGTTTTGTATTGCTTGAGTGACTTGATCCTCAAGATCCTGTGCCTATTATTTTCTGATATGTTTAATAAGATGGTTGTAAATTTGTCTCATATCATGGTTTATTGATTTATTCACTGCTATTTCCTTGTTTATGCACTACATTCTTGAATTTTCCATTTTGGAATATTACAGTGGTATCAGAGCATAATCTTGGCTCAGCCCGTGGATCTCACCCAATATGCTATAAGAAGAAGAAGAGAATAAAAGGAGATCTAAAATGATGGAAGGAATGAGCTTTGTCTCATCACTTTTTAGATCTATGAAGAACCTCTCCAAGGAGGTCAAGAAGATGAAAGAGGAGAAATGCAATGATACCTCTAAAGGGTTTCAAGAAGAGGAAGGACCATGTACTTCCTATCAGCAGAAGAAAGAATCGGTATTGTATAGAGCTCCAAAGAAACATACTATGCCCTTTTCTTTTGAAGAAGAAGACAAAAGGCATGGAGATGGAGGACACTTAGATCATGAGATTCTAAGTGAGTATCTTGTAGAATAAAAATCTCAAGCAAGGGCTTTCAAGGAGAATCTAACTCTCCCACAATTCATCCATATCAAGGAAGAAAGAAGACTTTGCAGCAATAGATTTCTATTGTCTACATTTGATGGGTCATCCACATGCACATTAAGGACTTGGGGAATGAAGTCTGATGCATTATTCTTGCTACATTCAGTGGTAGAGAAATAAGTTGTTGAGATTGCAGCACTGCACCTTGAGGGTGTAATATTCCTAAATTAGCATGCAACTAATTGGAATATTAATTTTTCTCTTGACATCTAGTTAGATGAATAAATGGGTAAGGAGGCCCATAAATCTCTTTAGTAGGCATAAAATCCCTCTTAATGTGAAAAGGGATCATATTCATAGCTGGATAAAGCACCCTCATGTGTGAACAAGGGCTAATGCATGTGGACAAGGTCAAGTTTGACCAAGTCAACAAGACTGGTTGGGAGGGAATGAATCACCAATAGAGACAACCTAGTGTGAATGTCAATCAGTTTAGATAGTCAGAATAAAGCCACCCTAGTTGTGAAAGGAGAAAATGCATGGAGACTAAGTCAAGGTTGACCAATTCAAACAATGTTGTAAATAAGAGAGTGGATCTAGTGGAGACAACGTAATTTTGAAGGAGGAACCTTTGCATGGAAGTAACCTCATAAATGGGTGGGACCCGTGGTGAGGAAGCTCATCAAGTATATAATGGAGGGAATGAAATCCATATGGGTTATTAAGAATATGATTTTATGTTGAGTCTGATGACTTATTGCATGCTTCAGTTGTTTAGCTTGGTTTTTTGTACTGTTTAGTACAAAGGCATTCTCATGCGGGAATTCCACTCTCTTTCTTAGAGAACTTGTTGAAGGGATATAAGAGGAGAATTTTGGGCTCCATTTCCACCACCCGGAATTGGGCCAAGCAGTCACCTAAAGCCACAATGCAGTCCCTTGGATAAACTATGTTATTTTTCATGGTGTTGCAGTGGAAGGGTTTAACCCCTGTTTTATGAGGTAGTTTCCCAGAGGGAGGATTAACTTTTTTTCCAGAAAGCTAGTAGGAGGAGCTACAACGATTTATTTTTATTATCAAGAATATTTATTTAGTGCTTCATCCATACAGTGTGATTCAGCCATAGATCTGTAGCATATACTTCTTGTATCTCATGTCTATCGAGAAACCTTCACTGGGTTATCTTGGATTTGTGTAAAAGAGACTAGATCTCAATTTTTCATCTCTCTTTAGTAATATATTAGTAGATCCATTTGTATCTCTAATTTTTTTTCATAAACCTCAGTAAACTGCTTTGTCACTTGCTACAGTATTTCTGTGTTGCAACAGCCATGGGGTTGCAGTGTTTTTGGGCTATTCTGGGCTTGGGAGGCTTGTTTAACTAATCTACCATGATTTGTTTCTGATATCATTTTATATTTGGTTGCTATAATGTATAAACTAATGGATCCATGGGTTCTTCTTAACTATTACAACCTACTTTTAAAAAAAATGTATTTTTGGTGCCTATATTGATGATTTTCCCAATTGGGAACATTACAGTGGTATCAGAGCTTAATATTGGCTTAGCCTATGAGTTTCAAGACAATATTCTATGAGAAGAAGAAGAGTAGAAAAAGAGGTCTAAAATTATGGAAGGAGTGACCTTTGTCTCATCACTTTTCAGATCTATGAAGAACATTTCCAAGGAGGTCAAGCAAATGAAAGAGGAGAGGTGCAAGGAAACGTTTAAAGGGTTTCAAGAAGAGGACAGTCCATGTACTTCCTATCCTTAGAATAAAGAACTGGTGTTGTATAGAACTCCAAAGCAATACACTATGCCCTTCTCTTTTGAGGAAGAAGACAAGAGGCATGGAGATGGAGGGTACTTGGAGCACAAAATTCTAAGTGAATACCTGGCAGAATATAAGTCTCAACCTATAGCCTTCAAAGCGACTCTAACTCTCCCATTGTTCATTTAGCTAGAAGGAGAAAGGATACCTTGCAGAAATAGGATAGTAAAGGGCAATAGATTTCTATTTTCTATTTTTGATGGGTCATCTACATGTACAGCAAGGGCTTGGGGAATGAAGTTAGATGCATTATTCCTACTACATCCAGTGGTATAAAGAGAAGTTGTTGAGATTGCAACGCTGCACCTTGAGGGTGAAGCAAACATTTTGTGGTTCAATCATTTGAGTCATGCAAGAGTGACTACATTTGTAGATTTTACTCAAAGATTGGTCAAGAAATTTGACAAGAAGAAACTAGAGGAGAAGAGGCCTTCACCACCACTTGCTGCAGGAGCACTTGCATCAAGAGAAAGAACACTTTCACCTTTGCAAAGTGGTCTTGAGCTCTTGACATTTATAACCCCATTCACTATTTTGGAGATGCATGAGGAGGAGGAGACTTGTACCAACGTTGATGCAGCCGTAGAAGATCAGTCATCATCATCAATAGTTGGGGAAGCCATTACACCGGAGAATGGAACCCTTGTAGTAGTACAAGATGTTCCCAAGAAAAACCAAGGTATGCAAATGTTTCCACTTTATATTATTTTAGCACATCTTATGGATAAGTATGGGAATATGCACTAGGGTCAAGATACACTGCGGGGTTGGAGCAGCAAACTATCACTGTGCTGGGGAGCCTTGATTTGTTCAAGGAGGATATGTAATTTCATCCTAGTGTGCCATTGTTGAGTGGCACACATCTCTTGGGGTTGGATTTTATATTTTTGGAGGATGGGATGAGAATTTTCCTAAACAATCCAATGCAGAACTATATGTTCAGCATTGAGCACGAGCATGAGATAGCAAATGCATCATTATGGAGATCAGCAGTGCTGTCTTTGAGTAGTAGTGATGATTTGGGGGCCCAACTATTATTGGAACATTTTGATGACCAATTTTCTTGTGTGACATTGGATGGGCAGATGATTGATGAGAAGCATTTTATCTTTTATTATTGTGATGGATATTTCTTGATGAGCATTTCACAACTCAATGAGAAGACTTTGCCTTCAGCATATTTGGATCCCTATGGATTCAACATGGTCATTGATGAGTGGTCTCCACTTGGGGATCTACAAGAGATTGCATTTAAAAATCCCACGAAATGCAAAGGTAGAAATCTGATATGGGAGGATGGTGTTCTCCATTGGAGGAGTACCAAGATGGAGCATGGTAGGAGACACACACACTTGGATGAAAGGGTGTGGAGTGTAAGCAAGAGATTGGTAAGTCACCTACATATATATGACATGGGGCAACAGGAGGCATGGTTGTATTGGCTACTCTTGAAATATTTTGGCCATCATGTGACATATCCTTCTTCTAAGGGTATGTTGGTGGGTGTGAATTGGCATGGCACTTGCATCATATGGAAGCAAGGAGTTTGGGAGCATTGTGTCGATATGAAATTATTCATGTCAATCATCATATTTTCACCTCATAATTTGTATGATGGAGGTGTGAAGGGGAAACAAGAGCTATTTTTGGTTTGGCTACCCTTAGGAGAGTGTGGGCAGAATCTCTCCCATACTTGGCATGACATTTTACAAGAAAGGGGCTACCTTTCAGCATTGGAAGATCAGGAGGTACTTCCATATAGGAAGGAGACTTCCACACATAGTAGCATGATGGTGGATGACTTTGGCATATGGCATGCCAAATAATGGAGTCATGGATGGGAAGAGCCTTATCACTAAGGCCAACAATTTGGTTGCTTGGGAGTATGCCTCTATTGATGGAGTGTTCCAAGGGGAGTAAGAATCCCTTCACTTTTCAGACCTTTATGAGGAGATTTTCTTGGGAGGGCTCATCTATGGACCTCACTTTTAGGCTACTCACTATGCATGGTAAGAAATTTATTTATGTAATTATTGATTATTTCATAAAGTATTTGCATCTTCCCACCATCTATATACAGTGTACTACTCCACAAGAGGGAAAAATTATCTTTGTGTTTCATGGTCATTCTAGGACCAACATTTGTAATGAAGATAACCATTCTTTGCATGACCTTGGGCAAGTGTGGTGTTATTTTTATTATTCTCAGCTGATATATAATTCCATTTACTGCCTCATAGTAGATGAGAAAACATGCACAGCTAGCAACTTGTTGGGAGACAACTTGCCACATGATGTTCTAAAACAAAAGTGGGAAAAACTGCACTGTATCCATTGGAGAAACCATTGGGACCATGAAAACTTGCACATAACCTTCAAAATTTTTCTGATTTGGATGTCATATGGTGATGATGTACCATTCATTTTGTATGGGATGGTTTTGGCTAGCATGATTCATGACTCTATGGAGAGGATCTTTGGAGATCCAGTCTTCCTCTTGCCTCTTGAGGGAAACCTTATTGCAGCCCAAAATCAACAGCTACTCTACACTTATCATAACTGGAGAAAGAGACATCTTGGGTTGGAAAATTTTTCCTATCAAGTTTAGCAATGCAACCCACCTTCTTTGCAGGGGCCTAAGGTGGAGGAGATCTTTCATGAGTTACCATTTGGGAGGGTGGCTTATTTTGTATGGATGATAGCTTGGGGATAAGAGATTCACATGGGAATGATAGTTCCCAACATATCTCAGATTCCATGCTTCAAGAAGGCCTCTAGACAGCACATCATTGCCTCCATGGATGTTTTAATTCTACATGATGATAGCTATTTGGGATAGTCACCAAAAGATAAATTGCATACTTGGGAGAGGCAACTTGGAGATTTATTGATGAGACAACATCCTGCTCCTTGGAGGAGCTTATCATATGAGTATACTACAGGAGGAGGAGAGGAGGCTCTTCAATTCTATCCTTGCAGTTTCTTGAGGACAAGCAACATTTGGGAGGGGAGGATTGTAATATTCGTAAATTAGCATGCAACTAATTGGAATATAATTTTTCTCTTAACATCTAGTTAGATGAATAAATGGGTAAGGAGGCCCATAAATCTATTTAGTAGGCATAAAATCCATCACAATGTGAAAAGGGATCATATACATAGTTGGATAAAGCACCTTCATGTGTGAACAAGGGCTAATGCATGTGGACAAGGTCAAGTTTGACCAAGTCAATAGGACTAGTTGGGAGGGAGTGAATCACCAATAGAGATAGCCCAATGTGAATGTGAATCAATTTAGATAGTCATAATAAAGCCACCTTGGGTGTGAAAGGATAAAATGCATGGAGACTAGGTCAAGGTTGACCAAATCAAACAGCGTTGTAAATAAGAGAGTGGAGATAGTGGAGACAACATAATTTTGAAGGAGGAACCTTTGCATGGAAGTAACCTCATAAATGGGTGGGAACCATGGTGAGGAAGCTCATCAAGTATATAATGGAGGGAATGGCAGACATATGGGGTATTTATAATATTATTTTATGTTGATTCTAATGAATTATTTCATGTTTTAGCTATTTAGCTCGGTTTGCTATACTGTTTAGTACAAAGGTATTCTCATGCAGGAATTCCACTCTCTTTCTTGTAGAAATTGTTGAAGGGATCTAAGAGGAGCATTCTGGGATCCATTTCCACCACCTGGCATTGGGCCAAGTAGTCACATATAGCCACAGTGTAGTCCCTTGGATAAATTGCGTTATTTTTCATGGGGTTGTAGTGGAAGGGTTTAAACCCCTGTTTTATGAGCTAGTTTCCCAGAGGGAGGATTAGCCTTTTTCCTAGAAAGCTAGTAGGAGGAGCTAGAACCATTTATTTGTCTTATAATCCATATTTATGTAGTGATTCATCCATACATCTTGATTCATCCATAGATCTACAACATATACTTCTTGTATCTCATGTCCATCGAGAAACCTTTGCCGGGTTATCTTGGATCTGTGTAAAAGAGACTAGATCTCAATTTTTCAGCTCTCTTTAGTAATATATTAGTAGATCCATTTGTCTCTCTAATTTTTTTGCATAAACCCTTAGTAAAATGTGTTGTCACTTGTTGCAGTATTTCTGTGTTTCAATAGTCATGGGGTTGCAATGTTTTTGGGCTATTCTAGGTTTGGGAGGCTTGTTTAACTAATCTATCATAATTTATTTCTGATATCCTTTTATATTTGGTTGCTATAATGTATAAAATAATGGATCCATGAGATTTTTTAAACTTTCATATCCTACTTTTCTAAAAAATTCATTTTTGGTGTCTATATTGATGATTTTCCCAATTGGGAATATTACAGAGGATTAAGCAAACATTTGGTCGTTCATCCATTTGGGTCATGCAAGAGTGATTTCTTATGCAAATTTTACTCAAAGTCTGATCAATAAGTTTGACAGAAGAAAGTTGAAAGGAGAACAACTTCCCCCACCACTTGTTGCAGGAGTACTTGCATCAGGAGAGGGAACACTTTCACCCTTGCAAATTGGTCTTGATCTCTTGACATTTAGAGTCCCATGCACTATTCAGGAGATGCATGAGGAGAAGGAAGCTTATACCAGTGTTGGTGCAGCAGTAGAGAAGCAACCATCATCATCACCAGTAGTTGGGGAAGTCATCACACCGGTGGGAGGAACCCTTGTATTAGTACAAGATGTTCCCAAGCTAAAACAAGGTATGTAAATGTTTCCACTTACTATTATTTTAGCACATCATATGGAGGATTGTGGGGACATGCCATTGCATGGCCTAGGATCAAAAAACACTGCTGATTTGGAGTAGCAGACTATCACTGTGTAGAGGACCCTTGATAGGATCAAGGAGGAGATACACATTCATCCTAGTATTTCATTGTTGAGCTACACACAACTCCTGGGGTTAGAGGTATATTGTGAGAGGATAGGATGAACATTGACCGAAATAATCCAATGAAAAACTATATGTTCAGCATTTAGCATGATTATGAGACAGTAGATGCACCATCATGGAGATCAGCAGCACTGTCATGGACCAATAGTGATGATTTGGGGGCGCAACCATTATTTGAACGTTCCAATGACCATTCTACATGTGTAGTAGAGGATAGAAAAATGGTTGATGAGATACATCTTATCTCCCATTACTATTGGATCCTTCTTGTTGAGCATTGCCCAACTTAATGAGATGACTTTGCCTTTATCATACTTGGATCCTTATGGATTCAAATTTGTCATTGGTTTGTGGTATTTATTTGAATATCTCCAAGAGGTTTCACTTCACAGTGTATGGTAATAATTGTATTTTTGCACTTATTGATCGCCTAACAAAGTATTTGCATTCTCTTGCCATCTATATACAGTGCATTGCTCCACAAGAGGGTAAGCTTCTATTTGGGCTTCATGATATTTCTAAGACCAACATCTATGATGGAGATAGAAAATTCTTGTATGGATATGGGAAAGTATTGTTCTATTCTAGGTGTGTTCAATTGACACACAATGCAATTTACTACCTTCTAGTAGATGAGCAAACATGCACAACCAACCAATGGTTGGGAGATGACTTGCCACAATGTGTTCTAAATTAGTAGTTAGAAAAATTGTGTTGTCACCACATGGGAAACTATTGGTATCATCCAACATCTCACCAAACACTCAGTAACTTTCTTATCTTGATGCCATGTTGTGATAATGTATTATCAACATATTTGGGAAGGTTTGGGCAAGAACTAAAGAGTGGGTCTCTAAGGATCCAATTGCCTTTTTTCTTCATGAAGGCAATATTATTGCAGCCCAATTTCAACAATATATCTACACTTATCATAAGTGGAGAGAGAGACAACATGGGATGGACAATTTGATCCATCATGTTCAGCTATGTAGACCACCTACTTTGTAGGAGCCTAAGGTGGAAGAGTTTTTTCATGAGTTTCCATGTTGGAGGGTGACTCATTTTGTATGGGTGATAGCTTGGGGTTGGGAGCTTCACATGGGAATGATGGTTCCCACTACGTTTCAGATTCCATTCCTCAAGAAGGCCTCTAGATAGCATATTTTTGCCTCCATGGGTATTCCACTTTTTCATGATGATAACTATTTGGGATTGTCACCAAAAGCTAACTTGCATACTTTGGAGGAGCAACTTGGAGATTTATTGATGAGAGAACATCTTGTTCAATGGAGGATCTTATCATATGAGGATGCTATAGGAGGAGGAGAGGAGGCTCTTCAGTTCTATCCTTGTATTTTCTTGAGGACAAGAAACATTTTGGAGGGGAGGACTGTAATATTCCTAAATTAGCATGCAGCTAATTGGAATATTATTTCTTGCTTTTGTCATTTAGATAGATGAATAAGTGGGTAGGGAGACCCATAAATCTCTTTAATAGGAATAAAACCCCTCTTAATATGAAAAGGGATCATCTTAATATCTAGATAAAGCACCCACATGTGTGAACAGGGGCTAATGCATGTGGACAAGGTCAAGTTTGACCAAATCAACAACAATGGTATGGAGGGAGTGGATCATTAATGAGAGATAGTGCAGTGTGAATGGGAGAAATTATCCATGATAGTGGTGAATTTAATGAGTGGTACCCAAGGTGAGAAGGCTCACGTTTTTTATAAGGAGGGCAAGGCAGCCATAGATTTTATGTTATTGATTATCAATTTTGTGGTATGTATGACTTCTTGCACTCTCTAGCTGTTTAGCTGAGATTATTGTTTTGTTTAGAACAAGGTGTTCTCGAGCGGGGATCCCATCTCTTCCCTTGAGGTAGCCTCTAGGAAGATTATTGTACTATCATTTCCACACTCCAGTATTCTGGCCAAGCTTCAGTCTTCAGCTACAACACAATGCCTATTCAGATTTGTGTTGTGTTACACGGTGTTGCAGTGGAGGGTTGAGAAACCAACTTTCTGAGCTAGTTTTTCAGGCGAGGAAGCATTATTCTCATTGGGAGATCAGAAAATGAGGTTCTTGAGCTTTCTTTCACATCTTGGCATCAGGCCAACCTATTCCCATCATCTACAGGGCAGATTCCCTCTTTGACTGTGTTATTTTAGTGAGCACTTGCAGTGGAGGTTTCAGTGCTTGATTTGGAGGGTGAGATCTTCAGTGTTAGGATCAAACTTTCACTTGGAGGCTTTGTTGGATGAGTTCTATTCATTTCTTTATCAGTTCATCCACCTCCTTCCAGTATTCAGTTTTGCAGTTGCAATTCAGTCCTAGGGTTGCATTCCATCATTTTGGTATTTTGGGTATTTCCAGCAACCCTTCCTGGGTTGTCTTGGAAATGTGTTTGGGAGCTTAGATCTTCACTCCAAACATTGTTTGAGCTATATAGTAGTATATACATCTTGTTATATCTTTCTGTAGTATCTTATTCCTTAAAACTATGTTGTCATGGCTCATGGCACTTGTATAGCAGTATTTTCTCATGTATTGACATGTTTGCTTAGAGGAGGCCTGTTTTGTATTGCTTGAGTGACTTGATCCTGAAGATCCTATGCCTATTATTTGCTGATATGTTTAATAAGATGGATTTACATTTGTCTCATATCATGGTTTACTTATTTATTCATTGTTATTTCCTTGTTTATGCAC
This sequence comes from Pinus albicaulis, assembly GCA_034641835.2. Lineage (NCBI taxonomy): Eukaryota > Viridiplantae > Streptophyta > Pinopsida > Pinales > Pinaceae > Pinus > Pinus albicaulis. The sequence continues at coordinate 1,015,995,351 of CM076580.1, read as the reverse complement.
TGCATTCCCGCATTTTCCATTTTGGAATATTACAGATACCATTGGTTTTCCTTATACAGATTTTTCATTTACAATACCATGGTCCAAAACCATGGGCGAAGTTCAACGTTCACAAAATATTCCAATTAAATTACATAATAAGGGGCTTTTACCCACCCCAAAGTCCTTAAGACTCAAAATGGACTCTGTGTTGCATGCTTCGATCCTTGATCTACGAAGTCTTTCTCTACTGCTTTCTTCGAGGGGATCCCATGTCCAACATGATGGGTGTCACCTTCTAGCTGGTGATAGTAAATTTGATATAATGGTAGGTTTTAGCTTGAATTTACATTAAGAACAAAAATAATATTTGTGGTTTTCTCCCTTTATGGGTTTCCACGTAAATATTTGTCTCATATGCGTATGTTATTTTATTTATGGTGTTGTGGTGTGATTAACTAGTGATAATGTAAATAATCTTAAAATTTTCCATAATATTGATTTCCCCGCCCCCTCTCAGCATTATCCTGGTTTCTAATAATTGGTATCAGAGTGGGTTCCTTCAACAATATTCTAACAACTAGAAGGTAGATCCAAGACAATAGCTAACTAGGATGGAAATTCCACCAAAAAAGTCCCCATGTTCATAGGAATGAATTATGCATTTTGGAAGGTACGCATGAGAACCTACATGATGTATCTTGGTGAAAATTTTTGGGACACAGTGTAGAATGGTTATAAAAATCCAAATGTATTGGCTAGTAAAATGATAAGCTTGAGTTTACTTACAATGCGAAAGAAATAAATGAAATTCTAAGAGGTTTTCCTAAATCTGATTTGGTTAAATTCATGTACTACACAATAGCCAAATATATATCAGCTAAGATGATGAGTTTTCTATGAAGGTGATAGTAAAGTAAAGAGATCCAAACTCCAAGACTACAGAATATAATTTGAATCATTAAAGATGAAAGAGGGCGAGGAAATAACCAAATTATTTTTTTGATTTGATGAATTATTTAACACCATAAGAGGAATTAATTGTTAATTTTTGAAGCTCAGGGTCAAATTCCCTCCTTTTCACAATTTTCCTCATCAAGGAAGACCCATACTAACCCTTGGAAGAATTTAATTTGGTTAAGGAAAACAATATTTGAATATGGAAACCCCCATGTGCAAAAAACGAATAGGTTGACCCAAAAGGAAATTGGACACCCTTGGAAAACAAGTCAAGTAACTCTCATCTGGAGATCATCAATCATTATTTTTTCTTTGTTTTGGCTCAGATAGGTTTGAGTTTGGTTCGTATAGTTCCAAAATTGCACGGTCCGAAGCTCACTCGTGTGATTAGGGTTTTTGGTTATTATCTACAAGGATGATACAAGATATTTTTTGTTGCAAGCATGTGCATGCTGTTGGAGAATTTTAGCCACATACACATCTCTCTCTCTTTGTGGTTGGAACATAGGGTTTTATTTTTACAGTTGACCACAGTTTACCATAGATTCTGAAAGTCGATGACAATTGACCAAAAACTAGTGAATAGTGGTTTCTATTAGTACTATTTCTATGTTCATGTTTGGAGATATTTTTTGGTTTATTTTTGATGGATAGTCTCATGGATAAAGAATTGGATTATTTTACTCTCTCTTTTCTAAAAAATTAAATGAAAATCTAATCCAATCCTAGTGTCTTTATGTGTGAATGTTTTTCCTCTATTGTTCCTTTATGTTCCAATGCATTGATGATGATATTTTTCTTTCTATATAATTGCATATGTTTTTGAATAAAATTATGATGTTGTGTGGTGAATTAAATGTGTAAATATTGAAATACAATTATCTAAATCAAAGAACAATATATCCCTATAAAAATTAACATGGAATCAGATTTGGGCTAAAGAAAAGTCATTAAGATCACCCCTATGAAGACACCCTTTATTGAAGCAAGAGAAGATGGAGGAGACCTAAAATAATGCTACGGTTTTAAGGAAACCCTAGGTAATTTGGTTATTAGGGTTTTATGGATATTATGAGGTTAGAGTTTGGATGAAACCCTAGATTATGACAAAGGTTTGAGATATGCAATTTAAAAACTGTAGAGTGAACAATGTTAATATGTTCTAGCACTTGTGATAGGTTTGATGTAACCCTAGATAGGATAGTCTCAATTAGGCTTGATTACTAATGAAGTTGGTTGAAATATATTAAAGACAAAAATTTTATATAGATAATGGATAGTAATGACTCTTGAAGGTTGGTTCAAGAGGGAGATGATCACTTCTCTTTGAAATATAAGTACCATTTAGATTTATGATATTTCTTGATTAGATTTATTTTTTTTATTTTACTTCTAGCATGAATATTTGAGTACGCAAATACTTCTTTCCTATAGATTAGATGTGATAAGTAGATCCTTCTTAAGGATGATCTAAGGTGCAGGAAGAAAAGAGAGCTAGTGCAGGAAGAAAAGTGTTGGTGTTGGAAAAGGAAATAAGTACTTGAGGAATTTTTTGGGATGTTTTCAAAGTATCATCCAGAAATTACAATATGAAAGTGCTATAGCTCCCAATGAAAAATAGGAACTACAAGTTGCACAAGTACCTCAATACTTTGAGGTATGTATAGTGTATTATTTCAATGTTGTGATTAAGTTGCAAGTTTGGAAGGAAAGCTAAGCCCTAAGGTATGTCACCTTCATAAATGACTCATGAATACATATGAAAATAATTTTAATTTCTATCACATGTGGTATATTGGTGTTCCTGATATTTGGAAAGTATTTTAAAATTTAGACATGATGAATTTCCTAGATGTATTTTTTTAATATATATTGACTTGATACTGCTTGTGATAAGCATGGTAACCTTAATGATAAAAGTGTAACAATAATATAGATACTCAAGATCATATTTTTGACCTTGTTTTGCATAAAGATTATAAAATATGAACATATGCCCTAACTTGATATGATAAATAAGTGATCTAGTGATTATAATCCTTGAAGTATGATGATACACTTTTCAACTACCCTAGTTATATGACATTAACCCTCGATGAAAGTTTGATGTCATATGTGATGATGAAGTAGTTGATGCTAATATGTTATGACTATCATGAATATATGTTTTAGAACCTAATATAGTTTAACTTTGTGAACTGACAATGTTGCTAATGTATGATAGTATTATGGTATACAAGTTGATGTTTTGAATGATGATGACTGAAGTGGCTTCCCATTTAGAAGAATAAAATTTTCATGAGATTTTAACACCTATTATTATTTGAAAATAAGGCACTTGACTATTGAAGGAAGGAGTATAGAGATGAATAAATATTTGATGTTGTGCAAAAGGGTTTTGGCAAATTCCGATTTTAGTAGAGAAGGTTTCTCCTAGTCCAATCCCCAACTGCTAGGAAAAAGGCTTAAGGGTATTGTTATAAGCCTCCCAACCACATGAAAGAAGGCTTATGGGTGCAGTTGATCCTATAGGAAACAAAATATAAAATCTTATGCACATGATCAAGAGCACAACATGAATATGAAAAACCTACACACATGGAACAAATGATGGAGAGTTCTATGAGCACAGAAGTTTTAAATATCTACATAATGTTTGACTTATTATAGATAATGTGAATGTCTTGGCTAATATTGTGCTTGTAGGGGATTGAAATATGCATATCATTATGTTTTTGGACTTAACTTGATCACTTGAGCTAGTATATGACAATATTTGGTAACAATTGCAAGGATTTGACAATATTTTTGTTATTGAATTGAATTAGTATAGATGAGAAATATTGACTTGGATAACTGATGATGTCTTAGGATTTTGAAATGAAGCTTGAAAATTCATAGACATGTTTTGGCTTATGGCTTGATTAAATTCACTGTGATGACAAGTTAGGGTTTTGATTAGATTTAGTATTTGACAATGGTGATTTTCCTTGATGTGACATGATAGCATGGGAATAGTAACTCTCAATGATTAATATTGATATTCAATATTGATTATGTATTGACATCATTGGCATTGGCACATTGGTTGAAGCGTAAACAATTTTGATTCAATATGCAGTTACTTTATGGATGGAAAAAACTTATATGACTTGTCCTCAATGTATGAATTTATAATTAGTTACATAAATGATTCATATTATGATTATGATGATGGCTTGATAAAGTTTGGCTTGATATTTCTTGGTAAATGAAATTTTTTGACATGAAAATGGATAAGGTTGAACCTGGTATTTGGGTGTGAGCTCTACTTGGCACCTAGATTGAAGAGTTTGTTAGTGATATTGACAAGAAATTTTATAGGTTTGATATTAGTTTTAGTTTGGTATTTAAGGCTTGATAAAAAAAAATTGCATAATTGATTGCATATTATTGACTTGTTTAAGGCTACGTATCTTGATTTGATTAGTATTTGTATAAAATAATTATATAGTTTGAATCAAGCTTCCAAAGATTGGTATGTTTGCATTGAAAATTACCTGATAAAGCCTAAAATATGTGCCGATTTGAACCTCTACTTCAAAGTGGTCCAAGGTGTTGTAGCCAATTCTTGAAAGGTAAAAATAATGAGGGTATTTCAAGTGAAATTCATGGAATATTGAAAGGATGGTGTTGAATTTATAAGTAGTTTGTTGCCTTGCAAGGAAGGGCAGTATTCTTATTGGAGCTTGTAATATTATCTGACAAAATGTTTTAAATCTTTATTTTTTCTTTAAAAAAAAATTACTTGGTGGGAAAGTTGGCTTTTTATGAGAAATTTTTCTCTCGACCTTATTTTATACATAGGCTATCTTTTTAAAAAATTATTGGGCCTATAAACCCCTGACATTCTTTTATACATAGGCTATCTTTGTTCAAAAATTATTTTGATTGTAATCCACTGGTCTTATTTTACACATAAGCTATCTTTGTTAAAACATTATTGGGCTTGTAAGCCCATGGCCTTCTTTTATAAATATGTTATCTTTCAATAAATATTCTAAATTTCTTAAGAAATTATTGGGATTGTAAGCCCCTGGCCTTCTTGTATACATAGGCTATATTTTTCAATAATAATGATATCTTTCTTCCAAAATTATTGGGATTGTAATCCCCTGGAATTCTTTAATACATAGGCTATCTTTGTCAATAAATATGTTATCTTTTTTCAAAAATTATTGGGATTGTAAGCCCATGGCCTTCTTTAATACATAGGCTATATTTGTCAATAAATATCCCATCTTTCTTCAATAATACATAGGCTATCTTTGTTAATAAATATGCTATCTTTGTTCAGAAACTATTTGGATTGTAAGCCCCTCGCCTTCTTTTATACATAGGCTATATTTGGTCTTCTTTTATACATAGGCTATCTTTGTTCAAAAATTATTGGGCTTGTCAAAAAGTCATGGACAATCATAAGTCAAGGGAGGAGCCCACCAAGGAATTAGAACGATCGCTAAATGTATTAACTAACTCAGGCCATCGTGAATATTATAAAGTTCTTATCAGATTGTGGCCACAGGAATATGGGATATATTGTCAAAAGTGTTCGAAGTTAAGCCAATAATTCATTACAACCGATCCAAAGGCCTCTTATTGTTTCTATGGAAAAACTCTTTTTCTAACATGATCACCATATTTTCTTGCTATTGATGCAAATAACATTGGGTTGGTTTGGAGAAAATAGAGTAGGTCATATGAAGTTGATTCTCAGAAACATAGTTTTGCAACCAAATTTAAGGATCAAATTTTCAAGTTGATGGATCCACTAGAAAATTCTACACCTCATTTCATTCCATGTATCAAGAAAAATGGACTGAAACTTCCAGGTGTATTTGAGCAAGGACTTGTCTTGCAGCAATTTCACTGTTGTGAAGTGCTAGAAGTAGTTCAGATATCTCGATCGGGATATCCTACTTGGATGTATCACCAACAATTTTCAAATGGACAAGGTGCACTTACAGTCTCAATGGTAATCCTTCACCAATTCAATATCCAACTTGAGAATGTACCTAATTAAATTGCTACTGCAATGGCTCATTCAGTTAGAAGTAAATATATGGAGAACTATAATTCATATTTTGAACTAGTTCTGGATCTTGGATCAAATCTCAAAGTCTATCATGTTGTCAAACTTGCTTGGAACAATTCATTCAATGTTTCCTTCAAAATATTGGAACAATATTTCTCCAGAGTTGTATGTTACATTTTGGGGACTTACATTATATGATTTATAAGTTCCTAAAAAAAATGATATTAATTAGAGCTTGGTAAGCAACGTGTTGCTCTCAAAAATCTTGAGGAAATATCTGACAATTCTCATAGTGCTATTTCTAAACATAAGAAAGATAAGGAAAGGATTCAAGAGGTATTGGATAGATTAAGTAGCAAATTTCAAAATCAAGATAAGGAAAGGATTCAAGAGGTCTTGGATAGATTAAATAGCGAATTTCAAAATAAAGAACATAATGTTGCACTTGCACATCAACAACTTGTACATGAAAAGGAATTTTTGATAACTTCATGCCCAAAATATTTAAAAATCAACATGGAGTTCGTACAGTGTTGTATATTCCCACATTATGTTCAAAGCATGCTAGATGCAGTGTTGTATCTACACTCACTTGGCACATCATTCTATAACACTATCAACCACATTGATGTTCTTATATGTAAAGCTTTACCACCCATGATATGCTACTGCACATATATTTAAGCAAGTGGACTTGGAAGGTTTTTGTATGAAACATTGAAGATGACATATTACTAGAAGGGTGATGAGTCAAATTATGAGTGAGAGTGTGGAAACATGTTAGGATTCATTTTTATTACATGGATCCAAACAACCAATGGGTTACCTTTGAAAAATATATTAAATTTCATTGGAAGTGGAGTCACTGGATTACACATTTACTTATAAAATGCTTGAAATAAAATGAGTACATGGAAATCCATAATGCCTTGATAATTTTGAAAACATTTCAAGTTTGTTTCCTGTCATGAAGAAAAAAGCTTTAATCTTGAAAAAAGGGCTAGCAAAATCAAGGCGAATGAAGAGAGGAAGTCTTCAATTGGTGCATGAATGTTAAGATCGACTCCTTGATCAATTTCTTTAGTTGAATGGGAAGAATTTATTTCTACTTTCCCATTATGTTGTAACAAAAAAAATATTTTGATGGTCATTCATTTTTTGAGCATTATCAAACATGGAATTTGGAAAGGCACTTAATTATTTATAGTGGAATTCGTGGTAGGATTCCATCAAAGTTTTTGAGTTTACATGGTCGACTTCAAGACAAAAAAAAGTGAGACAATTCATAGACTGCATAGGGTCACTGCAATTTTTTCTTGCTACAAAAATTGTCTGTGGTTTGTAGTGGTAGCATTCATTTTGATTTACATAAAAAATAAAGTCATAGATCTTGAAACCCTAGAACATATAATCACTATATTGAACAAAGTAATAGTGATTTATCAGTGCTATATATGGATGCAAAGTCTTCCCCAAAGGTTCTTAATTCACGTCTATTAAATATTATTGATGAATTTGGTTGTTGAGAAAAAAGGGAACCCTCACTTGTAAAGAAAATTTGTATTTCTCTTCAATGACTCTTGGAAGAAGACCAGTGGCAGAATGACCATTGAGGATATTTAGTTTTGGAAAACATCAAATGATGTTTTTTCACGGCCATATGATTTTGAGAACAATAGAAGAAGGGATGAACTAGAGTTTTATAATGTATTAGAGACACATGAAATGATGGTAATCCTCAAGGAATTTGTGTGATAATAATCATCAACAAATTCAAAGTCAATGAAATTTTAAGATGGGATGGTTGCACAATGCCCCTCCAAGTTGATAAAGCATTCAACCACTCAAAATAACTGGTGTTTCATCCAACTACATGCGGCGACCCTTGCCTTGACAAATTTTAAGGAGATGGGTGGTCTCGAGAGGTGGTTTTCCCAAACCACTTGTTTTCATATCTATGGCCATAAATCAATCTCGATGCCACTACTCCATATTTCCAAAAACCACCAGAGGTTCCCTCGAGAGCGGTTTCTTGCTTTCCAAAACCACAAGCAGTTTATATATGGGTAACGAAGTTGGGACCACATAAAATTTTATTATATTGACATGTTGTATTCATGCCTAGGGTTAAAGGCCCAAATTTATTTGAAAAATATATACAAGATTTGTAAGGGGTTGAAAATTTGGTTTTGTTAGGAATATTCAATATTATATACATGGTATATAATATTATATATTAAAAACATTATATTTTTGTAATTTTATTATTTCAAAATTTTTCAAAAAGAAAATAGTTATATAATTGTTTCAAGAAGCAGTTTGAAATGAACATGAAGCATTAGTCATAAAATATTGACAAAGAGATGGTATATGTGTTCAGATTTTGATCAACCATGAAGCAATGCAATGCAATATCTCAAGAAGCTAGTAATAGAATCAATTTTTATTCCAACATTGGGTATAGTTGTAGGTTTTGTTTCTTTTTATGCGGTATCACCATTCTATCAATGTTTTTCTCTACTAGTATGAGTGTAATGTAGCAACATATTTCTTCAAGTTATGATTGTGAATTTACTCTAAATGGTACTCACTCTTCTGATTTGAAGAATATTAATGGGTGCTCCACCATGCCGAGAATTCCTTCATACTTATGAATATTTTTCTATTCTTTCTACATAGATTTGAATTCATATTCTTGATTTCTTGGGTTTAAAATTTTCCTTCTTTATTTTTATGCTAAATAAATTATTTAGTTCAAAGACCCTGCAAACCTCAATGTTCATGGTGTCACATCATAATTTGCAAGGATTTTTTACTTTGCGATCTAGTGTCTGATTAGATCACAAGATAAAAAGAGATCAGACTAATGATACAAGAAAGAGATCTTGATCCCAAATGATAAAAAAATAAACATGTAATCAATTATATAATATAACTAAGAGAGATCAAACCTAGCCTCCTCACAAGCTGGGGAAGGACTTTGAATTCATAGAAGAATACTCATGCTCCAATAAAGTGATTTTCTTCATCTGTTCTCGATCTCAACACCTACACACAACCACAAACACTCAAGGAAGACAAGTGATCTTCCCCGAAAGATTGTTATATCACAAGAAATATAAACTAATTATAAGGTCTGCTAAACACATGATCATGTAAGGGATGGAATCATAAATATTCATTAATAATATAAAATGCTACAATGCTTATATCTTCACTTCCACTCTTCATCTCCATGATCCAGAAAAGTTTCCCCACTATATCCAAGAAATGAGCATGAAGAGCGACACACATATGACCAATACCTCACAAGCTCTGTATAGCAACAAAATGATAGCATATGATAAATATCTCAACTCTCTAAAATATTGGCCCTCCAAAACTCATCTGACCCTCTCAAATGGTTCAATATAAATAGGTGGAAGAGAGGTCCGAGAGAATGTATATGGACGCTTAGGATGACAAGAAGTTACAAAACCTTCTAACTAATGAGTCCTGGCCAGCTCGAATAGATGAAGCATCGAATTGATCTCATAGGAACCAAGGCGCTTTAGAAATTTCCCTTGGCTGCAGGCATACAACTGCTTGAAAAGGTCCCTAGTTGTAGGCATAAGGAGGCCTAGTAGAGGCTATAGGGTCTTGGTCACAGGCACAAGCCTTCCTACCTATGGCTAAGGTTTAAACTGGCGAAAATAGGTCCTCATGTAAGTAAGAAGTCCTAGAGTCATGAGGGCTAAGGGTCACTAATCTAGGGGGAGATAAAAAAATGCCCCCTAATGTATGAGGTCAGAATGAGAAGATGATGGCCGAAATACATTATGATAAAACTCAGAATTCCAAACGGCAGTGGGGAAACAAATCCAAGGATGCAGATCAAAAGACACTAGAGCTGAAGACTCAACTGTGTTGATAACATACCCAAGGCGGGCATACCCATGCTCATTCATAATAGAATATTGAACATGGCCACCAAAACATACACTATGGATCCATACCATAAAGTGTTAGAACATGGCCACGGCAGACATACACAGTGGATCCATGTTACTCAGTGAATAGAGAATAGACAGTATGAAATATAATCATAGATCTATGTCACAATACACATCAATAGGGCTATAGACACATGATAGACAAAGAAGTGTCCTAGATAGCTCTCAAATTACATGAATGATACATAACTCCAACGCAACCTGGGAAGGATGCCATATAAGAGTGAGATGTCCCTAACCCAGGGTATTTGACATAACCCTGATGGCACAAATATACACAGGTGAATTTATGAGCTGCAGTCTGGCAAGGTAGAAACCTCCTGATTACCAGCTAATGAGATAAAACAATAATAGACGCGAGGGAATCCACCAATGAGGAAAATGGACCCCAAGGTACCTAGTATAGTCCACTAAGTGTGAATAAATAAGCTGACATCGAACACCTATGAACTTAACCAATTAGGAGCCAATGATGTAAACCCATTGTCGATCGTGACGAAGCTTGCCACTCAGGTATACAAGCTTCAAGGTACTACTAGTTCCTAGATCAAGCTCTTGGATAATGAGATGAAGTTTACAGGAGAAGATCCGTCAAAGGAGTGCCTTAATGTATCCCCCATCAATCGACACAGAAAAAACTAGGATGAAGTGATGTATGGATGAAGTCATGATGCAATGAAGTACAAATGACACAGGTATGGCCGAATCAAAAAGGTTAACATGCTACTCCAGATGGCTCACACAGGTTCAGACTTCCCTTGAACACATAACGACACGACACAAGAGTGAGTTAGAAGCATGAATAAATGAGAACCATGTGATCTAATGCAATGATGCAGGAGGCATTGAGGCATGCTCCATATGATTGGAAGAGTAACTAGTTGGAGGAGGAAAGAGACTCATGTGGATGGTATGGCTCCTAGGAAAGCTAAAAAACAACTGTAAGATAATGAAGCAGATAAGTTTCTTGTTCAAGGGTGAAACAACTGACACTGCTAATGGATGATAAATTAAAATACATGTTCCCTCCCTTCTCTTTTTATAGGTTCATTTTTTGTAAAGTTTCCCCCTGTTGGGGTTCCCATGTTTTGGCCAGGTTGACAGAGACCAAAAGATGAGACAACATAGAACCACTTTCAGACCTTAGGATCTAGCCCTCCTAGGTCCAGAGAGGGATCTCTCTATGATTATCAAAGGATATATGTCTTTGAAGTTCTCAATTGTGATTTTAGGCTAGTTATAGGCTCTTGGTTGTTTGTTTGATTGTTTGAGTTTGGTTGTTGAGAATCAGGAAGGAAAGTTTCACCATAAGACAAGGATAGGTAAAGAAGGAAGCTACGCGAGAATGGATAACTCAGGGAACATCAAGGCCATTGGGCAATGGAGTCAAGAAAGGATTTACTTATGTTCAATGTGTAAGCTTCAGTTGGGCTAGTCATCTAGAGCATTTGGATCTCAAAGACTGATTGGTGGGATGGAACACTAAGGAATGAGAATGAAGGATGGAAAACCATCTGATTTTGTCTATAGATCAGGCCAGAGGTCATTTAACTCCAAGCCTGCTTGGACAAAACCATAGGCAACACAAGGGGTCTTGAAAAGGTTTGTATGGAAGGGCAGGTTATGAAGAGGCAGCGATAGGCTTTACACCTCCCAATGTTCCTAACCTCTTTCAATTAAATCTTAACAAAGACATCTGAACACTGATTCTATCAACTTGCACATCAGAGAGCAGGCAATAATCATCCACTACACTAGTTTAGTCAATTAAAAACAATATTCAGACACACATATGAGTAGAAAACATTAAAGACTGAGAGAGCTGGGACATAAGGTACCTAACAAGGGTAAATCTTATGTCATGCATTCAGATGTCAGTCAGAAGAACATGAAATGAAATGGAAATAAACGCAGAGATAAGAAAAACATCACCAACTGATGTAGATCAGGATCCAATGAAAACTGCTTATCATGTTAAACACAACACCAATCAGGTACATCACTGCCCAAAGCTTTTACATTCAGCCTGAATACATCATATTTCCTAGCCTGACATACAACTATTACACAGGAAACTTGGCTCGGGACAAAAATGCTTGCAATTCACTGATAATGCAACAACAACCATTACAATGATATCCCTCTGTGCTTTATAGCAGAAGAGACACAGAGGACCGACTGAGGAGGTAGGTGAACTTTAAATGTTACATTTAAACACAACAATGAATGCAGGGCCGAGACCCATTCTGCTTGATGCACTGTATATTTAATCATTGTCACCTTCCTCGTGAAAGAAAGATCTACTCCGGATATGATTTGACCTTTTGGCTGTAGTACTCCGGGTGATTTGAACAAAATGAAAGAAACTGCTGAGAGGCCTGCCTCATGGATGTTAGATTGTTTTGAACTATAGCTGGGACGAGAAATTCCTTGAAGGACACGGCGCATAATAAATACTGTATGGGAGACCTGTCCTTTATGGAAAAACATTCTGCTGATAAGAAAACCTTGATATTACCTCTTATTGATGTTCAGGATCTCCAGATTCGATCCTCGGGGTCTTCAAAATGATGCTTTGCCTCTTTAAACCTCTGTTTCAGGACTCAAGATCTTCGTTGACGCGCATTAATCCCTCTGCTCTGTACTGAAAATCATTGCTGCTTCATTACTGCCTCTATCAAGTTAGCTCGATCCTTTAATGGCGTCGGAAGGATTTTCGGCATTTGAACTCTTCTCTCCATTAATGTGAGTCTTGACGGCCCCATTCCTTGACTTTCCTGATGGTACTGGCTCATTAGAGTTGATCCTGACTGCGCCGCTCGCCATTGAGGTAGTACATTGAACAGCGGCGGTCCCATCCTCTAGAAACTCTGCAACACAGCAAACTTATGAAGAAAACAGTGGGCGGAGCGATGAATGCAGGGTGAACGAGACGGTGGTGCGGCGGTGACGGAAACAAAGTTATTATGATGAAAAAGAAGTGGAGTGGTGGAATGTGTAGACAATAGGGTTTGGTAGAAATATGCAGCGCAGACCGTTGGATTCAGTCCTGGAGATGGAGATCGATGGCGGAGATTGACCGGCATAACAATATATGAAACTTAACAACAACAAACGAAATGCATGAAATGCGACGGAGATGAATGAAAGAGTGGGACCCAGCGGAGGCGGAGGGTGATTAGATCCTGACTGTTAGATCCCAGATCCGATGGACGGTTAGGATCAAATCGGAGGATCGCAATCGGGGGGGCCCAAGGGTGACACATTCGAAAAATTTCGATTGCGATCGGGGCGATGACGCGATTGAGCGATGACCGTTGATCTGCGGAGAAAAGGACGGTCCAGATTGAATCGGAAGACAGAGAGAAGGACTCGCGATCAGCGGAAAAGGGAAGAATGATGGTCGTTGGATCATGTAACAGATGGACGGCCAGGATCAAATCGGGGAGGGGGAGACGGAAAGAGGGGCTTGCGATTGCGATCGGATGGGGGTTGCGATTAGCGGCCGTTAGATGGCGAGACAGATCCTCGTCCGAGATCATCCGGGGGATCGCAATCGGAGGAGGGAGCAGAAGGCTTGCGATTAGCGGAGGGCCGTCGGATCAGGCGGGGAGATCAGTGGTCAGGATTGAATCGGAAGATCTCAATCGGGGCAGCACCGTTGTGAGTTGCGATTGCGATCGAACGGGGGTTGTGATTGAGCGAAGACCGTTGGATCTGTGATCAGATCAACGGCTCACAATCAATCGGCGGGAGAAAAGGAAGGTGCGATGGGGTGTGAAGCAATTAATGCTGGACCGTTGGATCGGCGGGACGGATCAACGGTCAAGAATGGATCGGAGAGCTGTAATCGGGGCGGCACTACGGGGCGCGTTGCGATCGAACGGGGTTTGCGATTAGCCGCTCCACCGTCGGATCGAACGACGGAGTCGATGGTGAATAATGCATCACGGGACTTAAAGCATTAAAATGATCGCATCGGACTTTGGGGCATACAAAGAAGTAACGTGGCAGCTCAATTGTGATTGGCGCTTTCCGGGGCTTAGCCCTTGGTCCCGGCACGGGCACATGTGGGGAAGTGGTTAAGGGACCTGTGGTAAGGGGCTAAGCCCTATATTAAGGTCGGAAAGAGGGTTTTTTAGCCCATTTTAATGGATTAAAGGGCTGGGGAAGGGGAACGATAGATGGAGAAAGGGGAGAAAAGGGAAAAAAAAGGGTAGGGGAAGAAATTAAAGGGGATTTTGGGGGGATTTGAGGGGTAAATGGGGAAATAGAAGGGGAAGACAAGGGGGAAGAAAAGAGGCTAAATGAGGGAAAAATAAAGGGAATTCAGACAAAGGGAAAGAGGGGGAACTGATGTATGTTGTAGGGGAAAAGGGAGGAATGATAGGCCCTTTTAGCAATTTACTAGCAGAGGGGGATTTGTATTAGGCACAGCAATTGAGAGACTTCAAGGAGGATGGATTTTCAGGGGAAAGGCATTCCTTGAAGACTCAACAATGATTTAGCCCCCTATTTGCTTGTCAAAAAATTTCATAGGGGGGCTAACAGTGGCTCCACATGGGGATGGCTTCTTCTTGAAGGAGTCAAGAATTCAGAAAATGATCTCTTGGTGTAGGCCAGATGCCTGCTGCTATAAGCCATCTTTCTTCTTTCTTTAGATTAGCTGCCACAATATATTAGATACACAAATCAGCGGAAACATTTTTCCAACCAATCTACCTACCCAAACTAGAACTCTAACAATTTTCTCTTGGGTGCATTTGAACTAGCAGACCCTTTACATTTTATTTTGCAAAACAAAAACAAACCTATTCTAATTCTACCCTTATTGCTCCATGAGGCCAGATTAGACTGTTGGCCTCATCTATTTCTCTACCTAAACTACTACCTGTTGGGATTAAACTGTCCAACAGGTTTCTTCACCTACATTCTAAGACAGGAAATTTAAACACAGCCAAGCCAGGATTAAACTGTCTGACTTGCTGGGCAGAAACTTGAAGAAAACAAAACTGTGAAGGCATGGAATTTTGCAACTGTGAAACATCCTTCTTTCTTTCTTGTGACTCAGGTTTTTAGCATATTTGAGTCACTTCTTTTCTTTGCTCCAGCTCTGATTTTGGGCATATTAGAGCTGGATCTTCTTTCACTGCTGATCCAGATTTTGAGCTTGTTAGGACCAGCTATTCGTGTTCCTTTTGGCTCAGATTTTGAGTTTATTACAGCCAATCTTTTTGCCTCAGAGGTTCATGTTTTGAGCATGTATGAAACTCTCTTTTCATTCTGTTTTTTTTTTTTGGGACGATTTCTTCTCTCTTTTGCTGAAAATGAAAATTTTCGACTGTATATACAATGGAAATGAAACTGGAAATGGAGAATTAGCAGAAATAGTGTTTGAGCATCCTGCCATTGACAGGACCCCCAAACAGCTCTGTACCATCGAGTTCTTGTAAGAAAAATGCATTAGGACCCACAGTGGCCTGAATGATGAATGGACCTTGCCACAAGCTGTCGAATTTGCCATGTTTGCCTTTATCCTCTCTTCTTGAATCCCACTTCAGGACCTTGTCCCCAACCTTGAAATTTGCTGCTTTGGTTCTCTTGTCGAACTGTCTCTTCATGTTTTCCTGCACTCTGACAGCTCTGTCATAAACCTGCTCATTTGCTGAAGATGGATTGTTTCATTAATTCTCCTTATCATGCTGTCTTCTTCTTATTGGATTTCTTGAATAAGCTTTACCACTGGTATCCCAAGGCTAGTAGGAAAAATTACTTCTGTCCCATAAACCAGCTGGAAAGGGGATATGCCAATAGATTTCTTTGTAGTGAGCTTGTCTGCCCACAAGGCATGTATCAAATTTTTATGCCAAGACCTTTTATTCTCTTCCAGCAGCTTCTTGATGATTGTAACTAGGATTTTATTTGATGATTCAGCTAAGCCATTACCCTGGGGGTAATAGGCAGTTGAATTTCCAAGCGCAATTCCGTACCTGTGACAGAAATCAATCATTCTTTTGGATCCAAAAGCAGTAGCATTGTCAGTGATTATTTTCCTTGGGCAGCCAAACCGAGATAAGATGAAGTCTTCTAGGAACCTAATGATGATAGAATCAGTGGCATTCCTAGTGGGTATGGCTTCAATCCACTTAGTGAAGTAATCAGTAGCAGTCAAGATCCATTTATGTTTCCCAGAAGAAGAGGGGTGAATTTCTCCAATGAATTCTAAGCACCATTGCATGAAAGGGCCTTCTATGGTGATAGGTTGCAGAGGGAGGGGGAGGAGCTTTCTTTTGCCTTCAAAAATTTGGCATTTGTGGTAGGTAAGGATCATTTTATGGACATCACTGAAGAGTGTGGGCCAATAGTAACCAGCCCTGAGTATCTTATTTGCGGTGGCCTTCCAACTCAAGTGGCCTCCACACTCCCCAGCATGAAATTCTTGTTTGATTTTTTCGGCTTCAATTTCAGACAAGCATTTCAGTAATAGGCCATTTGGATTTTTCCAATATAGACTCTCATTCATAATGCAGTAATTTATAGCTTTGAGTTTTATGAATCTGGCCTTTGTTTTGGACAGTTCCGGGGGGGCATTGAGGTGTGTGAGCACGTAAAGGATATCAGCATACCAAGGAGAGTTCTGAAACTGCTCCTCAACAGTTGGATGGGATAATCCTTCCTGCTCATCCAGGGCATTCATCATGTTAATATCAAGGGCCTGTAGATTAGATTCAACCATTAATTGGGCCAAGCCTTGACCTTTGATCAACTTGGTGGGTTTGATTTCAATGTCATATTCTAAAATTGTAGCAATCCATTTGCCCCTTTTCCCATCTGGGTCTTGGGACAAGATATCTTTGACCACTATGTTTGGCACATAGGCAATGGTGTGAGAATGCAGAATGTACACCCTAAAATCTTTCAAGGCCTTGATCAGGGCATAGGCCTGCTTTTCCATGATGTTGTACTTTAAGGGTGCATCTCTCAAGGCTTTACTGAAGAAGGCTATAGGCTGTTCCTTACCTTCCGAATTTTTCTGCAGCAAAACTGCAGCTATCGTGTGTGGGGAAGCAAATGAAAAGATCAGAAAATCTTTTGAGAAGTCAGGGCTGATAAGGACGAGGGCTTGGGTGAGTGCGAGCTTTACTGACTCAAAATATTTTTTGGCTTCAACAGTCCACTTGATTCCTGCATCTTTCTTTAGCATTTCAGTCATTTTCCTAAGATGCTCAACAAGATTGGGGATAAATCTTCTAAGGAAATTGATCTTCCCAATGAAGGACTGTAGCTCCTTGATGTTTCTTGGATGTGAAATTTGAAGTATTCCCTCAACTCTCTGGGGGTCTATCCTAATCCCTTTCTCGGATATGATGTGGCCCAGAAGCTTACCTTCTTGCAGCCCAAAAATAGTCTTCTTAGGATTTAGGGACAGACCGTACCTTCTACATTTTTCAAAAACTTTCCTCAGATGTTTTAAGTGTTCTTCTTCTGTTTTAGAAAAGACAGTTAAGTCATCCAAGTAGATAACTATGAAGTGTCCAATATCATCTGAGAAAGAAATATCCATTGCTCTCTGGAAGGTAGCTCCGGCATTCATCAATCCAAAAGGCATTTTGACATACATGAAGGTGCCCCATGGAGTGGTAAAAGCTGTTTTGAGTTGATCTTCTGGGAGTACCAGAACCTGGTTGTATCCTGAAAAACCATCAAGCAGGGAGATTCTTTTAGAGCCCACTACCTTCTGTAGGATATGCTCCATTCTAGGCAAAGGGTAGTTATCTTTCAGGGAGGCTCTATTGAGGTTTCTGAAGTCTATGCACAGTCTAATCTCCCCTGTTTTCTTCCTTACAACCACTAAGTTTGACACCCAATCAGAAAACCTTACAGGGACAATAATGCCTGCATCATACATCTTCTTAATTTCCTTTTCTACTGCAGGAAATTGTTTCGGATTAATTCTACGGAGTTTTTGTCTAAAAGGTTTCTGATTTTCCTTCAGTGGTATCTTATGTTGTATAATGTTGGTGTCATAGGCCTTTAAGTCTTCGTAGCTCCATGCAAACACATCAATGAATTCTTTAAACAAGTCAATGTATCTTTTCTTCATGTCTGCAGGTATAGACTTAGCCAGTTTTATCATTTTGGGTTTGTCTTCAGTGCCTATGTTACACTCTTCTACATCTGATTCTGCATGTTCTATTGTGGGCTTCTTTGTAACATCATCGAAATCAAAGAGGTCCTCTAAGGGTGCTAAGCCTCTTGGTATGTTCTTGTCTTTGGCTTGCAGCACCTCCATTTCTTCTCTATCTGCGTTTTCATGTTTTATGGCTGAATCTCCAGTTTCTTCAAAAAAAGAATTTATTTCTATACTACAAGGTGTCTCTAGTTCATCTGGGGAATCCTCACTTGGGCAGCTATCAGCAGATTTTGAGTCTGAATCAGAAAATTCAAACTCATTTCTGCCCATCAGGAAATATTCAATTTGTTTGTCTCCTTCAAAGACCTGCCAGTATTTTTCATTGTCTGGAACTGCAGGCCTGAATTTAGTCTGAATGATGATCTGTTGGTCAACTGGGGCCTTAGGATAAGAGCTAGCTAGGCAGGCTAGTCCATTTGCAATAGCATTTTGACCCCTAGGAATGGATACTAAATCATATTCAATGAACGTTTTCAGCAAATCTAGAGTATCATTCCTATATGCCCTAAGCCTGGGGTGTTTTGCCGAATACTCACCATTCATCTGTTTGATTACTAACTCAGAGTCTCCTCTCACGACTATCCTATGGGCTCTTAATTTTTTCAACAGATTTAAACCCAAGATTAGAGCCTCATATTCTGCAATGTTATTCGTGCATTTGAAATGCAGATTGACTGCGTGGCTCTCTGTGTGGTCATTTTCGGTGTTACGCAGCCACACTCCGGCTCCAACGCTTTGTCTAGTACATGACCCATCAAAGTTCATTTCCCACAGGGGTTCTTTGTTTACTTCCACTTCACCTTCTTCCTTACAGCTGGATTCGCCATTAGATTGAGTTGAGAGGCCTGTACTAAGTTTTAAACTATCTCGTTGTTCATAGAGGCCATGGATGTTAGGGAGGTGGTTAGCTTGCTGTTCTTGTTCTGTTTCTATTTCACTTGGAGTGAGAGGTTCACTACAGATCCTACAGGCTTCACTTCTGATTTCCTCTTCATTTTCAGTGTGCTGCCCATGGTCTTCCTGGTCATATTCTTCCAGAGTGGCCATTATGTGGAGGTCCATAGGCTCGGTATTCTCATTTGTATGCCTATTCTGGGACTCTAGCTCTTCTAAGGATTCATCATTACAAAAGATGAAGGAGTCAAGGTCGGTATGCACAGAATATAATGGTGAATTTTCAGGTTTCTCGGGGCTGCTGACTAAGAATTTCATTTGGGATTCTCTATATAGTCTTCTTGATTGGCCAAATATAGGGATAGTGGCATATGAGCCATCCATCTGCATGGTGCCTTGCAGCTTGGCTCCCCATGATCTAGATAATAACATGCCATACTTGGGTGGCACGTCTACCACCACTACATCCATGACCATACATTTCGCAGGAATTTGCGTCAAACTCACACACAAATCTTTGATTAGGCCAAGACATTTTACCCTACTCGAGTCAAAAGAATACAAGTCTTTATAGGGTCTGGTGATTTCGAGGCCTAACTTCTCCATGACTACCTTAGGCATTAGATTGTGTGATGCACCGGAGTCATGCATGGCATTATGGAGGATCTTGTCATGAACGTTAAGACTGATATAAAAAGGTGGAACTACCCCTTCCTGAAATTTACCCTCAATCTTGGGACCGAATAAGAGGGCGGGCTGATCATCACTCAAATTTACAGTGTCATTATTTATACTCAGATTTAATGCTTTCAAGATCTGGCCTTTATATACATCCTGAGAGGCCAGCTCAGATAATGGTACAGAGATTTTGATTTTTGCAATCTCACTTTCTAAATTGAAAGTGGATTGATTCTTGGGAGTGTTCAACTCTGTTTTATTTGCAACTACCTTAGTAGCTGAATCAGTTTGTGTTTTCTCATTATGTACATGTGTAGACACAGTTTTATCAGGAGCACTAACTGAGGTGCTAGTGCTACTGGTTGGTTGACTTTGTTTTTCATTGTTTTGGTTGCCTTTCTGTTGGTTTTTCTCAAAACTCTCAGCTGTTGATTTATCGTTTACAGTGGTTGCTTTAGAAGATTTTTCAGGCCTCTTTTTGATGGTCACCTCAGGAGTTTTGGTTTTGGAAGTGTCTTGGTTCTTTTTGCTCCTGAGCCCATATGGTTCTCTGACCTGTAACATGGCATCTTGGAACCCAAGGCTGTACTCTTCAGTTTCTAATCTTTCCTCATCCCAATATGAAGATGAGGGCTGATCATCCTCTGAGTCACAATTCAGAATTGAGTCCTTTGTTTCGAACATGTTTATCACATTCCCTTCAGACTCTTCTATGATTCCCTCATCCTCATCAAGAAAGTTTTGGAAAGGGGGAATGACTTGCTGATCTGACTCTTTCTGTCTGTTGGGGGTGTTGTTGTTTCTTCTAAAGTTCTGATTTTGATTCTGATTTTTGCCTAGGTTACTAACCGTGACAGCCATTCTTTTCATCATTTGTTTCATCTCCTCCATTTCCCTGCACACGCGTTCATTATTGGGGTCAGACGTGGAGGCTACATTATCATCCCTGTATGTTACCCTCTTCTCAGATCTCAGTTTTGCTCTTTTCTCAATCAGATTTGCTTCTATGTTTACTGCCCCTTTCTGCATATCCTCCAACGTGGTATACTCTTTATCCCTAAGTTCATAGGCCAAGTCAGCATCAAATCCATCAGGGTATTTGGCCAGGGCCATACCTTGTGGAGGTTTCATGTGTGGAGGGAGAGCATTATAAATGCTGTTGAATTTAGTGGTGTAATCGTGGACACTCTCTCCTGCGTTCCTCTTAAGGGACATGTATTCTACTAGGAGATGACGAGGGTTCGCCCTAGTTTCCCATTTATTAATTAAAGTCTGGTATAAAGAAGGGAGATCATTGATACTACCAGCAGGTAGGTTTTTAAACCATTTCTTTACTTCACCTCCCAAGCTTTGTGCAAAAATTCTCATTTTGATTGTTTCATCATCAATTTCCATGTAGTCAAAAGAGTCCTCCATTTTATCTACATGTTGTTGTGCAGTTGTAGGCTCTTTAGCAGGGAAGTGTGGGATTTTTGATTGATAATCATTTGGTAAGGGTAGTAGAGCCTAAGGTAGGACTAGAGGTGCATACCAGGCTGCCATGATGATGTTCTGATGAGGTATAGGGTTGGCTTGAGTAGCTGTTAGTTGGATGACAGGGATGGTAGGACCAGCAGAAGTCTGTTGAGCAGATCTAGGGTGAGAAAGCCCCAAGTTTTGGAGAAAGTGGAGATCAGGTGGTGTGGAAGGAGGGGTTTCGCTGTCCCTAGTATCTGGCTGGTCTGAAACACTGAATGACCTAGTTCTATGTAATCTTTTTTGGAGGTCTAGGTCGAAGAAAGGGTCTAATAGAGCTGCAAGATCTTCTGGTGCAAAATTGGCTCTATGAATGTTGTTGGAACTAGTTGATATCCTACTCACAGGTGTTCCTTTAAGGATTTTCTCAGGATTATCAACTATTTCAGGTGGGTTTGGATCAGGGAAAGCTCTTGTATGAATGGTTCTGTGAGCCAGAGTGCTGTTTATAAGCCAAGCAACTTTGCCCTGCTTGTTATTTCTACTGTGGTTAATGTTTTCTTGGGAACTGGCCTCCCTGTGGAGTCTTCATTATGCTTTGGGACTAGTCTCCCAGTGGAGTCTGATGTGAAACTGAGATAATCAGCAGGCCTACTGATCACCAGTGGAGTCTTTAACGTTTAGGAACAATGGAGTCGCTAGGTGGAGGGTTTAGGATGATTCTAGGGTACACTGTCCACCACAGTGCTCATGCACTATCACCTTTCATGAATCTCCTCTAAAGCAACAAGCTCCAACCAGAGATTGACTGGGAGGGCATTTACCAGATATGTCACCTCTGAAGAGAGGATGAGATCTGGAGGCTACCTGGCCCTATCCAGGCTCTGTCTAAGAGTATGGTGGATATTCAATAATGGAGGCTGATTCAAGAAAGGTGTGACTTACCATCAACCTAGCCAGAGTTCTAAGTTTCTGAGGTTTAAAGGGTGTTTAAGACGAAATGTACTCAGAATTCCCCAGTGGAGTCGCCATTATGTTGGGGTTCCCATGTTTTAGCCAGGTTGACAGAGACCAAAAGATGAGACAACATAGAACCACTTTCAGACCTTAGGATCTAGCCCTCCTAGGTCCAGAGAGGGATCTCTCTATGATTATCAAAGGATATATGTCTTTGAAGTTCTCAATTGTGATTTTAGGCTAGTTATAGGCTCTTGGTTGTTTGTTTGATTTTTTGAGTTTGGTTGTTGAGAATCAGGAAGGAAAGTTTCACCATAAGACAAGGATAGGTAAAGAAGGAAGCTACGCGAGAATGGATAACTCAGGGAACATCAAGGCCATTAGGCAATGGAGTCAAGAAAGGATTTACTTATGTTCAATGTGTAAGCTTCAGTTGGGCTAGTCATCTAGAGCATTTGGATCTCAAATACTGATTGGTGGGATGGAACACTAAGGAATGAGAATGAAGGATGGAAGACCATCTGATTCCGTCTATAGATCAGGCCAGAGGTCATTTAACTTCAGGCCTGCTTGGAAAAAACCATAGGCAACACAAGGGGTCTTGAAAAGGTTTGTATGGAAGGGCAGGTTATGAAGAGGCAGCGACAGGCTTTACACCTCCCAATGTTCCTAACATCTTTCAATTAAATCTTAACAAAACATCTGAATATTGATTCTATTAACATGCACATCAGAGAGCAGGAAATAATCATCCACTACACTGGTTTAGTCAATTAAAAGCAATATTCAAATACACATATGAGCAGAAAACATTAAAGACTGAGAGAGATGGGACATAAGGTACCTAACAAGGGTAAATCTTATGTCATGCATTCAGATGTCAGTCAGAAGAACATGAAATGAAATGGAAATAAACGCAGAGATAAGAAAAACATCACCAACTGTTGTAGATCAGGATCCAATGAAAATTGCTTATCATGTTAAACACAACACCAATCAGGTACATCACTGCCCAAAGCTTTTACATTCAGCCTGAATACATCATATTTCTCAGCCTATCATACAACTATTACACAGGAAACTTGGCTCGGGACAAAAATGCTTGCAATTCACTGATAATGCAACAACAACCATTACAATGATATCCCTCTGTGCTTTATAGCAGAAGAGACACAGAGGACCGACTGAGGAGGTAGGTGAATTTTAAATGTTACATTTAAACACGATAATGAATGCAGGGCCGAGACCCATTCTGCTTGATGCACTGTATATCTAATCTTTGTCACCTTCCTCGTGAAAGAAAGATCTGCTCCGGATATGATTTGACCTTTTGGCTGCAGTACTCCAGGTGATTTGAAAAAAATGAAAGAACTGCTGAGAGGTCTGCCTCATGGATGTTAGATTGTTTTGAACTATAGCTGGGACGAGAAATTCCTTCAAGGACACGGCGCATAATAAAGGCTGTATGGGAGACCTGTCCTTTATGGAAAAACATTCTGCTGATAATAAAACCTTGATATTACCTCTTATTGATGTTCAGGATCTCCAGAATCGATCCTTGGGGTCTTCAAAATGATGCTTTGCCTCTTTAAACCTTTGTTTCAGGGCTCAAAATCTTCGTTGACACGCATTAATCCCTCTGCTCTGTACTGAAAATCCTTGCTGCTTCATTACTGCCTCTGTCAAGCTAGCTCGATCTTTAAATGGCGCCGGAAGGATTTCGGCGTTTGAACTCTGCTCTCCATTAATGTGAGTCCTGACGGCCCCATTTCTTGACTTTCCTGATGGTACTGGCTCATTAGATTTGATCCTGACTGCGTCGCTCGCCATTGAGGTAGTACATTGAACAGCGGCGGTCTCATCCTCTAGAAACTCTGCAACATGGCGAACTTATGAAGAAAACAGTGGACGGAGCGATGAATGTAGGGTGAACGAAATGGCGGTGCGGCGGTGGTGGAAACCAAGCTATTATGATGAAAATGCAGTGGAGTGGTGGAATGCACGGACAATAGGGTTTGGTAGAAATATGCAGCGCGGACCGTTAGATCCTGGCCTGGAGACGAAGATCAACGGTGGAGAATGAACGGTGTAACAATATATGAAACTAACCAAAACAAACAAAATGAATGAAATGCGACGGAGATGAATGAAAGAGTGGGACCCAGCGGAGGCGGAGGGCGATTAGATCTTGATCGTTAGATCCCAGATCCAATGGACGGTTAGGATCAAATCGGAGGATCACAATCGGGGGGGGCAAGGGTGACACATCCAAAAAGTTCTGATTGCGATCGAGGCGATGTTGCGATTGAGCGATGACCGTTGATCTGCGGAGAAAAGGACGGACCAGATTGAATCGAAAGACAGAGAGAAGGGCTCGCAATCAGCAGAAAAGGGAAGAGCGATGGCCGTCAGATCATGTAACAGATGGACGGCCACGATTTAATCGGGAGACGGAAAGAGGGACTTGCGATTGCGATCAGACGGGGGTTGCGATTAAGCGTTGGACGTTAGATCGGCGGGACAGATCAACGGTCAGGATGTAATCGGGGGATTGCAATCAGAGTTGGGAGCAGAAGGCTTGCGATTAGCAAAGGACCGTCGAATCAGGTGGGGAGATCAACGGTCAGGATGTAATCGGGGGATTGCAATCGGAGCTGGGAGCAGAAGGCTTGCGATTAGCAGAGGACCGTCGGATCAGGCGAGGAGATCAACGGTCAGGATTGAATCGGAAGATCTCAATCGGGGCGGCACCATTGTGACTTGCGATTGCGATCGGACGGGGGCTGCGATTGAGCGAAGACCGTTGGATATGTGATCAGATCAACGGCTCACAATCAATCGGCGGGAGAAAAGGAAGGCGCGATGGGGTGTGAAGCGATTAATGCTGGACCGTTGGATCGGCGGGACGGATCAACGGTCAAGAATGGATCGTAGAGCTGTAATCGGGGCGGCACTGCTGAGGCTTGCGATTGCAATCGAACGGGGTTTGCGATTAGCGCTCCACCATCGGATCAGAACAGCAGATCGACGGTGAATAATGCATCGCGGGACTTAAAGCGTTAAAATGATCACATCGGGACTTTGGAGTTTACAAAGGAAATGCGCCCGCTGACAGCTCCGATTGCGATTGGCGCTCGGGACTTAAGCGCTTGGTCCCAGCGCCGGGGCACATGTGGGGAAGTGGTTAAGGGACCTGTGGTAAGGGGCTAAGCCCTATATTAAGGTCAGAAAGAGGGTTTTTTAGCCCATTTTAATGGATTTAAGGGCTGGGGAAGGGGAACGATAGATGGAGAAAGGGGAGAAAAGGGAAAACAAAGGGTAGGGGAAGAAATTAAAGGGGATTTTGGGGGTAAACGGGGAAATAGAAGGGGAAGACAAGGGGGAAGAAAAGAGGCTAAATGAGGGAAAAGATAAAGGGAATTTGGACAAATGGAAAGAGGGGGAACTGATGCATGTTGCAGGGGTAAAGGAAGGAATGATAGGCCCTTTTTTTAGCAATTTACTAGCAGAAGGGGATTTGTATTAGGCACAACAATTGAGAGATTTCAAGGAGGATGGATTTTCAGGGGAAAGGCATTCCTTGAAGACTCAACAATGATTTAGCCCCCTATTTTCTTGTCAAAAAATTTCAATGGGGGGGCTAACACCCCCCAGGCCCAAAAAAGAGATAAAAGTATACAAGGGAGAACCTCCTAGCCACAATAGTCTAGGGTATTTATTTTTCGTAACTAGTCTATCCCAGTTCGGGAAAGGGTTAAAATTATACTGGGTAGATGAAAATTGAAGTACTTTAACGAGCATGAGGTAGACAAGCTCACTCAGAAATATTTTCTAATTTAAGGAGTCTAAAATGATCTTAAAGGAAATTCCTCTTAGAGGAATGAATGGTATAGATGGTAGCAACTGGTTCTGGTAATGGTGGAGCTACTCATGACATAAGGTGGAAAATAGGTTGGCTAATAGGACTGCTCATCGCAACAGTTCCTCAAAGAAAGGGAAAAACACCAAGTGAAAGAGGATGGTAGGTCGAGCAGCTCATAACGATGGAATGAAGACAAACCAAGGCTCAAACTGCAAAAATAGGCTGATAAAAAGTGGCAATAAAAAGGAATAAAAGTGTGGAATCCTCCTAGGGTATGGCCAGAAAAGAGATGAAGAAGAGGACATGAGGCTCAAATTCTAATTCATGGTGGGTCAAAAGGAGGGATTCCAAAAAGAGAATAAAAATGACTACATGGATGCCAATTCGGAAAGAAGGTTCTAACTAGGGTATCCATGAGTAGGTAAGATCTACTACTAGGCTACAAAATGTATGCAGGAAATAACGAAAGTTGCAACATGACAGAGTTAGACCTAAGGCATAAAAATAGTGATGGTAGTCAAAATGAAAAATCAACGAAAATGACCTACCCCTATATGCCAGTAGAAGCATCATACCTCAGGCCCGGTGTAATAAATGGTTTCCTCCAAAGATATAAACAAAAGTTCACTCCAAAGTCCTCTTGCAAAAAGGTAGACTAAAAAACAAATTATAAATCTTTAAAAAAACCCATTAAACACAAAAATTAAAAAATGAATGTTCCTCAAGATGCCAAAATAGGTTATAAAAGGAACTCATATCTCTCTAATTTGTCATTGTGAATTTTTGAATAAATGAGGAGAGAGATTCCAAGTGTTTGAGAGAAAAATCAAGGAGGAGCGAGTGGCCATATTCAACCAAGTAAGTAAAAATCAACTCTTTCTTTCTAATTTTCACACAAGATGCTCGAGCATGGTCAATTTTTAAGAGGCCTTAGGGTTTTATTAGGAAACGATGCCAAGATGCAAGCATGTAACAGGAAATTTTCAGCCAGATAGGCCTAGCCGTAGGTATGCTATGGGCTACATGCAGCTAGGGATGAATTTTTCCTGTGTCGAGGGTGAAAATGAGGGAGAAATTATGAATTTTTAAAGTGTTTTCTCCCTAGATAGATTTCTTTTTGTGTGAAATGCATTTGCTTCGAATGGCCATGATGGGTAAAGTGGTATTTGACTGTAGGAGCAAACATGATGGTGGAGTGGAGAGAGAGGAAACATTTTGAAAATGAAATCCAAGCTATGGGCCTTGGGCCAACCATCATTGCTCTAAGGGACTATGTTTTTCTTAAGTTTTTCAGGATACCAAGCATGACGAGCCAGTCATATCTCCTGACATAAATTATACAATGGTGGGATGTAGACACCCAAAAATTAATTTTGGCCCAAAGAGATTTACTATCGATACCTCAAACATATACTTTCTTACCAATTTTTCAAGGTTGGGAGCTCCGGTGGTGTTATTGGGGGTTCACAGTACTAGTGGGGCAACCATTAGAAGTGTGAGGGATGCTCATTGCAGGCAGGTTGAAGGGGCATATAAAAGACATATCCTTAGAGAGGAAATACATGAATTGACCCTACAAACACTAACTTACATTGTAACTCGAGTGGCAGGGACTGCAACACCCCATGTAGTGACAATACCACACCTGGAGTTATGTATCTGATGCTTAGAACCCACCTTGTTTAACTGGTGTGAAGGGATGGTGACCAACATGAAGGCTCAGCTCACAAGGATGAAGAGGAGAAAAGCTCTTGTATTTATGGGAGCTTAATTATAAGTTTCTTCTTTTAGAGGATTGCAGTGATGAGACCCCAGTAATGTTGAGATTCAACAAGATGATGAGTTTAGTGAAAAGTAAGCACCTTCACCAAGTGGGGCCCGCAGGCTATTTTTAGGTGTATGTCTATTTTTAGACATGGTGAGCATATTCTATAAGTTGCAGGATTCTATTTGTATATGGTTGGTCAAATGTGGAAAATAGATGAAATTCTATTTTTAGAATATTGGGCGAAGTCTATTTATAGATCATCGATCTAAAAATAGGTCCATGTCGATTATTATTAACCCTTAATAATAATCCGACAATAAACATCAACTTATTCTCTTGGAGCACTTTATTTCAATGAAAAGATTTGGAAAATCAGTGGGCTGAAGGAATTACACAATTCTTAAGGTTATTGGTGGCTCCTGCATGAAGGACTCCGTTAGAACTGAAGTGGAAAATTTATGACAGAGTTGGAAGAGTAGTTACAGGAGTTGTTATTTAGTTTATCTCAATTAAGTAAGTTAAACTCAGTTGAGCTATTTGTATCTAGTATAACTGAAAGATACAGTAGTGAGAGTTAAGTGAATTAATTAGTTAATTAATTCACAACAAATAACTCACTAACAACTGAACAAATACAACAGTTAACTACTTGCATGTCAGTTCTAGTGGAGACCCAGTGGAGAGATAGGTGAAAGGGTGAGATGGACTATCTGTTGTGACTATAGTGATGCATTCAATGCATCTAACACATATTAGAGTTTCCAATGAGGATTTCGCAGTCAATTCAAGGAAAATTCGAATTCATTCAGGGATCTTCTTTAGCAGGGATTGCGCAGTGGAGGCAGGCTATCAGGACGCAAGAAATTGGTGCATAGATATGGAAATTTCTGCATGATAGTGTGTAATGATTGTTGATTGTATTGAGAGCTTGATGTAATAAGATTTGCATGAGATTATTACATGATTCCGTTGATATACATAATATATGATAGTTGGGGTTTTTAGCTTTTAGCTTTCTCGTTAAACAATTGTGTTATGTGCAATTGAGTTTTAAATTTCCACAAGTTTAAAAATGGAAGGATTTTGTATTTAGAAAGAAGATAAATATTTTTATATTAGGAGAATCTGGTAATACATCAGTATTAATAAGTTTCTACATGGTATCAGAGCCAATTTTGATCACTGGAGATTGCAATTGTGAATAAGTGTTGAGTTTTGTGCTGGTGGATAATTCGAATTTGTTGCAGAAATTTCTTGGTGTGATAGTTGAGTATTCATTGAAATGTCTTTCAATGGGTCGCGATTGGAGTATTACCTTGAGGGTATCTCAAATTAAATAGCCTGGAAGGATAGGATGGAGGCGGTGCTTAAATATAATGGACTGAATGAGTTCATCGATAGCGATGTTCCTAAGCCTGCTTCTAGCAATGTTGCAGGACTTGACGCATGGAAAAAGAAGGTAGCAAAGACAAGAAGAGTTTTTTTGGAAGGTGTGAAGGACCATATTTTGTCAAGCCTTCACGGGAAAGCCACTCCATTTTCAATGTGGAAGGCTTTGACAGATCTTTTCCAAAGCAGCAGTGACCAGAGGAAGTTGGCATTGAAAAATAAGCTTAGAAAAATAAAAATGGAGAAGGGCAATAGTATTCCAAAATATCTCACGAAGTTTGTCTAATGTAGGGATGAAATTGGAAGTGTGGGGATTACAGTTGAGGATGATTACTTGGTGATATTGGCTCTCCTTGGGCTTCCTAAGAGTTGGCATAGCTACGAAGACTTTGTCAACGGACGGGAGAAACTGTCGGGTTGGGAGCGACTTTGGTCGGATCTTGTGCAGGAGGAGATAAGGTGAAGTACTAGGGATGGCTCTTCATCAAAGAATGATGATGAAGAGAATTTTTCTTTGGATTCCAAAGCAAGGAAAGGAAAGGGGAAGAAATCCCATCCAAAATCCAAGCCTAAAGGCAAGAAGCTGGATTTGTCCAAAGTGAAGTGTTTTCACTGTCACAAACATGGGCATCTCGCCACTAACTGCCCACAGAAAAAGAAGAACAAGAAGGCTGTTGGAGCTGCAGCTGGAGAGGCCTTAGCCTCGCAATTTTAAGTTTATTTCTCTTTTATCACATGCTTGGTTTCAAGCTCAATGGGATCAGTGTGGTATCTTGATAGTGGTGTGTCTTTCCATATGATGGGAGACAAGTTGTTTAGTGACTTGGAGGAGAAGGATCTCCAAATGCATATAGAGATGGGCGACGAAGGTAGATACAGTGCGACCAGAATTGGAACCATTACCTTTGAGAGGGAGTCAGGTAAACCATATCTGTTGAAAGATGTTATGCATGTCCCAGGTCTGAAGAAGAACTTGGTCTTGGTCGCAATGTTGGAAGACACAGGTTATGACGTTTTTTTAAGCGAGGGAAAATATTTCTTGTGACATAAAACAATGGGTCAAACCAAGAGGATATGGATTCAAGTTAAGAATCTCTACAAGCTGGAGGTAGATGGCTGCGCTACAATGATGGGAAAAGCAGAAGAAGTTGTGAGCCAAGATGAAGGTGAATTATGGCACAGGATATTGGGCCATCTTCACCATGGTACCTTGAAGATTTTGTAGCATATTTCTACTGGACTTCCCAAGGGAACTCTTGCGCAATTAGATCAGTGCAAGGGATGTAGTATGGGTAAGTTTGTGAAGACCACTTTTCATGAGAAGGAGAATCGTGCTTCGGTGATCCTGGAGAGAATTCACACAGACGTGTGTGAACCTTTCTTGGTTGCTTCAATAGAAAAACACAGGTATTATGTTATATTTTTTTATGACTATTATCCTAGATGTTGGATCTTCTTCATGTAGAAGAAGAGCAAAACATTCTCAAAGTTCTGTGAGTTTAAGGCATTGGTGGAGAAGGAGTCGAGGAAGCAAGTGAAGGCTCTGTGGAGCGATAATGGTGGTGAATATATCTTGAATGAATTCAAAGACTTCTGTAGCAAAGAAGAAATTCGAAGAGAACTCATAGTGCCTCATAAACCACAGCAGAATGGGGTCGCGGAGAGAAATAACAGAATGATCGTGGGTGCTACATGAGCTATGATGCATGACCAGGGCCTACTGATGCACTTGTGGCCGGAAGCATGCAACACTATGGTTTATGTGCAACACCGTTGTCCTCATAGAGTACATCTGAAGAAGATTTTACTGGTAAGAATCCTGATATTTCTCATTTGAAGATTTTTGGCTCATCTGTTTACATTCATGTGACAAAGGACGTCAGGAAGAAGCTGGAGCCGACTGCAGAAGTTGGGATATTTGTGGGGTACACAGAAACACCGCATAATTATTGTGTGTATTTTCCAAACAGTAAAATTACTGTGGTGCAATAGGATATAAAATTCAATGAGGTGAAAGCCATGAAGTTGTCGCTTGAGAGGGAGCTACACTTGCATGCAGAGGAGGAAATTATTGTTCCCAAAGATGAGCCTCTAGATGTGGATCAGCCAAATAAGGAGATTCATGGAGTGGAGGAGTCCACTCATGCAGACCCAAACATCAGAACAGGTAGAAAGCGTACCACAGAAGCTAAGATACTGAAGCTTGATGCGGCAGAGAATGTAGGAGTTCCTACATCACAGTGCAGACAGAGACAGTCACCTGACTGATTTACTAGATACATGGCTCTTATGAGCAAGTGTATCATGACAGAGCCATCTTCTTTTGAAGAAGTAGCACAGGAGCCCACATGGGTAGATGCCATGGTGGAGGAGTTGACTCCATTGTCAAAAATAATGCTTGGTAGATTGTTCCAAGGCCGGTGGGTAAATCAGTGGTAGATTTGAAATGGATCTACAAGGTAAAGCAAGTTGTTGATGGGAGCGTCGAGAAGTATAAGGAAATATTTTTTTCCCAAGGCTTCTCACAGATTGAGGGGATTGATTATGAAGAAACCTTTGCACCTGTTGCATAGTATTCTTCCATAAGTACCATCCTTACTCTCTTAGCACAGATGGGTTGGCACAATCATCAGATGGATGTGAAGACTGTGTTCCTTAATAAGATCATTGAGGAAGAGGTGTACATTGAGCAGCCTAAAGGATTTGAGATCTTCAGCAGTGAGTTGCATGTCTGCAGACTCAAAAGAGCGTTGTATGGGCTGAGGCAAGCACCACATGCTTTGTACACATATATCAACAACTATTTCACTAGACTTGGCTTCACCAAGAGTGAGGCAGATGCAAACCTGTACTAACGGGTGATGAGAAATTGATACACTCATGAAAAGCAGATCTTGCAAAGGTGTTTGAGATGAAGGATTTGGGCCTCCTTCATTATTTCCTTGGATTGGAAATATGGAAACGAGAAGGTGAACTGTTTGCGTCTCAAGGAAAGTATGCTCGAGAGATGCTTAGTAAGTTTCACATGGAGGACTGCAAGTCCATGGATACTCCTCTTCCAGGAAATTGGAGGAAAGAGGATGCTACATCGCTAGAGGTAGTGGATGCCACTGTTTATCGATAGTTGGTGGGTTCGCTCATGTATTTAGTTAATACAAGACTGGACATATGCTATGTGGTGAACCAAATTTCACAAGCAATGGTTAATCCTACCAAGATCTTTTGGAAGGCAGGCAAGCATGTCCTGAGGTATATTAGGGGAACATCTGAGTATGGCTTATGGTTTAGACAGATGGATGAGGTGAATTTGCATGGCTTCACGATTGCAGATTGGGCAAGCAGCCTAACGGAAAAAAAGAGCACATCAGGAGGGGTTTTCAGTATCAGATCTACAACAGTTTCTTGGTACAGCAGGAAATAAAGATCCGGGGCACTCAGTTCAGTGGAAGCATAATACATGGCAGCAAGTCAAGCTACATGTGAGGCTATTTGGATGAGGAAGATCCTAGTTGGTTTGTTCGGTTCACATTTAGATCCTACAGTGATACATTGTGATAATCAAAGTTGCATTAAACTCTTGAATTAATCCTGTGTTTCATTATAGATCTAAACATATTGATATTTGGTATCATCATATCAGAGATTGTGTGCAACGGAAGATCATGTTGCTTCTAGTACATTCCTATGGAAGATCAGGATGCAGATATTCTGAAAAAGGCGCTAGGCAGGAGAAAATTCGAATACCATAGAGGCACGATTGGGGTGAAGGATAATCCCTATATTTTTAAGAGGGAGTGTTGAGATTCAACAAGATGATGAGCTTAGTGAAAAGTAATCACCTTCACTAAGTGGGGCCCGCAGGCTATTTTTAGGTGTATGTCTATTTTTAGACATGGTGAGCATATTCTATAAGTTGCAGGATGCTATTTGTAGATGGTTGGTCAAATGTGGAAAATATATGAAATTCTATTTTTATAATATTGGGCGAAGTCTATTTATAGATCGTCAATCTAAAAATAGGTGCATGTCAATTATTATTAACCCTTAATAATAATCCGACAATAAGCATCAACTTATTCTCTTGGAGCACTTTATTTTAATGAACATATTTGGAAAATTAGTGGGCTGAAGGAATTATGCAATTCCTAGGGTTATTGGTGGCTCATGCATGAAGGACTTAGTTAGAACTGAAGTGGCAAAGTTATGACAAAGTTGGAAGAGTAGTTACAGGAGTTGTTAATTATTTTAACTCAGTTAAGTGAGTTAAACTCAGTTGAGCTAGTTGTATCTAGTCTAACTGAAAGATACAGTAGTGAGAGTTAATTAAATTAATTAGTTAATTAATTCACAACTAATATTTCACTAACAACTAAACAAATATAGCAGTTAACTACTTGCATGTTAGTTCTAGTGGAGACTTGGTGGAGATATAGATGAAAGGGTGAGATGGACTATCTGTTGTGACTATAGTGATGCTCTCAATGCATCTGAAACACATCAGAGTTGCCAATGAGGATTGTGCATCCAAGGCAAGGCAAATTCGAATTCATTCAGGGGTCTTCTTCAACAGGGACTGCGCAGTGGAGGCGGGTTGTCAGGAGGCAAGAAATTGGTGCATAGATATGCAAATTTCTGCATGACAGTGTGTAATGATTTTATATTGTACTGAGAGCTTGATGTACTAAGATTTGTATGATATTATTACATGATTCCATTTATATACATAATATATGATGGTTGGGGTTTTTAGCTTTAATCTTTCCCATTAAACAATTGTGTTATGTGTGATTGAATTTATTCACATGTGTTTGCAATTGAGTTTTAAATTTCTGCAAGTTTAACAGTGGAAGGATTCTATATTTAGCAAGAAGATAAATATTGTTAGATAAGGAGAATCAGGTAATACATTAGTATTAATAAATTTCTACAAATAATTGGATTATGTTGTCTTTCCGCCGACAAGAGAACCTCGCATGGATATATGGTGTTATATTTTACCATGGGATGACATAGTGCACACTAGCAGCTAGTACCCAAACACTTATTGGAAATGGATGAGAGAAGCTACATTTCCAGTAGATGACTACCTGTATGATGGGTTGGAATTCATGAGAGATCCTTCCATAGTCTTACCCCCTGGCGAAGGTGTTGATGGCAGAGGTAAACAATTTTGATTTTTTATGTTTTGTAATTTTTTTGATATTTCGAAATATTTTATTTTTTGGTTTTTTGACAGGAGTACATAGTCACTAAAGATAATTTTTGTGATATGCAGACATGGCACCTACACGCCTAGAAGGATATTCTCCACAAAGGAGACATGTACCACAGGCCCTGACCCCAACAACATCGACAGAGGAGATAAAGGATGAAGATGAGGAGCTACGGGAGTTTACACAAAATGTCGAGGGATTGACATTGGGAGTTCCTCTGAGGAGGAAGGATGAGACTCCTTGACACATGTAGAGGCACACCGTAGGGGTGGCCTCATCTCATCGATGTGGTCTCATTCGCCGTATTCTGAATGTGGATCTATGTTATCATGAGCACCATTGAGTGGGGGAAGTAGTACAGGGTTGTGCGGTTTTTGATGTATCAACATATGTATGGCATAGTAACCAAGGCCTCAGTTGCCTAATATTGAACTATGTACTCAGAATTTTGATATAATAAAATACCAACTTCTATGTGTTCTTTCTACTATGTATGTACAATATATGTTTATTTGTTCATTTGAATGGATTAAAATGTTTTAAATGTGACAAATGACAATCTAACACATAATTAGCTAATGAATCAGCCAATCAGTTTTGGTATCGAGGAATATGCACATAATCAATATAATCAAATCATTTTTCTAAGAGAAGTACCCTAAAAAAGTAACGTAATAGAGTTGAGTTCCTTACAGAGTAGAGACGGTTGAGCTGAGACACTATGAGTTGAGAGTCAAGTTGAACAACAAGGTAGCATATTCCAAGATGACTAGCCTTGGTCAAAATCTCAACAACAACACTATATCTGGCCATGTTTTTTGTGACAAGGTGAAGAAAAATACCCCCAAAATTTTCAAGCTCATTAGTGGGTGAAAAGAGGACCCATGTAGCGGAAGCAACATTCCAAGTGTAATGACTTGCACCATCTGCAAAGCCTCTATAAAGGAGTGAGGGTCTTGAAATGTGTACAACAAAGACAAGACACATGAATTACACACATAAGATAGGGTAAATGATAATGACAAGAAAAAATAAACTGAACACACTCACACCTATGTACATAATATACAAGCGACCAGGAAAAGAAACTAAGCATAGTAGTGTTTCAGATAGAGCCCATTATGCGACTCTGATAGTGGATTCCCTTCATAATAAACCAACTCGTAGGCCCCTTTATTGAGAAATTGTTTAACAATATAAGGACCATGCCACATGGGTTCTATTTTACTAGCCCCTAACTTATCATGGTCTTGGTCATAAATCAAAAGGAGATCACCCTCAGGAAAGACATGAGGTTGGACAGATTTATCATATTGGGCCTTAACACGTTTCTTATGAATTTTGTTATTAACCAGAGAGCGAAGGTGTTTTTCATCAAAATGGTTAGCTGTAACAAATGTGCTTCCTCAGCTGAGGTGTTAGGGAGTAACTTGACAACTAGTTTAAGAGACAAGATCATTAGGGGAATTTTTATGTCTAAAATGGGTCTCTTAAGAAAAATATAAAATAATAGTGGAAATAATCAAGATTAGATTACATCATAAAATTGTAGAGGGAAAAAAGAAAAAACTATTTTTTCAACTCATACTTCCAGCCTATCTCCCTAATAATCGTTATGAAAAATGAGAAATACATGAAAAATGTGATTACAATCATATTTTTTTATATATTTCTCATTTTTCATGTAGCAAGGCTCATCGGAAGTATTCACCATCGGTACTCCTTGGATGAGGAATTAAATTTTGCATCCAATGAATACTCTTGCTCGAAATATGAGTAAAGCTTTAGGGAGATAAGCTAAAAATACAAGTTGAAAAAATAGTTTTATTATTTTATTATTTTTAATATTTTTACCTTTTTACCCCAAAAATGGTGAATCATCCCCCATGGTTGACATCATCATCTTGAATCCTATTGGTTCTTATACAATTTATTTTGGTTGTACATTTTTCTTAGGAGGCCCATTTTAGACCTCAAAATTTCTCTAATGTTTGCACTAGATAGGAAGGACTGACTTTACCCCATAATCCAATTGGAATGGAGTGAAGGCAGTGGTGGATTTCATCGGAGGTGGGTATGCCCATAAGGTAGAAAATAACATAAGGTTCCAGTTATATGTATGTCTTCCTACCATCCAGTGCAACAAGGTTTTCAAAGTATGGTTCACGACTTCTACTTGGCAATTAGCTTAAGGATAATACGATGAGGAATGTTCAAGATGAAAACCAAATTTGGCAGCTAGTTCCTGCATCATATGATTTTGAAAGTGTTTTCCATGATCAGTCACGATGCATTTAGGCACACCAAACTCGGCGATGACATGGTTGAAAAATAATAAAGTGGAAATATCACTGTCATTGAGATGTGTAGGCATGGCCTAGAACCATTTGGTAAAATAGTAAACAACGATGATGATATAATTATGTCCTTGGGAAGAGGGTGGGTTACATTGCATAAAGTAAATTCCCCACTGGGAAAAAGATCTGATGGCGATAACTAGATGTAATAGGGTGGGATGAGTGCACATCTTGCGAGAAAATATTTTACAGGGATGGAACTTCTGGATTGTCATGATGCAATAATTAAAGAGTGAAGGAAAAAATTAACTAGTGTGCAATATCTTCTGAGCAGTGGCATGCCCATAGATATGACCACCACATGCCCCAACATGGAAATCATTCAAAACATGTTCGACTTCTTCATGAGTAAGACATCGACATGAAACAATGTCGACACCACGATGGTAAAGAGTGTCATTGATAATAAGATAGTGTCGACTGACGATGTATGTGTCGATGGTCATCACAAGATAACTCAAGCTAAAAATGTTGGGTTTGGAGATAAAGAAGGACGTGTCCATACGAGGGAACAAAAGTGCTAATGAGGAAGAAGGATTCCTCAGGAAAATGATATATGGCCACAATTTCCTCATTACTTGGAGAAAATTCAGCAAGAAGCTCGGAAAAGGCTAGGGATTTTTTGTATTTACCAATGGAAAACTCCAAATCAAACTCCTGAAGGGTGACAATCCATTTAGTGTATTTCTCCCCTATGATTTTACAACTAAGGATGTGCTTCATGGGGTTGGAGTCGACAATAACTCTAGTCTTTTGCAATAGAATATAATGCCTTAATCGTTGTATAGCAAACACTGTTGCAAGGGCCAACTTCTCAACATGGGAATAGCGAAGCTCAAGACCAATCAGGTCTTTTATAAGGTAATAAATAAGATGTTAATTGCACATATTGCCTCTTGGATGAGAACCATGCCTAACAAGGATTTTGAAGTAGTGAGATATAGTAAAAATCCCTGATTGAAGTAAGGAGGGATCAACAAAGGTGCTAACAAAAAAGCCTATCTGAGATCATCAAAATAATGTCGAGCTTGGTCATCCTAGATAAAATATACTCCTTTCTTCAAAAAATAGATGAAGGCATAGGAAATTTGGGCATATTTGGCAATGGACCATCATAAAAATTTGGCTTTTCCTGAAGTATTTGTAGCTAGAAGACAGTATGAGGAGGCATATTAATGATCACCTCTACCTTTGGAAGGATCAAAATGGATTCCTTCCTAAGACACAATGAATCCTAGAAATCAACCATATCATATGAAAAAGACACATTTATGTGGATTAAACCAGATTTTATAAAAACAACAATGAAGAAATATTTCTCGAAGGTGGGAGGATGGTCCCCACGAAGCAGATAATGAGCAGTAACATCATCAAGATATAATTCGACGATGTGTTTTATGTCATGAAACGCATAGGACATGGACTGCTGGAACATATCCCTAACATTTTTAAGACCAAATGACAGTTTACGATAGGAAAATATACCCCATAGACAGATAAAAGAAGTCTTGTGCTGGTTGTGCGGGTTCTAAAATTTTGCAACTTAGTTTTCCTCATTTTGAAAATTAAGTGTGTTGAGAACAATTTTTTTTTTTGCAGTTAAATTTATGGTTTTGCATGTGCATCGATATAGGAATAGTCACATTGAAAAGGAAATTGCATCTCACATCTTGTTTGTTGCATGTTGTATGTTGCATACTGATTATTTATTTCCTTCCTTATCTAGATTTTCATTGAAAGAGAAATATATCCATTTTCTTATGCTAGATTTTCATTTTAGGATATTCAGGTGACATTTGTGGTGAGCCCAAAATTGAAACTTATTCAAAGATAAATAGTAAAATTTATTTAATAAACCTAAGGATAATTTTTAACATTAACACAAACACTTAGAGGTCTAGGCTAGAGACATGTTCGAGCGTCATTAAACATAGGAGTTGTCATTTTTTTCCAGTGTTGCATCCCAGGGATGATATCTCATTCCACTATGTGAGTGTATAGGATCGTTCTCCACATACCTTTGGGTATATTGGACAGTGCTCCATGCACGTAAAGTATCAAGGAACACTCTCATCAAATGGTTAAGCATTAGACAACACTACTATGGACTGCACTCCCACGTACCATCAAGAATATTTTGGGAGTCCCTTATAGGTTTCTATCCATCCATAGGTAACAGAGTATGTCGCCTTGTATACCGTGATACACCAAACACAACATTCATGGATATTGGCTGTTGTACATAAATTCCTTGGTTCGCCAAGATGTATATTGCAGTTCACAGTTGCTAGTGGTAATAATTTATTCCTAGATTACCCTTCTTTTTATTTATTTCTTTTTGTGTTAAGAAAATTTATTGTCCAACATGGAAGAAAATAACCCCCCACCCCGTATTTCATGTAGAATTCAAACTAAGCCTCCTCTTCCACCAAAGGCTACTCCTGGCCACCATTAGAAGCATAATAATACGCAAACTACTGAACATGCAACTTCAGGAACTACTTCTACTCCCCCTCTTGATATTGATCCGCCAGAATCATTTTTCCCTTTGAGTTATGAGCCCAAGATTACATCTACTCTTAACAGTGACACTGACACAATCAAAATAAAAGTCCCTAAAAATTCGGTGCTTGACGTTATTGAACTTGACTTTCCCGAGTCAGACACACTGATTCCTAAGCTTTTTGAACCTTACGAGCCTTGGCCATATTCACCCATTACTTCAAGAACTTCCCCTTCTCTTCATTTTTCTCAGAAAAAAAACCTATATATCTTGGACCAGACGGTGAACCTCTTCCATCCAGACTTGTGAGTATTAAAGAGATCCAAAAAGGAGAGCCTCATACTTCTACTACTATTCATTGGGAGGGACTCTATTTTTATCTTTATGATTCTACTCTCCTCTTCAGAATCTGACACAAACTCCTTTCCCTGATTCTTTGGACTTATCTATGGATATCTCACGGAAATATTCCTTGGGATTGTTAACAATGACTGGAACTGATCCGACGTCTCAA
Source organism: Pinus albicaulis (assembly GCA_034641835.2). Taxonomy (NCBI): domain Eukaryota; kingdom Viridiplantae; phylum Streptophyta; class Pinopsida; order Pinales; family Pinaceae; genus Pinus; species Pinus albicaulis. The sequence continues at coordinate 1,015,955,562 of CM076580.1, read as the reverse complement.
CCCATGTCCACCACTACGATTGGCACATCAAGTGTTTCCTCCTCATATATGTTTTCAACATCACTAGGAACACATCTATATGATAGCTTTCCCATCCCACCTGGCTATCAATCTTATCTAGTACGTTTTATGGTGCAACTTCAAGTCCTTTGACCTCTCCCATGTCATCAAATTTGGGAATAACATCTGGTACTTCTCTTATGAATGCCACATAGTCTTATCCTCCTCTACATATTCCTACAATCAAGCAACAATATGGCCCTTATGTTAGTGGGCAAGGTTACCTTCAACAACCTAACTCTTCTTATGTTGGGTACCCTCCATCTAGATCACATTTTCCTCCATCATTCGCTCATCCTTTGGCAGGGAGGAAACCTGTTGTTGGTATACCTCAAGTTGAAAATTAGCCTTATTATAGTCCTCCTTATCCTAGAATGGCTTCCAGTGTTTGGCAACCTACTTTTCCCATTCAACCTAGTTCATTTTGGGACCGATTGTTGAATCCTAAACCTACACCATCTTCATCTCAAATTCATATCCATACATAAGCACCCCAAAAAGCTCAAATACATGTGAGCCAACCTTTACAGGATTTATTTGCATCACAAACATTTCCATCGGTATCTTGTACTTCCAAGGTCCCACTTACCCAGCCAGTACAAGGTACCTTACATTTTTAACTAATTGGACAAGGTACTCCTCAAATTTAAACATGACAAATTGTTCATAGTATGGTGTCATCCCAATATAATGCCTCAAGCATTGCACAACAAATACTGCTACAAGAGCCAATTTCTCATAATGGGAATAACAAAGCTAATTATTGATCATGCCTTTCCTAAGGTAATATATAGGATGTTCAATGCACATTCCGTCCTATTGAATGAGGACCATGCTTAGAGAAGATTTCAAAGCAACGATATATAACAAAAAATCTCGGTTGAAGTCAGGAGGGCATAGAAATAATGCGGACAACAAAGTCTGTTTTAGATCATCAAAAGAATGTTGGGCTTGATTGTCCCAGATGAAAGGGACTCCTTTCCTAGAAAAACACATGAATCCATGGGAAATATGGGCATAGTTGGCAATGAAATGTCGTAAAAATTTGTCTTTTCCCTGAAGTCTTTGAAGCTGGCAGAAAACATGAGGAGGAGGCAGATTGATAATCACCTAAACCTTGGAAGGATCAACACGAATTCCTTCTTGAGAATTGATGAACCCTAAAAATCATCCAAATCATACTAAAAAGACACATTTATGTGGATTAAGCCATATATTATAAAACGACATCGGAGAAATACCTCTCGAAGGTGGAAAGGATGGTCCCCATGAAGCAAATAAAGAGCAATAAGATCATCAAGATATACTTCAATGATTTATTTTATATCGTGAAATGCATAATACATGACTTGATTGAAAGTAACACTAGCATTTTTAAGACCAAAGGGAAGTTTACGATAGGAAAATGTACCCCACGGAAAAATAAAAGAAGTCTTGTGCTGATCTTCTGGTTTAATTTTGATCTGGTTGTAGCCAGGAAATCCATCCATGAAGGAAAATATAGCGTTACCGACACAAGCATCGAGAATCTGATCGATAAAGGGTGTGGGATAATTATCCTTAGGGCATGCTAGATTTAGGTCATAGTAATCAATCCAGACTCAACTAGTGCCTTGTTTTTTATCAACTGGAACAGGATTAGAAACCCATTTCGTCAAAAGTACAGGATCGATAAACCAACATCAATAATTTTTTGAACTTCGAATTTAATAGTTGCTTCTTTACGCAGGCTAACTAACTAGAGCTTTTACCAAATAGACTTATCTCTAAGATATATATTTATTTCATGTTGGACGATCCATGGATCGATGCCAGACATTTCCTCGTAATACCATGCAAAAACATCGCATAATTATTTAAAAAGGGCAGTATAACTGACAATATCTGAGGGAGTGAAATTGAACACAATAAATATGTTTTCCAAGACACCTGGTTTCGTGGAAATATTGATCGTAATTGTGGAAGAAATTTCAGCCCGGTTCCCTTCCGAATAAATGGAAAAAATCCATTGAAAGTTTGGGGAAGGACTAACATTGCTAGAGGAAGTCAATATTTGATGAGACTTGTCCAAATCCTCAACACTGGGGAGAAACAAAGAACGATGATGAAGAGGTACCCGAGGACAGTCAGAAATAGAAATGACTTCTCGAATAGCTTCATCATATGGTAATAGGAATTTGAGAAAGTCAAAAGAGGAAGGATGGTCAATATCCCAGGAAGGAAAAAAAAAATCATCAAGTGGTACCAAGATGGCATCACGAGACTCATCAGATGAGGAAAACAACTGGATAACCTTATAAGAAATATCTACTGGACTTAAGGGCATGGACACACCATATTGATATATCACATATTCAACAAGCACCACCTAAGTATGATCAAGAATCTTGGGTCCACAGGCACGTGAATAGATCATATGGAAATGAGAAATGGTAGGATATGAAGGAGTGTTGGGTGAAGTGAGTTGAGGAAAAGCTTCCATAAGAGTAAAAATTTTAAAAATTCCAGTGCTAAACACTCTGAAATTGACCAAGGTCATCTCCCACAAGTGGTACAAAATTCACTATGGTGGAAATCTAGGCCAAATATCCTCAATAATCAAGCTGATTAATGGTGGAAATTTTGCATTCATGGGGAAATAAAAGTAGATGAAAAATAGACGAGACGACTGTGGTCAATTTATAAAACCAACTATGACCAAGGAGAAGGTTGTAATCTAATGAGGCATCGACAAATTCAATGTCAACATATACCATTTCTCTACCTAAATCGATAGAAAAATGTTGAAGGACCCCCTTGGGTATGAAATTATATCGTTAAAGGCTTGGAGAGTGGTGTTGGACGCGACGAGTTCCGAGGAGCCAAGATATTTCCAACAGGATATTCACATGACACATGTGGAAGAGCCCTCATTGACTAGATTACGATGTATATTCTTCTGAAATAACTGCATGATGATATGGAAGCAATATGATGGGAAAGATGAGGAGAAACTTTCTCAACATTGAAAGTAATGAGAATAGAGTCAGATAGATCAACTCCACCGATGGAAGAAAAAAATGCCTTTCACTACTGAGGAAAACTTTTCAATACCTCCAAATAATACATGGCACAAGGAGCCTGCGAAAGATCTTCAAAAATACTGTAATGCTAAGCAGCCCTGGCAGAAGGGTTATGTGTCGTCTTACAGAGAATACCCTTGGGGGGGAGATAGATAGATTCCAAAGGTTTTGTTATCACCCAAAAAAAAAAAAAACATGGTATGTCAACTCTATTTTGATCATGGTCTAAATAGTTTTTAAAGTCATTTTAGCATGGTTAAGGGTATTTCATAGTTTTAGAGGTTTAGTGTTCACCATCAAAATTCAAATAAGGTCTTTATAGGTCCATTCCATAGTCAAAAAATTCACATTTTTCATTCAAGAGTCATCTAAGTAAGTTTTGGGAAATTTTTTTGCAATTAGCCACAAATCCATAGTTTTGTAGTGTCGTTAGTTCAAAAAATGACTTTTGCACTACGAAAGCACTGCTACTTTCGTAGCGCAAATTGCAAAAATTACACTATGAGCGCTACGAAAGCACAATTTCTTCACTTTCATGTCAAATAAGCTAGGATTTGTCAGTTTCAGTTGAGGAATGACATGATAGGGGTATGGTGAGTCAGTTAGTTACTATATTAGATGTACTTACCTATCCTACAGTCATCATAGTCATGATAGGATATCAATCAAACATCATTTGGTCATGAGGTGACATCTCTAAATCAAATTTTTTGCCTAATTGAGTAATCTCTATTTCATTTACCTTCACATATGTTGTCCAAGCTCTGAAGAAGTAAGGATAAGTTTGTGGTTGTTCTATTCAAAGACAAATCTCACCAGTATCAAGAGAGGTTGTTCATCATATCAAGTGAGGTTGTTCATCAAATCAAGAGAGGCTGTTTTACAGGTTTTATAGAACCTAACAAGTTTTCTTTACAAGAAACATGGTAGAGGAGAAGAAGGTCCACAGAGGGGGACATTGTCTAAGATACGATCCTGAGAATGAAAATGTTGTTATGGAGGATCAAATGTTAATGGAGGCTTTTAGCAAAGTTGGTTGTCTCAAATTTTGTGAAAATCTGCAGGGTTTCCACACTCAGGTGTCTAAAGAGTTTGCTTTACATTTCAGTGGAACCACTACCAAAGTTCGAATCATAAATATGCTAGTTACACCTAAGATCATAGCTTTTGTGACAGAGATACCAAGGGGACAACAATATTGGTTTAAAGGTTTTAGGTTTGACATGGAGCCATGTAAGGAGTTTATGAAACCTGAATATGTAGACATGGACTTGAAAAATGCAATACCCAGAAGTTGTATCAAGGACAAATACGCAAAACTTCTATTCAACATCCAAAGATATTTCACAAGTGAAGGTAGGTACCATAAAGTCTACACTTATCATTTCAAACTTTTGTTGCATTTCATAGGTATGGTATCATTAGATTTATCATTTTACTTGCATAGAAGTCTTGCCAAAATTGTTGACAAAGTCCAAGCTAAATTTGATGGTTGTGAAACATCTCTGTTTCATCACGGTTTGATAAAGTTACTGGTTTTAAATGAGATTCAAAAAATAATATGGATTGGTCTTCCTTTTTATTTATGATTGGATTTGAAATGGAAACCCTAACCCCAGCTAGAAACCCTAAGATTAAGGGGAATCCTTCACCACTAGTAACATAATCTAGTCAGCCAGTGGTTACTAAAGCAAAGAGGTTCATGAAGTTGAAACCAAGGAAACAGTTTGAAGATAGAACTGAGAAAGCATCAGTGCTTGTTGCAGAAACCCCATCACCTGAAAAATAGAAAGTAGAAAGGGTCAAAGAAACAAAACAAAAATAGGTGGCTAGTAATCAGGAGATCCAAAGAAAAACAAGAACTCAAGTAGTAGCATCAAAGGGAAAAGCAGATGTTTCAGTGACAGAGGACAAACCTAGGATGAAAGGAAATTTGGATGATATAATTCATGCAATTGATATAGAAAAATAACCTATTGTGCAATAATATTTCATTGAAGTGGATGAACCCCAACAGAGAAAAATGAAATCAACAAAGAAATTGGAATTTGAAGGTGAGAATGCAGCTTTTGTTTTTCAAGCTAGGAAACCTTTAACCAAGCATGAAAATAAACTATAATAAGGTAGTAAATATATCCAAGTAACTATTGAAGTAGCAAAATTCCCTAAAGAGGTGGTTGATCTCTCATCACCTATAGTGGAGCATGCAGCCAACAAGATAGTGAAGGGAAAGGAACACATGTCAGAGTGTCAACTGCTGGAAGAAAGGTTGAAGCTAGCAAATCAAGAGATGGAAATGATGAGAAAGAGGGAAATAAAGCACAGCATTGAAAATAAAGAATTCAAGAGGATGAATTTTGTTTGGGAAGGTCAAACAGTGGCTAGGTCATAGATCCCAAGCAGCACACAACATTTCTTTACATGGACAATTCCAACCATTAAAGAAGAAAATTTTGTTAGAGTGATCAAAACCCATTTCAGAGCTAGTAATAGAAAGCTAATAGGCCAAGTGGAGGATTTGGAGATACAATTAAAACAGTCTCAAGATGAACTAAAGAGCAGAGGTACAAAATGACAAATTCAAAGCAAACTCAAAATGGAAAATGAGGATTAAATTTTGTGAAGGTTATGTTTTTAGTCCAAATAGCTTATGGTTTTGATGAAGCCAATGATTTTATGAAGCTGTGGCACCTTTTTGTTTTAAATTTTGTGAAAATATGGTTAAAACTAATTACACAACAGTTTCGTAGTGCATGTAGTGCAAAATTAGTGAAAAGCATTATGAAACTGTTGTAGCAGCTTTTTGACTCTTTTCTTATCACATTTTGGAGGGAAGACCATTGTATTTTGATTTGAAATTTCTAAGGAATCTATTTCAAGTGAATATAAAAGTAACCCTAAAGGAAAGGAGGTTAAATTTTGAAATAAAATGGGTAAAAAGACTGCACTACGAAGAGCACTACGAAACTGTGCTTCTTTCGTAGCGCAAGTTCGTTTTCACTGTTTTGAGAAGTTCAAAGTGGTTTTACACAGCTGGCATGAAGGGATGACTTGGGAAATATGCTAATCATGTTCTTGACATCAATTAGCTTCGAATTTCTCAGTTATAAGTGGTCAGAGTATCTCAAGAAGCTAAAATGATCCTAAGCCTAAAAATAGGGGAGAAGTTTCCTACATTGCAGGAGATCAACATCATCAGCATTATGGTCATAACAGGTTGGAACTTATCATCAGGATTCGACTTAATGAAAATATAGGTGGAAAATGATGTAATTGAGTTTAGATAAAGCTATTTTGAGTGGAATTAAAAGAGTTCTAATTCTATTTGCAATAGGACTCTATATTAGTTTTACAGTTGTGTTTGTAATAAATAGCATGTTTTATGGTTAGAATAGGTGTCAAAGCATAGGAATTCAATGTATCTAGTTGTGGATAATATTATCTTATGATGTAAATGATCTATAAAATATCAAGGAGCCGAATTAGAAAGGGTTGAACATTTGTTAGCAAAAAGACTGAGTTTTTTGTAAGTGATTGTTTTCAGCTTAATACAGATTTTCTACTTAGACAACTCAAGATTCATGAGGAGTTCTTGTTTGTTCTTGTTCTGATGACATATTTTCAATATTTTATTGCAGTCTTGTTTGCTTATATTACTCATAAATCATCAATGATGCTCTGACTTCCTTCATAGACAAACTGATTGTGTGTTTCACTGTTCTACATGTGTATTGCTTGACTTGAACTCTGATATGCCTTGAATTCCATGCTAGGTAGATTGTTTTGGTTTTGCTGAAGCTATTATGACTCCATAAGCCCAATGTACATTTTCTAATGTGATTTACAACCATTTTGTTTCATTTATCTGCTTTTACCCTATATAGAGTTAGCCATCTACATATTTATCAAAAATCATAAACCCTTGAGAGAGACCTCTCAGGTTGAGGAGGCTAAGCCTCAGCTAAAATATTGGTCTGAAATAGTTACATGAGATTAACTTGATTGGCAGCCTATCAGGTTTGATTTTGTGATAACATTTTTATCAAAAGTAAGAGGTCAAGTGGAACTAGGTGGAGCTGGTCAATCCTTAGAAGGAGAACTTGACTCAGGTACATCATATGATTTTGTTCGCATAGTCACATTGACATATTCTTTGCACATGAAGAAAAATGAACTATGAGGGGGCTGGGAAGAATAATCCTCAATGCCCCCTTGCAAAGGTCGAGAAGGTTGAGAAACCATCTATTGCTGAGGCTGTACAAGGAATGGATGAGTCAAAATAGCAGGTTTTTGAGTAGACGGTGGTGAAAGAAGCCTATGGATTTCATCCATTCAAGGAAACTCATGAGTAAGGTGATCGCCTTGAAAATATTACAGGGAAACTTGACTTTCCAATGATGCTCAGGCTGGTGCCCCCTCCCTAGCCCTGAGGATTGGTTTGATACTCTTGAGAATTTTGGTTCGATGGCTTATTTCTCTTATTATTTTTGTTTTTCTTACCACCCGATTGAAGTTTGTTCTTCGGTTGAGTGTAATTCATTGTGAGAACATCGGTGGAATGCTCAGGAGGGGGTGCTTTAGCAGAGCTATATGCACTTATTGGGGCTTGAGATGTAACAATCAATTTCCCAAGGTGGGAAACAAGTTGGCTCATGGAATTGGAAAAAAACCCAATCACACCATCGACATGTGGGCCAGGAATAAGTTTAGGAGGGTCAATAGAAGGCCTATGGACATTCGACAACACTTCGTACAACGTACTTGACTGTGAATAGATGAGATCCAACTATTGGGAAGCTAAAATGGCTTGCTCCTCGGTAATGGCTCAAAACATGGACACATCCTTGGCAATTTGAGGTCAGAGAGATCGAATGAACCATTTACATAAAATTTCATCAGCTAATTTGGTTCTCACTAACCTTTTGTGACAAAACCACTCATGAATGTGATCATAAATTAGGGTGGCATCATCTTGTTTAAAGTTGGAAAAAAGGTTAGAGTTGAGATCATACCGAGTAGGAAACTGGAAATGTGTCTAAAAATTTTGGTCTAGGGAGGAAAAGTCACCATAGGATGTAGTATCTAACTCAATATACCGCTTTGCAGCATCCCCGATTAAAGTTCATTGGAACAAGCAAACTTTAAAAAAATCCACCAAGGAATTATATGAGAATCATAAATGATAGGTGGTAATGTGAGTGGATGGATTCTGCCAAGGTTTCCCTTAAAAATTTGGAATATCTGATGGTAACTTGGTGGGCATGGGTGGCCACCAGGGATCATGACAGATGGGGTCATTAGTCAATTTGACCAAATCCGGTAAATCAAGAGAAGATAAAAACATATTATGGATTTGAATAAATGGGTCATAGGTCAGAGAAGCCCCTGACCAACCTTGTGCCCCCCCCATATACAGATTATATGGATGAACTTGCTAGTGTATAAAAGGGTTTTCCCCAGAACTATGTTGTTGTGGGCTAGCATAACTAGTAGATGGATGTTCCCCCCCAAGGTATAAACCTCTAGAAAGCAATGGAACCCAAAGAGCATGATTGATTATGGGGTTATACCCAGGGTTAAAATAAGGACCACTCTACGCAATAGGACTGACATAAGGAGGATAACCTGTGTGGGCGACGGTACTGGCAGTGTGGTTGCCCTAGTTAAACTACCCCCTCCAGTAAAAGTAACGGCAGGTGGTGCTCATCCAAAGAGAAAACTATACCAAGCTTGCGACATAATAGAAGCTACATTACCCCTAGAGTGACTAAGGACAACTAACAATCCCCCTCACATATTTCCTGAAGTAACTATGCCTAACTGAGGAACAAGAATGGTTGGTTGGGAAAATCTCGGTGAATAAATTCCTGGACCTACCCGCTGACTAGGTTGAGGTACCATATTCGGCGTAAAAGATGGTGTGGGCACGAAAACATTTGGAAATTTAGTAGGATCCATGGGCGAGACTGGTGGAATTCCCTAGGAAGAAGTGAGAGGCATGGACAGTAGGAATGGCCATAATGAGAGGTGGAAACACTAAAATGGAAGATGAGACTACTGATGCAGGAGGTAATGACATCTCAAAATCCGCCATAGGGTAATGAGTGGAAAAAATCATGTGAGTATAGGCTGGTGTGGAATCGTATGGGATTAGGCACAATAAAGTATGTCCTAATGGATCGGTCAAAGGTGGATTGACAAGAGCATCAAAATCATCCGCCAAAGTCTCAATAGAGACTAGATCACTATTAGTGGGACCAAGAAATATTCCAATACGATGTGATGGTCTAAGTCTTGATCGCCGGTAGGCACTCTTCGTGCAGGAGAAATGATTCCACTTCGTTCAGGAAGTAAACCCGAAAGATGACATGAAATTTGAAGAAAAAATTCAGCAAGAGTGATAGTAATTAAAATACAATTATGTTAGTACAAACACCCTAAAGCCAAAAATATGGACTTAGACCGAAAAACACACACTAGAAGCATCCTAAAATATAGCACACAATTGTATTAGCTTCAATTGTGCAAAAATTATGTTTACATTCTCTTATTTCCTCGAAAACCTACTCCAATGGCTCCAAAACATCAAAATCTACCAAGAATGACTCTTCCTGAGCCAAAATTGGTCAAAAATTGGCTTAGTTATGGCAAAAACAAATTTCCCTACTATTTCTTCTCCAAATTTGGAATAACTCCATACAGCTCCAACATTTCTGGTGGAATCCGCCGAAAATAGTAAATCCGCTAATTCTACCACCAGTTTATGCGTGGATTAACTAGCATTTAATGACAACTTAATTAAGATAAACACTTCATTAACTGCGCATTATCAATATGCAATAATCTAGTGTTTAATTAAATTAACCCATGGCTTAATGCATTAATCAAGGGTTAATTAACATAATCCTTTGTCGTGTTGATTAGTTCCGCCCGCGGTTTTTCATTGAGATCACATGGGAGGGAGTTGGCCCCCTCTGAACCCCTGTTGTCGGCATCGACATAACATAAATAGTAGTCGGAACCTTGATTGTTAAGAACCATCATAGGAGCTTGGGCAGTAAGACATATTCGTAGCACGGGGGTGGTCATGGATTTGACCCTTATCCCTGCACCAATATTTTGATCCGCTATGCAATCAATTAACCCTCGGTTCAAACCTTGGGTTATGTCCATAACTCTAGTTTTCTTCGCCATTTATATAGTTTATCTGCCTGCCATATATATTCATTCCAATCCGTCATATATAGTATGTTCGCCTTATATACCATAGGTTATATAACATGTTAATTCTACCATATGTCTTCGCCAGCCTAGAATAAGGTTTAGACCTTAGGCTAATAAAAATGTATTCAACCCAATAAATCTATCTCCGCCACCATAGATTAGGACCATAGGTTAGCACATGTCTCAAACTTTGAAATGTGAATAAATTCAGAAATTTCAACAGTCCTAAGGTTGGATGGGTCCACTAAAGGGGTCACGTTGCAGCCCCTGGCTCCACCATGTGTCTAGCTCTAGTTGGACTATTCCAACCTAAAAAAAATTCTCCTTTAACCTTAGGATCGATGTAAAAAAAAAATCACTTCCAAAGTTCACTAGTGAACCTGATTACGACATTTGTCACAGTGTCATTAGGCTAAATTGGAGAATATTCCTTGGATATACCTGTAGTGCTGACTGGACTTCCATGTCATCATTTTGTCACTGTTCTACAAATATTTTACCTGTTTGGGAAAACAAACAGTAGGTCATAACTTCTTCATCCAGATTCAGATATTGACAAAACAAATTGTGCCGAAATCCTGGCAAAGAGCTCTACACAGCCATTCTAGTTTGGAGCATTTCTGATCACTTTCATTTTTGAGCTAAATATTGAGCCTCTGATCATTCCTCCCTACTAGAAGCCTTTTGGAGCCCAAAAGATACTATCAATTGTTCAGAAGGTGAGGGAATAGCTCCCTCACCCTTTTAGTCTCCATCCATTTGGCCTTGGAAGGATTTTTTCCCTTGAGTCCCACTCTAAGGTATTCGACATTTCCTCTCCTTGAAGTTCTAGTTCTTTTGTCAAGTATGAGATCTTGCTAAAGTTCATCAAGATATTTCCGATGAGAAATCATCTATTGATTCCAGCTCAACATGCTATCCTTGATCATCAATCAAAGGAGGCTCAAACAATATCAAATTCTCAACATTAACGACAGAATATATTTGCATATAAGGAGGGAAATCTAGCTTAAATGCATTGCTACCAATCTTTTACAGAATTTTAAAAGGACCATAATGAATTGGCATAAGATTTTTACCTTCCCCTTGCAATATTTCTTTTTTTATATACAACCAAAATTCATCTCCAACCTAGAATTTGTGATCAACACGGTGTTTATCATGCCTTGCCTTGTAGCTGCTTTGACTCTTTTCAAGTTTTTCTTACACTGTGTTATGTAGCAAATGAATTTTATTAATGAACTTCCTTGCCTTATCTATGTCATTATGACCATCTATTGTGACATATTTCTCAAATATGAAGTCGAAAGGTGATCTTGGCAAGTATCCAAGACATGCCTCAAATGGCGATGTGTTTGTGGAAGAATGCTTTGCCCTGTTGTATGCATGCTGAATCTAATGCAATTATTCATCCTACAACTTGGGATGTTTGCTGCAATAACCTCTAAGAACATGAATGAATTTCTTGTTGACCACCTCAGTCTGACCATATGTCTAGGGATGAAAGGTTTTCATCTTCTTCAACTTTGTGTCCATCATATCCCACAATTTTGACCAAAAATTCCCAAAAAAATGGGAATCTCGATCACTTACAATAGAAGTACGAAGAACAAAATGAACCCATACATTTTGAAAGAAAATATGAGTTTTTTTTTTCAGTTATAAATTTTTTTTTTCATGGCATCAAAAGACACATTTTTCTGAACCTATCTACAACAACATACAATTAATCATGACCTTTCATTGAAATTGGAAGACCTCCTACAAAATCCATTGAGATACTCTCCCAAGGATGTGAAGGAACCAAAAGTGGAGTGTACAATCCAAGTTTCCTATTACTAGGCTAACGCATTGCACACAAATAACATCCTATAATAAAACAATATACATTATCAATCATGCGTTGCCAATAACAATACCTTTGGAGATTCACTTTCATCTTGCCTACACTAAAATGTCCAGTAATCAATGAAGTGTGCACCTCCTTTATGATATTTTTTCTTTCTCCCTGTGGAATACATAACTTTCCCAAGTGATACAAAAAATTGTTATGCACATGATAATCTAACTCTTCAATTTGGTTTCCTTGACTCAAGCTTTCATACACATCTTGAAAATCACTATCATATGCATATTGTTCAATGTAACATTCATGCATAACTGAATTGTGCTTGAGTATAATAGATGAATTTACAATAGGCCTGAGAGAATATCAGCTACCTTATTGTAGATTCCATTTTTATACCTGATAACCAAATGAAATTGTTGTAGAAATCCCATCCATCTGAAATGTCTTGATTGCTGCAACTTTGACTGTAATTGTAAGTACTACAATGGATGATGGTCGGTATGGATAATGGTCTGTTTCCCCATCAAATGGTGCTTCCATTTCTTTACACTTTGTCCCAATTCATATAACTCTTTGTCATAGGTGGGATAGTTAGTCACAGCTCCATTAAAAATTTCAGAATGAAACGAAATAGGCTTACCATGCTACATGAGAACTGCTCCCATGGCGTAATCACTTGCATATGTTTGGATCTCAAATGGTTGTCTTAGATCCAGAAGAGCCAATACCGGTGTTGAAATGATATTTTGTTTTAAAGCATCAAATGCATTTCTCCGAATATCTCCTCAATGGAAGACTTTCTTGACACTTGTCAATTCATGTAACAGAGTTGCAATGGAAGAAAAATTAGCAATAAATTTCCTCCAATACTATGTTTCCCCAAGAAAGCTTCTTACCTCTGTAACTGTATTGGGCTTGGAAAAATTCAGAATGACCTCTACTTTGGAAAGGTCTATATTCAACTCACCTCCTCCAACAATGTGTCCCAAATACACTAAATAAGTCTTTCCAAACTCACACTTCGATGTCTTTAAAAATAACTGCTCTTTTTTCAAGACATCAAGTAACTTGTTCACATGTATGACATGTTCATCTATTGATTTTATGAATATCAAAATATCATATAAGTAAAAAATGACGAATTCATCTAGAAATGGTCTTAGAACATCATTCATAACTCTCATAAAAGTAGTTGGAGCATTTGTTAGACTGAGTGGCATAACTAGCCAATCAAAAAATCCTTGTCTAGTTTTAAATGCAGTTTTCCAAATGTCCTCCTCAGCTATTATAACTTGATGATAAACACTTCGTAAGTCTAGCTTAGTGAAATACATTTCATACCTTAACTGATCAATCAAATCATCAATGTGTGGGATTGGATATAGATTCTTTACCGTGATTTTATTCAGTGCACGGAAATCTATACACATGCATCAAGTGTCGTCCTTATTTGGTACAAAAACAATAGGTGAACCACATGGCGAAGTAGATGGGCATATGATACCTTTGTTCAAAAAGTCTTGGATTTGCTTCTTGATTTCCAAACTCTCATAATTGACATGCGATACATACCAATGTTTGGAAGTGGAACATCTTGTTGCAACTACATCTCATGTTGAATTCCCATATTGGGAGGTAACCCACTTGGTTCTTGAAACATCTCGCCATGCTGACTTACCACATCAAACAAATCAAATTTTAATTTTTCATCACATCCTTCAAAAGATTCATAGTCAATATCATCCTTTTTCTTGATCATGACAAGCACAAAATTTTTACTTTCATTAACTAGTCTCTTCATCTGCCCTGCATTAACTAAAGATATATTCAACATTTTATGATGAAATCTCACAATATACTCCACCCCATCCTTAAGAAAATGATATTTGTTCTCATGGTGATAAAATACTGCTTTCCTATCATACAAATATGTTCTTCCCAAGATAATCTCATAAATGTCAAGTGGAACCACATCTAGCTCGACTTCATCAACAAAGTTTGCAGTAATGGAAAATCGAAATATGCATTTCCTTGTAACCTGTATATTGGAATTCTTAACTATCCAACCCGAAAGGGTATGGTTTATGATGTGGTACAGTTTCAAGGTTAAGATTTTTTACCAAGTCTTATGAAATCAAGTTTTCTTGTGACCCACTATCAAACAATTTATCAATATTTGTATGATTTGAAATCACCCTTACATTGAACAATTATATCCTTGTGTATTCATTGGGAGTGTTGTTGTGACACTTTGAGGAACTAGTACTTTATATGGCTCTTTTCCCTTCTTGAACATGGCTACGACCTTGGTCTCATCACCGGAATTGGATCCAAGATCATGTTGTGTGGTGGCAGTCATCTTTTGTTTCCCCTTATTGTTTGGTTTCTTAGGAATTAGTTTAGGATGTAATTTCCAACAGTGGGCTTCATCATGCCCCAATTTGGAACAATGTTTGCATGTAGTTGTCTCCCCTTATTTCTTAAAAAATTCATTCTTCTTTCCCTTCCATTTTCATCCCTTCTCTTTTCCCTTACACTTGAATGGCTTCTTCGTACTACCCTCTTCCTGAATTTTCTTTCCCCTTGCCTCAAGATGTGTGGCTTGCACACATACTTCATCTAAATTTCTTGGGTTAAACATAAGGATAATATGTTTCAAATAGAAATGTAAACCCCCAATGTATTTCAAGAGTGTTTATTGGGAATTCAAGTTTACTGCTAACAACAAATCCCTCTTTCTAAACTCCTAGGTATACTCTTGAAGTGTTTGGCCCTTGAGTTTCCTAAAGTTTTTCCAACTCATAATTTATTTTTGCATATAGGCTAATGTATAAAACTATCTTTTAATTGAAGAAATAAACTAAACCCAAGAAATGGATATCTTACAATGGATTCACATTTCCTCTTGAGTCTTTGCTTCCCACCAAAATGACGCTGCTCCTTCTAGCCTCAATGAAGCCAATTGGATCTTTATTTTGTCCTCTTGTAGATTCTAAATTCTGTAGTATACCTCCAATTGATGGATCCAATTGTCCAACTTCTCTGCATTTACCTCGCCATTGTACATGGGAAGTTCAAATATCCAATTTGAGTAATAGAGTTTTTCCTTTTGGGTTTTTTGAATGAGTGTGGGTGGTTTTTGTGGTGGAAGTGGAAGATGATGCTGATGAAGATGATAAGGATGAGGATGGTGGAGATGGAGGTGACTTTCCTCAATTGCCCTTCAAACTCTTCTCTTCATCCTTCTTATCATCTGAAGTTCCTTCTCCATGTGGAGACTTATAACCCTCTCTTTCCTTTTCAAAAATGAATGCATCAAACATTATTTTAACCATCCTCGTAATGTTATTGAATTCTCCCTTGACATCTTCCTCTTCTAAATGTCCTTGAGTCTCTCCAACACCTGACATCATGGTTAAGGATTCAAGCTCAATTTTTTATGCCTGTACCTCTTCAATCAACTCAGCTTCTTGTGAAATTTAAATGGGCCTCCTAAGGAAAATGTACAATAAAAATTCACTTTATGAAAACCAATCACATTTTAGGAGATGTCATCATCCTTAATGGTTGAGGTGGCATTGCTTGAGTTAAAGGTACTTACTTGTCACATTCTAAATGGTGGATAAAAACTCATGTTTAACCATGGTAGTGATCTAAGTACTATTAAAGTCATAAAGTAAAGTACTCATAATAAATTTCATTTCATACTTTTTGAATAAAATAATATCAGTCATTTCACATTTTTTGAAAGAAACAATGCATGTCCATGGTAGTGCTCTAAGTACTTTTAAAGTCATAAAGTAAATTACTCATAATAAATGTCATTTTATAATTTTTGAATAAAATATTATTATTGTCATTTCATATTTTTTGAAAGAAAAAATGCATATCCCCACATGTTACATGTTATATATAGTATATTAATTACATGTTATTATATAATTTAAATTATATTAAATTCAATTAATAATATATTATATAATTAAGAATTTATGAATTTATATTTATATTTTATTTTAAGTTATTTAAGTACAAAGGACAAATGCATTAGTTTTTCAATGATACTCACTTTTTTTTGAAAAACTTATTCTTATTTATAGTCACATCAATACAATTCTTTTATTAATTTTATTTTGGTACAACTTTTGAAATGAATTTAAACATGGTTACATGGATTTTTATGCAAAAAGTGAATTGCAAATTCATAAATATTATTTTATTGATTTAACTATTATTTTATTATTTCTTTAGGAGGCCCATTTTAGACCTCAAAATTCCCCTAATGGTAACTCTTCAATCTCAACTTCTGGAGATAGAACTTGAGGTGCTTCAAGTGCAGCTATGAGTAGAACTTTGGGTGAGGATGATGCTCTCTCAAATCTCCTTCTTCTAGTCCTAACCGCAGGACTAGCAACCAATAGCTTCCCTTCTCCTCCCTTCAACTTCAACCTTGTAAGCATCACAAAATTGCAACTATTAAAACCCTTCTTGCACAATCTCAAGCAAAACAAGAAAATAACCTTTGCTTTGATACCATCTTGATCTTAATTTGATTGTTAGTTTTGTTGTGCTAATATCAGTTTCAAATTTATATTAAAAGTATTGATGTTTGATTCTTGTATAAGGGTTTATTGAAGTGCTTATGATTGAAAAAACAAGTAAACTTGTGGATATTAAGTTAAATTCATGAACATAAAAGCATGGAAACTAAATGGTGAATAGCAGCATATAAAGACACAACAAACCATGACAATTGAATCAATAAAAAATTGTTTTGATGAAGGAGTTCACCCCTCCTGGGCTACATCTCCTTGGTCTAGCTTCCATGGCATGGGCCTTTGTATTAAATTCAATTGTGAAAACTGTTGTTTACAATCTCTTGTTGCCTCCGCAACCTTCTCCAATGACTCCAAAACATCAAAATCTACCAATAATTACTCTTCCTGAGCCAAAATTGGTCGAAAATTGGCTCAGTTATGGAAAAAATAAATTTCCCTACTATTTATCCTCCAAATCTAGAATAACTCCACAGAGCTCTAACATTTCTGGTGGAATCCATCGAAAATAGTATATTTGCTAAGTCTGCTGCCAGTTTAAGCGCAAATTAACTAGAAGTTAAAGACAGCTTAATTAAGATAAGCGCATCAATAACTGTGTGTTATCCCTATGTGATAGTCCGATTTTTAATTAAATTAAACATAATCCTTTGCTATGTTGATTAGCTCCACCCGCAGTTTTGCATTGAGATCACATGGGAGGGGGCTAGCTCATGGGGTTGGCCCCCTCCAAAACCTCGTCGTCGGCACTTACATAACATAAATAGTAGTTGGGACCTTAATGGTTAATAACCATCGTAGGAGTTCGGGTGGTAAGACATATGCATAGCACGAGGTTGGTCGTGGGTTCAACCCCGACCCCCGAACCAATATTTTTATTTGTTGTACAACCAATTAACCCTAGGTTCAAACCTTGGGTTATGTCCATAACTCTGGTTTGCTCGGCCATTTATATATTCTTTCTACCTTATATACCATAGGTTATATAACATGTTAGTTCTGCCATATGTCTCCACCAGCCTAGTATAAGGATACCTTAGGATATAAAAATTTATTCAACCCAATTAATATATCTCTGCCACCATAGCTCAGGACCCTAGGTTAGCACATGTCCCGAAATTTGAAATGTGAATTAATTCAGAAATTTCAATAGTCCTAAAGCTGGATGGGTCCACCAGAGGGGGCACGTGGTGGCACCTAGTTTCACCTCGTGTCCAGCTCTGGTTGGACTATTCTAACCTAAAAAAAATTATCCTTCAACCTTAGGATAAATGTAAAAAAAAAAAATCACTTCCAAAGTTCACTAGAGAATATGATTGCAAGTGACTTGTCACAATTTCATTGGGATAAAATTGGAGAATATTCCCTAGATATACTTGGAGTGTTGATTAGACTGTCATGTCATCAGTCTGTCATTGTTCTGCAAATTTTTTACCTGTTTTGGAAAATGGAAAACAAGTCATAACTTCTTCATCTGGAGTTATATTTTTACGAAACGAATTGCATTGGAATCCTGGCGATGAGCTCTACATGGTCATTCCAGTTTGGAGCATTTATAATAACTTTCATTTTTGAGCTAAATACTAAGCCTCTGATCACTATGCCTTGTAGCTAATTTTTCATTATCGAAAATCAATTCGAAACGAATGCTTATAATTTTAATTGAATTCTAGGAACGTTCAATACATCTCATAGTGAATCTGAAAGACAAATTGATAAGCAAGATAAACTTAAAATTTATCTGAATTTATCTAAGGAAGCATTGTAACATTAACTATAACATTTAGAGGTCTAGGCTAGAAGATGTGTTCCGGAATCGTTAAACAGATCAGATGTTTGTCTGCGATACATTTCGAGTGTGATACCTCATTCCATGTACATAAGTATATCGGAGCTCGTCCACGTACTTTTAGGTATATCGGGCAGTGTTCTAGTACGAAAAGTATAAGGGGATGCTCTCACTATGTAGTTTCACATTAGACAATGCGAATACGGATTGGGCCTCCACGTACCTTCATGTATATTTGGGAGGACAACTTTAGGTTGATTACCATCCATAGGTAACTGAGTCGGCTCCCTTGTACCTATGATACACCAAACACAACATTCAGAGAGATTTCCTACACGTACATAAGTCCTTGGTTTACTCGAGCAGTATAATGTAGTTCACAGTGGCTTGGTAAAAAAAAATTCCTAGAATTACCCTATTTTTGTTTTTTTTGGTATAAAATCAATCAAGAATCGTGGAAGAAGATCAACCCTTTCCCCGTCGTTCGTATAGGACAACGAATAAACCGTCATGACTGCCAGAAGCTACACCTAGTAGATGAAGGCATGCTCGTACTACCGATTCTATTACCTCTGTAACTATTGGTGCAACAACATCTGATACACCAGAGACATCTGATCCTTCGAGTACCAAGTCACGAGTCATTTCGACTGATCCCAGTTTATCTGCTACTGTTGAGACAGAACCCTCACAGTTACCTGAGGACACTGAAATTCAATCCAGTGAAACGGTAAATCCAGAACCTGAACTTGTTCAACTGGAAGTTGATCCTGAAGTTGAACAATAAGAAGTTGTTATGGTGCAACCGTCTTATCCTCAGTCATCCATAACTGTCGAGTCTTCCTATTTACCATAGAGTTTACCGCCTAAAATTTATGTCGGGCCTGACGGTGAAGTACTTCCACCTGGTTTGATTTCAATAGAGGAAGAAATTCAGGAAGAGACAACCCCTTCATCTCCCACTCATTTTGGGTCGGGGCTTTATTCATATCTTTCTTTTCCTCATTTAACCTACTCTGCTCCTATTGATCCTGTCCACTCTCAAGTTCCCGTATATTTGTTAGATTTTTTGTTGGGTTATTCAACCATGGTAGAGACAACATCCTAGACTATAACATATGTTACAACTATGACAACATCTATTTTTGATTCATCTTTTATGTTTTCGATGACACCTGAGTCTCAGAACATTGGTGTAGAACTCTTTAAGGATCCTTCCCTAATGGGCATCTTTTCGTTACCATCACGTGCGACATTAGCGGAAATCGCAAATTTAGAGACCTACAATATGATATCTTCCACTTCATGTGACTTAAGGAATATTCCCAATGATTCTGAAATAGATAGGCTGGGTGAAACTGCTTGAGGATAATTATTTTACTGTGTCAACCTCATTAAAAAATGAATCAATTCTTAAGGATAGTTCTTTTACTGTGTCAACCTCGTTAAAAAAATGAATCAGTTCTTAGGGATAGTTCTTTTACTGTGTCGACCTCGTTAAACAATGAAATAGGTCATGAGGATAGTTATTTTACTGTGTAAACCTTGTTAAAAAATGAATCAGGTCATCAGGATAGTTATTTTACTATGTCAACCTCATTAAAAAATGAATCAGATCTTGAGGATAGTTATTTTACCATGTCAACCTTGTTAAAAAAAATGAAACAAGTTTTGAGGATAGTTCTTTTACTGTTTCAATCTCATTAAAAAAATGAATCAGGTTGTTACACCATTTTTTGGTCATCTAACCTTTCATCATTAGATGGACCCAAGTACACCATGTAAGACCAGTTTTACCCCAAGTAAAACTGCTTTCACTATGTTAATTAGGAAACCCCAAAAGGAATAATTAATTAAACCATAATTTAATAATTATTCCCAGTCATGTTTAACCCAAAAACAAAGAAATTAATGAGATAAACCCATAGTTATCTTATTATTTTCTAGGAATAATTATTTAATAAAATTCCTTGTTAAATATGACCAAATCAACCACCATTAATCAAATAAATCATTATTCATTTGATTGTATCCCAACCACTTCCTTAAAAAGATAAATAAATCATTTATTTATTTATTTTTCACTAATCAAGGGATTTGACCCAAGTCAAACACCCTTTCCCTCCAACAAATAATAATAAAATATTCCATAGAGGTGGATCTAGATGTGATTTTAATCATGCACCAAGATCTAGAAAGACCCAATATTTTGTTATAAATAGGAGGGTTTTCCCCATCATTCTTCACCTTTTGTTGCATATTAGATCACTCTGGATCTATACACTTGGTCTCATTTCTTCCATTTTGCTCCCATTGAGCTCTACCTTCTACATTGGGTTTTTCTACATCTACAAGAGAGAGAAAGCTTAGATCTGAAGTGCTGAGGACTACAAAGAACCCATCCCATTGAGGAGATCCGGATACACCTTCTTGTTTCCTCCCAGGTGCCCTGTAATATAAAAATTCATTCAAAAATCGTGTTCTTGTCTTGTCTGTTGGATGCATGGAGCAAACTCTTTACTTTACTGCTTAATGTCTTTCCATTTATAGATTTGTTTGTTGCAGCACTTTAACTACTAATTGCAGATCTGAAGATGTTTTGCAGCCATTATTGTTGTTAGGGCTATTAGTTATGCGTAGCTAAAGTGGTTCTTTTTTGTACACTTCGACGAAGAATTCATACTAACACAGGTGTTGTGGATGGTTCTTTTACTGTGTCAACCTCATTAAAAAATGAATCAAGCCTTGAGGATGGTTATTTTACTGTGTCAACCTCGTTAAAAAATGAATCAGGTCTTGAGGATAGTTCTTTTACTATGTCAACCTCGTTAAAAAATGAATCATGTCTTGAGGATAGTTCTTTTACCGTGTCAACCTCGTTAAAAATGAATCAGGTCTTGAGGATAGTTTTTTTAATGTGTCAACCTCATTAAAAAATGAATTAGGCCATGAGGATGGTTCTTTTATTGTGTTAATCTCGTTAACAAATGAAACAGGTTCCCATGAGCATAGTTCCTTTTCTTGTGTCAAGCTCGTTAAAAAATGAAACAAAGTTGTATGAGCATAGTTCTTTTCATGTCTCAAGCTCGTTTAAAAAATGAAACAAATCCTCTCCTATTTAAGTCGAGTCTTTCATCTGATCTTGAAAATGAGCCTTCATTCCATCTAGCTATTATTACCCATTTTCTACTTAGGTGAATGAAATGAAGCTTGGGGGACATGTGCCCTTGCAGGTTATGCTTTGGGGGCATTGAAACCACTTTCAAGCACAGTTTCATTTGTTTCAAACTTGTGTAAAAATGAAACAAACCATTATCAAGCATAGTTTCCTTTATTTCAAGCTTGTCTAAAAATGAAACCACTTTCAAGCATGATTTTTTGTTTGTTTCAAGATTGTGTAAAAATGAAACAAACCTATTTCAAGCAATATTTTTCCTTTGTTTCAAGCTTGTGTAAAAATGAAACAAACCTATTTTAAGAACATTTTTCTTTGTTTCAAGCTTGTGTAAAAATGAAACTACTCTCAAGCATAATTTTTCCTATGTTTCAATCCTGTATAAAAATGAAACCTAGATCGAGTTCATTTCGGTTATTATTTTCAAGACTTGTTAAACTCATGAAAATACAGAGATTGTTTTGTTATTTTTCAAGACTTGTAAAACACCTAAAAATACCGAGTTCTTTCTGTCTTTTCCTACTCATAAATTAAATTGAAATTCGACTATAGAGCACAATTTTATCTCTTTTTCGAGCTCTATTAAAAACGAAAAAGGAACTCCCCTAGAGTTCTCTTTCAGCTCTTTTCAGACTCCCAAAACAGGATAAGATTGTCGAGCACTTTTACTTTCGAGCTCGTAAAAGGAATTGAAATGACATCTACTCAGTATAATTTTAACCCTTTTCCTGACTGAGATAGATTATGTTTACGAAAAAGGAAACCCCTAGTCGAACATGGCTAGGAGGTTCTCTTAGGTATTATTTTATGCTTTTTCGGATCTGAGGGACTATTATATGAAAAATAACTTGTGTATTTTTCTTTTAGTCCCTTTTTTAAACTCTCTAAACATAAAAACGACTGAGTTTTCACTGTCGTTAGACTCGTTAAAGCATAAAATAGTGACGGACTTGTCCATCATGACAAGATCGAGTTTCACCTTTGCTAGACTCGTTAAAGCATCAAATAACGATGGATTCACCTGAAGGGTGGAATTATACATCAAGCATATGTTATCCTCCTAAATCTTGTTTAAAAATAAAGAGGTATTGGTCAGCAATGACTGGGGAAAATTGGAAAGGGATAAAACACTTGATGGTAGAAAGTTGCTCTTGAACATGACACTTATTCACTTAATCTCCGTGATTTTTGGGTTGGGTAATCTGCTTGGCGGTCTATCACACCATCCATCACTACAGTTTTGGGTCAAATTCTACCAATTCATTAATGTCACTGATATGTTCAAGAGAAGTCACTTAGTTATTCCTCATCCTTTGCAATACTCACAAATTTTCATTTCATGACTGCCATCCCTGACATTGCCTCATCAGTCACATTCTGTCTCTAAAAATCATTACTCCTGTTTCATGTCGTTGATGGGGGAAACATCAATGCCCTCCTACGATGAGGTGCTTCCTGTCGACATCAGCTCATCATCCAGGAATTTGACTTAGAAACAACCTTTTAGTACCTTGGATCTTGCTTACATCAACAACAGTTTTCTCACTTCCGGCGATAGGTTGACATCACAGGCCTTTGACTAAAAGACTTTGTATGGTGTTCGACATAAAATCATCTATTCACACCATGCAGAATGTATTGCAATACCTTGAGATCCATTATCATCAACGATGGTTTCTCTCGCATCTGTTAATGGCTCACATCATTGGTTGGTAATCAGATGGTGTCTTCCCATCTTCGACTTCATATCACATATTCTCGTGGTTAGACTCGTAATTAAAGTGATCGAGTGAACAAGATAGAAGACCCCATATCTAGTTTCATCCATTCTGGCTACGATTTTAGGAGTAGTACCAAATCCTATCATGGGTCTATATCTGTAGACAAGTCTATATCTGTAGATGAATTTATGATGTTATGATAATTTATGTGGTGAGATGGGATATTCCTCCCTCAGTAATTCATGTCCAATATTAACAGATATCATGTGTAATGTATTATAATTGATGCAGGTCATTGTCCGCTTCAGATCCTCCTCATCACACTGTAAAGAAAATCACTCAACATTACCACTTTTGACTTCATGCTTTAGGGGGAAGCTGTTAAAGGTCAATTTTGGCATCATCCCAAAACACTTATTAGTGTCCATTAGGGTCTATCATACTCTAAATTAGCTGCTACATGCCCTAAAAAACTAATCCCATTGGTGGTTTTCCTTCATGAAAGTTTCACTGCTTAAATGCCAATTGAAGTGCCTCATTAAGCCATCAACGCACCCCTAGACAACAATAACTTCTTTGCAGAGCATCTACTACCATGAAAGCCTCCATTGCAAAGGATCTAGGCCCACTTTAGAGTGTGTTGGTAGACTGGGAGGGAATTGTTAATTGGATTCTAAGAATCTTCACAACCTATAGTGGCTTCTAGAAGTTGTTCCAGCTTTCACCTCATCTGATAGCTTCGAATATGGACACCATGGAGCCATTAAACCTCTTATCCTTCTATTCCCATGAACAAGGGAACCTCTTCATCTATTTTTAGGAAATCCATTCAATGATTCATTTATGTCAAACTACCTTCATCTACTTATAAATAGAGCATTGATCATAGTGCACAAAGGAGCAAGATTTTGTGCTAAGTAGAGTTATGCTGGTGAGATCAAAAATATTGGAGGTATTGTGCATGTACTGTGATGTTGTTGGATTGTTGATGTTGGATGTGATGAGGATGGGACTAAAGTTGGATGAGTGACAACGAATCGATCAAGTAGTTGTACTTTTCCTTATACTTCATAATAAACACATTTGTTCCTTTCCTATTGCATGTGTCAATGATTTTATATATATATTTATGAATTTAATCGATTCAGTTTGTTTAAATTGAATAGATCGTATTGCATTTATGTTTTTTTCTGTCTTCTATTTTCCATTACAGGTCTCAATCAAGCGAGTTCAGTTGGATGGAGAGTGACAAAAGCGATGAAGGGAGGCAAGGAAAAGCGAACATATTAAAAGTAGGTTTTCCTCCCTTTATCTATTCATTTTAAGGAAAAGGTCATATTTCTTTCTTTCTGTTGTTCTAAGTGCACCACCACACTTAGGGAAAGAATACTTATCTGTAGGTTTGATTTCCATAAAACAACCCTAATACAAATATATGCAATTTTCATTTTCACTTCGATGAATGCTAGCTACGAGTGGGTAAGAGTTTTCAAAACACACCAATTCATATTATGAATCAATTTTCACTAGATATTCCTTAGTGCAAAATATCCCAAGAATTTGTGAATTATTGACCCAAAATCAAACCAAAAAGCAAGCTGAAAAGAGAGATCAAAGCAAGTTTCCCAAGAAAGAACGAAAAGCACTCCAAAATTGAAACAAATAGGAAAACAAAGCCCAATATAAATACACTCAAAAAATCAAACTGAAAGCCAAAGTGAAAGTAAAAGAAGGAAATGTCAATCAAGCTAGGGCTGCAACACAATGGCTCAACCAAGGACAATGTTCTATAAAGGACTAAACCAAACCCTAGAGGCAGGAAGGCCTAAATAAGATCAAATCGGGGTGATGAAAAGCAATGAAAACACACTTAAAATAAATTTTATAGATGACAACTTGTTGGTGAGGTAAATCCCCTCTACGGACAGAGGCGACCCCACTAGCCCTAGAGTGGGTCTAGCCACAAACAAGACATGCTATGACATCAATTCATAGTTAATAATGGACAAAGACTTGGTAGATCACTTACCGAAGGCCTTGCACTGTTGTGTTGTCTAGAAGAGTGGCTGCCTCTCGCTTTTGGTTCGACAGATCATGATCCGCTCGTTCTCATGCCCGGATACCTGCACATGCACAAGAAACGAAGACGATACAAAACATACTACTCACATCCATAACTATCAGTCAGTCGAAGAAGACTAAATCAAAATGCGTTAAATAAACAAAACATAGATATGGAATCAATATCATAGTCGAGTATATTAATTTAAAGAAGGAAGAGTACAACTAGGCTTCGACGTTGCGGTCTCCTCCAGCAGGGTTCCAGTGGATCACGTCTCACAAAGCTCGTCGGAAATGCGTACGGGCTCTCTCTACGGGATCCTCCTTGGTTCAATATTCTCTATAGTGATTACTCAGCTATAGTATCTCTTCTCCAAGTTCAGCTTCTTGGCTATATGTTCAGCTAGCTTTTGTAAAGGGAGAAGGATTGTTTATATAGAGGGAGAAGGAGAGGTTAGGATCCCTATAATCATGGAGGGGAGTCCTATCATCAAAGAATGTTCCAATAACCATTAGCTAAAGGAAGAGATCCGTGGCTTACCGAGTTTAACCACTTGCAATGAGTCATCCCTGAGGTGGTTAAAGGAAACTTCTGCCTCTAATTTGTTAAGAAACATTCCCAAAAAGGCTGGCGTGGGCACAACAAAGAGATAGAGCACCAACTGGTGCGGCCTCTAGTGTACATCCTCCACATTGGCGTGAGGGGTGAATTGGCTACCCTCAGCAATGCCAAAACATAGGTTTTTATGGGCTTTCTGAGGAAATGTTCAACAGGAGAAATAATGTCCTTATGCAGAAGGATGCAAAGAAGGTGTTTGCAGAATATGACACTGCTCACAGGTCACAGGAAAGACCCTCCAATATGCAGGGCAAGGGATTGCAAGGATGGTGACAAAATTTTGTGTAACAGATGCCCCCTAAAGCATGAGGTCTGAGAGAGAGGGAGGGATGAAATGCTTTATGAGAACACATTCGAACCACACACTGTTGTAGGAAGACCTGCAAGTACAAGTACAACTGATACATCTGATACATGACATGTGATATGGGCGCAACCATCCATAATAGAGTACACAAATAGAGGTATGGACACAACCATCCAGCAGTAGGGATCAACAAAAGAGACTCAGGTATGGTCGCAGCCATCCAATCAGAGGAGTCATATAATAAGTCATAGTAATCCACAAAGAACCCAAAGCCTGGATTTCATCAGACAGAACCCAGGGTCTTGTGCTCCATCTTAACCCAAAAAAAGTACAAATTTGGGCATGCGAATATGTGAGCTGAAGTCGAACATGCAAGAAAATCGTCTGATTACCAGCCAATGATGAAATCCATTAACAGACATGAGAGAAACCAATAATGACAATGGCTCTCAAGGTACGAAAGGTACAATCCATGGATTGTGAACAGTGATCTGACGTTGAACACTCGCAGAGTCATTCAATCGAAGGCCAATGATGTAGACCTTGCGTTGAATGCGAAGAACCTATCATTGAGGCATGCAGGCTCCAAGGTACTTGAAGGGAGTCTCTAGATCAACTTCCTGGATAATGAGCTGGGGTCGACAGGAAGTGACCTTGATCGAAGGTGGGCCATAATGTTTCCCACATCATCGACACGAGACAGAGGAATGTGATGTTTGTGAATCAAGACCAATAGAGAATCAAAGGGAGGTTGAAAACTTCAGAGGCAAACTTCTCTTGAACATATCGGCAGCACGACACTGGATTTGGCAGTATTTGACATCAAGGGATCTGAGGTCATGGTGACATGGCAAAGAGCAGATGAACAGAAAAAAAAATATTACCCAAACCCATGGAGGCAAACAAATAATGAGATGAGATATCCCCAACCCGACACGAATGTAGACAAGTGCCATGTTCAGGAGCGACATACTACCAACACGACTGCAATCTTGGTTCCATTTTCCCCCACCATTTCTGGCGAGTACCCCAATTATTTTTGAAGAAAAGCTTGAAGGGGATAGCATATGCTTTTGATGTAAGTTTTCCCTTTGAAAAAATCCAACCTAGTACATTTTATGAGCCCTAGGAAGGAGGAACTCGAGTAACGTCATGACGACGGAGTCTAATGTCATCAGTTTTAACGAGTCTGACAAAGGAAGAACTTAGCATATTTTCATGTTTAGAGAGTTTGAAAAGAAAGCGGAAAAGAAAACTCCAACAAGGCCCTTTTCATAAATAGTTTCTCAGATTCGAAAAGGTAGAAAACTGTGTCTGAGAGAACCTCTTAGTCGCGATTGGCTAAGGTATTCCTTTTTTGTAAATAATCTATCCTAGCCCAAAAAAGTGGTAAACGTATACTGGGTAGATATCGTTTCACAACCAATTTAACGAGTTCAAAATGACAAGCGACTCGACAATATTTTCTGTTTTAGAGAGTCAAAAAAGAGCTGAAATTTGACTACAGTAGTGACTTATTTGTGTTGTTACCGAGTCTGAAAAATTATAAAATACAACTCATCTCTTCATCATAACCATGTGGAAACCTGTCGCTGCACAAAAAGGCATGTGTAAAACGTATTCCTTAAAGATAATATGATAAAATAATCGACAAATATGTTTTAAAACCTAATTTTAGATTTTGAAAAGTTATAAAAGACCATAAATGGTAAAAACTATTTACTTTTCACTTTTACCTCTTTGTGGAGCAACAATGGTCCATTTACCTTGTGATCTTATGGCAACGATTGTGAGTAAACCAGTGAACCAATCCAGATTCCATCAGCTTCAGGTAAGAGCCGACACCTTTTCCATATTTTGAGCTATATTTCATTACCTTTCATTGTCATTTTGAATCCCTTAGGGGAGGATTTTTAAAAACTAGGGCATCGCGGTTGGCGTGAGTTTCGGGCACGGACCCACGCCAATTGACCCTTTTTTACATAGGGGTCACACCAAGTGGCACGACTGTTAGAAAAATAGTCGTGCCAACCACGCAACTCAAAATCCGCTTCAATTTCAAGAAAATGCAACCATTTGATTACAAATTTTAATGCCCAAGGGGACTTACAATGTTCATATGGACAATGCATGCAGGTACCAAGCAGAAAAAGATGGTAATTGAGTGGAAAGAGAGAGAACAAAGTGAAGAGGATGAACAGGCCATGGAAAATGAATACTGCATGAATTCCCTCAGAAATTGTGGGCTCAAGAAGTTCTTCCTGACACCATGTCTCCGGGCTCAGCCTGAATCGCTTCAATATTTAATAAGCATTTGAGACGAAGATCAAGAAAAGTTTGTACTTCGAGATCAGGAGCTTGAAATCAAAATCTCTGATGTGTATTTCATCTCTGGAATGTCACGTAGAGGAGCATTCCCTATCTTAACCAGTACCCATCCTTCCAAGGAAAGCATGGGAATGGTAATGGACAGGGTGTGCCCAGGGGCACGAAAATGAACAAGGAGTGGAAAAGTGGACATCCAAATCCACTAAGAGTAGTGTTGCACACTATCACATGGGCTGCGGGATCGCAAGCACCACATGAGGCCATGAAGACACAACTACTTCTTGCCTCAGAGTGCATGAACCCGACTATCTTTAACTGGGCCGAGGCCATGACTATCAACATCAAACGGCAGCTCACCAAGTGCAAGAAAGAAAAACTAAAGAAATTTGGGTATGGATCTATTCTGGTATCATTCTTCTTGGAACGATTACCCATATTCTAGCGTCAGGAGGTTATTGTCCCGATGCTACCACCCACAGAGCCATAGATGGCCCAGTGGGCCGCGCTGATGCCTAGAGCAGGGGGTGGCCAAGAGATGTCCTGGAGGCCAGAGTTTTATATTGGCTCCGACGATAACTGATTTTCATGGAGGACTGGCCCTACGCTGGCACAGACTTCACCGGAGATCTCAACCTCCTGCTCTCAGAGGGAGAGGATTGGGACAAAGAGCTAGGTGAGACTCGCTTTTTATTTTCATGAGTTTTATGATTTTTTGGTATATATGCATGTTTTGATAGTTAAACTATATATGTATGCAGATGTTGGCCTAGAGCGTCCTGCAGGCATGTCACCGGTAGCGAGGCTAGTTCCTCAAGATTTCGATCCTCATGGTGAGGGTGGCGAGGAGGAGCTAGTACAGAACCTGGAGGGGATCGCCTGTGGGGTCCTAGACTATGCTCATATGGATGATGTTCCTCGAGCCTATCAGAGGCACACTGTAGGAGTGCTGAGTCGTATCCACTACTTACTGAGGTGGTTGGTATGGGTGGTGACGTGCTATCATGAGCACCACGCCGATTAGGCACTTAGGCTTTTATTTCTGTACATTTTTGAGAGACATGTCATCTCACGATGTAACTAAAACATACACATATATTTTTGGGTCTTATGATGCACACCTTGCAAACAAACGATATATATATATATATATATATATACACACACACACACACATCTATTTTCTCACATGGGTCTATTTACATATGATGACGTTTTTATAGATTGTGCAAATGTATAACTAGCACAATGTTAGCTATTGCATCTGTTAACGTATTCATTCATCTTGGTATATGTTGATATGTAATGAAATCAAAATGTCTTTCAAGTAAACGAATATGCAAATACAATCTCAAAATGCATGGGTTTCGAACAAAATAATGACCATTAAGTTGAAGAAGAACAGGCTGCGAATCCAAATTCACAAGCAATGCGCATATGCCAAGGTTAACTGCCTCGATTAATAGTTCCAAAACAACACTATATTCAATGACATTATTTGTAGTTGTTCCTAGAAAAATACCTTGTAAGCTAATCAACTCACCAACAGGATCGTAAATTACCCAGGCTGCTGAAGACAAGTTCCTGGTATTGTGGGAAGCACCATCCACGAAACCGACATAAGGGGAAATAGAAATCTACATAACAAACAAGACCCAATAAGCAGAAAAATCTCACAAAACACATCAAACCAAAACATGCACAAAAAATGAAAAAATCACCTATGTACACATATCATGCATGAATGACTCAAGCATAATACTTTTTTAGGTACAACCCATCTCTGGGCTACGATAAAGGATAACCTTCATAGTCAACGAGCTCATAATCCCCATTTTGTAACACACATTTGATGATGTAGGGCCCATGCCACATGGGTTGGAATTTACCTACCCCCAGCTTGTCATGAGCTTGGTCGTATAGGAGAACGAGATCGCCTTCGATAAAAGAACGAGGGGAAACTGTTTGGTCAAAATGAGCTTTGACTCACTTCTTTGGTGCTTCAATGACCAAGGTAGCTAAGCGATGAGTTTCATCCAATCTCTCTAAGTAGAGGAGACGTTCTTCTTCAGGAAAAGTATCAGGCAGTAATTCCATAGCTAGTTTAAGTGAGGGGATTTCACATTCAATCGGAAGAGTGGATTCTAGATCGTATACCAACTGAAAAGGGGTAAATCCGGTGGCACTCTTAATTGAATTTCGGTAAGCCCAAATATTTGAGAACAACATGAGATGCCAGTTTTATTTATGGATCCCGATTGTTCATTGAATCATGGTAACAAGGACTTTGATGACGGATTCAACCTGGCCATTAGCTTGAGGATAATAAGGCATTGAGCTGTCATGATGCAGGCCCAACTTATATGTCAGCTCCGCCATCATATAGTCCTGAAAATGAGAAGCATGATCGGTGATGATGGCTTGAGGAACACCAAAACTGAGTAAGAACATGATTGAAAATGAATTGTGTCGATGTCTTACCGTCCATAGCCAGTGTAGGAATTGCTTCGGCCCATTTCGTGAAATAATCGATGGTGACAATAATATAGGCATGCCCCCTGGCTGAATGAGGGTTACACGTTATAAAATAGATGCCCCATTTTGAAAAAGGACCCACGGTAATGACAGGATGTAAAGGAATAGGTGGCGCACGCATCTTGCATTGATATATTTGGCACACATGACATTTGTGTACTACGACAATGCAACCAGCACGAAGGATCTTCTGTGCAGTGGCATAACCAAACATGTGACCACCATAGGCACCACTATGGTAGTCATTTAGAACTTTCTCAGCTTCCTCGAGGGTCAGACATTGGCAGAGCACAGAATCGACTCCAACACGATAAAGGGTATCTCCGACGATACGATAGGGTTGCGACTGGTGCCGAATGCGACGTCAGGCATCCTTCGTCAACTCAGACCTAAAATAATAGTTCTGGAGGTACACGATGATATCACCGTACCACTGATCAAGGTTGCTAATCAAAAAAAGAGTTTCGTCTAGAATACGATCCTTGGATTGAGAAGGAGCAGAGTCGGCGGGGAGAGAACAAAGCAAATCAGAAAAAACAAGTGTTTTCTTCAATTTGGCTATAGTAAACTCCAAATAAAACTCTTGGAGGATAACGATCCACTTCGAGTAGTTTCCCCCCAGCAACTACCGAGATAGAATATGATTCATGGGGTTACATTCATAAATCACGGTCATCGTGCGTAAAAGGATGTAGTGACAAAAAAACTGGACAGCCTGGACTGCATCCAACGCTAACTTCTCGACATGTGCGTAACGTGTTTCAGGGTCGAGAAGGTTTCGAGACAAGTAGTAAATGACATGCTCATTACCGTCATCATCATATTGAACCAAAGCCATGGCGATCGTGCTGAAGGTGGTAGCTAGATAAAGGGTGAAATCACGATGGTAATATGGAGGACGTAATAGAGGAGCATTGACAAGCAATATCTTAAGCCTATCAAAATATTGCTGAGCAATCTCATCCCAACAGAAAGGGACATCCTAATTTAAAAGTCATGTGAATCCTTTGGCGACTTCGGCATAGTTTGGGATAAAACGACGTAAGCAATTTTCTTTGCCTTGGAGACTTTGGAGCTGGTGCAACGAGGATGGAGAGGGGAGATTAACAATAGTCTTAATCTTAAGCAGGTCAAGGAAAATTTCATCTTTAGATACGATAAATCCTAAAAGTCTACCAGAATCGACACAGAAGACGCATTTATGTGGATTAAGATGGATGTTGTAGCATCTACAATGAAGAAAGTTCTGGCAGAGATGATCCAGGTGGTCTTTTTGTTAGGTAAACTTGACTCGGGATAGAGTCAAAGTTGACTAGGGTAAATAGTAGTGGTTTTGGGGCACATGGTTTTGTGCACCCATGTTTTTGGCCCATGGTATTGCATGTAATGGAGCCTATAAAAAGGATGGGAAAACTTCATTGTAATGTAGGGCCTGGAGGTGAGCGGTGAAGGCTCACTTGGCCGGATTGGCCAGGGTTTTGGCCAATGTTTAATGAAATTTCATTGGTTGGGTTTTTCCCCGGATTTGGGGTTTTCCTGGTTAAACATTGTGTTTATGTTTATTTGATTTGTTGCTGGGTTTTGTATGTGTATTATTATCTCGGTAAATATTTTATTTCTTCAGTAATTCCTGACAACTAGTATCAGAGCCATGGTCCAGGTTTTGGCTTAAGAGGGATGCCTTTGTGGACTCTCTAATGAGAGTGGGTTGAAAATGGATTTTCCGTTAAATATTTTGTGTTGGTAAGAATTTATATTCTTTGGTTGTTTACATATCTAATCATCGAATTTGTGGAGGCCAACTCGCAAGACTCCGTAGCTTTCGAGACTTTGGAGGGCTATACTTATATTTCATGCCGCAGGTTGCATATCTGTGATCTGGAGTGATGACATAGCGGAATTTGTGTCAAAAGGAGTGATGACATAGAATATTTATGGACTCATATGGCTAAGACGTTGGGTGTGTTTAAGGAGAACGGAATAGTTTTGAAACCGGCTAAGCAGTTGCCGCAATGAAAATGGATGTATTGCGATCGATCTGTGATGTGTGCGTTAGAGAAATTGGAAGACGCGTTGAAAAATTGGATTTCGAAGTTGAGAAAGCGTTGACTTCCGGATGAATTTGTTTTTCTTTCTTCTAGACTAATGAGGATGCCATGCATGCAGAGCAGAGCGTATTGCTGCTGTGAGCAGCAGAGCTGTGGCCGTTGAACTTCATGGTCGATTTGAAGGCTCTTGTTGACAACGAGTTGAACATGAAACTACTTCACCGAGAGCTCATGGAAGAGGCCAGATCTAAAACGGAAATAGCTTGCACAATATTGTGACCATGTATCAGGTTACTCATAACCAGAGATTCCTGCAGCAGGCGAAGCCATCAATGATTCTTGTGACATTAAGGAGGATCAATTGAAACACATTTGGCATCTGCAGGCTGGTTGGGTGTGATATCGTTTGTATGGATCTGAAGGATCCACAGCCATGAGCTGGAGGATAAATCGCTGGGAGTGCCTCCGAAATTTTATCAATAACCTTTTTCGTGCTACAATCAGTCTCCAAGTGGGAGATTGTTGGGTGTGGAGCTTGATTTTCTTCCAAATTCAGAGATCCTTGTTTTAGCTAGATGTATACCCCAGAAAAATTGTACACCCTTGCACACGGGGGGGTGCGGGGCGGCCTTACCCCACGGCTGGGGGGTCCGGGGGCCAGCGGTCCCAAAAATAGATGTAAAATTTCCTTGTAAAAGTATAGTAATTTCTAGTCAATCTGGGTCGTTCCTTAGGTGGATGATCTGACGGTAGAAGTTATGTTTAGTTTAGGGTTTTTTTCCCTAGAAGGCAACCCCTCGCTTTTATGAGGGTATTGTATTGCGGCTGTGTAATGTAAGTGTATTCTCTGAGCGGGAAACAGATAGGGAGACTGTGAGAGAGAACAGAGGATATTATAGCAGATCTGTTGTAGGTTTTGTCTCTTCATTTTTGCTGGATAATAGAAAGGAATGAATGGCTGTTCGGGGTGGATGTAGCCCAAACTGGGTGAACCACGTATAGTTGTGTCTCTCTGGTTTTTATGTGTTTTGTGAGCTTGTATTTTCTGCATATTTTATGTGTTGCATTGCTCTGTAATAGTTAATTTTCTAACAACTGGTATCAAATCAGGCTCACTTGGCTAGATTGGCTAGGGTTTTGGCCAATGTTTAATGAAATTTCATTGGTTGGGTTTTTCCCTAGAGTTTGGGGTTTTCCCAGATAAACATCTGTGTTTATGTTAATGTTTTGTTGCTGGTTCTTTTTCATGATTATTATTCCTCTTGGTAAATATTTTATTTCTGCGGTAAATCCTAACACTTTTCGCATAGTTGAATGAGCTAGAAGGTCACTTGGCCAGATTGGCCAGGGTTTTGGCCAATGTTTAATGAAATTTAATTGGTTGGGTTTTTCCCTGGATTTTGGGGTTTTCCCGGATAAACATCTGCGTTTATGTTAATGTTTTGTTGTTGGTTCTTTTTCATGATTATTATTCCTCTCAGTAAATATTTTATTTCTGTGGTAAATCCTAACACTTTTCGCGCAGTTGAATGAGCTGGAAGGTCATCCAGGTATGGTTGAAAAATATGACGAACATCGTGAAAGGCATAAGACATCGCGCGCTGGACTATAGCCCCAACGTTTTCAAGCCAAAAGGGAGTTTCTTATATGCGAATGTTCCCATATGACAGATAAAAGCGGTCTTGTGTTGATCAGAAGGGAGAATGTTGATCTGATTATAACTAGAAAAACCGTCCATAAGGGAAAAAATCTCACTCCTTGAACATTCGTCAATGATCTAATTGATGAAAGGGGTGGGATAGTTATCTTTAGGACAGGCCTAATTAATATCACGGTAATCAACACAGACACAAATTTCTCCCTGCTTCTTATCCACATGAACAATATTGGATACCCATTTTGTTAGAGGAATCGGATAAATGAAACCCACTTTGAGAAGTTTTTCAACTTTAGCTTTTATAGCGACGGCTTTCAGAGGATGCACTGGACGCAGGCATTAGCGAACAGGCTTTGCACCTGGGTAGGTGGGAATCTCATGCACCACGATACTAGGATCAATCCCAGACATATCTTCATAAGACCAAGCGAAAACGTCATGGAATTTGTGAAAGAGGCTAGTATACACTTGGACTTCATCGGAAGAACAAGTGACTCCCACATGGATGTTCTCGACAATTCTCAGTTTCATGGAAATGTCGATAGGCATCGTCTAAGTGATGTTACCCAAGTTACCTTCAGTGAAGACTTCATGAGTCAAGATAGGCATTTGAAGTGGCGAAGAAGGAACTTGAGATGTAAAATGCTTAAGAAAGTCAGACATTTCCCCAAGGCAAGGCATAAATGAGGAATGATGATGCCCATCACTCCACGGTAGATCTTCGAGAGACATGGTTTCCATTATAGCTTCATTAGATGGAAACACTTCTTTCAGAGGATCGTGGGAATCCGCATCGCCGAGCTAGGGGTTTGAGAATAAACCTCGAGAGCCATGCTCAAAGGAGCACCTTCAGAAGGGGGAGAACTAGATGCAGCTATAATCTCACAATAATTTATTTCAATTGGACTAAGCGACATGGAATCCCCAAATGAATCAACCTGTTTAGGTAAAGGGATGATCCATGGGTCATCTGACCGAGAGATCATATTAACTTAAATAGTATTTGGTGGTGGAAAGGGAAAAATACCCATGAGAGCGGGGTCTTTGAAAAGACCGGGCCCTACACTGTCAGGGGGAGAAGGAATCTGATCCACATGTGGCACGTTGTTCTCGGAAGACGAGGTAAAGAATGACAACTGATCGACAATGATGATTTTGCCCTCGTGTGGAAACTTTAGAAGTCGAAAGAGGGTGGACGGAATGCATAGTATAGTGTGAGTAGTAGAAGATTGTAATTGAGTTTAGCATCAACGACTTCTACTTCAACGTTGACCATATTTCCTTGCAACATGATTGATAAGCTAGTGAGAACACCCAAGGGTTTCGATTACCTTCCATCAAATGCCTTAAGGGCATTGGGTGACGAAGTGAGAGCTGGAGAGCCAATAGCCTTCCAAAAAACAAATGACATGACGCAGGTAGATGCACCTTCGTCCACAACCGCCCTAAGGATGTTAAGACCATTAATGCGGACTTGTATGGCAAGCGCAATCTAGTGCATAAGTTGGGGGACGAATTTCTCTAAGTGAAAAGAGAGAAGGCTAGAATCGGTAGGATCGATCCCATCAATCACAGATAGTAACGCCTTCCGTTGAGACGGAGAACTCTGGAGCACTTCCAACGTGGACATCACAGACGGTGCCTACGCAATATCCTCAACAATACTATAATGCTGAGCAGCACAGGCATTAGGATTATAAGAAGATTTCCAAAGAACACCTTTAGAAGGTGGCCATACAACGGGTTTAGCACTGGGCTTTTCAATCTCAAGAGGACCGGAGGAAGGTGGGGGAGGAGGACCATCGGCGATCTCTTTCCCAGTTGCCTATCATGATCCAACATAATCCTTCGACCGAGTAGCGATGGAAATGGGTGCAGAACCGTTCATCGTGAATACTTGAGAGCAAAATGATGCAGATGGTGTAGATTGATCGACCATCTGAGTCTGATGAGATGGGAAAGGTTCTTTAAGGATCGTCGAATTTCCCTTAGCGCCTTTGATCAATTGACTAACCTCAGATTATCGAGGGCAACCCTTAGTGTAGTGTTCCTCTTCACAAATCAGACAGTGATACTTCGGCTTTCGCTGTGAACCATCGTCAGCACGAGGTTTAGACGATTTCGGTTTTGGGGCATTGGCTTTGGCCTTGCCTTTGCCCTTCTTTTTCCCCTTGGAATTCTTGTCCACAGGATTAGCCTGAATGGCATTGACCTCCAAGGTTTTACCAGAATCTAGGGTAGCCTGAGGAGCAGAATTATTGGAAGAATTTTATTTATGCTTCCCATTGGAAGACTTGCGTGAAGTCTGAGACACAAAACTAATAAAACCATCGATTAATTGGGTAGTCGGCACTTTAGAGGTCCCAGGTCATGGAGTCTTAGTCAAGATGTCATACAAAATGCCCGATTGGGAGTACACTAAATCAAGGTACTGGGCACGAGTGATGGCTTGTTCCTCGGTTACACATCCCCCCATGGCGATATCTTTCGCAATCAATGAGTAAGAAGCTGATCAGGAATTTTAAACTTGATCAGACGACAATGCCGTCTCCATTCATGAATGTGGTCAGAGATAAGGGTAGCCCAGTCCTGTTTCAAGGATGTTAGGAGATCCATCCCGGCTTCATAACAAACTGACAAGTAGAAATGAGTAAGGAACGCCATAGCGAGAGTGTTGAAATCTTGAAAGATACCACGAGGCAATTCGATGTACCACTTAGCAGTAGCACCGGTAAGAGTGCATTGGAAAAGACGAAGTCGGACAGAGTCATCCACCCAAGAATTGGAAGAACACCATAAATGGTATGTCATGACGTGAGCTTGGGGGTCTTCTCCAGACTTTCCCTCAAAATTGGGACAATCACCAAGAACCTTCGTTGGAACTGGGGGCCAATATGGACTATGAAGAATGGGATCATTTGTCAATTTGGATACATCCGGTAACTCCAACATGGCAAGAAAGGGTAATTAAGGGTTAAAAGGCATAGCAGGTCCTTGATAAGGACCCGTACCCATATTCCATCCTAGTTTATTATAAATCTGCCCCCATTGGTTCTGTCCCAGAGGATTTTGACCATAAGGGGTATAAGCTAGATAATTTGGTTGATATGGCGGCTGAGGACCAGGATACAGAGGTTGAAAACTAGGATACTGATTCTGAGTATACGAGAGTCCCAATTGAGTAGCATAAGGATTTCGCTATGGAGTATAAGTATAGCCTAGCTATTGAGGGTAATAAGCAGAACCTTGAGGCGTGTTGTACACCAGTTGATATTGACCTTGAGGGTGATAACCGCCTTGGGGTCGAACGGGCTGCTGATAAGTAGGGCCCTGTTGAGCTGGATAAGTCAGGCGCACAGGTTGATTTGACTATGGCATAGAGTAGAGCGGTGGCTGAGAAGGGTTAATAGGCTGTGCAGGTTGTCCTGATGGTTGTGGTGGGCCAGGTTGACCTGTGGCAGGACCATAAGATGGCCCTGGCTATGCAATATTTTGACCAATTGGAAAATATGTCTGTTGTGGTTGCACCAAAGGTTGAGCTGAATGGATTTTTCCCCCAGGACCATATGAAGGTCCGAGTTGATACACTGGTTGCCTTGCCGGTCCTTGAGGTTGCCCTAGTTGGACCACAGGGTGAGGTTGTAAAGGTTAACCTTGAGGATTGTAAGGCTGCCCTTGCGAGCTATAAAATAATCCCTACTGGACCGAAGGTTGTCCCTGTAAGGGTTGTCCTTGTGGGTCGTATGCGTACCCTTGCTGGGTCGAAGGTTGTCCCTGAAAGGGTTTTCCTTATCGGCCAAAAGCATACCCTTGTTGAACCGAAGGTTGTCCCTGAAAAGTTTGTCCTTATTGGTTAGAAGGTTGCACAGGAAAGGTAGGTACAAAACCGTTAATGAACTGATAAGCCTCAAGAGCAGGCAAATAGATAGGGTTGTTGTGCTCATCATATTAAAACGAAAACAAATAAATCAAGGTACCATCTGCTCTATAATGACAAAAATAAGGACGATTAGGATCCTGAGGGGACTAATTAGTCTGGGAGATCTGCTGCTGAACAGATAGCCGATACTCCTCAAATGAAAGGTCGTCAAGGATCGCCATGGCAATCGAAGTCTCTACTGAAGCCGAAACTCCTGAAGACTGAGCGGTGATGACCGGTGTCGATGCAGCCACACAGATAGTAGGCCTGGTGGGGACATATGTAACAAAATGCGTTGACAAGATAGGTGTCGTCGGCGACATCTCTAACGATGGGAGAACTAGCCCCTCGATAGGGTTGAAGTTTCCATGGAGGAAATACCAGCTACAATCTGACCCAAAGACCTATATCCGGCTGGAAGCGATACTGATGGTGAATATTGAGCAAGGTCTGGATGGATGTCTTCTGGAAAAAGGTGGTATTCTTCATAAAAAACTGGAATGCCCTCACTACCATTAGGACCAGACGAATCCATGTCTGAATCAACCGTGAGATCTTGCAAAAGAGTACGGGGGTTAGGAGGTATGATAGCAGCCAAAAATGGTGATCCCGATGTGAGAGGGGGAAAATGTTCCCCGACCCCAAATCCAAACCAAGCGTTGGAAAGAGGCCAATGGAACTCAACCGGTTCTCCGAAGGGGTACTCTGACGGGATGACAGGTTGCTCAAGCTCAGAAGACCTAGAAGTCTGAGAAGTTTCAGATGAATCGTCTGTGTAAGGACTACCAGTAGATGAAACGGATGGTTCCGCCACTATGACTGTAGCACACCAAAAAAGGGAAAAAGATTGAAAAATGAAAACTCTTGGATCACAACCAAGGCAAACAAAAACAGGCCAAGTAATCAAACTTAAAAGGGTGTGTAATCATAAGTAGTTTATTTTACCACATTGAAACCAAACATTTGTTGTTTCATGTTTTAAGAGTCAAGAAACAGTCAAAGATGACTCTAGTCTCTTTCAGTTGAAACGAGCGTGAAAGGACAAGTGCTCGATGATCTTTTCAAATTTATGGAGTCAGTAAAGATCAAAAAATGACTGCTCAGGTAGTCTAGGTAAAAGGGTGTACCAAGTTCCCGTGAACTTCCATATATACCTTGGTTATAAAATGAAAGAAAAATCAACCAAGGACTTCACGTACGTGCAGATAGTCTCCCTGAATGTTGTATTTGGTGTATCATAGTTACAAGGTGGCAGAATCGGCTTCCTACGGATAAAAGGATTGCAACCTAGAGGGTTCTCCCTTTATATACTCTACGGTACAATGAGCACAAGTCCATACTAGCGCTGTCTGAAGCCAGATGGCGAGCGACAGCTGCTAGGTTTAAAGACGCCGGAACACGTCTCTAACTTAGACCACTAGATATTTCGTTAAGTTTCAATGTTGCCTTAGGTTAATTGAATAAATTTTAAGTTGATCTTGTATTTATGTTTCAATTCCAAGGTCCTACCAAATGTTGAATCTCACAAATCCCTAAATGCAAGCTACATGCCATAAAATACCATGCCGTTCGATGAAAAGTTGTCTACGAGAAAGTTTAAGAGTTTCCAAGCGATAAAAAATATTGAGAACACATAGAATCATCCAGTACTGTACCTGATGCAAGCTAATGAAAATGAGAAAACTTCCCTAGAATGTCCAATGCTAGCTATGCGAAATATTTTTCAATTCCATAATGCAAACAAGAATGCAAGCCAAATAAATTTTTTTTTTTCAATGCAATAAAGCAAAGAGTGCACTAAATGACATGAAAAATAAACCTTCACACTAGTTCAAGTATGTTAATGCGAGAGTTGAAACGAAACAATTCAATCAACTCGAAATCAAACAAAACACAAACTCAAACCAATGCTGCAATCTCTCAAATCGAAGAAAGATGTTAAAACGAATCGATACAAGCAGTGTAAGCTATGCTTGGAGTGACAAGAAACAAAACTGAATGAAAGAGGCAAGACTCATTCCACCAAATGCAATCACTCAAAATGTATCTAGGGATCTGAATGCAATCAAGCAAATAATGAAGGTGGTTGTGAAACAAAATACCAAAGCTCCTACAGGAGGCTCAGCATACCAAAGCACTAGAAAACCCTAAGGCTATGATGCTGACAATAAATGGGAAAACAACCAAAGGAAGGAGGCTGTTCACAGTCACAAACAATCCCAACACACTCAAATCAAGTCAAGAAAACACCGAAAGAGACAAATACTGACTAAAAACTCCAAAATAGGGCAAACCCTAACACCTACAGGAAATGGCGCGATTGTCTAGCTGTAATCCGCGCTAGACAGGGGATGGCACGGGTGCTAAACTAGCAGCAAGCACCAGTGGGCGTGACTGTCAGACTGGAAATCATGCCAA
Source organism: Pinus albicaulis (assembly GCA_034641835.2). NCBI lineage: Eukaryota > Viridiplantae > Streptophyta > Pinopsida > Pinales > Pinaceae > Pinus > Pinus albicaulis. The sequence goes on along the minus strand of CM076580.1, from coordinate 1,015,914,237 downwards.
TCAAGCCACCCCTAGAAAAATGAAAATTTTGGAAAAACAGAGGTTAGATCTGATCCTCTGGGGCTGAACAGGGATCTTAGACTCATCAAGAATAATCAGAAAAAGAATGCGAAGCAAGCAAAGACCAAGAAGAAGACCTAATGGACGAAAGACAAAATCACACTGATCCCCAGTGGAGTCGCCAATTTGTTGGTGAGGTAAATCCCCTCTACAGACAGAGGTGATCCCACTAGCCCTAGAGTGGGTCTAGCCACAAACAAGACATGCTGTGACATCAATTCCTAGTTAATAATGGACAAAGACTTGGTAGATCACTTACCGGAGGTCCTGTGCTGTTGTGTCATCGAGAAGAGTGGTTGATTCTCGCTCTTGGTTCGATAGATCACGATCCGCTCGTTCTCACACCCAAATACCTACACATACACAAGAAACGAAGACGATACACAACATACTACTCACATCCATAACTATCAGTCAGTCGAAGAATACTAAATCAAAATGCGTTAAATAAACATAACATAGAGATGGAATTAATATCATAGTCGAGTATATTGATTTAAAGAAGGAAGAGTACAACCAGGCTTCGACGTTACGGCCTCCTCCAGCAAGGTTCCAGCAGAGCACGTCTCACAAAGCTCATCAGGAATACGGACGAGCTCTCTCTACAGGATCCTCCTTGGTTCAACCTTCTCTATAGTTATTACTCAACTATAGTATCTCTTCTCCAAGTTCAGCTTCTTGGTTATATGTTCAACTAGCTTTTGTAAAGGGAGAAGGCTTGTTTATATAGAGGGAGAAGGAGAGGTTAGGATCCTTATAATCATGGAGGGGAGTCCTATCTTCAAATAATGTTCTGATAACCATTAGCTAAAGGAAGAGATCTGTGGCTTACCGAGTTTAACCACTTGCAATGAGTCATCCCTGAGGTGGTTAAAGGAAAATTTCGCCTCTAATTTGTTAAAAAAAATTCTCAAAAAGGCTGTCATAGGCACAAAAAAGAGACAAAGCACCAGCTGGCATGGCCTCTAGTGTACATCCTCCACATTGGCGCGAGGGGTGAACTGGCTACCCGCGCCAATGCGAAAACATAGGTTTTTATGGGCTTTCTAAGGAAATGTTCAACAGGAGAAATGATTTCCTTATGCAGAAGGATGCAAAGAAGGTGTTTACAGAATATGACACTACTCACAGGTCACAGGAAATACCATCAAATATGTGGGGTGAGGGATTGTAGGGATGGTGACAAAATGTTGTGTAACACAACTACACAACCAACCACAACACCACCAATTTGTGACAAAAATAATCAAGAGAAGAAAAAACTCACTAAAAAAAAAGTTGAAAACAGTGCACAAAGGAAAAAAAGATCTGAGAGTGAGATATGAAATAGATCCAAGAAGTCACCAAAAACATCCAAATATATCTGAAACTGAGATATATACATGAGAACACTATTCCTCAAACAAATCACACAAATAATCCTTCAAGAGAACCTTGAACAACATAAGCAATGGAATATCCCAACCAATGAATAAGAAATGACTCAAATATGACAAAGATCAACAAATAAAAACAAAAAAAACAATACCTCCAATATATCTCCAATAGATCAGCAAGTTCTGAAGAAAAAAAAAACTAAAAAATTAAGCAAATAAGCTCAAGAAAACCCAAAAATTGGGAAAAACGGATAGAAAATAGGTTGAATTTTCAATCAGCCATATATTCCTCATACGAACTCCATTTCAGGTGACTTTTTTTGTTTTGAGGTAAAATCTAAAGAGAAATAAAAATATGTAATTATTTTTACTCATATATGTACATAAAATAACATAAATGAACCGAAAAATCAGCCACGTGCGCAGCAGAAGAAAAACAAACTGGTCAATTTTCAATTGGCCATAACGTCCTCATACAAAGTATGTCTTTAATTATTATTATTTTTATTTTTTTTGGAAGAAAATCCGAGAGGAATCCATATATATTATAAATTCAATCAAATTATATATAAAAATTCTATAATTTTATTTTAAACATGTGATCTATTATTATCTCATATAAAAAACAAAAACAAAACTCCAAATCTGAGATCAACTCAGATCTAAAGAAAATAAAATCAATGGAGATAAAAATGAATCCAAAAAACTAAATAGAACTTAATGGGAGACCAAGTAAGAGATAAATTGATCAAAATCAGAGGAAAAGCTGACACAAATCAAGTATGCTCTCATTAAAAACACTAATTATGTTGCATCAGAATTTGCGAGTTGTTGCTTCATGATCTGGTGTTTGATTAGATCACTAGACATAAAGAGATGAGACTAATGAGACAAGAAAGGGATCTTGATCCTAAATGATCAGACAAATACCATGTAATCAATTCTATATTATAAGGAAGAGATATGGCACCTGGTCTCCTCGCATGTTGGGGAAGGATTTTGAATTCGTAGCAGAATCCTCACACTCCACTCAAGTGATCTGCTTCATCTGCACTCGATATAAACACCTACACACAACCAAAAACACTCAAGGATGAAAAGTGATCTTCCTTGGATGATCGTTAGATCACAAGCAATATAAACTGATTATAAGATATACTAAACACATGATCATGTAAGGGAAGGAATCATAAATATTCATTAGTAATATAAAATATTACAATGCTTATACCTTCTCTTCCACGATTCGTCAAGTTTTCCCCACTATATCCAAGAAATGAGCATGGAGAGAAACACACATATTACTAAGACCTCACAAGCTCTCTCTAGTAGCAAAATGGTAGCATAGGATCAATATCTCATCTCTCTCAAAGATTGGCCCTCCAAAACTCGCCTAACCCTCTCAAATGGTCCAGTATAAATAGGTAGAATAGAGGTCCCACGAGGATGTATATGGATGCTCAGGATCACGAGAAGTTACATAACCTTCTAACTGATGATTCATGGCCAGCTTGGTGTAGAGCTATAAAAAGGGTCTCTTTCACCTCTAATTACCTCACATTAATATGTCAACCCGAGAGCGTTTTTTCATTACAAAGAGTGACTCAATCCGAGGCTCATTTGTCATAGTAATGCTAGTAGTACAGTGCTTAAGAAATACAAGAGTAAACGGATGCTTAACTAAAATCAAATTACTTTAAAGAAATAAATCACACATTCAGAAAACTCAATAACTTATCAGTCAAGGGTTCGGCAATGATAACCCATCCCTTCAGAAACTGATGGAAAAGGAACTAGAGCATAGATCACAAGCCTGGGAGCTAGACAGTGACTGCTACTGCTCACTACAGCCTTAGATCATCTCTCACAACAAACCAACAACTGCAAGTAAATGGAACAGCAAAGCGAATAAAGGATTGAACCACAATTCTGAAATGGAACAGCAACTCTAAAATGGAACAGCAATTGAATAACTAAGTCCCGTGGGTTATAACCAAACTCAATCTATACACTCTTTGCAATCAAAGAACATTCTGTCACTCTAAAGGCGATTCACACAGATCACACTAATGGAACAACAATAACAACGAATGAATTATAGAACAGTACTGATAAATTAGGAACGCACACCACACGAACATTTTAGTATAACAGCTCTGTAATATAACAGTAAGAATGTGCGATTAACTCTTGAAAGGATAAATAACTTGATACAGAGTCAACATACAGTTCTATCTGTCGAAACTTTAATGATTCAAACTTGAACAGAGCATATCATATGAACTTGTAAAGCATATCAAATGATCAAATAACAAGAATAAACAAACCACACAGAAGTGAAGCTGTAATGGTACAGAAGCAAGTGTCCTTCGGGGCCGGGCCCTTAGCCTCCAAGGATACACCGCTTTAAGTTAATGCAGACGCGAAGATGGAATAATCACCAAGCTTTTATTAATGCATCGATCAAAAATACATCGAACCAGTTCTTAACGAAACTTAATAACCAAAGCTGATGTCTTACAGAAGATTACATAAAAATGTATCCTATCTCTCCATTATCTATATCCTAAACTAACAGTGATGTCTCTTTTTATAAAGACGACGACGGAGATGTCCAAGCAACTAGATAAATAAAGCAGCGATCCCTCAGGATCTTCGATCCTGAGGGATTCGCCAAACTGTTAACTCTTCATCCTATCTTTTCTTTTGCACTGAGCTGGTGTCCTCTCCTTCTTTCCCGAGCCGATTTGCTTTGATCTGTTTCCCTTTGTTTGCGTTCGGTTCTCGTCCAGAGAGACAACAGTTATCTCCACTTTGTCCTTTCCTTTGGAGCAGCAACTCTTCGTTTTCTCCTTTTCCTGTATAGAAAATAACCATTATCGGTGGCTAAGTTATGCACATCAATTCTCACATGTTTTGTTATAGTTCCTTATTACTTTCCAAATTCATGATACAAAAGGTTCACAAATTCTATTAAAAAGCCATTGAAATAATCATCAAAAGCATACCTTTTTAGTACTCCACACACCCCCCTGCTTACCTTGTTTCATGTCCTCATGAAAACATTGTAGTTGACATGTAATGCAGTGAGAGAGTATGTTGGAGAAGGAGTCTCATGCGGAGGCCTACAACCATGTTGAGTGATTAAATAATCAAAGAACTGACCTGCTTGCCCCTCAGGCATATCATACAGGGCCTGGTATCCAGGTGCAGGATGCCAGATAATTGGAGCACGAAATCTATACCCTAACCAAGATGACCCTGCTTTCAGAATGCTCTGGCCATAGAGATTCAAACGGTCAGTAGCTAACTCAAAGTTCTCATACTTAAATGGTTCTCTGAGCTGGATGTGTGGATCAGAGATTCGATATCGAAATTTGGCTGCATTAATGGCCAAGTCTTTGATAGAAAGGAAATACTCTAAACTCTCTTGAATGAGTGCCTCATGCATAGGCCCTAATGTTACAATGACACCCGGAGTCCTTATGTGGTTTATATGAGCTTTCCATAACTGTACTGGGTTTCTAGGCTCAGCCCTAACTCGTAAATCTAGACCATTTTCTTGACTCTGGAAGGTGTCATAGGCTTTGAGCCACTTAATCTGATTAACCCCGAATGAAATGAATGCTTGGAATTGGATATCGCCAATGGAGGGACCAGGGTTCAATTCAGTCTCCTGACTTAGCACAAGGTCGTGTAAATAGAGTTCACACAACAATCTCTGGACTTTCACTCCATAATGTTTACAACAGTCTATAAAATCATTGACATTGTTGATCTGTATAGGGGTGCCTGCCTTAACAGCTTTTATTTGTAATTGTAAATACCGTTCTAATAGAAACAGAGCATAGTTTTTAGCAGGGGCCCTACATGCTAAAACATTATTATATAAAGAACACAAGTCATTCATATGTTTGATAGTAGTATCTAGTCTACAAGTTACCTGTGTGACGTCCTCTTGTTCCTTCATCCATCCTTCAAAAGCCTGTCTTTTAGATTGACTGGCGTCCCTTAGTTGCTGCTGCAACTCCTCATATTTTTCTCGGGGAACCGTTTGCTCTTTAAGTTGCTCAGCTTCTTGTTGTGCTTGCTTCATCATCTTGTGCAAGGATTTTGTTTTCGGATCTTTCTTCCATAGCTCAGTGGAGGCCGGGAGTTTTACCTGAACCTTCTTGTTATGCTGTTTGGAGTTCAGAACCCTTATTACACCTGAGGGTGGTGCCTCTGTCTGAATTTTCTTATCATCCTTTTCTATTTTAACACGAACCTCAGCATCATGTGGAACGACAGCTGGATCCTCAGGGTTTTGGACAGCAGGCCGTTTGTTGGCCCTCTTTTTCCTCTTTACCTTATGGTTCTTTTTCAGAATCCTAATTTGTTGTCTGAGCTGGGTTATCGTATTTAACAATTTAGTTCGTTCCTTCCGCAACTTCTTAATTTCCATTGTTTCATTTGAAGGAACGGCAGTCTGTCGATGGTGGACTGGATCATGACCAGTTGCTAACTCTTCCTCCTGGGGTTCTTCCTCACTGCTCTGCTTCGACTGTTCTGGGGTATGCATCTCGACTGGTTTTGATTCTTCCTCCTGGGGTTCTTCCTCATGTGACATGGGAATAGATTGTTCCCGTTCAGTATTTTCCTCCTCTTCATCATGAACATGCATGTTCTCTTCCTGGGGTTGGTCGTGGGGGTTCTCTGAACTAGAAGGTTGACCATACTTACTCATATTGGCTAGGATGGCGGCCAAGTCATCTTCTCCCAGTAGGTCTTGTAATGGGCTATCTTCCTGCTGTTCTATTTCCTCCTCCTGTTCAGCCTCTGCCCCCCCTTCGGACTGTTCGTCCTCAATTACTACCGGTTGGCTGGCGCTTTCCTGGAGCTTCTCCAGCCTTCCTCGTATTCGAGCCAACCGGGCTGATTTTCTGGGTTTATTTATGCTTCCTCTCATCTGAGCTAACCGAGCTGATTTCCTGGGTTCCTCTGGTTGCTCGGGTGAATCAACGACATGCTTTCGCTTTGCCGATTCTTGGTGTGTCTCCGGTTGTTGTGATGTACTAGCAACATCTTCTCTGCGTTTTGCCGGTTGTTCTGGTGGGTTTATAGAATGTCTACGTTTCGGGGATGGTTCTGTCGATCCCCCTTCAATCATTGCAATGAGCTCTTCCCAGCTGCTCTGCTGCTGGGTAAGACTATAACTAACAACAAGTCGAATCAACCCATGGTGACTAACAATTGCCTCTACGTGCTGTGCCATTTTCATACTTTGTGTAGCATCATGCAATAACGAGTTTAGGAGTGCCGGTAAATTCACAGAGCATTTCTGTTTTAGAACAGCTAAAAGTTTAAGGTGTCGTGGTCTTACCACGTCTTTTCTTCCTTCGCAGGTAATGTAGCTCTGTACTATTCTTGCTAGCTCCGTCCAAGGTTCTCCTAGGGTTGCTGGCAGAACTCCCTTTCCTTTAATTGTCAAATTCTGGCCTTCGTCCTGGAACAGTTCCATGACCTTCTGTAATCGTTCCTTTTTGAATGTCCATACCGGTCCGGTAGCTGGTAGTCCTGAGACTTCTGCAATTATGGCATCAGTGACCGCTATCCGTTTCCCTCTTACTGTGGAGTGGTCATCTTGTAAATTCTGCAAGAACTCCATTGCTACTGTCTCATTACCCTCCTGTAAGCGATTGAAATAGTTCAACCATCCTGCCCTTTCCAGGATTTCTCGGGCAGCAGCAGAGATCGTTAGCTGTTGAGGCTCACTTCGAATTGCCTTTCCCCCCATGTTTTCACTGTGATTTCTAAATGGAACAGCAAAAACGTTTTCGGTTTGAAACACAGAGAGCAAGGTTTCGCGAAAGAAAACACAGAGTATGCAACAGTGCAGCAAAAACAACTTGTGTGAAAATAAAAATAAAAATATGCCATGCCGTGAAACCATGCCAAACCGTCATAAACTAATTGTTTCGAATGATGAATTGACACGTAATACAGGGAATGATGAGGTTAACCTCCCCCCCCCCGCAGTGTGATAGGCTGTCCCAGCTGGCAAATAAAGGAGCGGCACCCAGTCTGCAATCAAGTCAGAAAGGAACAGCATGTGGATTTATGCCATGTTGAGAAAAGGACAACCGATTACCGAAATCGAGGCGGAGAATTGATCGCGTATGATATAAGAGGCTGCTGTGTTATGAGTTGAGGCTGATGGATAGGGCATGTATCGTACTTGCCAATCTCAAGTAGTCATGGTCACTTCCGTTGCCATGATTGGTAATGATTAATATTCATGCGATGTATAAATCGGGAAATAACATATGATTAGTGCCTAGGATATAAAAACAAAAGAGTGTTAGTATCTTACCTATTGGTGTAAGCAAGGTGACTTCGATACCATTAACATTACTCTGCTGCCAACAGGTGTCCATAACCTTGGCAGAGTTGTTTTTCACCCTCGGAACCATGATCCTTTGTGTATACCTAGGAATTTTGTTATATCAAAATGTAGACCATTATGCTGGCTTGGTGACCAGTTAACCATAATGCCATTCACGAGGAAAGAGCGAAACGTGGGCAGGCTGGCTCGTGATGAGACCTCCTGTTCCAAGGTTTGTTTGTTTGATATACCTTTTGGACCATATCCCTGGTGTGGTGGCCAGAATGGGAATGCCACTTCACTTCCATCCTCATGATCATGGTAGGCTGGCTCTCGATGAGACCCCCTATCCTGCATTTGACATTTGACATGCTTTTTCTTTTTTCATAGAATTCTTTTCCTTATTTATACACAAAGGGTGGTTCAGCACTCCTTATGAGTAGGAATGGTGGAAGAAGTCTTATTATCTCAATAAGAAGATATAAACTCTTTGCTCTTATTCCCAAGTACTAATAAATTTTTTTAAGGGAATCAGCATGATAAAGATAACCAATCAGGGAAAAATTAGTAAAACCATGTCAACAAAAGGTAAGAAATAAGTATGTCCTTCCATTTGTCCTCGTATTAATGCAGAGCCTTATAGATATAGCGATTTTATGGTTTGCATATTTCGGTATGTTGTGTCTTTATATTTCATCGCACAAATACATAGCTGAAGCTTGAAGACTAGAAAGAAGACGGGCAAACAACATCCTCAATTTAAATCAGCAAAAGAGGTCAAAAGTATGCTAATGGTGTTCTGTTGGAAAAGAAACAACGATGGATAATAGAAAAAGGAAAAAAAATGCAAATGCCGTTCCTTTGGGAAAAGGAACGGCAATCATACTATAAAACACTCAACATGCCATTCCGTTGAAAAAGCCACAACAGCAATAAAAGAACGCTGTTTCTTTGAAGGAAAAGAAACCAAAAGGAACAGCGAAAATGTAACAATATCGTTTCTTTGAAAAAGGAACAGCAGAGATCCGAATGCTGTTCCTTTAGAAAAGGAACAGCAAAGATCCGAATGCTGTTCTTTTAGAAAAGGAACAGCAAAACAAGCAAGACCAACATCATAAAAAAACACGCATATGCTATTAGAAGAGCAAAAATATGGAAAAAAAGGAACAGCAAAAATGACAAGAAAATATTCAAATCAAACTTATGTACAAGAATCACACAAAAACAAGAACTTATGTACAAATTGTAAAAGAGAATAGACCCTTAATGAATTACAGGTGAGGAAGATTTCTCTTCCTCTCCTAAGATCTCCAGATCAGTATCTCGGCGTAGCTGCTGGCAGAAGGATTCCCGAGTGAGTGGTTTACGATAGAGATGGACTCGGTGGCCATTTACTTTGAATGCATATCCAGAACCGTCAATGGTGATTAGAGTAAGGGTTCCGTTGTCATGCACCTTCTAGATTTCGCATGGTCCCAACCATCGAGTCTGAAGTTTTCCAGGGAAGTCCTGAAACCGAGAATCGTATAACAGAGCCCAGTCTCCCTCGTGGAAGACTTTGTTCTTGATGAGCGCATCATGCCATTTGGCTCGCTGCTGTTGAACTAATGCTGTATTTTGTAATGCAGAGAGCCGAATTTCGTCTAATTCATTGATCTGCTGTAGTCGATTGAGTTGTGCCTCAGTTAAATCTAGGCCAACTTCCTGTGCTGTTCGCAGTGTTTGGATTTCGAATTCTATGGGAAAAATGGGTTGTTTTCCAAACACTAGTTGATAAGGTGAGTAACCAGTGGTGCTCCTCCATGTGGTTCGGTAGGCCCAGAGTGCTTCAGGTAGTCGGGTAGCCCAATCACGCCTATGTGACGCAATGGTTTTCGTTAGGATTGATTCTATTATCTTATTGCTACTTTCTACCTGCCCATTCGCCCGTGGGTGATATGGAGTAGTGATCTTATGCTGGACATGATAATTGTTAAGTGTTGCAGCTAATTTATGCCCAACAAATTGTGGTCCTCCATCTGTAATTATTTCCCTAGGAAGGCCATAACGAACAAATAGAAGGAACAGGAACTGTATGACAGAGTCCTCTGTGGCTCTTGGCAATGCTTTTGCCTCAACCCATTTGGTGACATATTCTGTTGCCACCAAAATATATGTTTTCTGATTTGATGAAGGGTTGATGGGTCCAACGAAATCCAGAGCCCACCGCTCGAATGGTTCGATGACTAACCGTGGTTTCAGAGGCATCTCATCAGCTTGACCAGGTCGTCCTGCTCGCTGGCAACTGTCACAGGCTTGGACAAACTTCTTTGCATCTTTGAAGATCGTAGGCCAGTAATATCCTGTCTGCAATACTTTATGTCCAGTCCTACGCTCAGCGAAGTGCCCCCCACACGGTCCATCGTGACAGGCTTTTAGGATGTCAAAGATTTCATCCTCTCTAACACATCGCCCGATATGCATGTCTGCTCCTGTGTGAAACAAATAACCTCCAATCCACGAAAATCGAGAACTTTTCTGAATAATCTGCTTACGCTCATTAGGAGTTAAATGTTTTGGTAATTTACCTACTGCAAGGTAGTTGGCAACATCAGCATACCAGGGTGTTTGAAACAGCAACAGCAAACAGGTGCTCATCCGGAAATTGATCTTCCACTGCTGCTGCATCGCTTGATTTTGGTATTCTTGAAAGAAAATCGGCTACAGGGTTTTCTTTGCCAGGGCGGTCCTTGATTGTGATGTCGAATTCCTGCAATAAGATTAACCATCGTGTTACTCTGGCGTTTGTGACAGGCTTATTTGCTAAATATTTTATGGCAGAATGGTCTGTATACAAGATAACAGGGTAGCCTGTGATATAATGTCTAAATTTATTGACAGCATGTATTACAGCTAGGAATTCTTTTTCAGTAACAGTGTAATTCAATTCAGCAGGGGATAAATTTTTGCTGATGTAATAGATGGCATATGGTTTTTTATCCTCTTCCTGCCCAAGGACTGCACCAATGGCTGTATCTGAGGCATCAGATGATATCTGGAATGGTAGATCCCAGTTTGGTCCTCGAAGGACTGGGGCTGTGGATACAAGCTTCTTTAGATCCTCGAAAGCATGATCACATTTGTCTGTCCAAAGAAAATCAACGTTCCCAGTCAGTGCATATAAAGGAGCAGCAATGTGCGAATAGTGCTCTATAAATCGTCTATAATAACTGGAAAATCCAAGAAAGCTGCGTACCTCTGTTTGAGTAGTAGGAGTGGGAATAAGAAAAAGTATTTGGATTTTGGCCGGGTCTACCTGAATGCCGGCTGCTGAGACATAGTGTCCTAGGATAAGTCCTTCAGTCATCATCAAGAAACATTTTTCATTGCTTAAGCAAAGTCTAGTAACAATGCAGCGTTGTAGGACTTTCTCTAGGGTGTCTAGAGCTGGATCAAAGTCATCTCCATATGGTGTAACGTCATCCATGTAAACTTCAAGTCCATCATTGATTAAATCTGCAAAAATACTAAGGATAGCCCTCTGAAATGTGGCAGGAGCATTACATAAGCCAAAAGGTAAAACTCGATAGGCAAATGTTCCCCGGGGGCAAGTAAAGGTAGTTTTATCCTGGTCTTCAGGGGCAATCTGAATCTGATTGTATCCACTGAAGCCATCCAGGAAAGAAAAGAACTTCTTCCCTGCTAAAGTGTCCAATACTTGATCTATGAAAGGAAGGGGGAAATGATCTTTTTGTGTTGCTTTGTTAAGTTCCCTATAATCCACACAAATTGTCAATTTCCCATTCTTTTTTGGTACCACCACAAGTGGAGAGACCCATTTACTATCAGAAATAGGGTAGATAAAATTCACATCTAAAAGCTTCTGAAGTTCAGTTTTTACAACGTCTTTTAGATGGGGATTAAGTCTCCTCTGCGGCTGACGCACAGGTCTGGCATCCTTTTCTATGTAAATGTGGTGTGTACATAACTGGGGATCGATTCCTTTCATATCAGGGTAGTCCCATGCAAATGCTTCTTGATATTTTGTTAACAGATGGATGAGCTTTGTTTCTTGTTCAGGTGTGAGATTAGCATTGATGTTTAAAGTTTTCCCCGGTGCAATTTCCACAGTTTTACTATTTGCAACAGAAGTAACAGGTATTATTTGATCATGAATATCTTTCAGGGGATCTTCTTCTAATTCATTATCAAATGCTGCTTTTAGCATGTGACATTGTGTGCGAGGTTTAGTTTGAGTAATGAAATTATTAATGGCATCGTCTTCTGTTTGATCTTTGAAATCGAGTGCCTCTTGTATAGTTAATGGAGATCTGATGTTATCAGTAAGATATGATACAGGGTGCTTATTAGTTTTAATCATTGTGACACTTGGCTGCGCTGGAGGATATAGAACTAAATTTTTGCTATTCGGTCCTCTGGTTATGGTCATATTTCCCTGCCGGCAACCAATGTAGGCATCGGCAGTGGCAAGCCAAGGTCTACCTAAAATTAGTGGATGTCCATCAAGTCGGGTTTTTGGATTAATTATCGGGAAATCGGTTGGATACTCCCAGGACTCTACAGAGACCATGACATCATGTAGAGTACCCTCTGGTCTAACCACAGATCCATCAGCCAATTCCAACAGAGTAGAGGTGGGTTCTACAGATGTAATGCCGAGCTTTTGGCAAGTTGTGGTTGTTAAAATATTAATTGCAGCCCCTAGATCAACTAAGGCATTAGGCAGGGTCTGACCATAAATTTGAACAGTTATAATTGGGTTCCCGGGGTCTTCATATTTAAGGGGTGTTTCTCTTCCCGACAATAGGTCAGATAAGGTGCCGACTCCTTGGACTCTTGGATTGTTTGTTATATTCCTCCTCGGTTTCTTTATGCACAATTCTTTTATGGTTTTGGCGTATATGGGAATGTCTTGAATGGCTTGGAGGAATGGAATTTTTATGTACAGATTTTGTAATTCTCCCGGAATGTCAAAGTCAGGATATTGTATGGATCGAGGTATGGCTAATCGTTCTGGGAATGGAGGAGAGGATGTGGTTGCTTGATTATGAGTTTGTTGCTTATTTACATCCTCTTGTTGTGACTGATGTTCTCTGGGTAACTGATCTTCAATATGAACTGTTTTACCTCCCTCAGTTTCAATGATACGTCCAGATCTTAACTGAAGGTCACTACACTCCCTTAAGTCTGGTCCTGCTTTTGGTGATTCTATGATTTGAATAGATTGGACCTGCCTGTTGTTTGGATTGGGATCGGGTTGGGCTGGGAGTTGCGGCCTTAAGTTAGACTGGGGATTTTGTTGTAAAGCTGGCAAAGTAGGTTGAGAGAGTGGAATAGTTCCAGCTGGGTGGTACATCGGTCTTTGCCAGCTTGTCTGCCAGGGTGAACTTTGTGAAGTAAAGGGAGTCCATTGTGAAGGATACGGGCCATTTTGCCAATATGGTGGAGTGTAAGGGAAATTTGGCCAACCAGTTTGGCTTGTTTGATTCAGCCATGGATTTGAAGAAGGAAATGATTGTGGTGACCAGTTTGTAAATGGGGTTTGAGATTGATTTTGCCACATACCATATTGTTGAGCATTATACTGTGGGTTTTGAAAGAAAGAGGTTGGGTCCGGCAACATACCAGGTTGTCTTGGCTGCCACGGACGGCGCTGGTTGATCGAATTCACCGATTATGGTTCTTCTTCTGCTTCCTTATATACCGCTTTCAATCCAGGAAGTGAGGGGCAACTCTCTGTAAGGTGATCTTTCGTACAGTGGCGCATGTTTGGACTTTATCCAGTGGACACTCCTTGTGGCTATGTTTTTTTCTGCATCGGGGGCAGAAGATTGCCAAATTCTGTTCTGCCTCCAGCTGCTTCTGTTTAGCCTGCACCATATCAAGTTGTGTAGTTAGTGTCCCCATAATATCAGTTTTAAAATTTTCTAATAAATTTCCAATTTCTGTGCGTGTTACTCCTTCTGCTGATACTTTGTTATCTCTTGCAAACCAATCATATTCTGACGGTTTTATTCTTGTGCTGCCTCTCGAACTCCTGACACACAAATCAATAATGTCAGAAAAACTCTCTTGATAAATATCCCCTTTGCTCATAATGTTTAATGTTTCAATCCATTGTTCCTTCATGCCCCTCATTAATGCAGTTTTTAACACATTATCAGGTAAAGGTAGCGATGCATAAGGAGATCTTTGCAAATTATACTGAAAACGTTCCACATACTCCTCTAGTGTTTCATTTGGTCTAGCTGACATTTGAAATATTTCGTCTTTTAATTCTCTAGACCTACAATAATCCTGGTATTTCTTTAAGAAGGATTCTTTCATTTGATCCCAATTGTTGATAACCCCACCACCTAGCCCCATAAACCATCTTAAAGCAGCCCCTTTCAATGTAGAGGGGAATAATTTCAATTTTTGGGGATCGGTGGTGTAATCGTACCCCCGACATAACACATCGAATTCGAATAGGAATGCATCCGGATCCTCCGATGTGAGTCCGTGAAATGTAGGGATATGCTGAAGAGGGATAGCTTTCATGGGTGCATTTGCTGCAGAATCCACTATAGGATATTGTAATGTAGAGGTTTGAGTATTTGGCTGGTTTTGAGCGTTTGGTTGGTTTTGAGCCATGGAATCGAATATATGCCAATAACCTTCTGGGATATCTAGGAGGGTATTCCTAGGTTGAGTGGGAATGGTTTTGACAGGGATCTTTTTAACAGCGCTTCCTTTATCTGGAATAATGGGAATACCAGGTGTTTGAGGAGATTGAATTCCTTCAACAATGATTTCCGCAGCACTCCCCTTATCTGGGCTATCTAATGGCTGATTTGTTTCAATAGGGGATTTTGGTTCCTTCGTTTCCCCTGTTTCTCCTTCTCCCTCACAAAAGTTACTAGAGTTCCCTTCCTGCAATAATTCTGGAGTGGAATTTTCAACTTCTTGAAAGTCCTGCTCCTCAGTTTGACTATGCACCTCAGCACAGGCTACAGATGGTGATCCTGTGGCCTGAAGGGAACTAGTAGGTGGTTTGGAAGTGTTTTTCTTGAAACCTACTGATGGCTGAGACTCTTTTTTCTTATAAATTTCGTCTATGAAGGTCGTTCGGCCAAGGGTCACCGGCCCCTTAGCTTTTTCAGGTTTGGATGGGGGTTTGATATTCTTTTCTGGTTTTTTCTGCTTAGTCATGCACTCAAAAATAAACTATCAACTTCTATTCAAACAAGCAAAAACAAATCTGTTAGGAAAGCGGATAGTGAGCAGGTCTTTTACATGCTCTGCACGTAGGTTCTTACCTTCCGTTTTTAGGATCCAACTCCTCCCTAGCAGGCTTGTACACTACTCTGAAAAAGACAAATGGCTACACTCTTTCCCCGGCACCGGCGCCAAAATGTAGAGCTATAAAAAGGGTCTCTTTCACCTCTAATCACCTCACATTAATATGTCAACCCGAGAGCGTTTTGTCATTACAAAGAGTGACTCAATCCGAGGCTCATTTGTCAGAGTAATGCTAGTAGTACAGTGCTTAAGAAATACAAGAGTAAACGGATGCTTAACTAAAATCAAATTACTTTAAAGAAATAAATCACACATTCAGAAAACTCAATAACTTATCAGTCAAGGGTTCGGCAATGATAACCCATCCCTTCAGAAACTGATGGAAAAGGAATTAGAGCATAGATCACAAGCCTGGGAGCTAGACAGTAACTGCTACTGCTCACTACAGCCTTAGATCATCTCTCACAACAAACCAACAACTGTAAGTAAATGGAACAGCAAAGCGAATAAAGGATTGAACCACAATTCTGAAATGGAACAGCAACTCTAAAATGGAACAGCAATTGAATAACTAAGTCCCGCGGGTTATAACCAAATTCAATCTATACACTCTTTGCAATCAAAGAACATTCTGTCATTCTAAAGGCGATTTACACAGATCACACTAATGGAACAGCAATAACAACGGATGAATTATAGAACAGCACTGATAAACTAGGAACGCACACCATACGAACGTTTTAGTATAACAGCTCTGTAATATAACAGTAAGAATGTGCGATTAACTCTTGAAAGGATAAATAACTTGATACAGAGTCAACATACAGTTCTATATGTCGAAACTTTAATGATTCAAACTTGAACAGAGCATATCATATGAACTTGTAAAGCATATCAAATGATCAAATAACAAGAATAAACAAACCACACAGAAGTGAAGCTGTAATGGTACAGAAGCAAGTGTCCTTCGGGGCCGGGCCTTTAGCCTCCAAGGATACACCGCTTTAGGTTAATGCAGACGCGAAGATGGAATAATCACCAAGCTTTCATTAATGCATTGATCAAAAATACATCGAACCAGTTCTCAACGAAGCTTAATAACCAAAGCTGATGTCTTACAGAAGATTACATAAAAATGTATCCTATCTCTCCATTATCTATCTATCCCCCCTATCAAGCTAACAGTGCTGTCTTTATATAAAAACGATGGCGGAGATGTCCAAGCAACTAGATAAATAAAGCAGCGATCCCTCAGGATCTTCGATCCTGAGGGATTCACCAAACTGTTAACTCTTCATCCTATCTTTGCTGTTGCGCTGAGCTGGTGTCCTCTCCTTCTTTCCCGAGCCGATTTACTTTGATCTGTTTCCCTATGTTTGCGTTCGGTTCTCATCCAGAGAGACAGCAGTTATCTCCACTTTGTCTTTTCCTTTGGAGCGGCAACTCTTCGTTTTCTCCTTTTCCTGTATAGAAAATAACCATTATCATTGGCTAAGTTATACACATCGATTCTCACATGTTCTGTTATAGTTCCTTATTACTTTCCAAATTCATGATACAAAAGGTTCACAAATTCTATTAAAAAGTCATTGAAGTAATCATCAAAATCATACCTTTTTAGTACTCCACACTTGGATAGATGAGGCATTGAACTGATCTCATAGGTGCCAAGGCACTTTGGAACTTTCCCTTGGCCGCATGCATACAACTAACTGAAAAGGTCCCTAGCTGTAGGTATAAGGAGGCCTAGTAGCGGCTATAGGGTCCTAGCCACTGGAACAAGGTTTCTTTCCTGCAGCTAAGGGTCAAATTGGCCAAAAAAAGGTCCTGATGTCAGGAAAAATTCCTTGAGTCATGAGGACTAAGGGTCACTGATTCAGGGGAAGAAAAATAGGTCGATAACACCTGATCATTCTAGTTTTTAAGGGTATGGTATTGAATTATATCATTCATTTCTATTCTCATGGTTAATACCTTCAACCACCTATTTTAAAATATTGTTCAATTTTATGGATGCCCTAGGCACTGGTTCCTTGCAGCCAAGAATTGTCTCTCAGGTTATAACGCAAGGTATGCCTTTGATTTTGGTTTATATGTTGACAACCTATTCTTGACATATAATGAGCCTTTGATGATCAAATTAAGAGGGAGTTGGCCTCTAAATTTAAAGATGAATAATATTGGTATGATGATTTACTTTCTAGGATTAGAAGTTTGGAAAAGGAAAATATACCATGAAGATATTGGAGAGAATTTTGGAAAGTGGAAATACAAATCCTTGGACACCTTGATGGAATCGAATTTCAAGAAGCTATGGAGAGATATTTTTGAATTGAAACATGTCATTTGATTAAGAATTAATGTTCCTTGTAACACCCATCTATACATATGTTGTGAAGAGAATGACCTAAGTCAATTCTGATTAAGTCGCTTCATACACATTGGGTTACCAACAAGCACTTTTTGAGATATTTACATGTGAATATCATTCTTGGTATAAGTTATACTATAGGAGATGTACAATTTTATTGATGCACTAATGTTGATTGGAATGGAAAGCATTACTGACAGGAAGAGAACATGTGGGTGTTGCTTTAGCTTGGGATCTACCATGACATTTTGATGAGCAAGAAATAGAAGTTTGTAGCTTTAAGCATGACCAAGGTTGAGTACATTGTTACTAGCTTGGATAGTTGTGGGGAAGTTTGGATGAGGAAGCTCTTTGGAAAGTTGTTGGAGCAGGTTCTAGATATGATAGTGATACATTGCGATGATAAAAAGTGGAAACTGATTGGAAAAAAATTCATATGTTGTTGCAACTAAGATATCTCCTTTTGTTGAGACAATGCTACTATATGAGACAAGCTTAGGCTTGTGGTTGCTACCTCCATGAGAGCGAGGATAAATAAGGTATCCTTTTATGACATGTATTTATTATAACATAATATTTTGTTGTAATGCCCTACATGAAATGGAAATCAAAGGACTGATAATGTATGAGGTAGTGAGATTGAGATATTCAATGAGTTGTTTAAGACGATGCCATATATGATCATGTTGATATGTTAATGATCTATAGAGAGTAGGGCTGCTCAAGGACACTGATCCAACTCTTATCCCCTGTATGATCTTCCAGGGTGAGGAATTGAGATGTAGGGCTCCTAGGGTTGATGGATCTGTGGATGATAGGGTATCATACCTATCTGTCACCCATAGGGCGGAATATGTTTCTCCCATATCTTGGTCTAGCAGAGTATACCCGAGTTTGCATCATACCCATAAGTTGGGCTTGTTGGGATTGTAGCTCCATGTCTAGCCAACAAGTTGAGAGGAATTGGGGGTGTGTGATCCTTACCTTTGGTAAGTTGGGCATCTCACCCAAGATTATGATGTAAGGTGCTATACGACATGACTCTTGACGGTCATTTTTGGGAAGATCAGGAAGCAATAAGATGTATGAGATATTTTATCTCACCTATTGCTTGACATAGGGTGGAAGATGTATGCTCCCTTATGATATGACTTGAGGTGAGAGTGTCCCATAATAACTTCTTCATTGTCATTGGATTCTGGGTTGAGATGTGCTCCCCAATGGATAAATGGTGGCATCTTGGACTCCCTTCCAATATCAAATTATTCTTCTTTTAGATTCGAGAGTGTTAAACATATGAGAAGAGATACAAAGACAAGAAAAGATAAGTAGAGATGAACAAATATGAGAAGAGATGAGCAGAGATGAAAAAAGATGGCATTCGATGATGATGAGATACTTGTGATGAGACATATGTTGAAGTCAGTAATTTATCCCTAACTGAGAGGGAGTGTTAATTTTGGTAGCTCAGGGTCATATTCCATCTTTTGGACAATCTTCCTCATCAATGAAGAACCCTACTAGACCTTGAGGGAATTTAATTTGGTTAAGGAAAAATATATTTTAATATGGAAAACCCCATGTGCATAAAAAGGACAGGTTATCCAAAAATGATATTAGACACCCTTAGCTAACTATAAATACAATTCAAGTGACCCACAATTGAAGACAATAAATCATTCTTCTTTCTTTGTTTTGGATCGCATAGGTTTGAGGTTGGTTCACAAAAATTAGTTCGCACAACTCTGAAATTGTAGTGATTAGGATTTTTGGTTCTCATTCGCAAGGATTCTACATGATATTTTCAGTTGCAACCGTAGCCATGCAAGACTATGCGTGCAATTGGTGCATTTCAACTACACACACATATCTCTCTCCTTGCAGTTGGAACCTAGGGTTTGATTTTAATAGTTGACCAAAAACTCCGATAGTTGATGACAATTGACCACCGACTGATGAACAATGATTTTGATTAGTACTATTTCTTGGTTAATCTTTGGGGATATTGTTTGCTTGATTTGTGCTTGATAGTC
Organism: Pinus albicaulis; assembly: GCA_034641835.2. Lineage (NCBI taxonomy): Eukaryota > Viridiplantae > Streptophyta > Pinopsida > Pinales > Pinaceae > Pinus > Pinus albicaulis. The sequence continues at coordinate 1,015,894,752 of CM076580.1, read as the reverse complement.
TTGTGGATAACGAATTGGATTATTGTACTCTCTTTGCTGAAACATTCAATGAAAATCTAATAAGAAGAATAATTTTAAAGGGTTTTCCCCTTGTGGAGTTTTTTCCTGGTCTCCAAACAATCTTGGTGTCTCTATGTGTGAATGGTTCTCTTCTATTGTTAATTTATGTTACACTGCATTGATGATGATATTGCTCTTTCTATATAATTACATATTATGTTGAATACTTTTACAATGTTGTGGGGTGAATTCAATGTGTAAATAATGAAATAAAATTATATAAAGAAAAGAACAATATATCCATAAGAAAAATTAACATTGATGAACTCATGGATGACTCCTTTATAGTTCAAAAGGTGTTGAGATGTCTTCCATCCAAATTTGATGCCAAAGTATCAACCATTGAGGAGATGCAAGATCTCAAATAATTGACATTGGATCAATTTCATGGAACATTGAAAACCTACGAAATATGAACTTCAAAAGGAAAATCTACATCAAGGGAGGTTGCCTTCAAAGTTGATAGGAAGAGCAAAGAATATCCAGAAAATTGGAGTTGTGGATCTAATGAAGAAGAGGCACATCTTGTTAGAAGATTAAAGAGAGGATATGTAAAGTATAAAGGTAATTTACCCTTAAAATGCTTTAATTGTTTAAAAGTAGGTCATTATGCATCGATATGCCCATATAAGGAAGAAAATAATGAATATGATCATAAAGAGAATAATCAATATAGAAAAGTAAAGAAAGAAAAGAAGTTCAAAAATACAATTTTCTATACCCAAGAAGGAAACGATTCCTTAGAAGGTGAAGATGATCAGTTATTTGATGGAAAATAATGAAAGAAACATCAAATGAATTTATTCTCATGGCCTTAGAAACTCTAGATGAAGGACAAGATGAGTTTGATGTAGAAGAGGCTAAAGTAGACCTAGAAGGTGAACTGAACAATGCCTTAGTAGAAATTCAAAGGCTCATGAAAAAGAATAAGAAGAAGAAGGATACGCTGGAATAAATTGAAGAATAAAAGGATAAATATTAATAGTCATCACTTATTATTCTAAAATTTATGTTGGAATAATAAAACAAAATTGGACACCTTGTTAATGGAAAAGAGAATGGAAAAGAGCGTGAAAAACTAATAAGAAAAAATAGTATCCCTTATAAAGGAATTAGAAAAAAAAAAAAGACTCAGATGAACCAAAATATAAATTTCATTAAAGGATGCGACAAGGTAGATGAGATTATCAGTATTCATAGATACCCTCTCATCAAAATAGGTATGCACTATTAAGGAGAACCAAGCGCCAAGAAAGTTGAAGACCTAGAACTAATAAGCTATGTTGAAGCAGTTGAAGGACTAATCAAAAATGCAATAAAAGGAAATGAAAGGAATCCACATTGACATAAGAAAAGTTATTAATGAAATTCAAAGAGCCACATTGGTCAAATAGAGATAACAAGTTTTTAAATTCTCATAGAAATAATGCTAGGGACAACCATCCTTTTGATCCCTTATTGGATAGTATTGAATGCTATAACTATCATAATTATGGACATAAATAAGTTGAGTGTATAACCAAAAAATTCATATCAAATCCTTAGATTAAAAAAACACAAGAATAACCCAATATTAGGAGGAATTAAAAGGAAGAAAAGAAAGAAGAACATGGCATTTTCTTGATTTCCTGAAACCAAGGTATCCATTGGTATGTGGACAATGGATTATCCGAGCCTATGATTGGTGATAAGAGGAAATTCTTGTCACTAAATAAAAGAAATATAGAAAGTGTCATTTTTATCAATTATTCTCTAGGTAACATCATGGGAAAAGTAAAAGTGAGCTTAGAAAATGGAAGAGGTAAAGCTCAAAAACTTCTCTTTGCAAAAGGACTTAAGCACAATCTATTAAGTGAGTCAAATGTGTGATCAAAGGTATGACGTTACCCTTGCTACAAAATATATGCAATAAAGTAAAAAATCATAGAGAAGGTAATAACAAAGCGTGTGAGTACCCTAAATAATGCATACATACTCAAGGAAGAAAATGAGAATTGCTATTTGGGGAAGCATAATGTGAGCTAGTTGTGGCATAGAAGACCAAGACACTTGAATTTTGACCATATTGTGAAGCTCAACAAAAAGGGAGTTGTAAGTGATTTGCCAAATTTTTTTAAGCTAATCAACGCAACATGGAAATCATGTCAAGTTGATAAGCAAGTTCGATTGCCTTTTAAAACCAAAGAACATTCATCCACCATGCCACTACAACTAGTTCATATAGACTTATGTGGGTCCACAATAACTGATACTCCAAGTGGTGAGAGATACTTCATGCTGATTATTGATGATTATATCATAATTATGTAGGTTTCAATTTTAAAGGAGAATTGAAGCATTTGAAAAGTTCAATATATTCAAAGCCATGGCTGAGAACCAAAATGATTGCAAGTTAAAGTGTGTAAAGTCAAACAAGGGTGGGGAGTTCACTTAAAATGAGTTTAATAACTTTTTTGGATAACATGGAATAATAAGACACAATTCACTATTGCTAACACCCCACAACAATGGTGTAGCTAAAGGAAAAAACATATTGGTGCACAAATTGGCAAGTATAATGATGAATGAAAGAAATATATTAAATAATTTTTAGGTTGAAGCTATTCATACAAAAATCCATATTTTAAATAAAACTCACTTTAGGCCAAATAACGACAAATATCCATATGGATTGTGGTATGGAAAACTAGCCACAATAAATAACTTCAAATTCTTTGGTAGCAAGTGATACATGAAGAACAATGATGAAAATTTTGGTAAGTTCGATGCAAGGGCTGATGAAGGAACATTTTTAGGATATTCTAAAAAGAGAAAGGCCGATAGATTTTACAAATAAAGGTTATGAAAATTTATTGATTGCATTGATGTGAAGGTGGGTGAGACATTACCTTTCAAAAGCAAGCAACCAATATTTATCAATCCAGTTGATCAAACCAGTAGTGAATATGAATTAGAACATATTGCATGGTTAAAATAAGAGGAAAAAGGATATGTAGAATGCTCTCACCCAAAAACTCCCTCAAGGTACATACAAAAGCATCACCCTACAAATTAGGTTGTTGATGATGCTAAGGAAGCAAGATTTAAAAATCGAATAAGAATAATGAATACCTCCATTCAAGCACATATTTCTATGTTGTCCATGGTTGATTCCAATTTTTTTTAATCAAACAAGCTAAGATGAGTATTGGATAAAATCTATGAATGGAGAAATAGATGAAATTGAGAAAAATCACACTTGGGAAATAATTCCAATACCATTAAATAAAAATGTCACTAGCCAAAATGGGTCTTTAAGAACAAATTGAATGAGAATGGACAAGTTGTAAGAAATATTACTATATTGGTATGTAATGGTTGTGCTCAAGTTGAGGGAATAGATTTTGAAGTGAATTTTGCCCCTATAGCAAGATTAGAGGCAATAAGGATGTCCCTAACATTTGCATTTGACAACATTTTTAAAGTATATGTGATGGATGTAAAATCAACTTTCTTGAATGGCAAGCTTGAATAAGAGGTTTACATAGTAAAACCTGAAGGTTTTCAACTGTTAGAAAATCTCGAGGAAGTATGGTAGGCTAGAAAAGGCATTGTATGGACTTAAACAAGCACCAAAGGCATGGTATTCTAGATTGGAAAAATACTTGCAACAACAAAGATTGAAAAGAGGAACAAATGACAATAATATGTATATCAAATCTGATAATGATAATCATTTAATTATTGTTGTTTATGTTGATGACATCATTTTCAATAGTGATGCATATTTACACAACCAAAAATTTACAGCAGACATGCAAATTGAATTTAAGATGTCCATGCTTGGGGAATTCTCATTTTTTATTGGAATGCAAATTACTTAATCAGAAAAAGGTATCTTAATCTCCAAAATCAAGTACTTCAAATAAATGTTGAAGAAATTTGGAATGGAATAATTCTCACTTTTTAGTACTCCTATTGTCACTAAATGTAAGCTCAATAAATATAATGAGTCACCATAGGTAAAGAAAAAAATGTATAGATAATTATTTGGAAACCTTTTGTACCTAATGGCCTCATGACCAAACATTATGCAAGTTGTTGGTGTAGTTGCAAGGAATCAATAAACCCCAAAACAAATTCATCTCTTAGCTCCCAAGTGGATTTTCAAATATTTAAGAGCCACAATGGACTATGGTCTATGGTATCCAAAGGGTCAAAAATTTTCATTAACTACCATACATGGCATATGTCAATTGGTCTAGAAGTGTGGATGATAAGAAAATCACAAGTGTTGGTGCTTTCTTTATTGGAAATTTCCTAGTGGCCTAGTTAAGAAAAAGGGTATAATGGAATTTTTTCAGCTATTAGAAAATCCTGAGGAAGTATGGTAGGCTGAAAAAGGCATTGTATGGACTTTAAAAAGCACCCAAGGCATGGTATTCTAGATTGGAAAAATACTTGCAACAACAAGGATTGAAAAGAGGAACAACTGACAATAATATGTATATCAAATATGATAATGATAATCATTTAATTATTGTTGTTTATGTTGATGACATCATGATGACCCTCAGTATTGCAACAAGAATGCTGCAACTCCCAAGGTTGCCAACTTTAATTATCAACCTGGGGTTCGTGAAAACTTAAGAGGTATCAGCACTATATGTGCAACATACAATATGTCATTTTTTTTATCTGATGTAATGGAGTGAATGTAATGAAATCAAAGCCTAAACTAATTGCGGAAATTTAAGTGTTTCTTTGAAAATAAATTAATCCTAGAAAGAACAACAATTTGTAATTGAAATCCTAAGAGCATGAATTCAAATAAAAAAGCCTAATCTAATTTGCGAAAATGAATGTCCTAAGTGGTGTTTATTCTTCCTAAATCATGTATTTAGATCCTAGGGGTCATGACTCAAGCCTAAGAGACAAAAACCAACCTTTGGGAGAAAATATGGTCGAGTTTACACATGCTACAAGGGTGCTTCAAGAAACTCTATTTTTGGTACAGGAAAGTCAGTTTTGGAAATAACTCATAGAATGACTAAGTAAATAAAATGAAAATGGGATGGGAAAATTTTTGTTATTAATTATGATGTCTTAAGTCTCCATTCCAAGTGGAATCACTCCAAAATATCCTTGCTCACACGTGCTAACAAATAACAGAAAATTACTACTCTAAAATCTAGAAATTCAAGAACTAGTTAGCTATTTAATCTATCAAATGCCTAACCTAATCAAGTCAAAATTCAATATGGTAAATTTTGTTTTTAAATTTAAAATTATTATGACCTAATCCAAGTCGAATTAATTCAAATAGATCTCATTAACTGCTTAAATAACTCACTTCAATCATTTAACTCAATCTTATAGAAATAAAAGAAACAATACTAGATACATAAATATGTAAAACAGAAATAAGAGATGCATGTGAATAAGAAGTGACAACAACATAAATAAATTGTGCAAGATGGCTCTAAGGCTCCTAGGATGGCCAAGACCAAGGAGGACTCAGAGTCCTACGGAAGAAACCAAGCCTTAGAAGCTAAAAATGGTGCCAATCTTCATTATTGAATCAGTCCAAGTACATCCCTGCAAGAAAAGAAAGTGGAGTTGCGAGAAAACAAGTTTTCTCCACAATAATACTAAAAAATACAAGCCCCTAGAGGCCAATTTGAATTGGTACTTATATAAACTGATGAAGAATAATTCCCCTTGAAAGGAGGAAGAGTTTCCCTCCAAAATCCCTTAAATACGGTATCTGGTTCCCAATGCTAGGTGCTTGCAGTAAATGACAGGGAACACATTCCTAGATTTTCTCAATCATCGGAGTTCCAGAATATCTCCAAAATTTATCAATAATTTCATGATATTTTGTTAATTTATTTTCCAATATTGATCCTCTAGTAGTAGGGAGCAAGTCCCTAAATTATCTCCTTCTCCAAATCTTCATAATCTACCCAATATTCTCACAATATCCTTCAAACATAAATAATATTAGGCACAAATATGCAATTATATATAAATCTTCCTAAGAACATATTAAAGCATAAAAAGACATTATTAAGTGTAGAAGGAGAGATTTAATATATCTATTATGTGCCCAAGAAAGGTTATATGGGCCTTAATTTATGTCTAATTTAGAGGCCCATCATACCCCCTACTAAAATTGTTGTTCATCCTCTGAGAAACCTATTCATTCTCATTGCCTTGTGGTTCCTCATGTATGCTAACCTATTTCATTCTTTGTTTATTGTTCCATGTGCTACTCCTCCTGCAGATCTTCTTGCTATCCTTCTATTTGAATTTCTTCCCCTATCTCAGTTTCCCATTAAACTTCTAATGTAGGTTCAGGTTGCTTCTTTCTCTCAAGTGATTCTTCAACTGTAATGGTGTGCAAAGTCGAGACCTTGTTTGTACCTATTTTTGATGAGTTGTAGACATTATCTGGTGTAGGGAGCTGAAGTTTGGTGATAGCCATGGCTATCTTTCTCTTGCTGTGTTTTTTTTTTATGTATTTTCTGAGTTAGCATTATGGGAATTTTGAGGTCTAAAATGGGCCTCCTAAGAAAAATGTACAACAAAAATAAAATTTATAAGAACCAATAGGATTCAAGATAATGATGTCAACCATCGGGGATGATTCACCATTTTTTAAGTAAAAAGCTAAAAAGATTAAAAAATAATAAAAAATGAAACTATTTTTTCAACTCGTATTTTCAACTTATCTCCCAAATTTTTTACTCAAATTTCAAGTGGGAGTACTCATTAGATGCAAAAATTTAATTCCTCATCCAAGGAGTACCCATTTTTCATACTTTTGATGAACCCTGCTACACGAAAAAACGTGATTGCAATCATGTTTTCCATGTATTTCTCATTTTTCGTGTATCAGGATCCATATAAAGTATGAAACATGGGTACTCCTTGGATAAGGAATTAAATTTTGCATCCAACGAGTACTCCCGCTCGAAATTTGAGTAAAAATTTTGGGAGATAAGTTGAAAATATGAGTTGAAAAACTTATGTTATTATTTCCATTATTATTTTATAATTTCCTTAGGAGGCCCATTTTAGACCTCAAAATTCCCCTAATGCAACTTGTTTCTAAGAGAGTTACTTAACCTTTTTATTTGTTTTTCTTCTTGCAAGTTCGGCATGGAGGGCCTTAGGTTCCTTTGTAAGTGTGTTCACCCTCGTAGAGTCTGTTGGTGGTCCTTTGAAGCCATCTTCATCAACTTATCCTCAGATTTTGACCTTGCTATGACATATACATAATTACTACAAGAAACTTTTCAACTTCATGCAGTAGACTTCTCTCTGCTTCTTGGGGATCAATATTTCTTAGAGATGAAGGGAAATGGTTTATTGAGGTTAGGGATGGAGTGATGGAATGATTGGAGTGATGGAGAGGTAAGGCGAGAGGTCCCATGCCAAGGTATAGGTGATCTAGCTGCTAGTGGCACAACATAGGGTTTATGTTGAGATTCAACAAGATGATGAAGCTTAGTGAAAATCAGTCACCTTCACTAAGTGGGATTGCAGGCTATTTTTAGGTGCAAGTCTATTTTTAGACTATATCTATTTTTAGACTATATCTATTTTTAGACATGGTGATCATATTTCAGAAGTTGCAGGATTTTATTTGTGGATGGTTGTTCAAGTTGGAAAAATAGATGAAATTCTATTTTTAGAATATTGGGCGAAGTCTATTTATAGATCGTCGATCTAAAAATAGATGTGTCAATTATTATTAGCCCTTAATAATAATCAGACTCTAAATATCAACTTATTCACTTGGAGCACTTTATTTCAGTATACAAATTTGGCAAATCAGTGGGCTGAAGGAATTACACAATTCCTAGGGTTTACTGGTGGTTCATGCATGGAGGACTCAGTTAGAACTGAAGTGGCAAAGTTATGACGGAGTTGGAAGAGTAGTTCATGAAGTTGTTATTTAGTTTAACTCAGTTAATGGAGTTAAACTCAGTTGAGCTAGTTGTATCTAGTCTAACTGAATGATACACTAGTGAGTGTGGAGTGAATTAATTAGTTAATTAATTCAAAAATAATAACTCACTAATAAACTGAACAACTACGTCAGTTAACTATAGTGCATGTCAGTTCCAGTGGAGACCTAGTGGAGAGATAGGTGAAAGGGTGAGATGGACTATCTATTGTGACTATAGTGATGCATTCAATGCACCTGACACACATTGTAGATTCCAATGAGGAATTCACAGTCAAGGCAAGGCCAATTCAAATTCATTCAGGGGTCTTCTTCAGCAGGGATTGTGCAGCGGAGGCAGGCTATCATGTGGCAAGAAAACAGTGCATGGATTTATAGATTTTTTCATGTTAGTGTGTGATGATTGATTGTACTAAGAGCTTGATGTACTAAGCTTTGTATGAGATTGTTACATGATCTCCATGATACATAATATATGATATTTGGGGTTTTCAGCTTCAGGATTTCCCGTTAAACAACTGTGTTATGTGCGATTGTTTTTATTGCTTCATGTGTTTGCAATTGAGTTTTTAAATTTCCATAAAAGATTAACAGCGGAAGGACTCTGTATTTAACAAGAAGATAAATATTGTTAGATCAAGAGAATCGGGATATATACATGCATATGTTATATAAGTTCTACATGGTATCAGAGCAGTGTTAATTCTTGAACATTTCAATTGTGAAGAATTGTTGAGTTTGTGCTGGTGGACAATTCGAATTTGCTTCATAAAATTCTTTGTGTGACAGTTAAGTATACATTGAAATGTCTTTCAATGGGTTGTGATTGGAGTATGCCCTTGATGGCAGCTCGAATTACATAGCCTAGAAGGATAGGATGGAGGCGATGCTGGAGGATAATGGACTGAAGTATTTCATCGATAGTGATGTTCCTAAGTCGGGATCTAGCGATGCTACATTACTTGACCCATGGCAAAAGAAGGTAGAAAAGACAAGAAGAATCCTGTTGGAATGTGTGAAGGAACATATTGTGTCCAGCCTTCACGGGAAAGCCACTTTATTTGCAATGTGGAAGGCTTTGATAGATTTGTTCCAAAGCAGCAGCAACCAAAGGAAGTTGGCGCTTAAAGATAAGCTCAGAAAATAAAAATGGAGAAGGGCAACAGTATTCTGAAATATCTTACGAAGTTTTTCCACTGTAGGGATGAACTGGGAAGAGTGGGGATTAATTTTGATGATGAAGACTTGGTGAGCTTGGCTCTCCTTGGGCTTCTGAAGAGTTCGCATAGCTACGAAGACTCTGTCAATGGACGGGAGAAACTGTCGGGATGGGAGCGACTTTGGTCGGATCTTGTGCAGGAGGAGATAAGGCAAAGTACCAGGGATGGCTCTTCATCAAAGAATGAAGATGAAGAGAATTGCGCTTTGGATGCCAAAGAAAGGAAAGGGAAGGGGAAGAAATTTCCTTCAAAATATGAGGCTAAAGGCAAGAAGCAGGATTTGTCCAAGGTGAAGTGTTTTCACTGTCACGAACATGGGCATTTCGCCACTAACTGCCCACAGAAGAAGAATAACAAGAAGGTTGTTGGAGCTGCAGCTAGAGAGGCCTTAGCCTTGTAATTTGAAATTTATTTCTCTTTGATCGCATGCTTGGTTTCAAGCTCAATGGGATCGGTGTGGTATCTTGATAGTGGTGTGTCTTTCCATATGACAGGAGACAAAGTGTTGTTTAGTGACTTGGAGGAGAAGGATCTCCAAATGCATATAGATATGGGCGACGATGTTTGATATGGTCCGACCAGCATTGGGACCATTACCTTTGAGAGGGATTCAGGTAATCCATTTCTATTGAAAGATGTTATGCATGTTCCAGGTCTGAAGAAGAACTTGGTCTCGGTCGCAATGTTGGAAGACAAAGTTTATGACATTGTTTTTAGCGATGGAAAAGATTTCCTATGACATAAAACAATGGGTCAAACCAAGAGGATAGGGATTTGAGTTAAGAATCTCTACAAGCTGGAGGTAGATGGCTACGTTGCAATGATGGGCAAAGTAGAAGAAGTGGTGAGCCGGGATGAGGGAGAATTATGGCACAAGGGATTGGGCCATCTTCACCATGGTGATTTGAAGATTTTGCAACAGATTTCTACTGGAATTCCCAAGGGTACTCTTATGCAGTCATATCAGTGCAAGGGATGTACTATGGGTAATTTTGTGAAGACCACCTTTCATGAGAAGAGAACAGTGCTTCGGTGATCTTGGAGAGAATTCACACAGACGTGTGTGGACCTTTCTCAGTTGCTTCAACAGAAAAACACAGGTATTATGTTATTTTTGTTGATGACTATTCTCGTAGATGTTGGATATTCTTCATGCAGAAGAAGAGTGAAACATTCTCAAAGTTATATGATTTTAAAGCATTGGTGGAGAAGGAGTCAGGGAAGCAAGTGAAGGCTCTAAGGAGTGATAATGGTGGTGAATATATCTCATGTGAATTCAAAGACTTCTGTAGAAAAGAAGGAATTTGAAGAGAACTCATAGCGCTTAATAACCCACAACAGAATGGGGTCACGGAGAGGAAGAACAGAACGATCATGGGTGCTGCACGAGCGATGTTGCATGACCAGGGCCTACCGATGCACTTGTGGGTGGAAGCATGCAACACTACGGTTTATGTGCAAAACCGTTGTCCTCATAGAGTACTTGGCATGAGTACACTTGAAGAAGCTATTACTGGTAAGAAGCCTGATATTTCTAATTTGAAGATTTTTGGCTCATCTGTTTACATTCACGTGACAAAGGACACCAGGAAGAAGCTGGAGCCGACTGTAGAAGTTGGGATATTTGTGGGGTACACAGAAACACCCCATAATTATCGTGTGTATTTTCCAGACAGTCAGATGACTGTGGTGCGATGGGATATAAAATTCAATGAGGTGAAAACCATGAAGTTGCTTCTTGAGAGGGAGCTACACTTGCATGTAGAGGAGGAACTTCTTGTTCCCAAAGATGAGCCTCTAGATGTGGATCAGTCACAGGAGGAGATTCATGGAATGGAGGAGTCCACTCATGCAGAACCAAACATCAGACAAGGCAAAAAATGTACCACAGAAGTTGAGAGACTGAAGCTTGATGCGGCACAGAATGTAGGAGTCCCTACATCACAGCACAGAGAGAGACAATCAGCTGGCCGTTTTACTGGATACATGGCTCTTATGAGCAAGTGTATTGTGACGGAGCCATATTCTTTTGAAGAAGCAGTGCAAGAGCCCACATGGGTAGATGCCATGGTGGAGGAGCATGACTCCATTGTCAGAAACAGTGCTTGGGAGATTGTTCCAAGGCCGGTGGGTAACTCAATTGTAGGATCAAGATAGATCTACAAGGTAAATAAATTTGTCGATAGGAGCGTCAAGAACTATAAGGCAAGATTTGTTTCCTGGGGCTTCTCACTGATCGAGAGGATTGATTATGAAGAAAACTTTGCACCTGTCACATGGTATTCTTACATAAGGACCATCCTTGCTCTCTCAGTGCAGATGGGTTGGCACATTCATCAGATGGATGTGAAGACTGCGTTCCTTAATGGGATCATTGAGGAAGATGTGTACATTAATTAGCCTAAAGGATTTGAGATCTTCAGTAGTGAGCCGCATGTGTGCAAGCTCATAAGAGAGATGTATGGGCTGAAACAAGCACCTCATGCTTGGTACACATGGATCGACAACTATTTCACTGGACTTGGCTTCACCAAGAGTGAGGCGAATGCAAACCTGTACCAAATTGTGGTGGAGGGTAAGCTTTTAGTCATTGTTCTTTATGTTGATGATTTAATACTAACGGGTGATGAGCATTTGATACACTCATCTAAGGCAAATCTTGCAAAGGAGTTTGAGATGAAGGATTTGGGCCTCCTTCATTATTTCCTTGGATTGGAAATATGACAGCGGGAAGGTGAACTGTTTGTGTCTCAAGGCAAGTATGCTTGGGAGATACTTGGTAAGTTTCACATAGAGGACTTCAAGCCCATGGATACTCCTCTTCCAGGAAATTGGAGGAAAGAGGATGCTACATCGGCAGAGGTAATGGATGACACTGTTTATTGACAGTTGGTGGGTTCACTCATGTATTTAGTTAATACAAGACAGGACATATGCTATGCAGTGAACTAGCTTTCACAAGCGATGGTTAAGCCTACCAAGCTCTTTTGGAAGGCAGGCAAGCATGTCATGAGGTATCTCAGGGGCACATCTGAGTATGCCTTATGGTACAGATAGACAGATGAGGTGAAGTTGCATGGCTTCACGGATGCAGATTGGGTAGGCAGCCCAACGGACAGAAAGAGAACATCAGGAGGGATTTTCAGTATCAGATCTACAACAGTTTCTTGGTACAGAAGGAAACAAAGATCTGTTGCACTCAGTTCAGCGGAAGAAAAATACATGGCAGCAATTCAAGCTGCATTTGAGGCTATCTGGATGAAGATGATCCTGGTCAGTTTGTTCGGTTCACATTTAGATCCTACAGTGATACACTGTGATAATCAGAGCTGCACTAAACTCTCAATTAATCTTGTGTTTCATGATAGATCTAAACATATTGATATCTGGTATCATCATATCAAATATTGTGTGCAGCGGAAGATCATGTTGCTTCAGTACATTCCCACGGAAGATCAGGATGCAGACATTCTGACGAAGGTGCTCGGCAGGAGCAAATTCAAATACCATAGAGGCAGGATCAAGGTGAAGGATAATCTCTATCTTGTTGAGAGGAGTGTTGAGATTCAACAAGATGATGAAGCTTAGTGAAAATCAATCACCTTCACTAAGTGGGCCGGTAGGCTAGTTTTAGGTGCATGTCTATTTTTAGACATGGTGAGCATATTCTATGAGTTGCAGGATGTTATTTGTAGATGGTTGGTCAAATGTGGAAAATAGATGAAATTCTATTTTTTAGAATATTGGGCGAAGTCTATTTATAGATCGTCAATCTAAAAATAGATGTGTCGATTATTATTAGCCCTTAATAATAATCAGACTCTAAATATCAACTTATTCTCTTGGAGCACTTTATTTCAGTATACAGATTTGGAAAATCAGTGGGCTAAAGGAATTACGCAATTCCTAGGTTTACTGGTGGTTCATGCATGGAGGACTCGGTTAGAATTGAAGTGGAAAAGTTATGACAGAGTTGGAAGAGTAGTTCATGGAGTTGTTATTCAGTTTAACTCAGTTAATGGAGTTAAACTCAGTTGAGCTAGTTGTATCTAGTCTAACTGAATGATACACTAGTGAGAGTGGAGTGAATTAATTAGTTAATTAATTCACAAATAATAACTCACTAATCAACTGAACAACTACATCAGTTAACTACAGTGCATGTCAGTTCCAGTGGAGACCTAGTGGAGAGATAGGTGAAAGGGTGAGATGGACTATCTGTTGTGACTATAGTGAAGCATTCAATGCATCTGACACACATTGGAGATGCCAATGAGGATTGCACAGTCAAGGCAAGGCCAATTCAAATTCATTCAAGGGTCTTCTTCAGTAGGGATTGCGCAGTGGAGGCAGGCTATCAGGTGGCAAGAAATCAGTGCATGGATTTGCAGATTTCTTCATGTTAGTGTGTGACGATTGATTGCACTAAGAGCTTGATGTACTAAGCATTGTATGATATTGTTACATGATCTCCATGATACATAATATATGATAGCTGGGGTTTTCAGCTTCAGGCTTTCCCGTTAAACAACTGTGTTATGTGCGATTTTTTTTATTCCTTCATGCGTTTGAAATTGAGTTTTTAAATTTCTGCAAAAGATTAATAGTGGAAGGATTATGTATTTAACAAGAAGATAAATATTGTTAGATCGGGAGAATCTGGATATATACATGCATATATTATATAATTTATACATTTTAGGGAGTGAATCCTTGTGCATGGAGTGAAGTGAGGGTTAGGAGTGGTAGGTATAGGAAAATAAATAAATTATCATGCTCTTTTTGAAGTTTAGAAACCTTTGAGAGAGATAATTTCCTTGTAAATAAGTTTCTTGTAGCATTTACAAGGTTTCCGATAGTGCTATAGGAATCTTGTAGCCGCTTGGACTTTCTTGTAGCAATTACTATCAGGAGTAAAAATGGAGCTTTCTGAATAATTGAAAGGTGAAATGAGTGAATGGGTGCATGTTGGAGTTGTCCATGGAGTGTGTAAGCAGAGGAGAGAGAGAAGAGAGGAGGAAAACCACATTTGATCAAAATAATTTTTCCTAGTTAACTTCTTGTAGCAAATTTTTCTTTCCCGTAGAAAATATGTTTCTCGTGTAGAAACTTCCTATAGAAATTTTTATGCCTGTAGCAGCCCTATTTCGCAGGTAGCAACTCTATTTAGCATGCCAAGACGTGGTGGGTCCACCTTTTTTTTTTGTAATTTTTTTCAAATTTTCTCTTTTTTTCAAATTTTTTCTCTTTTTTTTCATTGCAAGCAAAATAAACTCAGAGTTCTTTTTCTGTTAACTAATTTCGCCCTTATTTACCCCTTGGCAGTCCTTGTCTTCCATCACAAATAACTTCTTACTACACACTTTCTCAAGTCCTATTTACTTTTGTCTTTTTCCTCTCCTACATGTGTGTGTGTCTTGGTGGAAAAGTGAAGCTAATTGCTAGATAAGGTTGAGGCTGCTCTGCTATTGATTTTGGCTATAAAAAAACTTTCCTTCTCACAATTTTAATGTTTTCTTAAGCTAGAATAGATTTGAAGAAAGGTTTAGATGATTTCATGCCTGAGCCTTACCCTTGATGTGTTTTTGTAGGTGATATTCGAGCTGTTGATATGACTATTGAAGCTACCTTTGGTGGTTCTGAAGCTGCTACTCTTGATCTTGAAGTTGCATGTGATAATTTGCTTGAGGTCCTATTTCTCATAACCTTGAATATGGAGGTCTTCTATGGATTTTTTTATTGTTGTTGTTGCTGCTTCATATCCCTATATAAAATGCTATTGTTGAGATGTTAATGATGTAAGTGTTGTAGTTTATGATTTTCTTTCTTTACAAGTCTTCATATCATGGTGATTTTTTTTACTGATAAATTTTTTTGTGTGTGCAGTCTTCTCCCAATGTTCAATCTTCTACTGGTGGAGTGGATGGAATACTCCCCAAGGAGGGGGTGCTCTTCTCAATTTCAGAAATGGCTTCATGATCCTAAAGGTGGCTGGATCTTCTTCTTTGTGGGTGAAAAAATAATTGATGTTGAGTTTTGATGTGACTGTACAGGCTTCTTAGGACAACCCCCTTGTAGCAGAATTGACTTAGGCATATATATCAAATGGTATATTAGATTGGCCTGAAATTTTTTGAGCATATTATTATCATCCTTATGCACCTACCAATAAAACTTCTTGGCCATTGGATTCATGAATCTCAATAAAAATAAAAAATGGCTATAGGTGATGAAGGTTTATTTATCATAAACCATGTAAAATGGCTATAGGTAGCTGGATCTTCTTCTTTGTCACAAGTCAAGTTTCTTGGTGACACTGCTTCTTCATTCTTCATCAGAATAGAATTTTGATCCTCCATCTCTGTGATATTTTTAGATGTCTGCCCATCACTCTTCCTTTGGACATTTAAGAAAATCAATTTCTCTTTATCATTACCAATAACAAATTCCTCATCGTAAGAAATAACTGTCTCACCTCCATTAAAACAATTTCTTTCACTAAACAAGGAATTTATGAACTCCTTTTGTTGCAATAACTCAACTTGATCTTCATTTAAAAGACAGTCATCATCATATTTTTCTTGGAAACTTTCAACCTCACTCAATACAGTTCCATAAGATGGTTTGTCTTCTCCAATACCTGTATTCACACACAACTTGTTAGTTTTAAAACCATAAGACCTTATGGTCTCATTTGATTATTTAATCACCAAATCCTCTTACTGTTCCAAATCCTCTATATAATTCAGAAATTATTCAATGGTCTTCTCTTCAATCCCCTTAAGCCTTTCAATTGGTTGCTTGATATCCTTCTCCATTTCTTCCTGCTTTTGGCCATCATCATGAGTTAAAATTTCTCTGCTTTCAATATTTGCAATATGTTGAACAATAAAAGTTTTCCCCAATTATGTATGGACATTTACATGAGATCTAGCTATCCCATCTTCTTCTTCCTTTATGAAAATATCAACAGTTTTTCCTTCTTCACATGTTCTACCTGTAAACATACACAAATTATCAGATTTAAAATCATGTGACCTATTGGTCTCACTTGAAGTTTCAATCTTCAAGTATTTCCCCAAATACTCATTTATTCTGAGTAATTTTTTCTTCAGCTGAGCATTTATCATTTTATATTTCTTCATATGTAGCTTATGCCACCTTATCTTTCTTCTTACAATAAAACCACTCCTCTGGTCTTCCTCATTCCTCTGTAACAAATCCAACAACACTTCAAGTTGGACTGCTATCTTAGCTTTCTCTTTCTTATTCTCTTCCTCACTTAACTGTCTCTGTATGCCATTTGCCTTGGCATCTTCTTTCTTCACTTTTCTTCTGTTGTGGTCTGTCTCAGAACCTCTACTATTTCTAATATGACTATCAGTAGTCATCTTCTTCTCCATTTTTATCTTCATGAGTTCCTCACTCATTTATCATGAGCTGTACTAAAGCCTCTGCAACAACAAGTCCTCCCTGCTGCCACTTACCTTACCAAGATTTCCTCTGTACTTAGTATTTTGGCAAGCACTGGTTATCTATTCTCTGGAACATCTTGAGCATTCTCTCTGCTCCTTCTAGGCTTCAAATCATCTTCACCTTTTGAGAACACAACTGTCCTTTTTATCCAACCTCTGTTGGAATTCTTCAAGGTTCTGCCACATTCTTCTTTCACTTAGAAACCTTTACTGGCTTCCTTCATCATTGCTCTTAATGTTGTGATATTCTTTCCTTGGGATTCTATTCAATTGTCTGTAACCTGAATTTTGAAAACATAATCTTCAAACTGGATTAAAAATAACACATAACCCCTCACCTTCAAGATATCTATGTGATCTTGTTTCACCACTCATTTGCACTTTAAATGGATTTTTCTCTAATTCCTTGCAAATTTTTCCAATATTCTGTTACACTGCATGTTGTCTATCAGATTCAAATCTGATCTCCTTTTCCCTTCTGCTATCACACATGCATTCTGTACAATTCTAATTTAATTAAAAAAAACTTTAACCTTCAAAAGAGCTTTTGCCACCTCTAATACCACATGATGCAGCCTAAGCTGCACATACCCACAGTTTATATTATAAAATTCATGTTTTAACTTTAAAACCTAGCATAGCACACTCTCCTTGTCAAAATCCTTTAAGCGAAACTCTATCTCCTTTAAATCTGTTGTGGTTATAAACCCATATATTTATCCGCTTAATTTAAAACATTTAAGTATGCTTCTGCCTATGAATTTAAAACATTATGTCGACATATATATACACACCCTACTTAAATGAAATTCTTACCCAAATGCTGACATATTTTTTATATCTGGGTCCACACTATTAATCATACACCTTTTCCTCGTTGATCTATCTGCACCATTCGTCCGACAGTAGTTGCATGCCTATGCATACAAAATTGACCACTAAATAACTTGTGATATGGGCGGTTTGGTTCTTCAAGTCGATTCTATGTGTCACCCACTAACCACTATCACATTCTCTTAAGGATTACCACTTACCCCTTTCAAATCTGTGTGATAAACCCATGGTGGTTTTTAAAATTGTTTCACCATTCCAATTTTATGCGAAAACTATTGACTGTTTTGTCAAACCAATTCACCATTCTACTGCACCATCGTTTCAAGGTTTCAACCAATATATGAGGTTCTGAACTGTATATTTCCATTCATCTTCTCTATTAAGTGCGATGCTACTTGACTTCCGGTCCCAACCTTTACCAATTATTCCTCTTCTTGCATGCGAGATACCACCTTCTGGGTTGGAAACCCTTTTACTCTTGTGCGCTCTCCACCCGATTGTTCTGGTTTGAATATTGAACTGATGGTTTTAAAGAACTCTATAATAATCACAAGTTCCATGTGCTTGAGCCTATGGCTTGAAATAAAATCCTGCTTCATGTGCTCAATTTCAACGATAGCAATTTAGTTGAAATCGACCTTCACTGTTCTATCGATTCACGTATTCCATAAAAATATTGTATATGTGATCTGGATTTATGCAGGAACGCAACAGAATAAACATATAACCATAAATACAGAGATGCAACGGAAATAACACTTCATTTCATTAATATCAAAGAACTGAAATTTGCTTACAGGCAATGGAAATAAAACTAGCTAGGGCGTTGGTAGCTATTTCTGAGAAGAGATGTAGCAGCTACAGGCCTCTGAACTGAGTTACAATGAGGCTCAAGGGCCTATTTAATATTGAGAAATAATGGAGAATCCTAAACATCCAAAAACCTAACCCTAGGAGATGAAGCGCCAAAACTATGGGCCCCGTTTGGGTAAATTGGTGTTTCAACTTCCTAGGGACGTAACTTTGGCATACTATCTCTGTTTGACGCACATGATACATCATTAGAAAGCTCTATCTGAGGAATACAAATTTCTCCACGAATATCATTCTGGAACGGCTCCAGAAGTTCAGGACCCGAAAAACTGCTAAAAATAGTAAATTATGCCGAAACTGAAAAACTGAAAGAGACAATGGTGGGGGCCCAAGTGGAATAGGCGGGTGGCCACCAATATCCACCTGGATCAATATGAAACATTGACCCATATAAATAAGTCAGCCTATATTATTCATAAAATTAAATAAGCGTCGATTTCTAGAATTAAAACCGGAGCAACAGTGAAGAATTTGAAACACCGTTGCTTCTTGTAGAGCTTTCTCAAGCAATTCAGTGTGTGATAATTCCTTCAATCGAATTTGTGCTATCAATTACTACGTGAATCGCATTGTTCGATTCGGTGGCCTGAGGAATTTCACCGTGACTTCTTCTCGGCGTGTATGCAACCTCAACATGGTTATTCCATTCACAAAGACTTCAATAACTTCAAACTGATTATTACAGTTCAACACTCCAGCTACCAACAAATGAGTGATTAATATCTATAAAAAGTTCTAAGTCATCTTTATAAACTCAATTACTCATAGTTCTTATGAATTTCTTGAAAGCTATAATTCGAATACACAATGACGGAATTCATTTGATTCTGTCGATTCCACCTGCAACATATATGATACAACGTTTCTACAATGTATAAGTCCATTTCTCAATTTTCAGAAATTGAGTTCTCCATATTAATAGGCAGATCTTTACAAAAATAATTTCACTCTGGTCTGATCTTCTCTATTAGTGGCCACTTCACCTATTCTCAGACATGTAAGCTTTACAATCCAACCCTATCTAGAATATTGTTCTCTCTAGAATATATCTCCTTATGCCTTTGAGGCTTATCATTTTATACAAAAGGTTCTGAAACCAATTCTGGTTTCAGATCCTTTATCTTCTTAACAAAATCTTGAATATCCTCTAAGTCCTTTTTTAACTCAACTAATCCCTAAGGATTCTCTCTCATCCATAAAATCATGAATCAATTCCTAATCTAAGTCCTCTTTTAACTCAACTAATCCCTAAGTATTCTCTCTCATCCATAAAAACATGAATCAATTCCTAATCTAAGATTTACAATTAAATTCCAAATCTCTCATTTCCCTAATTCTCTCATGTTCTCCAACATTCAAGAACATTTACAAAATGCCTCACAATATTTAATTAATTCCTATTCTAAATATCTCTCATTAAAATAACTCAAAATATTAAAAATCACATTAATTTAATACATAAGAAACCAACTTCCTTGAAAACACAAGAACCCTATGTCTATTAAATTACAAATATTTTTTTGAGCCTAATAATCCTGCATCAAACTCTCAAGGTTGAAAATAATCATGATCTCCCGATCATGTGCTTTTAATCTTTGTCTTCCTGTATCCCATACCTTGTTCTGTAATTTGCCTTTTGTTGTTTCTTTTATTTGTTGATTTTCTCCAGGTCTCCACACTTTATATTTCTTTGCTGCACTGGCTATGCTTTTACAGTCTGCTACTGTCTTCCTCTTGCTACTGCTGCTTCTTTTCTTTCTTGTTGTTGTCTCCTTCTGAGACACTTTCATCATTATCCTTCTTATCAGTTCAATTTCTTTGTCTAATATATCTTCTGACCGCTGATTACTTTCACCTTTTGATTGCTGAACTTTTATTCTTACTACTGCCCTTTCATCTTTACCCTCTTGTTCACTGCAACTGGTAACTTCTTCCTGATTGTCACTTATGGAAATTTCTTTGTCTTCTTTCTTCAGCAATTTCTTGGACTGTTATTTAGTCTGCCATTTACTGCCATCTCCTTTTCTTTTCTTTAATGTGTTTTTTTGGACCAAACATTCTTTAGTCTTTTCAACATTACCTGTAATCATAAACCAATTATCTGAATTAAAATAATAAGGCTTCATTGCCTTTTCTTCCTTTGGCAACATCTCAGTATGCTACTTCAAATTCTTCAAAGAACTCTCAAGACTATCAATTAGTCTCTCTTCCACATCATCCATTTCAAGGATGTCTCTTTGCTCTGGTTCATAATAATTAACTTTTTCATTTTCATCCAGCTCTAACTTTGCAACCTGAACACTTATTCTTTGTTTTTCTAGCCTCTTCTCCAAAATACTTAACTCATGTCACAAATCTATCATCTCATTTGAAAAAATCTTTGTACAATCCTCACTATCTTCTTCTTTGTCACAAATCAAGTTTCCTAATGACACTACTTCTTCATTCTTCATCAGAATAGAATTATGATCCTCCATCTCTGTGATATTTTTAGATGTCTGTCCATCACCCTTCCTTTGGAAATTTAAGAAAATCAATTTCTCTTTGTCATTACCAATAACAAATTCCTCATCATAAGACATAACTGTCTCACCTCCACTGAAATAATTTCTTTCACTAAACAAGGAATTTATGAACTCCTTTTGTTGCAATAACTCAACTTGATCTTCATTTGAAAGATAGTCATCATCATATTTTTCTTGGCAACTTGTAGCCTCACTCAATACAATTCCATAAGATGGTTTGTCTTCTGCAATACCTGTATTCACACACATCTTGTTAGTTTTAAAACCATAAGACCTTATGGTCTCATTTGATGATTTAATCACCAAATCCTCTTGCTATTCCAAATCCTCTATATAATTCAGAAATTCTTCAATGGTCTTCTCTTCAATCCCATTAAGCCTTTCAATTGGTTGCTTGATATCCTTCTCCATTTCTTCCTGCTTTTGGCCATCATCATGAGTTTGCCTTCAATATTTGCAATATGTTGAATAGTAAAACTTTTCCCCAACTGTGTATAGACATTTACCTGAGATCTGGTTGTCCCATATTCTTCTTCCTTTATGACAATATCAACAGTTTTTCCTTCTTCACATGTTCTACCTGTAAACATACACAAATTATCAGATTTAAAACCATGTGACCTCTTGGTCTCACTTGAAGTTTCAGTCTTCAAGTCTTTCCCCAAATACTCATTTATTCTGAGTAATTTTTCCTTCAGCTGAGCATTTATCGTTTTCTCTTTCTTCATCTGTAGCTTATGCCACCTTATCTTTCTTCTTACAAGAAAACCACACCTCTAGTCTTCCTCATTCCTCTGTAACAAATCTAGAAACACCTCAAGTTGGACTGCAATCTCAAATTTCTTCCTCTTATACTCTTCCTCACTTAACTGTCTCTGTATGCCATTTTCCTTGGCATCTTTTTTCTTCACTTTTCTTCTGTTGTGGTCTCTCTTAGAACCTCTGTTATTTCTACTATTACCATCAGTAGTCATCTTCTTCTCCATTTCTATATTTATGAGTTCCTCACTCACTTGTCATGAGTTGTACTAAAGCCTCTGCGACAGCAAGTCCTCCCTGTTGCCACTTATCTTACCAAGCTTTCCTCTATACTTGGTCTTTTGGAAAGCACTGGTTTTCTATTCTCTAGAACCTCTTGAGCATTCTCTCTGCTCCTTTTAGGCTTCAACTCATATGCACCTTTTAAGAACACAACTGTCCTTTTTATCCAACCTCTGTTGGAATTTTTCAAGGTTCTGCCACATTCTTCTTTCACTTAGAAACCTTTACTGGCTTCCTTCATCACTTCTCTTAAGACTGTGATATTATTTCCTTGGGATTCTCTTCAACTATCTGTAACCTGAATTCTACAAACATAATCTTCAAACCGGATTAAAAATAACACATAACCCCTCACCTTCAAGATATATGTGTGATCTTATTTCACCACTGATTTTCACTTTGAATGGACTGTTCTCTAATTCCTTGCAAATTTTTCCAATACTCTGTTACACTTCATGTTGTCTATTAGATTCAAATCTCATCTCCTTTTCCTTTCTACTATCACACATGCATTCTGTACAATTCTAATTTAATTAAAAAAAACTTTAACCTTCAAAAGAGCTTTTTCCAGCTCTGATACCACATGACGCAACCTAAGCTGCACATACCCACACTTTATATTATAAAATGCATGTTTTAACTTTAAAATCCATGATAGCACACTCTCCTTGTCAAAATCCTTTAAGCGGAACTTTATCTCCTTTAAATTTGCTGTGGTCATAAACCCATATATTTATCCGCTTAATTTAAAACATTTAACTATGCTTCTACCTATGAATTTAAAACATTATGTCGACATATATATATACACCCTGCTTAAATGAAATTTTTACCCAAATTCTGACATATTTTTTATATCTAGGTCCACACTATTAATCATACACCTTTTCCTCGTTGATCTATCTGTGCCATTCATCTAACGGTAGTCACATGCCTATGCATACAAAACTGACCACTCGATAACTTGCGATATGGGTGGTTTGGTTCTTCAAGTCGATGCTACATGTCACTCTCTAAAAACTATCGCATTCTCTTAAGGATTACCACTTACCCCTTTCAAATCTGTGTGATAAACCCATGGTGGTTTTCAAAACCGTTTCACCATTCCATCTATGCGAAAACTGCAGACTGTTTTGTCAAACCAATTCACCATTTTGCTGCACCATCGATTCATGGTTTCAACCAGGATATGAGGTTCTGAACTGTATAGTTCCATTCGTCTTCTCCGTTCAGTTTGATGCTACTTGAATTCCGGTCCCAACCTTTACCAATTATTCCTCTTCTTGCATGCGAGATACCACCTTCTGGGTTGGAAACCATGTTACTCTTGTGCGCTCTCCACCCGACGGTTCTGGTTTGAATATTCAACTGATGGTTTTAAAGAACTGTATAATAATCACAGGTTCCATGTGCTTGAGCCTATGGCTTGAAATAAAATCCTTCTTCATGTGCTCGATTTCAACAATATCAATTTTGTTGAAATCGACCTTCACTGTTCTATCGATTCACGGATTCCATAAAAATCTTGTATATGAAACCTCAACCCATATAAATAAGTCAACCTATACTATTCATAAAATTAAATAAGAGTTCATTTCTAGAATTAAAACTGAAGCAACAGTGAAGAATTTGAAACACCATTGCTTCTTGTAGAGCTTTCTTGGGCAATTCAGTGTGTGATAATTCCTTGAATCGAATCTATGCTATCAATTACTACGTGAATCGCATTGTTCAATTCGGTGGCCTGAGGAATTTCACCGTGACTTCTTCTTGATGTGTATGCAACCTCAACACGGTTATTCCATTCACAAATACTTCGATAGCTTCAAATTGATTATTACAGTTCAACACTCTAGCTACCAACAAACAAGTGATTAATATTTATACAAAGTTATAATTCATCTTTATAAACTTAATTACTCACAGTTCTTACGGATTTATTGAAAGATATAATTCGAATACACAATGACGGAATTCATTTGATTCTATCGATTCCACCTGCAACATATATGATATAGCATTTCTACAATGTATAAATCCATTTCTCAATTTTCAGTTCATAACTTAGAAATTGAGTTCTCCATATTAATAAACATATCTTTACAAAAATAATTTCACTCTGGTATGATATTCTCTATAAGTGGCCTCTTCACCTATTCTCAGACTCGTAAGCTTTACAATCCAACCCTATATAGAATATTGTTCTATCTAGAATATATCTCTTTATGCCTTTGAGGCTTATCATTTTATAAAAAAGGTTCTGAAACCAATTCTGGTTTCAGATCCTTTATCTTCTCAACAAAATCTTGAATATCCTCTAAGTCCTCTTTTAACTCAACTAATCCCTAAGGATTCTCTCTCATCCATAAAATCATGAATCAATTCCTAATCTAAGATTTACAATTAAATTCCAAATCTCTCATTTCCCTAATTCTCTCATGTTCTCCAACATTCGGGAATATTTACAAAATGCCTCACAAATATTAGTTAATTCCTATTTTAAATGTCTCAATCAAAATAGTTTAAAATCACATTAATTTAATACATAAGAAACCAACTTCCTTGAAAACACAAGACCCCTATGTCTATTAAATTTTAAAGATTTTTCTGGGCCAGATGCTCCTGCATTAGGATGGTAGGGATAACATGGAATTGGGTATGGAGTATATTGAGGAAAATATTGAGGATATTGTGGATTTTTCCCATAAGGTCCTTGCCAACCTTGTTGCCAAGATTGGTTTTGGGGTTGAGATGGCCAAGGTTGCTGTTGATCATAATCAGCTTCCTATTAAATTTTCGCAGGAAATCTGGTTTAAATCACTCAACCCCCTCGTCCTGCCTTCCAAAGAGCTTTATCTGCCTATCGCTGCCTTTCCCCGCCCCAAAATTACATTCTAAAAGGCCGCAAAACCCATATGTGAAAATATTCAAGGCTTAGCCCCTTTCCCGCCAGCCTTTTTAACCATTTCCCCCCATACGCCCAAGCGCTTAAGTCTTAAGCGTCAATCGCAATCAGAGTGTCGGGCGGGCGCATTTCCTTTGTTAACACCGAAAAACTCCGATGCGATTGTATTTTGTTGTTAATTCCTCTGCTGTGTTCTCCACCGTTGATCTACCATGTAGATCGGACGGCCCGCGCAAATCGCAGATCATCGCAATCGCAAAAAAACTCCGCGATATCTCTTTTTCCCCCCCGCCCCCCCAATTGCGATCTCCGATCTAACCCGCATTGTCGATCTGTGACTCTGATCCGACGGTGGAGTGCTAATCGTACTCCCTGCCCCAATCGCAATCGCAAAATTTACGTGAAGCCCCCCCCCCCCCCCCCCGATCGGTCCATCGCAAATATTTGCAATGCGATTGATCGCATCGCATGTCCGACCCCCGATTCGCCCGATCGCAACTCCCCTCCAATTGATCGCATCGCGTTTTCCCTATTGCGATTGCGATTAGTCCCCACTCCCATCTCCAATTGAGATTGGCGATTCCATATGGGTCCCACCTCATACGCACTTCCATTATATTCCATGCATTTCCTCTGCAGCCCGAATCTTCATATTTTTCATTAAAGTCTTATGTTTCATATGTATTCCCCTAAGGTTCATAAGTCATTCCACGAGTCAATCTCCACCGCTGCACTATCTTTCCTCCACCCTCCATAGCCATTCTCCCTATGCATAGCTTTCATAACCAAGTTTGCGGGTTTTGCAGGATTACAGCGACAGAAAATTGCCATTATTCATAGCCTCCATTTCGGAAGCCGAGAACGCATCAAATGACCATCTTTCAGAGGAAATATTTATGAGGGAAAATCCGGGAAGCTGTTATGGCACGACTTTCATTAAAGAAGCCAGGATTAAAATCTGTCAAACCCCCCAGAGCCATTCAAAGCACAGATTTTTGCAGATGGAGACATTAATGTCACGACAAAGAGTATCAGTGAAAGATCGAGGATTTCAGCATTGAGCATTTAAGATTCTAAGCCCTAATCCATGGCTTAGAAGACAAAGGTACCAGATCAAAGATATCCCGGATCACACAGAGGGTACAATGCACAAGAAACAAAACCCTCCAGGTTTTATTTCAGCAGGAATTTCCTTTCGTGAAAGGACAGACTTTTTATGTGATTTCACTTCTACGTCGTGTCCCCGAGGATATTTTCACCCAAGCCGTATTTATTTCAGAAAGTTTCCATAGATTACATATGCCACAACATAGTCATTCAAATAGCATGGGCACAAATGTTTCGCCATTTTGTCTTAACGAGGAAAATTAAATGTTTTTCTACCTACTTCTTTTATTAGGGTTCTTCTTCTTCTATAAAGCTCCCGAAGAAAGAATGATTTAGGGTTCCAGATTTTATCGGAAAATTACACAGTGAAAGGCTTTTTGTATACATTTTGTAAAACTCTTGTATGAAGGCTCAGAGCCCATAGGGTCTCAGTAAGGAGGATTTCTATCTGTTAAAGAGGATTCTGGTCTTTGGTATTTCACAGTGTGTAACCTTTTCTCTTATGTGTTATATTAATATATCATTTCATTTCATCTGTATTTCTTGTATCATGTTTTGGAATGCGAGTGGCTCACTGATTTTTGGTATGGATTCATCCTAGTTGATGCCCATGCTCGGATCAGTCAAACACTTTAAATATGGCTCATGCATGATATTATGTTCCGTTACTCATCTAAATCGTATTTCTTCTATATTAGTTGCTTTGGGAGGGTGTTTTTAAAATTCTATTATCATGTATGGATTCTTAGATTGGTAAGCCCATGCATGGTGGTATTGTGTATCTGGATATCAACTCAATGTTGACTAATATCTTCTCAACATTTCTTTCATTACATACACCTTCTGATAATTGATATTTGTGACATATTACTTGAATTGGCCTACTTTGCAGTAAACTATCTCTGAATTGTCTGTTGCTTTCATATTAGATTTATGCACTTTGCCTCTGCATACTTTGCCTCCGCAGATCCCTTTCTCTCGTGTCGCTAGCTTGGGTGATACCCATTCTAGTTTATTTCCCTGTTTACAGGATGTTAGCCATCAGTATTTTTTACATGTTAGTGATGACTATATCCATAGCTGAGTTTTCTAGAAGCTGAATTCCATATGTCAATCTGTCATCTAGAAAACCCTCATAAAACTTTTTTCTCCCTCTTACTTATCAGTCCACCCTTGTCAAAGTCAAAACTCATTATCACTATCTTTTCTAGCTTCAGCCCTCCTGGTCTGTCCATCAGCTCCAAAAGGAAAAGTCCAAGTCTGTTTCAAGAGTCTCCCCTATGTTAGGAAGTGGCGCTTTAAGGCATTTCACCCTTGGCAACCTTCAAAAGGCCAAAAAACCTTCATCTCTGATACATACCAATCGTGACCAACCTCCTACTCCGCAAATTTAGTTGATCATAGCTCTAAGTCGCGCCACTTATATCCCTAGGTCTCGCATCGCATAAACCATAGTCTCAAGTCGATTATTAGGTGTTTCACAAGAGCCTATGGATTCCGCAAAGACAGAAATATAACTTTGTCTCGTATAGGTACTTGAATCTACAAGCTAGAAGAACAATCGTCGAATGTATCATGAGCCTGAGATATGTCTGCAAAACAGAAAGTCACTCATCAAGACCTTGCAGTTTTCCTTCCAGTATGAAAATCACAGTAAGAAAAGGACACCACTGTCACAGCAAACTGGTAAATTGTCATGGCCCAGAACCTCCAATTACAAGCAGAGGGTTAGGGCGCCTCCTTCATCTACAAGCAGAGGGCGCTGGCCAGTATTGACTTTAAATATTTCAAAAGTCCGTGCTTGTTTTTTATCGAATCAGTGAAACGTAGATTCTAGGTTTTCTTCTGAAAGTGTAAGTGATAATCACAAATAGAATAGAATCTCGAGGTATGTGTTCAAAGGAAAATGTACTTTATCTGTGCATTGTGAATGAGAAGTTTTCAAATCATGTGAATTGTTAAACTTTAGAGAGGCATGTCATTAGTAAAAACAATTCCAATCATAGGCAATTTGCTTTCCCACAAGACCAAATTGAAGAGATGCTGATAGATCATGTCATCACACAGGCAGAAGAAATTTTTTTTTTTTTTTCAAAGGGTACTGACCTCCATAGTCATAGAGACTATCTTTCAAATAAATTGTCATAAGTTAACCAAAGTAAATGATGACATTTCAGTTCCCCTCAGAGCAGTACAGTGAGACAGTGACACTTTGACTAGGGTTTTTCTGAAGCACAGTGGTGATTGCAAGAGAAGTGCTAGTATTAATGTTTTTTCAAATTTGTTTGCTTACCATAACATCCAAGGAAAATCTTTGTCAAACAGGTTTATCAAACAATCTTCAGATACTTTGCCAAGTGAAGGGCCTCCTTCGTTCATGAGCAGATGGCCAAGGCATTGAGTGTTTTTGAAGACTGATTGATCAAAAGATGCAGTAGAAAGAGACAAAGAAAGAAAGCAAAAGTCTGTACACAGGTAAAAGTTAGTGTTTGTGTTTCAAAATGTATTGGTTTTCCTACTCATAGGGAGATGTCTTTCAAAATATACATCATGATGGATAGGAAACAATATGAATATGTATGCCATTGATACAAAAAAGGGTAGTTTCCTTAAGGGAAAGGGTCAAACAACACCCCACTGTCACATACCAAGAAGTCTAAGGGACCTCCTTTTTAAGTAAACAGAGGAATATAGTATGAATGGATGCAACCCAAATATAACACTTACAATCAAAGAAGAAACTTATGGATCACCTGGAAGCAGAGACTGTCAACCAAGTTGGGAAAAGACAGACCACCTCCCTTTTAAGAATGAAAAAACAGTTTTCAAGGCTTTTCAAACAGATTTTGAATGGTTTTTCCTTGTTAGAAATATCACCTAAAGTGTCAAGCAGTGGACAGATTTGAAATTAGGGATGATTCTGTTACAAAGAGAGATCACTGCACTATTGAAAGGAAATGATAACTGTGTTTCAAAGAACCCTGTTTTTCCTGCTTCACAAGCTTATCCTTTCAGATATACATCACAAACAATGGGAGGCTATTCAAGATTAGTTCCCAAGATGGACATTGTGAATAGGTATAAAATTTTATGAATAGGCAAAAGGAGTTTGTTTTGATAGACTGTCACTGTTTAAATGATTTGAAACAAACACAGTTTTTCATCATTCCAAAGGACAGATATAGCGTAGATGATACACCTACAAGCAAGAAAGTATGTTGAAAGGAGGCGCCTTTCTCAAATCAGAGGGCCATGATCAAGTCCAAGAAGACCAGCAAACTTGGCATCTACAGTAGGAAAAGGTTTGAAGAAGCAAGTAAACTCTGGGGTTGTCAAAGCAAGTTGACAAGTGCAAAACCCTATCCTTTCAGAAACAAGTCAGAACTCAGGTATTCTCTTGACAGTTTTAAAAGAGGGGTTGTTTTACATCATAAATATCACCAGTATCATTAAACATAGTGGCAGAGATTATATGAAGGTTATTGAGTTATTTTTTCCAAGTTTGAAGTTCAGTGTTAAAGTTGTCACACAAGGAACAAAACTAGCAAGAACCCCCTTCAAACACCTGTGCATAAGTAAAACAGAGTTCTGGCCTTTATCTCCAATGCACGCATTGCTTGTGATTCCAATTTGAAATTGCGCCGAGGGGTATTGGTGAAAAAGGTCAAAAGACTGTGTTTACCTTGCAAAAAACGACCAAGAGTTCATGTTACATTTAAGAATATGACCGTTGGAGAGTTTTGTTTTATGTCAATAGAGTGAGGTGAAGAGTGCATTTTTCATTTTCAAAACGAAGCAAAGTCCTTTGGTTACCCCCCGACATCAAGCAAAGCAAGCTTCGGGTAAAACTGCAGAAGTTGCACAGTTTAAACACTGCGCGACGTGCCTGTCGATTCGCGCGACGCGCCTGGGAGCGAGTTTACACAGGCAGCCAGTGTACGCGCAACGCGCCTGTACAATCGCGCGACACGCCTGTACACGGCGCCCGACACTCGACCCGACAGGGCCACCCGTTGGTAAACTGCGCGCCGTTCTTTCCCTGAAGAGTGCCGCGCAGGCCTAAGGACCTCCAGAACTACCTCCAGTGCTCCACAAGAGTTGTGCTTCGTGTCTTGAGACAAGGGGGTTGATGTTTTGATCCAAGGAGAGCTTATTCACTGTTAAACTGCTACAAATTTTCACAACTCTGCATTCAAAATTTTCAAAACCTTGTCACCATAGCTGAAGAAATAGTGTTTGCTGTGTGAGGTTTCGAGGTGTAAAGCTGTAATAAAATGCTGGCTGTGTCATTCAAAAGCACCTACAGGAGATAATTGGTTTTGAAACTAAGAGCAATATGATTTCACTTTAATTAATCAAAGGATCAGGGATCCTATACTTTCACAGCATCAAAGGACAGAGGTTAAATCCATAAACTACCGAAAGGGCAGTTTACTCCTGAGTTTTGTAACTTGACTATTTTTGTTCATTCAAGCTTATTTCAACACAAGTTGGTATTCAGATGGGACAGAGGCTTTTTCTACAAAGAAACAGGGTTTAAATATTTAACAGGAGCTTAGATTATGGGGAAGAAATAAGCTGCTACAGCCCTTATTAAAACTATAGAGCTTGTTTCAATGACTGTCACCATTGTTCCATAATAGTGAGTTTGGATGTATGCACACACTGAAGGTTAAATTTGTATGTGTATGATCCAGGTTGCTCACGCTCCTCACAAAGGGACAGTATTCACTGTGTTTGTTGATTGACTGCCTTGTGTTTTTCAAGCTTATTGAAGTTGTTATCCATCTAAAGTAAAGGTTTCTTTAACATAACCAGAGGTGTTACATTGGTAGGAGGTCTTGCCTACTTTGCAAAGTAAAGACTCTTGCAGGCCTTGTTGAAACCTTTTGAGGCATTTTCCAAAAGCTCTGTTACCTTGTTCAGAAATATAGTGACTGTATACCTACACTGAAGTTTGACTGCATATCCATAAGTCTGTTGTTTTATTTGCACTCCAAGAAGAGCAGGTTGTTAATGATTGAAATTCTACCTTGGAGACAGAGATACAGGTGTGTTGATTGGCCTCTAACAAATTCACAAGAAAAAGTGATTTCTTAACACTGTGCACAGGAAATTTACACAGCAGTCTGTCTCCTTTTTTACTATATGGTGTCCTATTGAGAAATCTGCCTGGCTGAGGTACATTCAAAGGTAGAAAGCTAGTTTTAAGAGAGCAGAGGTTGTGTATTACAAGAAACTTGTTGTAAAACATCCAAAACACATTGTCTCTATGTCAAAGCAGTAAAGTGACACAGTTTGACTCCAACAGGGCATTTTACACACAGTGAGGCAGTTTGTCTCTTCCAAAGCATATTCAGGTCAAAATGCCTCCAAGGCAAGACAGCAGGAGCGGTCCACATAAAAGATATGAGCCCATCTCTACAGAAGAGATTAATGGTCATCCATCTGTACTTTTCAACTTCCATGAAGTAGGTTGCCTAGATTTCTGCCAGAAGATAGAAGAAGTCAAGAGTTTTTCGCCATTAACACACTTGTGCGCCCTGAGATTCAAAGAAAAACATTTCCAAGTGGCGGGTCTTGATTTCAAAATTTCTCCAAGGTATGTGTCCAAGGCCACCAAGATTCCGTATCATGGCGAAAAATGGTTCAAACAGGCTCATCTTGACTTAGAAGATTACAAGCCTTTCATCAAGCCTGAACATAGAGAGGCTTTCACTGCTATTTTCCCTTTTTCATATCTCCTTGACAACTATGCTCCTCTTATGAAAGTCATAATGAAATATTTCACTTGTGAAGGGAGGTTTGATCGAGTTTATGCCTACCATGTCCGATTATTGATGCATTTTACTAGAAGCAGGCAACTAAACCTCCCTTACTTTTTGTTCAAGAGCATAGAGAAAATGGCATCTACTATCCAAAAGAAGGCCCCACCTCTGCAAATCCCTTCCCTTTTTCATCATTCTTTGATCAAGATTATCTTCCCGCACCAGCTAGAGAAGAAAGAGGTTTCATGGGATTTATTCATCAGCCATCCAGATTTTTCTACTGTTCCTCCTGCCCATATTTCTCCCACTCAGCCTATCCATCGCCCGGTACCTTTGTCAAGTAGGCCTACTCCTAGAAGGCTCAGGATGTCTACAGGACAGTCAAGTCAACAAGAGGAAAGAGATGAGCAATAGCAGTTAGATGATGAGGAACAGCAGCAAATAGAAAGTGAAGGACAGCAGGTCCAAGATGAACAGCAGCAGAGAGCAAATAAGGAACAACAGCAGATGCAAGATGAAGAACAGCAAGTTGGGCAGGAAATTGAGACACCTCTTGAGCCACAAATTGAACAAGACATTGATGAAGAGCAACAAGCTAATATTGGCGAACAGGGGCAGCAAAGTGAACAGCCAGAACAAGATATCCAGCAGCCTCAAGAAGAGCAGCAAGTTTAGGAAGATGTCAAAGGTAAATCAGTTGTGCATCCTCCTCTCAAAATAACAAAGCTCAGCACAGCAAGGAAAAGAGGGGCTAAAGCTGCCACCCTAACAGTGACAAAGATTGTTCCTAGCAAGAGGAAATCACCCAAAAGGACACCTTCTAGCATGCCAAGGAGGAAAAGCGCCAGATTGGCTTTCAAAGGTAAAAGCAAAGTTGGAGAAAGTACAAAGCATGGAGGTGAATTAGCTGTCATCCCTATCCAAAGCGATGATAGTGATAATGAGGCCCGCCTTCTTGAAAATCTCCTAATCCATAAGGAAGGGAAAATTGAGGCATTAGAGGAGGATCTTCAAAGGGCAAGGAATTTCAACCACTTCTTGGAGATTGAAAACAAACAGATGAATGTGCACACAGCTGTTCATGAGGCACGGGTGATCAATTATAAAAAGGAGGAAGCTAAGGCGCAAGCGAGAATAGAAGAGCTCATTGGAGAGTTTGATGAGGAGGAGGAGGAAGACCAGCCTAGGCGAAAGAGGCCTAGGACCATCGGGCTTAAAAGAGCCTTGGAAAAGAAGAGAGCAGAAGAGCAAGCCCAGCTCCAAGCCTTTCCTCTCACTGCACTCCTTGAGCAGGAAATTGAAGAAAACAAAGAGGCTTGGCTTGAAAGAGCTAACAAACATTTGGAAATGAAGCTTGAGAGGGCGAATAGAGATTTAGAGCTGCAGAGGAAGAGGACACATCACTTCCAAAAGCTGAATCAGTTTGCCCGGCGCAAACTAAAGGCAGCCCAAGAGAAATTGAAGAAGGCAAAGGGGAAGCGCCTAGCACGGAAAGAAGGGAAAAGCATATCAGCCCTTGATATTTTGGCCTCAGCTTCGGAGCATGTTGCTATGGACCCCTGAGGGTCATGCATGCCAATTTTGGGCCTATTTCGGCAACTTTTTGTTTTTTGGCATTTTTTGGGTTTTTGGTCAAAAACTCATAATTTTTCCATTTCAATTTGAGGAGTTTTCAAGGGAGGAGGATGATACCGATGGATGCCATAATTCTATGAGCAGGTCCCCAGCGATTTTCAGAGCATTTGGAGATCATTCGCCCCCTCAAATTGGCGAAAAATGCTCGCTTTTTGCACATTCTGCCCCTCATATCAGCAGTCTGCTATTTCCTGGTTTTTTACACACAGGTACAGTTTTGGAGGACTTCCAGGCCTCAGATTGAGATGATTTCAGTTGCGTCGGAAAGTAGACACAAAGAGCTTTCCAACGAGCCATCATGAGCCTCATTTCGACACCGGGAAGGCTGCCATTTGTCTCCAGCATGTCAAGGGACCTTTTTCTGATGTAAATTTGAAGTATTTTTGCAATTTTTGAACTCCAAAAATCTGCTTTTTCCAAATGTGCGTTTAGCTATTTTTGCACTTGGAAAATGTTACAAAGTCAATATAATTTCTGTTTTTAGCATTTTTTTAGATATTTTATGGAATATTTTGTGCCTTGGGCTTTGCAAAGCCTCAAGGACAAGTTTAGATCATTTGACTTTGCCAATGGGATAGCTAGTTGCTCCATGAGGTTTTCCTCCCTCAAGCCTATTTATTCCACAAGGCTTCATTGTAAAACAGTGGCTGAACTTGAGATAAGAATGAATACATTGGTCATATGAGCTTTGAGGAACATACTTATGTTATGATTTTTGGATTGCCTCTTGGATGCTTTTGAGGAATGATGAAGGATTGTTGATGGATTCCATGACATGGTAGAATGGTATATTTTTTCTTGGTTTGTTGTTGTCTTCTAGTTTTCATTCATAATACATGCTTCTTGCTGCTATAGATCAGTAGAGATTAGTTTTGAGATATGCCCATGGAGGCACCTCAAAATTCCTGAATCTTCATAGCTTGATGTTTTCTTCTTCCTTAGTTATGCTAAATAATTCTTAACTGCTCTTTAGTAACTTAAGGATAATGTTTGCTAGTTTTATTTACAAGTTCCATGTATGTTCAGTAGGATGTATGGTGTGCCCTGCCTACCTATAAGATGCCCATAGTTTCTGTCCATAAAACTTCCTCTTTGACTGATTAGTTGATCATCTTGTTGAACCAAGGAGGCCTAGTCCCGATCTAGCCCTTTGCCTAAAACTATGAAAGCTTGTTTGTCAAAGTGCCCAATGACTTAGAGACTATGTTTAGGCGTTCCGGTGTAGTTTTATGAGTTGTTAGTTTGTCTTATGTGTTTTCCCCAAAGTCTGATAGCCATTTCCCGAAGTTAGAAGGTCTTACACTTCTATGCATGGCTGGAATGTTTGATTTCTATGTATTAATTAGCTCATAGTTACATTTAGCATGATTAATGGCTTGTTATAACATGTTTATGTCTGCTATAAACTAGTTACACTTGAAATCCCTCGTCTTTCACAAACTTGATGTCCATTTACTCCATTTTGCCCAAGATCCCTTCTACCGTGAATCAAATCGGCCCTACAGCAGCCTTACATCATCATCTCATAGCTTCCTTGACCATTTTGACTCCATAGCCCAATTTACCTACATCTTGTTACCCAGTTTATATCTTTGATCATTTTTATCCCTCACGAACTTAAAAAACCAAAAAAACCAAAAACTCACTTCATAACTAGCCTAATATCAGAACACCATATGCAAACACACCGATATCTTTTGCATATAATAGAGAGAGCCCTCTCTGAGTCCAGGAAGGCTAGGTCCTTGGGCTCCAAATCTTGGTTTGATGTTACATCGTCATTTGGCTCGCCAATCGGCCAAATCACGAGACCCTAACATAATGGAAATCACGGTGGGACTTATTTGAGTTAGTGACAATCTAAGGACACCTTAGAACTCTAGAAGTCCCTTATTTTCAAGAAACCCTACCAGTGAGCCACCTCATCGCCACCCTAACATAATGGCGATCACGGTGGGACCCTGAGTATTAAACAAACTTAGTTTCCCTAATCATAAGAGACCTTAAAGAATAATACCTGATTGACTTATCCCACTGCTCACTAACATAGTGACACTCACAGTAGGAACTTCTGAGTTAGTGACAATCTAAGTACATCTTAGTAACTCTTGAAGTCTCAATCAAGCTTAGTAAATTTAGATATTGTCTGAAGGGTAGAAAATAGCTCTTTCACCATCTTAGCAAAATGATGAGTCAGTTATAGAAAACTCTTCCAAACCTTGTAGGCACATAAAACTCAAAAAACCCAAAAAACACTCCCTTAGATTGGTTTTTGTCAATATTGGTGGTGGACCATACAAGTATACCTCAAAACAACTGACAATCCACCTGGCGACTCCACTAACCTCTAGTAAGCCTTACTATTTTTCAAAACTCTAGGCTACTATCCGATAGACCTTTTTCCATCGCTCACTAACATAGCGGGAGATAGTAGGACACTGAGTACATGATATTCTAGCAAACTCTTATAAAATCTTTGGTCCTTTAGATACCTTAAACAAGTAAGCAGCCCATAGACCCATTTAGATTAAACTCTTTTTGTTCTCATCACCCTAGCAAAGTGTTGAAACAAGTCTAAGACACTTTAAACCATAGGCTGCACATAAACTCAGAAAATCCAAAAACATTCCCAGATTAGTTACTGGTGGTGGACCATAGCTATCTTCACAAAAACAACCCAGTTCCACCTGGCGACTCCACTAGTTCATCCCTTTTGTTTTTGACCATCCTTCACCTTAGTAGAGCTTTAGAGAAATCACTCATCCAAAACATTCACCAATACCATTCTCTTTAAACTCTGGATCTAAAATCTGGCTTCACGAAGAATCAATACCAGAGCTCATCCAGACCCAAATCCCCCTATCATAGTAGATGACCCAGAGAAGATTCTGTGGCAAGCTTCCAAAACTGATCATCTAGCTACTGGTAGATCCATCCGTAAAACAAGATCTGTACCTAAACAGCTCACTATCCTACCAGATTCACCTTTTGAATTAGAGTCATCACAAACTCTTCCCAGAAGCAAATCATATAGTAAGATAAACTTTGACGATCTTGAACCCCTAGACCCACCACAGAGTCCTAGTAGAGAAGCTTCACCTACCACTCCTCCTGACTTCCAACTTCTCTATCAGTTTGGTTCCTATCATCCCAGATCTGCTCAAAACCAGATCACTAGTCCAAGTTCATCCACCACACCTGGTCAAACCACCACTGTTCAAACCACCTCATCTCAGCCTACTAGTCCTCATCTTGTACATCATCCATTAGCTCCAGTCATGGCAGCCTGGTACGCACCTTTGGTGTTGCCACCGCCCTTGGCTCCTCTTCCAAATAAATATCAAGACAAAATCCCACACTTTACTGGAGAAGACACCACTACACCTCAACAACATATAAGTAGGATGACTGATGCTTATGAATACCTGGAGGTACAAGACGAGACCGTCAGAATGAGAATATTCGCCCAAAGTCTTGGTGGTGAACCCAAAACATGGTTCAAAAGCTTAACTCCAAACAGTATCCACAATATCCAGGAACTACATCAAGTCTTCAGAAATAGGTGGGAAATTCGAAGAAACCCCATTCAAATCCTGTCAGAATATAACAACCTAAAACGGGAAAATAGGGAAAGTGTCCAAGCTTACTGTACTAGGTTCAACAGTGTATATAACTCCCTCCCACCTCATTTCAAACCTCCGCTTGGTTTAGCCTTGGCAAAATTCCCCGAGGGGTTTGATCCAGACATGACATATCATCTGAGAGACAAGGATCCCCCTACCTTAGAGGAAATGCAACAAATAGCCATAAAAGCAGATGCCAACTTAGCTGAAAAAAGAGTTAGAACTAGATCAGAAAGAAAGGTCACATATAAAGATGAGGTCTCCACTTCATCACCTTCCCTAGATCCTAGAATAGATGACTTAGTCAAAACCATGGCCAAAATGTGGGAAAAAATCAATGAAAAAGCTCCTGTTAGGGACAACCAGCCAAACCCTCCAAACAGAAACCGGAACCGGAACTTTAGGAGGGAACAGCCCCAAAACAGACCAAGGGAAAATGACCAACAGATCAGGCCACCATTCAATGAAAACTATGTGGAAGAAGATGATAGAGATACGAAACCCATTGATGAAAGCCACTTAAATCTTGTAGGGTCTGATAATGAGAGTGAGGTGTACCTCACAGCTGAAGAACATGAGTTATGTTCTCCTAATCAAGATGAGACCAATTATGAAGATCTCGACAATCCTGCCATAGAATTTCAAAATGCCATCATAGAAGCTCACCGGCAGTATAATCTTAGAAGCAGAAAAAACCAAAACCATTCCAAAAAGAATAACCCTGACAGTACCCGGACTTCAGATAACATTCTAAAGAAAACCATGGATAGTAACAAAGTTGAGGCCAAAAAGATCAACCCAAACAAAGGCAAATCCATTCAGACAAGTGTTAGCTCTGATACTCCTAGTACCTCTACAAAAGCCCCAGAGTTGGCTATATCAAACAAAATCCCAAGCCAAAGTCAGCAAATTAAGAACATAGAAAAAGTTATGTCTGAAAAAGCTGAAACAAATCTGCCCAAACTACATACTCCTTTTAGTTTTGAAGGGGAAATTTCCAAAATAAAAATTACCATACCCCTCACAGAGCTAATAACTGTAGGTAGGTATAGATCTCAAATCTTCAAAGTCCTCGATCTAGAGAGCAAAGCAGATACCTTGAATTTAACTGATGACAAACCCGAGCTCTTATTTGGCCCTAAAGTAGAAGGTGAATACCAAGAAGGATCTATTTCTCCTTTCTATGCAAGCTTAAACATATGGGACAAAATATTACACAATGCCATGTTAGATTCTGGTGCTTCCCATAACCTCATGCCTAAAGCAGTCATGGAAAACCTAGGGCTGGAAGTGACTCAACCTTACAAAGACCTGTATTCTTTCGATTCAAGCCAAGTCAAATGTTTAGGTTTGATAAAGAATCTAGATTTTGCCCTAACACAACTACCAGCCAAAAACTTAGTCATGGATTTAGTAGTGGCCAATATCCCACCCAAGTATGGAATGCTACTATCAAGAGCATGGGCTGCTAAAATACAAGGTAGCCTCCAAATGGATATGTCATTCGCTACTATCCCGGTTTTCAACCAAACAAGAAGGTTATACCGAGAGACTCGCATGAAATACATGGTTAGCAACAGAGATAAGCCAAACAATACCCCCATCTATTCCATTCATTCCAATTTAGATTCTTTTATCTTATACAATGAAGGTGATATAAACAAGCAGATAAAAGAAAATAAAGACATGTCCAAACCATTACTGAATGAAGGAATTGATGACCAAAGTCCCAAGAAACCCGAGAAACAGCTCAGTATCATGTATGAAAAGGAAACTCTTTGGAGTATGAGCTTTGATGGTTCTTGTGGCAAGACAGGTTCAGGAGCAGGCATCTGGATACACAATACTAAAGAAGGCCATTCTTTTAGATTAGAATTCTGATGCACTAATAACATTGCGGAATATGAAGCCCTTCTCATCGGTCTGCACATGCTTAGAGACTTAGGCGCCAATAGAATATCAGCCCAAGGAGACTCAGAGCTTGTAATCAGGCAAATCAAAGGTGAATATTCGGCAAAGAACCCGAGACTGAGAGAATATAGGAATGCAGCTTTGGATATCCTTAAAACTTTTGAAAAATATGAACTCACCTATATCCCTAGGATTCAAAACAGTCTGGCCAATGAGCTCACCTTTGCTGCAAGCAATAGCCAAATACCATGTATAAGTGAGCAATATGACATCCAAGTTAAGCATCGCCCTACTGTACCAGATAATCTTGACCATTGGCAAATATTCCAAGATGATGATCAAATTGATGATTTCCTACAATCTAGGAATGAGTTTGAAATAACCAAAGCAGACTTAGGAGACGAAGAAAGGAAACCCAGCCAAAGTCAAGACCAAGAGCTTAATCCACCTTTGTGGACTAATCTAAACCTGGTAGACCATCCATATGGCAGGGAGATAGAAGAGGACATTGACCAAAGGGAACTCGAAGTCTTACATTGCGAAAATGACACCATACCCAGAGGGCTCGCACCTTTAGAAGAATTGTTTGACTTTAATGATGTGGCCAAAAAGCCTAAAATGGAATCCACAGAAGGTGACATAGAGGAATACAACATAGGAAGTCCAGAAGAGCCCAAAAACATCAAACTATCCAAAACCCTCCCACCTCTCATAAAACATAGATACATCGAACTGTTTAAGAAATTTAAAGATGTGTTTGCATGGGGATACCAAGATCTGAAGTCATATGACACCAGCATCATCCAACATAAAATTCCCCTCAAAGAAAACCAAAAGCCTTTCAAGCAAAAGTTGAGGAGGATAAACCCAGTATTACTACCATTAGTTGAAAAGGAAATTAAAAAGATGTATGATGCCGGGATAATCGTGTCTCTCCGATACTCTGAGTGGGTCTCAAATCTAGTATCAGTTAGGAAAAAGACTGGTGAAATCAGACTCTGTATAGATTTCCAAAACCTGAATAGGGCATGTCTGAAAGATAACTATCCTCTGCCCAAAATGGACCACATACTTCAGAAGGTAGTAGGCGCTAAAAGAATCTCATTACTTGATGGTTTTTCTGGTTATAACCAAGTGTTGGTTTATCCTACCGATCAACATAAGACAGCTTTCACCACTCCTTGGGGCACTTTTATGTACGTTAAAATGCCTTTCGGACTAATGAATGCTGGCGCCACATTTCAAAGAGCCATGGACATAGCCTTCTCAGAGGACATAGGTGTTTTCATAGTCATATATCTCGATGATATAACAGTATATTCTAAATCAGATGAAGAACACCTAGCACACTTAAGAAAAGTCTTCAACAAATGCAGAAAGTATGGTTTATCCCTAAACCCTAAGAAAACACTTTTTGGTCTAGAAGAAGGAAAACTCCTAGGTCACATTATTTCGGAAGAAGGAATTAAAATAGATCCCCATAGAATCGAAGGTATTTTACAGATAAGTCACCCTAGAAACATAAAGGAGTTACAGTCATTTATCGGAAAGATAAATTTCTTAAGAAGATTCATCCCAAACCTTGCTAAACTCCTGAAGGATATCACAAATATGTTAAGAAAGGAGGTCGGGGTTAAATGGACTGTAGAAGCCAAAAAATCTTTTGAACTAATTAAAAGGGCCTTAACTGAAACACCAGTATTGATCAGCCCTGACTTCACCAAAGATTTTTATATTTTTTCATTTGCCTCAGAGCATACAATAGCTGCAGTGTTGTTGCAAAAAAATGCAGCTGGGCAAGAGCAACCCATTGCCTTTTTTAGTAAATCCCTGAGAGATGCCCCCTTGAAACATAACATCATGGAAAAACAGGCATTCGCATTGGTAAAAGCCCTAAAAGATTTCCGAGTCTACATCTTACATTCTCATGTCATAGCTTTTGTCCCTAATATTGTCGTCAAGGACATCCTGAACCAAGATCCAGATGGTAAGAGGGGAAAGTGGATCGCTATCATCCTAGAATATGACTTATAAATCCGGCCTACCAAACTAGTTAAAGGACAAGGACTTGCTATACTAATGGCTGAAACCAACCTCCAAGCTTTAGATATAAATTTTGTCGATGCCTTAGAAGAACAGGAAGAGTGCACACTCCCCCCTATTGATCAGACATTTTTGGAT
This sequence comes from Pinus albicaulis, assembly GCA_034641835.2. Taxonomy (NCBI): domain Eukaryota; kingdom Viridiplantae; phylum Streptophyta; class Pinopsida; order Pinales; family Pinaceae; genus Pinus; species Pinus albicaulis. The sequence goes on along the minus strand of CM076580.1, from coordinate 1,015,853,640 downwards.
TCACCTTGGTATGCAGATATTCTTTATGTATTAACTTATCTGAATACTCCTCCGACTTTATCAAAAACAAAAGCAAGATTCCTTAAACAAAAATATTTAAAGTTTTGCATTTTAGATAGTTTTCTGTATTGGAAAAATCCCACTGGTATGCTGCTTAAATGTTTGCTTGAGTCTGATGCAGAGAAAATTATGCGTGAAATGCACGAAGGGGAATGTGGGGGTCATCTCTACTGGAAAACTACTGCAAACAAAATCCTTAGAGCCGGTTACTATTGGCCTACCTTGTTCCCTGATACTCACAAACTAGTCATGACATGCCATAAATGTCAAATTTTTTATGGCAAGAAAAAACTTTTACCTTTGCCCTTACATCCCATCATAGTTGAAGGACCCTTCCAGCAATGGGGTCTAGATTTCATTGGGGAAATTCACCCCTCCTCATCTGCTCAACATAAATGGATCCTCACATCCACTGATTACTTTACCAAATGGATAGAAGTCATACCTTCCCGGAACGCCACTGATTCAGTCATCATCACGTTCCTAGAAACCAATATCCTATCCATATTTGGTTGTCCCAGGAAAATCATTACAGATAACGTCGCTACCTTCTCTTCCAAGAAAATGATAGACTTCTGTCACAAGTATCATATTTCATTAGGGCATTCCACAGCCTATTACCCTCAAGGTAATGGTTTAGCCGAGTCTTCTAACAAAAGCCTAGTCAACATTATCAAAAAACTTCTTGAACAAAATCAAAAAGCATGGCATGGGAAACTAGTACACGCCTTATGGGCTGATAGATTAACCACCAAGAAATCCATAGGTATGTCCCCGTACCAGCTAGTTTATGGTATAGATGCCGTTTTCCCAACATCTTTAGGGGTTCCAGTAATGAAATTATTACAAGAAGTCCAAATAGAAGAAAATGACATGCAAAGGAGGGTAAATCAGACTATCCATTTACAACAAACCAGAGAAGAAGTTTACCAAAGGGCTCAGTTAGCACAAGATAAAATAAAACAGATTTTTGACAGAAGAACTAACGAAAATGATTTTCAAATTGGAGATAAAGTTTTAAAATGGGATTCTAGAAGAGAAGACAAAGGTAAACATGGAAAGTTTGAAAATTTATGGAAAGGGCCTTACATCATCAGCTCAGTCAGTGGAAACAATGTTTTCTTCTTGCGAGAACCTGATGGGACTGAAATTTTTGGGGGTCCTGTGAATGGCAGGACATTAAAACGCTATTTTTGTCAGGAGCTCGATTTTTGAGTTTGAAACACTTTCCGTCATTGTACATACCATTGTTTGAAATATTGAAAAAATAGAAAAGTCAAAAACAGTAAAAGATAGGAAAGTCAAAAACAGTAAAAACAGAAAAGAGGGCAAGTGAAGATAGGACAAAGGCCCCATGTTCCAAAAAATAGTTTTTCAGAAAGCGAGCAAGTCTAAATGCCGCTACTAGTGCTTCAATGTCTTGTTCAGCTATCTAGCCTAATCATAGCTGAGCATGTTTAAATTTATTTGCTGATAAGTTAGTGAGTGCAAAGATAGTCAACATTGTGTAAGATTGACTTATCACAGAGCTTAGATTAGGGAGAGATTCTGGTTCCACATGCCCAAAACAGAACCAAAGAGAGAAGCGAGGGATGAAAAATACATTGTACATCTTAACCCCGCTTGTCTAGTTTCCTTTTATTGCAAAATAACATTTTTGTGCAGCTTGTCTTTTATGCTGCAAATGCATGACAAATCAGACTGCCTAATCCTGATTTGATCATTTTTGAATTTCATGTTTTAGATTAGAGAATAAAATCCTGTCAAACTGCTTAATCTTGACAGTCGATCTAGCTTTAGGTAGAGTAATGAAGGAGTTCATCAGTTTAATCTGAACTCCCGGCAGATATAAGAGTAGAAATAGATAGGTTCATTTTGCAAAAAGAAAAAAAACATGCATTGTCAAAAGGCTGCTAGTTCAAATGCGCCAAAGAGAAGAAAAAATATTAGGAAATATAGTGGGGTAGGTAGAAGTATCATTGATGATAATCATGCTGTCATTTTTCAGAAATAACATCAAAGAAGGGTGAAATTTTTGGGCCAATGGATAAGGCACTGGTCTTCATAAGCCAAAGATCTGAATTCTGGACACCTCCTGACGAGGAGCTACCCTCCCCAAATGGAGCCACTGTTAGCCATCAGTATTTTTTACATGTTAGTGATGACTATATCCATAGCTGAGTTTTCTAGAAGCTGAATTCCATATGTCAATCTGTCATCTAGAAAACCCTCATAAAACTTTTTTCGCCCTCTTACTTATCAATCCGCCCTTGTCAAAGTCAAAACTCATTATCACTATCTTTTCTAGCTTCATCCCTCCTGGTCTGTCCATCAGCTCCAAAAGGAAAAGTCCAAGTCTGTTTCAAGAGTCTCCCCTATGTTAGGAAGTGGCGCTTTAAGGCATTTCACCCTTGGCAACCTTCAAAAGGCCAAAAAACCTTCATCTGCTACAGACCAATCGTGACCAACCTCCTACTCTGTAAATTTAGTTGATCACAGCTCTAAGTCGCGCCATTTATATCCCTAGGTCTCAGCACTGCATAAACCATAGTCTCAAGCTGATTATTAGGTGTTTCACAGTGTTTTATGGATTCTGCAAAGACAGGAAATATAACTTTGTCTCAGGAGAAAATTCTTGAATCTACAGTTAGAAGAACAGCTGCTTCTAAATGTAGCATCAGCCTGAGATATATCTGCAAAACAGAGAGTCACTCACCAACGTCTTGCAGCCTATTCCCAGCATGAAAATCACAGTAAGAGAAAGACACCACTGTCACAACAAACTGGTAAATTGTCATGGCCCATAACCTCCTTCATTTACAAGCAGAGGGTTAGGGCGCCTCCTTCGTCTACAAGCAGAGGGCGCTGGCCAGTATTGACTTTGAGGATTGCAAAAGTCCAGGTTTTCTTTTTACTGAACCGTGAAACAGAGATTCTAGGTTTTCTGAGTGTAAGTGATAATCACAGCAGGAATAGAATCTGAGGTATGCAAGTTCAAAGGAAAACAGACTTTGGTCTTGTAAAGGAAGTCATGAGAAGTTTTCAAATCATGTGAATTGTTAAACTTTAGAAAGGCATATCATGAGTAAAAACAATTCTAATCATAGGCAGTTTGCTTTCCCACAAGACCAAATTGAAGAGATGCTGACAGATCATGTCATCACACAGGCAGAAGAAAATTTGTTTGTTTTTCAAAGGGTACTGACCTCCATAGTCACAGAGACTATCTTTCAAATAAATTGTCATAAGTTAGCCAAAGTAAATGATGACATTTCAGTTCCCCTCAGAGCAGTACAGTGAGACAGTGACACTTTGACTAGGGTTTTTCTGAAGCACAGTGGTGTTTGCAAGAGAAGTGCTAGTATTAATGTTTTTCAAATTTTTTTGCTTACCATAACATCCAAGGAAAATCTTTGTCAAACAGGTTTATCAAACAATCTTCAGATACTTTGCCAAGTGAAGGGCCTCCTTCGTTCATGAGCAAATGGCCAAGGCATTGAGTGTTTTTGAAGACTGATTAATCAAAAGATGCAGTGGAAAGAGACAAAGAAAGAAAGCAAAAGTCTGTACACAGGTAAAAGTTAGTGTTTATGTTTCAAAATGTATTGGTTTTCCTACTCATAGGGAGATGTCTTTCAAAATATACATCATGATGGACAGGAAACAATATGAATATGTATGCCACTGATACAAAAAAGGGGCAGTTTCCTTAGGGAAAGGGTCAAACAACACCCCACTGTCACATACCAAGAAGTCTAAGGGAGCTCCTTTTTAAGTAAACATAGGAATATAGTATGAATGGATGCAACCCAAATATAGCACTTACAATCAAAGAAGAAACTTATGGATCACCTGGAAGCAGAGACTGTCAACCAAGTTGGGAAAAGATAGACCACCTCCCTTTTAAGAATGACAAAACAGTTTTCAAGGCTTTTCAAACAGATTTGAATGGTTTTTCCTTGTTATAAATATCACCTAAAGTGTCAAGCAGTGGACAGATTTGAAATTAGGGATGATTCTGTTACAAAGAGAGATCACTGCACTATTGAAAGGAAATGATAACTGTGTTTCAAAGAACCCTGTTTTTCCTGCTTCACAAGCTTATCCTTTCAGATATACATCACAAACAATGGGAGGCTATTCAAGATTAGTTCCCAAGATGGACATTGTGAATAGGTATACAATTTTATGAATAGGCAAAAGGAGTTTGTTTTGATAGACTGTCACTGTTTAAATGATTTGAAACAAACATAGTTTTTCATCATTCCAAAGGACAGATATAGCGTAGATGATACACCTACAAGCAAGAAAGTATGTTGAAAGGAGGCGCCTTTCTCAAATCAGAGGGCCATGATCAAGTCCAAGAAGACCAGCAAACTTGGCATCTACAGTAGGAAAAGGTTTGAAGAAGCAAGTAAACTCCGGGGTTGTCAAAGCAAGTTGACAAGTGCAAAACCCTGTCCTTTCAGAAACAAGTCAAAACTCAGGTATTCTCTTGACAGTTTTAAAAGAGGGGTTGTTTTACATCATAAATATCACCAGTATCATTAAACACAGTGGGAGAGATTATATGAAGGTTATTGAGTTATTTTTTCCAAGTTTGAAGTTCAGTGTTAAAGTTGTCACACAAGGAACAAAACTAGCAAGAACCCCCTTCAAACACCTGTGCATAAGTAAAACAGAGTTCTGGCCTTTATCTCCAATGCACGCATTGCTCGTGATTCCAATTTGAAATTGCACCGAGGGGTATTGGTGAAAAAGGTCAAAAGACTGTGTTTACCCTGCAAAACACGACCAAGAGTTCATGTTACATTTAAGAATATGACCGTTGGAGAGTTTTGTTTTATGTCAATAGAGTGAGGTGAAGAGTGCATTTTTCATTGTCAAAACGAAGCAAAGTCCTTTGGTTACCCCCGGCATCAAGCAAAGCAAGCTTCAGGTCAAATTTCAGAAGTTGCACAGTTTAAACGCCGCGCGACGTGCCTGCCGATTCGCGCGACGAGCCTGGGAGCGAGTTTACACAAGCAGCCAGTGTACGCGCGACGCGCCTGTACAATCACGCGACGCGCCTGTACACGACGCCCGACACCCGACCCGACAGGGCCACCCGTTGGTAAACTGCGCGCCGTTCTTTCCCTGAAGAGTGCCGCGCAGGCCTAAGGACCTCCAGAACTACCTCCAGCGCTCCACAAGAGTTGTGCTTCGTGTCTTGAGACGAGGGGGTTGATGTTTTGATCCAAGGAGAGCTTATTCACTGTTAAACTGCTACAAATTTTCACAACTCTGCATTCAAAATTTTCAAAACCTTGTCACCATAGCTGAAGAAATAGTGTTTGCTGTGTGAGGTTTCGAGGTGTAAAGCTGTAATAAAATGTTGGCTGTGTCATTCAAAAGCACCTACAGGAGATAATTGGTTTTGAAACTAAGAGCAGTATGATTTCACTTTAATTAATCAAAGGATCAGGGATCCTATACATTCACAGCATCAAGGGACAGAGGTTAAATCCATAAACTACAGAAAGGGCAGTTTACTCCTGAGTTTTGTAACTTGACTGTTTTTGTTCATTCAAGCTTATTTCAACACAAGTTGGTATTCAGATGGGACACAGGCTTTTTTTTTACAAAGAAACAGGGTTTACATATTTAACAGGAGCTTATATTATGGGGAAGAAATAAGCTGCTACAACCCTTATTAAAACTATAGAGCTTGTTTCAATGACTGTCACCATTGTTCCATAACAGTGAGTTTGGATGTATGCACACACTGAAGGTCAAATTTGTATGTGTATGATCCAAAGTTGTTCACGCTCCTCACAAAGGGACAGTATTCAGTGTGTTTGTTGGTTAACTGCCTTGTGTTTTTCAAGCTTATTGAAGTTGTTATCCATCTAAAGTAAAGGTTTCTTTAACATAACCAGAGGTGTTACATTGGTAGGAGGTCTTGCCTACTTTGCAAAGTAAAGACTCTTGCAGGCCTTGTTGAAAACTTTTGAGGCATTTTCCAAAAACTCTGTTACCTTGTTCGAAATATAGTGACTGTATACCTACACTGAAGTTTGACTGCATATCCATAAGTCTGTTGTTTTATTTCAACTCCAAGAAGAGCAGGTTGTTAATGATTGAAATTCTACCTTGGAGACAGAGATACAGTTGTGTTGATTGGCCTCTAACAAATTCACAAGAAAAAGTGATTTCTTAACACTGTGTACAGGAAAATTACCCAGCAGTCTGTCTCCTCTTTACTATATGATATCCAATTAAGAAATCTTCCTGGCTGAGGTACATTCAAAGGAAGAAGGCTAGTTTTAAGAGAGAAGAGGTCGTGTATTATAAAGAAGCTTGTTGCAAACCATCCAAATCACATTATTTATCTGTCAAAGCAGTAAAGTGACACAATTTGACTCCAACAGGGCATTTTACACACAGTGAGGCAGTTTGTCTCTTCCAAAGCATATTCAGGTCAAAATGCCTCCAAGGCAAGACAGCAGGAGCAGTCCACATAAAAGATATGAGCCCATCTCTACAGAAGAGATTAATGCTCATCCATCTCTACTTTTCAACTTCCATGAAGTAGGCTGCCTTGATTTCTGCCAGAAGATAGAAGAAGTCAAGAGTTTTTCGCCATTAACACACTTGTGCGCCCTGAGATTCAAAGAAAAACATTTCCAAATGGCGGGTCTTGATTTCAAAATTTCTCCAAGGTATGTGTCCAAGGCCACCAAGATCCCGTATCATGGCGAAAAATGGTTTAAACAGGCTCATCTTGACTTAGAGGATTACAAACCTTTCATCAAGCCCGAACATAGAGAGGCTTTCACTGCTATTTTCCCTTTTTCATATCTCCTTGACAGCTATGCTCCTCTTATGAAAGTCATAATGAAATATTTCACTTGTGAAGGGAGGTTTAATCGAATTTATGCCTACCATGTCCGATTATTGATGCATTTTACTAGAATCAGGCAACTAAACCTCCCTTACTTTTTGTTCAAGAGCATAGAGAAGATGGCATCTACTGTCCAGAAGAAGGCCCCACCTCTGCAAATCCCTTCCCTTTTTCATCATTCTTTGATCAAGATTATCTTCCTACACCAGCTAGAGAAGAAAGAGGTTTCATGGGATTTATTCATCAGCCATCCAGATTTTGCTACTGTTCCTCCTGCCCATATTTTTCCCACTCAGCCTGTCCATCGCCCGGTACCTTTGTCTAGTAGGCCTACTCCTAGAAGGCTCAAGATGTCTACAGGACAGTCAAGTCAACAAGAGGAAAGAGATGAGCAGTAGCAGTTAGATGATGAGGAACAACAGCAAATAGAAAGTGAAGGACATCAGGTCCAAGATGAACAGCAGTAGGTACAAATTGATGAACAGCAGCAGGTAAAAATTGAGGAACAGCAGCAGACAACAGATAAGGAACAACAATAGGTGCAAGATGAAGAACAACAAGTTGGGCAGGAAATTGAGACACCTCTTGAGCCACAAATTGAGCAAGACATTGATGAAGAGCAGCAAGCTAATATTGGTGAACAGGGGCAGCAAAGTGAACAGCCAAAAGAAGATATCCAGCAGCCTCAAGAAGAGCAGCAAGTTCAGGAAGATGTCAAAGGTAAATCAGTTGTGCATCCTCCTCTCAAAATAACAAAGCTCAGCACAGCAAGGAAAAGAGGGGCTAAAGCTGCCACCCTAACAGTGACAAAGATTGTTCCTAGCAAGAGGAAATTGCCCAAAAGGACACCTTCTAGCATGCCAAGGAGGAAAAGCGCAAGATTGGCTTTCAAAGGTAAAAGAAAAGTTGGAGAAAGTACAAAGCATGGAGGTGAATTAGCTGTCATCCCTATCCAAAGCGATGACAGTGATAATGAGGCCCGCCTTCTTGAAAATCTCCTAATCCATAAGGAAGGGAAAATTGAGGCATTAGAGGAGGATCTTCAAAGGGCAAGGAATTTCAACCACTTCTTGGAGATTGAAAACAAACAGATGAATGTGCACACAGCTGTTCATGAGGCACAGGCGATCAAATATAAAAATGAGGCAGCTAAGGCGCAAGCGAGAATAGAAGAGCTCATTGGGGAGTTTGATGAGAAGGAGAAGGAAGACCAGCCTAGGTGGAAGAGACCTAGGACCATCGGGCTTAAAAGAGCCTTGGAAAAGTAGAGAGCAGAAGAGCAAGCCCATCTCCAAGCCTTTCCTCTCACTGCACTCCTTGAGCAGGAAATTGAAGAAAACAAAGAGGCTTGGCTTGAAAGAGCTAACAAACATTTGGAAATGAAGCTTGAGAGGGTGAACAGAGATTTAGAGCTGCAGAGGAAAAGGACACATCACTTCCAAAAGCTAAATCAGTTTGCCCGGCGCAAACTGAAGGCAGCCCAAGAGAAATTGAAGAAGGCAAAGAGGAGACGCCCGGCACGGAAAGAACGGAAAAGCATATCAGCCCTTGATATTTTGGCCTCATCTTCAGAGCATGTTGCTATGGACCCGTGAGGGTCATGCATGCCAATTTTGGGCCTATTTCGGCAACTTTTTGTTTTTTGGCATTTTTTGGGTTTTTGGTCGAAAACTCATAATTTCGCCATTTCAGTTTGAGGAGTTTTAAAGGGAGGAGGATGATACCGATGGATGCCATAATTCTATGAGCAGGTCCCCAGCGATTTTCAGAGCATTTGGAGATCATTCGCCCCCTCAAATTGGCGAAAAATGCTCGCTTTTTGCACATTCTGCCCCTCATATCAGCAGTCTGCTATTTCCTGGTTTTTTACACACAGGTACAGTTTTGGAGGACTTCCAGGCCTTAGATTGAGATGATATCAGTTGTGTTGGAAAGTAGAGACAGAGAGCTTTTCAACAAGCCATCATGAGCCTCATTTTGACACCGGGAAGGCTGCCATTTGTCTCCAGCAAGTCAAGGGACCTTTTTCTGATGTAAATTTGAAGTATTTTTGCAATTTTTGAACTCCAAAAATCTGCTTTTTCCAAATGTGCGTTTAGCTATTTTTGCACTTGGAAAATGTTACAAAGTCAATATAATTTCCGTTTTTAGCATTTTTTTAGATATTTTATGGGATATTTTGTGCCTTGGGCTTTGCAAAGCCTCAAGGACAAGTTTAGATATTTTGACTTGGCCAATGGGATAGCTAGTTGCTCCATGAGGTTTTCGTCCCTCAAGCCTATTTATTCCACAAGGCTTCATTGTAAAACAGAGGCTGAACTTGAGAGAAGAATGAATAAATTGGTCATATGAGCTTTGAGGAACATACTTATGTTATGATTTTTGGACTGCCTCTTGGATGCTTTTGAGGAATGATGAAGGATTGTTGATGGATTCCATGACATGGTAGAATGGTATAGTTTTTCTTGCTTTGTTGTTGTCTTCTAGTTTTCATTCATAATACATGCTTCTTGCTGCTATAGATCAGTAGAGATTAGTTTTGAGATATGCCCATGGAGGCACCTCAAAATTCCTGAATCTTCATAGCTTGATGTTTTCTTCTTCCTTAGTTATGCTAAAGAATTCTTAACTGCTCTTTAGTAACTTAAGAATAATGTTTGCTAGTTTTATTTACAAGTTCTATGCATGTTGAGTAGGATGTATGGTGTGCCCTGCCTACCTATAAGCTGTCCATAGTTCTGTCCATAAAACTTTCTCTTTGACTGATTAGTTGATCATCTTGTTGAACCAAGGAGGCCTAGTCCCGATCTAGCCCTTTGCCTAAAAATATGAAAGCTTGTTTGTCAAAGTGCCCAATGACTTAGAGACTATGTTTAGGCGTTCCGGCATAGTTTAGCTATTTTTGCACTGTCTCTAGGAGCGACAACATATTTCTGGCGCCATTTCTGGGGACGAAGTTAAGAAAATTAGAATCCCTAGGCCTCGAAAAAACCTATTCACTCTCTAAGTAGGTGAGCACAGAGAGTTGAGAGTTGTAGATCCCTCACCTTGGCGACTCCACTGTTGTTATTATATAATTTTATTTGCAGTCCTGGCTCCTCGAAAGCCACACCTGAGGTCAGATACGTCTTGGCCAAAGACACCTTCTGTGTCTGACCTTGAAAATATCATACATAGAAAGAACTGGAAGGAAAGAAAATCAGTCCGCTCTGAAATCCCCGAATTTTCTATTGAAGACTTTCCATCCTCTTCTTCTCAAGAATCTCAAGTGCCAAATCCCGACTTCACTGTGGGAGATACTGATTACTACTATTCGGATAGTCCACCCCGAGGAGGTGTCCAATTTAAAGACAATATTCATCCTACTCCTGAGGTTGAAGAGGTTAAGGAAGTCACCGAAGTAGCTGCTGTTAATAGACCATTGTTCCCCTCAACACCCCAAGCTGCAGTCGAGTATATTCCTATTGTTATTCATACTCCACTTCCACCTCCTCCTCCTCCTCTTACTCATCAAACTATTGCGCTACCTCCACCCCCTCTAATGGAAAATGTTCCAGGTTTCTTGCTAAATAAATATGCTCCTCTGGCATTATCCCAGGTGTTGAATGATATGCCCCAAGATTATCTGAATATCTTGCCCAGATTCAATGGGGAAAATGAGACTGATGCTCAAAAACATCTTGAGACTTTCTGCTCTTTTGCAGAGAACTTTAATGTTGAACATTTAGATGTGGTCTTAAGACTGTTTGTGCAATCTCTTGATGGTGAAGCTCGAAAATGGTTTAAGACTTTGGCAGGTTGTTCTATTACCACTTGGGATAATATGGAAGATACTTTTCTCAGAAAATGGGGGGAAAAGAAAGATCATGGACAATGTCTTACTGAGTTTAATACACTCAAGAAAATACATAATGAAGGGGTGTCAGAATTTATTAAGAGATTTAATATTGTGTTTTGAGCCTTCCTGTTGAAATGAAACCTCATCAAACTGCTGCTAAAGTTGTTTTTGTAGCAGCTTTTGATTCAGAATTCGGTTTCTCTCTCAGAGAAAGAAAACCTGCTACTATGGACGATGCCCAGTCAGATGCACTAGAGTTGGAAGAAAAATTTGCCTCCACTGGAAAATCAAAGGGAAGATCTGAAAAAGATACTAGAAGAAGAAGCAAAGAGGAGGTGTCCACCTCTTATCAAGACAGAGACCCAACCAATGACAGAATTGAAGAAATGAGAAAAATGATTAAAAACCTTTCTAGTAAACTGGTCAAGCTTGAATTGGAGGCCAAGAATTCAGCTTTCAATAATTTCCACAATGCTCCAAACAGAGGTTTCAATCCTCAGTATAGGAAACCACCCCTCCAAATATTTCCAAGGGAAACAAAGGAGCAACAAGATCAGGTACCACACCCTTTGTACCTGGAAGGGCCAGTAGATGATTCTACTGAAGACACTGCCTATGGACTGGAGGATGCAAATCTTGCCTTTTCAAATAGTGATGGAGAAGAATACCCTTTGCAAGGAAATTATGGAGCTGAGTGCTCATTGCAAGAAGAAGAAAAGACCAGAGACACAGAAGAAGCAGAAATTGATCATTATTGTAAACAATTTGATGATTTCATGCAAGCACATTTCAATAGAAGATATGATCTCAGATCTTCTAGGAAGAGGACTCGTACTCAAGAGCAAGAAGAAGAGCTACCCTAGAAGGAAGCACCTACTCAGGAGGAGTCAACAATGCAGAAAGCCACAGACAAAGGTAAGGGACCTCTAAACAAACCTTTGCAATCCAGTGATCAAATTCCTTCCTCTTCAAAAGCATTCATTCCCCCTAATGTCAAGTCTGTGTATAAAGAAGTCAAGTCCCCAGCTGAAAATAAAGAGTCAAAAGAGGTTGTGATAGAAAAGTCCCCTCCTACTTTCAGTCTGCAAAAGGAACTTGAAAAGGTCAAAATCCCAGTCCCCTTGACTGAACTGTTGAAACAGCCAGCATATCAATCTCAAGTCACCTCTTTCATGCTCCCTCCAGAAGCACCAATCATCCCAGATAGTCTCAACCTTCAAGAAGAAAGACCCATGGTAGTGTTTGGCCCACATGTTGAGGAGATAGATCCCTCTACTCCTCCCTTATATGTGTCTCTAATGATCCATGACCTGCTATTACATAACTGCATGTTAGATTCTGGAGCTTCCCATAATCTTCTTCCTCTGTCAGTCATGGAACAACTAGGTTTACAAATCACACGTCCATATAAAGACCTCTATTTATTTGATTCCAAAAGAGTTAAATTCTTGGGGATGATCAAGGATTTGGTGATCAATTTGGCCCAAATCCCAGCAAAAAGTGCGGTCATGGATATTGTGGTGGCTGACATCCCAGCTCGCTTTGGCATGTTGTTGTCAAGGTCCTGGGGAAAAAAAATTGGTGGGTCAATCAAGTTAGATTTAACATATGCCACTATCCCAGTTTTTGATAGCCAAGAGAGGAGGTTGTACAGGGAGACTAGATTTTTCAAGATGGTGACTAAGGCTGACAACTCTGTAAATTCACCAGTCTACAGTAAAGAAGGAGACTTCTCATGCTTGATGCTAGAAGAAGACCAAGATTTCACTCATGAACCATCCTTCTGTCAGATCAAGACTGAGCAGCCCTCAGAGAGCCATGAAGCAGGAATCTGGACACTTCATTTTGATGGAGAAAATTCAAGAGAAGGTAATGGAGCTGGAATATTGTTGATTTCTCCTACAGGAAGGTGGGTTCCATTGTCCTTCAAGCTAGAATATGGAGCCACTAATAATGTGGCTGAATATGAAGCACTTCTGTTAGGATTGAAGGCAGCCAGGAATATGAACATACAAAGCTTAAAAGTTCTGGGAGATTCAGAACTGGTGGTCAGACAAGTCAGGAATCAGTGTCAGACCAAACATCCTAGGCTAAGGGCTTATAGGAATGAAGTTTGGGACATGGTAGAAAATTTCTTCTTGGCATTCAATATCCAGTTCATGCCCCGAGAACAGAATAGGATGGTTGATTCCCTTGCTATAGCTGCGAGTACATTTCGACCACCTCAGAACCCTCTTTTAAGGTATGAAGTTGAGGTGCGTTATCGGCCTTCAATCCCAGATAACATCAAACACTGGCAGGTATTTGAAGATGAAGAAAAGATGAAGAGATTCCTGGAAACAATGGGAGAATTCTCCAATATGGAGATTGATGCTGATGAAGAAGAGGTTGAGTCTGAAAATACTTCAGAAAGAAATTGGGAGGAGAAAGTGGCAGGTAATAAAGTGCTACAATTGAAGTGAAACGTGATACCTAGAGGGATGGTGCCTCTAGAAAGATTATTTGACAAGAATGATGTCTCATTGCAGCTGAGCAAAGTGGTAGAAGAAAATCAGGTAGAAGACCTGAATCTGGGTACTGATGCTGACCCCAAAATTGTAAGATTGTCCAAGAGGGTCCCAGAAGAATATAAAAAGCTATACCATAAATTATTTCAGTCTTACAAGGATGTGTTTGCATGGTCCTATCAGGACTTAAAAACTTTCGACATCAGTATAATGCAGCACAAAATCCCACTAAAGGGAGATGCAAAGCCTCATAAGCAGAAGCTCAGACAAATAAATCCCTTGCTACTTCCTTCTATTGAGAAGGAAATCAAGAAGCTGTTAAAGGCCAAAATAATTGTGCCATTGAGGTACTCTGAATGGGTGGAAAACTTAGTCCCTGTCCGGAATAAGAATGGGGAAATAAGGCTGTGTGTGGATTTTATAAATCTAAACAGAGCATCCTTAAAGGATAATTATCCACTGCCTAAGATGGATCACATCCTGCAGAAGGTGGTTGGAGCCTCTAGGATGTCAATGATGGATGGATTCTCCGGTTATAACCAGGTGGCTGTATTTCCAGAAGATCAAAAGAAGACCGCTTTCACCACACCATGGGGTACATTTATGTATGCCAGGATGCCTTTTGGATTGATTAATACTGGGGCCACTTTTCAGAGGGCCATGGAAATCTCTTTTGTTGGGGAGCAGGATAAATTCTTGGTGGTCTACCTCGATGATACCACTGTATTTTCAAAGAATGATACTGAGCACATTGAGCATCTACGTAGAACCTTTGAGAAATGCAGAAGGTACGGTCTCTCTCTAAACCCTCAGAAGTCTTTGTTTGCATTAGAAGAGGGTAAAATTTTGGGACACATTGTGACTAAAGATGGGGTGAAAATAGACCCTAAGAGGGTAGAGGTTATAAATGGTATTTCTTTCCCCAGAAATAAGAAAGAGGTGCAGGTATTCCTTGGGTGCATTAATTTCCTAAGAAGGTTTATTCCTAACTATGCTGAGATAGTTAGGCATATAACAGACATGCTCAAGAAGAATAATGAAGTAAAGTGGTCACAGGAATCACGAGAGGCATTTACCAGGATAAAAAATGCTTTTGCAGAAGTTCCTATGCTAGCTGGGCCAAATTATGACAAACCTTTTATGATATTTTCGTTTGCATCACCTCATACAGTGGCTGGAGTTTTATTGCAGAAAAATGTAGAAGGATATGAGCAGCCTATTACCTTTTTCAGTCAGGTGCTTCGTGATGCAGAATTAAAGTACAACATATTAGAAAAGCAAGCATACGCCCTAGTGAAGTCCCTCAAAGCATTCCGCGTATATATCTTACAGTCCCATATCACTGCATTTGTGCCTATAGCTGATGTAAAAGATATTCTTATTCAGGGGGACAGTGAAGGAAAAAGGGGGAAGTGGATTTCCAAGATACATGAGTATGAATTAGACATCCGCCCTACTAAGCTGATCAAAGGACAGGGGCTTGCCAAAATCTTATCTGAATCAAACCATCAAGCTTTGGGTATAAAATTTTCCACAGTAGAAAATGGGGAATCTGAAGAGAAATAAGAGTGACATGGAATTGGAGTATCTACTCCAGAAACACATATAAAGTACCTCACCAGTCAGTGGTATAAAGAGATAGTAGAATATCTCCTTACACTCAGCTGCCCTCCAAGTTGTGATAAAGCAAAATATAGAGCATTAAGGTTGAAATCACAGAAATATACAGTTGCTAGTGGCCAGCTATATTGGCGAGATCCTTCAGGCATCCTACTCCTGTGCCTCACAGAGGATGAAGTAGAGAGTATAATGGCGGAATTTCATGAAGGAATCTGTGGAGGTCATTACAGCTGGAGGGCCACTGCTCACAAAATAATGAAGGCCGGTTTCTATTGGCCCAAACTATTTGGAGATGTTTTTGCGTGGGTCAGAGCTTGTGAGAAGTGCAAAAAGTTTGCTGAAAGACAGAAGTTGGCAGCTCTGCCTTTGATTCTCGTTCATGTGAATGAACCATTTCAGCAGTGGGGAATAGATTTTATAGGAGAGATACACCCGCCCTCAAGTGGACAGCATAAATGGATATTAACGGCCACAGATTATTTCATAAAATGGGTGGAAGCCATACCTGCAAGGAATGCTACTGATGCTGTGATAATAAAATTCATGGAAGAAAATATCGTATATCCAGTTTTGGTTGCCCTGCCAGAATAGTGACTAATAATGCACAAGCTTTCAAGTCTGTGAAGTTTGTAAGTTTCTGTCAGCAGTATAACATCACACTGAGCCACTCAACAGTCTATTATCCACAGGGAAATGGCTTGGTAGAGTCTTCCAACAAAACTCTAGTGAGGGCCCTGAAGAAGACTATTAATGAAAATCAGAAAAATTGGGATTCCCAATTGAAATTTGCTTTGTGGGGTAATAGAATTACCAGCAAGAGAGCAACTAGGAAATCCCCATATGAATTAGTAAATGGGAGGGCAGTAGTATTTCCTATTCAATTAGCCCTACTAGTAGCTTGATTCATGCAGGAAAGTCAAGAAGAGCATGATGATATGATCAGGAGAATAAACCAGCTGGTGGAATTGGAAGAAACATGCAATCAAGTGAATTCAAGGCTAACTGAATATCAGGAGAAGATGAAATACCTGTTCGATCAGCATGCCAAGGACAGAAAGTTTCAGATTGGTGATTTGGTGCTTAGATGGGATATCCGAAGAGCTGAAAAGGGAAAACATGGTAAATTCGATCCTCTTTGGTTCGGGCCTTTCAAAATTGTGGATAAAGGAGACAACAACACTTTCAAGTTGGAGAATTTACAGGGGGAATTTCTTGACTCCCCTGTAAATGGTCAGTTTCTTAAACCCTATTTCCAGTTCTGATTCATGCAGAGAGAGCCTAATGTACCATATTGTATATAAATTTTTGCTTTGTCTTTATTGGATAACATGGGGCTCTGTTTAAATTTCTGAAAAGTAAGAAGTGCTGAAAAGCAGTGGCTGCATAGAAGATGATCGGGAAGGTCTGTGAAGTTCTCGACACGTCCAGGGAGGAACGTGCCGTCCCTAGGTGGAGCCAATGTTGATCATAATCAGCTTCCTATTAAATTTTCGCAGGCAATCTGGTTTAAATCACTCAACCCCCTCGTCCTACCTTCCAAAGAGCTTTATCTACCTATTGCTGCCTTCCCTGCCCCAAAATTACATTCTAAAAGGCCGCAAAACACATATGTGAAAATATTCAAGGCTTAGCCCCTTTCCCGCCAGCCCTTTAAACCACTTCCCCCATACGCCCAAGCACTAAGACCAGGCGCTTAAGCCTTTAGCGCCAATCGCAATCGGAGTGTCGGGCGAGTGCATTTCCTTTGTTACCACCGAAAAACTCCAATGCGATTGTATTTTGTTGTTAATTCCTCCGCTGTTTTCTCCATCGTTGATCTACCATGTAGATTGGACGGCCCGCGCAAATCGCAAATCATCGCAATCGCAAAAAACTCTGCGCTATCCCTTGGTTTCCCCCCCCGATTGCAATCTCCGATCTAACCCGCACCGTCGATCTGTGACTCCGATCCGACGGTGGAGCGCTAATCGTACTCCCTGCCCCAATCGCAATCGCAACATTTACGTGAAGCCCCCCCGATCGGTCCATAGCAAATGTTTGTGAGGTGATTGATCGCATCGTAACTCCCCTCTGATTGATCGCATCGTGTTTTCCCTATTGCGATTGTGATTAGTCCCCACTCCCGTCTCCGACTGCGATTTGCGATTCCATATGGGTCCCACCTCATACGCACTTCCATTATATTTCATGCATTTCCTTTGTATTTCCTCTGCAGCCCGAATCTTCATATTTTTCATTAAAGTCTTATGTTTCATATGTATTCCCCTAAGGTTCATAAGTCATTTCACGGGTCAGTCTCCACCGCCGCACTATCTTTCCTCCGCCCTCCATAGCCGTTCTCCCTATGCATAGTTTTCATAACCAAGTTTGCGGGTTTTGTAGGATTACAACGATAGAAAATTGCCATTATTCATAGCCTCCATTTCAGAAGTCGAGAACGCATCAAAGGACCATCTTTTAGAGGAAAAATTTATGAGGGAAAATCCAGGAAGCTGTTACGGCACGACTTTCATTAAAGAAGCCAAGATTAAAATCTGTCAAACTCCCCAGAGCCATTCAAAGCACAGATTTTCGTAGATGGAGACATTAATGTCGTGGCAAAGAGTATCAGTGAAAGATCGAGGATTTCAGCGTCCATCATTAAAGATTCTAAGACCTAATCCATGGTCTAGAATATAAAGATACCAGATCAAAGATATCCCGGATCACACAGAGGGTACAGTGCACAAGAAACCATACCCTCCAGGTTTTATTTCAGCTGAATTTCCTTTCAAGAAAGGACATAATGTTTATGTGATTTCACTTCTATGCCATGTCCCTGAGGAGATTTTCACCCATCGCATTTATTTCAGAAAGCCGACGGCAGAGTACATACAGCACAACATAGTCATTCAACAGTATGAGCACAAATGTTTCCGCCATTTTGTCTTAATGAGGAAAATTAAATGTTTTTCACCTACTTCTTTTATTAGGATTCTTCTTCTTCTATAAATGGCCCTAAGAACAGATTATTGAGGGTTCCAAATTTTATCAGAAAACTATGCAGTGAAAGGCTTTTTGTATACATTTTGTAAAGCTCTTGTATGAAGGCTCAGAGCCCATAGGGTCTCAGTGAGGACGAGTTCTATCTATTAAATAGGATTCTGGTCTTTGGTATTTCACAGTGTGTAACCCTTTCTCTTATGTGTTATATTAATAGATCATTTCATTTCATCCATCTTTCTTGTATCATGTTTTGGAATGTGAGTGGCTCACTAATTTTGGTATGGATTCATCCTAGTTGATGCCCATGCTCGGATCAGTCAAGCACTTTAAATATGGCTCATGCATGATATTTCGTTCCATTACTCATCTAAACCGTATTTCTGCTATATTAGTTGCTTTGGGAGGGTGTTTTTAAAACGCTATTATCATGTATGGATTCTTAGATTGGTAAGCCCATGCATGGTGGTATTGTGTATCTGGATATCAGCTCAATGTTGACTAATATATTCTCAACATTTCTTTCATTACATACACCTTCTGATAATTGATATCTGTGACATATTACTTGAATTGGCCCACTTTGCAGTAAACTGTCTATGAATTGTCTGTTGCTTTCATATTAGATTTATGCACTTTGCCTCTGCAGTATCCCTTTCTCTGTGTCAGTTTCTGAGGGTCTTGGTCCCATTCTAGTTTATTTCCCTGTTTACAGGAGACAGCATGTGAGCTGAAGTTGACAACTTCATACATTATATTATACGCTCCTTGCTATGCTAAGATGTCCTAGGCACTGGTCTATCACAACTCTAGGCTGTCTCTAGGAGCGACAACAGTTCCCAAGGAGGGAGTGTGTTTCAATTATTTTGAGATGGATGTGAATAAGATTGAAATTGTGAAGTAGGTCCTTGCATCATATAAAGTTGACTAGGTTGCCATGGTCTTCTTTGAGCTACATAACATAACTTCTGTGGTGATTGACTTGCTCCATTGTCTTCTTGGTAAACTTCCTTAAACCTTGGTGATGATGAACAATATTTAGTAGCATATGATTCTACATGGATAACACAAATATCATCATCTTATTTTTGCTAATTTTGCATTCTTAACATTTCTACTTGTTCACTTAGATTGCTAAGAATTTATGTTTTAAATTTATCTAGAAAATTTCCAAGTTCATCTTGACTTACCAATGTTGATGTTGATTTACTTACTCTTGCCCTTCCTCTTAATATTTGCATGCATGTTTCAAAAAAAATTCCAAATGATAATTGGTATACATCTCCCTTACTCATAAAATCAAGGAGATCAATCCACTCATCCCTAATTATTCTATGTAAGAGGGTTTTTAGTGTATCAAATCCTAAATGATGTAATTTTTTCTTCTTAACTTTATACATGAACTTCTCTATTAGATCTTCAAGGCTCTCATCTTGTTTTTTATTCATTCTAAATATTTATTATTTAAGATCATGATCTTTATATTTTTCTAGAAATATATTTTGCATATCATTCCATGATCTTATTGAATTAGTACCTAAACTCATGAACCATTTAAGAGCTCTATCCTTCAATGTTGCAGGAAACAATCTCAAATTTTGAGTGCTTAATAAATAGCCATAAGATCTACAAAGTATTTCAAATTCAAAGAGAAAGGTTTTCAGATCCTCTGACCTCATACCATGGAAGTTGGGAAGGAAAGATGGAGGGATCTTCTTCATATGCACACTGACATCAATATCTTGAATGAGAAATCCAAGAGGATCTTCTTCATTATCATCATCTCCATCAATTTTTTCTACCTTTTCTACTATATCTTCTTCTTCAACGTATAAAAGTTGATGGCGATGTGGTTCTTATTGCACCACATGATCAAATGGTGGGGGGGGGTTGGTGTTGGAGAAGCATTTTTTTTTTTTTTTTTTTGAATAAGAATGCTAATGAAATGCAATTTTCTGTTTTTGAAATGAAATATGTCTAATGAATTTTTTTTGTTTTTGCATAAAGTAAAAGAAATGAATCAACTAGGTGACGCAACAAAATTGAAAGTCACCCTGAGGAGAGATGGTCACTGTAGTCGTGGCTCTGTCAGTGTTTCTCTTTAGTTCACTTGTTTTACCTCCACGTGGTCTTCTAAATTTTTCTCTATATTTATTTATCAAATTCGAGGAATTTGATAAATAAACTTTATCAACAGCCTTTGACAAATTAAATATATATCTCGACTCTATATTATACCGCCAACCCTTATAACCTTAACACTCTAGTATTATGTCAATTATCCGCCAATATTTTTATTAACCAACTTTATTATGTTCCAGCCCCACACATACTATTGGCGAAATTCAACAAAACGCGTACACTGTACCCTGGGTTATCCTTTGCGCATCTCCATCAACCGACCACCGTCCGATGACATCCCCCCAGATTGACGGTCTCCGACAATATTGCTCAATCTCCTTGGTCAAATGTTAACACACAATGGCGCACATCAGAAGGTGGTTTTGGACTTCCGTCCTGTGCCACGTGTTGAAGGCTCTATGGAATCGCTCGTTGTTGGAAAATGTCGCTCACTCCCGAAAAGCGGTGCGATATGAGCAGGGTGGTTTCGTCAACTCGCTCGCGGTTCGGAAACAGTGCTTGACCTCGGGTTAATGCCTTCGTCCTATACTCTCTGGTTGTTAACTCAGGTGCCGATCTCGGTTCAGGATTTAATTAACCATGGGCAATCTATTCTTCTTATAGTGGAGTCCTCACAACCTCAGAATAGAGTTTATCGACCACCATTTACACAGACCTCGCCCACACACGGAATTTCTCCACTTACCCGGATAATTCGAGAGAAGGAAATGGACAGAGAATTTCAGAGGTTTCGTGGTGACTTGATTCACCAAATTCTGCACACAATATCGATTCAATTCAAATTGAAAATCAACGAGCACTGGATTTTATTCAACAGGAAACGATTGCTCAACACACGGATTTTATTGCAGAATCTCCTCCTTTCCTCCCCCTTCTAATACATCCGAGGGATTACATTTATATACATAAACACTTGTCTGTTCGGTTCCTCTGCGAGGACCGTTTAGGAAAACCAAAAGCCTAATTACAATTATTCAATTAACTGAAAGAAGACAGATAGATCGAATCCAAACCTATTCGACTTCTATGGACTCTAACTAGTCTAAATGAAACAGTGAGCTGAGGTATTGACACCTAGCTGTTACAATTCGATGAATTCGAACCCTACTAGCCACAACATGTGGACAAAACCTCCTACATTGTTGGCTAGTGTCTAATGCTCCTACATCAATAGGGAAGAAAATAATGCATACTTTGACACCTCCCTAGCGACGGCGCCAAAAAGTGATGACCCTTAGTATTGCAACAAGAATGATAACTCGCAAGGCTACCAACTTTAATTATCAACCCGAGGTTCTTACAAACTTAAGAGGTATCAGCACTATAAAGGTATCCTTAGAAAATAGAGATATGTCGGTAAATCAGTCTGTTCCAATGTAGTTTCCAACAGTTTTAAGCAAATTCGAATTCGCGAGAGATGAAAAATAGTTCACTGTTATAAAATCAAACAACCGAAATACACTATTTTAATTATGTGCCCACTCCAAAATTACTACAAGGAGGGTCCACAGGTTTTATTGCCTTGGGACGTAGTTAATCCGCTTCAGGAATACTTCCAGGGAGGGATGAGCTACTTCAGAAATCCCTGCGCAGGTCCTGGTAAGAGAAGGTATGTTGCAGAGTTATTATTGGCTGCAGAGTTTGCACAAAGATATAACCACCGCAGAGATCACCATATGTAATAAATGTATCTCCACCGGGGAGAGATATCACCATAGTTGTTTGAAGAAATGCTTCAACACTAAAGAGAGATATCACGCAGAGGTCACCGTGGAAATTAGGGTTGAAATTCTTTGCCACTGAAGAGGGATATAGCACATATGGCCACAGAGATGTATTAGAACACGACAGGGATTATCAACCATTCATACATAGAATATATGGGCCGGCAAGTAACCATAGATACCATCGCAAAGACGATCCACACAAATGATATGTGTGATGAATATCAACGAGGAAGTATGACCACAAAGACTTAGTAGAGCGAGCTTCAGAAGCCACAAAGTGTATATATGCCACCTTAGCAGTTATATAAGAGTGACACAGAATGCGACTTTCGTATGTTATATAAGCCAAATTACAATTAAACTATTGATTTCTTATAATATCTTAATTATTTTTTTTATCCATGAATTATATATATGTGTGAGGGTAAATTGCAATTTTTTTTTGCATTATATGAATTTTTAACGTACTCATGTTATTTAGTATTAATATTTACTAATACAACAACATTAAAAATATTAATGTGGTTGATATAATTGGTTGGTAGAAAGTCATTTGGCATAAATCTATTTTTTTAAAATTATTAAAAGTAATGGACCATTTTGCTAAATAAAATTTTCTTATATATAAATGAATGTTCTAAATATAATGAGGAACTTTATCATGGAAGAACTTATTAAAATTGGAATAATCTCAAATCTCTTTGGAAATAGTCAATGCAACCTAACAAACTTTGTAACACATTACAATCCTTGATAAATATTCAGACTAAACATATGATGAGCATATTCCCTTAAAAATCAATCTAGGCAGTAAATAAAAAAAATAAAAAAAATTCAACAGATTTTCATCCACCTTAAGTTAAAATAAAAAACCTTCCTTAATAAATTCTCATGAACTCTGAGAACAAATCTTTAAGGTACTTCCACATAACCAAAAAAACAAAACAAAAAAACAAACAACTATCAACATAACTAACATTACATGAATTGAATTTAACCTACTTCCACATAACTAACAAAGAGACTATCCACATAACCAACAACAAATGATACATACACTTTGTGGACTTGAGTATTAATGGTCATATGTAAACATACCAATCTTGCTGAAATGTTAGGAAAGTATAACGAATCAAAGGGACAAGGGTGATTTAGGAAGACCGACAAACATTAAATACAATGGATTGTGGAATATACATCATTCATCTAAGACATCTCAATCAGTCATCATATATATTCCCAAATACACTACAATTTATTGTTTGGATACTTCATGGTTGCACGTTATGAAGTGTCAATGATATTAATGAGTATTAAAATGATGCAGAACAACCCATCAAATGACATTTGCACCCAATCAAAACCCAACAACACTTTTTACCCCTGTGCTTCTAAGCTTAATGCTACTGAACAAACTTCTTAAAACGAGTTCGGTGGTAGGCACTTGCTACCTCACAGCCCATCCTATACTTCTTATACCATGCTTCTAAGTTTAATGCTCTTTAACTAACTCCTCGGTATGGAGTCGTACCATGCTTCTAAGTTTAATGTTCCTTAGCTAACTCCTTGAAAATGAGTTCAATGGTTTCGAGTCTTTTGAAAATCTAGAGAAAGTACATTTATTGGAGGAAATGCAAAACGGTGGAAAGAACTTCCAATATAACTTAAAAATTTTAATGCTCTTTAACTAACTCCTTGGTATGGAGTCGTACCATGCCTCTAAGTTTAATGTTCCTTACCTAACTCCTTGAAAATGAGTTCAATGGTTTGGAATCTTTTGAAAATCTAGAGAAAGTTTATTTATTGGAGGAAATACAAAACGGTGGAAAGAACTTCAAATTTAACTTATAACTTATATTTTTAAGTTGAAAAACACTTGCATAATTTTGAATGGGCAATCAATATTTGTGAATTTATATGTCTATTAATGCACTGGAGCCATATATGTTAGTTAGATTTTGTATTTGGTTAAATTTAAAGGATAACATATACTGCTTTAATATATTAATAAAGTTATAGCTCCACAAATATAACCAAATAAATTTAGCAATCAATATTTTCTAGTTTATATATCCATTAATGCGGTTCGACTGTATATACCTACCACTAAATTATGTACTTGATTAAATTTGATAACAGACATAGGCGAGCCTTATTTCCATTACCATAGGCCCATAAATGCGCCCAGACAAGAAATGCCCGCTTTCAGATCAAAACTGTAAATCATCGTGTGGTGAGCATTCCATACCTAAGCGCATTTATGGGCCTATGGCAATGGAAATAAGGCTCGCCACAAACATATACAGTCCAACCGCATTAATAAGTCTTTACACTGAAAAAGATATATTGCCCATTCATCTCAACATATATCACAGTACCGTACAAGACAATTTGGGGGATCGTAGGGATCGTTAATATCGCACCATGTACCGAATTATCAATCCATTTATTGATGTGAGGACAAAATATTCAAGTCAATAGACATAACAAAGATGGTAAAAATAGAGAGAATCTATAGGGGAGGGATAAAATCCCAACGATAGCTATCCATAACTAAGTATCTAAACAACAGATAATTAGTTACAATTTATTTGCGATATGTTGGTATAGTTGGAGCAAGTTGATTACAGAACCATCATACTGTTAATGGTGGGAATGGAAGGAGATAAAATTAACGATAAGTTGAGTATTCAAATCATGAAAGAAATCAAGACAGCTTGCCGTGGATGGTGGAATTCATAGAATGGGGAAGACAAGTCCAAAATTAGAGCATACATTCGATACCCTTACAGGAGTGTGGCAGCCATGCCGACGACAAATGCTCTAGGCGAGACTGTGGTTTTAATTATGAGCCCCTGTTCCCTGTCCTGCCCCTCATACACGAACCTCCCCATTGCCTGCCATTGGCCTGCATGGTTTCTATTCTCGCGCTTTTGCCGCCTCATGCACATTAATCTCTCCCACTATCATTCTAACAACAAACCGCTTGCTCCATTTTCTCATCACCTAAAGTGACCACCATTTCTGTGGAGGTAAAAGCAAACACAGCTTCTTCTTCTTTTCTGATTCTTCAATGAAGAACGTTGCAGCTGCTGAGGGACTCGATGGTGAGAATGGCTCCAGTCTGCCCAAGGCCAAGAGATCTCGCAATTCTATTCGAAGGGACACTCCTCCCCGGAGGAGCTCCATTTACAGAGGGGTTACCAGGTATATCATGATGTTTTTTAAGGTTTTTTTTAATTGCAGAGGATTTTTTTAAGATTTTTTTTTAATTTAGAGGAATTAGCAACTAGCTAGTTTTATACTGATTGTGATTTTAACCATTATCATTCTAAACTTCTACGTTTTGAATTTAAGCTTGAACTTTTTTACATATAATACTTCATTTTCACACCATGACAAATTAAACTTTCTCTAAGACTTTCATTCCTTCATGATTATCTATAGCCAATTTCTGCCCTATTTTATTTTTACTTCTCAACAACTTTCTTCTATTCTCATACACTCGAATTAATGCATCTCAAGGCTCTATCTACAGAGCTGTAATTGGATCAAGGTTTTTCTTTTTATGGCCTCAGAACTATACCATTTTCAAGGATAATGGGGATTTCCAGTATTTATAGACCAGGCACAAATTTAAATGGTGATTGTTAGGTTTTGTATATTCAGTCGGGGAAATGTATGATAGTTTTCTGAATATTTAGAGTATTGAAAATGTCTTTACTATTCTACTACTCAATTCATCCTTGGTAATTAAAAAAAGACATTTTTTTGTCATTATCAGGAACTAAAAAAAATAGTCTTTTTTTTCAGATGAGATGATACATGTTTTCGATAATAGATGGAATGCCCACTCAAAAGGTTTGGTTTAAAAAACTCTAGACACAGATTTTTACTCAATCTAGTAAAAATTATTATATAAATATTAATTTTTTCCAATAATAAATAAATACGATAACCATTCAAAATATGAGAGGTTTCAAAAACTCTGAACACGGTAAATTCCGGAAGGCCATTGCTCAATCCAAAAGAAATTGTTATATAGATGTAGATTACAGCATCGATTTGGCCAAAACAATATCAAGTAGATTACAAAATTTGTTTGTCCCACAGAAATACAGTGATTAGCTCACAATGAAACGCTTGACAAAATAAAACCATCAGCCTCACAGCAAGACAGATTCCCAGCTACCAAATGTAGGGAAACATTAAAGATTCTAAAATGATTTTCTTTTACTGTGAAGTATTTCATTATGTGTAAATGTTCCTTTATTGCACCGCACACAAAGTAAGTTCCTTAAATGCACCACATTGAAGTAAGTGTTTTACAGCCTGGTTGGCTGTGATGTGTAAAGGTTCCTTAATTGCACCAATGGATGGTAGGTGCTTTAAATTTGGCATAGTTAATGTGCATCAGTATATCTGTCTTCTTTGTTTTTAATCCAATAGTCTTGAGTGCGATTTTTTGAAGGCTTTTAGGGTGATTTTTTATTGTGTAATTTCTTTAAATTCCCTCAGGAATTTGTTGAAAAGAGAAATTTGATTGTTAACTTTGCACAATCGAAGTGCCCTAAAGGTTTTTGAGAGTACTGAATCCATAAATAGAGTCAAAAAACCAGTTTGAATAACAAAAACCAAGATTTTACCTCAAAAGTTTTCACCGGATTCAGAAACTTCAAAAAGTTGCACTAAAGACAACTCCATTTTTAATATCTAATTTATCGTATTATAATTATAGTAACAATTAAAATTTAAGATTTATTTATTACATTTAAATGCTTACTACATACATACTTCCAGTTATATTAAAGAATATGAAACTTTGATTGTGAACAAATTAGTGTAGGTTAACTTATTGTGATTTTTTTTTGTTATTTAAATGTATAAATAAATTTAAAATTTTAACCAAACACGATATATTATTAATTTTAAAATATTTTTGTAAATAGTTAAATTATGTTTTTTATTATTTAAATATATTTTAAAATGTGTAAATGATTTTTTTTAATTCAAAATTTAAAATTAATTATACAACTAAAATCTATAATTTAAAAAATATATTAATTTTAAAAAATATTAAAAAAAAACCTAAATATCTAATAATTAAACTATCCTTTAAAATTGAATTATTTGTCTAAATAAAATTAAAACAAAAAACATCATCCCCTTAAATATTTTAAAAATAATAATAATAAATTAAATTATTATTTATTATAGTTATTGCTTTTAAAAATAAGATTATCTTTTTCTTAATATATTAATTATTTATTATAATTACCTCATCTTTTATTTATTAGTGTATTGATAATTACCTCATCTTTTGTTTATTAGTGTATTGATACATAATGTAGTAGTTTAAGATAAATTATATTTTTCTTTGCTTAAAATATTTACGGGAAAATGGATCATCTTGAATTATTAAAAAAATCCATATTTTTGAGATGAAGTTATATATAGATAACTTTATATTATATTAAATTTAGATAATGCAAATTGTACATTTTAATTGGATATTAATAAGGTAAAATTTAATTTGTGATAAAAAATTGAAGATATTGTTTTTATTTTTAATGAAAAATAACAATCTCATAAAAATTACTCAACTAAATTCTTAAATAAAATTACTAACTTATTAGATTTATGTAAAAAAATACAATTTTAAATTTAAAAAATATGAACAATATTAATAGAGAAATTAGAATGATGCAAAATTTAGAATGTAAAATGAGATTATTATTACAGGATTTTTCTAATTGCTAATATATTTTTCTAATGATTAATATTTTTTTATGGCTAATTTTTTTTTGCATTTAACATAGTTTTTTTTTTATATTTATATTAAATGAGAATATTTTTATTTATTTGGTCTTGATATGAACCATGTTAGATGTTTCTAAAAGTACAGTCAAAATTTTCAGTTATGTGATGCATTCATATTATTTATTCATTAAGATTGATTAGTTTTTTTATCTTCTTCTTCTGAAGATGAATTACATTAAATGGTTCGAAATGTTTATCAAATCCTAATAATGTAATTAATCCAAACAACATTCATCTACATTATGAATCACAAAAGTCCTAAATCAAATAAAACAAAAAATTAATAAATTTTATTTGATAATTTGCTATTGAAAAATCTTTTAAATTTTAAAAACAAAACCATTAGAGAACGAGAGTTTTAGGTTCTTTGAGAGCTTTAAGTGCATTTTGATCATTTTGATTAATTATTATTAAAATTATAAATACATATAAGTTTCCATTAATGATTCCACCAGGTACCTTCATAAATGTTGTGGCAGGATGACAATGTGCAGTTGATGTTTCAGATGGACCACACTGGTGCATCAATGTCAGAAACTTGTTATGTTAGAGGTTCAAACAACCACAAAAAAATACTTACCTACCTATCGTGTTCATGTGCAGGCACAGATGGACAGGCCGGTATGAAGCTCATCTATGGGACAAGTATTGCTGGAATCAATCACAGAGCAAGAAGGGCCGACAAGGTGATAATGAACGATACTTTGAACTATATAATGCTCATTATTATTTCAGTTAAGAGTAAAGAATAAACCAGTAAGCCTTCCCCTGCCCATACATACAAAATTAAAGGCACTATTCAAGAAATCCTTCCCTGGAAAGCTTTAACCAATTAAATTCTGACTCATTTGCTAAAGCAACTGTGACCTTCCGATTTATGGAAATGTCTCTCCTGCTTCAATTTTCTTTTCCAAAACTTCAGAACTATGGAAATGTCTTTTCTATTTCACTTTCTTTTTTTTCCAAGGCTTCATTCCTAGAGTTCTGATTTGTAATTTTTAACGCATTATTTTGCGTGCATGGGTTAACCAAATCATGGACCTGGTACAATTGCAGTTTATCTAGGTATGTTCCTTAAGCCTTATACCTTGCTATATACTAACCAAATTCAGGAGGCACCTTGTTATAAAATACTGAAACGTCGTTGAGTTTTGTGTGTTACAGGAGCATATGATGACGAGGAAGCTGCAGCGCACGCGTACGATCTTGCTGCTCTGAAATATTGGGGACAAGAGACTGTTCTCAATTTTCCAGTGAGACTAATGATATTCCACAGATTGCTTGCTTGATTTTGATTAGAATAAACAAAAAAAAATCTATTTATGTTTTATGAATGTAGTTTGGCTAAAATTTATTGATTGGTTGTCACTTATTCCTCTTTTATACTTTGTCCTTCAAATTTAAAGAAGAGACCACTGGTTAGGGTTCACTATTCAGATCTTTAGTATTTTCATTTTTGTCCATCACCAGATCAGTACGTATACCAAAGAAGTGGAGGAAATGAAAGACCTCTCCAAGGAAGAGTACGTGGGTTCGCTGAGGAGGTACAATATGAAACAGCAATATTTATTTTGTGAAAATTTATGTTGAAGTTTAATTTGTTTTGTTTTTAAGTTTGGTAGATTATATTTTTTATTGTCTGATATATCATTTTAGCAGGGAATTAAATTGAATGGTGACTTCACACCAAAGTGTTTTAACAATGTATTTCATCACTATTTATTTAAAGTCCATAATTATATTTGAAATTTAAATTTTAAAAAAAAAATATTATACTTTAAAATAATATTATTATTTATTTAAAATCTTTTTTTTGGGAAAAACTCATAATGTTATAAGAATACCATTACCACTCTACAAATTTTATTATTAGATTTTATCCATTTCTAATTGAATCAAAGCTTTCTTAAATGGGCCAAATATTTAAAATATATGTACCAAATTGCCAAATAATTGAAGTATTTTGAATGCACCTATTAATAAACATATTTTTTCTTCCATGGAATTTGAATTTGAACGTTCGCTAACATCATAATTCCATTAATGAAAATCTTAATAGGAAGAGCAGCGGCTTCTCAAGAGGAGTTTCCAAGTACAGAGGAGTTGCAAGGTTGCAGCTCATCCGTTACCCTTTTCATTCTGCAAATTCTATAAGTTACAGAGTCAAACTGCCGGAAGCAGGGATTCATGATTTAAAAAAAAAAGGTTTAAATTTAGCGCCTGGGTTTTGCCAATAGATGCAATTTCTGAAACGTTCATGCTGTGTACTCTGAACATGACAGACATCATCATAACGGTCGTTGGGAAGCCAGAATTGGACGAGTCTTTGGTAATAAGTACCTGTATTTGGGGACTTACGGTGAGTATAATCATTCATTCTCAGTTACGAATTAAAGTATATCGTTTTTCCTTGAGACGAAAGTCTGGAAACATGATGATCTTTTATGTCAGTGTGCAGTCATGGTAAAATAAATTTTCATATTTATGGTAAATTTGGGAAATATTTTGGAATTTGAGAGAGAATAGCTTACTCTAAAAATTGAATTAGCTTTTATATATTTAAATTCTAGAATTGAATCTAATTAATCTGAACACTTATTTCATCAAACCCTAGTTAATAGTTTAGTATGATAAGTTGAGAAATTGATTTGCTTTATATAGTTGGTTTAAGTGTATTTTAGTCTTTGCCAAATTATATGTTGAAAGCATTTAGGTTTAGGTGTTAAAGCATCTGGATTTTAATTTTTTGTACAATTTTGATGTTAAGGGTTTTTATTTTTGTACAGTTTTAGTGTTAAGCATGCAGTCCTCTTGGTCTTGGTATTAAGGATTTTTATCTTTATACAATCTTGATATTAAGCATGTTAAGTATGAAGATTTTTGTACAATCTTGATGTTAAGTATCTCATTGTAAATGAATCATTTCAGATTTTAAGCATCTCATTGTGAGTAGATCAATTCCGACTTCATAATATCGAATAACAAACCTCATCATATTTACATACATCAGGTACCCAAGAAGAAGCAGCAGCTGCTTACGATATGGCCGCTATAGAATACCGAGGTTTGAACGCTGTAACGAATTTCGATCTGAGCCGTTACATAAAATGGCTGCGCCCTGGAGCTCAACCTGGCAGCGCAATTGCACCGGCTGATAAAGAATTAAATCTTCTTCCTTCCATTGATATTGGCAAAAGTAATAACAGTATTCATGAATATGAAGTACAAGAGCAAGAACAGAATCAGAGTGAGAATAAGGATCGGCAGGCTGTTTCGTCAAAAGTAATAGAGCAACCTCAACAATCTACAACGGGGCAGACGAGAAATGGAAATGGGCCAGCTTCTGCAACTCTGGGTTTGCTTTTGCAGTCATCAAAAATCAAAGAAATGCTCGAGAGATCAACCATGGTTGACACTTACGGCACCTCTGGCCCAGATCGTGCAGGGTTGGACTATAATTCGCAGTCAAAGCAGGCCGATACATCGGCTTATTCTGAAGATATGGATTCATTCTTTCAAGGTTCAGATTACATACTCAACCAAAACCTTGAAGAGTATATGCAGTCTCTTCTCTGCCCTTCCAACAATAATATGATGATGAATATGTTGCAAGGAAGTGCTGTGCCCAACAGCTATGACCAAATGCAACTTCAAAATATTTGCAGCAACACAGACTTGATGGACCATGAGTCTCTCATAGATTTAATGAGCTCCACTACCACCAATTCCTCTGGATCATCGGTAATACCTTTCGGAATGGATGTAGGATCTTCTTCTTCCTAGTATGAATTGAAATTGTTTGACATCTGATCTCTAGTACTTCAGCTGCTAGAAAATTTATCGACTTAACCTTTAGATATCACGATAGATCCACAGTAACCTAGATGGCTTGAAGATTAATTAGGTTTTGCTTCAAATTATTTGATTTGATTTTCCATATTTCAGAGACCTCCTCTCGATCTGTGTACTAATACAACATGAGAGATGGCTGAGAAATCAAAAAAATTCAAGTTGATTTTGTTATAAACACTTGATTATTGTAAGTTCCTCTTGGGAGTACGTTTTAGAGGCTTCCCTACCTAGAAGGTATGGTGGTCCTCAATTTGCATCATTAATTTTCGCTGATTTGGTATGAATGTATGGTTGTCCTCAATTTGCATCATTAATTTTCTATTTTCTCTGATAACCTGTAATGCATTAATGTTGGACTAGCCCACTTTTCCTTTAAAGGTGAATGGTCTAATTGACTGGATGTCATTTTCTCTGGTATGAGATTTATTTTAATATTATTTATTTCACTTGTAATGTATTAATGTTGGACTAGTTCACTTTTTCTTTAAAAGTGGATGGTCTAATTATTATTATTATTATTTAATTTTAAGGTCACAATCAAGTTAGACATCAAATTGGTGTATGAGTCACTCTTGTTTGTGATCAAATTTAATTACTAAATTTACAAAAACATAAATACTTTATCTTTCTAATTTTAAACCTGTAATCTCTTAAAAAGAAACACATACTAAC
This sequence comes from Pinus albicaulis, assembly GCA_034641835.2. Taxonomy (NCBI): domain Eukaryota; kingdom Viridiplantae; phylum Streptophyta; class Pinopsida; order Pinales; family Pinaceae; genus Pinus; species Pinus albicaulis. The sequence continues at coordinate 1,015,821,537 of CM076580.1, read as the reverse complement.
TAGATATCATTTCCAAAAATAAATAATTTAATTAACCCTTAATTCACTGGATGTCATTTTCATTTAGCTGTGATCTCATGCCATCGTTTAAAAATATCCATCAACGGATGATTTTATCTTTTGAATATGTGTGAATTATGGATTTGCATCGTTTTGGATATAGGTAATCAATTTTACAAGAGTATATATTTCTTCCAGCAACCCAACCCTTGGTCCCTCGGTAACTTCACTTTGATTTATTTTCCAACCCTTGGTAACGTCCGTATCACTTATTTTCTTATTTAGAAACTTGTTAAGTCATTATCCTTTTCTTACGTAGATATTATTTTGAAATATCTTACTTCACATTGTAAAAGAAATACAAAGTTTTTTCCATTTTTACATATAGATGAAATGAAAATAGGTTGCGTTATGATAAGGAAATCGTGGTTTTTATTTATATTTATAATTAATTATGATAAATTAATTAGTTGAATTAAATTTAAATAATATTAATTATTTAATTTATTTAGGATAAATATTAAGTTATTTAAAATGATTGATATTTAAGTAATAAAGGATATTAATATATGAAGAAGTTTGGTTTTTTTATTGATTATTTTTTATTAAGAGAGTTGTTAATTAAATTTTATGATAATGATGATGATTAGCATCCATCAAGATTTATATGGTTTATATAATCTTAAGAAGGTAAGAGATTACTTGGAATTTTTGAGCAATTTATTTTTATGATTGAAAATAGTAGGAGCACAATTCCAAGATCATCAAAATTAGTAATGTGAAAAATATTTTGAAAATTACATTGAATGTGTGTTTAAGTGAAAGTGGTTTTCATCTTTCCCTTAATGTGTATAAATTATGTTGTAGATTTGCAATTGCTCATGAATTTTTAATCAAAGACACAAAACTTTTAGACATGCAATAAAAAATCACACACATGCAACAAGATTTTTTTTTCACGAAAGCAATATGTTAAAAACCCCAATTCCTACTTGCATTAATCAAATGAATAGATATGTATTACAATTGTTTTGCTCAACTGCGCACAACCTGAAAGTGCATAACCTATCTTTCTACTCACTGAAAAGCTCTGACCCAAATTTCATCTATTTCTGCCTTTGCTTGAGCTCCTATTTCCTTGTGTTGTTCCTTGAGAAATTACTCCCCACTTGTTTAAATTCCTCCAAAATGGATTGCACAATTCCTTAGGTCGATCATTTGACTGCATGCAACACATTTACACTCAAGACTAGTCTACAATTGATGTTACAGTGCCTTGGAATCTACACCAAGCCCAGGAAACTCAAATTCTCTACATGCACTAGCGATTTGTGCTGATTGATCGGTTAACTCGATGATCATTGAGTTTGATTGAAGTCCCATTGCTTAACTGACCTTCCACTAGTTCGTACAACAATTAGAACTGGTTTAACTGAAAACAACCTTAGATAATTGACCTTGATTGCTACAAATTAGTAATCACACATGCTAGAGTAAACTATAACTCCTCCAACTTGAATTTACTGAGTAAACAAGGTGAAATAAGCCATGTCACACAAGTTAACAACATCCAAGTTGTCCACTGATGTGGAAATTCAAATTTTTTGAAAATCAAATTGAAAATTTCTTGCTGCATTTTTCAACACTCCCTCTCAGCAATAAAGGGATTATCAACCACTCGTATCCTGCACCTGTGGAACTCGAACCTCCCTCTTGACAAGACCTTTTTCAAAATGTAAGAATCTTGTTCCTTTATTGGAATGAACAACAACAATATTATTGGCCTCGACACAGTCCTGTAAATGGTGATGCCATATATCTATATGCTTGGATCGATCGTGAAAAAAAAATTTCTTAGAGAGCTTAATGAAACTCTGATTATCACAATTGGATCCATCATCTAACCAAATAGTCCAACAAGTATATTTCTCATCCAGATGCTGCACATGTTTCTTGACTTGCAACCATTTATTTTGCTTCTGTCGAGTTGAATGTCACAGATCTTTACTTCTTGATGTACTAGGAAACAATTGTGAAAATAACACTGAAAATTCCACTTGATGTACTCTTTTGGTCTTATGGACTCCCCCGTCAAAACTCCATCTGTGAAGCCACACAAATTCACTTCCTCTATCTGTTTGTACCATAATCAAAATTGGGTAGTGCCTCTGAGGTACCGTAAAACATGCTTAGTTGCCCTCCAAAATAATTTGGTTGGCCTAACCATAGCTTGGCTCAGCTGGTTGAATGCGTAGCACATATTTGTTCGTATGTTCACAAGGTACATCAATGAACTCACTAGCTGTCGATAAATGGTAGCATCCACTTCCTCACCTGAAGTGGTATTCTCCTTCCTTTAGTTGGTCGCTAGAGGTGTCTCAATGACATTGCAACTCTCCATGAAGAACCTCTGTAGTATCTCATTTGCATACTTTCCTTGAGAGACAAACAATTCCCCATTGTCTTGCCATACTTCCAAGTTGAGGAGGTAGTGCATGAGACCCGTCTCATTCATTTCAAATTATCTTGCAAGATCCTCCTTGCAAGATCTAATTAGCTTCTTATCACTAGTTAAAATCAAGTCATCCACATATAAGAAAATAATCAACAATTTACTTTCTACCAAGATGTGATAGAGGTTTGCATCTGCTTCACTTTTGGTGAAGCCCAAACCGGTGAGATAGCTATCGATCATCGCATACCAAGCATTAGATCCTTATTTGAGACCATACAATGCTCACTTGAGACTGCACACATGAGACTCTCGATCAAAAGTCTCAAAGAATTCTGGTTTATTGATGTACACCTCCTCCTCAATAACACCATCGAGGAATTTTGGTTTTACATCCATCTAGTGGATCTTCCACCCCATCTACGTAGCGAGAGCAAGAATTGATCTAATGGATGAGTACCTTGCTACAGGAGCAAAGGTCTCCTCATAGTCAATCCCTTCAACTTGAGAGTACCCCTTGGCCACAAATCTAACGTTGTACTTCTCTATGCTTCCATTTGTTGCTTGCTTTACCTTGAAGATCCATTGTGAACCCACAATTGAGTTATCTGTTGGTCTTGGGACCAATTACCAAACACTGTTCTTAAAATGGATTTGTATTCCTCCACCATTCTATCAAACCATACAATCTTCTCTACTGCTTCCTTGAAAGAGGATGGCTCAGTCATTAGATCCATGTAGTCAGTGTACTGATCTGGTGATCTGCTCTGCCTGTGCACATTTGAAGGAGCACCAACATTCTCCCTCGCATCTCGCACAAGTCTCTCAACTTAATTACCTAATTCTTTCTCTTCCTTATTTGGATGGTTCTGATTGAGAGGTGGTCTCCACTCTCTGCTCCTCAATTTGTGGTTGCTCCACAACTTCTTGAGGTTCCTCCTTTGGAGCTAAAATCTCATCCTATGGTGGGATCTGAAGCTCCCTCTCAAGACAGCACCACATCGCTTTCTCTTCATAAAATTTTACATCCCTTTGCACAAATTTCATTCTGAGGGATGACAAGTACACATAGTAGTTGTGGCGAGTTTCTGTGTAACTCACAAATAGCCCCAATTGTGTTGTACTCTCTAGCTTCTTCCTTGATTCTTTGGAGACATGGCAATAGACATAGGCTCCAAAAATCCTGAAGTGCGACACATCCAACTTCCTCCTTGAGAAATCCTCCTCCGATGTAATCATGCTGAGAACCTGATGAGGACTTCAGTTCTACAGATGGAATGTTATGTTGCATCCTTCGGCCCACAACTGAAAAGATAGGCCTTGGTCATGCAACATATCCCTCACTGCTCCCACAATGCTACGGTTCTTTCTCTCAGCCACCCTATTCTGTTATGGTTTGTGGGGTGTTGTAAACTCTAGTCGAATGCCTTCTTTTACACAATTTTTTTTGAATTCATTCAACATGTACTCACCTCCATTATCACTCATGAGAGCCTTCACCTTCTTGCCAATTTCTTTCTCAACCAGTGCCTTGAATTCTTAAAACTTGGAGAATGTCTCCTCCTTCTTCCAAATAAAGAAGATCCAACACTTCCGTGAGAAGTCATCAATAAAATTGAAAAACTATTTTTTGTTGGTAGTGGAGGCTGTCGAGAAAGGTCCACAAACATCAAAGTGGATCCTTTCTAGGATTTCATGTGCTTTGTTTTCCCGCTTATGGAATGTATACTTTGGGGAGCCCTGTGGTCATCTGTTGCATGATATTCAGGGCACCATGACGTAAATGGCCAAGTCTTCTATGCCAAATTTTACTGACATCACAAATATTCACCTTCTCCACCTTTGGGCTTAATGCGGCACAATCCTCCACATCTAACTTATACAAGTTCTTTACACGAGCCTCGATTTGCTTCACCTATCCCATGGCTATGTGTCTAAGGAATGATTTTCCTTTGGTGAAGATTACATTCTAACCACGGTCTTCCAAAACTGCAACAGAGATGAGATTTTTCTTTAGGCTCGAAACGAACATGACATCCTTGAGCCTGAGGGGGGAACCCAAATCACTCTAAAAGGTGACTGTACCAACCTCGGTCGCACTAAAACTTCCATCGTCTCCCATCTCTATGTGCATTTGCAAATATTTTTCTTCCAGGTCACTCAAAAAGTCTCTACACCTTGTCATGTGGAATGATGCACCTGAGTCCACGTACCACACGCTTCCCATCACTATTATGGCCATGCATGCAATGAGGGTAAATTCAAGCTCGAATTGTGAATCCAAAGCTTCACTTGCTCCTCCTCTTGAGGTCATATTTCTTGGATTTTTGTGTGGACACTTCATGGCATAGTTCCTGAATTTATGACAATGGAAGCATTTAATTTTCGACAAATATTTCTTCTTACCCCCTTGACTGGAATCTGGTTTGGATTGATATTTCTTCCCTTTTCCCTTCTTTGCATTTCCATCCAATGCAAATTTTTCTTCATCCTTTCCCTTGGATGAAGTCCCATCTCTGGTATTCTTCCTTATTTCCTCCTGTACCAAATCGGATCATAAGAGCTCCCAATATGGTAGTTTCTCCTTCCCATTCACTGAATTGTGATAGCTATGCCAACTCTTGGGAAGGCCCAAAAGGGTTAGGCTTACCAAGTATTCTTCAGGGACATTAACACCAAGCCTGCCAAATTCATCACAACTTTGTGTGAACCTGCTCAAATACTGCCAAATTTTTGAATTCTTTTGTATCTTGATACTTCAAAGGTTATCCTTGAGCGCCAAATTCCTGTGGTCACTATTATTCTCGAACAATTCTATTAGTTTTTTCCACATTGCGAATGAAGTTTATTTTCTGTGGATATTAGAGACAATGTGATCTCGTACTCACTCTGAGATTTTTCTCCTCAACTTAGCTACATATTTCTTCCACTGAGCAAGGTTATGGGCATCATATGCTTTTGGTTTTGCAACATATATCTTGATGTATTCGAGAAATCCATTTTCATCCAAAACTACCTCCATGCAATCCTTCCATGCAACAAAATTAGAAGTGCCTTCCAAGGAATAATGTAGCCGCAGCCCATTGAAGGCCATTTTCTCAGCTTTAAAGAAATCCTATTGCACTGATCTCCAAATTCGAACATCCTGAGAAAAAACTTTGACATTTCTATTCTAATGTAAATCCAACTCTGATAATATGTAGAAATTATGTTGTATATTTGCAACTTCTCATGACGTTTTAATAAAAAACACAAGACAAAAACCTACTCTACTTCTCTGTATACATTAATTCACAATTTAGAACAAAATTTTAGACATGCAACGAGTATTTTTCTCTAGGGAAAGCATTCTGCTAAAAACCCCAATGCTTTCTTGCATTAATAAAATGAATATAGATTTATTACAATTTTTTTCTCAACTAAGCAAAACCTACAAGTGCATAACATATCCCTCTGCTCACTAAGAAGCTCTAACATAGTCTTAGTCAAATTTTTCCTCTGTTTGAGCTCCTATTTCCTTGCATTGTTCCTTGAGGAATTAGGATTCTATTATTTAGGAATTCCTCCAAAACGAATTTCGCAATTCCTTAGGTTGATCATATGATTATATGCAACACTTGTACACTCAAGACTAGTCTACAACTGATGTTACACTGCCTTGGAATCTCCACCAAGCCTAGGGAACTTGAATTCTTTGCATGCACTATCTATATGGGCTAATTCATTATTTAATTGGATAATCATAATGTTTGACTAAAGTCCTACCTCTTAATTGACCTTCCACTAGTTCCTACAACAATTAGAACTAGTTTAACTGAAAACAACCATACATAACTAACCTTGATTTTTACAAATTAACATTAACACATGTTGAACTGAACTCGAACTCTTCCAAATCGAATTTACTGAGTAAAATGGGTGACACAAGCCATGTAACACAATTTAACATCATCCAAGTCATTTGGTGATGCGGAAATTCGAATTTGATCAATTTAATCAAGACAAAATCAAATTGAGAATTTCTTGCTTCATTTTTCAACATAATGGCAGTGTAATGGTAGAAGGAATGGGTCTGGGACAAAGTTCCCACCACCCTCGAGCTCATAATATCACATTTATGATGTGAGGATGAATATGTAGTCTCACATGTATGAACATGCAACCACACAATTGGCGGAAGGTTTATGTAAGTGTTTTGATGGTCGAAAAACTCATTTGTGGAGAGAGGGAAGGAACCGAGTTAAGGTCCTCATAATCATGGTGCAAATTTCCTACAAAGAGGGCATAAGTGAAGGTTTTGTTTTTGTGGGTAGCAAAGGTTTGTGTTAGGCAACAAGGAATTCAAGGTGTTCTTAATATATAGAGTGTAGTTGTGTGGGATGTTTGCGAAGCCTGGTCTCATCGGCTGGTGGAAGTATCCATTGCAAAAGTTTTGTTAGGGTTTTCAATCCGTAATATTTTTGTGCTTTCTCAAGCCCTTCCTTTATTTCTCTTGAGTTTCTTGTTTATTTTCTCTTGAGGTTCAAATTTTAAGAGTCTTGAATCTAATGATCTTTGTATGAATTTTCTTCTTGGGTTTGGGGATAATGTCAAGAATATTGGTATAGTTTGGTGTCCAGGCTTGTCTCAGGTCTTTTTCCCTTGATGTTAGGAGGGTGTTGCTAGTTTTAGTTAGAAGTCTCTGTGAAGGTTGACTTATGAGGGTTTATTCGGGTGTTTAGGCAAGTTTCAGGTGTGGGGATTAGTTAATTTTCTAGCTTCTCTTGGGTGTCGAATTCACTTGGTCCCGGGGAGGGATTTTTCTTATTTAATGGTTAAAGGTGAATAGTGACCTTTGGATGAGGAATTATTATCCTCTACTCTAGTGGGTCTTCATCTAAGGTTAAGTATTTTGCATGGTGTTACTATGACAATCTTGTTTGTTAGTTTCCTAGTCTTGTAAAGGGCGAGTCGAGTCGATCTTTGTGTCCTTTTGCAAGTAGAAGAAATCATTTTAGAGATTCTAATTCTCCTCCCCGAGACTCGACAATGCTTCCAAGGCCGAGGATGAGGAGTTGGAGGGGAGGTGCTGGAAGAGTTTAACTTGAAAAATGAAGGGCAAGGCTCTTTTCCCATGTTTTGGAGGTAACTTATTTTAATGCAGTATCACTTGAGACACATCAGGAAATATGCGAGCTATATACCAAAGAAAGAGAGGAAATAAAGTCCCTTTCAAACTCTAATTTGTTAGAGGATATGTCAGTTTGGGTGCTGGACCCTGGGCACACCAAGGGTAGGATTAAATTGTATTTAAATTCAATAGCTATTCAATGGAAAATGTGGGCTTAGTATTGAGGGACAAGTAAGTGGATAAATACAATATACTCACATCTCTTGAGGATGTTAAGATGATGCTTAGCAATCACAAGTGTTTATAGATAGAATTGATGCTCGTATGATGTATGTGGAAAGCCATTTAGCCTATGGCTCTAATGGTGGGGATCAGATGGATCATCCTAGATCCAATGCAAGGTTTACAACTAATATTTCATCTTCAGAAGATGAGTGAGCATGGGTGGCGGGTGGGTAGTTTAGGGCTTACTTGATGCCACATGTTTTTTCCTCTGCAGTTTGTCGTTGGCCTATTGGTCTTCAAATAATGGAAACGTAGCTTGGTCGTGGCCCTGTGTTTCTATGGGGTGGTTCTAACACTTTTATTATAATTTGATGTTCTAATTTCCAACTTTTTATATATGTTAATGGTGGTATGCGAGTTACATTTTTTATGGAAGTATTTTTTATTCCTAGGTTGGCTCTTCTAGGTTCTCATCATAACTATCATATGAAATCAAATTAATGCTTAGAAGGTCGTGGCCTAGCAGTCTCGTAGTGCCTAGCGGCACTCTAGGCGAGGTGTAATCATCAGTTCTAATGGTTTTCTAGGTGAATGTGTGTGTGGGTGATATAGCTAGTAGTCCCTTTGTGGATAATTTCATATATATGTCAAGTATGTATGGGTGGTAGCAAAGCCATATCTAGCCTGATTCACTTGTATTTTGTTTCTGAAATTTATTTGGTTTGGGCTAAGAGAAAAAGGAAGTTTTCTGAAAGGATTCACACACTTTTTGCACAATAAGATAGCCATGTAATTTTTTTTTTTTGAGTAATATAAAGGTATTAATTTACAAAATAAAGAAATTGATTTCCATCTTCAACTCTCTTAGTGTGGTAAAGGTGACAAACTCTTTCATCCCATGGTGTTTTTGGAATTGACTAATACTCAATTTCATTGCTCATGATAATTTTCCATATTATTTGGAAATACTTGTTTTCTTCTTAACATTAGTCAATGCAAATATATTTTTTATTTTTTAGGCTAGGGTTGATCACCTCCTTATAATATCTTACTTTCCTTCATCCCCCAACTCTTTATCACCCCACCATTTTCCCTTAAATTTTGATGTAATAATAATTTTAATATTGTTCTTGTTTTGCAAAATGTTCTCCTCCTTTATCCCCCGATGGTCTAGTCAAGAGAGACATTCTTATTCAATACCTGCTTGATTCTAAGGTGGAGGTTTTGGCTTTATGAAACCTCTTAGTTTTAATGTTGTTTGACTTATTCTTATACATAAGAGACCTAGGCATAACCTTGCCTTCAATGGGGATAGAGAATATTGCCTTTAATCTTGTGATTGTATGTTATAAATTGTTTTTGGATTTGTTCAATCTTCCGTGATGTCTCTTTGGATATACTGCAACCCCGAACCTTACATCCATATAAAATAACAAGAGTGACAAGAGTCTCAAGGAGTAGTTTTTTTTTTTTAAACCCTATATCCAAATATCTATTGACTTATAACTATTTTCAAGCCCATAATAAGCTTTTCATCATCCATTTATCATTTTTTGAATGCTATAACTCCAATTGAGTTTGTGATGGATATCAATTCCAAGATATTTATACAAAAGAACTTCCTCCAAGTTCTTGTTGTCACATACTAATTCCAAAATATTTGTATGAAGGAAATTCCTCCTAATTATTGTTGTCATATATGAAAGTATCATATCTAATCTTTCATGATTTAATTATCATGACTTTAATTTTGTGAGTATTAATAATTATATCCATCACTAAGCATCTTGGAACACTTTTCTAATTTAGAACCATTACTGGAAAATAATATTATATTTAACTCTTTCTGAAATCAAGTTAATAAATAAATTAAATTAATTAAATTTAAATAATAAGACATGCTAATTATTTATTTTGAGTATTCAATCATATTTTAAAATTGATTAATATTTATTTATTTTGAGAATTCAATAATTTTGTTTTTAAATGATTAATATGTACATAATAAAGGGTTTATTATTTGGCTTATTTAATTTGAGTATTTATGAGATTATTTAATTTCTCCTTTATTCACAAGTGCTTTGAGTTGTATAAGATGTATAAAATATGACTAATCTTATAAGTGATAATCACTTGATGGTAAAGGTGATTTTAAAAAAAAAAATTTATTTTTATTTTAGGAATTTATATTTTTGTTTGGGTGTAGAAGTTTATCTAAATCTTAAAAATTATTTGAAATTTTAAAGATTTTATAGTTTTTCATTTAAGAGATTTATTTTATTTTATTTAAGTATTTAGTATTATTTTAAAATTGATTAATATTTACATAAAAAAATATAATTATATGACTTATTTAATTTGAGTATTTATGAGATTATTTAATTTGGACTTCATTACACGAGTGCTTTGAATATTTATGAGATTATTTAATTTGGCCTTCATTACCCTAGTGCTTTGAGTTGTATAAGATGTATAAAATATGATTAATTTAATTGTTTTTCTGGTAAAATTTTAGGAATTTATATTTTTTTAAATTAATTTTTCTCAGATTTGATATAGTTGTTTTTTTTTAATAATAAATTTTGAAATAAAATATTTTTATTTAAATATTGAAAATTTAATTAGATGAAAAAATTTAATTTCCAAAATATTCTTTTTTCGAAGTTTATAAATTGATTTTTGTTGTTGGTCTAGAGTATGTTTTAAAATTGTTTGGCTAAGGGCCTCTCTTTTTAGAAGGGACCAAAAACACATTATTCTACATGGCATAGTTTTCCTTGAATAAAGGTGATGAGTCAACCTCCATTGTTGACAACTACCAGTGATAACTATCCTAAGTACTAGTTTAGCAATTACATTATGATAAGTTTTCCTATTGTATAAAACACAATTACCCTTTATCACCAAACCAATTTCATAACAAGTTGAAAAAAACCCAAGTGAATTTATTACATTATACTCAATTTCAATTTGTTTTGAATGTCTCCAATACCATTTAGTGAGTTTATTCCCTTGGTGAATTTTGGGAAAATTAAGATTTTTTCATGGTGTTGAATACTCAATTTCAATTTTCTAACTTGTTGATGTTTCTAATGTCATTAGTGATTTTATTATTTTATATTTAATTTCAATTTCTATATTTAATTTTAATTTGTTAACTCTAACCCATTTACTCAATTACTGCTTTCATGAATTTTGAACAAAAGCAAGTTTGGAATTTTGAACAAAAGCAAGTTTGTTCGTTTTTATTATTATTATTATTATTATGGAAATTTATTGCAAATACCTTAATGTGGTAAAATGTCCATTATCTATCACAAAGACTCGTAGATTCACATGAAAAATGACATAATTAGACTTTCCTCTATTGTAATGGAGAACACTCACTAATGGTTAAGAAATGACTTAGTTATACCTCACTAATGGAGAACCTTTATAAACTAAAAATGAAATTCTTGATGTTTCTAATGTTATTAGTGATTTTAATATTTTATATTTAATTTCAATTTGTTAACTCTAACCTATTTACTCAATTACTACTTTCATGAATTTTTTGATGAACCCTTTGCTAAACTGAGGGGGGGGGGAGTGAATCTGTTTAGTACATTGCTGGTCATTAATACTCTTTTCATTCAACTCATTAACTACTTCATTTTATAAGAAGCTTAATACATAATGAATCAGCAAACTAAATGTGTGGTCAACAAGTAATTAAGCAGAATAATACATCACATCAACACATAATCATCAAGCACATGGACATCAGATATAAGTGGAAACCCATAAGGGAGAAAACCACATCTTATTATTGTTGTGATGCGAAGGCAAGCTCCAACTCTCTCTCACCACTGATTTTCTATAGGCTCCGACCTACAGGAGGCTACTACCTCAAATTCTGCAAGCTACAACTTGCAAGGAAGCTCCAAACCCCCATCTATTTTCTACAAGCTACAACCCATAGGAGGCTCCTACATCAACTAACTCCAACTATCTATCTAGCTACAAATTGAAACGGAAGCACCAACTCCCATGGATTTTCTTCCAGCTACAACCCACAAGAGGCTCCTACCTAAAATTTTGCAAGCTACAACTTGCAAGGAAGCACCAACTCCCATAAATTTTCTACAGGCTACAACCTATAGGAGGCTCCTACCTCACCCAGCTCCAACTAGAAATTTATCAAGATACAACTTGAAAGGAGACTACAATCCCCTCACTCAAAATGAAACTAAAATGTTGATTTACCTGGATATTAGCTCTGTTATACTCCTTCTCCACTGCTGCCTCTTCAGCCTTCATATCTACTTCATATCAGCTCCTGATATGCACAACATATCTATCAACCCTCTCTTATTCTTCCACTCTCCAACATTCTACAACTCTTTTACATTTTTCCGCTCTCTTCCATTCTGCAGCTTTCTAACCTCTCTATGCACACTGATGTTACATGTTTTATACAGATAAATACATGATTGTTTGCATTCTATAGGGAATATGAAGTGAACAGGCCTGACCCTATGCCTTCCACCCATTCAATTCCTCATTATTTAGATCAGGTTATTACATCAGAAATAATCATTACAACACTCATGGAGATTTTCCTATGCCTACGGAAAATTTCCTTTGCATCATACAATAAAAAATAAGTAATTCATTTACATTTACAGTTACAACAAGTATATTTCACTCAGACCTTTCAGCTCTTAGCTCGTTGTGTATTTGTCCTTTCTGTTGTTGTCATTGTCTTTTCCGTTTCTGCAGTTATATACTAACAGTTCTACAAAAACGCATTTTTATCGACTCAACCCAGCTAGCACATTTCAAACAGTGCCACCATATCTCCTTTTTCCCGACTCTGCCTCTTCTTCTCATGCTCGCAGTGTTCAGCCTTCACCTTTGTCTCAACACCCAACTCTGCTCGGAGTACTTTTTCTCTTCCTCTCTCTCTGCTGTTGTTTTTTTTTTTTTTTTAATTAATTTGAGATTAATTAAAAAATGGAAAGAAGAATTATAATAAAAAATTAAAGTGGGAAGGGAAATTAAAATAATGGGGGGAGGGGGGGAACAAACTAAGGGAAATTGAAAAATATGGAGAGGGAAACTAAGGGAAAAAATTTTAAATTTTAAAATGGCTTAAGGATTGGGGGTGGGGGGGTGGGAGGGGGGGAATTTTTAAAAAGTTTTAAAATTAAAAAATAATTTAAAAATTAAAAAAAAATGAAATTAAAGTGGGGGAGAACGAATGGAATGGGTGGGTTGCTGTTGGGAAGAGGTCGAGGGAGCTCATGGTTAAGACGGCCGTGTAGGGGAGGGGGCTCGAGGTTAGGGAGGAGGAGCGCTGGAGTGATAAGGAGGGGCAGGGTAAGGTAGTAGTGAGGATAGGGAGCGACGTAGGTAATGCAGGTTGGAGGGGGCCGCGTTAGGCCGAGAGGGAGGCGGGTAGGGTGGGTAGGGGTGTGGTTTAGGCATAGGGCACTACCGTGAGAGGGGGGGTAATTGGATGGGTGCAGTGCGGGGGTGAGAGCTTGTGAGCGGGGGTGGGATGAGGGCCTGGTGTGAGAGCTCGCAGGTTGAGCCAACAACGGCGTATAGGGAGGGGACTGTGAGCAGGGGAGCGTAGTGAGAGATGAGTTGTGTGTGAATGTGAGGGGGTCGGGGTAGCAGGGCTAGGGAGGTGTAGTGTAGGGGGAGGCGGGGATAAGTGTTAGAGAGGGCGGGTGAGCGGGGTGTGCGCAGGGTTGAGCAGGCGGGTAAGGAGCGTAGGGAGGGTGGTGTGGTGAGTTGAGGGGAAGGGTCGATTTGGTGAATGGGGAGCGAGCACTGAGTTGGGAGGAGTCAAGGGGTGAGGGGTGAGTTGAGAGGCGTTGTGTGCAAGGTCAAGTGGCTGAGGAGAGGGACGGGTGGGAAAATCAATAGGAGACGCTGTGTGCGAGGGGCGGGGATGCAGGGGTCATGGGTCGTAGGGGAGTGGGGGCCGAGAGGCCAAGAATGAGGGGGGGCTGAGTGATGTGAGCCACTGTGCGGTATTGCAGTGAGGCCGTGAGGGCTGAGGAGCCCAGTGCTCAGAATTTTTTATTTTTTATTTTTATTTTTTTTTTAATGTTAAAACAACAGAGGAGAGATTGCACTTTAAAACAACAGCAGAGAAATGCAGAAGCTTAGAAATTTTCACTTAAAAAACCCAGAAATTTGCAAAGATTTTTCAATGAAAAACTCAGAAGTTTTCCTTTCATAAACCCACTTTTAAACTCTATTCCAGCAGCTCTTCAAAATGCATAATTTAATAGGCAGAAATTGCAGGAAGAAATCAGAATGAAAACCTTCAGATGCGCAGTGATGCTCTTCTTCAAAACCATTGCTGCTCTTCTTCAAAACACCTTCTGAATGCGGCAAAATGTATGCTACAAAAAATCTCTAAATGCTGCAAAAATGTCAAGAATTTTTGCAGATATGCACAGGCCATAAACACAAATGGCTCACTCAAGGTTGAGCTGGTTATGAACTTCTCAACTCTGATACCATGTTAAATGCCATGTTAAGCACACACATGGTGTATGAGAAAGATAAACACACACACACAACAAGAAACTCAACACAATGAAGGATAAGCGTGTAGCTCTCTTATTTTTCCATTATACATTATGTACATTTATAGTACAATGGTGTGACTCTTGGTTTCACATTCCAAGGTCACTTGGACTCCATTGTGACTTTTCGCATTCCACACCTACCCATGGAGGATTAGGTGTTCCAACACTGAGCCCAACTTGACCCATATTTCTTATCTTATCGGTTCACTTACCCGAGCCTTTTTGCCCACGTTCAACCTTTCTTCCATTATCAAGGTGTAAGCGCTTTATACCCGTGCTCGTAGTGTCGGGTCTTATTCTTCACCGGAGTCCTTCTTTCGCATTCAACATTTTCTTCATAAATTGTTGTTAGGCTGGACTTGAAACACATTCTATTTACCTCTGAATTGGTATCACGTCCGCTTTCTATCGCATTTCAGCATTCCATTCTATCTACGTTATATGCCTCCTTAGCTCTCCGATGCAATTTAACAAAGGAAAAACCCATACTCTCGGACTTGGAAATATTTTAGGCTTCAGCGTTGTCCTACATCACTTCTGCTTCATTATCGCACTTCACACTTCAATGTTCTCATGTGTTTCTTGTTATGCATAGCTCTTCCAAATCCTGATGCGATTTATCAAAGGGAAACCTTATATCTCCAGATTTGAAATCCTTTAGATTTTTTCTTTTGAAGCTACATCGCATCCGATACTCTTATCGCATTTCATACTTCAGCAATTTAACATGATTCTTGAGCGTTTATCCTCCTAAGCTTGCGATGTGCAATATACGGCCATGGTCCACGCCATATCCATGTCATTGTGCCATGTCACCTTGCCACGTCATTGCCACATCACCGCCACATCATTTCCATGTCACTACCACGTCACTGCCACGTCATTGCTGCATCATTGCCACATCATCTCAAATCGTCCCATCGCAATATCATAGTTTTAATCATATCGCAATGTTTGCAATTTTGTGATTTCGCAAATCGCTATGAATACCTTATTGCATGTTGCAAGATTTAGCTCATAGAAATAACACGGTTCCTCTTATTATATGCGATATGTGATCGCATCACACCACAAACCCGTTTCTTATCGCATCGCAACTTAAAATAATTAACTTGCAATAACTTAACATATAAATATAAAGATTTTCGATAGAGAAGTGTGCTAACAATCTTATGGCCAAATGCGATATAATCTGGATCGATCTTTTTCCTACTTTATGTTTGTGATATGGTCTTGACCATCAATCTCCATTTCGCTCTGTGGCATGATCTTTTCTGTCCATCCTCCACTTCAATACTGCGATTTGATCTTAACCATCCATCTCTCAACCTTCAACCCGATTTTCCGACTTGAACTGTGTGTTCACGACTTTCTCCATTTGCTAAATGCGTTCATTACTTGTCTTAGCATGTTCACGACTCTGCCCACTCATGCATGACTCGACCCAACATGTTCACGACTTGATTCAATACGTTCACGAATTGACCCAAGCTTGCTTCCTTTGCGGCCTTTTCTCTTTTGCTGCCTTTGCTCCTTTGTTACCTTTGCTTCCTTTTCTCCTTGATAAATATTCTAATGCTGCTCCTTGCCTTTTTACTGCTCCTCTCTACTCCTTTTATTTAATGATAATTCTGGTGTTGATCCATGCCTCTTTGCTTCTCCTCTGCCTTACTCCTTTTCCTATAATGCTGCTCCTCTACCTCTCTTTTACTCTTTGCTGCTCCTCTACTTCTATTTTATGCTTCTCCACTTAACTTTTGCCTTATTTTCCTTATAGCTCCTTTACACTCCAGTTGATCATGATCTACTCCTTTGTCCTTAATCATAGTTCCGGTGCTGCTCCTTTCTGCTCCTTTTCCATCAATGTCAATATTTCCAACAGTTTCCCCCTTTGGAATTGATGGCAACACTTCCTCTCCCTTTCATTCTAAGAAGTGTCTATCTTCCTCTGCTTGCTTTTCCTCCCCCTTTGACATCAATGGAAAAGGGCTACACCTTTTTCCAGTGTATTTTCCATCATTACCTTATTAGAGTTCTGCATAAGTATTCTTCATTCTATCCACATACCTGGTTGGGACTCCTGCTCCATTTGGTGTATACGCATTGTTGGGAGAACACTTTGGTAATCATTGAACTTGTATGTATATACGCAGTAAGCTGATACCATCCCAAAGCACAGACTCCTTGCACTTGTATAATGTTGAAAGTGATGATAAGTACACTCCATAGAACAAAATGTACCAGACTTATATAATCAGAAATGCATCATTGGAATAATACTAAAATACTGAGAATGCTCCATACGATATATAAATTTTGCTCCAAATATACTTCAATATATATTATGATCCTCATTTGAGATACATTTATGTTGAGGAAGATTGTAGATGGAATATGTCTTCTTCTGCAATACACATTTGCAGTACATATCTGTTCAAATATGATGATGCCAATATATATTTTGTAGTCACGGTTCACCTTTACTGCCAGATTACACAGTGATTTTGTTGCAGATTCATGGATGTCTTTGCACAGAACTTGGTTCATAGGCCAGCCACTCATACTTTCTTATAAGGGATTCTCAAATTCACCCACATACCACTGTTACATAACTTTTAGGTGTAACACATGCTTAAGGAATACTAATGGTTAGATCATGATATATCTAATCTCTGCGGTATACACTTATGCCAAAAGTGTCTATGCATCCAAGGCCATGAGATCATATGATACCCATTGATAATCCATGCGGTAATTTCACTTCGGCTCACACAGATAGCCATAGTTACGATACCCTTCATACTCTCAGTTATTTGCATTGAGCTCTCCATTGTTCTCAACAACAGTAAAAAATATATAGAATCTGATATTGGCATCATTAACCTTTTTTACTAGTGGAGATGTGGGATCATTCAATTGTTTTATCACAATGCATATCAGGAAGACCTTTTCAATTTATTTAATTGGAGTCTCAAAGACAGAATATTCACAGTTTTATCATTCATTTATATGCTTACCTCCAAAACAAAAACATGCCCAACTTCAACGCAAGCTTAGCACATCAGTAATGCTTGCTCCATTACCAATGCTGCTCCAATAATAATGCTTGAGTTCTTCCTACAACAGCTCCTCTTTGAGTTCAGTATAAGCATTCCTTCATTCAATTCTTTTGTTATTAAATGAATATACACAAAAATCCATCATACTTCAGACACTTCAACTGTTTTATCACCATGTTCTTCGAGAAACATCTTCAATTTGGCTACTTGAAGTTTCATCAGACAGACTTCAACAAGCTTATGGATGACTTAAGAAAGAGGCCTTGAAATTATATCAATACTGACTTGAAAAGGCATACATTCATATCCAAAACTACGTGATTCTTCAGTGCTCAATATAAAAAATCAATAGACATAAGATAATGTTGCTTTGATATTTTACTGACCTTTCCATGCTTTGATAACGTAGCTCGACATTCTCCAACATTTTCAACTAGAAGATACTTTGCACCAATCGGAGCAACCATAACTTAATCGACACATATTATAATGCTGATAACGATGTGACTACTCCTTGATGTATTTCTACCATACCACCACCATGATGCATACCATAATATTATGATCCTGAGGACCTGTATCATACCAATGCTCCAATAATAACACTTGGGATGGATATTTGTAATGATATAATGATAATAACATTTTATTATTCATCCTTAAAATAATTTTGTTTCATTATCAATACTTGCAGTGAGACACATACTGTAAGAATCCTCTTGGTTTCCAAGTTCATGACTGATGTTCGCTTTACCACCATGGATTCTTGCTGCTTTCTTTTCTTCCATCAACCTATTGGCTATTAAATGCTTCAGGTGTCCTTCTTCCTCTATAGTTCTCTGCTAGAGGAATTTTCCTTTCCCTTCCTAAAATTTTAGCTGTTCTTATTCCAAGCAGCTCTTCTTTGACAACTCTTATGGGGAAATTTTATGAACTAATCTCCCCCTGGTATGTTGCTTCTTGTCTATCACTGACTGGATATCTACGTTGCTTCTTGGAGTAGCTCCCCCTGAGAATATGATGGATTCATAACGCCATTAAAGTAACAGGCTCCCGACCCTTTTTATTCTTCTTCCATACTTTGTTGGGGTTCCTCACAATGTCTGCATTTATTTTTGATTCACAGTTTGGTCTGATTTGATTTGGTTCCATCATCTGTCTAGAGTCCTTTAATGTATATGGCAGCCTGTAGTCATTTGATTTGTGTAAAAGCTTGTGGCACACATAACATCTTATTTTACCTAGGTATGTTTGAGTTGATGTATAACATTTGTGCTCCTTTTTTAACATAATTTACATCCAAAAAGTTTATGTCCAAATTCATTGCATGAATAACAATAGCTATGGAAATTATTTGTGTACCTGGTGATAGATTGTCCTTTCCATTTGCTTGCTTGAGGGGGTCTTCTCATTTGCTGCATCTTTTGTTGGTTAAACTTGATTTGGTTTGTCTTACAATGTGCTACTATATGTCCACATCTATGGCAGTTAAAACATGTAATACTTCTCACAGGAGGAAAGAACCTCCTTTGAGATCTTCTGAACTTGTTCAATTCATCTTCCAGAACAGTTGAGAATTTTTCAACTTCTTACTTCTTCCTCCCATTCTTTGTCTCTTGATGTTGTTGCTTGTTTTTGTTTGTTTCCTTACACTTCAAGTTCTTGTTGGCTTCTACTTTAGTGGATCATTTTTGAGTTGCTTCAGCATTCCTTTCAATGTTTGCCTTCTCTGAGTTCTCCATGGAGGAAATCTCATCTCCAAGATGCTTACACAATCTGCTCATTTCTTCTGTCTGTCTTCTAGGTGAAATAATCTCAGATTGATGAGAGTTATCATTTTCTTTATTATAGCTTTCACAAAAGTTATATCCTTGTTACCCTCTACTTTGGACTTATTGGTTTCTCCTTTAGAGCCTATCCTAGCCTTTATAAGAGGATATCTTTGAGCATTTAGTATCTTGTCCAACTTTCCAGAGATTTTAATTTGAGGAATATTCATAGTTAATTCAATTTGGGCCTTCTCTGATTTCTTCCTCGGGCTTACCACTTCTTCTTCCAGATTTTCACGCTCTTGATTTTTCTCCTTTATTTCCCTTTTTAGAATATCCTCTATTTTTCTTCATTCTTCTAGTTGTGCCTTCAGGCCAACAATTTCTTCCTTATCTTCATATTCTCTCTCATCACATATTTGCACCAGTGTCTTAAGGTCTTTGTTTTCATTCTTCAATCTTTCTATCTCAGTCAAGGTTGTGTTAAGTTTGGCTTTTTATTAAACTATACTTTCTTCATGGAAATCACATCCATTCACCCTAGCAGGTATCTAATTTGATTGAACTTTTTCCTTTTGAAAGGAAATTTTCTTCTTCTTCTTGTTTATCTTCTCCTTCTTGATGATGCAGTCACTAGTGTCTCCTTCATGAATGAGATGCAATCTATTCCAGATTCCTTTTGAAGAAGTTAAATCCATTATTGAATCAAGATCCTTGTTATGAAGAAAATTATATATCACACATTTTTCCTTGGTATTCCACTTTTTTTCTTGCAAAGAGGGAGATTCTGTGTAGTAACCATCACATACAAGCTTCCATAACTCAGGTTCATAAGCCATTAAATCTATTTTAACCTTATCTCTCCATACAAGAAAGTTTGTTGTACTCATCATGGGCACATTTTGATAGTCCATGACTCAACGAGATCTCCTTCAAGTTATTAGGCTTACACCAAAGGAACCGACTCTGATACCAATTGATGAACCCTTAGCTAAAATAAGAGGGGGAAGGGGGGGGGTGAATCAGTTTAGTAAATTCCTGGTCATTAATACTCTTTTCATTCTACTCATTAAATAATTCATTTTATAAGCAACTTAATACATAATGAATCATCAAACTGAATGTGTGTACAAGTAATTAAGCAGAATAATATATCACACAAACACATAATGATCAAGCACATAGACAGTAGATATAAGTGGAAACCCATAAGGGAGAAAACCACATCTTATTATTGTTGTGATGCAAAGGAAAGCTCCAACTCCCTCTCACCACTAATTTTCTGTAGGCTCTGACCTACAGGAGGCTACTACCTCAAATTCTGCAAGCTACAACTTGCAAGGAAGCTCCAACCCCCATATATATTCTGTAGGCTACAACCCACAAGAGGCTCCTACCTCAACCAACTCCAACTGGACATCTATCAAGCTACAACTTGAAATGGAAGCACCAACTCCCAATAATTTTCTTTAGGCCACAACCCACAGGAAGCTCCTACCTAAAATTCTGCAAGCTACAACTTGCAAGGAAGCACCAACTCCCATAAATTTTCTGCAAGCTACAACCTATAGGAGGCTCCACGTCATCGTGTCACGTCACTGCTATGTCATCATCACTGCCACGTCATTGCCACGTCACTACCTCATCATCGCCACATCACTGCCACGTCATTTCCATGTCACTACCACGTAATCTCAAATAGGCCCATCACAATATCACAGTTTTAACCATATTGCAATGTTTGGGATTTTGCGATTTCGCAAATCGCTACGAATACCTTATCGCATGTCTCAAGATTTAGCTCATAGAAATAACACTGTTCCTCTTATTATATGCGATATGGGATCGCATCACATCGCAAACCCCACTTATTATTGCATCACAACTTAAATCAATTAACTTGCGATAACTTAACATATAAATATAAATATCGATGATAGCAATGTGCGCTAGCAATCTTATGGTTGAATGTGATATAATATGGATCATCCGTTCTCCTACTTTATGTTTGCGATATGGTATCAACTGTCAATATTCACTTTACTCTATGACATGATCTTGTTCGTCCATCCGCCACTTCAATACTGCGATTTGATCTTAACCATCCATCTCTCAACCTTCAAACCGATTTTCCGACTTGACCCACGTGTTCATCACTTGACCCAAGCTTGTTGCCTTTGCTCTTTTGATGCCTTTGCTACCCTTGCTCCTTGATAAAGATTCTAATGATGCTCCTTGCCTTTTTACTGCTCCTCTCTACTCCTTTGCTTTAGTGATAATTCTGGGGTTGATCCATGCCTCTTTGATGCTCCTTTGCCTTGCTCTTTTGCCTCTAATGCTGCTCCTCTGTGTCTCTTTTACTCTTTGTTACTCCTCTCCTTCTCTTTTGTGCTTCTCAACTTTAAATTTTGCCTTCTTTGCCTTATAGCTCCTTTATAATCCAGTTGATCCTGATCTTCTCCTTTGTCTTTAATGATAATTCTGGTGCTGCTCCTTTATGCTCCTTTACCATCAATGACAATATTTCCAACATCTTAAACAAAAACAAGTTTTTTCTTTTTCTTTTTTTTTTTATATGGAAATTTATTGCAAATGAGTTAATGTGGTAAAATGTCCATTATCTATCACATAGACTCATAGTTTCACATGAAAAAATGACCTAATTAGACTTTCCTCTCGTAATGAAGAACACTCATATTTATTAACTAAATAATTTCACCTTCATAAATGACTTAGTTGTACCTTCATTAATGGAGAACCTTTATAAACTAAAAATGAAATGCAACGATGAATATAAAATTAAAAATACAATTAATATAGTAACTAATATAATCCCATGTAGGGGCATGTTAATAATGACATGAAATAAAGGGAGAAATATAAACAAAAAGTGAATACGCCACTAAATACAACCTACACAAACTATGGAGCAACTTTGAGAGATTAAGGATAAATAATTTAGGGGATATTTGCTAGTTGGCTAAGTTTTTATTTTCTTTTGAAAAGAGAGTTCACTCATTTCCATTATATATATATATATATATATATATATATATATATATATATATATATATATATATATATATATAATTTTATTTTATTTTATAAATTATATAAATTTTTTATAAATTTGAATATTTTTAGAATATTTAATCATTAAAGATTTTATAATTTTCATTTTAATAATTAGTAAGTTTATCTAAAGTTTCTATATTTAAGATAACTATAGATTCATAAAATTTTACTCGATTTTAATTACTTTATTTTTATTTTTGTGTTTTCACTATTTGTAAACTATCATATATATTCTATTGGAACATTTTGTCAATATATACCTTTCAATTTTCTAAAATATTTTATTATTCAAGTTTATTTCCTTAGATCGAATAATTATGATCACTAGCTTATTTCTCAAATTTATGAAAATGACTAAAATACAAAAATGAAAGAACAAGAAAATGAACACTCCACTCATATAAGTGTACAGAAGATGCATCTTTGGAACTTGATATGAGAGAAAACCCAAATAGGTGGTGATGCCTATGATTTTATCTATTTTTATTTTTACGGAAATGAAAATACAAAGAAAGGGTAACTCATTATGGAGTTACCTATGATATTGTAGCCTGAGTTGACACTATATGATTTTCATCCTCCTGTTAGAAATATGGACAATAATTTTGGGGGATTGGGGGGGGGGGAGTGAATCAATATCCTAGGAATTTTAAAACTTTCTTTCACTTGTACAAGTGTACTAGGACACGTTGAAATACTTCAACAATTAAATCATGAGCATGAAAAGAAGTAACATAAAGGAACACACAAATTCCTCAAACTTTTCTTCAATTCCTTCACAAGGTAAGCTATACTTGTTGCTACAAGGTTTTCTAGATACAACCAACATGAAGCTACTACTCCCTGATTTATCAACTACAATTGAGAGGAGATACAACCCCTAAGTTTTATCAGTTACTACTGAAAGGCACTACAACTTGGTTGAACTCAATGGTTCATCTTTCATACAATTTTGGTACTAAAAATAAGAAGGACAAATATTTACATAAAAAAATTATATTTTTCACTTCAAATACTCACCACAAACCTTCAACAATCTCCGATTATTGATAAATCCACCATCCACGCCAGCAATGTTAATCCAAGACAACTTGCATAGTACACAATACACATAATCTTGCCCAATTAATTAAGCTTGTAAATAATTTTAAATAATTTTAACTTCTTTGCTTTGTAGTTAACTTGCACTTTTATCTTTGCATGAATCTCTTATTTTTTCTTGTCTAGTTTTTGTCAATTCATCTGAATATGTTCTCCAAGTCTTCAGTAATTGATCTGTTGTTTTGATATGAATTATTGAGTCAAATTTAGTTATACTTCTTTATTTTCCATTTATAACTTTAGCTAAGTTCTCCTCCTGTAATAATTTCTTCGAGTGTTCTCTTGTTGTATTGATGTTTAACATGTTCATATTAGTTTTCTATTTGTGGGGAACTAAAATTAAGTCTCTACATGTTGTTTTGAAATTAATATCTGAGTTAATATGCTTGTTTTAGGAAATCTAGTGAGTAACAGGTTTTAACTGTGAGTTTCCAACTTTAGTTGGTTGTTAAATATGGAAAAAATGCCAAATATTTTTCCAATTACATAGTTGTCCACCAAATTGACCAAGTTCCACTTAGTTGTGGCTATGCCCATTGCTATATTTGACAAAATAGCAAATATTTCAAGCTCTTCCAACTTTCTCCATTCATTGTCGAAATTTCCCAAGTGCCCTATACATTGGCCCCTTATCCCACAAAACTAAGTACCATGACCTCGACCTTAATCCCTAGTGCTCATAAACCTATGCTATGTCAAAATGATGTCACATGGGCCATGTGGCCTCCTCTGAGTGGTCCATGTGCCACCCAGAAATGGAATGCTTGGCCACCCAACAAGTTTGAAAATGGATGCGACATGTCCTTATGTACGAGCGACATGTCACCTTGTTAGGTCAGCACCGCCTACCACTTGTCTGATTTTTTCTTGTGCCATGTCATTTTTGTGCTTGTGTCAGCTACACAGGCTCTTACTGTTTCGTTCTAGGTCATTTTTTGGAGAAACGCATTAGTGTTTTGCGGAGACCCCCCCAGTTTGGTGGTAGGTTGGGGGGGGGGGTTCCATTATTAACCAGGGTTGTCTATCTTAAGATCGATGATATGGAAATTCTTCCAGTAGCAAAACCCTCCCCCTCCCCTACTAACCCTAGAGCACGCTTATTCCCATGCATGTTCACCGATGGTTTGGTGGGGATGTGTGGCACTAGATCCACCACCATAGTACGTTTAACTCTATTCCTTCCGCTAGATACTCCACCATGTTTGACCATTTTTGGCTAAACTATGAAACTAACTCCAACTAAGTCCATCGCCATATATTTTAGCTGCATCCTTTGACTTTAGGACTTCTCACCATTTACTAGCAATATCTTTTGATCCAATAGATAATTTGTAAACTTCCATTTACCATTGGAAATATATTTCAGATCTCTATCCATTAAGTGTTATTCTATACTCAAAATGTATTCAAAGTCATTGCACCTTATCCATCCATACTTTGTTGATCTTAATTCTTCTTTTCCTTTGCCATGATCTTCATCACCTTTTCCATCAATGAAAACATATTTCTAACATTAACCCCCTTTGGCATTGATGGCAACACCATGATCAAATAAAAAAAAATTGGGTACTTCTTATTTCTTCTCTTCCTTTAGGTGTTTCTCCTGTATGATGCACTTTCTTCTGTTGTGCAACTTTTCTAATATACTTCTGATGGTGGAATTCTCATTTCTCTGATTTTCTCAGATTCTATTGTTTGATCACCAATACTTCTCCCCCTTTAACATATTTTTATTTGAAGTTCTTATCACCTTCTGACATTAATGGAAAAGATGCTAATAAGCTCCCCTTGCCACCTTAATCCCCCTGTCAACAATCTCCATTTTTGTTATTGATCCCATGGACCTAGAGCTTTATCTAATATGTTGAATGTGCTAGTTAGTTTCCTTTCTTCCTCGTTAAGGAAGATCTAGTGTAGGGAGTCAAGAGGAACTACCTCAAATATTTTCATTAAATACTCAAACAGATCTCTTGAGAGAGGTTTGATGAATATATTAGCTACCTGCTCTTTTGTATGTACATACTCCAGCTTGAAAATCTAATTTTCAACTTGTTCTCTTAAAAAATGGTACTTAGTTGGAATATGCTTTGTCTTTGAATGAAAGAAAGGGTTTTTTGACATGTTGATTGCACTTTTATTGTCATAAATAAAAGGAATAGGATTATCATAGACCACTTGTACATCCTATAAAGTCTGCTTCATCCATAAGATTTGAGTGCAACAAGAAGTTGTTGTTATATATTCTACTTCAATAGTAGAGAGAGAAATTGAAGCTTGCTTCTTACTCAACCATGAAACTAGACATTCTCCAGGAAATAAAGCACCATCACTACTTCTCTTTCAATCATCCACATCAATTTCTCAATCAACATCAGTAAAAACAGTTCATGAAAAATATTTACCACTTGGGTATGAAAGTCCACAATCCATTATGGCTTTGAGATATCTGGGAATCCTTTTAGCTGCTAAAAGATGGACCTATCTAGGATTTGCTTGAAATTTTCCAACATTAACAACTTCCTACATAATTTTTGGTCTTGAGGCTATAAAATACAATAGGCCACCAATAATATATTTATATAAATTCTATTCCACCTCCAGTGATTCATCAATCATGCTAAGCTTGCAACTCATGACCATTGGTGTGCTCACCAAAGAGAATTCCTCCATGCCAAATTTCTTCAACATTTCCTTGAGATACTTGTTTTGTGAGATAAAATTTCCTTGGGAATTCTGTGTAATCTAAAAACTAAGGAAATAAGAGAGTTATCCAAGCATAGAAATCTCAAACTTGGCCTCCATATTAGCTGCAAATTGGAAAGTTAGTTGATTTGAATCACTACCAAATATAATATCATCAACATAGAAAACCACCACTTAATTTTCCATAATTAGCTTTAACATACAAATTAATATCAGTTGTGACTCTTTTAAAACCATACTTGAGAAAATAACTATACAATTTTGAATACCAAGCTTGTGGAGCTTGCTTGAGACCATACAAGGCCTTTTTCAACTTGCAAACATAATCGCACTAATATGATAGTTGAAAACCATATGTCTTCTCAATATAAACTTCTTCCCATGAATATCTATTTAGAAAGGGAGATTTTACATCCTGTTAAAGATTGCAACAAGAAACAATGAAGGAGGCATCCTGAAACATCATTTTTGATCCTAGTTGGAAAATAATCACCTAAACTAGGTGGGGCACACACAGGTGATTTTTGTCGCAAAATCTATTTTTAGACTATGTCTATTTTTAGACTATGTCTATTTTTAGACATGTCGATCATATTCTATAAGTTGCGGGATGCTATTTGTAGATGGTTGGTAAATTTGGAAAAATAGATGGAATTCTATTTTTAGACATATTGGGCAGAGTCTATGTTTAGATTGCTAGTCTAAAAATAGATATGTCGAATATTATTAGCTAGTCTTAATAATATTTGGACTCTAAACATTATATTGTTCTCTTGGAGAACTTCAGTTCAGTGCACAGATGTGGCACAAGAGCTGACATAAGGAATTACGCTATTCCTGAGGGTTTAGTGGAGCTATTGCATGGAGGAATTCAGTTAGAACTCATGTGACAGAGTTTGGTGGAGTTGTAGAAGTAGTTGGTGGAGTTGTGTTCAGTTTAACTTAGTTAGACACAGTTGAGCTAGTTGTATCTAGTCTAACGATTGATACACTAGTGAGAGTGGTGTGAATTAATTATTAATTAATTCACTAAATATTAACTCATTAATCAACTAAGAATACATTAGTTAACTACAAGTATGTGCAGTCATGAAGACTAGTGGAGAGGTAGGTGAAAGAGCAAGTGTGACTATCAGTTGTGATTATAGTGTTGCATTGTTTGCACCACACATTCTTTGGAGATGCCTATGAGTATTGCGTGAGCAAGGCTGGCCAAATTCGAATTCATTCAGGGGCATTCTTCAGCAGGGATTGTGCAGTAGAGGCAGGCTAGCAGGTGGCAAAGATCGGTGCATGGATTTTCTAGATTGGGCCTGATTAGTGTGTAGCGATTGGATTGTACTGAGAGCTTGTGATAAGATTTGTATGAGGATTGTTACATGATCTCTATGACATATATTATATACAGATAGTTGGGGTTTTTAGCTTCAAGCTTTCCCGTTAAATCACTGTGTTAATGTGTGAATTTTTATGGTTTCATGTGTGCATTGCAATTGATTTAATTTCCGCATGTGTGGAACAAATGGTGGAGTAGATGGAGAGATCCCGTATTGTGCATGAAGTTAAAATAGTGTGTGATCAAGAGTAACTGGATACATAAAAGAAAATATGAACACTCTCTAAGCATGGTACCGCAGCATCGATCATCGTATACCTGAAATCACTGCTTTTAACTTTTGTGCTGGTGGAATTCGAATTTGCTGCAGTGTTTTCTTGGTGTCGAAGTTGAGCATTCATTGAAATGTCTTTCAACGGATTGCGATTGGAGTATGCCCTTGAGGTAAGCTCGAATTATATTTCATGGAAGGACAGGATGGAGGCGGTGCTGGAGGATAATGGGTTGAAGGAGTTCATAGATGCTGATATTCCTAAACCGGGTTCTAGCGATGTAGCCGCACTTAACGCATGGAAAAAGAAGGTAGCAAGGTGTCGAAGGATTCTGTTGGAAGATGTGAAGGATCACATTGTGTCCATCCTTCACGGTAAAGCCACTCCATTCTTGATGTGGAAGGCTTTGACAGAATTTTTCCAAAGCAGAAGTGACCAGAGGAAGTTGGCGCTTAAAGGCAAGCTATAGAAAATAAAAATGGAGAAGAATGACACTATTCCGGTATAGTTGAAAAAGTTTTTCCACTACAAGGATGAGCTTGGGAGTGTAGGAGTTAGTGTGGATGAAGAAGACTTGGTGAGCTTGTCTCTCCTTGGGCTTCCGAAGAGTTGGCATAGCTACGAGGACTTTGTCAATGGTCCGGAGAAATTGCCAGGATGGGAGCGACTTTGGTCGGATCTTGTGCACGAGGAGATAAGGCGGAGTACCAGGGATGGCTCTTCATCAAAGAATGATGATGAAGAGGATTGCACTTTGGCTGCCAAAGCAAGGATAGGGAAGGGGAAGAAAAATCCTTCTCAATCTGGTGTGGATGGCAAAGAGCGTGACATGTCCAAAGTGAAGTTTTTTCACTGTCATGAAAATGGGCATTTCACCACACATTGTCCACAGAAGAAGAATAACAAGAAGACTGCTGGAGCTACAGCTGGTGAGGCTCTTGCCTTGCAATTTGAGCTGGACTTCTCATTGACCGCATGCATGGTGTCTAGTGCATTAGGATCGGGGTGGTACTTTGATAGTGGTGTTTCCTTTCACATGATGGGAGATGTGAACCTTTTCAGTGACTTGGTGGAGAAAGATCTCCAATTGCATGTTGAGTTGGGCGACAATGGACGATACAATGTGACTGGAATTAGTACCATTACCTTTCAAAGGGAGTCAGGTAAACTCATTCTTTTACAAGATGTAGTGCATGTTCTAGGTTTAAAGAAGAATTTAATCTCAGTTGCAATGTTAGAGGATAAAGGGTATGATATTGTCTTTAGTGAAGGAAATTTTTTCCTTCGGTACAAAGAAATAGGAAAAGTCAAGAAGGTTGGGATTCGAGCCAAGAATCTCTACAAACTTGAAGTAGATGGGATTTCTATGGAGCTTCCTACTATTGGGAAGTGCAAGAAAGACATGTAATTGAAGCTTGAGAGGGAGAAATATTTGCATGCAGGTAAGAGTGAACCTTAGGATGTGGAGTAGCTACAAGATGAGGATCATGGAGTGGAAGCAACCACTCATGCAGAGAAATTTCATGCCAGATGGGCAGAGGGAGTGCATGCAGCTGTACCACTAGGTGAGAGGTGGGGCAACATGCATGTGTAATCCCAAGAGGAGATTTTTGGGTAGGATTCATGGAGATGGTGTGGATCTCATGAATTGAACCTAGCTACGAGGTGCCCACAGAGCAGCAGTAGCATGACTGGCATTGATTTATGTGAATATCAAAAGATAGTGTCGATTCCAGTACGCTGCTCGCAGTCGATGCTATGCAAAGTGCATGGGTGCAGATTTCAACAACGCAGTGGTTCTTGAAGACATGTGTAGTAGCTAAGAAGAATTCGAAGAATTTGATGATAGATGCATCAGATTGATTGAGTTGTTTTGAGCCTTTTAGTTTTAGAAGTGTTGTAGCAGTAGCTGCAAATGTTGTATGCATGGAGTCGCATGGCGCTTCGCAAAGGTCATGGTGGCGAATGCATGGAGTTGCATGGCTGTTGTGAAAGAAAGTCCTTTTCTTGTTGAGAGGATAAGTGAAGATTGCAACAAGAAACAAGAAGGAGGCATCCCGAAACATAATTCCTCCTGAAACATAATTCCTGATCCTAGTTGGAAAATAATCACCTAAACTAGGTGGGGCCCACACAGGTGATTTTTGTTGCAAAATCTATTTTTAGACTATGTTTATTTTTAGACATGTCGATCATATTCTATAAGTTGCGGGATGCTATTTGTAGATGGTTGGTCAAGTTGGAAAAATAGATGGACTTCTATCTTTAGACATATTGGGCAGAGTCTATTTTTAGATTGCCAGTCTAAAAATAGATATGTCGAATATTATTAGCTCTTAATAATATTTGGACTCTAAACATTATCTTATTCTCTTGGAGCACTTTAGTTAAGTGCAATGTATGTGGCACAGAGCTGATAGAAGGAATTACGTTATTCCCGAGGGTTTAGTGGAGCTATTGCATGGAGGACTTCGGCTTAGAACTCATGTGACAGAGTTTGGTGGAGTTGTGTTCAGTTTAACTCAGTTAGACACAGTTGAGCTAGTTGTATCTAGTCTAACTGATTGATACACTAGTGAGAGTGGTGTGAATAAATTATTAATCAATTCACTAAATATTAACTCATTAATCAACTGAAGAATACATCAGTTAGCTACAGTGCATGGACAGTTCAGTGGAGACCAGTGGAGAGGTAGGTGAAAGAGCAAGTGTGAATATCAGTTGTGACTATAGTGATGCATTGATTGCATCCAACACTCAGTGGAGATGCCTATGAGGATTGCATGAGAAAGGCTGGAGTGTTTCGAGTTGATTCAGAGCCATTCTTCAGCAGGGATTGCGCAGTAGAGGCAGGCTAGAGGCTGGCAAAGATCGGTGCATGGATTTGCAAGATCGGGCCTGATTAGTGTGTAGCGATTGGATTGTACTGAGAGCTTGTGATAAGATTTGTATGAGGATTGTTACATGATATCTATGACATATATTATATACAGATAGTTGGGGTTTTCAGCTTCAGGCTTTCCCATTAAAAAAATTGTGTTAATGTGTGTGAATTTTTGCGGTTTCAATTTGTGCATGCAATTGATTTAATTTCCGCATGTGATGATCAATGGTGGAATAGATTCTGTATTGTGCATGAAGTTAAAATAGTGTGTGATTAGGAGAATATTGGACATATGCATGCGTAGTGCATATAATTTCTACACATCCATCTGATATATGTTGAATTTCTTGAAACAAGAAAATGCCAAAAACATTATGATCTCTTCAAATCGATCAATAGGAGAAAAGGTTTCATCAAAGAGTAGACCTTCATTTTGAGCATAGCATTTGTAGACTAATCTTGACTTGTTTCTTACCACTTCACCATGATCATTCAAACTATTCCTAAAGACCCACTTCGTGTCGATTACATTCTTTTTTGCTGGTCTAGGAACAAGTTCCCATGTCCGTGTTTTCCCAATCTGGTCCAATTTTTCATGCATAGATTTTAACTAATTATCATCATGGATAGCCTACATAATGTATATTGGTTCCTCTATGGATATCATAGCTACATGTGCTTGTGTAGGGGGATTTAGAAACTTCCTTCTTGTCTGCACACTTTTGTTTAAATCACCAACAAGTTGATCAATCGTGTTATCACCAAATTGATCTTGATTGGTTGATCATCAATCAACTCATTTTAACTCTTTCAAACCTCTTCTAACTAAATATTAGTCTCTTCAGTTTGAGAGGGCTCTCTCAAAGGGGGTTTATGATTTTGAATAAAGATAATACTAGATGGCTAACTCTATGAACTGTGACTTGGTTTTGTATGATGGCAGGTTGAAAAATGAAGGCTTGCTACCATTGGGCTATAGAGTCAACATCAGTACTCTTAGTGACAATGGTTCTTCACATGGAAGCTGAGGCAGATAGAGCTTTTTAACAAATATAATTCATACACATAACATAGGGAAAACACAGTAATTTCACCCCTAAAGGAAGTCATAGCATAATATTATGAATTCTGAGTAATTAGAGATAAAATCCATTGTAAGTGATTAGAAATAGATATAGAGAACAATAACACATCAAAAACCTCATGAGAATCTCAGGTCTGGAAGTAGAATGTCACTGTATATTACTGATAAGGGATAAAACATACAAGCAACAATTTTGTGCAATATTCTCCAACCCTTTGCTCTTCGATGTTTAGTCTATAAATAAATATTCTTTACAATGTAGATGATTTTCCCAGCTGGCTAGATCTTCGAATTCTACTCTGACACCTATCATAACTGAAACTACTAACTTAAAACGGAAAAATGACAACTATCCTTTAAGAAATCAAACTCCTAATAGGACTCTATCTCCTATTTATTACATTCAGTTCTCCTAACAGTGAAACCGTTACATAATTGATGTCACATGTTCGAGGGATAATTCACCATAATTCATCATCACTTTACATATTCAAGACACCCTAAGATCTGTGGAACATGATCCTACTTTTTAGGGATGGATGACCTTCACTTTAAACATTGTTTTGATTGATGAGCTGGTTGTGTGACACTCCCTTTGACCAATGAGTCTCTGCTGATATGGTCCACTGACATGTTTGAGGTCTTCAACTAGCTAATGTGTTGTTGGAATGCTCAAAACTCTTCAAAATGTTCCTCGCTATGAAATAGGGCAGTGTAGGCAGTTTCGTAGCGAGTTTTAGTAGCGTATGAAAAATTGATTTTCCATCTATCTCTTTGACACTTTTTCTGTTCAAACACCTTTACTATTCCAAGACACCTTGCAAACAATCAATCTCCCTCCATAATACTTGAAAAAACTGAATTTAAAGGAAAAAATGCACCTACATAATTTTTCGTAGCATTTTTCTGGCCTCAAGCCTGAGGTACACTACGAAGCTGTCCAAAAAGCTAGAATTTTCTGAGTTCAAGGTTGTCTTCAAAAATTGATATCCAGAGGCAAAATTTAGGTTCTTTGTCAGTGATTAACCTCATAAAACATATTCCAACTCAATTTTTTACTCTTGTGGTGTTTCATCTTCATTTATAATCAATTGGTTGATGGGTTCTTCTACCACTTTCATTTTCAACCATTTGTTTTCCAATTCCACTCGAATTAAATCCAGTTGTTCCTGAAGATCTTCCACTTGGTATTTTAATGCTCTATTTTTGGATTGTAAGTGCACGTTCATCTTCTTAACATGTTTAAATTCCCCTCTTAATGGTTGAGTCCATTTCAACAACTTTGCTGTATTGTCCAAATTTTTTCAAACACTTGTGACTTGCTCTTCCCATATTTTCCTCATCTGTTCAAATTGAACCTTCTCAGCTTTGTGCTTCTTTTCCTCTAGCTTTAAAACTGATATTTATTTACCTGCTTCCTTCAACTTATCTTTGAGGGTTTCTATTTCTGATTTTTCAATCATTTTCTCGTTTCCCTTTCTTTGCCTGATAACTAGTTCCTACTTTGCTGATGAAGACAGATCTATGATGCTTAGTGGTTGTGCAGCTTCATTTATTTTCTTAGTCTCTTTTCTTTCCATGACCGTCTCTGCATGTCTGTTCATTGGCTTCCTTGGTTGAAATGTGAAACCAACATCATAACCTACAAAATCAAGTTTTTTAGCAATCTTACCTTTCGTCAGCTTTCTTCCTCCATGTTCAATGTCTTCAACTTGCACAATGGGTGAATCTTCAATGTCAATTGCATGCAAGATATCCTCCAAATTTCCTTTAGCTAATGTTTGGCTTCTAGTGACTCTCTTGCTACCTTGTTTGCTGATTGTATGCTTTTGTTTTTTAGGTGTTGTTTGAGGTGTGTCAGTCTCCTGCAAAGGTTCTTCTTCCATGTTCACTAGTTCTCGAGGAGATGATCTATTTTCTTCTTCAAATTCCTCTGCCACAGCTACAAAATGTAGAATAATTATGAGATGATAGGAGTAGACCATGTGAAACCTTCCTTCACAGGTAAAATACTTCTGAATGACCATCAACAGCTTTACATAATTCTCCTTCATGAAGCTCCTAGGGATGGCATTTGTCAAATCAACTCCATCGTGTTCTTTCTTGATGAACTCTTTGCAATCCTGCATTGTGAATTTGATACCTTTAAACCACTACTCACCTCCTCTAGGGATTCCTGTAGTTGATGCTATGCTCTCTGGTGTCACTGTAAGGTTCATAATTCCAACCTTTGAAGCTATTTCTGTGAAGCTAGTGGAAAAATCCTTTGAAACTTGTAAATGAAAGCCCTGCAACCTCTGACAAAATTTCAAGAAACCAGTCCTTCTAAAAACCTCCATGGAAGTAGGGTCTTCATTGAGTAATTTCATGTCCATGGGCTCATACCTGTGACAATGGCCACCCTTATTTGTTTTTCTTCTTGTAGCCATGGATGCTTTATAGTCTTCACTGCCTCGCTTGCTGATGACAACTGCAGAATTTGAACTTGCCAGCCACCTGCTTGGCTCGATGAAGCATCTCTTTAGAAATCGACTCACATGCAAGGATAAAACACAATATGACAAAATGCTTATTGAGGTGAGGTTTAATACTAGTTTAAGTGATAGCTTGAGCTTCAATCATAACACATGCAGGTTAAAAAGGTAATGATGACATCAAGCATGACTATGCAAATTTAAATTTACCATAACAACCTTGAATGACCTCCATATTAACTCCTCTAATCATAAAATGAAACCTCCTACAATTCTGACAAGACAGGTTTTAAAATAGATTTTTGTAGCGAAATTAGTTAAGCTTCTGACAAATTTGCTACGAAACTATTAGGCTGTTTCGTAGTGAAATCTATTGTTTTCCTGTGTAAAACGCTACGAAAATTTGAAAAACTGACATATGCGCCCTTTTGAGTTTGAATGCATGGGGAATTATAACTGACATGATATGGGACTGATTTGACTGAAATGGCATATATGAAGGTGATCATGAA
Organism: Pinus albicaulis; assembly: GCA_034641835.2. Taxonomy (NCBI): domain Eukaryota; kingdom Viridiplantae; phylum Streptophyta; class Pinopsida; order Pinales; family Pinaceae; genus Pinus; species Pinus albicaulis. The sequence continues at coordinate 1,015,786,891 of CM076580.1, read as the reverse complement.
ACTTAGGATAGGCTAAACATGTAAAAAAATTTCCTATACCACATTAAAATGGATTAGGAGACCTTATCCACTTGGTGAGTAGCCTATATGACCCTATCAAGAAATGTTTCACAACTTAATGAGTGATAACAAACTTGGCAGTGTTTTTACATATACCTTAAAGGATCTTTAGCGTGAGGACTGAGGGGTTCTTCATTGTCTTGATCTGAATGTGGCTCATCGTTATTCTCATCATTATATACTAGTTCATAAGAGCTACTATTTATTTGTTTATTGTCCTTACATTTGATATACTTATCCACTTTTACATTAATACAATCAACAATCCTCTTGGTATTCTTATTATAACATCTATAGCCTTTTCTATTACGATAATATCCAAGAAAAATACCTCCATCAACTCTTGCATTGAACTTACCAAGCTTTTCATCATTCCTTTTGATGTAGCACTTACTTCCAAAACCTATAAAATTGTTGTGGGTCTAACATAACAAAGCTCGTATGGAGCCTTATCATTGTTTGGTTTGAAATGAGCCTTGTTGAGTATCATCACTACTGTATGAATGGTTTCAACGCAAAATCTTTGTTGAGAATTTGTTTCATCCATCATAGCTTTTCATAACTGCTAAATAGATCTATTTTCTCTCTTATACACCATTTTTTTGTGGATTTTATGTCATAGTAAATGTCCTTGTGATGCCACATTTCTTGCAAAAATCATCAAATTATTTTGAAGTAAACTCGCCACCATTACCATACATTTTTCTCTAGATTTTATAGTCAGTTTCATTTTCATCCATGGATTTAAATTATTTACACTTCTCAAAATCTTCTCACTTTTCTCTAAGGAATGAAACCCACATAATTCTACTAAAATCATCAATGATAAACATGAAATATAATTTACATGTGGGTGACTATCTTCTTTAGGGTCCACACAAGTCCATATGTACCAGATGAAATGGTTTGGATGATGAAATATCCTTGGACTTGAATGGTACTTGAACTTTATTTCCCAACTGGAAATACTTGCAAATAGTATTATTAGGATTTGAAAGCTTTGGAAAGTATTTAACATTATTCTTCTTTCCCAATCTGAATATCTGATCAAAATTCAGATGTCGAAGTATCCTATGCCACAACCATCTCTCATCAATGTTTGATAAGAAACACCTTTGTGTATTCTCTTTTAGGACATAGACATTAAATTTTGTTCTCACATCTTAAACTACAACTTCTCCAGTGCCCGTAGACTTGATTTGAAATGTTTTATCTTTGAAAAGCACATCATAACCTTGATCACACATCTAAAACAAACTTATTAGATTATGCTTCAACCCATAAAAAAATAACACATTCTTTTCTCTACCTCTTCCATTTGATATACTAACAACTCCTTCACCAACAATATTACTAGGTGCATTACTTGCAAAGGTCAAATTACCTTTCTCAATTGGTTTCCATGTTAAAACTTGCTTTTGTCTACTAACATGTGCCCATAACAACCACTGTCGACATAACAATGACTTCCTTCATTTTGTGCATATAAAAATATATTGTATTTCTATATGCTTTCATTTTTCTCCAAACTTTGGGCTCCTAAATTATTTGCTCAATAATTGGTTCAGTCTCTTTGTTCTTCAATTTGCAATTGACTACTCTATGGCCAAAATTATGATAGTTATAACATTGAATCAAATAGTTTAGAGGAGTGAAAGGATTGTTTTACCTGTGTCTACCCATCCTCTATTTGATTAACTGATCTCCTTCTCAATCTCAGTTGTTTGTATGATATATTCACTCTATAATTTTTTGATTTATGTCCATAATTGGTGCATGTAAAATAATAGCCTAGAAAAATATCTTCATACCCAGGAGAAATCGACTTATGATCATTGGATGAGTTTATCTTTGTGTAGTTCAATTTTATTCTCCAATGTTATTTGTCTTTTTCTGAGGGAGATTACTTCTCGTAATTTGTTGTTTTTTATTATTTTTTGACTGGATATTGGGCTACATTATACCTTTGTTTCTTTTTGGTTGTGTTGAACCATATTTTTTTGTTGCACTATCATCATTTTTGGATACTTCTACAAAGGTAATATACTTGTTTCCCTTTGACTTTGTTGTTGATCTAGCCTTGAACTCAAATCCAAGACTAGTTCAATTAGTGGAGACTCTTTGTGCTTCCAAAAGCTCATTGAGATTTTTAGTCCCCTTTCCAAACTTTGATTAAATCTCAGCTGGATATTTTTATTCTCTTGTTTTTTTCTTAACAAAATTATTTGAACCTTGTTGATAGTGCTGGATATTGCCAACATACATGAGATATCCCCAATATAATGTCCCAACTAGACCTCACACTATTTGGTGTAGGATTCCCATCCGAAATATGACCCAACTTTTGTTTACTTAAAGATATTCCTTGCATTTAGCTGTCAGTACGAGAGAAAAGTGCAATGGTCCTTTTGAATGAGAAAGCGAGTATGCCTTATGAATGTTCGATTTCATATGTATCAAGGTTCTCTTACTGTGGGGAGAAACCAAAGTGAGCCTCTAAGAGAGAAGTAGTAGTACTACCCTAATGGAGACACATGTAAATGTTACAGATTCATCTAATATCAAGTGAAATAATTCATAAGGATGAAAAAATAATTATAACATTACAACACATTTCCAATAAGAAGCACTCAAGCCACCAAAATAGTTCAATTATTCTAGTAATGATGAAAGAAAAAATGAACCATAAACATTTAAAGAATAGTATTAGAAACATTCATAATCCATGTGTGAAAATATGTTGGCCTGGAAGGCTTCTATATTAAGAAAAAGTCCCAATATACATAAATACAATGAACACAACTAGCTCCAATAGTGGAGCGTTAGAGCCACTACTTGCTCCCCAAAAGTACCAGCTATGTCTCTCTAATTCCTTGTGGGAGAAGCCAAGGTTAAAATTCCTTTACATGAGAAATGAAGATCTATTTATAACTTGAGGAATGACCTTTCACATCCTCATGACTCTCGACCTTCCAATTTCTAGTGACCTTTTTACTTCTACAACCTTTGGAATTCCAAATGACTTTTGGAATTACATATTCCTTTTGATATTACATGTATTTCGTAGTTCTGTGACTCTTTGGTTAAAAAATGACTCTTGGACTTCCACTTATTCACATTTTTAATGATTATAATAATACATCATAACTTACACATCATCATGTAATGAGAATGTGACATGCAACTATATTTGATGAGTAGGACTAATAGTGATTGATGACATGGACCTTCTCCAGTGTTGACAAGTCTACCACTTATATCTTCATTCTCCATACAAATTCAGTCATTGATGTCTTCACCCACCAAAGGGTCTTTGATTTAATGGAATTTTCGGGGTGCTTTTATCATCAAGGTTCAAGTTTGTTCTTCGTTCTTCATGCAAATTCGTTTGTTTGTTCTTGTTATCCAATATTACTCATGCATGCTTGCCATGATGTTTCTAGAATACCCGCATCTGCAATCACTCATGAGAAGCAACCATCAAATTGAAAATATCCTATTCTACCATGTTTTATGCATATTTTATGTTCATGCCTTTTTCAGTATGCTCAAGAGGGACAAAAGGGGATTTTGGGCACATAAGTTCACTTTGAAAGGTTGAAGGGCTGAAGTGGAAAGGCTTCGGCATGCACTCATGCACTCAAGAGAGTTGGGAGACCATCAAGGTAGGGAACATTGTGCAAGTTTGAAGGATGAAGGGGAAGGATTTTGGCTTCTTAAGTTCACTATGTGATCAAGGGAGAGATGCAGGGCATAGGGCAGACTCATGAAAGCTGAAGGATGAAGGCTTCAATACTGTGTGGTGCGCTTATGTGCTCAAAAGGAATAGGAGGGCACATGGTGCAAGTTTTAAGTGTGAAGGGATATGCTTCATGTCTTCAGAGTGTGTTCATGCGCTTAAAGGTTCCAGAGGGAACATGGCCAATTGGAAAAGTATGACGGGTGAAGCTTAAGGCCTTCAGGGTGTGCCTATGCACTTAAGGAGCGTGCACTTCTTTGAGTCGAAGGAGTGTGCTCAAGGAAGACTTGGTCTCTTGATGGGCACAATTCAGAGTAAGGAAGGGGAACATGGTTTGAGGAGTGTGCTTTGTGCTCTAGGAGGGAACATGGTTCACTTTCAAACAATGAATAACTCCCCATCAAGGCTTGAGAGTGCACTTATGTGCTCTTGGCTTCAATGAGTTTACTTTGAAACCAAAGTTTTGTTTAAGTCTGAAATATAGGATGAGGGGTAAAAATGATGATTTTAGACATAGAACCGTGTGCGACACATACCAAATCATCAAGAAAACTTAGAGAAACGTGAAAAATGATTAATATACATTAAAATTTCAATTTATACACCTTCCTTAATTAAAACGAGTGAAGTGTGTGTATATGTGAACCAAAAGTGTCGTTTTGCAATAATAAAGTTGTCACAATCATGAAATGCACCTAAAGGTGTTCTAATCAATGCGATGACACTTCAAACACATAGAAAAACAAGATAAGACATTTCATGATCGTAGTGACACTAGTTACGATGGTGATAATAGGCTCCAAAATTTGAATGCAGTGAAATTTTAGAGGGTGTTGTAGCAATGAAAATACTTGGTGACACACTAGGGATAGATTTCGGTTAAGGTTCGGGCCTTCAAGAAGTATTGATTGCCTTGATTTCCCCCCTTCAACATGGTTTCCTACATATCATCTTCACTTTTATCTACTGAGTTGAACACATAAAAAAGATACACCATATCAAAATTGTTTCAATTGTTTCTAGTTTATGATATTCAAAGTATGATTTTTTCATCTCTGGTGTTGCTCTACTACCAGCAGGCTTGGAAATTACTCCAACGGAGTCACTTCAGGAGCAAAAACATTCCTTCTCTACCAGCAAGCTTAAACAATACCCTAACGAAGTTGCTTGCTTCAACTCCCTGTGCAGGAAGCCCTTCTCTTCTTTCACCCTTTATTTATATATTTAGTATAACTATGCATCAACACTTATTATTTTAAATGGGAAGAAGAGGGATCCTCAATTATTGAGAGCATAGGAGGTTTACCCTTAAGAGATTTATTTTAAGACCTCTAATATTGGTTTCCTCGCTTTATAATTTCCCCTTAACCATTCTCTACTAGATTGGATAAGTGTTAACACACAAGTATATTTACACCAAGTTGAGTAGTTTAGACACTAGCATAAAAGAAGATATAATAGGTTACTTCAAGGTTCTCCTATTCGATGAATCATATTTTCCATCTGGACTTATCTCAACCTATGGAATTTTCCCAAAAAAAGAAGGAGAACAACAGAAAGCCAATCGTTATGGTTGTCACACTTCTCTTTCATTGCATTACAAATTATTTCTAGCCATGCAACTTGACACAAGGTATTACCTATATATAATGACTTAAAATAAGATAGGACTTGACACGAATACCATAACACACATATTACTGAAAAAAATCAAAATAAAAGACATGAAACAAATTGTACATGAAGTAAAACATGTATTTGCTACTAAAGGTAATGTTTTAAATCTCAACCAATTATGGGAAGGGGGTTAATCCTCCCATCTAATGATTTGAACTTGAAAGTATTATGGTCGAGCTTTTCATCAACAATAAATGGTCCAATCCACAAAGGATGGAACTTTGTGTGTTTTCCCTTTTCTTCATGGGGTTTATCCCACTTCAGTACTAGGTCACCCACATCAAATCTATTTTACCCCACGAACTTCTTATCAAATTGGCGCTTTACATGGCTCTGATGCATGAAAAATATATCTTTGTCCTTGAGAAATTCTTCCTCAATTTTGAGTAAAGTGTTTATCCTGCTCTAAACTAGAAGGCAAGGTGTACCTTGCGACTCTTGGGAGAGCTGCAAAGCTGGAAGATATAGGTTTTTGGGAAAGATAACCTCTTTACTGTAAACTATAAAGTATATTGCAGTTCTTAGGGAAGGCTTTGGAGTTACATGGTCGGCCCAAAGAGCATTGGAAAAAGCTTTATGAGAGTTCTTTTGTTCAAAGAAGATAATTTTCTTGATTATGCGGATAATTTTCTTATTTCTTGATTCATCCAAACCATTTCCCTGTGGATAATAATTAGATACATGTTTGAATATAATTCCATTTTCTAATGCGAATTCATAAAGTTTTAATGATGAAAAATTAGTCGCATTATCAAAGAAAAGTGACATAGGAACACCAAACCTGGTTAAAATAATTTTTTGTAAGAAGTGTATGAATTCCTAGTCATTTAATTATATGAGAGGCACTGCTCCTGACCACTCGGTATTTTTCTTTGTCAAAATCTTGATTAGGATTTAGGAAATAAACACATAGACCTATTTCACTGGACTTATTTCTAACTGGGACCAAGTTGGAAACCAGATCAGTCTGTTTAACTTTAAAAATGATCTAACCATCCAACAAATTTCTCATTTCCTTTTGGATAAGGGGTTCCAGTGTTGGATGAGATTTTCATAGCTTCTGTTGGAACGTATTTACCCCTTCGTTTATAGGAATGATGTGCTAGATAATATAGGTGTCATATGTATTTAAATCATTATATTTCCATGCAAATACATCATGGTATTTTTTGAATGAATGAATAAATGTCTACTATTCCAATGGAGAAGAACATGTATCGAGGTTCACATACTTTGGATCTTCTTGGTCCCAAGATTGACTTGTTCAGATGATAACTTTGAGCTTTGAATCTTCATTTTTGTTGGTCCTCTAAATCCATTCTACAGGTCATATAACTTCTCTAGGGACACCACACCCTTAGGCATAATGTTTCCTTTCATTGCATTAGATGTTTCCTGCAAAGGCTGATCATGCTCATCTCATCTATGGCAGCATCTTTGTATACAACCTCATTATTCATAAAGTGAAGTATTTGTTGGTCATCATTGAAAACATGTAATTTAGTGACATTTTATAGAACATGTGCTTATATACAATTTCAATAGAAAAACCTCTTTTCAATGTAGACACCCTAGCAAATACATTTTATAATGTATCTGTTGCGACATTTCTAAGTTCAGGAACATAAATAATATGGAAAGATTTAAAATTTCTAATTAAATGTCATACCTTTCGCTGGTAGTTTTTAAGATATGGTGAGATAGAGTGTATATTATCTCGTACCCGAGGAGTGACCACCTCTAAGTCACTGATTACCTTGAGAATCTCTACCTTAAAAGCAATGGATTTGTTTAAGCCAAGCACAAGCGCTTCATATTCGGTAGTGTTATTAGTACACTTGAACCCCAAACGACATGAAATTATATGATTCTTGTTGCATGGGTCTGTATGTACACAACTAGCTCCAGAGTTATCCCGTGACTTTGAACCATCAAAATATAATGTCCACATATCATGCATTACTAAGATACTTCTTATTATATTATTACTATTATTATGTACATCTATATTACATGTTTCATTTGCACCAAGCGCAGAACAAGGAAGGTGCTCTAGTTGTGTATCTGGTGGAATGGGTGATGGATTTTCCTAATAATTGATCAGGTGCTAAAAAATATGTTGAAAAATGGAAGTTATCAGAATGGTGTGGAACCTGAATGACCCTATATATATCATTTTTATGAATCTGGAGCAATTAGTTTTACAGAAAACTGACACTATATTCTCATAGAAACAGGTACTGTTCGTTTTCCTAAACAAGCAAAATTTTCAAAAATGGAAATTGATTAGGAAAAAAATTGGGCTAGTGGAAGGCTGCCACGTGGACTCTTCTAGTTGGTCGAAAGTCAAATTTTTTTGGCCTACCACAACATGACACATGGCATTCCCTGAATGGTTAAGTTGTGGGAAAATTTGATTAGGTGGTTGGTCGTCAACCACATGTTGCCATGTGGCCCGACCAGAGGCCACCATATGGCAGCATGGGTGCCACCAAAAATTGGTTAATTCCGAACTTCACCTCCGTGGATTCAAACACCGAATCACCTTCAAAATAGTGCAATGGATAACCAGGCAAACTATTATAGTTCTTATTAAACTATGGATCCAAACCTTTATAAAAATGTTAACTCAGTAGAGTTTTGGGGTAAGATATTATGTCGCCATATGACCTGTGGCGCAAGAAAAAGGGCGCGGGGGGCATGGCCCAAATTTTTAATTAAAAAAATAATTCAATGCCATAACATTATGGTTTTAAATTCATATTTATGGTGTTATTGGGCATTTTAACTGTTTGACAATTTCGCCTGAAATTCCACGAATTTGTTGCTCAGTTAGGTGAAATCAGGGAAAATTTGTTGGACGGTTCTGTATTTTGGGGAATTTGTGTTGCAATTAGTAGAAAGCTAGGGAGGCTCATAACTTCTTCAGTTTTTGACCAGTTCTGGCAGAAAGAGGCTAGACGAGCATTTTTGATAATTCTGAAGGTAATGGAACAGTTTTTGAAGCCATTTGAGCATTGTAAATGTATGTAATCACCATTTTGAACATAATGATATAGGGCCAATCCATTGGAAGATGGACCAAGGAGACATAGCCCAGGAGGGGTGAACTCCTTTATCACTTGTTGTATTGTGGTTATTTTTATGGTGCATTTGTCTCTTGTTTTATGTTGTTCATAGTTTTAAATTCATGCTTTATGTGTTTAATATTTTAACATAAAGGCTCATAAAAATCTATTTTAACACTTACAATTTATAGACCCTCAAGCAATTTTTCATTAAGATCTCATACAGATCAATTTTGGTATCAGAGCTTTGGTTTTCTTGTTTCTGTGAGGATTTAATTTTTTGCAAGTGTATGTGATTCTTACAAGGTTGAAGCTCAAGAGAGGAGAAGGAAAGCTTGTGGTTGAAAGTCCTAAAGTTAGGTCAAGGACAAGGAGAGAAATTTTTCCACAATCTCCACCCCAAATTCTTCCTCAATTTGCAGTTGAATCTTCACCAAACATGTCACATGAAGGAGAGACTGACAATATGTCAAAATATGAGAAAGCCTTAAGGAAAGAATTCTTTGATATGACAAGAATGGTGAAATTTCTCTACGAGGAGAGAAGCACAAGGATGCAAGGTTAGAGCTCTAATATTACAAAGGGAGATAAGTCTTCAACAGTAGAAGAAGGATATGGATACAAGCCTCCAAAAAAGAATGGGAATGGTGAAAAACCACCTTTGACACCACAATTATAATCACCACCATCCTCACCTCCATCTTCACCATCATCTTCTTCCACAACAAGCCGTTCAAAAATACCTCCACATTCTCCAAAAGGTCATGATAAAACTCCATTTTTAAAACTTGACATTAAGTTTGATTTGCCTATGTATGATGGAGAGGTAGATGATGAAAGATTAGAAAATTTGGCATATTAGCTCAAAGTGTATTTCATGATACAAAGAATCAAGGATGATGACACAAAGATTCAACTTGCTTCATTGAGATTGGAAAGTGTAACACTTATTTGGTGGGAAGAAAAAACTCAAGAGGACATGAAGAAACATGGTAAGGTCTTAACCTCTTGGAATGATTTTTTTACTGCCTTAAGAAGAAAATTTTATCCATTAACACACATGCAAAAGGCTATAATGGACTGGAAAAACTTTAGGCAAGATAAAGGACAAAGTGTGCAAATTTATACTCAAGATTTTATGAGAAGAGCACTAATTTTGGGTGTAGATTTGGCATCTTAAGAAGCTTTGCTAAAGTACATTGAAGGTTTACATAGTTACATAAGACATACTATTCTCATATTTAATCCTTCAAATTTAGATGAAGTATGTGTACAATCCACACATCTATAGGCAAGAGGGAAACATGTTTAAGATGAAACAAGTGAGGATACCTTTGATTCTGAAGAGAAAGGAAAGGGTTAGTTCAATGGTAAAGGTAAGAAGAATGCTTCCGTCAATATGGAGAACGAAAAACTCACATGTAAACATTGTTCCAAAGATGGACATGATGAAGACCATTTCTAGAAACTTCATCTAGAGACGAGACCCAAGAAGCTTAAAAACAAGGGGAAGGAGAAGACAACATCAACAATAGCACATTATTTAGGTTATAATTACAAAGATGAAACAAATATCACCACAATGGGTTTGAAAGGTAAGGAAATTTCAAGTACTAGTTTTTCAGGTAGTCACAATAGTACTTGAGATGATGAAACAAGAATTGAACTTTTCCATGTTAGAGTTATTTCAAAGCATACCAAGATTGACACCCTATTTGATAGTGGTTCACAAGAAAATCTTATTTCAGAATAATTAGTCAAGAAGATGAATTTAGAAACCATTCCTCATCCTATACCTTATCCTTTAGGTTGGATATGTAAGAATGAAAATTTGCAAGTGACGAGGAAGTGCATACTTATATTTTCAATCACTGCAAACTTTCTTGATGAAGTTGAACTTGATGTTGTTCCACTTGATATTTCTGGTATTCTTTTGGGTAGCCCATATATTTATGATAGGAAAGAAATATTTCATCACCATTAGAATAAGTATCACTTGTTCAAGAATGGGATTGAGTACATTGTTATATCACATATTAAGAAGAAAAATTTGTCTCTTATGCATGTTGGTCAAAAGAGGAGAATTGTGAATGCTAGTCAAACATTTTCTTTGTTAATGTTCAAGCATCAAGATGTTGTGAATGTGGCCTTTCAAGGTGATGCATCAAATGGAAATTATGAATTAATTGAGGTTGCTAATGGTTGTAATAAGTTGTTTCGGGACTCAAACATGTTTCCTTCTAAAAGAGGTCAACAAGATGAAAACAAATTGTTGCAGCATGCATCATTGTTGAGTAGTGATGTGAACAAGATTGCAGTGCAAGAGATTTCAAAGACCAAAGAGAAAGCGCTAAATAAAATTGAAAAAGAGGGAATTGGGTTAAAAATTTCTTCTTGTGGGTTTCACAATGTATTTTCTTTGAAATGGGATCTTGCATGGTGATGGCGTTCACATTTGGTCAAGATTCGAGCCAAGCACAATTCAAGTCAAGTTAAACATCATCATGTCGATAATGTTCGAAGTGAGAATAATTTCTAATTTTTTAAGTTTCCTTTGGTTGAAGACTGAGGAGGGAACATATTTTTTTATTCAAGGACAATTTTTTGTTCTAAAAATTCTAGGAAATTGCAGCAAGATGGTATCTACAATAGTAAGACAAGGTCTCCATAATCAAGGGAAAATATCGGTTTTCATGAAAATCTCAAATTGTTGAATTCAAGAAAATTCTAGTGGATTGAGACTAGAAAGATGAGGAGGTTTTACCCTCATCCAAATGTTCATTAATAAAAGAGATTTTGGGGTCCAAAAGCCTCCAGTAGGGAGGAGTTATCAGGTGCTAAAAAATATGCTCAAAAGTGAAATTTCTCATAATGGTGTGGAACCTAAATGACTGCGTAGATCTATTCATTCTGAATCTGGTGAAACTCATTTTGTGGAAAGCTGACACCATATGCTACCACAAATGTGTTATGATCATTTTCCCAAACATGCAAATTTTTCAAAAATGAAAGCTGATTAGGAAAAATTTTGGGCCAGTGGCAGGCTTCCACGTGGCCTCTTCTGGTTGGTCGAAAGTCAAAATTTTTGCTCCTGCCACATCCTAACATGTGGCATACCTTTAATGGTTCAGTTGTGGGAGAATTTGATTGGGTGGTTGGTGGCCAACAACATGTTGCCATGTGGCCCAACCAGAGGCTACCATGTGGCAACATGGGGGCCACCAAAAATTGGTTAAGTTTGAACTTCACCTCTAATGATTTGAACACCGAACCTCCTTCCAAACAGCGCAATGTCTAACCAGGAAGAATACTAGAGGTCTTATTAAGATATGGATCCAAACCTTTATAAAAATGTTAATTCGGCGGAGTTTTGGGTTAAGTAGCCAAGGCTTAGCCCCGATCCCCCAATATTTTGTCACCATATGACCTATGGAGCGAGACCAAGGGTAGGGGGGGCATGGCCTGAATTTTTAATTAAAAAATAATTCAGCGCCATAACATTATGGTTTTAAATTTAAATTTATGGCGTTATTGGGCATTTTAACTGTCCAACCATTTCTCTGAAATTTTGTGAATTTTTTGCTTGGTTAGCTGAAATTAGGGAAAATTTGTAGGAAGATTCCATATTTTGGGGAATTTGTGGTGTGATTAGCAGCAAAGCTAGGGAGGCTCTTAAATTCTTCAGTTTTTGACCAATTTTGGAGCAGAAAGAGGCTAGACATGCATTTTTTGACAGTTCCGAAGCTAATGGAACATGTTTTGAATCCATTTGAGCACTGTAAATGTATGTAATCACCATTTTCAACATAATTATATAGGGCCAAGCCATTATAAGTTGGACCAAGGAGATGTATCCCAAGAGGGGTGAACTCCTTCATCACTTGATGTGTTGTAGTTATTTTTATGGTGCATTTGTCTGTTGTTTTCTGATGTTCAGAGTTTGAAATTCATGCTTTATGTGTTTAAGATTTTAACATAAAGGCTCATAAAAATCAATTTTAACACTTACAATTTGTCTACACCTGAAATTTGAATAAACCTATAAGGAGATAAGAAAAAAAGAAAACAATTGAAAAAATCATTTTATTCTTTTCCCTCAAAATTTATAACTCTTAATTTATTATTTTAACCATTATTTTATTAATTTCCCTTAGGAGGCCACATTTAGGTTGAAATTTACTCTAACTTCCAATCGTGCACAAGTCCTTCTCAATGGCGATCATTTCTGCAAAGTTTAATTCCAAGGTTTCCTTTGTGGCTCTTTTCACGAATTGAGAAACGCTGGTAGGAAAGGAAGCTGTGTAAATAATTTATAGTAATCGAATCATGTGGTTGTGTGCCCAGGGGAAAATTGTTCAATATGTGATTGTATTTTTGATTGAAATCTTTCACTTTCTCTTCCCCCCCCCTATTGATGCTTCCGATCTCTTTTAGTAACATGGCGAGAGTCTTGTCATTGACAAATTTCTCGAGAAATAACTTCTTAAACTCCCTTCAAGTGTGGATTGAACTGACGGAAAAACTTTGGTACCATGTTTTTTATTTTCATTATAGTGTATAAGGGAAAATTCTACAGGAAAAATCATCATACCTCATCTCCAAAATTTGCAGATGTATATAAGAATCATCAAGATGATCTTCTGCCTTCATCTTCTTAGCCAGATCATACTTTGAAAGTATATTTTCCAGATGTCTTGGCATCTTGTGAAGATTTTTCGAAAGAGTGAGGGGTCATTGGGCTATGCAATCCAAGTACTTATCGTCATTGCTATCTTCTTTATGTTCTTCTTCCTTATCAAAATATAAGGAGTATTCACCATCTAATCCATCAAAGATGTCATCAGAAATAACAATGTTGTCCTCATACCTTTTGTTAAGAGGTGGAAGATTATCTTGATGTATCGTATCGTCTCTAGATTCTGCCAACTCTTCAAGGGTGGTAAAGACAAAATATTCCACTGTAGAAACTAATATATCGGTACTAGTTGTTTCTTTCTTCTTTAGAAAATGTGGAAGATTGTGTGCTTCATTAATTAATCTGATATCCTTTGCGTACCGATGGGTTATAGGTCGAATTGCCTAGATCTACTTGTAGGTAACCTCACAAGTGGATTTTGGGACAAATTGAGAATACCCTCCTACTTTAGGGATCAAAGTCAGAACTGTGCTTAGTAATGTTTCTACCTCATATATAAGAAGAACGATTTGGGTGTGCAGAGTTATCAAGCATAAAATATTAGCTTCCCTCATTCTAGTGCTAGAATGTTGATGGTATTGGATATTGCCAACATATAGAGGGTCTCCTTGATATAAGGTCCCAACTAGACCTCACACCGTTTGGTGTAGGATTCCCATATAGAATATGACCTGATTTTCATTTACTTAAATATAAGCCTTGGCTTTAGATGTCATCATGAGAGAGAATTGAAACAGTCGTTTTGAATGAACAAGCGAATGCACCTTGTGAATTATTGATTCCAGATGTATCAAGGTTCTCTTACTGCAGGGAGAAAATAAAGTGAGCCTCTAAGAGAGAAGTAATAGTACTAACCTAAAGGAGACACATGCAAATGATAAATACTCATCTAACATCAAGCAAAATAGTTCACAAGGATGTGATGATCATTATAAGTTTACAACACATTTCAAACAAGAAGCACTAAAGTCACTGCAATAGTTCAATTACTCCAGTACTAAAGAAAGCGACAATGAACCATAAACATTCAAAGGATAGTCTTAGAAACCTTCACAATAAATGTGTGAAAATTTTCTAGCCTAGAAGGCTTTAATATTAAGAAAAAGTCCCAAGATACATAAATACAATGAACACCACTAGCTCTAATAGTGGAGAATTAGAGCCACTACTTTCTCCCCAAAAGTACTAACTCTGTCTCTCTAATGCCTTATGGGAGAAGCCAAGGTTAAAAGTCCTTTACAAGAGAAATGAGGACCTATTTATAACTTGAGGAATGACCTTTCATATCCTCATGAATCTTGACCTCCAACTTATAGTTGTAGAAATTGCACCACAAGGGGGCTTCTAATTTAATTTTCCCTTAATTAAATTAGAAATAAAATTGTAATTCCATCACATGACAACTTTTAAGTGTTAACTGAGTCACGAAGACTTAGTTAGCTTAGCCAATTTTACTTGGAGGTCAAACTAGAGGCATGTAGCGTGTCTCATATTTTTTAGGAGCCTCGGTTGAGTTATTTGTGAGTTGTAATTAGTTAACTCAATTATTTGAGTTAAAATAATTTTAACTAGTTCTAACTAAGATATGAGCTAGTGATAGGTCCAGTGAATTAAATATAATTTAATTCACAAGTATTGATGAATTAGTTAACTGATAATTCACTATAAATAACTGTTGCATGTTAGTTCTAAGGAAGGCTCAGTTGAGATTGGAGTTAAAGGGAAGATAACTATTAGTTGTATAATCAAAAAATTGTATAGGTCATGGATGAGGTCATCAGGATGCCTTGGATGTATTGTGGAATCTATTGATGGTAATTTCATAATTAATAGGGTTTCAATTAGCTCAGGAATACGTAAGAAAGGATGGTCATGAAGAGGCAAGAAAGTGGTTAAATATTGGACCAAACTTGCTGAGATCGTAGCAGGATTAGGGTGAGACAGTCAACAGAGCATCGTAGGTTTCTCAGGAAGGGAAATAAAATTTTAATTTTTCATGTTCTTGAATTTATGAAATATAAAGAAAATGAGGTTTTTAGCTAAGGCTTTATCCGGATACATATTTTTTTTTGTGATTGATAATTATTTCTCTTACTTGTTTATGTGATTGTGCGATCAAAATTGGTTTCCGCAGTTTGTAGAATTGATTCAATATATATTTTTTTTAGTACATTACAAGATCAATTGAACCTATTTAGATAATTTCTACATGGTATGAGAGCATGAATCACAATAGAAGATAAGAATCAGAGTTTCTTATGAACATGTACATCGAATTTACAAATATATTCTTCAGGACAAACAACAGATCAAGATGTATTTCATTGGCTTGAGACTTGAATATTGCCTTAAGGGTAATTAGAATTACATATCATGGAAGGAAAAAATGGAGGCAGTGCTAGAGGACAACAAACTGAAGGCATTTATAGACATTGATATTCCCTAGTCTACGACAGTAGATGCTCAACTTCTTGATGCATGGAAGAAGAATGTAGCAAAGGGGAGAAGGATCTTGTTAGAACGAGTTCGAGATCATATTGTATCAAACCTCCATGGAAAGGTGGGCCCATATTATATGTGGAAGTCCTTAAATTTTTTTTTTTTAGAATAACAGTGACCACGAGAAGTTGGCGCTGAAGGAAAAGCTCAAAAAGATCAAGATGGAGAAGGGTGACATGATTCCAAAATAATGGATGAAGTTCACTCAATGTTGAGATGAGATTGGAAGTGTTGGGGTAATAGTTGCCCAGGATGATTTTGTGAGCCTAGACATTCTAAGCCTTCCCAAGAGCTTGCATAGATACTAGGACTCGGTGAATGAGAGGGAGAAGCTACCAAAGTGGGAGTGATTTTGGTCCGATGTGGTACAAGAAGAGATTTGATGGAACACCAGAGATGGATCCTCATAAAAGAATAATGATGAGGAGAACTATGCCTTAGATGGAAAGGAAAAGAAAGGGAAGGTGTCCCATTCCAAATCAGATTCTGATCAGGAGGGAAAGATGAAATACTTTTCAAAGGTTAAAAAAATCACTTTCATGAGCTTGGAAACTATGCTACAAAGTGTTTGCACAAGAGGAACCAACAAGAATACCTCAGGAGAAGCGACAACTGAAGCACTTGCTTCAAATTTTGAGTTGGATTTCAGTCTCATTTTTGGGTGTGTGTTGTATTCTTTCCACAACTAATTGCAGGCAAGAATCAGGGGGTAAGAGGGGGGTGGCCAACCCCCCCCTGCTTACGTCGGGCGCAACGCCCCAAGAATTTTTTTTTGGACCCTATATTAGGTGGGCGGGCCTACCTATGGTTTTTTTCATGGGTTTGTACATAGTTTTGGGCATGATGGTTTTCTACACATGGTATTTTGTAGATCCGTTCAAGGGAACTATGGTTATGTTCTAATCCAGGGTTAATGGATTAGGGTTTATGAATGCTTTGGCATGTATATTTATGTGTTGTAACATTGAAAGGAATATAATGAAAAATCAAGATGGAAGTCCTGGTTTTGGGATCCCGGGGAAATATATGTGTATATTTGTTTTATACTTTATGATCTCGCTATTGTTTATTTTCTGTTTTAGAGTTAATTTGTAGATGATTTCTGAACAAGGTTAAAACCTACACTCATTGCATGCATGGTGTCATCGGTGTTGGGTTCTGGGTGGTACTTAGATAGTGGAGCTTCATTCCATATGACCAGAAACAAAGAATTATTTAGTAGCTTGGAGGAGAAGGATCTCCATATGCACATCAAGATGAGAGATGATGGGAGGTATAACGCTACCAGTGTAGGTACGGTTACCTTTCAGAGGGAGTTAAGTAATCTTCTCACATTAAAATATGTCATGTATGTTTGTGGTTTAAATAAGAATTTGGTTTTTGATGCTATGTTAGAAGATCATGGATATGATGTGATATCCAGTGAAGGAAAGGCATTCCTTTGTCACAAAGCCACGAGAAAATGATTGGGGTTTGAGTAAAGAACCTCTATAAATTGGATTTAGAATAATGTTTTTTCTTAAGCATGAAAGAAGAGGAGGTGGAGAGCCGAGACATCGATGATTTATGGCATAGAATATTGGGCCATCTACACCATGGAGCTTTAAATATCATGAAATAGATTTCTACATGACTTCCATAGGGTACACTTGCGTAGCGAGATACATGCAAAAGGTGTACATTGGGGAAGTATACCAAAGCCACCTTTCACGATAAGGAAAGTTGAGCAAAGGCGATCCTTGAGAGATTTCACTCAGACATGTGTGGAATGTTATCGACAACTTCCATAGAAAAACATAGGTATTATGTGAATTTTGTAGATTATTTTTCATGCAATAGTTACATTTTCTTCATGCAGAAGAAGGATCAGACCATCTCAAAGTTTTGTGAGTTCAAGGCACTTGTCGATAAAGATATAGGGAAGAAGGTGAAGGCTTTGAGGAGAGACAATGGTGGAGAATATATCTCTGAAAAATTCAAGAAATTCTATGATTTAGAAGGAATTTGAAGGGAATTTATAGCACCTCATAACCCGCAGCAGAATGGGGTTGCAGAAAGGAGTAACAAAACTATTGTGGGAGAAAAACGAGCTATGTTGCATGATCAAAGCCTATTGTTGCATTTGTGGGCGGAAGCATGAAATAAAATAGTATTTGTGCAGAATATAAGTCCTCATTATATACTTGTGAGTACACTAGAGGAATATTTTTCTGGAAAGAGACCAAATGTGTCACATTTCAAAAATTTTGTTCATCAGGTTATTTCCATGTGATGAAAGATACTAGGAAGAAGCTAAAGCCAACAACTGAGTTGGGGATATTTTTGGGGTACAATGATACAACTCACAACTATCAAGTGTAATTTCCAGCACACAAGATGACAATGGTATGAAGAGATGTGAAATTTGATGAAGAGAAGGCCATGAGAATTTCCCTTGAGAGGGAGCTTCAGTTTCATGTAGTTGAGGAGCTCTTGGCTCCAAAAGAAGAACCTCAAGATGTGGAGCAGCCAAAAGAAGAGGTACATAGTGTGGAAGAACCCACTCATGCAGAGACATCACAATATATAAGGAAGCAGACCAAAGAGGTTGACAGGTTGTTGCTTGATGCTAGCAAGAATGTGAGAGCACCCACAACACAGTACAGGCAAAGAAATTCCCCAGAGATGTACACTAGATACATGGCTTTTATGAGTGAAGGTGTAGAGATAGAACCATCCTCTTTTGAGGAAGAAATGCAGTAACCAATTTGGGTTGATGCCATGGTTGAGGAGTATGATCACATTATTAGAAACATTGCATGGGAATTTGTCCCAAGACCAGAGGGGAAGTCAGTTGTAGGATCTAGGGGGATCTAGAAGCTGAAGCAAGAAGTAGATGGGAGGATGGAGAAGAACAAGGCTATATTTGTGACCAGATGGTTCTCTTAGGTTGAGGGGATTAATTAAAATGAGAATTTTGCACCAGTCTCAAGGTACACATCAATTATATCCATCCTTGCTCTCTCAATGCAGATGGGATGGAAGATACATCATATGGATGTAAATACAACCTTCCTCAATGGGTTGATTGAGGAAGAGGTTTACATTGAGCAGTCGGAAGTTTTTGAGACCTTAGACATGGAGTAGCATGTGTGCAGACTCAAGAGATTACTGCATGAGCTTAAGGAAGAACCTAGCATACAACATTAGGAAAAGAATGATCCCTTGATCTTCAATCAGATACAAGAACCAACTATAGGATCACTAGTTATTTCACTGGGTTGGGCTTCACCAAGAGTGAAGTAGATGTGAAAATTTACAATATTTTGGTATAAGGTTAGCTTTTTATTATTTTAATTTATGTTGATGATATGGTACTGTCAGGTGATGAGAAACTCATCAAGTCTTGCAAAGAGGATCTTGCAAGAGAATTTGAGATGAAGGACATGGGGCTCTTGCACTATTTCCTAGCATTGGAAATATGGAAAAGAGATGGGGAGCTATTTGTATCTTAGGGAAACTATTCCAATGATATCGTTAGGAAGTTCCACATGGAGGGCGACAAACCCATGGAGACTCCTCTAGTAGGAAACTAGAGGAAAGAGGATGCTACTTTAGGCGAAGTATTAGATGCTACAGTCTATAGGCAGCTTGTGGGTTCATTCATATATTTGGTGAACATGCGACCAAACATATGTTATGAAGTAAACCATCTTAGTCAAGCTATGGTTAAGCCTACCAAGATTTTTTGTAAGGAAGTCAAGCGTGTGCTGAGATACCTCAAAGGAACTACAGAGTATGGGTTATGGTATAGACAGACATAGGGAGTGAAGCTTCAAGGCTTCATTGATGCATATTGGGAAGGGAGTCCATTTGATAGGAAGAGCACATCAGGGGGCATATTTATCATAGGATCAACAACATTTTCCTGGTACAATAGGAAACAAATATCATTTGCACTCAGTTCAACAGAGGCAGATTACATGGTAGCCAGTCAGGAAACATGTGAGGCCATCTTAATGAGGAACATACTTGTTGGTTTGTTTGGTCGATAGATGGATCTGACTGTGATTTATTGTGAGAAATAGATGTTGTCCTTATGGGGCCTAGACCCAGGTTCAAAGTGAATGTGCAATCCAACATAACCCATTATTACTGGCCCGTTCAGCAACAATCTTCTTGCGCAGACCGAAGTCTCACCTGAGGAAATATAGGGGGATAATAAAACCAAGTTTCCGCATCCAAAGGGATAGAGGATTGTGGATTTAGGGTTTTTCCTTCTTATCAACTCTTCGCAGATCATATATATTAATACTATAGTAATTGTTCAACACATCTGTTGAACATACTACAAACTACGTGATCTTACTTAGTTATGCATTAACTAAAGTAAATAGACATAAACAAGACTGCGATATTCAATCACATATAAAAACCATTATTTAGCATAGATAGTCATAAAGAGTAAGAAAACAAAACACATCAATATAACTCAAATATTCTCAAGATTTCTTTGATTAATAGCCAGATCTTTCTCATACATTCAGTTTCACCCTGCACACACAACTGTAGGGGTTTGCACATAGAGCTGCAGACTTCCTAAGGTATCTACACACACAGCTGCAAGAGCCTTTCCTCTAACCCAAAAAAAAGACTCAAAGAAATATTACATCTAAATGCATCTCAGAAGATCTAAAATTTAAGCTTACTTTCCTTCTTTCACATCTTACTACTTCTATGAATTCTATTTAGACTCCTTATATAGATTTGGAATTTACAATACCATGGTCTAAAACCATGGGCAACGTCCAACGTTCAAAAAATAACCCATCCCAATACATACTAAGGGGCTTTGACCCACCCCAAATCCCATAAAACTCAAAATAGACTTAGCACTACACGCTGTGTTCTTGATCTGCAGAGGCTTTCCTTGCTTCTTTCTTCGAGGCGATCGCATCTCTAACATGTCCCCAACACAAAACTGTGACTTGACCTAAGTCGCAAATATGGTGCACCATATATATTCGCTTTGATGCCATTCAAGGCATCCCTCAACTAGGGCACTGCTTCAACACACTGCTTTTCAAACTCCTTAATCTCTTCGACCAGTGTCTCTGAAACCTTCTTAGCTACCTTTTGATAGAATCCTCATTGCGTTGTGCACAATGCCTTCAAATTATTTTCCATCATTTGGGAGAGCTGACTGGCCTCAACTTCCCATGGTATCAGTTTATTTGTAAGTAGCTACTCCTCCCTGCGCAGCTCATCAACCTGTTCTTTTAAGAATTTACCCTCTCGAAGACGGGTAAGTCATTGCATTGATGCTATGGTCTTAGAAGTGACCTTAATCTAATCCATTTGTTCTAGCTTCTCACGCATTTTGGACAGTAATGTTTTCACCTAAGGGTCCTCCTACAGTGAGGCCCATACATCAATAAATTCCCTAAAGATATGTGCACACTCCTATATGTAAGACTCAACCTGTTCTGATGCATCTTTCAACTTAGTTGCACGCTACTCCTGGACTTCTAGTGGAGTGGCAGGCTTCAATTGCATTTGCATCTCAACTATATCCATCTTCATTTCCAAGTGCACTTCGTCAACCTTGGCCTTGGAGTCCTTAACTGCAGTGGCCAGCTTGACCACTTTCTCTTCCGGCGCAACTGCAACCTGAATCTAGAGCTCTGGTAGCTCATTGCATGCTTTGGAGATAAACTCATCTAGCTTCAGTCGTTGCGATGCTTCAGCCCCACACTCTTAGACAACAAGCTCCTTTTACTCTGCCATGCTTTTTCGTTCCTTCATAACATCTTGAATGATCATGAGAGCCTGTTTTTCTTTGATATTTAGTTCCTCATCAATGCTCTAGTGGATTTCATGCAAATCCTACAGTGGCATCGCAACGAGATTCAACTTTGTATTTTTCTAGAGGGCCACCTGACTTAGTTGCTCTTGTATGTCAAAACTTAGCGTGCATGCCGGGACAGGTACCGCACGAGTATCAAATTTTAGTGCCAACTCATGTGCAACTGTGCTTCTACTGGCTCATTCTTTGCTTGGTTGAACCATGCTCACCTACAATCAGCTCACACTCACTTGAACAGTTCTCATCTACACCTGCAAGTCTTGCAAGCCCCTGTGAACATCTACCAGCACTTTCTTATATTGTTCTTCGACACTGCCCCATAATTGCTAAGTTTCCTGCTTTACGGTATCCCCAATTTAATCAAGGTCCCCTTCAGTAAGGACCATGGCTTGTGGGCTGGCGGATTTATCGAACTTCGAACTTTTTCGCATGCCACCCTTTTGTGGCTGTCTTTCCTTGGTGATAAATGGGGAAGCTAGATCTATGTCAAGATCACCGCCAATAATATCATCCCCTCATGTGTCCAGAATCTTTGTATCATGTTATGTCTCGGTCATGAATGTAACCTTTATGTCCTTGTTTCCTATTAGCTTAGTGTGTTTTTCCCCACTTGTTATTTCCTGCATTGTGCGTTCAGGGAGAATATTTAACCAATCACTCGGTGAGTGGCTGATTATGGCCTCAACGTCTTCTTCCTTGACCAGGTTCGATAGCTCATACTAGACCCCTGCGAGGTCCTTCTTCACTTGAATGTATATATGATGAAAGTCAGCTTTGAACTCCGCTACTTGGTGATATTTCTCCACAATTCTTGGTGATAACCAAGGCTTTTGGTTAATAATAGTCCAAAAGCTCATCTCAAATCCTAACCAAAAAAAATTATTAGCCATAATGCTTGATAGATCTATCAAATGCCATAATGAAGCATATTGGGATGCTTTGCATAGATCGGGGTCCGCGGTGTTGAACTGCAACTCCTCGGGTTCTCTCCATTTCAATACACCATTGTTGAGGTATCATATCCAAAGAATGAAAGAACATGTGCACCCATTTTGTTTGAGGTTCGACGCCCCAAGCTGCAGTCCAAAAAGCCAAGTGCTCGTGAGGATCCTTCTAAACATCATAATATTTCATGATATTTGTATCAACCTGACCAAATATTAGCCTTATGATCTTGCAAAAATCCTTCCATCCTCTGAAACTCACCCTATGAGTGGCCCACCATTGGGCTAGAGTAGACCTCAATTCAAAGTCCAAAGCTTCGTATCTCTAGTCCTCAGGTACATTTTCTCAAATTCTTCCAAAAATAAGAAAAAATTCCCCGTTCCATCATAAAAAGGCAAGTTGTGCGCTTCCAATCTAAAACAACGTAGATATCTGGTAACCCTCTTACATCGCTTAGTGGTTACTTCACGCAGACGATTCTGCCAATGCTTCAATTCTTCACCAGAATCTGAAACACACGAACAATCGCTCTCCCAACAAATTCTACCATTTGTAGTGGGATTGATCCAGTCTTCATCCTGCGTAGTAAGCTTATATGTATAATCAATATCTACATTCCCATACTCATGATGGATAGGATCGATATAGCACGCACCTTCAGAAAGATTTAATGGAAAAAAAAATCAAGTACCATTATTTTCAAAGATCTTTTGCCTCTTCTTCAGGTTTATTATAACATCCATGTCGTAAGCCCAATCAAATCCCGACAACATAGGATATGTATTAATATAATCAACGATATCAATCACTTTGAAGTCGACCAACACGCTAGCTCCGTCAATATCTATGCTAATCCCCTTCAATCTCCCCATAGGAATGATATTCTATTGATTTTCCATCCTTAGTTGAATTGGTGACCATTGCATCTTAGGCCTTCCGATCCACTCCCATGTCTGCTTTGGTAGAACGTTGGCATTTGATCCTAGATCCAGAATGACTTGATCCATCTCATAATATCTGATCTGCGTAGTCAACCACATCTCTCGGCTGGTTCTATTCTTGTTCTTGTATACTTTGCTTACTACATGTTGTTCCAACTATAGCCTTTCCATGCCAGTGCAGTTATCTATCAGCTCCTTCAACCCTTGTACAACCCTCTAGTCCCTTAGAAATTTAATACACGTCTCCAAGAAGGACGCCAAGATAGAATTATCATATTCTTTTACTTTGACATTCTCCTTAAGCTTGTCCTCAAATGGAAACAACTATCTCTTCATGGTAGGTGGTAGAGATTTAGGAGTCAAAAATGTCTTCCTTGCTTCTAGCAATGTTTCTATCTCGTGCTACATGTTAAATCCAACATTCTTATCCTTATCTTTCCTTACTGAAGTCTCTGTCACAGTATTTTTTCCTTCTGCGTGGTCTCCTATGGTATTCACACCACCGCGTGTTACTATGCTAATTCTTGGATATGCCTCGTGTGGTTTATCCATCATCATTTGTATGTTCTGAGTCGGTTGTTGGTTGAGCTTCTCCTGCATTTTAGCTAACAAAATGGGACAATATTCAATTTCATGACTAAATTCTTGACAATACTTGCTAGAAGTTGGAGTAGGATTATAAAAATCCTTGGTGAAATGTCCATCTTGTTCGCAGTTGTAACATATCATCTGACCTGATTCACTACCTGCACCTCCTCCTTGGCCAAGCCATCAATGTAGGAAACCTCCTCGCGCAGTCGGTCAGCCTGAAGCTTCGCGGACTTCTACCTGCATTCGATATGCACCAGGATTTTTCTGCATCATCAGATCATAGCTCTTACAATGTTTCTCATCATGTCCCACCGAACTACATAAATTGAAGAACTATTGCTTTGAAAATCTGATAAACTTTTGCAACAGGTGACAACAGTCCGTGGAACGTTGGCTTGCAACTTCGCATAAGATACACCATACATGGGGCCCTACACTTGGCCCTGTGCTCGATCCAAGCTTCAATGGATTCGACATCCTAGCATTCAAATATTGTCTATAAATAGGCCACTACTCTTTATAGTGACCCTCTGCTTTAGACTTGATACACAAGACTTCCGAACTTATATCAGTGCAAACCTCATTTCCCTTATTTAGATCTTGGAGCTCCATATGTAGGCTTGCCAACTGAGTTTGTATCTATTGCACCCATATGCTTGTATTGACTATCGAAAAATCTTCTAGCTTCATCGTTATATCTAATTATTCAACCTGAGTAGCAACCTTCTGTTATGACAATGGAAATCTGAGATGAGGCAACAACGCAGCAATGAGCGATTCTCTATGTTGTTCATCTGGGATATTGAAACTAATTTGGATCAACAACGTCTTATATCATTGATCTACCTCGCATATGGTCTTAGTAGCCAGCTGCTTAATCTCGTTGATCTCCTTGATACACTAGGACTATGACTTGTTTCTTGAATTCAACGTTCAATGCGATCTTTGTCTTAGCCAAAGAAGCATTTGCATTCATCATAACATATTTCATGTACCAAGATAATTCTCTATCTTTCAACGTGGTAACCAAATTTAATTTCTTCATGTTTTCATTAATAACATTATGTGAAGTCTATATTTCTTCTACCACAAACCAAAATTGTTTAGGATCATCTGTTCCCTTGAACACAAGAATCTTTGGGGGTTGGGCCATGGTGAATGGGGGAGGTGAAGGTGGAGGAACAAAATGGAATGGAGTGATGATGGGGATGGAAGGATGAGGGATCTTCGTAGTGCTCTGCTGACTCCTAGATCTCATAATTCTTGGGGTAGCAGGGTTGTTTTCTCTTTCTCCAGGCCCAAACAATGGAATATATTCCCTTTCAATGTATATTCCTCAACTAGTCCTAAATTTTTTTACGCTTCGTGTAACACCAAGTTCTCTTTCTTCACACACCAATCTGAGCGCATATATAGTACACTCTTTTCACACAATATCATTATAATCCAGAACTTCAGTGAATTCAGGTACTTACCTCTGAGGCATTTAAAGAACTTATGCTTTGCTTCGCTATAAGACAAAAAAGTCTTGATCACGAACTCAGTGATAAACCCTCCAAGGATATTTTCTATCCAATAATAAACATCTATCACAATCTCGTTATCAGTATTTTTCAGCTTCTCTATCAAATCTGGGGTCGATGCAATTAGATTATTATTGAACCGACCCGTCTGCGTAGCTAGTATTGAGATCCATTCGTACAACTCACTAGTAAATGGTGTGAAAAATATCTCTTATTGACCTGTATATATATACTTCTACAACCAATGTTTAGTAGAGATGTGCAGGCTTCTGTTTTCTTGCAAAACAAACTCACGTTCTTTCATACTTACCCAATAATTGATCTCTTTCTTAGGTGGATTCCACATCCAGCTATCCCTTAGTTGGATCTTCGTCCCAGTAATAGAATCATTTGTTGGCTTGATGGGGCCTATACCTAGGTTCAAAGTGACTACGTAGTCCAACAAAACCCACTATTACCATCCCTTTCGGTAACGATTTTCTTGTGTAGACCGAAGTCTCACCTGAGGAAATATAGGGGGATGCCAGAACTAGGTTTCTGCATCCAGAGGGATAGAGGATTGTGGCTTTAGGGATTTTCCTTCTTATCAGATATGTTATCACCAAACTGGGACTAATTGGCCCGCTCAAAATTCAATTCAGTGTAACTATTTCAAACCCCTTAGGGTTGGAAGTTAGCCCTTCCAACCAGAGAGGGCTCTCTCAAGAAACAAAGTAAGATATTCAATAAACATGCTTAAAATGAAGATGGCTAACTCTTAAATGTATTTTAGATTAATTTTTTTGCAGGTGAAAGATGAGTGAGGGCTACCATTAGGCATGGAGTATGGAAACTCAATTACATAAAAGTATCAATCATGGAAGCTTAGGCACATGAGTTCTTATAAAATAATTCGGACTGCAAAAAAGATACATAAAGGAAGTAAGAGAATAATAATTTATGAATTCCAAGCAATTATGTATGAGAAATCTGAGATAAAATTGATACTATAAAGGAGACAAACACATAATACCCCAATAAGAATCTCAGGTCTGAATAAAAGTCTTCTACAACTGTCTGTTAACTGAGTGAAAACAAGATTACAATAGTAGCTTTTGTCATTACATCATTCAACCCCTCTCTAATTCTCAAAACCTCTAATTTATAGAGTGAGGAATCATAAAAATTGTTTTCCACCTTGCTAGCTTCAAATTCCTACCTAAGAGACCTATTTCAAATAGGATTACATCACTTAGAGACTTTCTAGGGATGTTTTCTATTTGGCAGAGTTTGAATACAAAAAGGACCCTTCTTTCATTAAATAGATCAACAAATCCCTTTAATATCCCTTGTCAAATGTAACCAACTAATTTTCTAAGTATATTGGACTACTGTTGTGTCATCATTCCATGTGGATGCTGAGTTGGACCTCTTCCAAGTTGAATTTTTTTTTTTTTTACATAAATCTGGCTAGTTAAAATTATGAAAAATAAGCCTCAAATATGAGTGCATAATTTCCAAACCCTGATGAATTTGAAAAAAATGAGAGAATTTTTTGTATATGGGCTTGTGCTAAAGAAAAACCTCCTTCATATTTCCAAAATTCTTTTTCATTTGGTCAAAAATTGAAGTTGAAGTTGATTGCTAAAACATTCATGTGCAGGAAATTTTGTAGCACCCATTTTGTAGCAAACTCCAAAATTAAACTTTTGCATAACCTTTGAAATTTCTGACTGTTGGAGGGTTTTCCTTGGGTCTAATAATGTAAACACATGCCTTCATTCACCCCTATCATGATATTTTTTTGGAAGTTTTACCTCAAAACATTCTACAGTGAGTTTGTAGTGAAAACTCAGCTTCAAGGGTGGAGCTCACTACGAACTTGCTTAACTTAACCAATTTTTGCAATTTTTTCTCTTTAGCTGCAAAAATTTGCTTGCAACTTTGTAACTAACTTAACATGGTCCCCTAAGAGAAAAAATGGCCAGAAAAGGTGTGTCTTACCATCTTTCAAGGGGATGCGAGGTCATCATTACAATCATCTTTAAACCCCTTTTATTCAATTTTTCTTGCACCGTATCCATTGAACAAAACTGACATGCTGAGGTGTCAAAAACCATGATCGGGTAGCAAACTATCATGCTAGATTTTAGGTCCTTATATTCCAAATTTGAATATGAGTTGTGTATTGGTGAGGTGGAAAGAATGATGTGTTGGCAGCCATGTCATCCTTATGAAGTGTTTAGTTGAGTTGTCATCATCAACAGGTGTCCCAATGGCACTTCACAATCTTTTTTTATGACTCATATCCTTCCTAAAATGCATTAAATGCCTCAAAAAGACAAAAAATCTAGCACGTTGGAAAAATAGAGTTTTTAGGCAAGTTCATAGTGAATTCTGACTATTTTGCATTGATTTCACTACGAACTTTGGTAAAAGTTTCAAATTCACTCTAATTACTACATTTTCCCATGCATGAGATATTTTGGATCTTTCTTAGACATTGACCCTATCACATGAATTATGACCTTCAAGACCCCTCACAGATGTGAATTTTTTTTGAAAATTTAAAATTTTAAAAGATCCTATTCAACCCTAACTGAACCTAATTGACTCCTTACTAAAAAAAAACCTAATGGTTATCTTGGATAATAGTGGCTCCAATGGAGATGTTGTGCCCCGGTGGTGCAACAAAGATCCAGGAGACCATGTGCCTTATCCATTAGGATGATCCCAGCCTCTTGTCACATTCTGTAGCCCGTATTCATCTCTTGACATGCTCTTTCATCAAAACATTGTACAAACCAAAACTTACAACTAAAATCTTCAAACTAAATGTTGAAAAAGATGCTTGGCCAACAAGCTTATTTATGTACCAATAAACCTACTCTAATAGCTGAAAACCAAACTTTCAATTTCAAGAAATATGAAATTTCCAGTATAGTCAGTCAAACATCCGATCCAACACCTCAGCTTCTTGATTGTGCTTGAACAACATCAGAAGTGAATCATCTATTGGCAACTCAGAATGAAAATTGAATCCCTGCTTCATAAGAAACAAAAAAATTGTCTTGCCTGATGACTGCAATAGACTTACCATTGGATCTTGGAAACCATGAAAAAACACTTTTTATTAATGAGTAAAACCATGAGAGCTGAATTAATGCATAACTGATGGCTTCTTTTGTCCTATGTCCTCAATTTCAACATCATTCTTAAGACGGAACTCTGACTGTTCATGAAAATCTTCAATGGGAGAAACCATATCATGTGATACATGGATGTTTAAAAATGACTTTTCATGCATTACAACGACAATTTCTTGTATATCATCATGCATAAACACAAATTTTTGATCATTTAAATCTGTAGCAAGAAATTTTGGGACATAAACTCGTAGATAAAAAAGTTATCGATTATTGTCTATTGGTGCTTCCTCATGACAACCTTCAAGCATACTCAAGGAATCGACCTACTCCTCATGATGAAAAGAAACATGTTTCACATAAGATTCTCCTTGCTTCTGCCCATTTTCATGTTACTTAGCATTCAAAGGTTCAGAAAATGAACAAAGTGAAGAGCCTTGTAGCTGAACATCTTTATGTTCCTCTTTATCATCTAAAGATTGGAAAATATGCTGCAAATTTTCACAAATTTGATGGGATATAACTTGGTTGTCAAAGTGCTGATCTATTTTATCTTCAAGCGAAGAAGAGACATCTTCTTGCTGGGAAATTTCTTGATCATCATAACATATAGCTTACGAAGAAAATTCATAAATTGCATCTAATATCTCCTCATCAACCATACATTCTACATCATCGTGAATGCTTTTAATATATTGAATGGAACCTTTCCAAATATTGGAACGGTCTTGAAAAAGTGATGATAAAGGATGATACTTTCCGCAATGTTCAAAAAAATTCTATGGAAATATTTAAGAGAACACAAGCTTCCTGATTTCAACCCTTCATACCATACTCTAGATTTGTCTTCTAGGGGGTAGCCATAAACATCTTCAGGAAACTCAACCCTTAGTCTACATGTATGTATGTGGAATTTAACCAAATTCAGACCAACATCATCTTTCTTTTCATCTTTGAAAATGGAAAGATGGTTTAACCAATCAACATGAGGCATAGGATTTTGAAAACCATAGATGTGATACCAATCCATAGGAGCATACCTGGGATTTATTCTTGCAGTAAAACTAATCTTGGAACTTCATCAAGCTACTGATATTCAAGCAGTGGAGTCCCCATGAAGATTTTAATTTCTGAATTCTTTAAGAATGGAGTCGCCAAGGTAGAAGTACAACCTTGAATATTTTTTTATCTTTTGTTACCTTCAAGGGTTCAGTAACTTTGATTGAGCACAATTTTTTGGTAAAATGTAGCTTTAGGCTCCTGACAGATGCACCAAAATTTTATCACCAAACTAAGACTAATTGGGCTGCTCAAAGGTCAATTTAGTGTAACTATTTCAAACCACTTAGGTTTGGAAGTTAGCCCTTCCAACCAGAGAGGGCTCTCTCAAGAACCAAAGTAAGATATTCAATAAACAAGCTTAAAATGAAGATGGCTAACCCTTAAATGTCTTTTAGATGATTTTTTTGCAGGTGAAAGATGAGTGAGGGCTGCCATTGGGCATGGTGTCAGTATGGAGACTCAATTACATAAAAGTATAATTCATGGAAGCTGAGGCACATGAGTTCTTATAAAACAATTCTGACAACAAAAAAGATACACAAAGGAAGTTGGAGCATAATAATTTATGAATTCCAAATAATTATGTATGATCAAGTTGAGATAAAATTGAAAATATAAATTAGACAAACACATAATAGCCCAATCAGAATCTCAAGTCTGAACAGAATTCTTCTGCAATTGTATATTAACTGAGTGAAAAAAAAAATTACAATATTAGCTTTGTTCGTTACATCCATCAACCCCTCTCTAATTCTCAAAACTTCTCATTTATAGAGTGAGGACTCATTAAAACAGTTTTCCACCTTGATAGCTTTGAATTCCTACCAACGAGACCTATTTCAAATAGGATTACATCACTTAGAGACTTCATAGGGATTAAATAGCTCAAAAAATCACTTTAATAACCCTGATCGAATGTAACAAAATAATTTTTTGATTGTATTGGACTGCTGATGTGTTATCATGCCATGTGTATGCTAAGTTGGATCTCTTCCAAGTCGAATTCTAATTTTTTTACACAAATCTGGCTAGTGAAAATTATGAAAACTATGCCTCAAATATGAGTGCATAATGTCCAAAACCTGATGGATTTGCGAAACCTAAGAGAGTTTTTTGTATATGGTACTGTATTGAAGAAAATACTCCTTCATATTTCAAAAATTATTTTTCATTTAGTCAGAAATTGAAGTTGAAGTTGACTTCTAAAACAGTCATGTACAAGAAATTTCGTAGCACCCATTTCGTAGCAAACTCCAAAATCCAACTTTTGCATAACCTTTGACCTTTCTGAATATTGGAGGGTATTCCTTGGGTCTAATAATGTAAACACATGTCTTCATTCACCCCTGTCATGATATTTTTTTGGAAGTTTTACCTTAAAACATTCTACACCGAGTTCGTAGCGAAAACTTGGCTTCAAGCCTGGAGCTCGCTACGAACTTTCCTAACTTAAACAGTTTTTGCAAATTTTTCTCTTTAGCTCCAAAAAATTTCTTGTATCTCTATAACGAACTTAACATGGTCCCTAAGATAAAAAAATGGCCAAAAAAGGTGTGTCTTACCATATTTCAAGGGGCAACAGGGTCATCCATTACAATCATCTTGAAACTATTTTTCTTTAATTATGTTTGCACCATCTCCATTGAAACAAAATGACATGCTGAGGTGTCAAAAACCATGATTAGATGGAAAAATTTCATGATAGATTTCAGGTCCTTATATTCCAAATTTAAAGATGAATTGTGTATCACTAAAGTGTCAAGAATGATGTGCTGGCAACCATGTCATCCTTATGAAGTGTTTTGTTGAGTTGTCCTCATCAACAGTTGTCCCAATGACACTTCACAATATTTTTTTGTCACTCATCTCCTTCCTCAAATGCATCAAATGCCTCAAAAAGACAAAAAAATTAGCACGTTGGAAAAACAGAGCTTTTAGGCAACTTCGTAGCGAATTCCGACTATTTTACACTGATTTCTCTACGAACTTTGGTAAAAGTGTCAAATTCACTCTAATGACAAGATTTTATCATGCATGAGGTATTTTTGGATTTTTCTTTGACAGTGACCCCTATCACATGAATGATGACCTTCAAGACCCTTCACATATGTGATTTTTTTTTTTAAATTTAAGAATTGAAAAGATCATATTCAACCCTAACTTAACCTAATTGACTCATGACTCAAAACAACCCTAATGGTTATCCTGGATAACAAGCTATTTGAAAATAATATGTATCAATCCTATAGGCATTTTTCAACACATCTGTTGAACTTACTATAGTCTGTGTGATCTTACTTAGTTATGCATTAAATAAAGTAAATAACCATAAACAAGACTACGCTATTCAATTACAGATCAAATCCCTTATTTAGCATAGATAGTCATAAATAGTATGAAAAAAAGAAAACACATCAATATAACTCAGATCTTCTCAAGATTTCTTTCATTAATAACCAGATATTTTGCATACATTTAGTTTCACCCCGCGCACACAACTGCAAGGGTTTGCGCACACAACTGCAGAATTTCTAAGGTCTCTACACACACAGTTGTAGGAGCCTTTCCTCTAACCGAAAAAATAGACTCAAAGCAATATTACATCGAAATGCATATCATAAGATCTAATATTTAAGATTACTTGCCTTCTTTCACATCTTACTACTTCTATGACTTATATCTAGACTCCTTACATAGATTTGGAATTTACAATACCATGGTATAAAACCATGGGAAGAGTCCAATGTTCACAAAATAACCCATCCCATAACATAATAAGGGGATTTAATCGACCCCAAACCACCTACGACTCAAAATAGACTCTGCGCTGAGCATTGCGCTTCTTGATCTGCAAAGTCTTTCCTTGTTTCTTTCTTCAAGGGTATCCCATATCCAACACCAGAGTTGCATCAAATTCTCAGTTAATATAGCTTTTCATGATAGGTCCAAGCATATTGATATCTAGTATCACCATCTTAGATATTGTGTGCAGAGGTAGATTATGTCATTAGAGTAAATTCCCACGGAGGAGCAGGATGCAGACATCTTGAATAAGGCATTGTCAAGAAGAAAATTTGACTTCCACAGAGACAGGATCGAGGTAGTAGATAATCTCTTTGTTGTTGAGAGGGAGTGTTTAAATGGCACCCCAAGGGGGTTTTTGATTTAGTTTTACCTTAATTAAATTAGAAGTAAAATTGTAATTCCATCACATGAGAAATTGTAACTGTTAACTGAGTTAGGAAGACTCATTTAGCTTAGTCAATTCGAGTTACAGGTCAAATTGCAGGCATGTTGGGTGTCTCCTATTTTTTAGGAAGCCTGGTTGAGTTATTTGTGAGTTGTAATTAGTTAACTCAATTATTTGAGTTAAAATCAGTTTAAATAGTTATAACTGAGAGATGAGCTAGTGATAGGTCCAATGAATTAAATATGATTTAATTCACAAGTAGTGATCAATCAGTTAACTTATAATTCACTATAAATAGTTGTTGCATTGTAGTTCTAAGGAAGGCCCAATTGACATTGGGGTTAAAGGGAAGATAACTATCAGTTGTATAATTAAAAAAATTTACAGGTCATGCATGAGGTCATCCAGATGCCTTGGATGTATTGCGCAATCTATTGATGGTAATTTCCTAATTAATAAGGGCTTAATTAGCCCAGGAATGGGTAAGCAAGGATGGTCAAGAAGACGAAAGAAAGTGGTTAAATATTGGTCCAAACTTTCTTAGATCAGAGTAGGATCAGAGTGAAATAGTCAACAGAGTGCAGAGGTTTCTCGGGAAGGGAAATAGCGTTGTATTTTTTCATGTTCTTGAATTTATGAAATATACATATAGCGGGGTTTTTAGGTGAGCCTTTGCCTAGATACATGTTAGGACATTCCGACACATAGGAAATAGTTAAGAATAAATTAGTCTAGTGTAGAGATAGGTAAATTGTGTTTCTTTACCATGTACATTTGTAACTTATAATCCGACGGTCACGATTTGTAGTGATCTGATGGTTCACTCTCTCCTCGGTATTAACGACACTTGATCTGAGGCTTAACACCCAATTGGTCCATGATATCTATTTAAAGAGCATGGAGGGTCATTTGTTCGGTAACTATTTATGAGAGAAACATATGTAACTTTTATTTTTATATTAATAAATTTTTTGAAATGGCCGCGTTGGCTCAGGCTGTGGATTGTTTCCCTCTTCGAGGGTTTTAACCATGTGATAATACTGGTGTACTGATTTTTGATCTATTTGTGAGTAACGACCTTTGGTTTTTGATCTATGGAACTTACCCTGTAAATTCCTACATGGTAGAAGAGCTATTTTGAGGGCCGCATCCGTTGTTGATCCAAATCTAAAGCCGGTTGACTGCATGCGACTGTCGTTTTCTAGATCTACTATTTCTGAACATTTTCGGGCTGGGAAAACTTCTCTGTTGTGTCCACAACATCTGTTACAGTGAGGAATGCCTTTCATTTCATGCAAAAAAAAATTTGGTTGCCCAAGTTATGTTATTTTAGATCTAGAGGTATAAAGTATCTGTTTTGCACTTATATTTGTTAATAATTTTGCTTATTTCGGTTCCCTCTGTTTATTTCAGTTTTTAGATTTTATTTATTTGCTGGATCTATACCCTCTTCTCTGTGTATGCTATTTTCTCTGTGCTGTGTGCGATCTCGGCAAATCAGAAACAGGAAGAAGGCATTTTTTTTTCTAGTATGCTCTTTTCCCGCGTCTTTGTGCGATCTCGGGAAATCAGAAATAGTGAAAAAATAGATAGTTTCCGGTAAGGCTAACCAAAAATCTAACGTTTTGTCGTAATTCTTGCATTTCGTTTTTTTTCTCGGATTTTTATGTTCTTTGTGCAGGAAAAAGCATGCACACTAAAAAAAAAACAACCTTCCTCCTTTCAAAAAATTACAAAATCCTTTTACTATCTCACTTTGTGAGAAGTTAGTTTATGAGAATAGAGGTCTTGGGTTCAATTCTCTTTCTCAAGCTTCTTTTGTAAAAATTTTTTTGTTAAAGGGGCGGGATATTTTTTTTTAAGTTGAACTTCATCATCAAATTTCAAACCATTCCCGTAACTATTTGACATCTTCAACTCAGTTTTTTCAAAAAGGCATAACTTCTTCATCCAAAAGATGTTTTTTGAGCCATTTTTTTAATCAGCCTAATTTTTCGAGATTTTCCATTGGAGTAGTTAGTTTCATATTTTTTTAGCTTCAGCTTTTAAAAAATGGAAAGCTCATGCCAAATTATTCTTAACAGCACCAATTATTTCCAATGGCTACCTCACATGGTAGATATAATTAGAAGTAAAGGGATTTATAGAATAGCCACAGGACAAGAAACTAAGCCTTCTGATGATGATAAAGTCGCTAAATGGGAAAATAAACAAGATCAAGCACAGGGGTTGATAGGAATTTCCATTACTCAAGATATTTGATTTCATATCCTTGAAATTGACACCCCTAATGAAGCCCTGAAAAAGCTAAATATTGTTTTTGGCATTCAAAATAAAATCAGGGCCCACCAACTTGAAAATGAGTTGCTTACTTTGGACCCCAATAATGTCTCCTCTATTGAAGATTTTTTTTCCAAATTCAAGACCCTTAGACTTCTTTTAGAAGGTTGTAAGGAAAAAAAGGATGATGGTAGGCTCATCTATTCTATTCTTGCTAATCTTGGCCTTGCATACTCTATATTTTTTTCCACCATCCATTCCACTAGAGAAGCCATCATTTCTTCAGGAACTGCCTACAAGAACCCCTCTTTTGATGCCTTTTGTGATTCTTTGATAAGAGAACAAGAAAAACTCTTACACCTTGGTCTTATCACTTCTGGAAACGCTTCTAAGAAAGCCTTATAGCCCAACAGAAACCATATCAAAATAATCCCAAGAAGCAATATCCTAAAATGTATGGTTCGAAACCAAACAAGGTTCCTAAGCAATTTCAGCCGCAAACTGAAAAAGAAACTCACCAAAATGATAAGGCAAATAAAAACAAAAGGAAGAAGACATATAGACATTGTAACTTTTGTAATCATGATGGCCATATAGAGTCCAAATGTTTTAAGAATATGGAAGCCTTAGAAGCAACAATGAAGTAGCACAACATCAATTTGGAGCATTCTTCACCTTCATCCTCAGGAATGGCACTTTCTTCTTTTGGTTGTCAAGCATCAAGATTTGGTTATGCATTAAATGTATCTTCTTCTTCTCATTCTCATGAGTGGCTCATTGATTCTAGAGCTTCTTACCACATGGCCAAAAATAAAGCCATGTTTTCTTCTTTCAATGATTGTAACACCAAACATATTTATGTTGGTGATGATAGATATCTTAGTGTTGTAGGATCTGGAACCATTCATCTAGATAATGGTCAATTTAATGATGTACTATGTGTTCCTACCTTGTCATGCAACCTTCTATATATTTATCATATAACTCATTCAGGTGAAGGTAAAATAGTAGAATTCTCACCTCATGATGCTGTAATCAAGAACCTCAAAGATCCTAGACATATTTAGCTACTGGCATTGCTGATGATTCCACAAGGTTATATAAGTTTGACAACTTTGGGTCTTCATGTCTTCCCTCTGTTTATTTTGCTCATAATGATGAAGTGAGAAAAATTTGGCATGAGCGATTTGGTCACTTAAAGTATCGCTCTCTTAAAACTCTATGTAAGGAAAATATGGTGACGAGTCTTCCTATGGTATCTTTCCAAGATGGTGTTTGCTCCAGATGTGTACTTGGAAAACATCATCGGGATAGTTTTGACAAACGTGCCTCTTGGCACGCTTCAGCCCCTTTGCATCTTTTGCACAGTGATTTATGTGGTTCACTTCATGTTGTTTCTTTCCCTGGTTGCAAGTACTTCTTAACTTTCATTAATGATTTTTCCAGACACACTTGGGTATACTTCTTAAAACTCAAGAGTGCAGTTTTTAACATGTTCTTGGCCATTAAGGCCTTTGTTGAGAAACAATATAGACATACAATTCTTAAGTTAAGATCAGACAATGGAGGAGAATATGTTAACAACAAATTTATCAACTTTTGCACTGACCATGGCATTCAATTGGAACATGTTGTTCCATATACTCCACTACAAAATGGTGTAGCTGAAAGGAAGAATCGCACCTTAAAAGAAATGGCTAATTGTATGCTTCAATCTAAAGGATTTGGTCTCAATTTTTGGGAAGAAGCCATTAATTGTGAAAACTACATAGTAAATCGCACTCCTACTAGGGTTTTAAAGAATATAACTCCAGAAGAAGCCTGGAGCTCAATCAAACTACATGTAAGTCAGTTTTGTGTTTTTGGAAGTGATGCTTGGGCCCATATTCTAGATGCGAAACATAAAGCCTTAGAACCTAAGAGTGAAAAATTCATTTTTGTTAGATATTCTGAAGATGTCAAAGGATATAGACTTCTTCAACCAAAATCCAAAAATATAATCATTATAAGAGACATAAAATTTGATGAAAATATATCGTTCTACGAGCCTAGTTCAGAAAGTGTTCCACCTTTGGCCTGCGAGCCTAATTCGGCATATGTGCCACCTCTCTCTATCTCTTCTATTTTTTACAGCATTCCTTCTAGTTCAGAAGACGACAGCGAGGATGAAAATCCTCCTCAACCTCTTGAAGATGTTCCTTAAGCTCCATAACTTCCAAGATGGGTCCGCCCTACTCGGGATGCAGCAAGTTCTCTTGCAGGTGACCCTGCAGATCAACGATGTACACGTTCTCGGTTCTAAAGAGCCTCTTCCTTATTGGCTCAAGTTCTAGAAAATCCTGATCCAAACACCTTTGAAGAAGTTTCCAATAATCTAGATTGGGATGAAGCTATGAATGAAGAATATCATTCATTATTGGCGAATGATACTTGGGATCTTGTTCCTCTTCCAAAAGGAAGAAAACTTGTCAAATGCAGATGGGTTTACAAAACAAAGTTTGGACCATATGGAAAAGTGGATAGACATAAAGCTTGTCTTGTTTCTAAAGGATTATCACAAGTTGAAGGCATTGAAAATATTGAAACCTTCTCCCCTATTGCCAAAATGAATTTTATCTGCCTTGTTCTTTACCTTGCTACCTCCTTTAAATGGGAAGTCCATCAGATGGATGTTAAATCCACCTTCTTACATGGAGATTTGCATGAAGAATTATACATGGAACAACCACCCGGCTTTATCCAAAACGACTCTAGCCTTGTTTTTCACCTTAGGAAGTCTCTCTATGGTCTCAAACAAGCTCCTTGGGATTGATATGCCAAAATGGATACATTTATATTAGATAATGGATTTTCTAGGTGTCATTCTGACAACACTGTCTACACTAAGAAAGTGGGTCAGTCCTTCACCATACTTTTTCTTTATGTTGATGATCTTATCCTTACTGGTAGTGATCCCAAACATATAAACCATGTGAAGTCTAACCTCAAAAATAAGTTTGAAATGATAAAATTAGGAAACTTGCATTATTTCCTTGGTCTTCAAGTCTTGCAATCCAAAGAAGGTATTACCCTCTCTCATTCCAAGTATGCCTGTGATCTTCTACACCACTTTCACATGGAAGATTGTAAGTCAACCCCTTCTCCCTTTCAGTTTGGAGTCAAATTTTCAGTCACTTTTACTACCCCTGAAGTTGATGCTACCTTATACCATCAACTTGTTGGTAAACTTTTGTACGTAACCCATACTCGTCGTGACCTTTCCTTTGCCGTTGTTCTTGTCACTCGATTTATGCACCAACCTCATAAAAGTCACTGGAAAGAAAATAAAAGAATACTTTGATATATTCGAGGTACAGTTCTATTCAGGATTCATTACAGTGGAGGAGCATCTCCATTGTTGATTAGTTTCACTAATGCTGATTGGGTTGGTGACCCCGATGATCGAAAGTATACTACATGATATTTATTCACTCTTGGTTCAGGACCTATTACATGGTCTTGTAAGAAACAAAGTGCCATCTCTCTTTCTTCAGCAGAAGAAGAGTATTGTGGTGAAGTTGAAGCCAACATGAAAGCCATGTGGCTTTGTCAGATCTTGTCTGAATTTGGTCTTCATCAGCAACATCCAATTACACTTTTGTGTCATAATCAGAGTGCCATTCAGCTATGTAAAGATCTAGTTCAGCATCAACGTATGAAACACATTGAGCTCTACATACACTTCATCAGAAATATCATTCATAATCGTGTTCTTGAAGTGCAATATTGTCCAACCAGTGATCAAATAGTCGATATATTTACAAATCCTCTCATAGAAGTGAAGTTTATTGAACTTCGATCCATGCTTGGAGTTCAAGAAAGTTATCATTAAGGGGGGATAGGCTCTAATGCCTCCTTTCTTCTCCTATTTTGTTATCTTTGTAAATCCTTCAATACTATCCCAAGTTTTCTTAAGGGGGGATGTTAGGATATTTCGACACAGGAAATAGGCTCCTTTTGTGTCACCTTTGTAAATCCTTCAATCATATCCCAAGTTTTTCTTAAGGGGGGATGTTAGGATATTCCGACACATAGGAAACAGTTAAGAATAACTTAGTCTAGTGTAGAGTTAGGTAAAGTGTGTTTCTTTACTATGTACATTTGTAACTTATAATATGATGGTCAAGATTTGTAGTGATCCGATGGTTCACTCTCTCCTTCGTATTACTGAAGGCTTGATTCGTGGCTTAACACCCGATTGGTCCATGATCTCTATTTAAAGATCATGGAGGGTCATTTTTTTGGTAACTATTTATTAGAGAAACATATGTAACTTTTCTTTTTATATTAATAAATTACCTGAAGTGGCCACATTGGCTCAGGCTATAGACTGTTTCCCTCTTCGAGGGTTTTAACCATGTGATAATACTGGTGTACTTATTTGTGATCTATTTGTGAGCGGTGACCTTTGGTTTTTGATCTACAAAAATTACCCTGTAAAT
This sequence comes from Pinus albicaulis, assembly GCA_034641835.2. NCBI lineage: Eukaryota > Viridiplantae > Streptophyta > Pinopsida > Pinales > Pinaceae > Pinus > Pinus albicaulis. The sequence continues at coordinate 1,015,747,169 of CM076580.1, read as the reverse complement.
TCCTACAATGCATCTTGTGTTGTGCAATTGATAATTGGTTTCCACAATTTGTATAATTGATTCAGTATTTTGTTTTAGTAAATTACAAGATCAGTTGAATCTATTTAGATAATTTCTACACTATTTACATTTGGACTTCTAGAGCCTTTGGAATTCCAATTGACTTTTGGAATTACATATTATTTTTTATATTTCATGTCTTTTGGAGTTATGGGAATATTTGGTTCAAACATGACTCTTGGACTTACACTTCTTCATCTTTACAATGATTACAATAATACATCATAACTTCCACATCATCATGTGATGAAAACATGACATGTCACTATATTTGATGACTTGGAGTAATAGTGAATGATGACATGGAACTTCTCCCATGGTGGCATGGTTGCCACTTGTATCTTCGTTTTCCGTGCAAGTTAAGTTGTCATTTCCTCGCCCTACAAAGGTTCTTTGATTTAATGGAGTCTTTGGGGTGCTTCGATCATCAAGATTCAAGTTTTTTCTTCGTTCTTCATGTAGATTCCTTTGTTTATTATATTTACTTGGTCTTCCTCTTGTGTTCTTTTCATGATGTTTCTAGAATACATGCATCTGCAATCACTCATGACAAGAAAACATTAGCCTAAGAATATCCTATTCTATCATGTTTTATGCATATTTTCTATTCATTCCTTTTCAGCGCACTTAAGAGGGATAAAATGTGCTTTTGGGTGTATGGGTGCACTTTGAAAGGATGAAGGGCCAAAGTGGAAAGGATTCGAGGCTTCAAAATTTTCTCATGCATTCAAGAGAGGGAGATAGTCAAGGCAGGGACCATGGCACAAATACGAAGGACAAAGGGGCAGGCTTCGAGCTTCCCAAGTGCATTGTGCAGTTAAGGGAGAGATGGAGGGTGTAGGGCACACTCCTAAATGGTGAAGTATCAAGGATCCAGGCCTTCGTGGTGTGGTCATGTGCTTAAGAGTCCCAGGAGGGTGCATGGTACAAGTTTAAAGGTTGAAGGGAGATTATTTTTATCTTTAGTTAAAAGGGTCTAGTGGGCACATGGTGCATTGGGGAAGGATGAAGGGTGACGCTTAAGGCCTTCAGGGTGGACCTATGCAATCATGTAGGGTGCACTTCTTTGAGTCAAAGGAGTGTGCTCAAGGAAGACTAGGTCTCTTGAAGGGCACAATTCGGAGTAACGAAGGGGAAATTGGTTGTAGGAGTGATTTTTTCTCTTGAATGGCACATGGCATGCTTCAAAACAATAAAGGATTCCCCATCAAAGCTTTATATTGTGCTCATGCTCTTTTTGCCTTAATGAGTTTAGTTTGAAACCAAAATTTTTTCTAAGTCTGAAAGATAGGACGAGGGGTGAATAGGATGATTTTATACATAGAACCACATGCGGCACATACCAAATCATCAAGAAATGTTAGGAAAACTTTAACAATGATGAATATACATTAAAATCCACTTTACACACCTTCCTCAAGTACAAAAAGTGAAGTGTGTGTGACTATGACCCAAAAGTTTTGTTTTACAACAACACAAACTTTACAATCATGGAATGCACCTAAAGGTGTTCTAATCAATGCGATGACACTTGATACCATTCAAGGACACTTGAAACACATGGAATAAAAGGATATGGCATTTTATGATTGAATTGACATTGGATATCATGGTGATAGTAGGCTCCAAAATTTAAATGTAGTGAAAATTTGGAGGGTATTGTAGCAGCGACAAAAACCATCTAGCCTTTCTATAACCACCCCTCCCACATTTACCCAATTTCATCGATGTACCAGGGTAAACATGAGACAAATAGTTACTATTAAATGAACAGACATCCAAAATTCTGTTAAGGGAGTGGGGCTAACAACGAGAACACACTGAGGACAAAATGACATCCTATAGGGCTTAGAGGAAACTCAAGGGCCAAAGGACCACCCCAGTGACCAAACCCTAAGCTAGAATACCTTTTCAGTCACTTAACACCCAAAGTGCATGCAAAATCCTACAAGAGTGTGGTTTTGAACCTTCAACCACATGCACAAGCTTGCCTGAGTGCAGTTGTGACCTAAAATTCTCAGTTTAGTGCCTGCGGTCCTGAGATCTGAGCCACAATTTCAGGTAGCCTCCAGACCATTGTCAAAATTCCTAAAAATTTATATAATGATAAAAAAATTGAATAAAATTCCAATCATACAAAACTTGATAAAATATTGTTCCTATCCTAGCCTAACCATGACATTCATTTCGTCAGACATATCGTGAACATGTAATCTATAAGTCATGAATGCATATCATAACGTATGAGTCTGAAACATATCTAGGAATCACCAAGAAGGTCTAATTCCCTCTCACAATAGTTGAAATAAAACTTGTTAGCCCATGAATTATTTAACCATCACATACTTATCAAATCCTAATCAAGACTTAGCTAGAGTACATTGCAAATCCATGCTTATATATAACACATAACTAGATTACTAACCATGACATAACAACCATAAAATCACCATAATTACATGTACAAATTCTCATAAAATACAATATCGAAAATAGCTCTTATGAATTGATGCAAAATCCAACCAATTCAGGGTCTTCCACATACCACTTGACCATAGATTGAGCTGAACCAAATGTTTCTTTTAGCCAATCACCACCGCGCCATATTCCAAGCAAGAATATGGGAACTCAAGAGATAAACAACCAGGGATTCCTATATATTAAACCACCTCCACCCTCATGCTCCCACAATATCACCAAAATTGGTCAATATATCACATAAGCAAACCAAGACATAAAAAACCAGGGCTTCCCAGAGATTAAAGCACCTCCACCCATAGGCTATCGGGTTCCTGCTAGAGCCAGTCAAGAGATCATTGATCCCAAAACAACCTTGGATGCCTAAAAATTTCTTCACCATTACCTTGAGAAATTTTCCTATCTCCACCCACTTGTTGAGGGCTTCTTGGATATTTAACCACCTCCACCCCCAAGCCTTGGGAATTTTCCTAAGACCACATCACCTAGTTCCAAAATATTATGGAAATTCAAAGATCAACCGAATAAAAAAATCGCATCACACCATGGCTATCCGAAAATGGAAAGGCATGTATGAAACCAGTTTCACACCCAACAAAACCCATGCATTCATAAACCATATAGGAAATCACACATTCAACTTATTACATACAAGTCCTCCTATTAAAGTTACTTGATCCAACCTTCCTTGCTTGTACTTTTCTTTTCTTGTCCTTCATTTGCATTCCTTTGCTTTATTCTCCAATGCTAGATTTCTCCAAGAATACTCTAAGTGTGGAATAGTATGAGGGAATATAGAGAGCTCCAAAACTAAACTAATAAAAATATAAACTAGAAAAAGTTGTGACCTGATCCTTAGAAGACTTTTTATTATTAAGGCCTCTATTTTCTTCATTTTACACTCTTTTTCCTTCAATTTTCCTCTCATGCAATTTTGTGACCTTTCATTTCCCTTTCCTCTTATTTTTTATTTTATTTTAATAATTAAAATACCAATTAATGCTTCTTTTCCTTTTCCAATTCCTTTTCTCCACCTGAAATACAAATCAATCAATCACATGATCAACATCCTTCACATTTCATTTAAGAAATTAAACATGGAAAAAATCACACAATTTCAGTATCAGAAGTATTGCAATTTTTTAGGCCATTGGTCTAATCCTCTTAATGATCTCGAAAGGTCCACAATACCAAGGTGCCAACTTGTCACATGATCCAATCCTCAAGGAGCTCCGCTTGGGATTGATGTGAAAATACACATGATCCCAAAACTGAAACTCCTTAAATTCCCTATGTTGATATGCATAACTCTTCTGTTTGTCATGTGTTACTTTAGATTCTTCTTGATAAACTGCATTTCTTGTACCATCTCTTCCAACATTTCTGGTCCAATCAACACCCTATTCACTATATCACTCTATCTAATAGGACTATTACAACTCTACCCATAAAGTTTTTCAAACAAACTCATCATTAGTGACTCCTAATTCCCATTGTTATACGTAAACTCCACAAGTGGAAGATACTCCTCCCACCTCCTTTATTGGTGCATAACATGCATCCTCAACATGTCCTCAAGAATCCTATTGACCTTCTCTATCTCTCCATCTATCTACAGATGATAAGATGTACTGAAGACCAAATCTATACCAATACTTACAAATAACTCCTTCCAAAACCTATAAGTGAACTTGGAATCTCTGTCAAATAAAATCTTCTTAAGAATACCATGCAATATCAATATATCCCTAATGAAGACCTAAGATACCTCACTAGATGAATTAGTAGACTTCACTAGAATGAAGTGAGCTACCTTGGTCAATATGTCAACCACAACCATGATGGAATCATGTTTTCCAGATTTCCTTGGTAGACCTGTGATGAAATCCATGGAAATGACCTCCCATTTCCATTCTGGAATTGGAATCGGCTGCAGTAAACCACCTGAATGATCACACTCTACTTTTACATGTTGAAAATCCAAACACTTTGTGATGATCTTATCTACCTCTTTCTTTAGATTTGGCCAATTGTAGAACCTCTTCACAACTGTTAGAGTCTTCTAATATCCCGAATGACCTAAATACGACTTAACATGAAAATCTCTCAAGATAAGCTTCTTGAGTTCATTGTTATCTTTACAAATAGATCCAGTCTCTAAATCTCACCAAACCATCTATCGTGAGATGATAATCCACATCCTGATCACATGTACCTTGATTTTGTAACTTGTAATTTAGTTTCTAGTACCTACCATCCTGTTGTTCTACATGTAAGATATGATCTTTTAAACCTGTCCCTTATGAACTCATTCAACTGAAATGTGATTTACCTACACTCTTATGCTAAGAGCATCTGCAACCCTCTTCTCCTTACCTTAATGTACCTGATATTGAATTCAAAATCATTGAGTGTGCCCAACCATCTAGCTTTCCTAAAATGTTTGAAACCACTGTCACACCCGGTAAAACCCATGCATTCACAAACTAGCTAGGAAATCACACATGCAACCTATTACCTACAATTCCTCCTGCTGAAGATACTTGATCCAACCTTCCTTTCTTGTAGTTTTATTTTGTTGTCTTTTCTTCACATTCCTTTTCTTTCTTTCTCCAATTCTAGAGTGCTCCAAGAATTCTCTAAGTGTGCAATAGTATGAAGGAATATAGAGAGCTCCAAAACTAAACTGATAAAAAATAAACTAATAAAATTTGCAAACTTATCCTTAGAAGACTTTTTATTATTAAGGCCTCTATTTTCTTCATTTTACACTCATTTTCCTTCAATTTTCCTCTAATGCAATTTCGTGACACTTCATATCCCTTTTCTCTTACTTTCCTTTATTTTCATAAATAAAATACCAATTAATGCCTCTTTTCCTTTACCAATTCCTTTCCTCCACCTGCAATACAAACTAATCGATCACATGATCAACATACTTCACATATCGTTTAAGAAATGAAACATGGAAAATAACACAAGCTTTCACTATCAGCAATAATGCAAGTCTATAGGCCACTAGTCCAATCCTCTTAATTATCTTGAAATTCCGCAATACCAATGTGCCAAATCCTTAAGGAGCTCTGCTTGGGCTTGATGTGAAAATACACATGCTCCCAAACCTGAAACTCCTTAAATTCCCTATGCTGATATGCATAACTCTCTCTCTGTCATTTGCTACATTTATATTCTTCTTGATAACCTTCATTTCATGTACCATATCTACCAACATATCTGGTCCAATCAACACCCTATTCACTAGATCACTCTAGCTGATAGGAGTATTACAAACCCACCCATAAATTACCTCAAACAAACTCATCCTCAGTGACTCTTAATACCCATTATTATACGTAAAATCCACCAGTGGAAGATACTCCTCCCACCTCCTCTACTGGTGCATAACATACATCCTCAACATGTTCTCAAGATCTTATTCCCCTTATATATATGTCCATCTATATATAGATGATAAGATGCACTGAAGGCCAAATCTATACCAAAACCTACAAATAACTCCTTCCAAAACCTATAAGTTAACTTGACATCTCTGTCACATACAATATTCTTAATAATACCATGAAAACTCACTATTTCCCTAATGAATACCTGAGCCACCTCACTAGCTGAATTAGTAGAATTCACTGAAATGAAGTGAGCTACCTTAGTCAATCTGTCAACCACAACCATGATGGAATCATGTTGTCAAGATGTCCTCGTTAGACCTGTGATGAAATCCGTGGAAATGACCTCCCATTTCCATTCCAAAATCTGAAGCGACTGTAGTAAACCACTTAGATGATTGCACTCTTATTTTACGTGTTGAAAATACAAACACCTTGCGATGAACTTAGCTACCTCTTTATTTAGATTTGCACAATAGTAGAAATTATTCACAACTGTTAGAGTCTTCTAATATCCCAAATGACCTAAATACATCTTAAGATGAAATTCGCTCAAGATAAGCTTCTTCAGTTCACTGGTATCTGACACATAGATCCTATCCCTAAATCTCACCAAACCATCTACCATGAGATGATTATCCACATCCTGATCACTTGTACCCTGCTGCTATAACTTGTTATTTAACTGTTGGTACATGTCATCCTGTTGTCCTACATGTAATATATGATATTGTAAACTTGTCCCATATGAACTCATAGCTTCAATGTGATTTACGTGCACTCTTCTACCTAGAGCATCTACAACCCTCTTCTCCTTACCCTTAATGTACCTGATCTTGAAGTCAAACTCACTGAGTGTGCCCAACCATATAGCTTTCTTGGAATTAAAATTAGGTTGGTCAAACAAGTATCTCAACCCAATGTGATCACTCATTTGAACAAATTTTCTGCCAAGACTTCCACATCTTCAATGCATGAATGATCACTATCAAGTCAAGATCATGTGTCACATAGTTCTGCTCGTAATCATTTAGTTTCCTTTACTTGTAACAAATCACCTATCTCTCCTGCATCATGACTCCACCAATTCCCCTCTTGCAAGAATATGTACACAACATGAATTCTTTATCTGGATCTGCAATATTTATAACTCATGCATTTGTAAGAAAATTCCTCAACTCTTAAAAAATAGCTACATATTCCTATATCCCTTCAAATTTATCTATTTTCCTCTGAAAATAAGTAATAGAATAGGAAATATGTGATAAGTTCCTGGTGAACCTCCTGTAGTAACTTGAAAACCCCATGAATGATCTCACCTCATCCACATTCCTAGGAGCTTCCCATTCCATGATAGCTCTGATATTTTCTAGATCCACTGCTATGCCTTCCTTGGAGACAACCTGTCCTAAGTAATGTACCTTTGTCTAAAATAAACCACACACTTTAAGCTTAGCATACAACTAATTCTCTCTTAGAAATCTCAATGTTGCTACAAAGTGTTTTGCATGCTCTTCTTCATTCTTAAAATACATCAATATATCATCAATGAATACCATCACAAACTTATCAAAATAAGTACACAACACACTATTCATCAAACACATGAAATTAGATGGAGCATTAGTCAAACCAAAGTGAACCACAACAAACTCATAATGCCCATACTTGTTCCAGAAAGAAGTCATGTAGATGTCCTCTTCTTGGATGTGTAACTGATGATATTCTGATCTCAAATCAATCTTCGAGAACATTGTTTCTCTCTTCAACTAATCAAACAAGTCATCGATCCTCGACAACATATATCTTTTCTTAATCATCACCTTGTTTAATTTCTTGTAATGAATGCACAACCTGAGACTACCATCCTTCTTCTTCACAAACAATACTGATGAACCCAAAGGCGACACACTTTTCTGAATGTATCCCTTTTCAAGGATTTCCTTCAACTATAACTTCAGTTCCACTAATTTTTGTGTTCTCATCATGTTAGGTTCCTTTAATGTTGGTGTTTTTCTCAATACCAACTCAATAGAGAAATCCACTTCCCTGCGAGCAGGAAAACCTAACATATCTACCGGAAATACATCTTAAAACTATTGTAAAACCACATACCTATTTAAGACTTCCGCATCCTCAACATCCTTACCTTTACCACTGGAAACATGCACTGCAAACAATATAAACCCTTTCCTACAACTACACTTTTCCTACATATGTATAACTATTCTCACCAATGTAAGCTCTTCTTATCCTGCAAGATCATATTCTCTCCATTATCATCCAAACAATCAATAACCTTCTCATAAAAATCCACCTTATTCCTTTGAAGGTACAACCAATACATACCTATAAGCATACTGCATGACCCTAATGGAAAGAAATTTAGAGGCGCTGATGTACGCATACCATTCAACTCAAATGCACAATCTCTTACCCAATGTTAAACTATTTTCTTATTACCTACAGCCAACGACACCAACCAAGACTTTGCATGCACTTATTTTATCAAACCACACTTATAAACCCACACAGGAATAAAATAAGTATAACTAGATCCAGGGTCAATAAAAATAGAAAAAAATTGATCACAGAGCTTACCTTCCATCTTAATAATGGATTCCTATTGATAAGCCTGCTTGTTATCAAATGTTGCATAGATCCGAGGAATGCTTTTTCCAACATACCCAACTGTATAAACCTCCTGAGCACTATAGGCATGAGACCTACCACCATGATACAATGGAAAATAATTCTTGTGGTGATCCTTTCCACATATCCAACACTACAAAGGCCCACTACCTATGTTTTTCTGCTCTCCAGGCTAAGGTCCATGTCCCTTCTCAATTGCATTAAATTTTTTGCAAGGAGCAATTTTTTCCTTCTCACCTACATCTTCAGGTCTTCCTCGCTTCGGTGGCCACCTTCCCTTAGACTTATCATTCCCTTTCCAACCCTGCCTAGGCTTGGTATTATGATTTGATTTGTCATAACATTTCTTCAACTTTCCAATGACCTCCTCCATCGATTTAGGCTCATCATACTCAATCTGATCCTTGAATTATATCGACATTCCACTGATAAATATTTGAACTTGTGTCTTCTCATCCTTAAGATAAAGAACATACATCAAAAAATCAAGGAACTTAGTCATGTAACCTTCATCTATCATAGATCCAATCTTTAGCTCATATAAATCCTTGACATTTCCATCAAAATACCTTTCCGACAAGTACTTCTTCCTGAGGAGTCTCTTGAATTCATGCTAACTCAAATCCTTCATCTTGATATATTTTACATGCATCAGATCTTCCCACCATATTTCTACTTTCCCTTTGAGGATGAAAATAACTATCCTATCCTCGATGTTCTTTGTATAGTCATGCAACTCAAAAAAATTATTCATCGAAAGCAATCATGCCTCTACATCCTCTAGTTTCTTCAACCCCTCATCAAATGTAGGAGGCTTGGATTTCTTGAACTCATCCAAAAATTATCCCCTCTCACTCCTCCTGTAGGGATGATGGTGATGATGACAACGATATCTGTCTGAACTAGAACTAGAGTAGAACACATATCCACTGCATCTCCTATCAAGTATCCAAGAACATGCCATCTCTAACTGTGTCATCCCTTTCTGACATGTTCCCACCATGATACCTACTACAATATGCCCCTTTAGTATTTTCCTCCTATCCATAAATATCAGTGGTTGTCCCCATCTCTACAAGTTTGAAAAACTATGAAGGATAACTGCATTGACCTCTACTTGTTTCTCATGTGCCCTGGCAAGCCTTTCCTATGACTAAATTATCATGTCATTATCTTCCTTGCAACTTATGATCTATGCCTTTAAACTTCTTAGGGCATCTACTATATCAGGGGGTTTCTCATCTTTTGGTTGCTCATATGATCTGTAAGGAGAGTCTCGTTAACTGTAGTCCACCTTTTTTCTAGTCATGTTTGATCCTCTTCTTCCTACAATCATACCATTTCAGATAAACCAAATATAAATATAATCCAATATACCCCAGTGAAGTTAAGATGAATCTATCTCTTTTACAAAATCAATCTAGATTAAAATGACATATGCATATACATAATCATATCAATCTATCGACATCATGGATGATAACACTAACTGCATACAATGACCTCATGGATGACAACCATAACCATGACAATGCATGCATAGCTACCACATAGACAACTGACATGCATGCATGACAAACACATTCTTCCCATCCAATCCAAGTGTTTAACCTTGGAGCTCTTATACAAATATATAACCACACCTCCTTCCTTTACCCTCTTACAGGCCATTTTGTCACATCTATTCAATAGTCTTGTAAACCGGATCTATCAACATATGTGAACATGTTGCCATCATCCCTTCAGAAATCCCTAAGCATGAAATTTCCAAAAAGCATGAATTTATGGGATTTATTGCTCAAAAAAAATGTTTTTAGCCCCAGCGCACCATTCCCCTTTATCCAACCGTGTTCAATGCTAGTTTGTCCCTTCTACACCAGTGCATACTATCACTTTTTACTCCCTTCAGCAGGTGCACTGATTCTATAAATTTGGGAAAATTAAAAATAATTCCAAAGATTCCTCTTCTAGAATCTTCCAATGGTTTTTTTAACCATTTAATATGGATAAGAAGTTTGAATCCTATCTTATCCTACCTTGGGGACTGCACCTATTATCCCTTGAGCTCATCCTTCCATCACATGTGGATCTCAAGCCCATAAGCCTAAAATACTATCCTTATCCTATGAATTTACTGCCATCCATAACATAAGGGTTGGCTTTTGGATATTGATCATGCCCTTATGTCGTTGCCTTGAATATGAAGGAGAAATCATTTTCAAGCATTAGGATTGACATTGAAGTTTTCTTTGTGACAAAGAAGGACAAGTTAACTTGGGGAGAATTCTACAAGATCAAATTCTACTTATGGTTTTAAAATCTCTCCTATTTATATTAATAAAAATAATATATTATTTTCAAATGTGTGTTGTTTTATGTTTACATTCATGTATTTAAATGCCTTGATGATTCATTCAATAGGGTAATTGAATTATTATACATCGATGTTGTGGATCGTTTATTATTTTATTTGTATGCTACGTCGATGTTGTGGATCATTTTCTTATTTTAGTTTTATGTGCAGGTTCCAATTATAACATTCAGAGCTACGATTATAGGTAACAAGAAAGGAGAAAAGGAAATGTTGCGATGGATTCCAAGTAGGATTCTTTCCCATTCTTCAATATCTCTAAGTAAAACTTTATGCTTTTTGTCTTATGTTGTTCTAGACCAAACCACTAGGTCTAGGGAATTAACCTTTGTCTGCAATCGTAAATTCTGCATAGAAAATTGGAGACTCCACTGGGGATCGAACCGAGAATATCTAGTTTTATAGACTACGGATCAGAACAAAATGGATTTTCTGGCTACAATCAAATCAAAATTCTATCATCGAACCAAGAAAAAACCGCGTTTATTTATCCATGGGGCACATTTTCATATCAAAAAATACCTTTTGGATTGAAGAATGGTGGGGAAACTTTTCAGATGGCAATGAATTATTCCTTCCATGAAATTAAATAGATTGTACAACCATATTTGGATGACCTACCTACCGACTTGAAACATTGTGTGGATCATCCCATGCATCTCAGGGCTATGTTTTTACATTGGCGACATTATAACATGAGGCTAAATCCACACAAGTGTGTGTTTTTTTTTCAATCCAATCGAATTCTCGTCTTCATTGTATCGAAGCAAGGAATTCCTATAGATCCACTTAAAGTCTAGAAGATCCTAGATCTACCTACTCCTTCCTCTTGGTAAGCTACAATGACTTCAAGGGAAGGATAATTTTATATGGATATTTGTTCCCAATTATGTTGAATTGACCAAAGGACTTACTCAAATATTGAAGAAAGGGGTTCCCTTTCATTGGGATGACACTTCCCAAAAGGCATTTGATGCTTTGAAAGATGTTATGGTTCAGGAATCATTATTGTATCCACCAGATTATCAACATAATAACTTCATGAACCTCATCACTATAGTTACTACAATCACTATGGTACTGGTCTAAGAGGACGACGTTGGGGATGAAAATCCAATTTATTATTTGAGTTAGAACTTGAATGATACTGAGATCAAATATACTCACATTGAAAAGTTAGCTTTGGTGGCTATCCAATTTGTCCAAAGTTTTTTCCACTATATCCTGCTTCACAAGACTATGGTTGTTTCTGATTGCAACTGCATGACATACATATTGTCATAGAAATTGTTGGGGTGAAACTATTCCAAATTGATTGTCATCCTCCAGGAGTTCGATTTGGAGTTTATCAAATTCAAGTCCAAGAAATCCTTAGTATTTTCCAAACTAATCTATGACCTTCCCACACCTGAAACTAAAAGAACATATGATGATTCTATTCCAGATGAATAATTGTTCTAGATAGATTCATCTTACCCGTGCTATGGATACATCATCATATATCACCATACCCAAACTTTCCGATCTGATACCTCTCGATCTGACCAAAGAAGTATTTGATATCAAGCTAAAAACTATATTATGATTGGCGACACCCTTTATCATAGTGGTATCAATATGATTTTTTGAAGGTGCCTCACTAATGATAAGGCTAAGAAATATATAAATGAATTCCATTCTAGGGCATGTGGTGGACATATGTATGGTTATGCCACTGCACAAAATATTTTGCATGCTGGCTACTTTTGGCCTACTATGATTTCTAGATATATGATCATAAATACCATGCTCCACCCACTCATTTACACCTTGTTATTTTCGTTGGATTTTTCGTGAAATGGGGTATTGAATTTATGACATGTAACCCTCACTTGGTCAATGGGCATGGCTACATGATTGTGGCAGTATACTATTTTACCAAGTGGGTCGAGGCAATGCCTACATATAATAACACTGATGAAACAACAACTCGCTTTATCTTCAATCACGTCATTGCAAGGTTTTGTGTACCACAGGATATAGTTACATACCATGAGATGAATTTCCATAATCACATGATGTTTTAGCTCACTGCCAAGTTGGGATTTCACCATGAAAGCTCAACTCCCTACTACCCACAGGTGAATGGGAAAGTCAAAGTAGTCAAAAAATAATTGAAAACAATGATTCAATGCATGATAGGGATCCATGAATCGGATTGTCATATTATACTTTATGTAGCCTTGTGGACATATCAAACCTCTGTTAAAAATGCTACCAGATTCATGTCATTTCAATTATTGTATGGAATAGAAGAAATCCTTCCTGTTGTGTTCGAAATTCCATCCCTGGAACTTGTTGTCAAACTCCTTCCTGAAACTTCATCAAAAGAAGAGCATTTATTACATCTGAAACTCTTAGATGAAACCCAACGTGATGTCCTGATGGCCAATGAGGCCCATAAGAAGCACATTAAGGTGTAATATGGTAAGGATGTCAAGCCTCGTGCCTTCTCGGAAGGTGACCTCATCCTTTTTTTTACCAGGAGTCTAATAAGTTAGGGTCTGGGAAGTTCGAGCCAATGTGGCTAGGCCCGTACATTATTAAAAATGTTCTTTCTAAAGGGGTGTACAAGCTTATTCATTTTGATGGAGTTTCATTGCTTAAGCCATTATTGTGTATTTAATTGTGTACAGATTGTATATAGGTGTGTTGAGTGTGTTTGCAGTGTGTTTCCTTCAGAGTTTCCTACTATATTTTTTAATATTGCTTTACATTTTCTTTGTAGATGTCAACATCCCTTCAACCACATGTTCGTTATGCTTGATGGGCCTTCAAATTAAACACAAATTAAGACCTATCTAACTTTTATTAGGCACATGAATGCTATATAAAACCTCTCCTTATACAATTAATAATTTTTTTAGCTTTAATGTGTTCATAGGAAGGTTTAGAGATAATTACAAATTATGTCCCTAATATTATTTATTTTAATAAAATATTGTGAGAATATTGGGTAGATTATTAAGATTTGTAGGAGGATATAATCTAGGGACTTTATCCCTACTACACGAGGCCCAATATTGGATAATAAATGAACAAAATATCATGAAATATTTGACAAATTTTGGAGCTCCAGTGATTGAGAAAATCTAGGAATGTGTTCCCTGTCATTTAATGTAGATTCCTAGTTTTGGGAACCAAATCCACTATTTGAGGGATTTTGGAGGGGAAAGCTTCCTACTTTCAAGAAGAATTTTTCCCCATCAATTTTTATAAGTACCAATTGAATTTTCCTCTAGAGGCATGTTGTTAGTATGAATCTTTTGTCGAAGTGTACGAGAAAAGACCACTTTAGCTACGCATAACTTATAGCCCTAACATCAAATATGGCTGCCAATATCTTCAGATTTGCAGTTAGTTGATCAAGACAAATGCTGCAAAAATCCAGATCTATGCATAAAGAGACATTAAGAAGTAAGAATAAGGTTTTGGTCCATACATCCAATAGACAAGACAAGAACAATATTTTTGAAAGAATTTTTGTATTAAGGGCACCTCGGAGGAAAACAAGAAGGTGTTTCCAATTCTCCTCAATGGGATGGGTTCTTGGAAGTCCTCAGCACTTCAGATCTAGTATTTCTCTCTCTTGTTGGTGTAGAAAACCCAGAGAAAGATAGAACTCAAAGGGAGCTCACACAACAAATAATGGAAAATTTGACAATGATAATGGATCAAAGTCAGACCAAGAGTATAGATCCAGAGTGATATAATAGGCCACAAAAGGTGAAGAATGGTAGGAGAAACCCTCCTATTTATAATAAAATATTGGGTCATTCTAGATCTTGGTGCATGATTAAAATAACATTAACCAAATCTAGATCCACCTTTTATGGAATATTTTATTATATTTGTTGGAGGGAAAAAGTATTTGACTTGGGTCAAATCCCTTTATTTGTAAATAATAAATAAATAAATGATTTATTTATCATTTTAAGGAAGTTGTTGAAAGATAATCAAATAAATAATGATTATTTAATTATTTATGGGTGATTTAGTCATATTTAACAAGGAATATTATTTAAATAAGATTTAAATAGTTATTCCTAGAAAATAATAAGATAAATAAGGATTTATCTAATTAATTTCTTTGTTTTGGGTTAAACATGACCAGGAATAATAATTAAATTATTGTTTAATTTATTGTTTCATGAGGGAAATCAAACAAATATAGATTTGTTTAATATTTCCCTTTGGGGTTTCCTGTTTAGACTATAAAAAACCTAATAAATGTGTTTTATTAAGTTATTTTACATAGTGAAAGAAATTGTACGTAGGGTAAAATTGGTCTTACATGGTGTACTTGGGTCCATCTAATGGTAGTAGGTTAGATGACCAAAAAATGGTGTAACAGATTGCCCCCCAGCGTGAGAGCGTTAGGAGCAAATCGTATGACCGAAGTACGTTGTAAGAACTCAATCACCAGACATCAAAAGGGAAGTCAGAGAGAGAAATGTAAGGTAGACTAATGTGCTGAAGAACTAGACCCTGAGGAGACGAGACTTACAGGTGCAACAAGTCTCTTTTTATGAGAGGGTACCTGTGCTAAAGGTGGCGGGGGAGGCATACCTATGCCTGCCGAGACAAAGTACAAAAGAATAGTGTGTCCAGTAAACAAGGGACCGAACCATAAAGTACAGCCGGCAGAAACATGAGCCAGATAAAAATACAATGAGGGATCCCACATACATGCTGCGCCTGGGATAACAGCCATGACTTATACAATAATATCTGAGTACATGAGATACAAATACAACCCAAATGCCCCCTATAAGCAGGGAAGGGCTCACAAAATCTGACTGATACATGCAAATCAAAGAGGCGCTGCAAGCGGCTATGGCCGACATCATCAAATATATGGAGCTGCATCGAAGGATGCAATGAAGAGGTCATCCGGGCGTGTGGGGGGCTACCTACAGGGCCACCCCCTCATGAGGGTTGAGACATCTCACACACACCCGGGAATCACCAAAAGCTGCTGCTGCATCACTGAACCATCAAGCATACGAGTCTCGATCATGCTGAAAGGAGCTGGAGTGGAGAAAAAATCAAGTCAAAGGGTAAGGAGAGATCCCTTTGCCTGATCTGAGGCACTGAACAAGAGTGGAAGCTGGAACCAAGGTACACCGCCCTCTAGACCTGTCTTCTGGAATGAAGGCGCTAATGTCGACAGAAGGAGGTCCACCATAGGTGAGACAATGAGAGATCCTCAACTAAGGCATGAGAGAAAATAGTAGAGCGACGGACGGACTAATAACAATGATGATGATGGAATGGAGGGGACTGAGTAGCGAATGGACGACTTCCCTTGCTAGAGCATAAAGGACATGAATGACATGGCATCAACTGACACAATATCATAAGGGATAGGGGACAGTGGGACTGAAGGCCATAATGTGTGACACAAGAGAGAGACCAAGCAATGAAGGATGGAGGACTATAGCAGGGTACAAAGAGACTCGGGATAGACTCCATGAATGTGATGATGACTCCACTTGGATGCTCTAAACAAGGGCGACTCGATGGTGCTACCACACAGTAAAGGTCCCATGGGGGACCATGAAAACATGAGTACAAGATGGTATCTCATGATGAAAATCGACACGAACAAGGAAAAGTATGGAGGCAAAGTGATGCCCCAAGTACAAGTGTTGTAAGTGAGGAAATTCGATTTTGGGGGGAGGTGAAGTGACCCTTCTTGGAAAAAATGTGTCCTGATGAAGTATCAAATCACAAAAAACTAACAGATACCCATTTGAGGGCTCGGTGAGAGATTTCCAATGGTGCAGACGGTTTGTCAAACTAAGCTACAGTGTGGTCGCAGCAGACGAAAGAAAAACAAGGGTTCTCTTTTAATAAGGCATTTTCCCCTCCAAATTCACTCATTTTCTAGTGTTGCTGTGGTGAATGTAGAGAGGAGAGAAGGCCCTAAATCTTGCGACGAGCGTAGCGGACAAACCGACTGTTGCAATCGAGATCCGTCAGTAGCAGGTAAGAGGCCTAACCGTACTCTTTCATTTTGATGGATTGAAAGTTCAGATTAGGGCCCAGAATCTCAGGAATAGACCCTCTTTCATCTCTACGGCCGGGTCGCACTTTTTGGGCCAAAAACTGCGACCTGGGAAGCAGGTTTTGAGCCAAAAACTGCGACCTGTCCCAGGATTGGGCAGAAAAGTGCGACCTGGAGGATGAAGGAGATTTCAGTGCTGTTTTAGGGCTGAGATTTGGGTTTTTGGGATTGGTTACAGTGTTTCCTATCTGTATACTGACAAAGATGATGTTTTTGTGCAGATATGGTAGATATACGGATCAACTGGAGAGAGAGAGACCTGGGTAGATTACGGTCAGAGATCCAGGCAGATCAGGGTGTCCGTCATGTATTGGCCAGGTTTGGGGTTCTGAAGTTTTTGGAGAACCCTCTGATGAGAGCTGGGGAGCCATTGTTGGCCCGGATTATCAGTTATTGGGATCCAGATCATGAGGTATTTATAGTGCAGGGGCACAGGATCGAATTGACAGTCCAGGATCTGTATTTCCTGATTGGTCTCTCGCCACTTGGGATGGTGGGAAACACGCAGCCAGTGTTACCGCTTGGGCGGAACATCATGGAGTTTGTGGAGCGACATTGTCGACCGGGTCTCCAAGTCAAAGGGACTCAGATATTGATCGGGGACCTAGAGAGATTAGAGACCCGTGCAGTGGCCGCAGCGGTGCTGCGGATCCTGGGCAACCAGGCGCTCCATCACATCACTGGGGGGCAGATGATGATTGTGGAGAGTGTGTTGAGTGGGACCTACTATGGGTGGGCCCAAATGATGTTGGTGTCGTTAAAACGACAGCTGTCGCTGTGCAAGCGGCAATTGAACCATGATTGCTCGTATGGGAGTTTATTGTGCTCCTTCTTTTTTGAGAAGATCCCGACCTTACGACCTCGTATACAGCTCCCAGATGGGAGCCCGAGAGAGCCCAGGATGCACCGGTGGGGGCGCCTACTGTGCAGAGGAGGAGGAGGGGCGGTCGGACAGGTGTTTCGACCTGAGTTCTTTGCCCATTGGGATCAAATGCCGTTATACATAGACGACTATCCCTATAGTGGGATGAGTTATTGTGGGGATCCGGACCTGCCACTTCCGCCTGGTCGAGTATGGGGACCCGATGGTAAGTGACAAGGGACTACTCTTTTTTGGGCATGTTAAAGTTAGTGAATAGTAGATATGGTACTAATTTATGTACTTTTGGTATGCAGATATAGCTCCGGTAAAACCGGCCAGATATATGGGACAACCGGCAGCATCAGGAGCTGCAGGCCCGAGTGGATCAAGAGCGACGCATAGTAAGGATGCGGCCGCCCTCCTGGAGGACATCCATCGTAGATGCGAGAGGTTTCTGACCGATTTTTCAGAGCGCGGGTGGCAAGACTTAGACGACCAGTACATAGAGCCATGTATTGGTGTACCCTCAGAATGGAGAGGCGTCATGCGGTGCATGGCGATGGCCGGTCAGGGGATTCGTGATCTACAAGCTGCAGGAGCAGAGCCATTAGCTCGGGATCTGCCAGATAGTGATTAGGTGTGGGGCATGCGGTGCCCCCTAGTGTGTATGTAGGGGTAGGTGGTGCCCCCAGTTTTGAGTTTTTGTAACATGCTATGGGCATGTCATATGTATCAAAGTAGATGGAATCTAAACACATGTTTTGCGACACATATTATGGATATGCATCTTGTTGATGATTATGAATGTTATTGTCTTGTATGAAATGCGTGTGATAAATACCAATCTAGAATATGGTTTGCAATGCTATCTACGTAGTGATTTTGTTCTCGAGGTACATGGTTGAAAGTTATGGTTTCAAATTCACGTATCAAAAGTTTCACTCGTAAATATCGTCTAAAAAGCACAGGATTATGCACACGATAGACACCATTTAGTTGCATGACAAGAAGTAGGGAATCTAAACGAACATGCAGATGGAGGATGCGATGAGAGAGGGCATCAGCTAAGAGACCACGCACTGCATCATATTCGACCTGATTATTGGTGGCAGTACCAATGCAGACCCCGTTCGAGAGAACAAGGGCATGTAAGGGGGTAAAAATGGCCCAACCTAATGAGGCTAGATTCTAGGAGTAATGACTTGCACCATCGGCATAACTGATATAGGTTGTGGATGGGAGGTCGTGCGGAATGGTGTTACAAGACAAAAAATGGGGGGAGGATGAACAATGACGGCAGCGTGAGTGTAGAGTAGACATCGAACGACAACTGCGGGAGGGAGTGTGATGAGCAGGATGGCTATGACTCATATACGGACTAGAGGGTGGTATATGAGGGCTATAGGAGGTATAGCTGGGTCTCGGGCTGCGGAGGTCAACATAGACATGGGTGGTGTCATACTGTGTATGGGCGGGAAAGATGAGGTCATGGGTGGAAAAGGAGTCCAAGGGGGCATCCTGACGGGAAAAGAGGGGATGAAGAGTGGAAGGGAAACCATATGACGCGGAAAAGCTACCTAAATCATCCGTATAGGAAGAAAGGCTCACATACGGATCATCACAGGGAATGACAGAAGAACAGATAAACAAATGGTCAAATGATATTGAGCCCAGGGTGGTCGCTGAAGGGGGGTCGAGCGAAAAAACAGGGGAGGATTCAAAGGGAATGTTCTCCAAGGGTCTCACAGAGGATGATAGGTAGAGAATGGTGGTAGGAGACTCCGTCATCTGGACATTAGGGGGGGGAATGTCAATGGGAGCGGGGGGATCCTCAAGCTGACCTGAAGCATACTGCGCAAGTATGGGAGAGGCGGACTGATTTTGTTCAACCTCATACTCTCAAACGACCTCTAAAGAGGCGCGGTAATGCGTCAGGTGAGGACAATGGTGGGAGTAATGGCCATGGACACCGCACAGAGCACAGGGTTTGTTGGTGCGAATAATCTTGGGGTTCTTGGTTACGGACGAGGACGAAATAGAGGGGTCAGGGACCGTAGACTCAGGGAACGCGACTTTAACCATGGGTTGAATACGGGGCAATTCAGGACAATTATGGGTGGCGTGACCGATGAAATCACACAAGGCGCAAGGCTTTGTGGGCAGAGGAGGATCCGGGTCAGTTGGGGTGGCCTTGTCTTTGGATGCCCCCTTGCGAGCTTTGCCTTTCTTTCCTGGAGCTGTCACCACAGGGGCAGGGTCCTCGGGAGGTGCTGGGGGCATGGTGGCAACAGAGGAAGTGAGGGGGACTGGTTGAACCGGTGTCAAAGCAAGATAAATTTTGGGGTGACCAGGTGGGGTAGCGGCTGGAGGGTCAAGGTACCAGACGGGTATGCCCAGGGTCAGGTTGGGGAGAGAGAGGGTGGCCATGATGGGGACCGTATAGACTCCGGGAGGGGGAGCCATGAAAGGTATCTGACCAGCAGGATAATGACCAGGAGGGACGGCTCCGAGATGGTTGAGGCCTGGGGGAACCGACCCAGGAGGATAGAGGGGTTCAGGGATACCAGGTGTAGGAGAAGGGCCAGAAGGAGGGGGTCCGGCTGGCTAAGATGAATGGCTAGGAGCAGGTTGCGGTGGGCGAGGTTGAGGCTGAGCTTGCTGACTAGCTGAAGCGGGTCGCTTAAGGGCAGCCCGAGGCTATTGCATCATGCAAACATTTGAGAAGCTGGGATCAAAGATAGGAGGAGGAGGGAGACCAGGGAAAGTTCCAAGAAAAGAGGAGTCTTTGTAGATGCCGGGAGAGACACTGGTCAAGGAATCGACGGTTTTCTTATTGGCTACAGAAGAGATGGTTGTCTCAGGGGAGGTCTGAGACTTTGGCTCATGATAAGTCAACTGGTCGATGGTGACTATCTTTCCATTGTGAGGAAAAGACATCTTGCGAAAAACCGCGGATGGGACAAAACACATGGAATAGGTGTAGCTTCGCCCCAAGAGAATGTTGTAATATAGAGGGGCATCGATGACTTCGACGTCGACGCAAACAGTCTTGCCCACAAGAGTGATAGGACAATTACGGAAGAGGCCAATGGGCTGGGAGGCATGGCCATCCCACGCTTGAAGGGTGATCGTGGAAGGGGCCAACTCAGGAGATCTTAGTTGCTTCCAAACGGAAGCGGACATCACACAGGTGGATGCCCCCTCATCAATTATACACCAAGAACGTTAGTGTTCCAGATTTTGACTGGGATTTGGAAGGCTACGAAAGCAGGAAGAGGAGGATGTTCTGATTGATGGGCATCGAAAACAATCATTTGGTCATCAGCTGGATCTATAGCACCCATGGCAGATAGCAGAGCCTTCTTTTGGGAAGGGCACGACTGGAGGAGTTCCAATTTGGAAATGGCAGCAGGAGACTGCGCCAAATCATCTACTATGCTATACGAATGAGCAGCTCGACTAGAAGCAGCATTTCGGCGTAATGGTCCCTTAGGAATCTTGGTATGAACCGCAACTTTGGGTTGAGGGATATGTAAGGGACCATTGGATGTCGAAAGAGGCTCTGTAGAACCTAAATAAGGGGACTCGGAGACAGACTGAGTGGGAGGCTTGGGGTACTGACGAGACTGAGTTTGAAGGTTAAGGTTGACGGTTGGAGATGGATCAGAGTTCATCATGAGGATCTGGTAATTGGAGGAACCAGAAGGGGAAGGTTGAGTGGCTACCTGTCCATCAGGTGGTTGGGCGGCCACGAATCCTTGCTGGGGGAAAGGATTGGTAAACACAGCCGGTTGAGTAGTGGCCAGATTAGGGGGAGCATAAGGGGACGCATGTTGTCCTCGCAATGTGGATTGAGACTCCCACATCTGCCGCATCTGTGGTAAAAGGGGACAATCATGAGTGTAATGACCGTAAACACCGCAACACGAACAAGGCTTATTTGTGTGAATAGGCCTGTCCGGCTTGGACTGAGTGCCCTGTTGCTGGTTAGCAGTGTTAGGGTCAATACCCTAAGGATTGGGTCCACGAGTACCAGGGGCAGGGTGATTTTGATTGCCTTTCTGCCTTCGTTGAGAGGAAGGGGGATTAGTCGCGCCCTGTTGTACAAATACTTGCCCTAGAGGGGGCTATAGGTGCTGTTGCTGGGGTTGAGAAGGCAAGGGAGGTGGAAGTGCAAATGCTGGAGGAGCTAGAGCACCAGGCTGTGGATAAGGATAATGGTTAGGTTGGGCAACATTGAGGTAAGCAGGAGGTTGGGTGAAAGGATGAGGCATGCCGTATCCTGGATACATGCTACCTGGAGGGGGAAAAGTGCTAGAGGTGCTGGCCCCTCCCGGAGGGAGACCATAGCCCATAGGAGGTTGAGCATACGGATGAGAAAGGGCTCCAATGATACCGTCGGTGGAATGAGATGCCCCCGGGGTGTTAGCGCCACCGGGCCTGCGGAGGTCAGGAAGGACGGTATAAACATAACCAGACTGAGTGTAGATCAGGTCATATTTCAAGGCTATTTGGAGGGTGGTTTCTTCGGTTTGAGGGAAATGGGAGGCGACATCTTTTCCAATGGGAGGTAAGAGAGTGCGAAGGAACCCGTCCATATAAACCCGATCTTCGAAGGTGGGAGCTCGACATAAGCTCCATCTCCTTCGCCATTCCTGGACATGAGTGGAAAGGCGGGTCGAAGAGGATTGACGGAAAGAAGTCAAAAGCTCTGTACCAGTGTCGTATCAGAGAGGGAGCTGGAAATAAGAAAAAAAGGCTTGGACAATGGTCACAAAGGTGGTATGGGAATATGTGGCCTGATCAACATACCATTTAGAAGCTTCGCCCGTAAGCGTGCGTTGGAACAACCGAAGATGGATGGAATCATCGGTAATGGAATTGGAGGAACACCACATGTGGAAAGATCGGACATGTTTGGTTGGATCTTCTCCAGCAAGGCCTTCGAACTTGGGGATGTCGGATGGGAGCTTGGTTGGCATAGCAGGCCAACCAACATCGTGGCGGATAGGGTCATTGATCAACTGATTGAAATCAGGGAGGCTGAGGCCTGCCATGTAAGGGAGCAAGGGTGCAGCCAAGGTAGTTCCTGTGGCAGTTTCGCTAGTAGTAGTCCCGGCATTAGGGCCGGGATTACTGCTAGTGTTAGGCCTTGGACCAGACATAGTGAAGGTGACAGGGGGAGAACCAGAAGTAAAAGGAGAACCCAATGAATCAGAAGAGGAGTCGGAGTGCGGACTCGGTGGAGGACTAACTCGACGACGGCGGGAAGGAGTAGGTCGACCGACCGGAAACTGAGGGTGAAGGCCAAGAAGTCTCCGGGATGTGCGCCTTGGGGGCACAATGATGACAACAAAAACACGACACAAGGGGAAGGATAATGACCAACAAAGGCAGGGAGATGCAGAATCAAGTGATTACAATGTCGAAACAAGGGCAGAAAAGGTGCAGTGTCAATTGATTTTACAATGTTTTAAAGTCTTTGCCTGGCAGTGTTAACCAGGCTCTTCTTCGCTTAGGGTTAGTGTGTGGCGTGCGTTAATTTTAATTTTTAAACCCAAACGTTTTGAGAGTAAAATAAAAAGTGTGTTGCGTAACTGAAAATAAATCTGCAGAGAACAGTATATAATGCTGAAATAACAGAAAATTAACAGCTAACAATGCATCGATCTAACCCAGGAAGGCGGGTCTCTCAAAACTAGTCTAAAAGAGGGAAAAAAATCTAGTCAAAACACACTAAAAGGAGGCCAATAGATATAAGGTCGGGAGGGACAGGGATCTAAAGGAGAAAACTGCTAAAAAGAGGTGCAGAACACAGGCAAGAGGCAGAGGCAAGGTGGCTGTAAAAAAGGAGGAAATCAGCAAAAAATCAGAAGGGACAAGGAGGAGGCCCTAAAGGTAGATCCAAAAAAAACCTCAGGAGGTGATTTGAAAGGGAGAAGAGCTGATTAAGAGGGATCTGAAAAGGAGGTATCAGATCTGAAAAGGGAAGGCTAAAATGCTGAAAAATCAGACACCTGAAACAACTAAAACTCTTCCACCAAAAGTGGAGGGTACTGAAGCCCTAGGGGGCTATTTTACCACTTAGATGAGAAAAACAGATCAGAAACAGGTCTAAACAGGCTGAGACAGAGGCTGGAAAATCCTGACAGAAGCTTCAGAAAAACCCAGAAAAATTGCAGAAAAATAGCAGAAAAACTGGCAGGTCGCAGGTTCTGACCTGTTTTCTGTGCAGGTCGCAGATAATGGGCTGAAAAGTGCGATATAAAGCTCAGGTCACAGTTTCTGGGCTAAAAAGTGCGACCTGAAGCTCCGGGTGTCTCGGCGGCAGATTTCCGAAAAAGTTGTCGTCTCAGTTGCGGCTGATGTCTGCCACCTGCGCAATAGGGCCAGAAACACGCGGAAGTTAGAAATTTTAATGTTTTAGGGTTTTATAGGTGAAAAATAACATAAAAATAGGAAAAAAAAAAAGCTAAAAAGAAACCATAGGGTCTGAAGTAGCTGGATATGCAGGAATATGAAAAAACGACAGCGGTCATAATTGAAAACCCAACGGAGTCGCCAGTTGTTAGTATGAATCTTTTGTCGAAGTGTACGAGAAAAGACCACTTTATCTACACATAACTTATAGCCCTAACATCAAATATGGCTGCCAATATCTTTAGATCCGCAGTTAGTTGATCAAGACAAATGCTGCAAAAATCTAGATCTATGCATAAAGAGACATTAAGCAGTAAAAATAAGGTTTTGCTCTATACATCCAATAGACAAGACAAGAACAATATTTTTGAAAGAATTTTTGTATTAAGGGCACCTGGGAGGAAAACAAGAAGGTGTTTCCAATTCTCCTCAATGGGATGGGTTCTTGGAAGTCCTCAGCACTTCAGATCTAGTGTTTCTCTCTCTTGTTGGTGTAGAAAACCCAGACAAAGATAGAACTCAAAGGGCGCTCACACAACAAATAATGGAAAATTTGACAATGATAATGGATCAAAGTCAGACCAAGAGTATAGATCCAGAGTGATCTAATAGGCCACAAAAGTTGAAGAATGGTAGGAGAAACCCTCCTATTTATAACAAAATATTGGGTCATTCTAGATCTTGGTGCATGATTAAAATAACATTAACCAGATCTAGATCCACCTTTTATGGAATATTTTATTATATTTGTTGGAGGGAAAAAGTATTTGACTTGGGTCAAATCCCTTTATTTGTACATAATAAATAAATAAATGATTTATTTATCATTTTTAGGAAGTGTTTGAAAGATAATCAAATAAATAATGATTTATTTGATTATTTATGGGTGATTTAGTCATATTTAACAAGGAATATTATTTAAATAAGATTTAAATAGTTATTCCTAGAAAATAATAAGATAAATAAGGATTTATCTAATTAATTTCTTTGTTTTCGGTTAAACATGACCAGGAATAATAATTAAATTATTGTTTAATTTATTGTTCCATGAGGGAAATCAAACAAATATAGATTTGTTTAATATTTTCCTTTGGGGTTTCCTGTTTAGACCATAAACAACCTAATAAATGTGTTTTATTAAGTTATTTTACATAGTGAAAGCAATTGTACTTAGGGTAAAATTGGTCTTACATGGTGTACTTGGGTCCATCTAATGGTATTAGGTTAGATGACCAAAAAATGGTGTAACACATGTATTTTGTAGTCTTCTTGTGGAGAAAACTTGTAATTTATCAGCCCCACTTTCATTTCTAGCAAGGTTGTACTTGGATTGATTCAAATAATGAAGTTTGGTGCCATTTTTAGATTCTAAATCTTGGTTTACTTCATAGGACTCTGATTTTCCTTGGGCTTGGCCATCCTAGGAGCCTCAAAGCCCTCTTTCACAATTTCTTTATTTCCTTTGAATAACCTTTTCACTTGCATCTCTTATTTATGCATTTACTGTTCATGCTTCTTTTGATGTAGGTTACATTGTTTAAATGTTTGAAGTGAGTTTTTTAAAATTTTCTTTATAGTGTAAAATCATGATTCATCCTTATAAAAAAATTTAAAATTCATCTTTATCATTGAGCTACTTGGATTGGGTTACTAGTTCACGAATCTAGAATTTATGGAAGTCCCTTGTAGCAAAAAAATAGTAATTTTATGCTATTTTTTAGAACGTGTTAATGAGATTAATTTGATTTTATTCCACTTGTATTGGTTCATTAAAAAATTCGAGTTAATAACAAAAATTACCCCATATAATTTTCACTTTATTAGGTTAGCCATTTGGTAGGTTAACTAGCTCACTAGTTCTTGAATTTCTAGTTTTTAGAGTAGTAATTTTTTGCTATTTTTTAGCACATGTTAATAGGGGTATTTTTGAGTGATTCCTCTTGGAATGGATTCCTAAGAAATCCTAATTAATAAATAAAAAATCCCATCCTATTTTCCTATGATTTACATGGGAATTCGGCAAGTTATCTCCTCTTGTAGTAAAACAGGGCCTCCTATAGAACCTCCTGCAACACTCCTGTAGCACATGTAAACTTGACCATATTTTCTCCAATTTTTTGTTTTTTGTCTCTTATTCTTGAATAATTAGCCCTAGGCACTAAATACATGATTGTGGAAGAATAAACACCACTTTGGAATTTCCTTTTTACAAATTATATTAGGTCTATTTCTTTGAATTCATGCTCGATTACAATTACAAATTGTTGTTCTTGCATAGGATTAGTTTATTTTTAAGGAAAAATTTCACATTGTCAAATTATATTAATGATTCACATTGTTGAAAGTAGCACAAGGTTTACATTCTACAAATAGATAAGTACTTTTCATTCCTACAAGTGGCATAACCTTACCTTCTTCCAATTAGAATTAGTGTTAAATTTGAGCAAGTAGCATTTCCATTTCTTGCAAATATAGTAACATTTCTGTTACACCATTTTTTGGTCATCTAACTTATTACCATTAGATGGACCCAAGTACACCATGTAAGCCCAGTTTCATCCTAAGTAAAACCACTTTCACTATGTTAAAACAGGAAACCCCAAAAGGAAATATTAAACAAACCCATGTTTGTTTGACTTTCCTCATGGAATAATTAATTAAACCATAATTTAATTATTATTCCCAGTCATGTTTAACCCAAAACCAAAGAAATTAATTAGATAAACCTTTATTTATCTCATTAATTTCTAGGAATGATTATTTAAATCTTGTTTAGATAATATTCCTTGTTAAATATGACCAAATCACCCACAAATAATTAAATAAATCATTATTTATTTGATTATCTTCGAACCACTTCCTTAAAAAGATAAATAAATCATTTATTTATTTATTTTTAACTAATCAAGGGATTTGACCCAAGTCAAAGGCCCTTTCCCTCCAACAAATATAATAAAATATTCCATAAAAGGTGGATCTAGATTTGGTTAACATTATTTTAATCATGCACCAAGATCTAGAATGACCCAATATTTTGTTATAAATAGGAGGGTTTTCCCCATCATTCTTCACCTTTTGTTGCCTACTAGATCACTCTGGATCTATACACTTGGTCTCACTTTTCCATCATTTGCTCCCATTGAGCTTCATTTTTGCATTGGGTTTTCTACATCTACAAGAGAGAGAAAGCTTAGATCTGAAGTGCTGAGGACTACAAAGAACCCATCCCATTGAGGAGAGCTGGATACACCTTCTTGTTTTCCTCCCAGGTGCCCTGTAATATAAAAATTGATTCAAAAATCGTGTTCTTGTCTTGTCTGTTGGATGCATGGAGCAAACTCTTTATTCTACTGCTTAATGTCTTTCCATTTATAGATCTGTTTGTTGCAGCATTTTAACTACTAATCGCAGATCTGAAGATGTTTGGCAGCCTCTATTGTTGTTAGGGCTATTAGTTATGCGTAGCTAAAGTGGTTCTTTTTCGTACACTTCGACAAAGAATTCATACTAACAATTTCCATTTAGGCAATTACTTTAGGCTTCAATTTTATGGAATTCACTCCATTTCATCAAATCAACTAAATAATGACACATTGTATGTTGCACATATAGTTATGACACCTCTTAAGTTTGTACGAACCCCTGGTTGATAATTTAAGTTGGTATCCTTGGGAGTTACAACATTCTTGTTGCAATACTGGGGCTCATCACTTTTTGCACCATTTCTAGGGAGCTGTCAAAGTATGCATTGTTTTCTTCCATAGTTTATTTATTTATCTTACTTTCTACAAGAACAAAAAATTGCATTGTATTAGCATTTTTTTTTATATAGAAGCATAAAAAAATTACTTCTCCAACACAAAACCCCCACACTTGATTATGTGGTGCAGTAAGAGCCACATCATATTCCACTTTTGCAGGTAGAATAAGAAGAGGTGGCAGATAAGATAGAATAAATTGATGGAGATGATAACAATGATGAAGATAGTCTTGGATTTCACATTCAAGATACTGATATCAGTGTTCATATGAAGAAAATCCCTCCATATTGCCTTCCCCACTTCCATGGTATGAGGTAAGAGACCTAGAAACCTTTCTCTTTGAATTTGAAATCCTTTGTATATCTTATGGTTGCTTATTAAACACTCAAAAATTGAGATTGTTTCCGACAAAATTGAAGGATAGAGCTATTAAATGGTCCATGGTTTAGGGAATAATTTAATAAGGTCATGGAATTATATGAAAAAGCTATTTTTAGAAAAATACTAATATCATGATCTTAAAAAGTTAATATTTAGAATAACTTAGAAAGCATATGAGAGCCTTGAAGATCTAATAGAGAGATTTATGTATAATTTTAAGAGGGAAAAATTACATCATTTAGGATTTGACACACTAAAAACCCTCATACTTAGAACAATTAAAGATGAGTGGATTCATCTCCTTGATCTCATGAGTAGAGGTGATGTATACCAATTATCATTTGAAGAAATTTGTGAAGCATGCAAGCGCATAAAAAGAGTAAGGGCAAGAGTAAGTAAATCAACATCAAGATCAGTAAGTCAAGATGAACTTGGAAATTTTCTTGATAACTTTAAAAAGAAAAATCCTTGGCAGTCTGAGTCAACAAGTAGAAATGTTAAGAATGAAAAATGAGAAAAAAGAGGATGTTGATATTTTTTTTTATCCATGCAGAATCAGATGCTTCTAAATTTTATCCATCATTACCAAGGTTGAAGGAATTTTACCAAGAAGATAGTGAAGCAAGTCAATCACCAAAGAAACTATATTATGTAGCTCCAAGAAGACCATGGCAGCATAGTCAACTTGATATGATGCAATAATCTAATTCACAATTTCAAGCTTATGCACATCCATCTCAAAGTAATTGGAACACACTCTTTCCTTGGAAACCTTGGCCATATCAACCCCAAAACCAATATTGGCAACAAGGTTGGCAAGATACTTATGGGAGAAATCCATAATATCCTCAATATCCTCCATACCCAAATCCGTGTTATCTCTACCATCCACCTCCACCAAAACCTCAACCCAAAAAATGTCCATCTCAAATATCCAATCCCACTCAACTACCTATACCACCATTTCCAAACCCACACAAGGAAGTATCTAGACCCACTTACAATGCTGAGGTACAACACTTCCTAACATATCCTCTTGATCTAAATGGTATTCATCTTAGATCAGAAATAATCTTGCCAAAAATATTTTCTCTTGATGTCATTGAAAGACAACATTTAGAAAAAAGAGATTCAAATGATAATACCAAATAATCATTGGTTGCACTTGATGAAGAGCAAACATCAGAATTAGAGATTGAGAAAGTTCCCTCATGTTTACCATCAAATAATCCATGTTTTGAAGAAAATAATAAGAAAAAAGAGGAATATTTGAATGTCATGGTAGAAGAATACATGAATAATGATCTATATGAGCAAGCTAACCAAGGGAATCAGAGCTATATTGAGGTTTGGTTCCAGAAAATGAACAAGATGGAGCATCATTCTCTTCTTCAATAGTACTTGATATCATCAAAGTCAAAGCATTTGGGTTCTAAAATTCAGGTAAATGTCAAAGCATATGTTTCGAACCTACACATGAGTTTATCTGTCATCTTGATGTGAACATGGTTCCATTAGAAGTATTCCTATACTTGAAAGAGGTTTTTTTTTTTTCAAGTAGAGTAGGATAGAAAAAAAAATGAAAAAAATGAAAAAGTAAGAGGAAAAATTAAAATCTCAGGTGAAAACCTCCTTTGAGGCACCCAATATTATCTCATTGACTGAAAACTCCATGATGAGGTAAATGGTTTGGAAAAATAGAAAAAAAGAAAAATTAAAGATCCTAAGTGAAAATATCCTTTGAGGTGCCTAGGAAGGCCTACTAGTTGAAAACCTCGTTGAGGTAGCTAGTATGCTTAAAAGAAAAAAAATGAAAAAATAAAAGGAATTCCATATATCTCTCTCTGCTAAATGTGGATTCTCTCAAAAATTTGCAAGCAACAAGAACAAGTTAGAACCGAAAATAAAATATTAATAAAAAACCCAATCAAAGAAAGTCAAACTCGGGATTTCTCCTCCTTTGCTCAGATGCTCCAACAAGACTAAGGCCATGTCAATCAATCACCCTCATCCATTTCCAACATCCATCCATAATTTACAAGCCTTTCCCATTCATTTTCCTCGATTTCCATCCATTGTTTGAGCTGTTTCATGGGGAGACACATATGGATGATGGTAACATGCTCAACCAATTTTAGAAAATTCTAGTGCACACTTTTTTAGAAATCGGCCTCCATCACCTACATCTATTTTTAATTTTTATTGAGATTCGTGCATCCATTGGCTTTATAGGGAGTTGCATAAGGATGATGGAAATATTCTCAAAACATTTCAGGTCAATCTAGTCTACCGTTTTTAGTGATATGGATAAAACATTTTTGTTACAGGAGATTCTACTGAAATGCTACAGGAGCAACCATAATTGCTACAAGAGGGAGTAGAATTTCTACAGGAGTGTGATCAACATAGAGAGAGGGGTCAGATCCTATTTTTTCCATGGGGGAATGAATAAATAAGTCCACCACACCTCCATCATCCATCCTCCACACCATTTAGTTTCTTCTCCATCCAAAAAATTCATCTATGTCCATGAAAAATCGCCATTTTCACCCCTTCTTCCATTACTTTCAACACAACAAAGGTTTTTTATCCTTTTCCATAGATTTATCATGAATTATTAGAGTTTTGGAAGCATTATATGAAGTATATTGTTGTTATATAGTGGTTGTTGTGACTGCTACAAGAAGAAATACATTCATGTAACAACCTGCAATTACCTTACAAAACCACAATTAAGAGCACAAGAATGAATAACCAATCATCATGAAGACATTGGAGATTCCTCAAATTTTGAGTAGTTATAGGACCTCCACAGATTTCTACAGGCTCATTGTTCATCTCCAACAAAAACACTTGATCCACCATAAAGAAAAAACATCTGTTGACAAGCCTCTATCAGTCAAGTACATGTTAAAAAATATTTCCAGAACATATATAATACACAAAGAAGCAAGCATGTGAATATAACACCGCAAGGAGGCAACACATCAACGATTATTCCTGAAGAAACATACGAAGGTAATGATCTTTCATAAGATGCTCAAGAACAACCTCACTCATGTCCAAATCTACCATGCAACCATCAAAGGATCAACACATAAGCAAGCAACCTCTGACAACAAGCATCAATGATGAATTATGCCACTGTACAACACTTGGAACACAGTCTTTGGCTTCAACATCACCTATAAAAACACACCTAGGGTAGGCTCAAATATGAAATCCTCTAAAAAATTCCTATGAACTTATTTTAGCTTGAAAAATGTTGCAAGTGCATGAAGGAAAATGATTTTTTTTTTATAGCCAAAATGAGTAGCAGAACAACCTCTGCCTTATCTAGTAGATAACTTCACTTTTCCACCAACACATACACATGTGTGGGAGAGGAACAAGACAAAAGTGAAAAGGAATTGAGAAAGTGGGTTTTAATCATTTAGTAGTGATGGAGGACAACGAGGGAAAAGGGGTAAGTGAGGGCCAAGTCAGTTAACTCAAATAATTTTGAGTTTATTTTGCATGCAATAAAAAAAAGAGAGATAAATTTGAAACAAAAAACGAAAAAATAATGAAAAAATAAACATAAAGATAAAAATAAAAGAATAAAAAGGTGGACCCACCAACTCTTGGCATGCAAGGAATAACTTCTACATGATTCGGGTTGGTTGCTACAGGAGAAAACATAGCTTCTACTAGAGGAACATAACTACGACAAGAAGAACATGTTTGCTATATCAAGGAAAAAATTACTAGAAGGAACAAAGCTTCTACAAGAGATAAACATATTGCTATAGGAAGATAATAGAGTGCTACAAGAGAAAACTCTTACTACTAGGGTGTTGGATAATGATTAATTAATTGTTACAAGGTACAAAGAAACACAACAAAGCTGCAAAGGATTTTCTACAAACATGGTAAATTCTCCAAGGGTGAAAGGTATCCAAGTCGCCAGTTTGGTCATCATATCATTCCTTTCTTCTGATTCATTTTATTGGCCATCATTTCTCCCTCTGTAATAAGAAAGAGCTCTCTGTTAAGTGTTTTAAATTCCAGAATTTACTGAGCAAAAATAATTTAGATTGCTAGTTAAGTGTGCTCATAATAATTTGATGGATAGTATGATGTCTCATGGCCAAGAATTTGTATCAACAGTAAGAGGCTTGGACTTCAATAGTAATAACATTAGTAATGAGGTAATGGATGCCAAGAAATCATTCTTTTCACAAGGATAAATTCCAAAGGAATACCAAGAAGAAAAACCAAAATAAATGTGTTTATGTCACAAATAAAAACCATTACAATTGAAGAATCACTTGAGAAAAATAAGTTTCCTAAACCTACATTACAAGTTCCATGGGAACCTAAGATACGAGAATAAATAGAAATAAAATAAAAACAAGAAGAGAAGTAGGAAGAGAAACACATGGACCAACAAACAAAGAATGAAATAGGCCAGCATACATGAAGAACCACAGAGCAAGCAGGATGAATAGGTTTCTCAAAGGATGAACAACAATTTCAGTAGGGGGGTATAATGGGCCTCCAAATCAGACACAAATTTAGGCCAATCTAACCTTTCTTAGGTGCCTGAATGCTATATTAAGCCTCTCCTTCTACATTTAATAATGTTTTTTTAGCTGTAATGTGTTCTTAGGAAGGTTTAGTGATAATGTCATATTATGTGCTTAATATTATTTATTTTTGTAGAATATTGTGAGAATATTGGGCAGATTATGAATATTTGGAGGAGATATAATCTAGGAAATTGATCCCTACTACAGGAGGACCAATATTGTATAATAAATGAACAAAATATCATGAAATTATTGACAAATTTTGGAGCTCCGGTCATTGAGAGAATCTATGAATGTGTTCCTTGTCATTTAATGTAGATTCGTAGTGTTGGGAACCAGATCCACTATCTAAGGGATTTCTAAGGGGAAAATGACCTCCTTTAAAAGATAATGTTTCCCTAGGAATTTTTGTAAGTACAAATTCGAATCTTCCTCTAGAGGCATGTATTTCTTAGTCTTCTTATGGAGAAAACTTGTTATTTAGTAACTCCACTTTCATTTCTAGCAGAGATGTACTTGGATTGATTCAAATAATTGAGTTTGGTGAAATTTTTAGCTTCAAACCTTGATTTCCTTCATATGATTTTGAGTTTCCTTGGGCTTGGCCATCCAAGGAGCCTTAGAGCCCTCTTGTACAATTTATTTAGTTCCTTTGAATGTCTTTTTCACTTGCATCTCTTATTTCTGCATTTATTGTTCATGTTGCTTTTGTTGTAGGTGACATTGGTTAAATGATTGAAGTTATTTTTTTTGCAGGTTATTTACAGATTCAAAAGCATGATTCATCCTTATAAAAGTTTTTAAAATTGATATTTATCATTGAGCTACTTGGATTGGGTTACTAGTTCACAAATCTAGAATTTCTGGAAGTCCCTTGTAGCAAAATAGTAGTACTTTTCTGCTATATTTTTTGAACATGTTAATGAGATTAATTTTAGTTAATTACACTTGTATTGGGTCATATAAAAATTAAATTTAATAACAAAACATACCCCATAGAATTTTCACTTTATTAGGTTAGGCATTTGGTATGTTAACTAGCTCTCTAGTTCTTGAATTTCCAGTTTTTAGAGCAGTGATTTTATGCTATTTTTTAGTATGTGTTAACAATGGTATTTTGGAGTGATTCTAATTGTAATGGAGTCCTAATAAATCCTACTTATGTAGAAAAACATGGCCTCCTATAGCACCTCTTGTAGCACATGTAAAATTTACCAGATATTCTCCAAAAGCTTGGTTTTTGTCTCTTAGGCTTGAATAATGAGCCCTAGGCTCTAAATCCATGATTGGGGAAGAATACACACCACTTCATACTTTCCTTATTAAAAATTAGATTAGATATGTTTCTTTGAATTCATTCTCTTAGGATTTCAATTACAAGTGGTTGTTCTTGCATATGATTAGTTTCTTTTTAAGGAATTTTTCACATTCTGCAATTAGGCTAATGATTCACATTGTTGCAAGTAGCACAAGGTTTACATTCTGAAAATAGACAATTACTTTTCATTCCTACAAGTGGCATAACCATTACATCAAATAAAATAAAGGACGCGTTGTATGATTAACATATAGTGTCGACACCTCTTTATTTTGTACAAACCCAGGGTTGATAATTTAAGTTGGTATCCTTGGGAGTTGTAACATTCTTGTTGCAATACTGGGGCTCATCAATGATGATGGCACTAGCCGTATTAATTAGAAATTTTCCTTCGTAGTTTGGGATATCTATGATATGAATGGAAATTTATTGAGTTTACAAGGGATTTGTATCGGTTGCTCTACCAATAACATCACTGAGTATAGTGTAGCGATCAATATCTTCTCTGATCTTATTTCTCATGGTATCTGTTGTATAGTTGTAAGACTTGAATCACAACTTGTAGTACTATACTATTCAGTTATAAGGGTTATAAGTCCAAATACGCTTCATATGTTTGTAAGGGTTCACCTTCTAGAAAGATTATTTGATTATATCCAATATCAACACATTCCTATAATTTTAAACACATTGACATATACTTTGGAAAATAATATTAGACATACATTTGTGACATATGTAAATTAAATTTAATCACATCATATATATTGAAAAATATAATAGAATACATAAGAAACATTGATAGGAAGATAGTCGTATATATAAAGGTTTATTTTTACAAAATATGTGCCCGAGACACATATGGCTGGATGACCTATCATTTCAAAAAATATACATGTAATCAAAATACGGCTATGTATCCTCCTAGTAGACTAATCCCAATGGTGCTCATGATAAAAAATAACTTCACAACCAACTTTTCATAGTAAATGGATAATACACTTAGGCACCCCATTGGTATGGCATTTTAGTCTCATAGGGATTTTATTTACCCTAGTATCCGGTATGCCCTAGGTCAATCCCTCATCATGTCGCTCAAACTCTGCAAGAGTCTTAGCCTCATTGAGATCCTGCATTACCTCCCATGGCCTTCCAGCAACTTGTACTCCAATATCTGCCTATTGTGGGTCTCCAACACACTAAAGATAAGATGGACCCACTGGTTGAACGGGTCCAATGCCTTCACATAAAAATTGATAGTTAGTCTTGGATACATGAAAATACCAAAAAAAATTATAAAAATAAAAAATAAAAAACAATAAAAATGATTTTGTTTTACCTATGGAACTCCATTGCTCACCTTCAGGTAGCACAAGCTCTGAATCTCCGTGGTAGTCCATCCTTACATCTAGATAGTCTTCAATCATAATGAGCTACATACCCAACTATCAAAATAATATAGGTGTGAAACTCATGGAAGATATACCTGCATGTCTAGACAGGAGGTCTACCCATCGCCTTATCTGTGGAGCTCTGGATCCCAGAAGCTCGAGTGAGATATGCTAAGGGCAGAGTAATGGAATCCTCACAAAACATAATGAAATCAAAATGAAACCATACCCAAAGTTTTTCAATCACCCATCTTTCTCCTTGGTGAGTTGTTCTTTCAAGTTTTCCAACACCCCCTTGCTCCAGTTGATTAATGTCAGATCTATGCACTCTAATGCGTATTTCATTTGGGACGTGCTAGCCAAATGTAAGGTTGCAATGTCGTCCAATATAGAAATTGTGAATAGGATTTTCCTAAGAGGAAAACATACCACATCGTTGATCTTGATTTTCCCATATTTTGTTGGCTGGGATCAAGGTTTACAATGTGCAACAATATACTCCTTGACAGTCTCTCCTCCCCTTCTTGAACCATATAGTGAGATAGGAGCACCTCTCCTCAATAAACATATTAAAAAATAGATGTATTCCGCATGTATGCTGAGCATATGTGCTCCAAGCTTGAAGGATTGTGCCTACACATCCCATGCATTGACAAGATACTCCAATAGTTCTATCTGTTGTCTCATCCAAGGAAGCCAAAAGAATTTGAGAAGTCCACAATTTATCAATTCCTGGGTGGTTGCTAGATCATTCGAAGAATCCATGTCTTAGACTTCATGTTATCTTTCTCTCTAAATCAAAGCCATTTTTCTACGATGGACACTTGAAACATGAAAAGGAATATTAGGGGAATTTTGAGTTCTAAAATGGGCCTCCTAAGTAAATTATAAAATAATAGTGGAAATAATAAAATAAGATTTGATTACATCATCAAATTTTAGAGGGAAAAAAGGAAAAACTATTTTTTCAACTCATATTTTCAGCTTATCTCCCTATGGGTTTACTCAAATTTCGAGCGAAAACACTCGTTGGATGCAAAATTTGATTTTTCATCCAAGGAGTACCCATGTTGCATAATTTAGATGGACCCTACTACATGAAAAAAGAGAAATACATGAAAAACATGATTGCAAACATGGATTTTCATGTATTTCTCATTTTTAGTGTAGCAGGTGGTGAGCCCTTGTATTGCACCAAGACTGCTGGAAATCTCAGAGTATACTCTACTTTAATTTATCAACTAGGGGTTTGTAAAAACTTGGAGGTGATAGTTATATATACACAACAGATGCATTCTAATCGCGCCATCCTCTTCTCAGTTCTACGATGGGGTGCTACATCTAGGGTTACTTCTAGGATATCAAGTCTGTCACACTTCTGAATGAAAACTAAGACTAAAAATGACTCATGGTGATTACTCTATCAGCAAGACAAGAAACTATTTTATAACATAAAGACTCATTTAGCTATTTGCAAGAAAGGAAATCCACACTTAAACTAATACAAGAAATAAAGTTAAACTAAGTGGGATTCATGATTTAAATTACTGAATTGAACTTGCGGAAAGGGAAACTAATATAAGCACACATGTTGAACCAAATAACTAATTAAAATATATCTATCTCATGCTTGACTTCTATGCTTAACATTGCATCTATCAATGACCTAACTATGCTTGTAAATAACTTTTTTTTACAGCAAAAGGAGGCACTAAGGTGACCTAAGAGGGTCTTTGAATCATTGTTTTAGAGCTGAAGGTGTCTTGGAGCTTGTGCCTAGTCTAGATGAGGTGAAAGAGAGGTTTTGGGTTGAATAAATGACTGACTGGCACAACTACAAGATCAACTCCAGGATTTCCTATAGTGCTACAGGATGTTCTAAAACGCTACAGGAAACAGGCCAAGAGTAGTTTAAGGCCAGAAATGGCGAGGAAAGGGGTAGGAGAGGTGAAATGAAGGTGGATATAGGTAGATGGATGGTAACCAACCCTTTGATCAATCTCATAACTTCTCTCAAATCCTGTATTGCACCTCCAAGGTGGCTCTTGGTGTTGTGGTGGGGATGTCCAAAAATAGGGTTGAAGGTGATTTGGTTGGAAGTTGGTTGATGAGGGATGGAAACTGGAGATAATGGTGATGGTGGAGTCCTCCTCGGCTGCTCTACTCAAACATGCAAGAAATTTTTTTGTTCATGCAATTATCATTGACAAATCTATTATGAAAATGGTGGAAAATACGAGTTGAGTTTAAGAAAACATACCTATGCACTTAAAACAGAAAAATAACTATGCATATTCAACATGTTCATGATAAAAAAGGAAAACTATCTAACTTTTTCAATATATCATAAACTGAAAGAAAATTTGGGTATGTGGTGAAGATCTACCCTCCTCAAACCCTAATGGAAGAGGTGAGAGAGGGAGGCTTTAACACACAGTTTTAGAGTTTTCTATGCTACTACAACATGAAAGGTAAAGAAACTAATGACAACAGCCTAAAATGGAAGAAAACCAAATACAACAATATGAAATGCAATAAAACTAACTACAACAAATAAAATGGAAGCAAACTAAATACAGTGAGATGAAATGTAAGCAAACTAACTACAACAGCATAAAAATTAAACATGTAGAAATTTATTAATACTGATGTATCGCCAGATCTTCCTGATCTCACAATATTTATCTTCTTGCAAAATACATAATCCTTCCACTATTGATCTTGTGGAAATTTAAAACTCAATTGCAAACACATGTGAATAAATTCAATCGCACATAACACAGTTGTTTAATGGGAAAGATTAAAGCTAAAAACCCCAACTATCATATATTATTTATATCAATGGAATAATGTAATAATCTCATACAAAGATTAGTACATCAAGCTCTCAGTACAATAAAAAATCATTACACACTGTCATGCAGAAATTTGCATCTCCATGCACCAATTTCTTGCCTCCTGATAGCCTACCTCCACTGCGCAATCCCTGTTGAAGAAGACCCATGAATGAATTCGAATTGGCCTTGCCTTATCTGCGCAATCCTCATTGGCAACTCCAATGTGTGTCAGATGCATTGAATGCATCACTATTGTCACAACGGATAGTTCATCTCACCCTTTCACCTATCTCTCCACTGGGTCTCCACTGGAACTGGCATGCACTGTAGTTAACTGCTGTATGTTTTCAGTTTTTAGTGAGTTATTAGTTGTGAATTAATTAACTAATTAATTCACTTAACTCTCACTAGTGTATCTTTTAGTTATACTAGATACAACTAGCTCAACTGAGTTTAACTCCATTAACTGAGTTAAACTAAATAACAACTCCATAAACTACTCTTCCAACTCTGTCATAACTTTGCCACTTTAGTTCTAATTGAGTCCTCCATGCATGAGCCACCAATAAACCCAAGGAATTATATAATTCCTTCAGCTCACTGATTTTCCAAATCTATTCACTGAAATAAAGTGCTCCAAGAGAATAAGTTGATTTTTATTGTCGGATTATTATTAAGAGCTAATAATAATCGACATGCATCTATTTTTAGATTGATGATCTATAAATAGACTTCGCCCAATAATATAAAAATGGAATTTCATCTATTTTCCACAATTGACCAACCATCTACAAATAGCATCCTGCAACTTATAGAATATGCTCACCATGTCTAAAAATAGACATACACCTAAAAATAGCCTATGGGCCCCTTTAGTGAAGGTGCTTACTTTTCACTAAGCTCATCATCTTGTTGAATCTCAACAAAACACAAATACAAAAGAGAGACTAAGGCCAATGGATTGGGCCCTAACCCACAAGCTCAGATCCCTCAAACTAACTCAGTTAATAAGAAACTAAATACTCATTTATTTCATAACCAATTCTGCTACATAGCATATGAAAGTCACAAATGCCTATTACAAGAGCTAAGAGTTCTCTATCTATCTCCAAAAATCGAATCCTAATGAGCTCTTGCTCTGCCCTATTTATCCTAAATGGTAGCTACCAACAACTCCCTAAAAAGTAGGTGATTTGTCTCCTTGGAACTCAAGAGAAGTGGAGCTTGGCTCCACTTGATGTTCCACTTGCTTGGTTGCCTTTGATTTTGAATTGTTGGAGGAGAATCTTGAGAATCCCTTGGCTTCCTTTAGGAGTTAAGGAGGTGTTAAACCCCCTAAAATCACTCCTTATTGTCTACTTAGAGCCTTGATTGTGAAATATTAAAAAAAATGGCATATTCTTTTGATTATCCTACATGTAAACCACATTAGGCATTCGAAGTATGACACCCTTAATAAACCATCTACACTAAGAAACATATGACCATAATGCAATTAAGTTTTAGAAAGAGATTCAAATAAGGCTAAAAAGGTGACAATTAACCCCCTAAAATGTACCTAATTATGGTTCTCATCATCACCCCCCACCAAATGGTTGCTCATCCTCTGAGAAACTTAGTCCTATTTCTTCTTTACACATAAAAAAACCCTATAGGAGCTCTGCACCAGGCTGACCTCCATGACCTAGGGTTTGTTGGTTTTGGCATTGGCTATGCTCGGTAGAACTTCTCCCCCAGCCTGATCCACTGCAACCTCTCACCTGGACAGCTACATGCTCACCGATGACCGACTCCAGTGGGGGGATGGCTGCTCCTCCCCCTCACAGGCCAGCCTCCAACAGGGACGGCGACAGGGGCTGATACTATCAATCAGCACAACTCTGGCCTGTCTTAAGAAAATGTAGGGGCAACACCCACAGTGCAGATGACTAATACACAAGCAACAACAACCATGAACATGAAATCAACAACATGCATACCAAATGACTCCAATAAAATAGTGATCGAACTCCCTTGTGCATCGCATCAATGGAAGAATTCAGTTCATGAAAGATCGCACTCTGATAGGAAAGTTCATGGGCTTTTGGCCCATGAAAAAAGCGTTAAGAGGATGGATAGCCTCAAAATGGAAACCCAAAGGCCACATTGACCTACAACTATGCACTAAAGGTTTCTTCAATATTCTCTTCACCTGCTCTAAAAACAAAGATAGGATAATGGATGGAGGTACCTATTTCTTCAACACTGTAGGTCTATTCCTTAGACCCTGGACTAAGCGCTTCAACCCAGATAAACATGATCTAACTTGGGCATCGATATGGATCAGGCTCTACTCTCTCCCCCAAGACTATTGGGACGAGCTCACTCTCAGAGACATTGGAAACGCCTTAGGGGAGTTTGTCAAGATTGCGGAAGGAACCAGAATCAATCTCTACGCAACCTATGCTCACATTTTCATATACATGAACCTAGAAGAACCACTACTAGGTGAGGTAAGTCTGATGCATGAATATTTTGAATGGATGCAAACTATTGATTACGAACATATCCCTTTTAGATGCAAAAAATGTCACCAACATGGGCATCTCTTCAGATATTGTCCCCTAAACAGGAAAGCTACAGCTGAAAAGGAATCCAAAGAATAGGAGCAGAAGGATTCACGAAGGTAGCAAGTAAAAAAATACATAACAGAAGAGCTACCCATCAGCAGAACAAAAAAATACCTACAACCAGCAATAGCTTCGCAGCCCTAAACCAGCTAAATGACAATGAAATTGTACTAGTCAATGAAGTTGGGAGTACCTCCACAGCACAGGTCCAGTCCTCTAGGGCTCAGCAGAAGAATATTTCACCTGAGACCTTCTTGAAACCACCCAAAGCAGATGAGGCAGAGGATAACCGTTTGATAAAGAGAAAATAACCGATCATGGAAATGATCCCAAAAGCGATGGAGGAAGAACCCGAAAGCATAGATCTGGAAGGCTTAGATCTCATTGGGCTAGAGGAAACCTATAGCAATAAGGATTACACATCAATCCTAGAGCAACAAATTCAAAAAATGGAGGAAATCGTAGCCAGAGCATAGCAACTCCCCTCCTTGGGTATCCAGGGCGGTATGCTTATCAACACAAAATACTTCGCGAAAGAGTCCCGCAAAAGAGGAAGGAAAACATCTCTGCAGAGAACCATAGAAATTGGGAAATAAAAGGTGGATTCTAGACGATTCCCCAAGCTGACTAGATTCTATGCCCTCACCTCCAATTATATCCCATGAAGCTAATCGCATGGAACATCAGAGGGCTCAACAACCCCATGAAGCACATGATCATAAAGAAAATTATTAATGAGGAACATCCAACAATATTCTACATGCAAGAAACCAAATGTTCCAACTCTACTCTGGAAACCATCTTCAAAAAGATACGGAAAGGCAGTAATACAATAGCAGTTGAAGAAAACGGGACGTCTAGAGGAATTGTAATCATCTGGAACCCTCAAATCATCTCCTTAGCAAAATTTCATGCCAACAGACACTTCATTCAGGCTTTCACCTGACTGGAATGGACATCCATGGTTTTCTCACTAATGTATACTCTCCACAAAATTCTCAACAAAAATTAGCACTCTTGAATAATCTAGAGGAAATCAATAAACAGTGATCCTCCCCTCTCTAGCTTCTAGGGGGATATTTCAACATGATAAAAAATCTCCAGGAAAAGAAAGGAGGAAGGTTGCACCTGGAATTGGATAGTAATGGATTCAAAAAAATCATCCAAAGCAATAACCTCATTGATCTACACACCTCCAATGGAATATTCACATGGAACAACAAAAGAGAGGGTGCCCATAAAATAGCCTCATGACTGGATAGATTCCTCATCACCGATGATCTTATCTGCCTCGGAGGTAACTTAGATACAACCATTATCCCTGCGGCAGGATCTGATCACTGGCCAATACAAATCCAATGGATCCAACTAGGTAAGAACGCCCCTAAATCTTTCTGCTTTGAACATTGCTGGTTCAAGCACTCGGGGTTCAAGGAAATGGTTTCCAACAAGTGGTCTTCCTTAGCACCACCCCAAGTTACCAAAATTCTCTAGTTCCAGACAAAACTAAAACTTATCACAGGTCAACTGAAAGTCTGGAATAAAAAAACCTTTGGAAATATATTCACAGAACATAAAGACCTAGAGTAGAAAATGAAGAAGTTGCAACAGAACATCATCCAAGAGGGGTGCACAACTGAGACACCCCCCCAGGAGCAACTCCTAACCACTCAACTGGAAGAAATAAGGAACCAAGAAGAAGCCCTCTGGAGACAAAAATCAAGAATCAACTGGCCCAAAGAGGGAGAAAGAAACACCAATTTCTTCCACCTCTCCACTATCCAGCACAAAATGCACAACAGAATCACAGTCCTCAAGAACCAAATGGGGAAAAGGCTGGAAACTCAAGCGACTATTATGAAGGAGCTGCGCAATCATTTCAGGGACATCCTTTAAGAACCCAACCACCAACGGCAGGAAGCCATTGAGGAAATCACCCAAAACATCCCCGAGTTGATAACAGAAGATCATAACAGGATGTTGGTCGCTGCTACCACTTTAGTTGAGGTGGAATAGGAATTCTTCCAACTGAAAGCAGGGAAAGCTCCGGGTCCTGATGGATTTACCACCAACGTCTTCCACTTCTTCTGGGAGATCATCCAAAAAAAATTATAGGGAGTTGTGGAGAAATCACTGTCCACTCACTGGCTGCTACCTATGTTAAATGCCACCTTCATCACTCTGGTTCCCAAAGAAGACAAAG
Source organism: Pinus albicaulis (assembly GCA_034641835.2). NCBI lineage: Eukaryota > Viridiplantae > Streptophyta > Pinopsida > Pinales > Pinaceae > Pinus > Pinus albicaulis. Next base: position 1,015,703,742 of record CM076580.1, on the reverse strand, counting down.
CAGCCTCACCAAGTAAGTACATACCTATAGCTCCTTGCAATTTCATTTATAAAACTATCTCCAAATTCATAGCTAACCGGCTGAAGAAGCTCCTTCCTCTCATAATCTCCCCGAAGCAAACAGAATATGTGGAAGGGAGACAGATTTTGGATGGCATCATCTTAACCCATGAAGTCATTCACTCCCTCAAAACCAACAAAAAACCCAACATGCTTCTCAAAATTGACCTTTCCAAAGCTTTTGAAAAACTCAGCTGGGACTACATCAAAAAGGTCCTCTTAGCCTTTGGCTTCATTCATACCTAGGTCAGATGGATCATGAGTCTCATCACCTCTCCTTTCATTGCATCCTGGCCAATGGAATCCCATCTGCCACCTTCAACCCCTTGAGAGGCATAAGACAAGGGGACCCTCTATCTCCCTTCATATTCATCATCATGGCAGAAGGCTTGGGTCACCTTCTCAAGAGCTCTATCTAGACTGGTGCCTTGCTTGGTTTACCTCTCCACAACCTACCTCCCTCTTCTCACCAGAAATTTGTGGATGATAACTTGATCATGGGCTACCCATCAGTCCAGGAAGCCCGAACCCTTAAATTTGTTCTTGAATCCTTCTCTGAAGCCTCCAGCATAGAGGTAAACCCTAAAAAATTGCAGATTTTCTTCTTCCATACCCCCCCTCAAACCCAACGTACCATTGCTTTCATCCTTGGATTATCTATTGCTTCTCTTCCCTCCAAATACCTAGGAGCTCCATTAACTGACTCATCCATTAATCGCTCCTCTTGGAGAGCTCTGTTAGATAAAATGGAAACTCGCCTCTCCAACTAGACTCACTGTACCCTCAACATTACCAGTCGTCTTGTCCTCATCAAGTCTGTCCTTCAATCCCTCCCCATCTATCTCTTCTCCGTCCTTGCAGCTCCCAAATGGGTCCTAAAATCCATGTGAAATATGCAATGGTATTTTATATGGGGAGGCACAAAAGGAAAGAATAAATGGACCTTAGTCAATTGGAAGGATGTTTGCACCCCTAAAAGTCAGGGAGGATTAGGACTTTAGGATCCTGAGCACAACAATACTATAATGGGAGCCAACATATGGTGGAAATGGGTCTCCAACCCCAACACCCCATGGTCCAACCTATGGGCTGCCAAGTACGTGTCGTATTGGCCAAAGGAGGATCTCATAAGGTACAACTTAGATCTAGCTGGTTCCCAAATCTGGAAAGCAGCCAACAATCAAAAAAGGATAATCCAAGATCACAGTTTCTAGAAGCTGCGCAGTTGTAACCAAGCCAGATTCTGGGAGGATTCTTGGCAATAGATGCCAAGCCTTTCCTCCATATTTCATAGACCTCTATGGAGTACCACTCTCAAAGGAAGGCAAAGACATAAGGCTTAAGACTTCTGGACAAGCGACATCTCCCAAAGCTATAGGCAATGGCTTCACACAAGCAGATGGAAAGAAAACTGGAACAATGAAAGCCATACAGAAATATGGGAGGAGCTCAATACAAAAAGAAAAATGAAAGTTAAAACATGACCTGATATCCTTTTATGGGGGCATATGCCCAGCGACACTTATTCCACCAAGAAAGCTTACAACATCCTCCATTAGCAGGACCCTGGACCAGCCGACATCATCTGGAAAAATATATGGAATGCCAATTTGTGGCCCAAAATAGCTACATTCATGTGGTTGCTCAGTATATGACGCATCCTCAGATGGGAGAATCTTTTGAAGAGGGGGTTAGTAGGGTCCTCCAAATTTCCTTTATGTCAGGGAAACCTGGAAACCATCAACCATCTGTTGGACCAATGTCCTACTGCCAACTTCCTATGGGATAGAATTGTGGTCTTATGCCATCGTTCCAACCGCACTAGAGGTCACATCATTAACACCATCAATAGCTCGCAGGACAATCCTTTCACTAGTACCCTTCTGAATAGACTATAGCAGATCATCCCAGGTATCCTCTTCTGGAACATCTGGAAGGAACGAAACAGTCGCATCTTCAAGGAAAAGGCCTCCACTCTAGATTAGATTTGGGATAGGATTCACATCAACCTCACTGAAACTCTAGCCTTAGACACTTGCAGCCAGGAGGACCTTCCCACCGTGACACCAAAATGTCACATATGGAACAACTGGCACATGAGTCTAAACACTCCCATGGATATTAATCCTAGAAGTGTTGGCAGAACTCCTGCTCCAGAAACATGGACTCCTCCCTCCAAAAGCTTCTTCAAATGCAATTTTATGGGGCAACCAAAGGAAACCCAGGTAATCCAGGTTTCAGAGGCATCATCAGGAACTCTCGGGGAGAGCCTCTCATAATCTACTATGGGAATATAGGATGGGATAGTAATAATTTGACAGAGCTAGAAGGATTGATACAAGGTATTCAAATTGCCATAGAATTGCACTACTTCCCTCTGGAAAGGAGGGAGACTCACAAATAATAACAATGGCTGTCATGAGAATCCTTCAAGGCATGGCTTCCTCAAAAGTTTCCAACAGCTGGAGACTTGCTGCTTCACAACCACAGAGCCATCACTTTTGGTCACATGCGCAGGAAATCCAGCTCTGTTGCAGATCTTCTTGCAAACAAAGGGGTGGAAAGAATCTCTGCTCTGCATCATTCCACTCTTATATAGGTTGAGGAGGTTTCTCTCAGAGAGACCTGTCTCACTCTCATTCAGAAGGATCAACACCCCCCTGATGCGGGTGACAGAACAAACAGAAGTGACAATCACATCCCAGATAATGGAGATATCCAACGCAGAGCTTCACCTTCTACGGAGCCAACTACCGTTAGCCACTCGCATGGACCTCGCAAAGCCATAAATGATTATGAGAGGATAGGTACTATTGAGTCTCAAATCTGCATCTTTTCCATACACCTTTTTGGACCTTTTTCATTCACCTGAACCTTCTAAGTTGTCAATATCATTGCATATCAATTGTAAAAGAGCATCTAAAATGGTTTTTAACTATGTTTTGTGTCTGCTGTTTGATTTAGATTTTTTCTCATTTAGCTGCAGAATCTTTCCACTTTCCGCAGCCATTTTGTGAAAGTCTACGTTACAGGTGTCTTCAGGAAAAACGAGCCACATGGGCAAGTCAGAAATGATGTGGACATGGATCGTGTCCTATTGGCTCGAGAAAATTCACTTAAGGAGACTGTGGTCAAAGGTGGCCAAGTGGAAGTCAACCGTAGAGCCCCACAGTGACAGGACTCTGTTTCTCGTCACGTGAAGATTTATATTGCCGTTTCTGAATTTCGGGAGACACATCAACACCTGTACATGGCTCCATAAGCCGAATTCAACATCCACTCTTCATAGATTTACTCCTCAACGCAGCCATGATCCTAGATCTCTGGACGTAATGGTTTACGTGTTCTCTATCAGCACAAACTTTAGGGAATTAGTTATATTTCCTTTGTTATAAATAATGCGTTTGCATACGCATATTAGATTAGTCTCCATTAGCCTCCAGATAGCTCTGTAATGTAATTACGTTGCCATTGTGCCGTAATATCACCTCTCTGTTATGACTGCATTTTAATATATAAGAAGACTCTGTTTCCAAGCGTAATTCGTATTTGAAGGCTGTTGCCAAGGCTGGTGCAGAGGGCCCCTGCACACGCTGAGGTTTTGTGCATTATTATATAGTTCTTGTTTTATTTCTTTAAGCTCATTGTGCCATAAGTCATTCATGTGTTTATACATTACATCTTTCATGGTATTTATGCTTCATCTCTGTTTATAATCTTTCATGCTTTACATTTTACTTATGTCCATAATCTTTCATGTTTTATGTTGTTGTTAACTGATCAGTGTTCTTGTTTCATATTACAAATAGGCAGCCCGGGCATTTGCATATCTTTTGACTAATGACATGGAATCAATATTGTTCTGCTGCTAATTTATTTTTCTTAGTTTTTGTTTAATTCCAGTACTGCTTTGTTTATTTTAGTCTTGCACATTTGCTTCAGTAGTTAGATTTAGATATATTAAATTGCTCATGTCATTTTCAGTTACCTCCGAAAGCCACAGCTGGACTGATGGTGAGGGATTGAAGTATAAGTGTGTAGTTTGATATTAGTTTACTTTCTGCAAGTTAGATATATTAAATTGCTCATGTCATTTTCAGTTACCTCCGAAAGCCCCAGCTGGACTGATGGTGAGGGATTGAAGTATGAGTGTGTAGTTTGATATTAGTTTACTTTCTGCAAGTTAGATATATTAAATTGCTCATGTCATTTTCAGTTACCTCCGAAAGCCACAGCTGGACTGATGGTGAAGGATTGAAGTATGAGTGTGTAGTTTGATATTAGTTTCTTTTTCTGCAAATTAGATATCAGATTGCTCAAGTTGTTTATGGTTACCTCCGAAAGCCATAGCTGGACTAATGGCGAGGGATCAGAATATAAGTTGATGTAATTTGATTTAGATTTACTTTGTTGCAATTCTTGAATTTCTTTAAGCATAGTTTCTTTTGTGTTTAGACAGCAGCAAGGATAGTTTGGTTTTCATGCTCAATAGTTCACTGTTTGATTTATTAGGCTAGCAGCACACTTTCATTTCCTTTCAAGTTTTGTCATTGTATGTTTTAAATTCCTTTTGAAGTTTGAAGTTGGTAAATCATTATAAAGGATATCATTGCCTTGAACAATCATAACCATACTTGTTTTTATTTTAGAATTTCCATCACACATTAGAAAACCAAAAACGACAAAAAGATAAGAAATAGGTTATCTTGCACATATAGTGCGCCACACTTCATCAGCTTACGAATCCCAGATTGATAAATTAATGTAGCAATTTAGGACACACTAAATTGACCAAACATTTTGGCGCCGTTGCCGGGGAAGTGTAACTAGGTAGCCAATTTCTTTAAAAAAAAACAAAATAATAAAAAGAAGGGAAAACTTGATAATTTCTTGAAGTATGCTCTCCTCTTGCACCTAGTGTGATCTGGAGGATCAGAAAAGAGAATTATTGGTTTAGTAATTTCTTAAGTATGCTCTCTTCTTGCACCTAGTGTGACCTGGAAGATCAGAAAGAGAATTATTATCCCTACTTTAAAAAAAAAAAATGACATGCATAGAGCAAGAGATTCTAGGGGAAGGTTTATAGCTAAAGCCAAGAGTTCGATTTTCACAACTCCATCTTCTTCAAGGCATAGAAAAGAATCACCACCATCTACCCCTAGCCTTAAGATTTTTGGAATTCAAGGAGCAGCTGAATTAGAGGATTCTCCTATACCACCTACTAAATCTCATTTAGAAAAGGAAGAGACTCCCTCTCATCCTCCCTTGATAGAAGAACCAGAGGAATTTAAGGACTCTAAAGAAACTATCATGGCAGAGGAAATAATAGATGGATTTGGAGGTAGAGGCAGAGGAGGAGGAGGAGGAAACAATGGAGACAACAATGGTGAAGGTAATAATGGAAGAAATAGGGAAGGAGACAACTTGTTTGGATTCCCTATAGTTGATGAGGAAACTCATACAACAATGAAAAATATCTCACCATCTGTCCTTCCTAACTTTTATGGATTGCGAAGTGAGGATCCTGAAACATTTCTGTTTGAGTTTGAAGTCGTGTGCCGAACCTATGACTATATGGAAGACTCTCAAAAACTCAAACCGTTTCCTTCAACATTGAAGGGAGCTGCTTTGAAATGGTTCATGGGATTAGCCACTCAATCTATTAGGACTTGGAATGATATGAAACAAACATTTTTGGATAGATACTTGAACTATTGTATGCCCACCAATCACAAGGATGAGGTATTCAAAATGATGCAAAAAGAAGATGAAAATTTGGAAGACTTACTTGAAAGATTTCAATACAACTTGAAAAGAGCAACGATGAGCAACTTAGATGATGAAACCTTGAAAGCCCTCATATTTAAAGCCATTAGAGATGAATGGATAGATATTTTAAACATGATGGGGAAAGGAGACATTTCTCAACTTCCACTTCGTGACATAACAGAACTATGTGTCCATCTCTCAAGAGGAAAATCTAAAACAGGAAAAGGGCCTAGGGATCCTTCTCTTATTAGGGCTAACAAATCTACAACTGGATTAGTAAGTAGGGCAGAGATTGGTAATATGCTCGATGAATTCAAAACTGATATCTTAGGGAGCCTTAGTGAACAACTAGACACCCTTAAAATCCAAAACAAGCAGAAAGCAGAAACAGATGCTTTAGCCATCTTTTGTCCGAAATGTAGGAAGAAACATGCTTTAAGGGAATGTCCCTTGGATGAAAAATTTGTAGAAACATGTATGATTTTCTCAGAGAATCATGAGATCAAGGATTTTCCTTCAATTCCTGGACTCAAAGCTGTCTTTCAAGAAGACCCAAATTCAGTAGAATCTCTCTGTTTTGTTGCAAGAAGACCTTGGCAGTGACAACAAACTCAAGGGTTTAACAACCCTATGAATCTTCAAACCCCACCAAATTGGAATCCTTGGCAACAACCTTGGCCCCAACATCAAAATCCATATCAACCATGGGTACAAGGGATGCAAAATCCTTATGGGATATTTGCTCAATTTTATCAATATCCTCCATATTTTCAAAATCAACAAGCTCCACAACTTCCAAATCCAAATCCACAACTTTCATTGCCATTTCCACAACAACAACCTTCTCAACAAAATCCAAATCCTCAACTCATGCTCCCATACCAACAAAAGACAAATCAACTTCCAGCTCAGCCATTTCCAAATCCTAACAATAAAAATCCTCAGAATACTTACATGGTAGAAGGACAATAATTTCCTACCTATATGATTGTTCCTCTCAATGATGTACAACTCAGATCTGGTAGAGTTTTAGAAAAACCTTCTATAGATATTCAAGAGAAAGATACCTCTGAGAAGGACTCTCTTAAAATCAATGAGGGTTCTGAGGAAGCATCTCTTCAAAATTCAAACATTCAAAAAGAAAAAGAAAAGTTAACACCCACAACTCCTATAGTTGAGCAACCTGCATCTTCATCTACACCTCCTTTTCCTGAAAGACTACAAATTGACAAGGTGGTGGAAAAACAAATCTTGTTGCCTAACTATGACTTTCTAGATGAATTGAAGAATGTTTGTATCAAGATTCCCTTGCTACAAGCCATTCGAGAGATTCCTATTCTAGAAAAAACAATAAAGGAGTTGAGTTTCAAAAGACCGGGAAGGAAACTAAAAGACACAAGAAGAATCCACCTGGTAGGAAAGATTGCAGATATTATGATGGGAAAAATTACCATGCATAAGTATGTAGATCCAGGAAGTCCAATTGTCAAGACACATATAAATGGGATAGAAATTCCAAACACATTGATTGACTTAGGGGCTGCTATCAACATTATGAGTAGACAGACTATGGACCAGCTAAAACTTCCTAACCTTCTTTTTACACCTACTTTACTGTAACTTGCAGATCGATCAATTATTAAACCAGATGGTGTATTAGAAGATATTTCAGTCTCCTTAGATTCTTGGGAATATCCAGTAGATTTTATGATTTTGACTCCCAAGAGTAAACTAGGAGGGCACCCACTTATCTTAGGAAGACCTTGGCTAGCCACAGCTGATGCTTTCATTAGTTGTAGATCTGGGGATATGTACATTTCTAATGGTAATTCAACAAAGAAATTCAATTTGTATCCTCCAGCAAAAGAAATCACAGAAGTAGGAGACAATGAATGGGTTGATGATGAGGACACTATACAACCTGTCTTTACCATTTCGGAAATTAGTGAGGGTAGTCAAATTCTGAACACATTAGAAAATTTTGAGACATCTTCAGAATATGACCCCACACAATTTCAGTTGGAATTTGACATAGAATATTTATTATCAAGACAAATGTCTCTTTACTCTATGGAAGAGTTTGGTAGTTCTACCATTGAGATTTTTCCAGGAAAAACATTGAATATTAATAAACATTTGGAAAAGTCACAACAAGAAGAACTAACCAAAATCTTGCAAAAACATTCTACTGCATTTGCATGGGAGTATACTGACATGAAAGGTATTGATCCTAAGACTTGCATCCATCATATCTATATTGAGGAAAACAGTAGACCAATCCGACAACCTCAAAGAAGGATGAATCCAAATCTTAGGGAGATAGTGAAAGAAGAGCTCCAAAAACTTCTCAATGTAAACTTCATTTATCCAATTTCAGATAGCCGATGGGTTTCTCCTTTGGTTATAGCACCTAAAAAGAATGGTAAATGGAGGGTATGCATTGATTACAGGGAATTGAACAAAGCAACTTTGAAGGATCACTTTCCTTTGCCTTTTATCGATCAGGTATTAGATACATTAGAAGGTAAAAAGTACTTTTCATTTTTGGATGGTTTTAGTGGCTATAATCAAATTCAGGTAGCACCTGAAGATCAAGATAAGACCACATTTACTTGTCCATGGGGAAATTTTGCCTATCGAGTGCTTCCTTTTGGGTTATGTAATGCACCTGCAACATTCCAAAGAGCAGTACTAGGAATTTTTTCTGATCTAATCCATGATTGTGTAGAGGTTTATATGGATGATTTTACAGCTTATGGTAATTCATTTGAAGAGGCATTAGAAAATTTGGAAAAAGTTCTTATAAGATGTAAAGAAACAAACCTTTCATTAAGCCATGAAAAATTCTTTATGATGTTTATTGAAGGTATTGTTTTAGGACATCATATTTCAGGAGATGGGATTAAGGTTGATAGATCAAAAGTTGAAGTCATCTCCAAGTTACCTATTCCAAATTGTCAAAGAGATGTTAGAAGTTTTCTGGGATTTACTGGTTACTATAGAAGACTTATAGAAAACTTCACTAAAATAACATCTTCACTCTTCAAATTGCTTACAAAAGACTGTGAATTTAAATGGGATCCTGATTGTCAATCATCCTTTGAAACTTTGAAAACAAGAATATCTGAAGCACCTATCTTGAGAGGATCAAATTGGAAACTCCCTTTCCATATTTCTACGGATGCTTCAGATACAGCTTTAGGAGCTATGTTGGGTCAAAAAGATTTAGTTCCTTATGCCATTTATTATACCAGTAAAAATTTAACTCCCACAGAGTTAAATTATACTGTGACTGAAAAAGAGTTTTTAGCCATTGTTCATGCAATCAATAAGTTTAGACATTACATAACAGGCTATGAAACTTTTATTCATACTGACCATTCTGCAATTAGATATTTAATGAATAAACCTGTTACTAATGGTAGAGTGACAAGATGGCTCTTACTTTTGCAAGAATTCAATATTACTGTGTTGGATAGACCAGGAAAACAAAATACAGTAGCTGATTTATTGTCTAGGATTCAGAATGCTAAAGAAGATTCTCCTGTAGAGGATAAGTTTCCTAATGAATACTTGTTTGCAGTAACTATTAAGACTCTTTGGTATGTAGATATTGCTAACTATTTGGTTACAGGGAAACTGCCTTCACATTTATTTCCAAGTGAAAAACGAAAAATTATTCAGGAGAGTTCAAAATATTCATGGATTTCTAACGAATTGTTTAAAACAGGGCCAGATCTTGTGATCAGAAGATGTGTCAGGGAAGATGAAATGCCCGATATTCTTAAGGCATGTCATGATGAACCATGCAGCGGACACTTTACAGACAAAAGGACGGCCTATAAAATCCTCTCTTTAGGATATTATTGGCCTTCCCTCTTCAAAGATGCAAAACAATATGTCAAAAGGTGTGACAGCTGCCAAAGAGTAGGGAAACCTACCCTTTCAAATGAAATGCCATTGCAACCATAGGTACTCATAGAACCCTTTGAAAAATGGGCTTTAGATTTCATTGGACCTATTAATCCACCATCTAAGCAAAAGAAGTATATATTGGTTTGTACTGATTATGTTACTAAATGGGTAGAAGCCAAAGCATTAGTATCTGCTACTGAAAATTCAATTGTTCATTTTCTTTATGAGGATATTTTTACTCGCTTTGGTGTTCCAAGAGAAATTGTGACAGATCAGGGGAGCCAATTCACATCTAACTTGGTGGAGAAGTTGATGGAAGAATACAAAATCAAGCACAGAAGATCTACTCCTTACCATCCGCAAGCAAATGGTCAAGTGGAGTCCACAAATAAAGTTCTTGAAAGTATCATCACCAAAACTGTTCATCTACATAGAAGAGATTGGGCAGAAAGGCTTCCTGAAGCCTTGTGGGCCTACAGAACTACATGGAGGAATACAACAAGACATTCTCCCTATGAACTTGTTTATGGGAAAGAAGTCTTGCTCCCCATTGAGTTCCAAATCAAGACCTTCAAGATAGCAGTTCAGTTGGGGATGGACTTATCAGAAGCCCAAAAGCATAGAATGGAGTAGTTGAATGAGCTAGATGAGATCAGACAAGAGGCAATTTTAAGAACCGATCTAGTTCAATATCAAAGAGCTAAATGGCATGACAAGTACATCAAAGAGAAGAAGTTTCAAGAAGGAGATTGGGCATTGTTATTTGATTCCAAGTTTAAATATTTTCAAGGAAAATTTTAGACTCATTGGCTTGGGCCATATGAGATTGACAAGATCTTTAGCAATGGAGCGGTAAGAATCAAGACCATTGATGAGTTTCAAACTCCTCTTATTGTGAATGGCCATAGATTGAAAGTTTATCATAAGCTACTCTCAAAAGAGGATTTTGTCAAAATGTTTCAAGAAAATTCTGCAATCAGGCTGGTACAAAAGAATTCTTCTTCTCCACTAGCCTAGCTTTTGTTCTTTTCAGTTTAAAAAAAAATAATAATAAAAAAATAAAAAAAAAAAATAAAAAAAAATTGTATAAGCCTGAAAACCAATCACTGATTGGTAGTCTTATACAGAAAATATTGGGTGAAAATCAAGAACACCTGACACCCTATATTTTCCAAAAAAAATCTCTCTTTCATTTCACAAAGTTTTGTGACCACCCACTCCATTCCATTCCACTTCATTTCACTTCATTTCATTCCACTTCATTTCACTCCACTTCATTCCATTTCACTTCATTTATCTATTTCATTCCATTTCCATTTAGTGAAATTGTCATCCGTTCATTTCCATTCACCCAAATAATAGCTGTGTCAGTTTTCGCAGCTGACATCTGTTTCCGCAGCTGACACCAGTTTCCGCAGCCAGAAGCAGATTCCACAGCTACCACTCTGTTTTTCAAAAGAATGTACAGCCAGATGTTATTTCCATAATCATGAAATAAAATGCAGGTGTGAGGAAAAATTATGAAGACATGGGGCATTCAAGATATCAATGAGGAGCAACTAATTGAAGACCAAGGGAAAAGGCAAGAATTCCAAGGTATGAGTAAAATTTATTTCAAATAGCATTGAAAACACATTTTTATATAGTTATGAACCATAAACTCCATTATGTGCAATGATTATATTGACAAACTCCGTAACCCTTTCACGATCTCCATATGATCCTCCCACATTCATTTTCAAATGGTCCCATAATTAAACCTCCGATCTTCACTCATACTCCGATATTCCACCTGTGACAATGAGACGTAGTTGATTTGACTACGGCTTCTTTCAGCCGCATAAAATCCATAGCCGTTGTTTAAACGTGCTTACATTTATTTTGCAGCCACCAAATTTCAAACACTGCCGGATGTGTTAAACTCTTCCTATTGTTCTATTAATATCACAGCCGTATCTCTGCCGTGCTCACGAAACCCTTCTCTGTTCCATTTCACTTCATTTCGTTCTCTGTTATGCTACAGTCTGTATACCCACTCTCTAATATCTACCTACAGTCATCGTGCTCATTTCTGTTCATTCAGCCATCCTACTTCCATTGAACCACTTCACGCAGGCAAGTTTTTAAAAAGCAGAAAGAAGGATGGGTAAATTGTTGAGAGCAGAACCAGAGGGACCTAAATTCATGGAAGGATATCCACAAGTCAGGGATACATTGAAGAAGGAAAAGTGGCTGCGGTTTATCCAAAAGTTTAGAGGCTACCATAAAGAAGTGACAAAAGCTTTTGCAAGGTCGTTCAATGGCCTGGAGGTAGAGATTGGAGACCTTAAGTTTACGGTGAATGAGGCATCTATAGCATCTGCCACAGAACTTCTTCAAGAGGGTGAACGTTGGTTTAAGAATAAAAGCATTAGTGATGAAGCTTGGAGAGTAATTCTACATAACCCAGGTATGGACATAACTATTTTTAAAAGAGGAATTCTTGTTCATGCTTTGAAAGAGGAATGGGCTACTTTGCTGCTAGTTGTTCAAAAATTCATCACCTGTGAAGGCCGTTTTGGGTCCATGTATATGTACCATACCAGATTGCTTATGAATTTTCTAGATAATCAAACTCTCAATCTCCCATATTTTCTATTAAATAGCTTGAAGAAGATGTCTGTGACTGTTCAAAAACATTTAGGGGATGTAGAACCACATCTATATCACGATGGTCTTGTAAAAAAATTTTGATTGAAAAAGAGTTAAAGGAGAAGAAGGACACATGGGAACAATTTTTTATTAGAAATTTCTTCGAGGAACCTCAAGAAATTCCTGAAGGTAGCACATCAAGAAGGAGTAGGAGAAAAAGAACAAATGATGAAACTCAAAGTACTCCTACTACTACAATTGAAAGCACTAGTAGGGAAGAGAGATTGTCAAAAAGGAAGAAGAAAGAAACCAAGGGTAAAAAGCCAATAACATCAAAAGAGAGAAAAAGTATTGAGGCTATACATCAAACCCCTTCTTCCGAAGAAGAATATCATAAAGTGTTATCTGAGAGATTGGTTCATCTTCAAGAACAGTTATCTATAGCCAAGAAGAAAGAGAAAGGAAAACAAAAGCAAAAAGACAGTGGTCCACAGCGTGTGAGAAGAAGTTCCAGGCTTAAGGGGAAGTTGAGGAAAACGCAAACGAAAGGACCCCATTTCATTGATTTGGGAGAAGAAACATCTGAACAATCCCCAGCTGGCCATAATCCATCTCACTCTCAGTCATACAGTGAACCTGGTTCATTTCATTCTCAGTCAGACATTGAACATAGTCCATCCCATTCTCAGCCAGATTATGAAGACAACTCTCCTTCACGACATTTTGGGGATAGCCCAATAAAAATGACACCTGAGATAGACCCAAAGCAACAAGAAGTATATGATTATATAGAATCTTTAGAAAAAGCAACTACGGGTCCCAGTACTTCGTCCATTCAGCCTCACACAGTACAAGATGATTTAGTCCAATCACTAAAACAAGAAATATTTGAGCTAGAGCTTTTAAATAGACACATCAAAAATGAAAATGAGACATTGAAGGAACAAAGTAAATTGGACAAAATAATTCATGATAATACCATGCTACATCTGGGACTATGGCAGAATAAGAACAAGAAATTGAAGAGGAAATGCCAGAAGTTAAGCAGAGCACTGATTAATATCAAATTCAGATGCTTGATGAAAAAGCCCAGGATGTTAGCAGCACCAAGGAAGAGGAGGAGAGGACTAGATGTACTGGCTGAAGTGTCAAGGCATATGAATTGAAGAAGGATTATCAAAATTTTGGTTGCATGAGGACATGCAACACCTTCACAGTGGGGGTATGTTGAGTCTCAAATCTGCATCTTTCCTATACACCTTTCTAGACCTTTTTCATTCACCTGAACCTTCTAAGTCGTCAATATCATTGCATATTAATTGTAAAAGAGCATCTAAAATAGTTTTTAACTATGTTTTGTATCTGGCATTTGATTTAGATTTTGCACATCTATTCATTGCAGAATCTGCCTGCACTTCATGAAAGTGTCTATGACTTTCATATACATTTGTGAAAGTCTAGTGGTCGTCTTGGAAAAAACATTGTGGGCAGTGGAAATGATGAGACCCTTGATTCATTGTCCCTATTGATCAGAAAAATTCTTAGAAATTGTGGTCAAAGGTGGCCAAGTGGAAGTCCAGTAGAGTCCCACGGTGACGGACTGTTTGTCCGTGAAGTTACCATACAGTTTTAGTTGCGGGGAACATCATGCCTGGCCACACAGCCATGGCCGTTCCACTTATCCACTCCTCATAGATTTACTCTCCAACGCGCCCATGATCCTAGATCTTTGGACGTAATGGTTTACGTGTTCTCCATCAGCATAAACTTCAGGGAATTAGTTATATTTCCTTTGTTATAAATAACGCGTTTGCATACGCATATTAGATTAGTCTCTGTTAGTCTCCATTAGCTTCAGATAGCTCTGTAATGTAATTACGTTGCCATTGTGCCGTAATATCACCTCTCTGTTTCTTATTTTTATTTTATCTCTCAAAGGCTATTTCAAGCATATTCATTACTTGAAGAAATTTAATTTCAAAGTACAGTGCGGAGGGCCACACTTTCTGTTGAGGTTTTGTACGTGTGTATAGTTTCTTGTTGTTTTGTTGGATTCCATTGTACCATAATTCATTCATGTGTTTATACATTGCATCTTTCATGGTATTTATGCTTCATTTCTGTTTATAATCTTTCATGCTTTACACTTTACTTCTGTCCATAATCTTTCATGTTTTATGTTAACTGATCAGTGTTCTTGTTTCAGATTTCAAATAGGAAGCTCAGGCATTTGCATATCCTTTTGTGTGGCTGCATGATCAATGTTGTTCTGTTGTAGTTAAGCCCTGTATAGTTTGCATTTAATTTCAGTACTGCTTTGTTTATTTCAGTCTTGCACATTTGTTTCAGTAGTTAGATTTAGATATATCAAATTGTTCATGTCATTTTCAATTACCTCCGAAAGCCACAGCTAGACTGATGGTGAGGGATTGAAGTATGATTATGTAGTTTGATATTAGTTTACTTTCTGCAAGTTAAATATATTAAATTGGTCATGTCATTTTCAGTTACCTCCGAAAGCCACAGCTGGACTGATGGTGAGGGATTGAAGTATGATTGTGTAGTTTGATATTAGTTTACTTTCTGCAAGTTAGATATATTAAATTTCTCATGTCATTTTCAGTTACCTCCGAAAGCCACAGCTGGACTGATGGTGAGGGATTGAAGTATGAGTGTGTAGTTTGATATTAGTTTCTTTTTTTGCAAATTAGATATCAGATTGCTCAAGTTGTTTATGGTTACCTCCGAAAGCCATAGCTGGACTAATGGCGAGGGATCAGAATATAAGTTGATGTAATTTGATTTAGATTTACTTTGTTGCAATTCTTGAATTTCTTTAAGCATAGTTTCCTTTGTGTTTAGACAGCAGCAAGGATAATTTGGTTTTCATGCTCAATAGTTCACTGTTTGATTTATTAGGCTAGCAGCACATTTTCATTTCCTTTCAAGTTTTGTCATTGTATGTTTTAAATTCCTTTTGAAGTTTGAAGTTGGTAAATCATTATAAAGGATATCATTGCCTTGAACAATCATAACCATACTTATTTTTATTTTAGAATTTCCATCACACATTAGAAAACCAAAAACGACAAAAAGATAAGAAATAGGTTATCTTGCACATATAGTGCGCCACACTTCATCAGCTTACGAATCCCGAATTGATAAATTAATGTAGCAATTTAGGACACACTAAATTGACCAAAGAGGTACTGCGTCACCTTGCCCTGAACATCACCTCTCTCTTATCACCATTAATGTCCATCATGATTAACCAACATCGCAACCATACCTCCTCACCTGAGCCTGTTCAGGTTCTCAATTATAGCTCACAGATTCGTGCAAAGGCCACTCAATGCCTCCCTCATAGATCTCCTCCCCACCCCTTTACAATGCTAAGCTACCTACTCCTTTCCTCATTCATCCTCTTTTCTTTGACTTTCGCTCCCCTCTCTTTGTTGCAAAGTCCTTACCCTAGAGTGGAACTGCACAGATCCCATTGGAGTGACGCTCTCCATCTTTCGACTCAATCCCCCAAATATTTCTTCCCCTGCAGCCCCAATGTTACTCTCATCTCCTTTCCTCGGTCCCATGTGCTTCTTATTCTCCTGGCCTGCTCTCCCCATCCTAGGTGCGCAATGGCTCCCAGGCTACGCCAACACACTATCTGTGGTGGACAAAGAGGGGTTGTCCCTAGACGATATCATCGCGGTGAGGACAACCGTCTTGAGTCGGTTGATGGCTCCTCTTCCAACAATTTTGTGAGCCATCATCCTGATCCTGAGTAGTGCATAGACTCCTCCAGGCATGCTGCACAGAGAGGTGGTCGTGGTTCAAGGAGATCCACCTCCTCTCCCTAGCCACACTCTTCGCATCATAATCATGTTCCCCTGACAGCACCGGAGAAGGATGATGAGGAAACAGACATCTGGGCCATGGAATCCAATGGCATCTGGACGCGGGTTCCCAATGGCGTAGACCCAGACTCCCCCATCCTCTGTGCTCCTGTGAGCATTCCCAAGCGCACTGCGGTAGAGGTGGAAGCAGCTGTTGCGCAGGCTGCAGCCTATCCTAGTGAGGAAGATAATCCCAACAAGAATTTTGATGATGATGAGTAATGGCTACGCTGCTGCACAATTTTCCTATGTTTTTTTTGAAGTTTTCCCTCAAGGCTTCTCTCTTATCAGTTACTTTGTGTTTTTTAGCTATTTCAGTGCTACTGTGCATAATGTACTGCTCAGCTCTAAGTTTTTTATGGGCTGGTTTTCTTCCCCGAGGCAGCCTAGAAAGAGTGTAACAAAGGTTGGGATTGGTTAAGTGCATCTTGCCAACCCAGCTTGTAGCATATGTAACTTTATGTTTCCAAAATTAATAGAATAGCTCAACTTACCAAAAAAAAAAACTTAGTCCTCTTTCTTTATCTCTTTTACTGCCTTAGTGGCCTCTCTGACATCCCAAGGAATCAGTGAAGGAGTCCCCTCAGGAGGGTAGAATCCAATATTATTTTCTACATCCTCCCATTATTTGTTTTCTTTAGGTTGGCATTTTCCTTCACTCAGCCCCATCAGAAAAGGTGGACTGAGTTTTAAGCCAAGACATTAGATCTTCATTGTTTGCATAGCCCTCTTGTACAAAGGTGCCCCTTCTAATGAATTTCTCAATCTCTATGCAGTATGATACTCCATGTTTCTAAGGCTAAAATCGAGGCCATTCCATCTCCTCTGACTTTCCATTACACATTCCTCTCCCAACAGTCTAGAAATGCCATAAAAGTGTATAATGGCTTGTTCTTGGGTGTTGAGGTATTTATCTACAAGGCTGGCATCATTTTCTATCATTAGGTGATTGTTAATGACCCCTCTAGGGCTGAATAGTTCTGTCATGATAAGGAAAGGCTCCCTTCCTTCCCTTCTCATGACTCTTTTTACCTCCTCTACCCTTGACCCCTCATTGGACATCCAAGAGGATAGGGCCATCAAATGTGTATCCTCCATCCTAGGGTTAGGATCCAAAATGTTTAGATCAATCAAGATAAGATTATGCATATAAAATTCTGCCAACTTGGCCTTAACTGCTATGCTGGACTGATTGCGAAATTCAATAAACTGCTTGCAGTTTTGGAAAGCTAATGATCCATAAGAAGCTAGTTTTTTAATCTGAAATTGTAGCCATTGTTCCTTCAGGTATATGGCATAAGAGTTTGAAGGATGTATGTGTTGTATTTCCTCCATGCACAAATCTACCATGGTGGAAATATGTTTGTCCTTCTGTTGTAGTTGGTTTTTGTAACCTTGAATTTTTTTCTTGTGTTTCTTGTATTTTCTCCTTTAACATTGTTTCCATGAGTCTGACGTCAGCCAAATCTCTTCCAGTCTCAATGATTTTTTCTTCCATGATCCCTACATCTTGCACACTTTTTTTTTGGAAATTTGCATTCAGTGATGTGTGCATGCTCTCTCTTACTCTAGCTGATAAAATAGGGAACCAAGATCTTTTAAAGGATCAACCATAATCCTTCAATGAATGTGTTGTGGGAGCTTATATTGGCTGTGGGCTAGGATGTGTAAGTGCTGATATGTATTTTGGAACAGATTTTGGAGAGGCAGGCTCCTCCTTTGTTTCCTCCTCTTCCTTCACTTTGGCATCTTGCCCTTCAATTTGTGCCTCTTTTTCGACATCTTGTGCTTCCTGCCATTCCAAGGGTACATTATCTCCCTCCCCCATGACCTTCTACTCTTTATGTGACACATTTGGAGTTTCCTGTAGCAAGCGCTCCTTTTCTTGTTGCACCCTATTTTCTTCTTCTTTAAGGTCTACGGGGGTTGGTACTTGTTTGAGGGATGTTATCCAGAAATAATGTCTCCTCATGTAGGTCATAGGTGTCTTCTTAGGTGAGGTGACCTCTTGAATTTTTCCCTCTTCTAGGATTATTTCATATTTCTTCTTGGGCGAATCTTAAATTTTCATTGGCCTTTTGGTTAGAGTATGGGGTTTCCATTGCTTCACCTTGGCACTTTTTCTAGTCCTGAAGTACTTAGGGGTCTATATTTTCCTCTTTTCCTTCACTGGTGTGCTAAGAGTAGCTAAGACAACATCCACTTTCTTTTTCGATGTTACTGCTGATAGGCCGGTCTATTGGGCAGGGATTTCAGTGCTCAGCATTGGGTCTAATATATTTTCCTCTCTTGTATTTACTTTATTCTCTTGTTCTTTCTCTTGCCCCTCTTTTTCATCTCCTTCTCATTTTTCATATTTCTCTTCCTCCTCCTCTTTTCCTTTCTCTGTTTCTAGGGTCTCTGTGTGTTCTACTTCTGTCTCCATCTCCTCTTCTTCCTCTTCTTCCTATGTCCCTTCAGTCCCTCCTTCTTCTTCTTTCATACCCCTCTCTCCAAGACTAAAGGCAGGGGGTTGTCCAGGAGTGATAGTTTGTGTCCCTATGAATTCTTCCCTATCCATATCTATGAAGGTGGACCAAGGTAAATGGATGTTCAACCTATTGAGAGCATCTCCTACTATAATTTTGATGAGGACATGGTGAGATAAGTGTTGATACTTTATTTCCCTCACTCTTTGGCTCATGTCTTTGATGGAATGTAGGAGGAAGTATGGAATTTTTGGTCTTTTCTCTAGTGGTAGATCTCCTTTGAATCTAAGCTCATGTAATAATCTGAAGTGGTATCTATAAACCACACTGAGTCTCCCCTCACAGGAAATGTATTTCATGATGTGATATGCTACTTCATCCCATGGGTAAGGGAGTATTTCCCTTCTCACTCCATTTTTATCCTCAATGTATTCCACATTAGGCAAAAATAAGCTCTTCTTGGACGTAGTGTTGGAAACTCTATCCTATCTATTCCACTTGACTCCTAGTAGAGGCAAGGTTGTAACTCTGCTAATCAATTCAGAGGTTATGGTGATCGCTACTCCTCTAACCACAGTGGTGGCCTTATCATCTGTTTGTGTTTGCAAGGAGACTACAAATTATTTAGCCACTTCATCATCAAAGCCCTTGAGGAGCTTGAATAATCCTAGCCACTAATGATTTATAAAAATATCAACCACCTGAGGGTGTAATCTAATTATTTTGATATTTGTGGGTTCCCTTCTGTTAAAACCTCCCCCCATCTTATGATTGGGTTATGGAGATGGTTGGATGGTTTTTGTCTTAGAAAAATGGTGACATGGGACCTCATGGGCTTCGATTCAACACAAACTCAAACTTTCTTGACCCTAATTCTGTTAACAACCTCTTAAATTCTGAATTATTGTTGTGACTGTGTATAATTTTTCATGAACTATTTCATAACTTGGTGGGGTGACATCCACTTACCTCTCCACTCTAATGTTTTCTTGCTTTGGAAATGGTGGTGTTGGGTGTCAATACCATCTGTGAGAGGCTCTCATGGCAATTCTGATCACTGTGTAACCTTCTGGTAGGTTTTCTGTAGCATCTGTAGACTTCCTGGAGCATGGTCTTGCATGCAAACTTCGACCTTGGTGTGAAATTCCTTGATGGCTCCTATCTCTTTCCAGCTCTCAACTATTTTGGAAATGCACATTGGAATGAAGGAGAGTGAGAAAAAGAACATTTTTATTCCAAATTGAGTGGACTTGGAGCGAAGTAGTAATTTGGATTTGGCACGGGGTTTCATTTTTTGGACTGTTGGTCCCACTCTGGCCAATCATTTCTATACGCCTCAGAATCACCTCCATCTCCTCGTGATATCTTCCTTAAAAAATTTGATAGCCCGGTTGGCATGAAAAACTCCACTTTTCCTTCACTTTAACTTTACGAGGGTGGTGAAGTTAACTGACCACCTTTTTTCTTTTTTAACTCTCTATTCTTGACATTAATTCATTTTAGCAATATGATGCATAGAGAGAGGGTGAGGGAGCCATACCTGAGCCTGCCTGCTAATGAGGAGTTGTAGAAATTATTTTATGTAGGGAGCTGGATTCTGGTGATAGTCATTTGTGTTTTTTTCTTTGTTGTGTTTTTTTTAATGCATATTTTATGAGTGAGCAACTTATTTCTGAGTGAGCTGATTATTATTTTTGTTGGTTGATTATTTTTGCAGGTGTTGTATGGAGATCCTCAGGTGCTGTTGTTGGTGTTGCCTTCCTCCTAGAGTCCTCTAGTGATCATCTAGAGCCATCTTCATTAGCCACCTCTTGCATTTTTTTTTTGTTACACGTACAAGATTGTTACAGGAAGTGATCATCTTCTTGTAGCAATCCCCTTTCTGCTACTTTGGTGCTCCACTTAGCTGAGAAATGAGGAGAAGTAGTGTAGGGATGTTGGGGATGGATTTATTGAGTGAATGGAGTGGTGGAGAGATGAGAGGAGAGGCCTTCTGTAAATATTTAGCTAAACTAGCTCACAATGGAGAAAGAGAGGGTTTAGTGAGTGAATACTTATGCATGGAGTAAAGTGATGGTTAGGAGTGGTAGGTATGGGAAAAACAATGATTTTCATGTTTTCCTTGAGGGTTAGGTGTCCTTGAGTGAGATTTTTCTCTCTTGGATGAATTTCCTATAGAATTACAGGGTTTCCTATAGCACTACAGGAAATACTGTAACAGCCTAGGACATCCTGTAGCACTACATAGAGTAAGAAAACATGGGGTTTTTGCTCACCTGGAGGGAGAAATGGATGGATGGATGCATACTGGGATTGATCATGGAGTGGGTAGGTGGAGGAGAGAGAGAATAGAGAGATAATGTTTCTCCTCTTTGTTTTTGTTTTTGTTTTTTTGTTTTTTGCTACTCCATGATCGCCTCATGGAGGTTTTTGAACCAAGAGTTGTCCTTGGATGCCTCCAAGATTTTTTCACCCGTGCCTCTTTATTTTTTCTTTTTTCTTTTTCTTTAGGAAGGCGAGGCAATGGAAACTATGGAGCTTCCCATGAAATTCATCTCCATGTTTATTTAATTGATAAACTCAACCTTAGACAGGGGATTCTTATACATTTTAATCTATAACCATTGATAAGCAGGGGGATCCCCTCCTCATCTATGGTTCTAATTTGAACAACCCCATTTTCATGGAATTTTTCCACTTGATAAGGTCATGGCCACCTTGTCATTAGTTTTCCTTCGAAGTACCTGAATATGGAATCATAGAGAAAAACCCAATATAATTCTTGAAATGTATTTTCTTTGATGTGCTTGTCATGCCAAATTTTCCTTTGTAGTTGAATTAACTCTGTGTGAAGGAGGGTCTGCATTATGAACTCATCCAAACTATTTAGCTGCATCAACCTTTATTATTGTGCCTTTCTGATATCTAGGTCTAATTGAGCTACCATTCTCACGGTGTTGTACTCAAACTCAATGGAAATCAAAGCTTTCTTCCCATAAACTAAAACATATGGAGTAAACCATGTGGTAGTCTTCCAAAAGGGCCCAAGTAGATTCCACCAATCTGTCTGCCCAATATTTTATGCTGCTGCTAAAAACCTTGGTGAGGATGTTCTCCAAGGATCTATTTGTCACTTCCACCTAGCCATTTTATTGAAGATGATAGGCAGTGGAAGTATTGTGGTTTTTCTTGTGCCATCGCAGGAGTTTTTCAATGAAATGAGATGTAAATTGACCCCCCTAATCAATAACTACCTCTCTGGGGTATCCAAAATCATAGAACACATTACCTCTCAGAAAATCAACCACCTTATCTTCTGTTGCTACTTTTACAGATCTTTTTTCAACCCACTTGGTCAAATAGTCAGTGAAAACTATGATATACCTTTTCTGCCCAGATTATGGATCAGTGGGTCCAATGAAGTTCATGCCCCACTTGTCAAATGGCTCTAAAGACAAATGAGGGTGCAAGGGAATTTCATCCCTTGATGTAGGTCTCCCCATCCTTTGGCACTGATCAGATCTACTAGTGTATCTCTTGGCATCTTGGTGGAGGGTAGGCCAATAGTAACATGCTTGCAAAGCTTTAAAGGTTATCCTCTTAGCAGCAAAGTGGCCCCCACAGGGACCATCATGACATGCTGAGAGGATGTAAAAAAAATCTTCTTCCCTCACACATCTTCTAATAATTTGGTCAAGACCCAACTTCAAGATATTTCCACCAATCCAAGTGAAAGGGGCGCTTTTCCTAATAATATTTATTCTCACCATGGATGAAAGGTTCAGAGGAAAATTTTCAGCAACCAAGTAGTTAGCTATGTTAGAAAACCAAGGAGAGAGTGTTGAGATATAAAATAGGTGTTCATCTGGAAGCTAATCATCCACCATCCCCTCCTCATCTACATGTAGAGTTAGTCTACATAAGAAATCTGCAATAAAATTCTCCTTTCCTGGTTTATCCACAATTGTTAAATGAATTTGATGTAATAACAACAACCATCTAATGATTCTATTATTAACATCAAGTTTATTCATTAAGTACTTGAAGGCTTCGTGGTCAGTATGTACAAAGGTCTAATATCCAGTAATATAATGCATAAATTTGTTTAAGGAATGGACAATGGCTAGAAGATCCTTTTTTGTGATAGTATAGTTAAGTTCAGCTTTGGAAATATTATTGCTAATGAAATAGATGGTACAGGTTAATTTGTATTCTAACTGACCCAAGGCTACCCCCACTAATTAGTCTGGTAGTAGTTAATCCATAGTGGCAGTTCCCTCATGAAGAGTTGGTTTGGATTTCTTTAATTGAATTTCCAATTTTTTGCAGGATATTTGTGGAATATCTGGCATCCTTTAGCATGCACGAAAAACTGGATCCAACATTATTCAGGTGTCATACATGAAAGATTTGTGGTGTGAGTTGTGACATGTTATTTCCTTTGAAACCGGCTCCAAATTATACCTTTGAAGGGGAGTTTATCTATGCATTGCCAATATTTGTAGTTGCATTGGATTATTTTTTAAAAATCTAGAAAATAGGAAAATTATTCAGGGAACAATTTTTTATATTTCCTAGACTTTGGTTACTTCAAGTAATGCATTTCTAGATCAAAGTTTGTATTAATTTTTGAAGCACATCCTAAACCATATATTTTGGGTCTTGACACTAACTAGAGGTCACAATATCCTATATTATAGAAAGTTTTATTGGTGAATATTATGGTTGATTTCTCTGGACATGGATGATAAATTGTTAATTTTTTTTCCTGCTATCTAGTGATATTGTGTTTGTCTTTATTGTGTAGTTCATAGCCAGTTTTAGGAAACAACAATTTTTTTTTTGAGATCCACATTATATTCATAACTTATAGTAGACAGATCTTATTGAAATGGTAGGTTATCAACTTCATGTGTTATATACATGATATTATTCTCGTTAGTGATGATGCGAGGCCACGTGAAGAGTATTTTCAAAGTTACCTGTTTAGAGATAGCGAGATATAAGGTAAGTCTGCATGATTGGGTCATAGGTGAGCTGCCCATAGTTTAATAGCCACAATATCTCCTAGCCAGCCGAACCTCAATCTGGTAGGAGTGGTAAACAATATTTTATTCACTCTTATGGATCTAACATATCTATATTTTTCTTCCCTCTTACAATTTTCTGGAGTTACTGTTTTTTAATGGAAATATGGTATCCATGAGAAAGTTGAGTATTGTGGCAAGTTTTTGTTATTCTGTGAAATAAATACAAAACTGATAAGGATCTGAATTTTAACAATATGCATGGAAGAAACATAAGACATTTAAAGTATAATCCATTCATCTTATATAAATTAGAGAACCATAAGGTAAAATCAAAGAAACATGTGGCAGAGAAATTGAAGAACATAAATGGGGTGAAAATATTGATCACGAGTAGGGGAGAACTAGAGGAATGTTTTTTGTAATGTTATCATACCAGATGCCCATGCCCATTGGTTCCATGAAGAAGTTTGAGGCATATCTCCAATGTCTATGATGTGAAATCTATCTTTTTGTAATCAATGCAGTGGAAGATATCATGTTGATTCTTGTTCATCGAATACCCAAAACAGTGAAAAACCTGTCTACTTCTCTAAGTGTACTCCCATCTATACGGTGCCTAAGAAATGATTGCCATGGATGCAATGAGGGGTTTTTGCATGTGGTCTGTGAAATAATTGATATTCAATCCATCCATAAAGTAGGTTCTTTCATCTGCATTCCACTACGTTCACTAGACGATGATGGGTGGGAAAATCAGCTGATCAAACTTTTGAATGCGTAATTTTATTTTGAACGAGAAAATAAGCGAGCATGAGTAGTAATAATGGAAGCCTGCCCTGTAGGTTATTAACAACCACTAATATCTTTGAGTAAATATTCTTTTCATTTTTAAAATATTTCTCTTCAATGGCTTTTTTCTTTTTGTTACAGAGTATATCATGTATTGTTTCATGTGTCATTGAAGCCCACGGTAAACCATGCTTCCTTTATGAAGGTTATTTTAACCATTACCTTTTTTCCATCGTGGTATGATACCTTTTTAATTTGGAATGTCATGCTATTTTTATTTTGTAATCTATTATGGTAGAACTTTTAAGCTTTCCTTCATAAAAAGTATCATGGATTGAATTACTTAACTAAATAACCCTCTTTTTAGGATGGGTGATTGTCCTATAGATGGATGATTGTATGCTCTTTTCCTTTTGGGCATCCAAGTCCTATAGATGGATGATTGTATGCTCTTTTCCTTTTGGGCATCCAAGTCTTATAGATGGATGATTGTATGCTCATTTATTGACCTAAATATGTGGTGAATATTTTATGGAATTTTAGAATATAAAGCTATAAATATTTTGTTATGCCTTAAGGGGAGTGGAGCTACACTTTATCAATAACTTTTTGGTAGCCTTAGTTATTTGACTAGTAGACAACTTGATATTTCCTCCATAATTAGTACGATTTCTTGGTTTATGTAGGATTCATAAGAAGGTCACCTTAACACTACAAATACATTTGTAAGTTACATCAATTGAAATCACAATCCAAGTATATATTACTACAATGAAAAAATGAACTAGTTAGTTAGTTACACTAGCTTGGATTGGCATAGCCATAGAAACAATAAGATGGCATCTAGTTATGCATTGACATGAATTTGGACTCATTGTTTGGTCTTGTAAAAAAATTAACGTGGTTTCATTATATAACACATAAGAAGCATATTTTTGTGTTATGTATATTGACATATAGGCCTTGTGGATTTTACATTTCATGGGTGAAAGTTCATCGCACCTTTGGATCTTCTAGAGATATTTTGTCAAAAACCTATACTTGATTAAGAGGTTTAAGTCCTTGGTCCATTGGGTGGTTGGGATTTTAGTGTAAGACCAATTGAATAATAGACTAAGCATTAGTCCATTGGGTGGTTGGGATTTTAATATAAGACCAATTGAATAATAGACTAAGCATTGTTCCATTGGGTGGTTGGGATTTTTATAAGAGACCAATTGAATAGTAGACTAGGCATTCAACTAAAAATGAAATGAAAATAGAATGATTCAATGATATGCAAAAGAAATACAAATCAAATAGTTGGTTATGATCTGACCCCTTAGTACAATATGTCTCCCTGTTTGTTAGGAAATCTTCACCATGCATTCCACAACTCTGCCATTATGAACCCACTCTTTCTTTGTAAATTGGGTGCTTTCTGAGCATTTATGTGCCTAAATTGGTGTTGTTGACCGACGTGCTAGTCTGACCTTCTCATTGTTGGGTGTATCAGAATCGTTTCCTCTACTAAGCAATATAAAAGTTTCCACTCCCAAGTAATAGAAAAGATTCCACCGCCAAGTAACAGTAACATTTCCTTTACTCCCTATGTGCTTGTTTATTCAACTCCAATTTGTCTCAGTTACGTTCTAATTAACCTAGTGCCCACTCTATCTGCATGCAACCCATGCGGTCCATTTATGTAATGGAATTGTGGTAACATGAACTATAATCCACTTATACAATAATAAAGTTTATGCCCATTTCGATCGGTAGCCAACACATTTTTCCTCCCAAAAGATTTGTTTTTCACTCAGGGTTTCACACAAGGCTTTGATTAGAGATTCAAACATGGCCATGGCTACCTCGCTTTTATACTAGCCTCTCATTGCACCAGAGAAGTCAAGCAGGGGAAGGAATGTGGTGGTAGTTTGACCATATGACAACATTGATCTCCAGATTTCACCAAGCAAGTTGCAGACAACATATTTGAACAAGGTTCAACATTGCTGTGTGCTATGAGTATTTTAGTGGTCGTCGAATATTATTGGAAATTAATGGAATTTTCTTTGGTTTTAAAAGGTTTTTTGTGGAAAAAATGTGCGGATCCTCTACAAATATTGATTTAACTTGAGAAAATTGATTATTTACAAGGAAAATAAGTGTGTTGTGCCATAAAAGAAAGATGAAATGGAGGAAATTAGAGACATTCAAGAAGGCTTGAGATTTAATTTCTCAGGTCTTGTGGTCAAAAACTTGACGAGAAAACTTGAAGATTAGAAAGAAATTTTCTGACATAATTGTGAGTTAGATGCTGCCAGGGACTTAACGAGACTCTACTCTAGATCTTAGGATAAAAGAGTATTCGCGCCACCAAGTCTACCCTTTTAGTAATTAACTCTATTGAATAGAGGATTTTTTGAATAGAAGGTGTTGGAAAACCAGGCTGTCACAGCCATTGAGGGTTGATGATGATTTTCACCACTTCCTCACCAATAATCTCGATATTCCTTTGATAATTATAGATCTTGAGTCAATCATCAAATTTCTCCTATTTCGCTTCTTGGATTCCTTGTGGTCACATTGGCTATGATTCGACATGATAGATATCTAACTCCAACATGTAAACAACAATGGCAGCTCCAATAACTACCTAGGAAATGCAATATGAAGTCAGATTTCTCCTATTTCACTTCTTGGATTCCTTGTGGTCACATTGGCTATGATTCAAATGATAGATCTCTAACTCCAGCATGTACACAACAATGCTAACTCCAATAACTACTCAGGAAATGCAATATGAAGCTATTGGAATGTGAGATATTATTGAGGGAGAGCACTATGACTGCTATAGTATACCACCACATTATGACTGTTGTAGCATTATAACTCAAATAAATGTGATACCACCAAACTGAAGTGGTATCCTTCTCACTCTTATAGATCTAACATCTCTATATTTTTTTTCACTCTTACAATTTTTTGGAGTTATTGTTTTTTAATGGAAATATGGTATCCACGAGCAAGCTGAGTATTGTGGCAAGTTTTTTTATTCTGTGAAATCAATACAAAACTAACAAGGATATGAATTTTAACAATATGCACTACAGAAACATAAGACATTTAAAGTATAATCCATTCGTCATATGTAAATGAGAGAACCATAAGGCCGAGAAATTGAAGAACATAAATGGGGTGAAAATACTGACCACGAGTAGAGGAGAAATACATGAATGTTGTGTTGTAATGTGATCATGCCAGATGCCCATGCCCATTGGCTCCACGAAGAAGTTCATGAGGCATATCTCCAAAGTCTATGATGTGCAATCTATCTTATTGTAGCTTGAGATATGTGCACGAATACCTGCATAGAAAATCACATGGGTGGATCAGGATGCATTGTAATCAATGCAGTGGAAGATCTGATGACATTGGAAGATATGACGTTGATGCTTGTTCGTAGAATGCTTTTTTCCTGAGAAATGATTTCCATGGCTGTAACGGGGGGTTGTTGCATGTGGTCTATGAAATACTTGATCTTAAATCCATCCATAAAG
Organism: Pinus albicaulis; assembly: GCA_034641835.2. NCBI lineage: Eukaryota > Viridiplantae > Streptophyta > Pinopsida > Pinales > Pinaceae > Pinus > Pinus albicaulis. The sequence continues at coordinate 1,015,675,649 of CM076580.1, read as the reverse complement.
TGGGTGATTACATATGCATTCCACTGTGTTCAATGAACAATGATAGGTGGACGAATCAACTAATCAAACTTTTGAATGAGAAAGTAAGCGAGCACGAGTAGCTATAACTGCAGCCTGACCTGTAGTTTTTTTACACAAATTCCATTGAGATTTTAGTAAATATTCTTTTCATTTTTTAAATATTTCTCTTGCATGGATTTTTTGCTTTCAGTTATAGAGTATATCATGTATTTTTTCATGTCTCATTGAAGTTGCAGTCTCTGGCTCACCATGCAGGTGGACGACGGTCCGGGTAGTCTTTAGAGTGGGATCTGATCCCACCTAACAGAGGAAATTTCAGGGGAAGATGATTCTCCCACCTCACCAACGTGGAGATGCCTTGGATGGCCTTGACCGTGGGACCTGTCACGGTTGTTGTTTCTTTGGATGCTCGATCGTGGGACCTGACAGATCTCTGTGAAATTTCTGCCGATTTTTTTTTTAAACAAACCCAAATCAAATCGATGTCTATTAAGTGAATTATCAGATATTATACCCATTTTGTTTCAAACATCCCATTAAGCGAAGAATTCAGAGGGGCTGTTATCATAGAAGGCAGAATCAACGCTTCTTCTACACTTGAAAATTATAAGAATGGGAATGGAGAATGCGATGCAAACAAAAAATACAAGTTTTCTTCCTTGATTGTAGTGCCAAGTTGATGATGCTATTCATGGATTTTGTGCCCTAACAAGGCAGACCTATGTCAAAGAAACCTTTTGAATAACTTTTGGATTGTTTCCAGAGTGTAATAATTTGGAGCACACAGAGCCATATTAGTATCTTCCGGGAAAGAGGAGAATGGTAGACTTCCAGGGCCCTATTCCCCCAAGTTTATTTCCTGCCACCACGCCACTTTTTTATTACTGAATTTACTTGAGAATATGCAACTGACTGAGTGGATTCATAACTAGGGCCTATAGCACCTAGATAAGACACCTGTGCCAAAACCCTATGTCACTACCCTATGCCACTCATCCAAGGCAAGACCGAAAATCTAAGAGAAATTGCACCAACTCGGCGGCATTTTTATAGTTGATTCCATGGATGAAGGGTTATAGCACTTGGCGGAAGCCAAAATGGACATTTGAACTTGAATTTGAATTTTTTTTGGGAAATTTAATAATTTTAAATTTCAATAATGTGCTTTAATAATTACTTTTTCCAAATAATAAATCTTTTAAATAAATATTTTTTGGGTGTATAAACTTTGGGTAGCTAAGTTCATAAATCCACTCTTTGGAATTTCCCCTACCACCAAGCATTTTAAATCTATCTAATGAATATTTTCTTCTTACTAGTTGGTTAGGATGTCAAATTGAGTATTATTTTGTCATTGAGAATTTCATTTTATTCCTTCAAGAACTAATTTTATGCATTAATTGATGTATTTAACAAATAAGAATAACTCTAACTCTAATACAATTATTTTGATTCCAATAGTTGCTTCCACATATTTTTTTGCAATAGAAGATATTATTATGGAATATTTTACATAAAACCTAATGCTATGGAAGCTTCTACACATAATATACTACTACGAAATCTAATCAGTGAGTAGTGAATGAAAAATTGTAAAAATAAGATTTGAGAGGCATCTATATTGGTGAGATTTATGGGCCATAGGCCTACTATTTACAGATAAGATAGTATCAAAGTAGAGGTTTGAGTGCACCTATCGAGACTTGTATGGTAAGTACTTATAATGACTATAGAAGAAATGGACAATAGTTATTTCCAACGTTTTAGTGAAGTAGAGAACCAATAATGGTAGGGAAATATCAAGATAAAGATCCAAGGGTTAGCTTAGATAGGCTTGAGCAGATTCTAACTACATTAACATCAATGGTGGCACTATTAAAATTCTACAAGAAAATGCACCACACACACTAGTGTGGGATCACAGGTCACACAGTGATGGGTCCTAGCGATACATTAGTGTGCAACCAATTTATTAAGTAAGTTGAGAAATTAATTGTAATCTTATCTAATAAAAAATTGTAATAGTTAACTAAGTGTGATAGGCTTAGTTAGCTCAATAATTTCGAGTTGAGGATCTAAGGATAGGCATGTAGAACGATTATTTTATTAACAGGGTCCAGTTGCAGTTGTAGCACTAGTGTAGTGTGGGTGGGATCAGTTAACTCACAATAATCGACTTAAAATTAGTTTAACTAGTTCTAACTATTTGATGAGCTAGTGGAAGATTTAATTCACTAGTAGTGATCTACCAAGTAGTTGATGATTCACTATTTACAGCTGCATGCATGCTAATTCTGGTGGATACCCAGTTGAGACAAAGGTTCACGACTAGTAAACTATCAATTTTATTTTAGGCAAACTACCCATGTGCAGTTATAAAACCATGGGAAGTCCATGATGGATTGTGCAATCAAGGAAGGATGAATTTCCTATCTAATAGGGTTTTAATTCTCTAGGGATTGCGTAAGCAGAGTAGGCTGAGGGTAGGCTGATAATTGGCTATGTGTTTGTCCAATTTTTCCTAGATCAGTGTGAAGCAATTGGTAGAGTGTATGCGGTTGTGGTGATCACAAATACATTGTATTTTTTCATGATTCCTTGGTTGATTATACAATAAAGATGGAGGGATTTTGAGTAGTTTATTTCCCTAGGAATATCTAGTGTTGTGTACTGATTTAATTCATTCTCTTACTTGCATGTGATTGAGCGATCGTGATTTATATTCTGCAAATATTGTAGAAGGATTCAGTATCTTGTTTTAGTACATTACATGATCAGAGTGAGTCCATTGATATAATTTATACATGGTATTATAGTCATGTTAGATATTTTCTACATGGTACCAGAGCACCAGGAATCACAATAGTGGAGAATAAATTGAGTTTGTGTTGAACATTATTCAAATTTGCAAGTAATTTCATTGGAACTTGTTGACTAGAGGAGATGTCTGACCAACAGTAGGGGATATCCCCGGTAAAAAGTCCCAACTAGACTCTAAACCGTTTTTGATAGGGATCCCGTTCGGGGTGTAGGTCCGGCTACTGCTGAATATACCTTTTCTCGGACGGAGAATGAGCCCTGCAGATCTATGAATACACAGTTACTCAAACGATACAAGACAAATGGTTAATGAGTCTTACTAAAAATGAAATATTATAAATAGAAAAGCGAGTTTCAAAGCAAGCAGCCAAAAGAAATGCTGTTAGTAGCACATCATTAGGGTCATGCTCATAAAATCTGTTTGACCACAAAAAAAATAGTTCTACATGGTCGAAACACCCTTCCATTCCTTAAGCATTTTCCAAAAGATGAAACTATATTAATAACAAAGTCGCTAAACACCCCTCAATTAAATATTCTCATACCATTAACACATCAAGTAAGCTTAAACATATAAATGACATGAGCAGAAAAACATAGACTAGTCAATTATAAAAGATAGCCAATACATGAGAAAAAATATTCATAATGCTAGCACACATGAGTCCTCATCTGATCCAATTGTGGAATAAAAAAAATTGTTTGTATTCATTCACAGAAATATGCATTCGATGCTATACAATTATCTCTGCTCCTTTTGGAGTCTCGAAAAAATATCCTTTACAATCTCCCAGAGGGAGTACTTATAGAGAAAATTTGACCCTTGGGTGACCCTGACCCTTCAAATTCCCGACTGTTGGCATGCTCTATGACTTGGGAGGCATCTACGACTTGCGACTCAGCTCTGGTTGCGACTTGCGACCTGTTCCCCACTACGACCTATGACCTGTTGCTTGTTGCGACCTGCGACCTGTGCCATTTCCTTTGTCAAGGAAGTAATTGTGTGATTGAAAGGTCCGATACGTCTATTTGTTGCTGATCCTTGAGGTAATTCTGCCAAGCTTGATAGTCTGCAACTACTGGAGTGACCTGGGGGGTATCTTCTCTTAATATATGAAAGCATTTGAGAGCATCCGGAACTAAGGTGCGTCTCTTTATTGAGATATGATTGGATAGAGAAGCCATTTTGGTGCAGATCCAGACTAGTGTAGTGATGAATTTAATAAGATTTTCCTATGAGGCCAGAAGGTCTTGGGAAGTAGTTGTGTAATATTCTAAATCTGGAATTTTCTGCTCCATCGGGAATATCTTAAGATATTCCAATTCCTTCTTCAATGAGTTATCACAAGTCCATTTCAGAGATTGAATGTTGGGGAATTTATAGGATATGAATCCTTCCAAAGAAGGGAGAGATCCTGAGGCTAGCTGGCCCTTCACAGACTCTGTCTATGGATATGCAATATTCCACCTCGGGAATTTTTGCTATAGGGTCCTTGAGGACGCTGTATAAGGAAGTTGTTGCAAAAATAAGACAAAACACTGCTGGAATTCCTTAGAAAACACATCATACAACTCCTATGCAGAATATGAGCTCAAAGAAATAACACTAGATGGGTTATTTAGATCTCCCCAATCTAGGTCTCTAAAACAATGCTCAATGAGAGAGCTTACAACAATATAATGAACATAACCAGAAACTCTGCAATATGTATATATCATGAGAGGGAAATAGTAAAACCAACATTATATTATGATTTCAGCATTAATATACAAGAAATAACTGAGGGGACAACCCTCTCAAACCTCTAGAACCATACTCCAATGAATATACAATGAAATGTCAGAGTAGCTGCAACTACACAGAATGCCGGGAGACCATGAATGCATAGTATCTAAGAGTGAAGCAGCTGCTGAATATGTATAGCATGTAAATGTGGTTGAAAGGTACAAGAAAATAGCCTAAGAACAAGGAATGAGTTGAAATACAGGATTTCTAGCCAATTTAGGAGAGATTGCTAGAAATGCTAGAGAATACAAAAATGTGACAACCAAGTTGTCACTGTGACTGATAAAAAATATAAATGAGGCCATGGAAGATCTGAAATTTATATGCCCTCCTCTGATAATGTCTCCAAGAAAAGGGTTGATCCCTTTGTCTCGAAAATACTCCTCCTTATGAGCTCAGAAACCCCTCTCTCACTGCCTCCTCCAAAATAACGTAGTTTCCTCCATGGAATGCGTAGTGGGAGATGATGGAAGTGTGACCTCATGCCAATGATCTGAAATACAGCCTAGGAATCCTCCTTGTAGCTCCTCCAATGAATATATCACTCCTCCACTGAAGAAAACAATCTAAGATGACTCCATGAGTTCCTCCTTTGCTGCCCCCAACAACACAACGTCCTCTCTGCTGCAGAAATAACGCTATAGCTGATGGTAGTAGTTGTGGCCAATGCCGTATTGAGGAAAATAATCTCATTCCTCATCCTTTTTTGAGTAAGAGGTAGGGATTCTCGACCGAGAACACACTAGTGCCCGAGGGCACCATCACCCTGCTAAACAACCCGGGGATGCAAGCTTGCAGACCCAAGTCTGAAACTCTAAACCATAACATGTATCCAAATGGGCTGCCATATCCTCCATATAAAGTGAGAGAACTCTTCCCCACCATGGTCCCACCAATTAGGGTTTCAACCCTCACCTGAGTGTCTTCCCTCCAAAACTATGCAGCTTCTCTAGGAAGCCTCTTCCTCCTTGGGCAACACTATTGACTTTAGTCAAAGATGACTAATCAAGTGAGCTGGGTTCCATTCACACCCTTGGTGTTTATTTCAACTGCTTTATTCTACTCCTTTTCACATGAGGAGTGTTATTTCTTCATCTAAAAGGGGCTAAGGTGTCTCCTTCCCCATTTTATTAAATAAAAATAAAATGTGCAACTATAATGTTCCATTTTAGCTTGAGGCTAAAATTGGGAACATTACAAGTTGCTTGTCTCATTGGTTGCAGGAATGTTTAAATGTCGGTGACCTCTTCCCTTGTTTTTTCAGTTTCCAATGCCCCCAGAGAAGGAATATGGTGTACTTCATCCATTAAATCGTTGCCACTAACCGAGTGTTCATAAGAGGACCTCACCCTCTCTACATCCTTGACCAGTTTGTCCTTGGATTGTATCTTCATTCGGATCTGGAATTTGTCATTTTGAGTGCAAATCCAATCCTTCCTTGGCAGGGTGTCAGGAGCCTGCAGATATAAGTTTGACCATTCTATCATGTTGTCCAAAGCAGTGGAGGCCTCCTTCAACTGTGCAGTTCTTCCTTTAGTTTCTACTTGAGCTTTCAACAGTGGCGCGACTGTCTACTTTATCATGAACATCTCCTCATACACTTGCTTCATGGTGGCTTCCAAAGTAACTTAATCCCTTTTAATTGTGAGTGGAAATTCGTTGGCCTAGGTGGTTGTGATATGAAGCCTTTGGATTTCTTCTTCCAATGCCTTCTTGTTCGGACTGAGCTGCCTTCTACTTAGAAACCTGGAGCCTATTTTTCAAAGACATAATATCTTTGCTCATCCTGCTAACATTTTATTCTGTGGCTGCCGTAAAGGCAATCCCTAATGATGTGATCGTGATCGGATTATTCCTGGTGTCCAAGACTATATCCTTTTCTATAGTAACTGCGAGAGGTGCGGCTGGGTTCCACGCAAGGCATTTTCTCTTCTCCTGTCTGGTCTTTTGCATGAACTGGCCGTACGTCAGCCTTGTCAAATCCAAGATCTCATCTTCCTGTTCTTCCAAGGTGCCAAGGTCTGAGAGAGGAAAATTCACACTCGTCGTGGGGGTGGTTTGAGGGACATCAATGTGAGTTAGCTCTGTTTCTCCCCCTGTCTCTAGGGGCGGTGTCTTGCTTCCCCCTCCTTCTTTGGACGAGTATTCCCATGATTTCTGGCTTTCTTCTTCCTTCCTTCTCTCCTTAGTCTCTGCTTTATCCTGTTCCTCTTTTAAGTTACGGTCAGCCTCCTTCCTTTCTTCCTATTCCTTCCTCTTACGTTCCTCTTCCTATACTTTCCTGCGGGCTTCTTCTGCCTAATTTTTCTTCTTTTCCTCCCTTAGTTGTTTCTTTCATTGCTCCTTAGCTTACTTCTTTTTCTTGTCTTCCTCTTACTATCGTGCTAGGGCATCTTAGGTCCTTTTGAGTTTCTCTTCTTTTTCTTTCTCCTTAGTCTCTTGCTGTTCCTTAGCCTCTATGTCTCTCTTTTCCTATTTCTCCCTAGAGATACTACTTCCTGTATCGGTCCTTGGCTTCTTGGCTTTGGAAGATGAGGATCATCCTAGTGTGTTGGCCCTTTCCTTAGTAGTTTGATCATCTTTCCCTCCTTGATCAGTTGAGTCTTCGGGCGCGGCCTCCCTATCTTTGTTGTACCATTTCCTGACTTTCTCTTCGACATGGCATTCAGTGTGTTGGTATTTCCAATTGAATTTGACCCGTTTTCAATGTGCGGGGAAGATCCTTTTGGGATCATATGATCTATGGACGAAGGTCACAAAATTAAAACCCTTGATGTCTTCCACCTATGCTTCTACTTCTTTGAAGTCTTTAACTATATAGGCGCCAATAGTGAGTGGGAGAGTAGGCCATGGTTTCTTTTTTCCCTTGCTGAGAACTTTGGAAAACCCACCCGTCATCTGGTAGCATAATTCTTGTAGGAGTAGTTTATCGGTGACAAACTTAGGCAACACGTGCAGTGCTTTGAATGACCCAAGGACCCTAATAAAATTACTTTCTACAATCGGAAACCAGTTGGCCACTTGGGTTATTGTTTCCATGGCTTGCCTGGACATGCACGGGGTGTCTTTGCCAAACAAATTTCTGTAGAGTGCGAGAATGAACTTATGCAAGATAGACTCTATATCTTGTTTGTATTTGGAATCCTAGAACACCTTTAAGTCCTTTTGGATAGGACTGTCATGTTTTACATCCTAGTTATGAGTCCATCCCTCAAAATGGCATCTTGCGCATACTGCGTCCAAATGGTAAGAAACGATATAGAATTCAGATACGAACCCTTCTTCAAGCGCTTCTACTGCTGATATATTCGATCTGAGGGCTGCTACTATTAGGTTGGCCTAGTTGAACTGGGTGCCATATGTAGTGACATCGTACATGAGCGGGACCCAAGTTCCATTGAAAGTAGTGGCATCTGGTCGGTCGTACATTCTACACATCATTGCTGCCACAAACTTGTAGAATTTCCTAAGTCCCTTTGTTTTATATTCCTAATCTTTTTTAACCTTGAAATTATCGAGGTCTTCCCACCATCCTCTCAAGGTTTCTGGTATGGGTACTTCGTGAGTGGCTACCCAATCAACATTGAAATTTTGTACTCGGGTAGGGAGTTCATAGTATACTTCTGCATCTTGTCCCTTTAGGTTAGTGAATGCCTTCCCTGAGTGATCGCGAATGACCCAAATCCTAGAGTCGACATTTTCTAAGATCCATTCAATAAATTCTACGCATGGAAATATGGGTGGATGGGCACCTGCATAGTGGAGTTTGGACCTCTTGACCTGAATGTACACTTGCTAGTCTAGGAGATCTTCTGGAAACTTAGGCTTTGTGAACTCCTGATATACCTAGTACCAAATCATCTTGTCCCCTTTCCTGATCGCATAGTAGCAAATATTAAGTTTTAGATCAACATGCGACCTTACGACTTCGCGACCTAGGAGTCGCAAGGTCGCTATGTCACTAGGTCACATGGTCGCAAAGTGACTGATCTTATGAGTTTTGCGACTTCGCGACTATGCGATTGGATACTTAGAGACCAAGCCCTAGATCATAATTTGAAGGTATAATACATGGAAAATAAATTTCTTGAGGCTCTAGGCCAAGGGCGCGTCAGACTTATCTTTACCGAGAGATCAGGGGCTCAGAAATTCTAAAATGGGACAAAATTTTGCAGGGTGTTGTAGCGGCTACAACAAATGGCAATTCAATGGTAAGACCCAGGATCTATGCCGGTGCTTCATCTTAAGGGGGGCGGGGGGCTTAACAGGCTACTCCTTTCACCCCATGGGTCCCACTACTTTCATCCTTGGACCTTGCGTGTTTTCTCCACCAATTCGCATCGCTCGAGGTGCTAGTTCACCATGTTTTCATTTCTGGAGACTGGATGGAAAGGATCAGAGTAACCTCAAGGATTTCAAGGATCTGGTATAGTTATTTGGTCCCCATTGTGTTGCTCCATTTCCAGTGAACCTGGTGGTCCTGATGGATTCACTGCCTAGGAGTCACAAACGTTGCTCCGCTACCAGGTACCACGGCGGAGTCGTTGCATCGCCTCTCTGCGTAGGAAGCCTTTCTCAATCCTTTACCCTTTATTTCATGTGCTAATAACACTTATTTGAATGTGCTTGAGGCACTTATTTTGACTGTGCTGAAGGCACTTATTTGAAGCTGGCAAGTATTTCCTGAGCGGATAAGGGATCCCGATTTATGTTGCTTGCAAGAGAGGTTTCTCTTGGTCTGTATATAAGGACCTTTGAGTTTTATCGGATATCCTTTTTCCACCTGAGGTTTTCCCTGTTCCATTTCCGTGTAGCGACCGATTTCACCAAAAATTCTTCATTAGCAGCCCCCCCTGAGTCAGTGTACTAGGTGAGCTACTGGTGTTGATTTTTGGGACTCATTTACGTTTTCCCCATGGGGGCCTATCACAGTCCAGCTTAGGCCATCTTGTGTTTCAGGGACAATTCTTCGCCAGAAGAGATTTCGGTACAACATACCAATTGAGAAGTTGCTACAATTACCCGTCAACCTGAGGTGTTAGGGGAGTATATTTCTGAGAGCTTGCAAGCTGTTTATTGATATGTACAAAACAAAAAGAAAAATCGAAAACAAAAAAAGCATTCGAACGAAAGAAAGATACTATGGTATAGAGTGCGGTGACGACCACCAGGGTTGTCAGGTGAAATAGTGCTTGAGGTCATGCCCATTTATCGGGAGGACCTAAACTTTCCCTTCTAAGGTCTAGAGTCTATATGTGTGGGAACCCACCTTTTCTTTGACCTGTATGGGGCCTATCCAGAGGGCTTGGAATTTGGCATGCCTTCCCTTCTCTTCGTGAGCTCTGTCCCACTTGAGGACGAGGTCGCCCACCTCGAAAATCTTGTTTTCGGTGGATTTATGTTCAAATCATCGTTTTATTCGGTTCTGGTGGATGGAAATTTTTCTTGGGTTTTTAGCCTTTCCTCCTCTAGTTTCAACAAGGTATCTATACAGGTCTATAAGGAAGGCCATGGTGTACCATGCCTTTCTTGTGATAGCTAAAGGGTTGGGAGAGACAGGTTGGGAGGAATGATTTCTTCTTTGCTAAAAACAATAAAGAATGGGGAGATGCCCAAAGATGGTTTAGGTGTGACCCGATCAGCCCATAGGGAATTGTGGAGTGCGTTATCCCAGTTTTGTTTTTGGGACAGGAAAGTATTTTTGATGATGGGGATGAGTTTTTTATTGGTTGACTCAGCTAACCCATTTCCTTGGGGGAAATATTTTGCGGACTGTTTGAGCACTATATCATTTTCTAGAGCAAATTCATATAATTTGAATGATGAAAAATAAGTTGCGTTATCAAAAACAAGGGAGGTTGGAACGCCAAACCTGCTCATGATGTGCTAAGTGATGAAAGATATTACCTCTTGATCATTGATTTTCACAACGATATTGCTTCAACCCACTTTGTGAAGTAGTCCATAGCTGTAAGGATGTATCTATGCTACTTAGAGGAATGTGGAAAAATCTCCCCAATCACGTCGAGTCCCCACTATTTAAATGGCCCTTCCACCGCGACGGACTGCAACGAGGCGGATGATCATGTCTCCCTATTGGAAAAATTTTGACATGGCAGGCATCTCCGAACATAAGCTTGTGAATAGAGTGGGTCAATAGAAACTAGCGTGCATAATTTTGTGAGCCGTGGTGTCCCCTACATAGTGTCCACCGACTGGACCATCATGTAATTCTTTCAAAACCTCTTGTGCCTCATCATGTTCCAAGCAGCGTAGCAAAACTCCATTGTGGTGCTTGAAGAATAGCTTGCCCTGCACTAGCTAGTAGGATGCAGCTTTGAGTCTAATTTCATGTTTATGTTGGGTGGTTAAAGTGAGTTCAATGATACTGTGGCCACGATATTGCTAGAGATCAACATACCATGAGGGGGTGCTCTGCTGAGGTGTGTTGTCAATCTGGTACATGTCAATTTCGTGATCCCAACACTCCTCTTCACTGCCTCGCAAGTCTGTTGCTTCGCCAGCCATCTGGAATAGCCCTTGGCCCTTGACAGTATCTGCAGGCTTAAATTCCAGGTCATACTCTTGAAGGCATGTCCTGTAGTTGCCTCATCTCTCACCCAACTCTTTCCGCATGAATAGTGAGTGAACCGTTGGGAGAGGTACACACACTATGACGTGATTCTTCAAAATATATGGCCTAAAATATTTGACTTCCTTGTACACAGTGTAAGCTTTCTTGTCCATATCTAGATAATTCAGCTCGGCACCTTGCAACCCTGTGCTCATGAATGATATGGGCCGCTTGTCATTTATGTTGTCTTTCTGAGTGAGGACGATAGCGAGAGATGAAACTGAGGCGAAGGTGTACAAAATAAAGCCTTTTCTAAAATCCAAGCTATGAAGGGCAGATGCTTCTACGATAGCTTGTATGATATTATCGAATGCTTCCTTCTTGGAATAATTCCATTTGAAGTTTGCATTCTTCTTGATCATACCTTGCAGAGGTTTCACTATTTGGGCAAAATCTGATATAAATTTTCAAAGGGGGGGGGATCTCGGTGATGGATTTTGTGCATTATGGGTCCACCAATATGCTATCTCGGGTTATGATGTGCCCCAACAGATTTCCTTGAAAGACTATGAAAATGCTCTTTTTGGGGCTAAGAGAGATTCCGTATTTCCATCACCTTTCACAAATTTGTTTGAGGTGGTGTAAATGGTCACATCTACATTTTGAAAATATGGTGACGTCATCAAGGTATACCACCACACTTTTCCCCATCAGACCCCAGAAGGCGATGTCCATGGCTCTCTGGAAGGTTGCCCCAGCATTGATTAGGCCAAAGGGCACCTGAATGTGAACGTTCCCCATTTAGTTCTGAATGTGGTTTTCAGACGGTCGGGTTCAACCACTAGTACTTGGTTGTAACCTGAGAAACCATCCAACAATGAGAACATTTCTGACCTAGATACTGCTTGAAGGATCTGCTCCATGGGGGGCACCGAGTAGTTGTCTTTGTATGATGCATGGTTCAAGTTTCGAAAATCCATGCATAAATGAATTTCCCCAGAATTTTTACGAATGGGAACCAAGTTTAACACCCAGGTCGAATGTCAAACTTTGAATATTATACATGCGTCTAAGAGTTTATTTAGTTCGTTTTGGATCATTGGCTCCAAATTAGGGTGTACCTTCCTCAGCTTCTGCTAGGATGGTTTCACTCCTTCCTTCATGGGTATCACGTGTTGGATGATTCGCGTGTCATAGGTTCGTAGCTCATCATACATCCAGGCGAAAACATCTCGGTATTTCTTGAATAACTTAGTGAATGATTGCCTCTCCTGAGGGGTGAATTCTGTACTGAGGTTGATGAATTTGGGTTCCTTCTCCATCCCAATATTTATTTGCTGATGCAACAAAGTGGAACTCTGCACCTTCGTGCTGGGGGGTCCCCGAAAACAGTTCTGTAAGTCAAATAAATTTTCCAGCGACCCCTTTAGGTATGGGGTTCCCCTTATGCTCCTCTCATTCCTTTTGCAAGGCCAGGACATGATATTATTCTTCGATAAAGAAATCTTTGAAAACGTCTGCATTAAGCATGAAATCCAATATCTCTTGATCACCATTAAAAACGTGCAGATTAGTTACATTGTCTGACACAGCAGGCTTGTAAACAATTTCAAGAGAGAACCCATATGTTAGTGGGGTAAATCTAGCGGTAGCATTGGCGAGTGTATCGACCGTTGCATTGTGCATTATAAGTATGGATTTAATACCAAAAGCGTCAAAAGAAGAAATCAAATGCCATACCTCTTGCTGGTAACCTTTTAAATGCGGAGATAAGTAGTGAATGGTGTTACGTACTTTCTGGGTGATAATATTGGAGTCTCCAATTACCTTCAAGCAGCTGAATTTGAGATCGATTGCTTTCTTGAGCCCGAGGATCAGTGCTTCATACTCGGCTAAATTATTGGTACACTGGAACTCCAGCTGGCAAGAGATTAGGAACTTATTCTTTTGGGGTTCTAACAAAACATAGCCCGTTTCGGCTCCATCATGAGTCTTAGAACCGTCGTAGTACAAGGTCCAAACCTAATCTTCTAATTTTGTAGGGTCATATGAGTACGCAGGAGGCGTGCTCTAAGGGGCGGCTTCTAGTAGTTCTTCCGGTGCAGCAGGGTGGACAATAGTGGCTAGTAGTAGCTCTGACTGGACGTCTTGGGTGATCGGAGATTGAGGGGTTTGATAGAAACCAAACGTGGACTATAGGAAGCACATGCCTAGCTCTTCTTGTGCGAAACTGAAAATTTCATTAGTTGCCTCTAGGTTGATCACTGTGTGTTTCATGTAGGGTTCAATTTCAACCCAGATTTGATTTTTCCTACCCTTGTATGTGAGCCACAGGTGGGACCATTCGGTGGAAAATTATCCTTGTAGCTTGCTAGACCAATCTCGGCTTAAGAGCAGACCGTAGGCTTCTGGGATATCCACGATCACTATGTCAATGCACTGATGCACCCTGGAGTTCGACGAGAGGTAGATGAGGACGTTATTAAATTCACCCATGGTGGGGACTTGGGATCTATCAAGATGAATGATCCTGCCGTCAGTTTTCTTGGGACATAATTTTAGTTTCTTGCATACAGACAGGGGCATAATGTTAGTGGATGCACCGATGTTGACAAGGAAGTTATGAAAATTGAAGTTGAAGATCTCAAAAGGCAAGAGAAAAGGGGGTGTGGATCTTCGGGAGTTGGCATTAACGACAATCATGATAGACTGGGGACTTGCAGAAGTTTGGGAAAAAATGGAATTGACGAGTTTGGATGTTGGCGGGTTGGAAAATGCTTTGAGAATAAGTTCTCGCTGATTAGCAATCCGGGTGACCTCGTAGGGGGAAATGTTGGCCCACGTCTTCTTCATATCTTCGATGATGTTATACCCAGAATTTAGATGTGGGAGAGGTTCAGCAGAGGCATTTGGGGAACCTAATGATGATCTAGCCTTTTAGTTTATTCGGGTAGAGGTTGGGCTAGACTTTTCAGGAGTTGCGATTTGGTTTTATTTTTTTGGTGGCAGAATCTTCCTTAGGAAATATTTTATCTTTTCCTCAAAGGAGTGGTCGGGTACCAGGCCTTTGCTCCTAAGGGCATAATTCCGAGGGGGTTTAGGTTGAGGTTCATCGGCCAAGTTTATTTTAGTCGTAGGAGAGGGTCTTTCCCTATGGACCACCTTGAAGGCAAGGACAGTGGATCCCATATCGTCATCCGGGGGAGTGACTTCTTCATTATCTGAAATATCCTCCTCTTCTAAATCCCCCATGGTTTGATCTTCTAAGAGTTGATTTACCATGGCGGTCATGCTGTTGATCCACGGAGGGAAATTTTCCTCCGAGTGGGAGGCTAGATGGAAGGAGCAGAAGCTATCCTTGCTGATTTCTTCTACGTTGAGGCCAGTATTTGTGTTTGGAAAAGGTCAACTAACAATGAGGTTGTTCTTCCTAAAGAAAGGTTTCTGCATTTTGGTACCTGAGGTGGAGTCATTGTTTTTTCCCTTCAGATCAGAGACTTCATTCGTTAACAGCTTGAGATATTTTGTGATACTCTCAAAGTCGAAGGGGTCTTTTTCCTTGTCTCCAGACTTATGGTTTGAGGATTGTGTTCTTTTGTGGCCGGCTTTGGGTCGTCTTGCCCATCATGATCAATGGCTCCTGTGGACAACATGTCCTTTTCGATGGTAATGTCAGTGGCGTAATTTTCTTCCAGGGTAGCTCTAGCTTCGCGTTTTATGAACATTGTGATATCCCTAGGGAGATCCCTTATGTAATAATCAATGGTGATGGAATCATCTAGGGCCATGTTCGGAGGGAATAGTTTTAATATAGTCATGAAGCGTTGGTTGAAGTATTTGACTTTCTCCTTCTTTTGGAATTTCAATGTACTTAGCTCTGTAAGGAGCATGGAAGGAGTCTTGTCTTCCGAAAACGTTTGGAGGAAGGTGCAGCGAAATTGATCCCAGGAGGCAATGGAAGAAATAGGCAGGGAATGGTACCACGTAGCAGCCTTATTTTCTAAGGTCTGGGGAAAGTGTTAGGATATTCCAACACATAGGAAATAGTTAAGAATAACTTAGTCTAGTGTAGAGTTAGGTAAAGTGTGTTTCTTTAACATGTACATTTGTAACTTATAATCTGACGGTCACGATTTGTAGTGATCCGATGGTTATCTCTCACCTCAGTATTAATGACACTTGATCCATGGCTTAACACTCGATTGGTCCATGATCTCTATTTAAAGAGCATGGAGGGTCATTTGTTCGGTAACCGTTTATGAGAGAAAAATATGTAACTTTTATTTTTATATTAATAAATTTCCTAAAGTGGTCGCTTTGGTTCAGGTCGTGGATTGTTTCCCTCCTTGAGGGTTTTAACCACGTGATTATACTGGTGTACTGATTTGTGATCTTTTTGTAAATGGTGACCTTTGATTCTTGGTCTAAGGAACTTACCCTTGTAAATTCCTACATTGTATCAAAGCTATTTTGAGGGCCACATCCATTGTTGATCAAAATTCGAAGTCAGTTTGACTGCATGCGATTTCTGTTTTTTAGATCTACTATTTTTGAACATTTTTGGGCTTGGAGAACTGTTCGGTTGTGTCTGGAGCATCTGTTACAGTATGAAACACCTTTCCTTTCATGCAAAAAGGTTTTCGGCTGTAAAGCCCATGTGTAATACTAGATACCACCATAAGTATTCAGTAATTACAGCTAATCTAGTAAGCATGATTAGTCATATGTGATTACGATATGCATTTACTTGCTCTTACTTACGTATTAAGTTAGATAGATACTATAACTAATCCCTATAATATCCCGGGGAATAAGCAGAGTTATACATAAGATATAAAACCAATCATAGTACGAGTCATTGATTCCTATAATGGTAATCATACTAGTATAGTTACTCATAAGCTTACTTGATATGCAAATCCAAGAGATCATGAAATACGGTGATTACTCCATAAACAAAAAGCATGTATTGATTACTAGTAGTAACAGTGTTATGTACAGAGCTATGACCGTTTGTTGTGATTACTAGCTTATTACGAACTAGACCATTACCGTAATTATTGAATACAACTGAATTACTAGTGTAACAGAGTAATAAAGCTTTATTTCCATTCAGCTTATCTAAAGCTTACCTATATTGTATAAGGTGTGTTAGCTACTATGAAGCATCATGTGTTTACAAAAAGGTACCTATCTTTCCCAGGAATCGAACCTGTTAGATCTGTAATCAGACCACTGTAATTGAACTAGTGTGAAAAGAGTACTTTCCCTAATAAAGCTAGATCGAATATGAGCACTATCATAGCTTAATCAACAAGCTTATTGAATTGACATAACACGACTGTAATAGTACTAATGATAACGGAGCTATAGAAGCTGGTATTGCTTATTACACTAAAAAAGAGGTGCTATAAGTGATATCGTAATTAATGATCACCTGTTCATGGGTTTCATAGGAGATACAAGACCATATCTCTAGTGCTTGTGTTACCATATTCACCATAAGTAATGACGTAATCTCCCTAATTACATTACGTTTAAGCTGTGATTAATTAAGCTTGATTACACTCTATGTTATGAATATGGTTGTTCTAATTCCATTGAGTGAAACAAGGGTGTAGTTATATTAACCTATGTATAAGCATCAAGGTTATGATTCCATCTTCATTCTACTTAAGCTTATTGGAATACTGTAAGCTCCTTGCCTGATGCGGACAAGCGGCTTCGCCCTTACCTTACTGTTCATTCAGCTATTATCAAACCAAGTTATGACAGTTTAGATCTGGAGGTATAAAGCATCTGTTTTGCAGTTATATTTGTTAATAGTTTTGGTTATTTCGGTTCCCTGTTTTCATTTTCAGTTTTTAGGTTTTATTTGTTTACCGGATCTATACCCTCTTCTCTATGTATGCTCTTTGTTGTGCGCTGCGTACGATTTCGGCAAATCATAAACAGGAAAATGGATTTTTTTTGCTACGTATGCTCTTTCCCCGCGTCTTTGTGCGATCTCGGGAAATTAGAAATAGTGAAAATAGTGATAGTTTCCAGTAAGGATAACCAAAAATCTAACATTTTTCTATAAGGTTTTTCATTTATTTATTTTTTGCTCAGTTTTTGTGTTTTTTTTGTGCAGGAAAAGGCACGTACACCGAAGAGTAAAAAAAAATAAAAATAAAAATAAAAATAAAAAATCCCCTTCCTCCTTTCATACAATAACGTGATCCTTTTACTATCTCACTTGGTGAGGGGTTATTTTATGAGAATAGAGGTCTTGGGTTCAAGTCTCCTCATACTACTGGCCCTTTTGGCAATGACCTGCTTTTGTAGGTCAAAGTCTCACTCGAAGTAGTATGGGTGGGTGCTGGAACTAGGTTTCTACACCCTGAGAAAGGATAGGTAAGGCAAGCAAAGTTGTGCTAAGCCTTGTAATTCCCAGATTACTTCGCTCTACGCAGGGTTAATTAGGTCTCTATTCACGTACACATGCATTAGATCTATAATTATATGCCTTTATGATAGCAACACACCATTACATAAAAAAAACAGAATGGAACAGAACCAATCCAGAGAGTGAAACACACTTACACAGATCTTCGTAGCTTAAACAAAGAAAATACACAGTGTAGCAATTACCAATGATTCGCACAAAAGTACTCACAGATTCAATTATCTATCAAAATTTCTTTATTCATTCATTCATCAATCCTTCCTTACAATTCCCTTCCCAACCTGCACACACAACAGCAGGGTCCACACACAGCTAGACTTGGATCTCTGTGCACACAACCAGCAGGAGTCCTTGCCCCAAAACCCAAACAGATCTCTTAAACCATAATTCGCATCAATAGCTCATCATTTCCTATCTCCTACAATACAGAATGTCCCTCTATTTATAGCAATATAGCCTAGAATTTCCTATGGTCTGCAAAACATGGTTTTTGGACCCCTGGTTTACCCTTTTATCCATTACAATGCTTTTGGGGCTTTGACCCACCCCAAAACTCCTCCGCTAGATTACATATAATAAAAAATATCTAAAATGGACCAGTTTCGTAGCTCATAGGAGACCCTGTTCCAATAGTACCCCAACACAATCTTGTGACTCGTCCCAAGTCACTATAGCTGCCATATAGTCATTGAACCTGGTAAGGCTTGAGTCGACTACCATTGACAAAGCCCAGTAAGATGTCTCCGCACAGGGTAGCTAGCTGAACTGCTCCACCATTCGTGATTTCCTAACTGTGTAGGGACCAAGCCAGTTTTGTCAGAATTTGCCTGGATGTTTCGCAAATTGGTTATCGTATAAAAGGACAAGGTCACCTACGATGAATGTCTTTTGGAGAATATGTCGATCATGCCATGCTTTGTCACGAGCCTTCTGAACCTGTTAACAGAAATTAGCAATAAACTGATCTTCCTCCAGAGCCACAAGTTGTGCAAGACACTCCTCTATGATATCGGTGTCCACCATATTTGTAAATGTTGGGATGCGTAGGCTAGGAACAACGTATTCTATGGGCATAATGGTCTCTTTGCCATAGACCATTCGGAAGGGGGTTCTTCCTGTTAGCTTCTTGCAGGTTGTTCGGTAGGCCCACAAAATAGAGGGAATGCGAACAACCCAGTCACTATGATCGACATTGCAAACCTTAGTTAATGCCTGTTCCAAAATTTTGTTAAAATCTTCAACGGCTCCATTTTCCCGGGGGTGGTATGGCGTACTCTTCGCATGGTGGATCCAGAATTCTTCATTCAAGGCTTGAATTGTTTGGTTACCAAAGTGTGTACCTCTATCACTCATCAGGATCTTTAGGCAACCAAACTTGGTCAAAATATGCTCAAAGATGAAGTGCGCAGTAGTATCCGCAGTGCAATCCTTTACCGCTTGTGCCTCATCTCATCGAGTGACATAGTCGATGCGGTGATAATGTAGCGCGCACCTGTTTTCTTTCCCGACGGATTGATGGGTCCTATAAAATCAATGGCCCACTTTTCAAAAGCCTGTAAAGCTACTTGATGCTGTAATGGCATCCTTGGCGCGAGGGCCATCCTGTTTGCTGGCAGGTGTCACACGATCTGCAATAGGTGTACGAATCTTGATGCACGGTAGGCCACCATAACCCAGCCCTCAAAATATTTTGTGTTGTTGCCTGTCCTGCATAGTGGCCTTCGGTGATACCTTTGTGTGCTTCTGCTAATATGGCATGCCATTCACGTTCCAAGACGTATCTGCGTTGTATTTCATCTGCGCCTAGCTTGTATAACTGACCAGCAATGATACTAAAGTTTGTTGCCCAAGTAACCGAATATTCTGTAGGGGCCACTCCTGTAGTGAGGAACTCAATTATATTAGAAAAGTGTGCATCAAAAACCTTAATTGTAAACAGTTGTGCATCTAGTAAACCCTCTTCCAAGCTAGTAGGTTCTTCCCCAGTTTCAATGCGAGACAGATGATTCGGGCCTGCATTCAACCTTCCGGGCTTGACGATGATCTCAAAATCATATTCTTGAAATAGAAACAGCCAGCAGAAAATATCCCCCCCCAACATAAGCTTGTTGACCAGGTATTTCAAATCTGAATGATCTGTGAACATTTTAAAGTGTCCACCCAGTAGATAGTGTTGATATTTATGTAACGCATAGACCATAGCCAATCCTTCGCGTTCAGTGGTAGAGTAGGTTCGTTCTACACCTGAGAGTTTTCAACTCGCAAAGGCAACCAGGTGATCAATATCTCCTTTGCCAGGCTGCGTGAGGACAGTGCCCAACGCGATTTCAAATGCATCCACATGTACATGAAATTCCTTTGACCAATCAGGAAATATGAGGATCGGTGCAGAAATCATCTTTTCTTTGAGTAGTTCGAAGCTCTTCTGATACTCATCATCCCAAAAAAAAGAAACATCTTTATTTAGTAGCTTTTCCATAGGCGCCGTGATCAGGGTGTGCCCTTGAATAAATTTCTTGTAATAGCCCGTGTGTCCAAGAATAGAATGCATTAAATATTTTTCCATTATTAGGACTGCCAGGTTTATAATTACAACTACCTTCACAAGATCAACCATTAGCCCTTGCCGGCAGACTATGTGCCCGAGAAAGATTCAAAATGGTACACAGAAGATGCATTTCTTAATATTAAAGGAAATATGGTGCCTCCGGCACACATCCAACATTAATCGCATGTTAGAGACATGCTCCTTTACCAGGTCGAAGACCGTCCAGTCATCGAAATAAACCTGTAGGAATTTATGAATAAACTCCTTGTATACTGCAACTACGACCCGGGAAAAAATAGCAGGTGCGTTCTTGAGACCAAATGGAATGATTGGATACTAGAAGGACCCCCATTCAGTTGCGAAGGTAGTCTTATTGTGATATTCAGGTGCAATTCAGATCTCGTGGTATCCAGAGAACCCATCGATGAAGGAATATGCCTCCTGCCCGCCCACGCTATCAAGGATTTCATTGGAAAAGGGTGTGGGGAAGGGGTTATGGACACAAGTGTCATTTAACTTGCGTAGATCTACACAGATGCATATTTCCCCCTTGGTCTTCTTTTTCTGGATGACCATTGGACTTACCCAATTCGACTGCTCAACTGGTTCAATGATACCTGTGGCAAGAATTTTATCCAGCTCTTCCTTGACCTTTTGCTTGCATTTAGGATTCAGTCGGTAAGGCTGTTGCTTGATGGGGCATGCCTCAAGTTTCAAAGTGATGTGCATAATACCAAGGTCCCTCGTGATTCCCTTGAGCTCAAATAACTTTGTCGGAAATAGGTCCTGATACTCTGTGAGTAATTCTGCAATTTTTCCTACAGTCCCTTCATCCCAATAGTCCCCAATATTATCCAGCTTAGGGTGTTCCTCCATCCCAATATTAACGTCACACAGCTTAAGAGGTTGCGTTACATCAATATTCTGCAGCGATGGCCCCACGACAGTGCATTCTCCTTCAGATTCCGAGATGAAAATGTTTCGAGGATTATCTTTTTCCTCATCAATCGCCACGCTCTGGCAATTGGCTATGTCTTGCATCTGCGATTCCCATGTTAGGACCGTTGGTGCAGCATGGTGGGGAGAGTTCTTAAAGACAAACGCATCAATGTCCTGCAGAGCTTCATCTAGAGTTTATGTCCCCCCAATCAATACGAATGTTCCGACAAAGTCCTCCTTTAGCACTTCCCAGTGGCAGGTGCACTGGTGCAATTCCGCATCTAAGTACCAAGTGGTCGAGATCAGACCCAAGGCATGAAAAATTAGATGGACCCATTCTTCTGTAGTTCGGTCAGACCATTTGGTCATCTAGACACACAGATGTGTGGGGGGGGTCCCCAGGTCTGAGGAACATCCTGGTGCATATGTCAGTTGGAGGGGCGAACCGTAGAAGCATCCTTTTTTGACACGTTTCCCAATCCAGGAATGCTTTCTTGTGGGTGTCCCACCAACGTGCGGGATAGCCATATTAAGGGCCCAGAGCTGTTGTTCTCTTGGCACCCTAGCTTCTAGTGTCCTTAAGATTTCCTGGACACTACCAGCCTCATCAAAGTGGGGTAGATCTCTTACCTCAGAGGAAATGCAGTAGAGGGTTCTTGCGACCCGAGGGCAGCGCAGTGCCAAAACCTTGTGTAACCATTTTTTCCAATTCTGTAGTTCCTCATCAGCATCAGAACAACATTCACTATCCCTACAAAATATCCCATCTGTTGTGGGTTTAATCCTGTCTTCGTCCTGCGTATTCAATCTGTAAATGTGGTCTAGTTCCTCCTGTTCATAGGCTGGCTCTATACACCGCACGCCTTTTGCCAGATCTAATGGTACTATTACGCATATACTGTTGTTTTAAAACACCATGCTACAATTTTTGAGATTGATTACACCCCCCATGTCTATAGCCCAGTCCAGCCCGAGTAGTGCAGGGTACAGATCTGCATTTTCCACGATTTCTATGACCTCAAAGTCAGCTAGGACTTTTACTCCCGTGATATCTACCATGACTCTTGGAAACTGTCCTAGCGAGATGATCTTCTATTGATTCACCATGCGTAGCTGGATAGTGGACCATTCCAACTTAGTTTCACCCATTCGTTGCCATGTCTGCTTTGGTAGTACGTTCGCATCCGACCCTAGATCGAGAATAACTTGGTCCATCTTGTAGTCACCAATCTACGCAGTCAACTGCATTTCTCTTCCAGTGCATTTCTTGTAGCCATATAGCCGGTGGACACCTCTGGTCTCAAGAATTGTGTTGGGCTAGGATGCGCAGCTATGCAGTAATAATTGAAGAGTTTCTACAGCCGGCTGGTTACGTAGTAGTTTCAAGCATGCCTTCAGAAAGGGCTCACCCTCTTCCTCTCTTTCGAGGTGCGTCGGCAGCTGCGCAGGGCCCGCCCCTAGCATTTGTTCTATGAGGTGCATTTCTTCCCAAGAGGCAAGTTCCTCCCTTGCTCCCTGGGTGATCATCCCACTGCGTACCTTAGTTTTAACCCTTTGCACATTCTACGTAGGGGTGGGATTTTTTTCCTGCATTTTGGCTATTAGTATCGGCTAGTCTTCAATCTCATGGTCCAGTTGCCAGCAATATTTGCAGGATTTCCTAGAGGGATTTGGGCAGTCCCTTGCGAATTGCCCTATCTCTCTGCAGTTATAGTAGATTAGCTGCCCCCAACTCCATCCTGCGCTTCCTCCCTAACCTCCACTGCCCCTTGTTGGGGAGCCCTCGAAGCTCATGGGGGATCTTGGCGATGCAGGGTCTGACTGTACCCTATAGAGGTTCCCTCGATCTGTAATCAAGTCATATGTGTGACAGTTCTGTTCATCATGCCTTATCGATTGACAGAACCTGCACCACTACTGCTTTAGCTCGCCCATACTTAACCGAGGACACTGGGCCGTATCATGCAGTCCGGCTACCTGAAAATCATCGCACCATAGTGCCGATCCGCTGGAGCCAGATCATAGCAGACTAGTTCCTCCTGCTGGTACATAATACATAAATATAGGACATTGGTCCCTTGTATGGCCAGACACCCGACATCGTATACACCAGAGGTCGGTGCTAGCTCATTTTCCCCATTCCGTCTGTAAGCTCTGAATCTCCATGTGCATGGCTCCGAGCTGCTCTTGAATTTGATGTACCCCCCCTAACACGTCATCCTTTGGCACGACTTTGAGCAGCTTCGAGCTTCATGGCAGCTTCCAAGGCTTTTTCCTGTGACTCGAAGGTCTGTTGGCCCATGGGTATACATAAGTGAGGTAGCAACATAGCGATGAACCATTCCGTGTGATGCCTGTCATCATACTTGAACCCTCCTTCCTTGATGGCTCTCTTCATTCGCTGATCGGCCTCCCACACTGACTCAGACGCACCCTGCTTAAATTCTTTTACTTCCGCTACCAGCTGTGAGTATGACCTGGGCTTCTGGAACTACTATTTTAGGGCATCCTTGATATCTCGAAGAGATGCAATCCCATTTTGAGATATGTATCGCATGTACCAGTCTAGCACTTTGTCCTCGAAGGCTAGGGAAAACTGTGCTTTCTTCATAGTATCACTCACCAACCCCTGCGCAGTCCATACCAAGTCAGCTACAAACCAAAACCGATCCATGTCTTCATCGGCCGCACCTTTAATGGTGGGTAACTTCAAGTGTACTGCCATGTCTCCTTCTACCGATGTTTCAATCGAGGGCTTGTGCTCCCATGAGTCTTGTGTAGTTTTTCTTCTCAGCGGGCTATAGGTCGAGTGATCCTTTTCTTGCTCGGTTCAATCGTTCTTACCGCTCATTCACTCCCATTCAGTATCTTCTTGTCAGTACCTGATCACTTCCTCAAAATTCTACAGGTCCCAGCAATGGAACCATTTGTTGGCTCAAGGGGTCTTGACCCAGGTTTAAAGTGCAAGGTTTGCCAACAAAACCATATACTATTGGCCCTTTCGGTAGTGACCTTCTTGTGCAGGTCAAAGTCTCACCCGAAGTAGTATGGGTGGGCGCTGGAACTAGGTTTCCGCACCCTGAGAAAGGATAGGTAAGGCAAGAAGAGCTGCGCTAAGCCTTGTAATTCCCATATTACTTCGCTCTGCGCAGGGTTAATTAGGTATCTATTCGCATCCACATGCATTAGATCTATAATTATATGCCTTTATGATAGCAGCACACCATTACATAAACATAACATAATAGAACAGAACCAATCCAGAGAGTGAAACACACTTAAACAGATCTTCGCAGCTTAAACATAGAAAATAAAAAGTGCAACAATTACCAATCATTCGCACAAAAGTACTCACATATTCAGTTCTCTATCAAACTTTCTTTATTCATTCATTCATCAATCCTTCCTTACAATTCCCTTCCCAACCTGCGCACATAGCAGCAGGGTCCGCACATAGCTGGACTTGGATCTCTGTGCACACAGCCAGCAGGAGTCCTTTCCCCAAAACCCAAACAGATCTCTCAAACCACAATTCGCATAAATATCTCATCATTTCCTATCTCCTACAATACAAAATGTCCCTCTATTTATAGCAATCTAGCCTAGACTTTCCTATGGTCCACAAACTGTGTTTTTTAGACCCTTGGTTTACCCTTTTACCCATTACAATGATTTCAGGGCTTTGAACCACCCCAAAACCCCTCAGCTAGATTAAATATAATAAAAGATATCCAAAATGGACCAGTTTCGTAACTTGTAGGAGACCCTGTTCCAACATGCCCTAAGCAATTTCAGCTGCAAACTGAAAAATCAAATCAGAAAAATAATAAGGCAAATCAAAACAAAGGGAAGAAGACAGATAGACATTGCAACTTTTGCAATCGGGATGGCCATATAGAGTCTGAATGTTTTAAGAAGATGGAAGCCTTAGAAGCAGCAATGAAGAAGCACAACATCAATTTGGAGCACTCTTCACCTTCATCTTCAGGCATGACACTTTCTGCTTGTGGTTGTTAAGCATCAAGATCTGTTTATGCATTAAATGTATCTTCTTCTTCTCCTTCTCATGAGTGGCTCATTGATTCTGGAGCTTCTTACCACATGGCTAAAAATAAATCCATGTTTTCTTCTTTAAATGATTGTAACACCAAACATATTTATGTTGGTGATGATAAATCTCTTAGTGTTGTAGGATTTGGAACCATTCATCTAGATAATGGTCAGTTTAATGATGTACTATGTGTTCCTACCTTGTCATGTAACCTTCTATCTGTTTATCAGATAACTCATTCAGGTGAAGGGAAAATAGTAGAATTCTCACCTCATGATGTTGTAATCAAGGACCTCAAATATCCTAAAAATATTTTAGCTACTGGCATTGCAGATGATTCCACAAGGTTGAATAAGTTTGACAACTTTGGGTCATCATCTCTTCCCTCTGTTTTTGTTTCTCATAATGATGATGTGAGCAAACTTTGGCATGAGTGATTTGGTCACTCAAACTATCGCTCTCTTCAAACTCTATGTAAGGAAAATATGGTGATGGGCCTTCCTATGGTATCTTTTCGAGATGGTGTTTTCTCCGGATGTGTACCTGGAAAACATCGTCGGGATAGTTTTGAAAAACGTGACTCTTGGCACGCTTCAGCCCCTTTGCAGCTTGTGCATAGTGATTTATGTGGTCCACTTCATGTTGTTTCTTTCTCTGGTTGCAAGTACTTATTAACTTTCATTGATGATTTTTCCAGATGCACTTGGGTATATTTCTTAAAACTCAAGAGTGAAGTTTTTAACATGTTCTTGGCCTTTAAGGCCTTTGTTGAGAAACAATCTGGACATCAAATTCTTAAGTTAAGAACAGACAATGGCAGAGAATATGTTAGCAACAAATTTATCAACTTCTGCACTGAGCATGGCATTCAATTGCAACATAATATTTCATATACTCCACAAAAAAATGGTGTAGCTGAAAGGAAGAATCGCACCTTAAAAGAAATGGCTAATTGTATGCTTCAATCTAAAGGGCCTGGTCTCAATTTTTGGGCAGAAGCCATTAACTGTAAAAATTACATAGTAAATCACACTCATACTAAGGTTTTAAAGAATATAACTCCAGAAGAAGCTTGGAGCTCAATCAAACTAGATTTAATTCACTTTCATGTTTTTGGAAGTGATGCTTGGACACATATTCCAGATGCGAAACATAAAGCCTTAGAACCTAAGAGTGAAAAAATTATTTTTGTTGGATATTATGAAGATGTCAAAGGATATAGACTTCTTCAACCAAAATCCAAAAATATAATCATTAGAAGAAATGTAAATTTTTATGAAAATATATCAGCCTACGAGCCTTGTTCGGCGGGTGTGCCACCTTTGGCTTGTGAGCCTGATTCGACATATGTGCCACCTCTCTCTCTCTCTTCTATTTTTAATAGCATTCCTTCTAGTTCAGATGATGACAGAGAGGATGAAAATCCTCCTCCACCTCTTGAAATTGTTCCTTATACTCCATTGCTTCCAAGATGGGTCTGCTATACTCGGGATGTAGCAGGTTCTCTTGCAGGTGACCGTGCCGATCAACGACTTACATGTTCTCAGTTCGAAAGAGCTTCGTCCTTATTGGCTCAAGTTCCAGAAAATCCTGATCCAGAAACCTTTGAAGAAGCCTCCGGTCATCCTGCTTTGGATGAAGCTATGAATGAAGAATATTGTTCCTTATTGGTGAATGATACTTGTGATCTTGTTCCTCTTCCAAAACGAAGAAAAATTGATGTAGATGGGTTTACAAAACAAAGTTTGGACCAGATGGAAAAGTGGATAGACATAATGCTCGTCCTGTCGCTAAAGGATTTTCACAAGTTGAAGGTATTGACTATACTAAAACCTTCTCCCCTGTTGCCAAAATGAATTCTATCCGTCTTTTTCTTTCCCTTACTGCTTCCTTTAAATGGGAAGTCCATCATATGGATGTTAAATTTACCTTCTTACATGGAGATTTACATGAAGAAATATACATGGAACAACCCCCTGGATTTATCCAAAATGACTCTAGCCTTTTTTTTCACCTTAGGACATCTCTATATGGTCTCAAACAATCTCCTCGGGCTTGGTATGCCAAAATGGATAGATTTCTATTAGATAATGGCTTTTCTAGGTGTCATTCTGAAAACGCTGTCTACACCAAGAAAGTGGGTAAGTACTTCACCATCCTTGTTCTTTATGTTGATGATCTTATCATTACTAGTAGTCATCCAAACCATATAAACCATGTGAATTATAGCCTCAAAAAGAAGTTTGAAATGACAGAATTAGGACACTTGAATTATTTCCTTGATCTTCAAGTCTTGCAATCCAAGGATGGCATTACCCTCTCTCATTCCAAGTATGCTTGTGATCTTCTACACCACTTTCACATGGAAGATTGTAAGCCAACCCCTTCTCCCTTTCAGTTTGGAGTCAAGATTTCAGTCACTTGTACTACCCCTGAATTTGATGCTACCTTATATCGTCAACTTGTTGGTATACTTCTGTATCTAACCCACACTCGTTTTGAACTTTTTTTGGTGAGGTAAATCTCCTCTACAGACAGAAGCGATCTGACTAGCCCTAGAGTGGGTCTATCCACAAACAAGACACGCTATAATATTTATTCCTAGTTAACGAATGGATGGAGATTCGATAGATGACTTACCGAAGATCCTATGCTATTGTTGTCGTCGAAAAGAGTGGCTTGCTCCTCGCTCTTGGTTTGACAGATCATGATCCACTCGCTTTCACGCTTAGACACCTTCACACACACAAGAAACAACGAAGATATACAACATAATATTTCACATTCGTAACTATCAGTCACTCGAAGAGGACCAAATCAATTTCATTACATAAACGATGGAACCAACACCATAGTCGAGTATATTAATAAATGTAAGGAAAAGTACAACCAATCTTCGACGTTGCGATCTCCTCCAGTAGGGTTCAAGTAGAGCACGTCTCACAAAGACTCGTCGAGAATTCATACGGGACTCTCTCTCTGTAATTCTCCTTGTTTCTACCTTCTCAATGGCAATTACTCAGTTATAGTATTCTTCTCCAAGTTCATCTCCTTGGCTATCTGTTCAGCTAGCTTTCGTAAAGGGAGAAGGCTTGTTTATATAGAGGGACGGGGAGAGGTTATGATCCCTATAATCATGGAAGGGAGTCCTATTTTCAAGGAGTGTTCTGTGGGAGGTAAAGAACCACTACCTAATGAGAGAGATCCATGGCTCATCAACTTAACCACTTTCAGTGATTCATCCCTGAGGTAGTTAGAAGGAAACTTCCACCTCTATTTGTTAAAAAACATTCCTAAAATAGCTGGCGCGAGAAATACACTGAGACAGAGTTCCAGGTGGCATGAGCTCTAGTGAAAATCTTCCACATCGGCGCGAGGGATGAATTTTCTATCCACGCGAAGGCAAAAACATAGGTTTTGTGTGATTTTTTGAGAAAATGATCAACAGGAGAAATGATGTCCTTATGCAGAAGGATGCAAAGAAGGTTTTTTCAGAGTATGACACTGCTCATAGGTCACAGGAATGATCCTCCAATATGCAGGACAAGGGATTGCAGGGACGGTGACAAAATTTTGTGTAACAGATGCCCCCTAAAGCTTGAGGTCTGAGAGAGAGGGAGGGGTGAAATGCTTTATGAGAACGTGTTCGACCCAAACACTGCTGTCGGAAAACCTATAAGTACAAATACAACTGATATCTTTGATACATGATATGTGGTATGGGCATAACCATCCATAATATAGTACATAAAAAATGAGATCTAAGGTATGGGCGCAGCCATCTAGTGATAAGGATCAACAAATAGACTCAGGTATGGTCGCAACCATCCAATCAAAAGAGTCATGTAATAAGTCATAGTAATCCACAAAGAACCCGTAGCCTGGATTTTATCAGAGAAAACCCAAGGTATTGCGCTCCATCCCGACCTGAAAAAAGTACATGTTTGAGCATGCGAATAGGTGATCTGAAGTCGAACATGCAATAAAATCTTCTGATTACTAGCCAATGATGAAATTTGTTAACGGACACGAGATAAACCACCAATAATGAAAATGGCTCTCAAGGTAAAAAAGGTACAATCCACAAAATGTGAATAGTGATTTGGTGTCGAACACCTGTAGAATCATCTGACCGAAGGCCAATGATGTAAACCTTGCGACAGATGTAAAAAACCTACCATTAAGGCATGCAGGCTCTAGGGTACCTGAAGGGAGTCTCTGGATCAGCTTCCTGGAAAATGAACTGAATTCGACAAGAAGTGACTTGATCGAAGGTGGGCCATAATGTTTCCCACATCATCGACATGAGATAGAGGAATATGATGATTTGCGAATTAATACCAACAGAGAATCAGAGGGAGGTTGAAAATTGCAGAGGAAAAACTTCTCTTGAACATATCGGTGGCACAACACTGGATTTGGCGTGGTAAACATCAAGAATATTAGAATTCGTGGTGACACTTGGAGAAGAGCAAATGAGTGGTCCAAAGAGATTACCCAAACCTATGGAGGTAAACAAATGACGAAGTGAGATATCCCCAACACGACATGAATGCAGACGAGTGCCATGTTCAAGAGTGACATACTGACGACTAAAGTCTGGTTCCCTTTTCCCCCACCATTTCTGGCAAGTACCCCAATTATTTTTGTAAACAAGCTTGAAGGGGATAGAATATGCTTGCGATGTAAGTTTGTCCTTCAAAAAAATCCAACCTAGTACATTTTACGAGCCCTAGGAAGGAGGAACTCATGTAACATCATAACAACGGAGTCTGATGTCATCAGTTTTTAATGAGTCTGACAAAGGGAGAACTCGGCATATTTTCATGTTTAGAGAGTTTTAAAAGAAAGCGGAAAAGAAAACTCCAGCAAGGCCTTTTTCGTAAATAGTCTCTCAGATCCGAAAAGGTAGAAAACAATATCCGAGAGAACCTCTAAGTCACGATAGGCTAAGGTATTCCTTTTTCATAAATAATCTATCCCAGCCCGAAAAAGGGGTAAACGTATATTGGGTAGATATTGTTTTGCAACCATTTAACGAGTTCAAAATGACAAGCGTCTCGACAATATTTTTAGTTTTAGAGAGTCAGAAAATAGCTGAAAGGTGACTCCAGTAGTGAATTTTTCATGTTTTTACCGAGTCTGAAAAAATATAAAATACAACTCATTTCTTCGTCATAACCATGTGAAAACCTGTCACTGCACAAAAAGACGTGTGTAAAACGTATTCCTCGACAATAATATGATGAAATAATCAAAAAATATGTTTTAAAACCTAATTTAAGATTTTGAAAAGTTATAAAATGCCATAAGTGGTAAAAAAATTTTACTTTTAACTTTTACCTCTTTGTGGAGCAACTGTGACCCATTTACCTTGCGATCTTATGGCGATGATTATGAGCGATCCAGTGAACCAATCTTGATTCTGTCAGTCTCAGGTAAGAGCCAACACCATTTTCCATCTTTCAAGCTATATTTTATTACTTGTATTTTTCATTTTGAGTCCTTTAGGGGAGGATTTGTCAAAACTAGGGCATCGTGCTTGGCGCGGGTTTCGGGCACAGACCCGCGCCAATTTCCCCTTTTTTACACAGAGGGCGCGCCCATTGGCACAACTGTTAGGAAAACAGTCATGCCAACCGCGCAACCCAAAAATCCGCATGAATTTGAGAAAAATAAATTCAATTTCTTACAAATTTTGATGCCTAAGTAGACTAACAATGCTCATATGACCAATGTGTAGGTACTCAGCATAAAAAATTGGCAATTGAGTGGAAAGAGAGAGAAAATAGTGAGGAGGATGAACTCGCCACAGATAATGAGCGATGCATGAATGCCCTCAGAGATTGTGGGCTAAAGAAATCATTCCTCACATCGTGCCTCCGGGCTCAACCGGAATTACTTCAATATTTGATAAGCATTTGGGACGAGGATCAAGAAAAGTTTGTTCTCCGAGATCAGGAACTTGAACTTGAAGTTTCTGATGTCTATTTTATCATAGGATTTTTGCGGAGGGGTGTAGTCCCTATGTTTACTGGTACTCGTCCCTCTGGGGAGAGTTTGGGGATGGTGATTGATAGAGTGTGTTGAGGGGCACGCAAAGGAACAGGGAGCGGGAAGGTTTAAATCCAAACCATCTCGGATCTGGCACTAAAAGTAGTGTTGCACACTATCACGCAGGCTGCAGGATCGCAAGCACCACATGAGGCCACAAAGACACAACTTCTTCTCGCCGTAGACTGCCTGACTCCAACTCTCTACAACTGGGCAGAGGCCGTGACCATTAACATCAAACGACAGCTCACCAAGTGCAAGAAGACCAAACTAAAGTAGTTTGGGTATGGATCCATTTTGGTATCATTCTTCTTCGAATTAATAATGATATTCCAGCATCAAGAGGTCATTGTCCCAATGCCACCACCCAGAGAACCATGGATGGCCCGATGGGCTGAGCTGATGCCTAGAGCAGGGGGTGGCCAACAGATGTCCTGGAGGCCAGAGTTCTTCGATTGGATTCGATGACAACTGATTTTCATGGAGGATTGGCCTTACTCTGGCATAGACTTCATCAGTGATCCAGACCTCACGCTCCTGGAGGGAGAGGATTGGGACGAAGAGCTAGGTGAGACTCATTTTTTATTTTCATGAGTTTATGATTTTTTGGTATATATGCATGTTCTCACAGTTAATCTTATATGTATGAAAATGTTGGCCCAGAGAGGCCTGCAGTTGTGTTGCCTATAGCGAGGCAAACGCCTCGCGATTTCGATCCTCATAGCGACGACAGCGAGGAGGAGATAGTACAAAATCTGGAGGGGATCGCCCGTGGGATCCCAGACTATGCTCACTTGGATGATGTGCCTCGGGCCTATCAGAGGCATACTGTAGGGGTTCCGAGTTGTATCCACCACTTGTTGAGGCGGTTGGTATGGGCGGTGACGTGCAATCATGAGCACCACGCTGATTAGGCACCTAGGATTTTTATTTCCGCATATTTTTGAGAGACATGTCGTCTCGGGATGTATATATATTGGGTTTTTATGATGCACACGCTGTAAACAATCGATATATATATATATATATATATATATATATATATATATAGAGAGAGAGAGAGAGAGAGAGAGAGAGATATTTGTTTTCTACATGGGTCTATTTACATATGATGATGTTTTATAAATTGCGCAAATGTCTATCTAATACAATTTTAGCCACTGCATCAGTTAATGTATTCATTCGTCTTGGTATATGTTGATATGTGATGAAATCAAAATGTCTTTCAAGCAAACGAATATGTAAATACAATCTCAAAATGCATGGGTTTCGAACTGAATAATGACCATTAAGTTGAAGAACAACAAGCTGCGAATCTAGATTTACAAGCAATGCACGTATGCTGAGGTTAACTACGTCGATTAATAGTTCCACAACAACACTATATTCAGTGACGTTGTTTGTTGTTTGTTCTAGACAAATACCTTGTAGTTTAATCAACTCACCATCAGGATTATAAATTACTCAGGCTGCCGAAGACAAGCTCCTGGTACTACGGGAAGCACCATCTGCGAAACTGACATAAGGGGTAATAGACATCTGTAGAACCAGAAAGACCCAATAAGTAGAAAAAATCTCACAAATCACATCAAACCTAAATATGCACAAAAATGAAAAGAAATCACCTATGTACACATATCATGCATGAATGACTCAAGCATAATATTTTTTCAGATACAACCCATTTCTGGGTTGTGCTAAGGGATAACCTTCATAATAAATAAGCTCATAAGCCCCATTCTGTAACACACGTTTGACAATGTAGGGCCCATGCCACATGGGTTGGAAATTACCTACCCCCAGCTTTCCATGAGCTTGGTTGTACAGGAGAACAAGGTCGCCTTCGATAAAGTAACGAGGGAAAAATGTTTGGTCAAAGTGAGCTTTGACTCGCTTCTTTTGTGCTTCGATGACCAAAGCATCTAAGCAATGAGTTTCATCCAATCTCTCTAAATAGAGGAGACACTCTTCCTCAGGTGAAGTATTAGGCAGTAATTCCACAACTAATTTGAGTGAAGGAATTTCACACTCAATCGGAAGAGTAGCTTCTAGACCATACACCAAATGAAACGGGGTGAATCTGGTTGCACTCTTAATCGACGTTCGGTAAGCCCATAGAGCTGAAAATAACGTGAGATTCCAATTTGACTTACGGATCCCAATTTTTCATTGAAGCATTGTAATGAGAACCTTGTTTACGGCTTCAACCTGGACGTTAGCTTGAGGGTAATACGGTGTTGAGCTGTCATGACGCAGACCCAACTTAAACGTCAGCTCCGCCATCATATAGTCCCGAAAATGTGAACCATGATCAGTAATGATGGCTTGAGGGACACCAAACCGAGCAATAACATGATTGAATATGAATTGCGTTGTTGTCTTACTGTCCGCAACCAGTGTAGGCATTGCTTCGGCCCATTTCGTAAACTAATTGACGGCGACGATGATATAGGCATGCCCCCCGGCTGAGCGAGGGTTACATGTCATAAAATCGATGCCCCATTTGGAAAAAGGACCAATGGTAATGACAGGGTGTAAGGGAACAGGTGGCGCATGCATCTTGCGTTGATATATATGGCACGGATGGAATTTGCGTACTGCAACATTGCAGTCTTTAAAAATGGACACCTAGAAATAGCTAGCACGAAGGATCTTCCGTCCGGTGGAATAACCAGACATGTGACCATCGCAGGTGCCACTGTGGCAGTCATTTAAAAATTTCTTAGCTTCCTTGAGGGCCAGACATCGACAGAGCATGGAATCGACTCCAACACGATAAAGGGTATCTTCGACAATATGATAGGGTTGTGACTGATGCTAAATGCGGCGTCGGGAATCTTTCGTCAACTCAGACCTAAAAGTAGAAGTCTAGAGGTACACGATGATATCACTGTACCATGGATCGAGGGTGCTAATCAAGAAAAGAGTTTTGTCCGGAATATGATCCTCAGAATAAGGAGCAGAGTCGGTGGGGAGCGAACAAATTAGGTCAACGAAAATGAGTGATTTCTTTGATTTGGCGGTAGTGAATTCCAAATCAAAATCTTGGAGGATAACGATCCACTTCGATTACTTGCCCCCTAGCAACTATCAAGACAAAATATAGGTCATGGGGTTACAATCAGAAATCATGGTTACTGTCCGTAAAAGGATATAATGACGAAAACGCTGGACGGCCTGGACCGCAGCCAGTGCTAAATTATCAACATGTGCATAACGCATTTCAGGGTCGAGAAGGTTTCGAGACAAGTAATAAATAATATGCTCTTTAACGTCATCATAATCTTGAACGAAAACCATGGCGATCGTACTGAAGGCTGCAGCTAGATATAGGGTGAAATCACGATGATAATCTGGAGGACGTAATAGAGGAGCATTGACGAGCAACGTCTTAAGCATATCAAAATATTGCTGAGCAATCTCATCCCAACAAAAAGGGACGTCCTGTTTTAAAAGTCATGTGAACCCCTTGGCTACTTCGGCATAGTTCAGGATAAAACGTCGTAAGAAATTTTCTTTCCCTTGGAGACTCTGGAGCTGGTGTAATGAGGATGGAGAGGCAAGATTAACAATAGCCTCAACCTTAAGCGGATCGAGGCAAATTCCGTCTTTGGATACGATAAACCCTAAAAGTCTACTAGAATCGACGCAGAAGATGAATTTATGCAGATTGAGCCGAATGTTGTAGCGTCTACAGTGAAGAAAGATCTGGCGGAGATGGTTTGGATGGTCTTTTTGCACAGCTGAATGAGCCAGAAGGTCATCCAGGAATGGTTGAACAATATGATGAATATCGTGAAAGGCATAAGACATTGCACGCTGGAATGTAGCCCCAACGTTCTTCAAGCCGAAAGGGAGTTTCTTATACGCGAATGTTCCCCAAGGATAGATAAAAGCAGTCTTGTGTTGATCGAACAGGAGAATATTGATCTGATTATAGCCAGAAAATCCGTCCATAAGGGAAAAAAATCTCACTCCCCGCACAATCGTCAATGATCTAATCGATGAAAGGGGTGGGATAGTTATCCTTAGGGTAGGCCCGATTAATATTGCGATAGTGAACACAGACACGAATTGTTCCCTGC
Organism: Pinus albicaulis; assembly: GCA_034641835.2. Classification (NCBI taxonomy): domain Eukaryota; kingdom Viridiplantae; phylum Streptophyta; class Pinopsida; order Pinales; family Pinaceae; genus Pinus; species Pinus albicaulis. Next base: position 1,015,640,323 of record CM076580.1, on the reverse strand, counting down.
TTCTTATCCACAGGAACAATGTTAGAAACCCACTCTGTCAGAGGGATCAGATAAATGAAACCTGCTTTAAGAAGTTTTTCAACTTCAGCTTTTATGGCGGGGGCTTTCCGAGGATGCACTGGACGAAGACGCTGGCGAACATGCTTTGCACCGGGGTAGGTGGGAATCTTGTGCACCAAAATACCGGGGTTGATTCCAGGCATCTCTTCGTAAGACCAGGCGAAGACATCACGAAATTCGCGAAAGAGGATAGTGTACACTTGGACTTCATCGAAAGAACAAGTGACTCCAACATGGATGTTCTCGATAATTCTCTGTTTCATGGAAATGTCGATAGGCATTGTCTGGGTGATGTTACTCAAGTTACCTTCAGTGAAGACTTAGTGAGTCAAGATAGGCATTTGAAGTGGCAGAGAAGGAACTTGAGATGCAAAACGCTCAAGACAGTTAGACATTGCCCTGAGGCTAGGCATAAAAGAGGAACGATGATGCCCATCACTCCATGGTAGGTCCTCGAGAGATATGGTTTCCACAATGGAAACACTTCTTTCAAAGGATCAGGCGAATATGAATCGCCGAGCCAGGGAGATTGAGAGTAAACGTCAAGAGACATGCTCAAAGGAGCATCTTTAGAAGGGGGAGAATCTGATGCAGCTACAAGCTCACAATAATTGATTTCAATTGTAGTAAGCAGCATCAAATCACCAAATGAATCAACCTGTTTAGGTAAAGGGAAGATCCACGGGTCATCCGACCAAGAGATCATATTAACTTGAACGGTATTGGTGGAAGAAGGGAAAAGATACACATGAGGGCGGGGTATTTGAAAAGACCTGGCCCTATGCTGTCGAGAGGAGAAGGAATTTGATCCACGTATGGAACGTTGTGTTGGCATATGTTGTCCTTGATGGCAACCTACTTGATGAAGTTGATGACAACCTACTTGATGAAATAATATTGTTGGCAATATGATGCAGAGTGTGTCCTTGATGGCAACCAACTTGACAAATTTGATGACAACCTTCTTGATGAGTTAAAGGGGAGATTGTTGGCAATGTGATACAATGTGTTGATGGAACCTGCTTAATGAAGTTGTTCGTGATGGAAACTGACTTGATGAGTTGTTAATAATGTAAATCTGATGTATCTATAGAACAGCTCAGAAGTAGCAGAAGAAAGGAATTCAAAAAGTGCCAGAATAATGATAAATAAGTTATGCTACAAAGCATACGCGGGTTTGTTAAGGTGAAGTAGTGTATGCACGCGGAAAAGTACGTGCCATGTCGCGTATGTCCTTTTGCGCTCCAAATTTAGAATACCAAGGGGTGTTACCATGGTATTGACCCATTGTATTAAGCGCTGGAATATCTATTTGATACCATCCAGGAATACCATTAGTAGTTGAGTGGTTTTGACTCATGGTATTGACAAAGGCTAAATCTATATAAGGAGAAGAAGATCATGGTGCAAGGGTGTGCATGAGTAAGGGTTGTGAATGAATAAATCTCTCTAAGTAATATCTGCTTGGATGAACTCTGTTCTTGATTGATAGATCTGAATCTATGATGCACCTATGAAAAAAATGATGAAGAGGGATCTCTAGATCTGAAATGTATATGTATTTTCTAGATCTTTTTATGGAATGATTAGATCTGAGATGAGGCGAAATAATTTCTGAAGTAAAGGATGAAATTTGAGTTGTTTGTCTGATCTGAAGAGCTACACAGTCCTAAAAAGTTACAGATGTACACGCAGGTTCGCTTCAGTAAAAGTGCGTGTATACGCGGGTCTGCTTAAGGAAAAGTGTGTATGGGCAGTTAGGGTTTTCTAAAGAATGCATAGAAGTATACGCAGGTTGGTTTCTGAGAAAGCGCGTATATACGCAGGTTCAGTGAAGTAAAAGCGTGTATGGAATCTAGGGTTTTTCTGAAGTAAGTGGAATGAAATGCCTGATCTGTGTTGTTGTTTTTCTTTGCTATGCATTGGCCATATATTCATACGGATACGGAAATCTTTAGCAATGAATATCTTCTTGATTATGTCAATTGAAGATCAAGTTGTTGGTTGATTGGTTGATGATTATATAGATAGATTGAATGGGTTATAAGTTTCGAGTTTGATGAATGTTGAGCTTAAATGTGTGGAGTGGGTCCGGTCTGAAAATATGATGAAAAGTGGCCCTAAAAAAATGCTTGTTATTATGTGGAAGGCGCATGATCAGAAATTGATGAAACGTGGTCCATATAAGTGCTTCCATTTGAGGTGTGTATTGTTGTATTGAGGTTGTATCTCCCTACTGATGGTAGGCCCAGTGGCAGAAGTCAGGAGGTAGTAGCTCCTTCCGGGGAGGAAAATTTGAGTAGCGAGAGTAGGGGGGTGTCAGCTCCTTCCATGAGGGGTTAGAGTAATCGGAAGAAGGTTGCAGCCACGGGTGGAGTCACTACGTGCTGGTATGAGTCTGTGCCAGTACATGGTTGTATGATGTTTTCTTTATAATAAAATATTGAAGACTGAGACGACGATAGTGGTGGTTTTCTCCCGACTTGGGTTTCCACATTAAATCGTGGTGTTCATGTGTGTTGTTTATGTGTGATGGTTTATTCTGTTATTATTGCACATGCTTACTGCTAACTAAACATCTGATGAATAAATGATGCATAGATCTAAGTAAAGAATTAAATACATAATAATATCTCTGTATATACGCAAGTTTTATAAAGGATATCTGCGTGTATACGCGAGTTGGTTTCAGGAAAGTAGCATATGGGTTTTAAAGGAAGAAAAGGTATAAATTTTTGAGTATGCCCTAAATACTGATTCACCCCCCCCCCCCTCTCTCAGTATTTTTCCCAACAATTGGTATCAGAGCAGGTCCTTCTGCAGAAGCTTGATCGCTTGAAGGAGATCCGTCGCAATGGGAAGTCATAAAGGATTATTGTCTCTAAAGCCACCTCTATTCAATGGAAGTAATATGTTATTCTAGAAGATACGAACAAAAGAATATTTGCAAAGTCTTGGTGCAGAATTATGGGAAATCGTGGAAGAAGGTTATCAGTATCCGGCAAGTATTCCTACTGATGCAGCAGAAAGGAAGAAATATGAAATCAATGCCAAAGCAGTCAATGTTTTATTAGGAAGCATGCCTGAACCAGAATTTGCTAAAGTGATACAGCTAAATTCAGCAAAAGAAATATGGGACAAAATCATTCTAAGCTATGAAGGAGATACAAAGGTAAAAAGTGCAAAACTCCAAACTCTCAGAATTGAATATGAAAATTTAAGGATGCATAGTGATGAGAGTATTGCCAGTTTCTTTTTACGTCTAGATGATATTGTAAATCATATGAGAAGTTTGGGTGAAACCATAACTAATACTACTCTGGTGGAAAAAGTCTTAAGATCTTTGACTTCAAAATTTGAGTCAAAAGTATCAGCTATTGAAGAAAGGAAAGATCTAAAAACTCTTACTATTGTTCAACTACATGGTATTTTAACTACTTTTAAAATGCGAAAAGAAGGTCTCTCTCAAAATAGAGAAGTTTCCTTTAAGGCGTGCGCAAAAGGAAAAGAAAAGGAAGCTGTCAAGGAATCAAGCTATATATCAGAAGAAGAAGAAGCAAATTTTGTGAGAAGACTTCAACCAGGTACTGGAAGATTCAGAGGTAAGCTTCCCTTCAAGTGTTTTACTTGTGAAAGAATTGGTCATTATGCTGCTAGATGTCCTTATGAAGAAAATCATGCTAAAGGGAAACAATTTGAAAAGGGAAAGAGCTATTATACAAATGAATATAATGATGGAATGTCAAATGAGGATGAAGAAGATTCTGACCAAGATATGCTAGTGCTCATGGCAAGGAAGCTAAAGAAGAAGGCTACTCAAAGAAAGGAGATATCTCAGAAAACATGTGCAGCAGAAAATGAAGAAGATAAAACAGGTATTGAAAGTTGTTCTTGTGATTCACTTTCTTGTGCAAGCAATGTTAGAGATAGTGAAAGTAATGTTATGGATCTAGAAGAAGCTCTCAAGATTAAAGTTGAAGATCAACAAAGATCATTTAAAGAGAGAGAAGTTATCTACAATGAGATGATCTCTCAAATGAAAGCACAGATAGACAAGTATCAAAGACGGATAGAAATGTATCAAAAGTAACCAACTGAAATTGAAATACTTGAAACAGAAATCATCTCTCTAAAAGCAGATCTTGAAGCATCAAATAAGAAGAATGAATAACTTCTACAATCATTTGAAAAAGAAGGATGTGAAGCAGAAATCATCTCGCTCAAAACAGATCTGGAAAAATCAAATAAGAAGAATGAAGAACTACTACAAATTTTTGAAGAACAAGAAAATGGGTTGAAAGAAGAGATTTTAAAACTGAATGATCAAGTACAAGAAGGAAGAAGGGTCGAAGAAAGTATGAAGAAGCAATGCCAAAAATTGGAGGTTTAGGTAAACATTCTAAAAAGTAAATTAGAAGAAAAGGATAAACTCTTGAGGTTTCAAGATAGTATTAAGATTCTGGATAATATTCTTAGTAGTCAAAGAGTATCAGCCTATTAAATTTGGTCTTGGTTTTCATGTGTTAAAAGGAGAATCTAGTTCACAAGGGAGTGCTAAAGATTCAAAGGATATAAGTAAACCTGAAGTGTTGGAAGAAACAAAAGATCAACCGAAAATCATGAACTCTCAAAAAGAAATCTTTCTCTCTAAATATAGAAGCATCAATAATGTTGAATGCTTTAAATCATCATAATTATGGCATGTTGCAGTAATTACGAAACGGATCATTTCGATCACAAACAAAACGAGATTCTACACAAAAAGGTACTCTAGTTTCTTCAAGGGATATTGTTTTTCATGCGGTAAGTAAGTTTGGTCATAAAGCGACTAATTGCAATAGAAGAAGGAATAGAAAAACACATTATGGGTGGTGTTATAGATACATAAGATGTTATATGCTTGTAACAAGTATGGACATGTGGAAAGGAATGCGGGATAGTAGTTGAGAAATTGGATAATTTTTAGCACACAATAAGAAACGAGCAAAGCTGGAAAAGGAAGGAGGACCGGTCAGAAACGTAGGGAATATTGACCCTACTGCAGTCATCCGCTTCTAAAGCTTACTTCACATAATGACTGTAGAAGTGATGTGAGATACATTATAGGAATCAGTAATGTATCATCACAGGGGGAGCAATGTATGAGGACTCCCATGGTTGGTTTGGTAATTCTGGTTATGTTTATTTCTGACAGTGCATCTGATGTGAAGAAGACAGGTACAGGTGGTACAAATTCAGGGGGAGATGAAGTTGTGGAAATTTTCAGTGCTTCAATTTCCATACACGGGTATCGTGAACAAAAGCCGTGTATACACACGAGTTCCTTTGGAGACAGAAGCGTATGCTTTTCTGTTAAGGAAAACAGTGATTCAGCTCAAGAACAGAAGTACAGGTTCAAGGGGAGCACCAGTCTATTTATTGCATTGTTGGCATTGTATATGCTTATTCCTTAGTTCTTGTAATACTCATGCTCAAATGATGATGACATGATACACGGTTTCTTATGATGAGATTATAGATGAGCCCTGATTGATTTTTGTTGAAGAATATCTTTTTTTTTCACACATGGATGAGATGAAATTTTTATGATGCAGAGATAAGGATAGATCATGCAGAGTTTGTTGCTGATGACTATTGACATAATGTTACATTATGATAAATCTTGAAGATCTTGGTGATTACAGATCACATGGATGATTTCTTGACACATCTTGTCTATTGAAGAAGTTGTTCTAGTGTGATAATTCCTCTTAAGAATATGTTGATGCTGCAAAGAGTCTGAAGGCTTGGTTACTAATGTGCTTATGCTACAACTGTTGGATACACAGCTACATTGTCCTATCTTTCTCTTCTCATATATTCCAGGGAAGCATTTGAATATCTCAGACAGAAGTTGAGAATAGTCTCTGCCATGCAGAGAATCAAATCTGGTTAAATTTCAGAAGATTAAGTTGGATACACGGATTTCCTGAAAGACAGTCGCGTATATACGCGAGTTCATACACAGAAAACCGCGTATGGGTATTTTCTGACAAAATTCTTCTGGGTCAGCATTCTGTCAGCACGGCTGCTATACTATTTGGCATCTCTGATGGTGTTCCAGTTTTCATGATTCTATTTCATTCTCTGATATTGTTGATAAAGATGCCTTGATGATTTGTTGTTGAAAGTATTCAAGATGCACAAGCTAAGGGGGAGCATTGGTCATGTGGAAAGGATGCATTGTTGGCATTCTCTTGATTTGCTATGATCTGATCTCATGATTGAGATTCCTTGATCTTGGTTATAAAAAGTCATATTTGTAATTTGATGAAAAGGTCATGTTGAGACCTATGATGTAAAATTGTAATACTCAGTCATGTAAGGACTTGTTCAAATTTGTAAACCCACTTGGTTGGGTAGTTGAGTCAAAATGTGTAAACCCACTTGGTTGGGCACTTGAGTCACATATGTAAATCCACTTGGTTGGATCATTGATGTAAGTATGAGTCCTTGGTGATAGGAAAGGTCATAGAATCATGTAATTCATTGAAAAATATGTTTGAAGATTCAACATGAACTCAGGGGGAGCATGGTAACTTGAATGCACATCAGATCTACAGAGCTCTTCTTTCTACATGAGGAGAAAAACCTTGTTTTGGTTTTCATCTGACCTTTGCCCTTGATGTCAAAGGGGGAGAGTAACATGGTGTTTGAATAAGGGGAGAGCATCATGGTGTTTGCATAATGGTTATATTCAATGTATCTATCTGTTGTAATGATCAAACACCATTATAGTTGCCATCAAGTCCAAAGCGGGAGATTGTTTTCATATGTTGTCCTTGATGGAAACCTACTTGATGAAGTTGATGACAACCTACTTGATGAAATAATATTGTTGGCAATATGATGCAGAGTGTTGTCCTTGATGGAAACCTACTTGATAAAGTTGATGACAACATTCTTGATGAGTTGAAGGGGAGATTGTTGGCAATGTGGTACAATGTGTTGACTTTGATAGAACCTGATTAATGAAGTTGTTCGTGATGGAAACTAACTTGATAAGTTGTTAATACTATAAATCTGATGTATCTACAGATCAGTTCAGAAGTAGCAGAAGAAAGGAATTTAGAAAGTGCCAGAATAATGTTAAACAAGGTATGTCACAAGGCATATGCGGGTTTGTTAAGGAGAAGTCGCGTATGCACGCGGAAAAATACGTGCCAAGTCGCATATGGATATTTTCGCTCTAAATTTATAAATATAGGGGTGTTACCATGGTATTGACCCATTGTATTGAGCGCTTGATTATCTATTTGATCCCGTCCAGGAATACCATCGAAAGTGATGTGGTTTTGACTCATGCTATTGATAAAGGCTAAATCTATATAAGGAGAAGAAGATCATTGTGCAAGTGTGCATGAGTAAGGGTTGTGAATGAATAAATCTCTCTAAGGAATATTTGCATGGATGAACTTTGTTCTTGATTGATAGATCTGAATCCATGATGCACCTATGAAGAAAATGATGAAGAAGGATCTCTAGATCTAAAATGTATATGTATTTTGTAGATCTGTTTATGGAATGTTTAGATCTGAGATGAGGCAAAATACTTTCTGAAGTAAAGGATGAAATCTGAGTTGTTTATCTGATCTGAAGAGCTGCACAGTCCTGAAAAGTTACAGATGTATACGCAGGTTTGCTTCGATGAGCGTGTATACAGTGCATAGAAAAAGTGTATTGGCGGTTAGGGTTTTCTAAAGAATGCATAGGGAAACACATAGGTGGACTACAGAAGCGCGTATATACGTAAGTTGATGAAATAAAACCACGTATGGGAGTCTAGGATTTCTTTGCGTATGTGGTATGAAATGTACGTCTGTTTTGATGTTTCTTATTTATCACATTGATAATATATTCATACAGAACTGGGTTGTTTGAATGATGAATATGCTACTATATTAATTGAAGATCAAGTCGTTGGTTGATTAGTTGATGGTACAATGAATGAATTGATGAGGTTATGAGTTTCAATTTGATGTATGATGAGCTTAAATGTGTGGAGTGGGTCCAGTCTGAAAATATGATGAAAAGTGGCCTACAAGTTATGTTGTATGGAAGTTGTTGGATCCAGTATGAAAATTGATGAAACGTGGTCCACAATGGTGTTGAAGGTCAAAGCCTTCAGTGAGGGGGTTGTAGCTCCCTTCCAGTGGTAGCTGGTAAACGAGAGCAGGGGGTAGTAGCTCCCTTCCAGGAGAGGCTGGTAAACGAGAGCAGGGGGTTGTAGCTCCCTTCCAGGAGAGGCTGGTAAACGAGAGAAGGTTGTAGCCTTCTGCAGGTGGGTGCCTGCGTGCTGGTATGAGTCTGCGCCAGTACATGGTTGTACAATGTTTTCTTTATAATAAAATATTGAAGACTGAGACGACGGCAGCGGTGGTTTTCTCCCGACTTGGGTTTCCACCTTAAATCCTGGTGTTCATGTGTGTTGTTTATGTGTGATGGTTTATTCTGTTATTACTGCACATGCTTACTGAACATTTGATGAATAAATGATGCATAGATCTAAGTAAAGAATTAATCACATAATAAGATCTCTGTGTATACGCAAGTTTTATAAAGGATATCCGCGTGTATACGCCAGTTGGTTTTAGGAAAGTCGCGTATGGGTTTTAAAGGAAGAAAAAGTATAAAGTTTTGAGTATGCCCTAAATACTGATTAACCCCCCTCCCCTCTCAGTATTTTTCCCAACACGTTGTTCTCAGAAGACGAGGTAAAGAATGAGAACTTGTTGACAGTAATGATTTTTCCCTCATGTGGAAACTTTAGAAGATGAAAGAGGGTGGATGGAACGCACAACATAGCGTGAGTCCAACTGCGACCGAGTAGAAGATTGTAATTGAGTTTAGCGTCAACTACTTCTACTTCGACATTGACCGTCTTTCCTTGTAACATGATCGGCAAGCTGGCGAGAACACCCAAGGGTTTCGATTCGCTTCCATCAAATTCCTCAAGGGCATTGGGTGATGAAGTTAGGGTTGGAGAGCCAATAGCCTTCCAGCAAGCAGATGACATGACACAAGTGGATGCACCTTCATCCACAATGGCTCTATGGATGTTGAGACCATTAATTCTAACTTGTATGACAAGCGCAATCTGGTGCAGAAGTCAAGGGACGAAATTCTCTAAATCGAAAGAGAGAAGGCTAGAATCAATAGGATCAATCCCATCAATTTCAGATAATAACGCTTCTCGTTGAAATATACAACTCTGAAGCACTTCCAACGCGGACATCGCGGATGGCACCAGTGCTAAATCCTCAACAATACTGTAATGTTGAGCAGCATAGGAGTTAGGATTATAAGAAGATTTTCGGAGAACACCTTTATAAGGTGGCCATACAATGGGTTCAGCACTGGGCCTTTCAATCTCAAGAGGAGGAGAGGTAGGTGGGGGAGGAGGACCATTAGCGATCTCTTTTCCGGCTACCTGATGTGATCCAGCATAATCTTTCGACCGAGTAGCAATGGAAACGGGTGCATAACCATTCACCATAAACACTTGAGAGCCAAACGGTACAGATGGCGCAGGTTGACCGACCGTATATGTTTGCTGAGATGGAAAAGGTTCTTTGAGGACAGCAAGAGTTCCCTTAGTTCCTTTGAGCAATTTAATAACTTCAGCATGTCTAGGACAATCCTTAGTTTAGTGTTCCTCATCATAAATCAGACAGGGATACTTCGACTTGCGCTGCGAACCATCATCAACACGAGGTTTAGACAACTGTGGTTTTGGGGCATTGGCTTTGGCCTTGCCTTTTCCCTTATTTTTCCCCTTGGATGTCTTTTCCACAGGATTTTCCTTAACGGCATTGACCTCCGAGGTTTTGCGAGAATCCAGGGTAGGCTGAGAAGCAGAATCATTGGAAGAATTGGATTTTTTCTTCTGAGTGTTGGAAGACTTACGTGAAGTCTGAGACATGGAACCGATAATGTCGTCAACGGATGGAGTGGCTGGCGCTTTAGAATTCCCAGGTCGCGGGGCGTTAGTCAAAATATCATACAAAATGCCCGATTGGGAGTACACTAAATCAAGGTACTGGGCACGAGCAATGGCCTATTCCTCTGTAACACATGCCCCAATGGCTATATATTTTGAAATCTGATTGACAAAAGAGGTGGTGAACCAATGGGTAAGAAGCTAGTCAGTAATTTTGAATTTGATCAGATGACGAAGATGTCTCCATTCATGAATTTGGTTCGAGATATGGGTAGCCCAGTCCTGTTTCAAGGATGTTAGGAGATGTGTCTCGGCTTCATAACGAACCGGTAACTGGAAATGAGTAAGGAACACCATAGAAAGAGAGTTGAAATCTTGAAAGATACTGCGAGACAGCTCGATGTACCACTTAGCAGCAGCTCGAGTGAGAGTTCATTGGAAAAGACGGAGTTGAATAGAGTCGTCCACCCAAGAATTCAAAGAACACCATAAATGGTATGTCATGACATGTGCTTGGGGGTCTTCTCCAGCCTTACCCTCAAACTTGGGGCAATCACTAGGAACCTTGGTTGGAACCAGAGGCCAATATGGATTATGAAGGATTGGATCATTCGTTAGTTTGGACACATCCGGTAATTCGAATGTGGCAAGAAAATTTAATTGAGGGTTGAAAGGCATAGAAGGTCCTTGATAAGGACCAGTACCCACATTCCATCCTAGTTGAGTGTAACTCTATCCCCATTAGTTCTATCTCGAAAGATTCAGACCATAAGGGGTATAAGCTGGATAGTTTGGCTGATATGGCAGCTGAGGACTAGGATACGGAGGTTGAGGACCAGAATACTGATTCTGAGTATATGAACGTCTTGATTGAGCAGCATAAATATTTTTCTATGGAATGTAAGTATAGCCTGGCGGTTGAGGGTAATAAGCAGAACCTTAAGGCGCATTATAAAAAGGTCGATATTGACCTCGAGGGTAATAAGCGCCTTGGGGTTGAATGGGCTTCTGATAAGTAAGGCCCTGCTGAGCTGGATAAGTCAGGCACACTGGTTGACCCGTCTGTGGTGTAGAGTAGAGAGGTGGCTGAGCAGGGTAAACTGTCTGTGCAGGTTATCCCTGCTGAGTAGGTTGACCTGACTGATGGGGGCCACCAGGTTGCCCTTGTAGAGCAGGTTGGCCTGATGGCTGCGATGGGCTAGGTTGTGCCTGATGACTAGGTTGACTTGGAGCAGGACCATAAGATGGCCCTGGCTGTGATGGGCCAGTTTGACCTGGAGTAGGACCATAAGATGGCCCTGGCTGCGCAACATTTGGACCAATTGGAAGATATGGTTGTTTTGGTTGCACGAAAGGTTGCCCTTAAGATGGATAAATCTGCCCCCTAGGACCATATGAAGGCCCTGATTGATACATCGGTTGCTCAACAGGTCCTTGAGGTTGCCCAGGTTGGATCACAGGCTGACCTTGTGGATTGTACGACTGTCCTTGTGGACCGTAAAATAATCCTTGCTGGATCGAAGGTTGTCCCTGAAAGGGTTGTCCTTGTGGGTCATAAGCATACCCTTGCTACATCGAAGGTTGTCCCTGAAAGGGTTTTCCTTGTGGTTCAAAATCATACCCTTACTGAACCGAAGGTTGTCCCTGAAAGGGTTGTCCTTTTTGGTTAGAAGGTTGCACAGCTAAGGTAGGTCTAAAACTGGAAAGGAACTGATAATCTTCCGAAGCAGGCGAGTAGATAGGGTTACCGTACTCATCATAATGAAACAGAAGTGTATAAATGGGGTTACCCATCGTGTCATAATGAGAAAGATAAAGCTCACTAGAATCCTGAGGGGACTGGTAAGTATGGGAGCTTTGCTGCTGAGTAGCCAGCCGATGCTCCTCAAAAGACATGTCGTCGGGGGTTTCCATGGAAATTGAAGTCTCTACTGAAGGCGAAGCCCCTGACGATTGAGTGGTGACAACCGATGCCAATGCAACCATGCAGATAGTAGGTCTATTTGGGACAGATGTAACAAAAGGTGTTGACGAGATAGGTGTCATTGGCGACATCCCTAATGATGGAAGGACAAACCCCTTGATGGAGTTGATGCTGTCATGGAGGAAATACCAGCCATAATCTGACCCAAATACCTATATCCAGCTGGAAGTGACACCGATGGTGAAGATTGAGTGGACTCGTGAGGGATGTTTTCTGGAAACAGTTGGTATTCTTCATCAGAAACTGGAATCCCCTCACTACCAATATGACCAGACGAGTCCATGTATGAATCTGCTGTGAGTTCTTGCAAAATACTACGGGGAATAGGAGGTGTGATAGCAGCTAAAAATGTTGATCCCGATGTAAGAGGGGGGAAATGATCCCCGACCCCAAATCCAAACCAAGCATTTGAAAGAGGCCAATTGAACTAAACCGGTTCTCCAAAGGGGTACTCTGATGGGAGAATAGGCTACTGAAGCTCGATAGACCTAAAGGTTTGAGAAGTTTTAGATGAATCATTCGAGAAATGACTACCACTAGACGAAACCGATGGTTCTGCCACTGTGACTGTAGAGCACTACTAAAGAGATAAAAAACGAAGACTCTTGGATAAAAACCAAGGCAAACAAAGACAGGCCAAGTGATCAAACTTTAACAGGCGTGTAATCGTAGGTAGTTTATTTTACCACATTGAAACCAAAATTCATTGTTTCATGTTTTAAGAGTCAAGAAATAGTCAAAAGATGACTCTAGCCTCTTTTAGTTTTAAGCGAGCGCAAAAGGACAAGTGCTTGATGATATTTTCAAACTTATGGAGTCAGTAAAGATAAAAAATGACTGCTCAGGTAGTCTAGGTAGAAGGGTGTACCAGGTTTCTGTGAACTGCCATATACACCTTGGTGATCAAATGAAAGAAGAATGACCAAGGACTTGACGTACGTGCAGGTAGTCTCCCTGAATGCTATGTTCGATGTATCACGGTTACAAGGCGGTAGACTCAGCTTCCTATGGATAAAAGGATTGCAACCTAGAGGGGTCTCTCTTTATATACTTGACGGTACGGGGAGCATAATTTCGTACTAGTGCTATCTGAAGCCAGATGGCGAGCGACATCTGCTAGGTTTAAAGACGCTAGAACACGTCTCTAACTTAGACCACTAAATGTTTCGTTAGGTTTCAATGTTACCTTAGGTTAATTGAGTAAATTTTAAGTTGATCTTGTATTTACATTTCAATTCCAAGGTCCTACTGAATTTTGGATCTCAAAAATCCCTAAATGCAAGCTACATGCCAAAAAAATACCATTTTTTTATATGAAAAGCTATCTATGAGAAAATTAGAAGTTTTCAAGCGATAGAAAATAATGATAACATGCGGAAACATCCACTACAGTATCCGGTGCAAGATAATGAAAATGATAAATCTTTCCTAGAATTGTCCAATGCTAGATATGAGAAAGACTTTCAATTTTATAATGCAAACAAGAATGCAAACAAATATTTTTTGATTTTTCAATGTAGTAGAGAAAATAGTGCACTAAATGACATGAAAAACAAACCAACACACTAGTTCGAGAATGTTAATGCGAGAGTTGAAGCGAAATAAGTTCAATCAACTCAAAACAAACAAAGCCAAACTCAAACCAATGTTGCAATCTCTCAAATCGAAGAAATATTTCGACACAAGCCCATACAAGCAGTGTGATCTATGCTTGGAGTGACAAGAAGAAAAACTGAAAGAAAAGAGGCAAGAATCATTCAACCAATGCAATCACTCAAATGGATCAAGGAAGCTGAATGCAATCAAACAAGGAATGAAGTTGACTACAAAACAAAAGGGCTCCAAATCCTACAGGAGGCTCAGCATACCAGAGCACTTACAAACCCTAAGCCTATGATGTTGATAGAAAAATGAAAAACAACTGAAGGAATGAAGGCCAATCACAATCAAAACAATCCCAAAGCACTCAATGCATACCTAAAAAAACCCAGAAGCACAAACACAAACCAAAAAACTCCAAAACAAAGCAAACCCTAACACCTATAGGAATTGGCGCGACTGTTTGGTTGTAATCAGCACCAAACAGGGAATGGCGCGAGTGAAAAAATAGCAACAAGCACCAGATGGCATGACTTTCTGAATAGAAAACGTGCCAAGCCAATTACCTTTGGTAAAAGGAAAGTTTTGAAAAACAGAGGTCATATCTGATACTATGGGGCTGAAAAATGCTCTTGGACTTAGCAGAATAATCAGAAAAGGAAAAACAAGCAAGAAAAGACCAATAGAAGACCTAATGGGTGAAATAAAAACTTGCACTGAATCCCCCCTGCAGACAGAGGCGATCCCACTAGCCCTAGAGTGGGTCTAGCCTAAAAAAAAACACGCTATAATATTGATTCCTAGTTAACGAATGGACAGGTATTCGATAGATGACCTATCGGAGATCCTATGCTGTTGTTGCCATCGAAAAGAGTGGCTCGCTCCTCGCTCTTGGTTTTACAGATCACGATCCATTCACTTTCACTCTCAGACACCTGCACACACACAAGAAACAACGACGATATAAAACACACTATTTCACATTCGTAACTATCAGTTAGTCGAAGAGGACCAAATCAATTGCATTACATAAATGACATAACACAATGATGAAACCAACACCATAGTCGCGTATATTAATAAATGGAAGGAAGAGTACAACCAAGCTTCGACGTTGCGACTCCTCCAACAGGGTTCAAGCAGAGCATGTCTCACAAATACTCATCGGGAATTCGGACGGGACTCTCTACGGAATTCTCCTTGGTTCTACCTTCTCAATGGCAATTACTCAGCTATATTATTCTTCTCCAAGTTTAGCTCCTTGGCTATCTGTTCAGCTAGCTTTCATAAAGGGAGAAGGCATGTTTATATAGAGGGGGAGGGAGAGGTTAGGATCCCTGTAATCATGGAAGGGAGTCCTATTTTCAAGGAGTGTTCCATGGGAAGTAAAAGACCACTACCTAAAGAGAGAGATCCGTGGCTCATCAACTTAACCACTTTCAATGACTCATCCCTGAGGTAGTTAGAAGGAAACTTATACCTCTATTTGTTAAAAAACATTCCTAAAACAGCTGGCATGGGCACTACACTGAGACAGAGCGCCAGGTGGCACAGGCTCTAGTGAAAATCTTCCACATCGGCGCGAGGGATGAACTAGCTATCCGCACCAAGGCCAAAACATAGGTTTTGTGTTCTTTTTTAAGGAAATTCTCAACAAGAGAATTGATTTCCTTATGCAGAAGGATGCAAAGAAGGTGTTTTCAAAGTATGACACTGCTCACAGTTCACGGGAATGATCCTCCAATATGCGGGACGAGGGATTGCAGGGACGGTGACAAAATGTTATGTAACACCTTTCCTTTGTCCTTGGTCTTTTCACTCAGTTTATGCACCAACCTCATGAAAGTCATTGGAAAGCAGCTAAAAGAATACTTTGATATATTCGAGGTACAGTTTAGTTCAAGATTCATTACAGTGCAGGAGCATCTCCATTGTTCATTGGTTTCACTGATTCTGATTGGGCCGGTGACCCTAATGATCGAAAGTCTACTGCAGGATATGTATTCACTCTTGGTTCAGGACCTATTACTTGGTCTTGTAAGAAAAAAAGTGCCATCTCTCTTTCTTCAGTAGAAGCAGAGTATCGTGGTGCAGTTGAAGCCAGCAAGGAAGCCATGTGGCTTTGTCAGATTTTTTCTGAATTTGGTCTTCATCAGCAGCATCCAACTACACTTTGGTGTGATAATCAGAGTGCTATTCATCCATGTAAAGATCCAATTCAGCATCAGCGTATGAAACACATTGAACTCCACATACACTTCGTCAAAAAGCTCATTCATGATCGTGTTCTTGAAGTGCAGTACTGTCCAACCAATGATCAAGTAGTCGATATCTTTACGAAGGCTCGCATAGAAGCAAAGTTTACCAAACTTTGATCCATGCTTGGAGTTCAGGAAAGTTGTCATTAAGGTGGGATAGGCTCTAATGCCTCCTTCCTTCTCCTATTGTGTCACTTTTTTAAATCCTTCAATCCTATCCCAATTTTTTCTTAAGGGGGGATGTTAGGATATTTCGACACATAGGAAATAGGCTCCTTTTGTGTCACCTTTGTAAATCCTTCAATCCCATCCCAAGTTGTTCTTAAGGGGGGATGTTAGGATATTCTGACACATAGGAAATAGTTAAGAATAACTTAGTCTAGTGTAGAGTTAGGTAAAGTGTGTTTCTTTACCATGTACATTTGTAAATTATAATCCGCGGTCACGATTTGTAGTGATCCGATGGTTATCTCTCACCTCGATATTAATGACACTTGATCTGTGGCTTAACACCCAATTGGTCCATGATCTCTATTTAAAGAGCATGGAGGGTCATTTTTCCGGTAACCATTTATGAGAGAAACATATGTAAATTTTCTTTTTATATTAATAAATTTCCTGAAGTGGTCGCGTTGGCTCAGGATGTGGACTATTTCCCTCCTTGAGGGTTTTAACCGCGTGATTATATTGGTGTACTGATTTGTGATCTATTTGTGAGCAGTGACCTTTGGTTCTTGATCTAAGGAAATTACTCTGTAAATTCCTATAGAAAGAGCTAGCATGCTACATCATCAGACTACACTCTCATCATTTGTAAGGCTAGGTAGAAGTTGTTGATGTGATCTTCGCCCAACATACCCTATTCGGTGTCGAACTTATGGAGGTGTTTCTCTGGGTGTCTGGGCATGTCATTAAGGGGACCGCGAAGCCCTCGAGGATATTGCGCCATCTAGGCCAAGGGTTGCACCCTTCTGGCTCGATGATGGGGCAGGATGTAGATATGCCCAATTTCATTCTCGGATCCGCTATCCACGCCAGATCTGGAGGCTTCACCCTCATGTTGGGAGCGCATGTCTTGATTTCCTTAGAGGTTTCCCATATTTCTAAGATTTATCCAGTTATAAAGGAAGGGCAATCTGTTTTGGTCTCGGTTGTGGTGGTGGTGGCCTATATTTCAACCTTCTTCGCAGCCCCTATCCCCCTGGCCTCTGTTTCCCCAGCCACTCCGAGTTCCTCCTCTAGGCGGGTTATTTTCTTGAGTGTTATCACCTAATGGTTGGTAGGGTTGTGGTTCGGTAATTTTAGGGCCTTCCCCTTCAATTTCTCGAGGGCTGTCCAGGGGTTTAGCTGAATTCTGATCAACTGCATCTGCATAATCTTGGAGCATAAGGCCTATCAGCTGGGGCATAAAATTGACCAGGACACCCTGGTGAGTTTGATGTGTCCCTGGAGTGCGTGGATTGGCAAGGGAACCAGTGGTTGGGAGGTTTTTCAAACCTCTGATAAGATCATGGGAGAGCAGGCACAAGGCCCTTAGCTGGTATGAGGTGACCTCATAATAGGGCGAGTCATCCTCTGGGTAATTCTCAAGGGGCTGGAGGACCAATATTTTCAACATGATTTCCCCTTGTGGGGTTTGCAACGAGATATTACTTGTGTGTTGGGAGCCTGCCATTAGGCCCTCCTTGTAGTGCCAAAACTGTTGACGGGAAGAGATGTCCAACCAACAGTAGGGGATCTCCCCAGTAAAATGTCCCAACTAGACTCTAAACCGTTTGAGATAGGGATCCCATCCAAGGTGTAGGTCTGGCTACCACTGAATATACCTTTTCTCAGATGGATAATGAGCCCTGAAGATCTATGAATACATAGTTACTCGAATGATACAAGACAAATGGTTGATGAGTCTTATTGAAAATGAAACATTATAAATAGCAAAGTAAGTTTCAAAGCATGCATCCAAAAGAAATGTTGTTGGCAGCACAACATTAGGGTCATGCTCATAAAATTTATTTGACCACAAAAGAAACAGTTCTCTATAGTCGAAACACCCTTCAATTCCTTAAGCGTTTTCCAAAATATGAAACAATATTGATAATGAAGTTTCTAAACACCCCTCAATTACATATTCTCATACCATTAACACATAAAGTAAGCTTAAACGTATAAATGACATGAGCAGAAAAATGTAGATTAGTCAATTATAAAAGATAGCCAATACATGAGATAAAATATTCATAATTCTAGCACACATGTGTCCTCATCTGATCCAGTAGTGGAATCAAAACATTTTTTTCTATTCATTCATGGAAATATGCATTCGATGCTATACAATTATCTTTGCTCCTTTTGGAGTCCTGAAAAAAGACCATTTACAATCTCCCAGAGGGAGTACTTATAGAGCAAAATTGACCCTTAGATGACCCTAACCCTTCAACTTCCTGACTGTTGGCATTCTCTGTGACCTGGGAGGCATCTGTGACTTGTGACTCATCTATGGCTGTGACCTGTGACCTGTTGCCTATTGCGACCTGCGACTTGTTCCATTTCCTTTGTCAAGGAAGTAATTGTGTGATTGAGAGGTCTGGTATGTCTATCTGCTACTGATCCTTGAGGTACTTATGCCAAGCTTGATAGTCTGCAACTACTGGAGTGACTTAGGGGGTATCTTCTCTTAATCTATGAAAGCATTCGAGAGCATCCAAGACCAAGGTGCGCCTCTTTACTGGATAGAGAAGCCAGTTTGGTGTAGATCCGGATTGGTGTAATGATGAATTGAATAAGATTTTCCTGTGAGGCCGAAAGGTCTTGAGAATCAGTTGCTTGCCTCATTGGTTTCAAGAATGTTTGAATGTCTTAGGTGACATATTCCCTTGTTTTTTTAGTGTCCAATGCCCCTAGAGAAGGAATATGGTGTACTTCAACCATTGAATCGATGCCACTGATCAGGAGTTCATAAGCATACATCACCCTCTCTACATCCTTGACCAGTTTGTCCTTGGATTGTATCTTCATTCGGATCTCGACTTTTTCATTCTAAGTGAAAATCCAATCCTTCCTTTTCAGGGTGTTAGGAGCTTGCGGATATACTTTTGACCATTCTAGCATGTTTTCCAAAGTAGTGGAGGCCTCCTTCAATTGTGCGGTTATTCTTTTGGTTTCTGCTTGCGCTTTCAGCAGTGGCGTGACTATCTACTTTATCATGAATATCTCCTCATACACTTGCTTCATGGTGGCTTACAAAGTAACCAACTCCCTTTGAATGGTGAGTGGAAATTTGTTGGCCTAGGAAGTTGTGAGATGAAGCCTTTGGATTTATTCTTCCAACGCCTTCTTATCTTGTTCTGATTGAGCTGCCTTCTACTCAGAAACCTGGAGCCTGTTTTGCAAAGAGAAAATATCTCTGCTCATCTTGATAAAATTTTCTTCTGTGGCTGCTGCAAAGGTGGTCCCTGCTGATGTGATCATGATTGGATTATTCCTGGTGTCCAAGACTATATCCTTTTTTGTAGTAACTGCGAGAGGTGTGGTCGGGTTCCGCGCAAGGCATTTTCTCTTCTCCTACCTGATCTTGTGCGTGAACTGGTGATACGTCAGCCTTGTCAAATCTAGGATCTCATCTTCCTGCTCTTCCGAGGTGCTAAATTCTGAGAGAGGAAAATGCACACTCATGATGGGGGTTTTTTGAGGGACATCAATGTGAGGCAGCTTTGTTTGTCCTCCTATCTCTCGAGGCAGTGTCTTGCTTCCCCCTGCTTCTTTATAAGGGTCTTCCCATGATTTTTGGCTTTCTTCTTCCTTCCTTCTCTCCTCAGCCTCTGCTTTATCCTATTCCTATTTTAACTTGTGCTTAGCCTCCTTCCATTCTTCCTCTACCTTCCTCTTACGTTCCTGTTCCTCTACTTTCCTATGGGCTTCTTCTGCCTACTTTTTCTTTTGTTCCTCCCTTAGTTGTTTCTTTCGTTGCTCCTCAGCTTGCTTCTTTTTCTTGTCTTCCTCTTGCTGTCGTGCTAGGGAATATTAGGTTCTTTTGAGTTCCTCTTCCTTTGATTTCTGCTCAGTCTCTTGCTGTTCCTTAGCCTCTATGTCTCTCTTTTCCTGTTTCTCCCTAGGGAGACTACTGCTTGTATCGGTCCTTGGCTTCTTGTCTTTGGAAGATGAGGCTCCTCCTAGCATGTCGGCCCTTTACTTAGTAGTTTTATCATCTTTCCCTCCTTGATCAGTTGAGTCTTCGGGCGCAGCCTCCCTGTCTTTGTTGTACCATTTCCTGACTTTCTCTTCGACAGGGAATTCCGTGTGTTGGTATTTGCAATTGAATTTGACCCATTTGCAATGTGCAGGGACGATCCTTTTGGGATCATATGATCTATGGATGAAGGTCACAAAATGAAAACCCTTGATGTATTCCACCTCTACTTCTACTTCTTTGAAGTCTTTAACTATATAGGCACCAATAGTGAGTGGGAGAGTAGGCCATGGTTTCTTCTTTCCCTTGCTGAGCACTTTGGAAAACCTGCCCATCATCTGGTACCATACTTCTTGTAGGATCAGTTTATTGGTGACAAACTGAGGTAGAGCGTGCGGTGCTTTGAGCAACCCAAAGACCCTAATAAAAATAATTTCTAAAATTGGAAGCTAGTTGGCCACTTGGGTTATTGTTTCCATGGCTTGCCTGGACATGCACGAGGCGTCTTTTCCAAACAACTTTCTGTAGAGTGCGGAAATGAACTTATGTGAGATCAACTCTATATGTTGTTTGTATTTGGAAGCCCAGAACACCTTTAAGTCCTTGTGGATAGGACCGCCATGTTTTACATCCCAGTTATGTGGCCATCCCTCAAAATGGCATCTTGTGCATATTGCGTCCAAAAGGTAAGAATCCATATAGAATTCAGATGTGAACCCTTATTCCAGTGCCTGTGCTACTGATATATTCAATTTGAGGGCTGCTACTTTTAGGTTGGCCTAGTTGTACTGGGTGCCATATGTAGTGACAGCGTACATGAGGGGGACCTAAGTTCCATTGAAAGTAGTGGCATCTGGTAGACCGTACGTTCTACACGTCATTGCTACCACAAACGTGTAGACTCTCCTGAGGCCCTCTTTTTTATATTCCTGATCTTTTTTAACATTGAACTTCTCGGGGTTTTCCCACCATCCTCTCAAGGTTTCTGGTATGGGTACTTCGTGAGTGGCTACCCAATCAACGTTGAAAGTTTGTTCTCAGGTATGGAGTGCATAGTATACTTCTGCATCTTTCCCCTTTAGGTTAGCGAATGTCTTCCCCAAGTGATCGCGAATGACCCAAATCCTAGAGTCGACCTTTTGTAGGATCCATTCAATAACTTCTGCACATGGAAATATGGGTGGATGGGCACCTGCATAATGGAGTTTGGACCTCTTGACCTGAATGTACACTTGTTGGTCTGGGAGATCTTCTGGAAAATCATGCTTTGTGAACTCCTGATATACTTGGCACCAACTCATCTTGTCCCCTTTCCCGAACACACAGACGGTGTCTCCATAGATAGGGGGTGGGGAAGGGGGCATGCCCTCTTTTGATATTTATACTTCTTAACTCTTTTTTCTCTTTCGAACTGCTGGGGGCCCCATATCGCTTGAGGCCGAAGAGATGGACACACACTTGAGCTCAGCTTCAATGTTCTCTAGCATATTCATAAAACAATCCCACGATAAGAAATATCTCATAATTATAAATATGTTAAGACTGATGGAACTTCCAAATGACTGCTTAGGTTAGGTCACTGCGACCCCTGCCAACTACTATCTGGAGAGATGGCTAGACTTGCGACTTAGCGACCTTGCAACTAAGTCACAAGATCGCTAGGTTGCTCTGGAGTAAACTCTTATGGAATTGCGACTTGGCGACTTGGTGACTTGCGACTAGGTCTCTAGGTCACGAGGTCACAAGGTCACAGGTGAGAAGATAATTTGTGATTAGTGACTTGGCGACTCAAAGACCAAGTTGTAGGGTTGTAAAGTCACGGAGTCACGGGGTCACGGAGTCGCACTAGGGATTTCTAAGGTGTTTTCGCGTTGATTGCGACCCGTAGGAAATGAATGGTGAAGAGGGAAAAAAACCTGAAGTAGAATGGAAAATTCTAGGCCTTAAGGCCTCCCTAGGTGGCTAAGTAGGGTGCTTGAGACAGACTGGGGAAGGGTTAGGTTTTCAGAGAGGGAGGCAGAGGGATACAAGCCAGGAGGGAAGGTGTAAACATTAGAGGGTTTTTGGGAGCTTAAATGAAACTAAATCAGGGATTAATAGGCCATAGGAAGGGGCATCCAAGGCAACAATTAATAAAAAAGGAAACAACAGGAGGATTAGGAAACTTACCTGAGAAAAAATGCACTCCAGATGGCTTGTTAGAGGCGTTACTTGCTTCGTCGTGCAGGCCGAATCCGACCTACGTGACCCTTATATTTATAAAGAGGTCGCACATGTGCTCATTTAATGCAGGTCTCAAAGTCGTAGATCAGAACTGGTTACAGGATGTGCGACCTTGCGACCTTCTAACTTCGCGACCTAGAGGTCGCAAGGTCGCATAGTTGCATGGTCACAAATCTTAAGTTTTAGATCAACATGCGACCTTGCGACTTCACGACCTAGGAGTCGCAAGGTCGCTAGGTCGCTAGGTCGCATGGTTGCAAAGTGCCTGATCTTATGAGTTTTGTGACTTCCCGACTATGTGACTGGCTACTTAGAGACCAAGCCCTGGATCACACTTTGAAGGGATAATGCATGGAAAATAAATTTCTTGAGGGTCTAGGCTGAGGGCACATCAAACTTATCTTTGCCGAGATATCAGGGGCTTAGAAATTTTAAAATGGGACAAAATTTTGGAGGGTGTTTTAGTGGCTACAACAGAGCTATAAGTAGATCAATATGCCTTTCAATGGCTTGAGACTCGAATATGCACTCGAGGGAAGTTCAAATTATATTGCCTGGAAGGATAGGATGGAGGCAATGTTGGAGGACAATGGGTGGAAGGAATTCATAGATAATGATATTCCCAATCCCGTAGCAGTAGATGCCCAACTTACTTGATGCATGGCAAGAGAAGATACCACAGATTCACATCAGCAATAAGTCCAATAGATTCAGAAATTCCAACAGCCTTCCACATTCATTAATCCTTCATATTTACTTACAATACCCAAAACCCAACCTGTGCACACAGCAGCAGGGTCCGCACACAGTAGGACAGAGGCTTTCCATGCACACAGCAGGACAGAGGATCTCCACGTACACAACTAGAAGGAGTCCTTACCCAACCAACCCTACAAATCTAATAGTTCGCACGTAGCAACAATTCCAATTCGTTCCTACCCATCGACTCAAAAAGGTTCAACTATTTATACTAATTTAGCCTAGGCATCCAATGGTTCACAAACCATGGTTTGCAAACTCTTGGTCTACCCTTGACCCACTTACAATGCATTAGGGGCTTTGAACCACCCCAAAACTGTTGCGTTAGATTAAATATAATAAAAAATATACAAAATGGACCAGATTCGTAGCTTTGTAGGAGACCCTATTCTAACAGTCCCCCAACACAATCTAGTGACTCGTCCCGAGTCACTGAGATGGTGGGGTCTCCACCTGAACCTGAAACAGTTTGATTGCTTCAGCTAATGGGGGAAGCATGACTTCCCTTTGGGCAACAACATTCTGGGCGATGTCGACCATTTTTTGTGAAATCGGGGCTTCTGTCACAGCAGTGACACTTTCCAAGGTCTGGTTGAGTTTCTTCATGACTACATCAGCATCCTACGATAGCTTAAGGGCTTCAGAAGCCTAAGGCTTCAGGCGGTCGTTGAGGGCCTTCTTCTTCTTTTGAAGCTCTTCTATCTTAGCTTGGAGGTCTTGGCTAGTTCACAGTCGTGCCAAGCGCTGAGAAGGAATCAACGTGGGAAGGGTGGCTTCCAATGTTTCAAACGTCTCCTCTTTTTGCCACAGGGCCTGGGTTATTTCACGCAGGAGTGGAACGCGTTGAACCTTGGTCCATAGTTGCATGGCGGTTTCTAGTAGTTGAGAACCCTGCGCAATCTGCTTTGTGATGATGTTCAGAGCTGTGGTGATCAACGCAGATCACTAGGCCCGCACTTTCGGAGGTGTTTCAGGTTGCAATTTAGCCTGCAGATCAACAATCTACTGCTCCATCCGTGACTTAACCTCCACAACCTCTATTCGCGATGCCTTCAATGCGCCGACCAACCCTTCAACCTTTGACTAGGGCATAGCGGTAGTCAGAATGTCTATTGGAACTTCTGTGCAGAGCTAGTGAATGAAGCTTTCGAGCTCCTTTTACTGCGTGGTGGAAAGGGCGATTGCAGTTTTTCTTTCGGTGATCATTTGTTCAGCCAAGCCTAGCCGTTGGTGAATCTACAGGTCTCAGTGCTAAATCTCCTGAAATATACCCGTGTGGAGTCCTTGCAAATCATCTTGTGGTAGTCTGGCTAAGTCTAGTTGTACCTCCCAGCAACTATGGACCTGCGTGCTCAAGTTGGGTGGACTGATCATAAGGGTAGCGCCAGGCAAAGGGCAGAGGCGGCTTTCTATAATTGTGAGCGTAGCATTGTTGGTGGTTTGCAGCGTCCACACCAAAGTCACACTGGTGTGTAGTGTGTCTGTCTTTAGTTGTAGCTTATGGAGCTCAGCCTGTAATGTGGCGACCGCAGCCTTCTGCTATCCTTCGAGGGCTTCCCATTGATCTTGCATGGCTAGAGAGACTACATTAGTAATCTACTCAAGGTCACCGTCGGTTAAGGTGATAGTTTCATCGTGTTCTGTCCACTAAGCGCATTGCTTCTTCTGGGGTACTTTGGTAGGCTCTCCTGTGCGCTTCATCCCACGAGGGGATATAGTTCCTCCTTCATCCCCTCCTTCTGTCCCTAAGTCAGGCTGCGAATCTTTCTATGTAGCTTCTTCGGTGTCCTTCTCATTAGTCTGCTTCTGCTGCGCATATTTCTTCACAGCCGGTTCTATCCTTCTCGGTACTTTTTCTAGAGCCTCTGATATCCTTATCTTGTGTTTTGATGGCATTTTTAGGGCCTTGTGCCTCGGTCTTGAAGCAAATCTTCCACTGTGGGGGCTAGAGTGCGATAACATTGTCTATTTATTCTTCCGTGACCATATAGGGGAGCGAAGTCCACGCTTTCTCTTTTCGACTCCAAATCTGTATGTTGTGCATGGTCACCTGAAAGGTCGTGATGCGTTTGTATTTGTCATAGATTGTGGGTGATAAGCGTGGTCGAGAATTGATGGAAGCTACCACGCTGCTATGGAAGAGGACCTAGAAGACTTGATTGTCCTCTATGCGTTGTGCATCCTTGGAGTCCCACAAGTGTGCATAATAGGCTCCTTCACACATATCCGGGTTAAGCTCAGGGAGGAATGACTCCATAGGAGATTCCCAGGCGACCAACGCTATGAGGAATAACAACCATGACTAGAAAAAGGCGCACCCTAAAACCTATAATTCTCGGACGTTGGCCAAAAATTCATCACATAAGTACTATGCCTAATTAAAACAAACCCCCTTTCCACATTGGCCTACTAGCTGGATCACATAGGCGGGGACGGTGGCGACTTGGCATTTGTGCATCAACTTGCATGCCAGCAACATCGTGCCCAACTGCATAACAGGATCATTGATGGTGTTGTCACTCAGATTTTCCTTGAAGTTGTTGGAAGAGGAAAGGGGTCCGAGGTAACCACAAACCAACCTTCAGGTACAGAATCTAGCCAATCTGTACCCATAGAGGGCTCTCTCTATAAAATTTAGCTTTGTTTTAAAGGATATTAGGCTAGTTATAAAGTCCAGGGGTTTTGATTTTGTTTGGGTTGATGGAATTCTTTAGCTGAGAGTAAGATCAAGTAGTTCTAGTCCATTGGGCTGATGGAGTCAAAAAGTTTGGCTGAAACTGGATTGAGTTTATCAACAAAAAATGGCTTATCAGGGCAAGATAATCAAACTAGAAACAATTATAGATCTAAAGTGAGCGGAATGGAAATCAAACGAATAAAAGGCAATAAAGAATATTTCAACACATTCAAGAGAAGAGAAATAGATTGATTATCAATAAAGAGCAGTTAAGTATTCTTTACTAAATAACCAAATATGCATGAACTAGACAAACAGGATCAATTAAGAATTCGTTGTTTAAACCAGTTTAGAAGAAAACATTTAGAATAATAACGACTGAAATCAGATTACACCTAAGTACTTTCTGATTTAATCCTTTTCGTTAATTATTAAGATAATGAAACACAGATGATATTGTAAACAAATATAAAACTTCAAAACATGGGATAGAGATGACTTATTGATACTTCATTCGACACATGAATCCTAAGAAAAGTCTTCTGCCTCAATTCCTTGTCCAGTTTTGCCACGAAAAATTTCTCCAAAATCTCTTTATTCAAAAATATTCAATGTTACATCAGAGTATAAGAATCCACAAAACGGACGACGCGTGGCCATGGCACTGTTTAAAAACCACTGTCATTTCACGTGTTAACTTTCGGATCGGAGATGGCTAGCGGAATTGATAAGAGTCGTTGGGTAAATCGGACGGTTGACGGGACGTGAAGTTGGCAGGGAGTTAAGAAGAGGGCCCGACACGATTTATTACGAATTAATCACTTCAGGGGCATTCTGATTGGCGGGGATCGGTTATTAATTAATCATAAGGATTAATTAATCCCTTGTACAATGGATGGTCGGGGATGAAAAATGCGCGGGGATGGATTATTTTCAAAGTTTGGCTTTAATTAAACTTTTGGTTTGTTTTTGTTTTAAACACGTAAAACATGTTTAAAAGTTTTTCCATATATTTTATTATACGATAATTGAATTAAATTAATCCAATTACCATAGGGGGCGGGAATAATATTAATGTTATTTTTTAGCCAAAAGGGGGTATATTGTGGGTTTTTGATTTGAATAAATAGGAATTAAATACTTTTGGCTAAAAAGTCATAATATAAGGGTTTTGGGGATATTACTATAAAATGATTTATATATAATAGGAAAATGTGAGTTTCATAGGGAGTTAATATATAAATTAGAGTTAATATGACAAGGGAACAATGTGAACTCAAAATACTTAAATATAACCATGAAAGTGAAGATTCAAAAGTAAATAGAATTATTATACTTTCATCACTTAGACTTAGAATAAAAGTGATTTTGAGGGCTTTTCATGAAATATTGAAGTATTTTCCTAAGTAAAATAGGATTTTAATTAGAAAAAGATTTTTGAGAGGTGGATGAATGATTTTAAGCACTTAGGTTTTTTCCAATTATTGGGCCGAGGGTCCGGTCCCTCCAAAATTCAAGGAAATGCCTTGAGCCCCTTTAATTTTCAAAATACCTTAGCACTTAGGGGAAATTAGTGAAATATTTAGGGAAAAATGAAGGGAAGTTAATAATCTTGACTTTGCTTTGCTGTGATTTTTTTCCAATGTAGTATCTTCCTTTGCACTTGTGATGAAAGTACAATTGAACACATTTTAGAACCATCATTCATCACATATAATTCTGCAACAACATCTACCTACCCTACTTACTTTACCCTACCATTTTCTCTCCTTTATTAGGGTGCACTTAGACTGGCAAACCCTTATCACATTTTTTTCTTTTACATGGAAAACCTATCTATTTCTACACTTATTACATTCAAGGGCTCAGATTAAACTGTTGAGCACCTTTTATTAACTCTACCTATCTACTTATCTGCCAAGATTAAACTATTTGGCCAGATATTTATTCTCTATTCTACAGCATGAAATTTGGCCAGATATTTATTCTCTATTCTACAGCATGAAATTGAAAAATGAATGAGTCAAGTTTAAACAGTTTGACTCTTCATAAATTGTGGCAAAATTTTGACAAGCTGCACACAATTTTGTTTATTACATCAGAGCAAAAAGTAGTGGCATTTAGACTTGCACACTTTCCTTGGCCTTTCTTTTGGTGGGGTTCATTTTCTTTTACTTTTTTGGCCAATTTTATTTTTTCACCCTTTGATTTTTATTTTAGGGTATACCCTCTTTACATTTTTTAAATTTTTTGATTTTTTTATTTTTTAAGAATATGGAACACCTTTGCAACAAGAAAAAGGTTTGAACATATTGCATAGTTCAACAAGTCAATCATGAAAAATGACACCTATTGGTATAGGAGTCTAACACTGGCTCCACTTGGGGATGGCTTTTCCTAGTGAAAAGTTAAGAACAACAGGTCAGATGCCTCAAAATGTCTTTAACTGAACCATGAAATCTTCTTTTTCTGGTGGCTTTATTGTATATATGATAGTAAAAATTCTGAAGCTTAGGGCCTTCACTTCGGGCTTCAACTTCAGCAAGTCACCATCCAATCAAAACTGATGCATTATAAAGGATATATTATGTACAAGTTAAAAAGTCAGAACATCCTAGTAAATAGGATCAAAGTAGTGTTTTAGAATTCAACCATTGACTGGTTCTTCCTCAGCTTCTGAACCATCCAAATTCTTCAAAAAATATGTGTTATTTCCCTGTAAAGCATGAATGATGTAAGGTCCTTTCCATAAGAAATCAAATTTCCCATCTTTTCCTTTATCTTCCCTTCTGGAATCCCATCTTAAAACTTTGTCTCCCAATTGAAAATCTTCTGCTTTGGTCCTTTTGTCAAACATTTTCTTTAATTTTTCCTGAAAAACTTGAGATCATTGATACACTTCTTCTCTGGTTTGCTGCAAGTGAATTGTTTGATTTATTCTTCTCTGAATATCATTTGGTTCCACTTGAGACTCCTGAATTAACTTCATTACAGGAACTCCTAAAGATGATGGAAATATAGCCTCAATACCATAAACTAATTCATATGGACTGGTCCCAATTGATTTTTTGGTTGTAAGTCTGTCTGCCCACAATGCATTGGTAAGTTTCTTATGCCAATTCTTCTTATTTTCTTCCAATAATTTTTTAATGATATTAATGAGACTTTTATTGGAAGATTCAGCCAGTCCATTACCCTGAGGATAATAGGCTGTTGAATGACCTAAAGTGATGTGATATTTATTGCAAAAACTAATCATTTTCTTAGACTTGAAAGTAGCAGCATTATCAGTTATAATTTTTTCAGGACAGCCAAATCTTGAAAGTATATTGGTTTCTAAGAATCCTATAATTACATAATCATTGGCTTGTCTGGATGGGATAGCTTCAATCCATTTAGTAAAGTAATCTGTGGCAGTGAGGATCCATCTGTGTTGCCCAGAAGAGGGAGGATGGATTTCTCCAATAAAATCTAGGCCCCATTGTTGAAAGGGTTTCTCGGTGGAAATTGGTTTTAATGGTAAAGGCAGTAATTTTCTCTTGCCTTCAAAGATCTGACACTTATGGCAAGCAGTTACAAATCTCTTAACATCTGAAAACAAGGTTGGCCAATAAAAACTAGCCCTTAAGATCTTATTTGCAGTTGACTTCCAGTAGAGGTGTCCACCACAATCTCCTGCATGGAATTCATTGAGAACCTTGTCAGCTTCATCTTTTAATAAACAATTTAATAGAATTCCATCATGATTCTTCCAAAAGAGAGTATTATCTAAAATACAATACTTTAAAGATGTCATTTTCAAAAACCTTTGTTTCATTCTGGATAACCCTGGAGGAGCTTGCAGGTTTAACAAAACATAAATGATATCGACGTACCAAGGTGAGTCTAAAAAGGCCTGACTGATTTGTGGAGTCGTCATCTCCTGTTTGTCATCCAGTTCATTCATGTTCAGGGCTTGGCAATTTGTTTCAGTAATGAGTTGGGCCAAACCTTGTCCTTTTATGAGTTTTTTGGGTCTTATTTCAATATCATATTCTAATATGGTAGCTATCCATTTACCTCTTTTGCCTTCAATTCCATCTTGAGTTAAGATGTCTTTAACAACAACATTAGGTACATAAGCTATCACATGAGAATACAATATATAAACTCTGAAATCTTTAATTTCTTTCACAAGTGCAAAATCTTGTTTCTCCATGATATTGTATTTCAATGATGCATCTCTAAGTGCTTTACTAAAAAATGCTATAGGTTTTTCACATCCTTGATCATCCTTTTGTAATAAAACTGCTGCAACTGTATGTTCAGAAGCAAATGAAAAAATTATGAAATCTCTATCAAATTTTGGACTGGTAAGAACTGGTGTTTTGGTTAAAGCCATTTTGATTTCTTCGAATGATTGCTTGGCTTCAACTGTCCACTTAATACTCGAATCCTTTCTTAACATGTTAGTAAGCAGTCTAAGTAATTCAGCTAAACTAGAGATGAATCTTCTCAAAAAATTGATATTTCCTATGAAAGCTTGAAGTTCTTTAATATTCCTGGGATGAGGTATCTGCAAAATTGCTTGTATTCTTTCAGGATCAATTCTAATACCATCTTTTGAAATGATATGACCTAGGAGTTTACCTTCTTCAAGACCAAACAATGACTTTTTAGGGTTTAAATAAATACCATATTTTCTGCATTTTATAAACACCTGTGTAAGATGATCCAAATGTTGTTGATCTGTCTTGGAAAAAACAGTCAAATCATCCAGATATATGACCAGAAAATCATGAATTTCTTTGGAAAAGGCAATGTCCATTGCTCTTTGGAAGGTCGCTCCTGCATTTTTGAGTCCAAAAGGAATCTTAACATATTTGAATGTACCCCATGGGGTTGTAAAAGTTGTTTTATCTTGATCGTCAGGAGGAACCAGAATCTGGTTGTATCCTGAGAATCCATCCAGAAGAGAAATTCTTGAAGATCCTACTACCCTTTGCAAGATATGGTCCATTTTAGGCAAATGATAGTTATCTTTTAAAGAAACTTTGTTTAAATTTCTCAAATCGACACATAGTCTAATCTCTTCAGTTTTCTTCCTTGTTGGTACTAAATTAGAAACCCATTCAGAAAACCTAATAGGAGCAATTATTCCTGCTTCATACATTCTTTTAATTTCTTTCTCAATTGAAGGTAGTAGCACAAGGTTGATTCTTCTAAGTTTCTGTTTGAATGGTTTCTGATCTGGTTTCAAAGGTATTGTATGTTGAATTATTGATGTATCATATGATTTAAGATCTTCATAACTCCAGGAAAAAACATCCTGGAATTATTTTAAAAGTTCAACATATTTAATCTTGATCCTCTGGCAGAGATTTAGATAACTTAACCATCTTGGGATTCCCTTCAGTTCCCAAATTGTATTCTTCAATATCAACTTTTAACGGTTCCATTTTGGGTTTTAGTGGAATGTCATTAGAGTCAAAAATATCTTCCAAAGGAGTTAATCCTTTAGGTAAATGATTATCTTTCAGATTAATAATTTCAGATTCATCTTCTATAATCTCATCGACTTCCATTTGTTTCAAATCTTGCATATCTTTTTTGGTGAATTTAGTTGGGTGAAGCATGTGAATTGCAGTCTCTTTTGAAATATCTGTTTCTTGTTCATCTATTTGATCAGATTCATTTATTGTTGTGTCTTAATCTATACTACTGTTAGAGAATTCATTTTCTAAGGTCAAAAAATTATTAATCTGATTATTATTTACAAACACTTTCCAATTCATAAGATTGACCGGTATAGCAGGTCTATGTCTGATCTCAGCTGTAAACTGATGATTATGTTTAAAAGGTAATTTACAAGTGCTAGCGAACATTGCAAGACTGTGAGCATGCAAATTTTGTTTTCTAGGAATTTTGGCAAGCTGAGCCTGTAGAGAGTGTTAAGAATTTCCACAACTGTTCCTCTGTATTCTCTTAATCTGGGGTCTTTTGTTGAACATTCACCATTAATCTGTTGAATAATTAACTCAGAGTCTCCTATGATTGATACTCTAATTGCTCGTAATTTTTTGACATGTTTAAGCCCTAGCAAAAGAGCTTCATACTCTGCCATATTATTAGTGCATCTAAAGTTCAATCTATAAGCATGGCCTTCAGCATGATCATTTTCAACGTTATGTATCCAAATTCCAGCTCCTGCTCCTAGCTTATTTACTGAACCATCAAATTCTAAATGCCAGAGAATTTCATGTTCATAATATTCATTGACTGTTTTAACAACTTTCTTAACAGGGGACACTAGTTTTTCAGTTTTTTCTGGTATTTCTTGATTGTCTGATGTTTCCTTGTTTTCAGAAATTTCTTCAATTTTAACAGTAGATTTATTTGCAGTTTCTGTTTCTGGTGCTTCTAGTTCAGTAGGAAGGTCAGATTCAGCATTATAAAGGATGAATGAGTCCATATCAGAATGTACTGAGTAGATGGGAAAGTTTTCAGGCTTCTCCTGACTACTGACTAAATATTTCATCAAGGTCTCTCTGTATAGTCTTTTAGGTTGACCAAACACTGAAATAGTAGCATATGACATATCTAATTGAATAGATCCTCCAAGTTTGGCACCCCAGGATATGGACAACAACATACCATATTTGGGAGGAATATCTGCTACTACTATATCCATCAGAACAGATTTCGCAGGGTATTGCACCAAAGTAACACACAGATCTTTAATCAAACCTAAACATCTTACCTGACTTGAATCAAAGGAAAAAAGATCTTTATATGGTCTGGTAATATCTAGGTTTAATCTTTCCATCACAACCTTGGGCATTAAATTGTGAGATGCTCCGAAATCAAGCATGGTGTTATGAAGTATTTTGTCATGTACGTTCAAACTCACATAAAATGGAGGAGTTCCTCAACTTTCTGGTTTTCCATTTACTTCAGGGCCAAAAAGTAATTTGGGTTGATCATAAAAAACATTTACTGAATCATCCATTCCAGTAATTTTAAGGGATCTGCTGATTTGGCTTCTATAGACACCGTGTTTAGCTAATTCTGCTAATGGAACAACTATCTTTAATTTTCCTATTTCAGCTTCTATATTGAAATATTTTTCTGTTTGAGCTCTAGTATTTTGAACAGTTGGATTTTCTCTAATTTTTGGGTCTTCAATGTTTTTCTCTTTTTCATGAGTGGGATTATGAGTTGAAGGTGTTTCTGAATTGACTTCTGCTGGTTCTTCTACATTTTCTGCAGGAGGAAAAGTATTGGAGAGTTGTTTATTATTCAGTTGATTATCAGACACATCTTCAATTATTGGATTAGCGGGGTTAGGACTTGCTCTAGAAAGAATTTGTACAGGAGGAGTGTTAGTTTTACCTTTAATGTTTTGTTTCACAGCTTTCTGTTTGCTATTCTCTGGCACGTCAATCCATCTCCTTCTCAAATTGTATTGTTTATGAACTTCATAAATTGCTGAATCATATCCTTCCTTGAAATCAAAAGTTTCTCCTGAATGAGTTTGAAATGTTTCAAGAATATGATTTTCTTGATCTTCTTGAGATAGGAAAACTTATGGTTCATTCTTGTGTTCAGTCAAATTATTTATTTCAACATCCTCAGTAGGTTCCTCAGAAGATGAACCTTCAACAAAATTTTCCTGGAATGGTGGCCTGATGTTTTGGTCAGGAAAAATTTTCCCAGTATTTTGGTTTTGATTTCTTCTGAAGTTTGGGTTTCTAACAACATTTTGACCATCGCCAGAAGACTTTCTTTCGATTGTCTCTACTCTGTCTCCCAGTCTTTCCATCCCTTTAATAATTGCATCCAGCTTTCTTTCAAAAGCCGAAGGCTCTTCGTTTATAGGCATCCTTCTTTCAGCTCTAGCTCTAGCTCGTTTTTCTATCAAGTTAGCTGTTACACCATTTTTTGGTCATCTAACCTTTCATCATTAGATGGACCCAAGTACACCATGTAAGACCAGGTTTACCCCAAGTAAAACTGCTTTCACTATGTTAATTAGGAAACCCCAAAAGGAATAATTAATTAAACCATAATTTAATTATTATTCCCAGTCATGTTTAACCCAAAAACAAAGAAATTAATGAGATAAACCCATAGTTATCTTATTATTTTCTAGGAATAATTATTTAAATAATATTCCTTGTTAAATATGACCAAATCAACCACAATTAATCAACTAAATCATTATTTATTTGATTATATCCCAACCACTTCCTTAAAAAGATAAATAAATCATTTATTTATTTATTTTTCACTAATCAAGGGATTTGACCCAAGTCAAACACCCTTTCCCTCCAACAAATAATAATAAAATATTCCATAGAGGTGGATCTAGAGTTGGTTAACATTATTTTAATCATGCACCAAGATCTAGAATGACCCAATATTTTGTTATAAATAGGAGGGTTTTCCCCTTCATTCTTCACCTTTTGTTGCATACTAGATCACTCTGGATCTATACACTCGGTCTCATTTTCTGCCATTATTGCTCCCATTGAGCTCTACCTTCTACATTGGGTTTTCTACATCTACAAAAAGTAAGAAAGTCTAGCCCTCGCTGAGCTTATTTCTGAATTACCTACCGGATCGCAAGACCCTCCCGTTAATGACGATTTTCCTGATGAACACCTGTTTACCATTACTTTCGATGACCCGTGGTACGGCGATATTCTTACTTATTTGCGAACCCAAAAGTTCGCTCTCCACCTTGACCGTGAGGCTCATCGACGTATCCGACACCAAGCCCCCCGATACCTTCTTATTGGTGACGACCTCTATCGTCGCGGGGTTGATACGGTCCTTCGTCGTTGCCTCACACACGCTGAAGCTGAGCAGGTCCTTAATGCCTACCATAGCGGCGCTTGCGGTGGCCACCTCTCCGGTCTTGCTACTGCCCAAAAAATAATGCGCGCCGGGTATTTTTGGCCTTCCCTCTTCAGTGATTGCATCGAGGCAGTCAAACACTGTCCCAATTGCCAACATTTCGCCCCTAAGGCGAGAGCTCCACCGGCTCCCCTCCATCCGGTCGTCTCCACTGGTCCCTTCTGTAAATGGGCCATCGATTTTATGGAGTGTCGCCCGCCATCCTCTGGTAGCCACAAGTATATCATCGTGGCGGTCGACTATTTCACCAAATGGGCCGAGGCCATGCCAACGTTCAACAACACGGCAGCTACCGCGGCTCTCTTTTTCTTTAACCATGTTATAGCTCGCTTCGGGGTTCCCAAGCAACTGGTCTCTGATCACGGCAGACATTTTGAAGATGAGATATGGCGTGAGCTATCCTCACTATTGGGTTTTGAGCACCAATATTCCTCCTCCTATTACCCCCAAGGTAATGGCCAAGTCGAAGCAGTCAACAAAATCCTCAAGACTATGCTTCAATGAACAGTGAATAAGCACAAAACCAACTGGCATCTCATGCTCTTTCCTGCCTTATGGGCCTATCGAACCTCTGTCAAAACCGCCACCGGGTTCACCCCTTTCCACCTCGTTTTTGGAGAGGAGGCAGTTTTACCGATCGAGTGTGAAATTCCTTCTTTGCAACTAGCTGTTGAACTTCTCCCTGACACCCAAACGCTAGAAAAACGACTTATCATGCTTGAGCGTGCCTCCGAAGACCGCCGTATTGCCTTACAAACCATGGAAGCGGCCAAAAAACGCACCAAAGCTCAGTATGACCGAAAAGTCCAGCCTCGCACTTTTCACGAAGGCGACCTTGTTCTCGTCTATGACCAGGCCCATGATGTCCTGGGTCATGGGAAGTTTGACTCATTATGGCTAGGACCTTACATCATTAGTAAGGACCTTGGAAAGGGGGCATACCTCTTAGAGGATTTCGAAGGCCATCCCCTTCCTAACCCTCGCAATGCACTCTATCTTAAGAAATATTACCCTTAGCATTTCCCCTCGGAAATGCATGTTTTATTTTTCTTTTAGATAGCCAGCATCTGTTGTTTCATTTTTTCTACTGCACCAGGACCCATCTTCGTCCAACATGCAGTTACCTCCCTTCCATTCAAAATCGAATTTCCTCGCTTACGACACTTGTACTGGGGGCACCGTATCGCCCCCTTACTTTTCCATGTTCGTGTTGATTTTCGTCATGAGTACCCACCTTGTACTCATGTTTCTATAACCCCCCATTGGGGCCTTTACTGTGTGGCAGCATTATCTAGTCGCCCTTGCTTAGAGCATCCGAGTTGAGTCATCATTGCATTCATGGAGTCTACCCTGCATCCTTTTACACCTTACTATAGCCCTCCATTCTTGTTGCTTGGTTCCTCTCTTGTGTCGCATCTCATGACCTTCAGCCCCACTGTCCCCTGTCCCCTTCGATATTGTGTCAGTCGCTGCCATGTCATTCATGCCCTTTATGCTCTAACAAGGGAAGTTGTCCATTCGCCACTCCCTCCTTCCCATTTCCACCATCATCATTAGTATTAGTCTGTCCGTCGCTCTATTGCTCTTCTCTCGTGCCTTAGTTGAGGTTCTCTCATTGCCTCACCTACGGCGGACCTCCTTCTGTCGACCTCAGCACATTTATTCCAGAAGCAAGGTCTAGAGGGCGGTGTACCTTGGTTCCAGCTTCCACTCTTGTTCGGTGCCTCGGATCAGGCAGGGGGATTTCTCACTTCCCTTTGACTTGGTTGCTTCTCCAACTCCTTTCAGCATGATCGAGATTCGTATACTGGACAGTCCAGTGACCCAGCAGCAGCTCTTGATGATTCCCGGGCGTGTGTGAGATGTCTCAGCCCTCATGAGGGGGTGGCCCTGCAGGTAGCCCCCCACATGCCCGGATGACCTCTTCATTGCAGCCTTTGATGCCGCTCCAGATTTTGATGATGTTGGCCTTAGCCACTTGCAGCACCTCTATGATTTGCATGTATCCGTCGGATTTTGTGAGCCCTTCCCCATTTACAGGGGGCATTTGGGTTGTATTTATCTCATGTACTCAGATATTATTGTACTAGTCCTGGCTGTTATCCCAGGCACAACATGTATGTGAGATTCCTCATTGTATTTTTATCTGGCTCATGATTATGCCAGCTGTACTCTATGGTTCGGTCCCTTGTGTACTGGACACACTATTCTTTGTACTTTGTCTCGGCGGGCATAGGTATGCCTCCCCCGCCGCCTTCAGCACAGGTACCCTCTCATAAAAAGAGACTTGTTGCACCTGCGAGTCTCATCTCCTCAGGGTCTAGTCCTTCAACACACTATCTACCTCACCTTTCTCTCTCTGACTTCCCTTTTGTTGTCTAGTGATCGAGTTCTTACAACGTACTTCGGTCATACGATTTGCTCCTGACACTCGCACGCTGGGGGGCAATCTGTTACACCATTTTTTGGTCATCTAACCTTTCATCATTAGATGGACCCAAGTACACCATATAAGACCAGTTTTACCCCAAGTAAAACTGCTTTCACTATGTTAATTAGGAAACCCCAAAAGGAATAATTAATTAAACCATAATTTAATTATTATTCCCAGTCATGTTTAACCCAAAAACAAAGAAATTAATGAGATAAACCCATAGTTATCTTATTATTTCCTAGGAATAATTATTTAAATAATATTCCTTGTTAAATATGACCAAATCAACCACCATTAATCAACTAAATCATTATTTATTTGATTATATCCCAACCACTTCCTTAAAAAGATAAATAAATCATTTATTTATTTATTTTTCACTAATCAAGGGATTTGACCCAAGTCAAACACCCTTTCCCTCCAACAAATAATAATAAAATATTCCATAGAGGTGGATCTAGATTTGGTTAACGTTATTTTAATCATGCACCAAGATCTAGAATGACCCAATATTTTGTTATAAATAGGAGGGTTTTCCCCTTCATTCTTCACCTTTTGTTGCATACTAGATCACTCTGGATCTATACACTCGGTCTCATTTTCTGCCATTGTTGCTCCCATAGAGCTCTACCTTCTACATTGGGTTTTCTACATCTACAAGAGAGAGAAAGCTTAGATCTGAAGTGCTGAGGACTACAAAGAACCCATCCCATTGAGGAGATCTGGATACACCTTCTTGTTTCGTCCCAGGTGCCCTGTAATATAAAAATTCATTCAAAAATCGTGTTCTTGTCTTGTCTGTTGGATGCATGGAGCAAACTCTTTACTTCACTGCTTAATATCTTTCCATTTATAGATCTGTTTGTTGTAGCACTTTAACTACTAATTGCAGATCTGAAGATGTTTTGCAGCCATTATTGTTGTTAGGGCTATTAGTTATGCGTAGCTAAAGTGGTTCTTTTTCGTACGCTTCGACAAAGAATTCATACTAACATTAGCTTCAACACTAACAACTATGCTTTGCATCTCTTCTAGAGTTTGAGGAGCCCTTTCCCTAAGTGAATATGCTATGTCAGAGTCAAAACCATCAGGGAATTTGACCAATACTGAATCTGGGGGAGGTCTAAGGTTTTGGGGAACAACGTTGTAGGCTTCGTTAAATCTAATGATATAATCTTGCACTGCTTCATTAGGTCCTCTTTTCAATTTTCCAAATTCAGATAGGATTTGAAGAGGGTATTTCTTCTTCTCCCATATATTTAAAAATGCCCTATACAGGGCTGGTAAGTCAGCAATACTGTTTGGAGCAAGAGCCCTAAACCATGTCCTGACTTCCCCAGTAAGGCTCTGGAAAAAACTTCTCATTCGTACATCGTCAGCGTCTATTTCATAAAATTCAAAGTAATATTTCATCCTTTTGGTATGTTGTTGAGCAGTATAAGTACCGAAACCATCAAAAGGGGTGATTTTACTCTGATAATCTTGAGGCAAAGCAGCAGGGTTCCCTGGCAACCTTAACGGAGCATATCTGTTTGCCATTGGAAGGTGTAATGGAATAACAGGTGATGATGGTCTGGAAGTAGTGGGTGGAGGAGTAGAAGGAGTGGCTTGTGTTTGAGAAGTTTGGGGAAAAGTAGATGAACTTGGGGAAGCTGCAGTAATCACAGAAGTGTCTAAAATTTCTTCAAAGGTCTATTCAGATTGAATGGAATTTTGTAAATACTTGTCAAGATGTGAAGTGATAAATTCAAATTGCAAAACTTGAAGAAATAATGGATCAGGAACAAGCTTGGACAACTCAGATTCAGAAAAATTTATGAATAGAGAATTTTCAAAATGTTCATCAAATGGTTCGTCTTCAAGATATATAATTTTCACAGGACAAGAGTGTGATCTAACAAGAGGTTGGGAACTTTCAGAGCTTCCTTGACTCTCTTGTCTTCTCAGAATTCTGGGAATCAAATTTGGGTTCTCGAATATCGGTGGTGGGTTAGGGTCAGGATTTGACCTGGTATAATGAGTCCTTTCTGAAGCCAGTTTTCTGGATGATTTATATTTTTTGTTTTTTGTTTTAAATAAAATGAAAGTACAACTTCGACAAACTCTTTAAGAAAATTAAGATTTTTAATTAAAATTTTCTCAAATATTTATTGAACTAGAGAGTCTGATTGAATGTTTGAAACCAAAGTTCATTTATTAAGCTAAACCAGAGATAGACTGAAGCAGCATTTATTTACTATTCAATTGCAAAGCAAAAGCATTTCAAAGGCTACCTGGCTGATCTTCAGGCTCTGTCTGTAGCTTATAAGCAAACAATAGTGACAATAAAGATATTCATATTCCCCAGTATGGTCGCCACTATGGTATTACTCAGATTTTCCTTGAAGTTTTTAGAAGAGGAAAGGGGTCCGAGGTAACCACAAACCAACCTTCAGGTACAGAATCTAGCCAATCTGTACCCAGAGAGGGCTCTCTCTATAACATTTAGCTTTGTTTTTGGAAGATATTAGGCTAGTTATAAAGTCCAGGGGTTTTGATTTTGTTTGAGTTGATGGAATTCTTTAGCTAAGATTAAGATCAAGTAGTTTCATTCCATTGAGCTAATGGAGTCAAAGGATTGGCTGCACTGGCTTAAGTTTTTTAACAAAAGATGGTTTATCAGGGCAAGATAATCAAACTAGAAACAATTATAGATCTAAAGTGAATGGAATGGAATTCAAACGGATGAAAGGCAATAAAGAATCTTTCAACACATTCAAGAGAAGAGAAATAGATTGATTATCAATAAAGAGCAGTTAAGTATTCTTTACTAAATAACCAAAGATGTATGAACTAGACAAACAAGAGCAATTAAGAATTCGTTGTTTAAACCAGTTTAGAAGAAAACATTTAGAATAATAACGACTGAAATCAGATTACACCTAAGTACTTTCTGATTTAATCATTTTCGTTAAATATTAAGATAATGAAACACAGATGATATTGTAAACAAATATGAAACTTCAAAACATGAGATAGAGATGACTTATTGATCCTTCATTCGACACATGAATCCTGAGAAAAGTCTTCTGCCTCAATTCCTTGTCCAGTTTTGCCACGAAAAATTTCTCCAAAAGCTCTTTATTCCAAAATATTCAATGTTACATCAGAGTATAAGAATCCACAGAACAGACGACGCGTGGCCATGGCACTGTTTAAAAACCACTGTCATTTCGCGCGTTAACTTTCGGATCGGAGATGGCCAGCGGAATTGATAAGAGTCGTTGATTTCAGATGGGTGAATCGGACGGTTGACGGGACGTGAAGTTGGCAGGGAGTTAAGAAGAGGGCCCGACGTGATTTATTACGAATTAATCATTTCGGGGGAATTCTGATTGGCGGGGATCGGTTATTAATTAATCATAAGGATTAATTAATCCCTTGTAAAGTGGATGGTCGGGGATGAAAAATGCGCGGGGATGGATTATTTTCAAAGTTTGGTTTTGATTAAACTTTGGGTTTGTTTTTGTTTTAAACACGTAAAACATGTTTAAAAGTTTTTCCATATATTTTATTATACGATAAATGAATTAAATTAATCCAATTACCATGGGGGCGGGAATAATATTAATGTTGTTTTTTAGCCAAAAGGGGGTATATTGTGGGTTTTTTATTTGAATAAATAGGAATTAAATACTTTTGGCTAAAAAGTCATAATATAAGGGTTTTTGGGATATTACTATAAAAGGATTTATATATAATAGGAAAAGGTGAGTTTCATAGGGAGTTAATATATAAATTAGAGTTAATATGACAAGGGAACAATGTGAACTCAAAATACTTAAATATAACCAAGAAAGTGAAGATTCAAAAGTAAATGGCATTATTATATTTTCATCACCTAGACTTAGAATAAAAGTGATTTTGAGGGCTTTTCATGAAATATTGAAGGATTTTCCTAAGTAAAATAGGATTTTACTTAGAAAAAGATTTTTGAGAGGTGGATGAATGATTTTAAGCACTTAGGTTTTTTCCAATTATTGGGCCGAGGGTCCGATCCCTCCAAAAGTCAAGGAAATGCCTTGAGCCCCTTTAATTTTCAAACACCTTAGCACTTAGGGGAAATTAGTGAAATCTCTAGGGAAAAATGAAGGGGAAGTTAATAATCTTGACTTTGCTTTGCTGTGAACTTTTCCAATGTAGTATCTGCCTTTGCACTTGTGATGAAAGTAAAATTGAACACATTTAGAACCATCATTCATCACATGTAATTCTGAAACAACATCTACCTACCCTACTTACTTTACCCTACCATTTTCTCTTCTTTATTAGGGTGCACTTACACTGGCAAACCCTTATCAATCTTCTTTTCTTTTTACATGGCAAACCTATCTAAGTCTACACTTATTACATCCAAGGGCTCAGATTAAACTGTTGAGCTCCTTTTATCAACTCTACCTATCTATTTATTTTCCAAGATTAAACTGTTTGGCCAGATATTTATTCTCTATTCTACAACATGAAATTGAAAAATGAATGAGTCAAGTTTAAACAATTTGACTCTTCATAAATTGTGGCAAAAGTTTGACAAACTGCACACAATTTTGTTTATTAAATCAGAGCAAAAAGTAGTGGCATTTAGACTTGCACACTTTCCTTGGCCTTTCTTTTGGTGGGGTTCATTTTATTTTACTTTTTTGGCCAATTTTATTTTTTCACCCTTTGATTTTTCTTTTAGGGTATACCCTCTTTACATTTTTTAAATTTTTTGATTTTTTTTATTTTTTAAGAATATGGAACACCTTTGCAACAAGAAAAAGGTTTGAACATATTGCATATTTCAACAAGTCAATCATGAAAAATGACACCTATTGGTATAGGAGTCTAACAGATGGATTTGATGATAAAGCCTCGGGTATTCCACTCCACCTTGTATTTTTGATGCACAAATTCAGTAGTCTCACCCTCATATTTCTTACCCACTCGCTCCAGAGGGCTTGGTCTGTTCATCGGGAGGCCAATAATCCTATGAATCATTGTAACATCAATAGGAGTCCTGTCCTGGATCCACAGGCACCCTTCATGAATTAGGGCGAGAAATTGTCATGCGATTCAATTCGTAACATTGTATTGACCAAAATGGGGCATCCTAAGAAAGTTCAGGAGACCGGGCCCTGCCAACCCACGCACCCAGCGTTGGGGGATGACTGTAACTCCATTGTCATCATGAATCGAGTTGAGGTATAATTTCGGTGCTAGTTCAGGGAATGCTTTGAAGTTGGCTAGGTCGTGATCGTAAAACTTGGCCTCATGAAGCTTACAAAAAGGTTCGCCAATGGTGGGGATCTCGCCTGGGGTCAGTGGCATCTACAGGTAAGTGACCAGGCCGTCAAGATTCTTCAGTGTGAGCGTTGATGTCTTGCATGGTCGAACAAAGGGAGGTAACCAGTGAATTGGCTCGATGGGTTTTGCTTCCTTCCGAGCTGCCTACAGGTATTTTGCGGTTCGCGGGGAATTGCACGACTTTCCTGTAGCCCATTTCGTGGACTTTGGGGGCTTTTCGGAGCTTTGGGCCTTTACTTTTCCTTTCCTAGTGGTTGGACTCAGCATGGAGAGAATATCTTCCACCTCAGACTCGATTTCCACCACTTCCTTAGTCCCCTGTTCTACTAAGGTTATTGGTTCAGAACACTCCGCAGGGTTCGTAGCTATCATCTTGGTGTGAAAAACAAACTCTGGGTTGCTACTATCCGAGGGGGTAGGTTGCTCGGTCATGAAGGAGACACTATAAACATAGAGCATCTTGCAGTACCAAATTGTCACGGTAATATATGCGAAGTACAAGCTATACAACTGATACGGAACCCTTGTCTGGACTGTTTGACCCGTTTTATAGCCATAAGGGTTAACCAATGGTTGGGCGAGCCTCATGTGAAACTTACCATCGGTTAAACGATAAAAATTCTGTGGAAATCGCCACATTAATTTCCAATCCTCCGCTCCTTCCAACGGTAATTTCTTCTTTTTACCAGATTTTACTGTTCCAACGGCTATTTC
Organism: Pinus albicaulis; assembly: GCA_034641835.2. Classification (NCBI taxonomy): domain Eukaryota; kingdom Viridiplantae; phylum Streptophyta; class Pinopsida; order Pinales; family Pinaceae; genus Pinus; species Pinus albicaulis. The sequence continues at coordinate 1,015,597,230 of CM076580.1, read as the reverse complement.
TTGCACCTCCTGTGCGCCTCGCGAACCTTCTGTGCCTAGATATAAACATATGTGCCTCCTGTGCATCCTCCCCCAACACAGGCCTACTTCCCAGGTACTTCAAAACCAGAGACATGCTTGTCTGACATTCGTAATCCCCAAAGAACAGGACATCCTTCGTAAGCAAGTTTTTCAGAGGTGTTGTGATCAGTACATACTTTCAGATGAACTTCCTATAATAACTTGTGTGGCTGAGGATTGAATGGATTTGTTTCCCTGTTTCCAGATTTATGAGAACCTTGCCTATTATATCCACATTCCCAATCAGAGCCAACGTAGGGTGCATCTCAATGCTACCTATTCGCATCTTGAGCGGATGGTAACTATGCACATCTCCTTTAATCCTGAGATATAGACAGCTTGTGGATCATCCCGACACTCTTGTAAGGCTAGGTTGTGGTCATCGTCCATGTCTGGTATCTACACTTCCCATTTCGGTACCGCAGGTGCAACATATAGGGCCAATTCACCCCATACCACTGTATCAATGTCCTGAAGAGCTGCGTTAAGCACCTCCATACCTACTAACCCAAATGCCCCCAGAAATTCATCCTTTAATGTCTCCCAGTGGCGGGTGTGTTGATGTAGTTCCGCATATAAATACCATGTGGTGGGAAGTGGTCCCAAGGCATGAATAAACAGATGAACCCACTCTTCTATAGTCCTATCACACTAATTATCCATCCAAGCGAACAGATACTCGTGCGGGTCTTCAGGGTCGAGATATGTTTGGACACACAGGTGATTGTGCGGTTCAAATTGCAGGATCATCATATCCCAACACTCTTCCCAATCTTAGGTGTCTTACGCATGGTGAGATTAAGGGCCCCTAGCCTTTTTCCTCTTGGAACCTTATCTTCAAATGCTCGCAAAAAGTCCCTAATGTTACCAGAACCAGCCAATTAGGGCAGGTCTCTTACCTCTGGGGAAATTTAGCGGAAGTCATTTGTGACCCGAAGGCATCGCAGCGCAGAGACATCATGTAATCGATTTTTCCAGTTCTCCATGTCCCCGTCAGAGTCAGAGAATAAGTCACTATCCTTTTCCCAGCAGAGTACACCATCTGCCATAGGGTTGATCCAATCTTCATCCCACGCAATCAACTTATAAATGTGGTCTACATCCCCTTCGTCACACACCGGCTCTATATATCGTTCGCCTTCCATAGGATCTAATGGTACTATCACCCTTGTACTGTTATTTTCAAATACCATGCTTCTCTTCTTCAGGTTAATGATGCCTCCCATATCGATGGCCCAATCCAAGCCTAGGAGTCTAGGGTAGGGGTCCACATCTTCTACAATCTGAATTACTTCAAAATCAGCCCTGTTAGGTTCTCGTGATTTGGCAGATTGACGGACCAAATGACGGAGTAACATCAAACCAATCTTTGGAGCCCTAGGACCTAGCCTTCTTGGACTCAGAGAGGGCTCTCTCTAATGAAGTGAAGGATATGAGCTTGTTCGCTTAGTTTGTTTAGATTTTAGGCTAGTTGTGAAGTGTGTTTGTTTGTTTGTTTTTAGTTGTTTGAAGGAAAAACTGATCAGGTGGATCAAAATAGAACAAGAAAATGAGATCAAATGGGCTATGGGGTCAAAAGCAAGCCAAGGATGTCAAGACAATAGGTAGGGTGTACTGCAGGGCCAATTTATTATAGCGAATGGATATTTCAGATAGTTTATGAAGTGAAATGAACATCAAGTTTGTTCAATACAAAGGGATCTTAAGCATGAATTGTTTAAACAACAAGCATTCATGTGGTAGGGCTAACCATTAATCACTATGAATCAAACTCAAACTGATAGATGCATAAAATAAACATTCAGGTGATGCATAGAAGTATAAGACCCTCTAACCTTGGGAAAATCACCTTCAGTGGTTGAGAACACATGTAAGACAAACCAACAGCTCAAAATGTGGAAAGGAAACTCCTATGAAACACAGTCAAACTAATGAGAACTTTGAAATAAGGTTGCAAGTATAGGCAGAGGGCAAGATCGAAACAAGACCTCTCTGATTTAAACTAGGCAGTCAACACTTCAAAGGAGATTTCATTAATGAGGTTTAAACAGCTATGAGTAAGTAGGCCATACCATGAATCAAACAAGATAGCATGTCATATTAATCATTAAGGAAATAAATAACAAGTTCCTAGTGGACCAAAGGGAAGTTAATAATCCTTTGACATGACCACGAAAGAAGAAAACATAGAAGATGTAATGAATCAAGAAATTTGATGAGCCTCCATGGGCATACCTCAAACTATTCTTTACTGACCTACAACAAGCAAGAAGCATGGATACATATGTGACAAACTAAGAAAACATAACTAAAAAGAATTAAATACCATTTACCAAGCCATGGAATCCTGCACATAGATCCTCTCCATCATCTAGGCAAGCAAGTCAAGCTATTCACTCCATAAAACAAGTTTGATCATCAAAAATCATAACATATATTTCTCTAAGCTCAGTCGAGTTCTTAAGCTCTTCAAAGCCCAGCTTCTTTATCAACTCTTCAACCAACAATATTACAATGATTCTTCATGAGTTATATAGGAGAATGAGAAGATAAGCTTCACAAAACTGACTAGAAGCTCATAGGCTAAAAACAAATATTTGATTTTGTCCTTGAGGCTTTGCAAAGCCCAAGGCACAAAATATCTTCAAAATATCTATAAAATGCTAAAAAAGGAAAAAATATTGACTTTTCATCACTGGAAATGGCTAAAAAAGGCGTAACGCACATTTGGATAAGCCACTACAGAAAACTGCATTTTTGCCAAAATGCCACAAGAACATAGCAGCAGAAAATTTCCTGTCTTGGAGACCACTTTTGAGGGACCTCCTGATGTCAAAATGAGACCCGTGATGGCTCATTGGAAAGCCCTGGATGTATAATTTCTGGAACTACTTGGTTTTTCTAAAAATTATGCTGGGAAGTCTGTAAATACTAAATTGAGTGGAGAAATCCAAAAATTAGCCCTTGCTGATATGTGAGGCAGAAAGTCAAAAAATCACTGTTTTTCGCCTCTTTGGGGGACCAAAACACCTTATTTCGATCTGAAATTTTCTGAGTAGATGCCCTTGAATTTAATGCATCTAATGATACCACTCTCAATAGCTGAGGATTCTCCAAACGAAAATGGTGGCGCTCATGAATTTCTCAATTAAGCCCAAAAACGTCAAAAAGAAAAATCTTGTCAAAAATTGCTCAATTTTGGTGAGCAAGCCCCTCATGGGTTCTTAGAAACATGTAAGGAATATGAGGACAATATTTCAAGCCCTGATGTGCCTTTCTCCATTTTTTCTACTGGGTGCCTCTTTCGGGCAGCCTTGAGCCTTTCTTGAGCAATTTTGAGCTTTTTTCGGGAAAATTGGTTCAACTTCTTGTAGTGCCCAGTCATCTTCTTTTGCAGACTCAAGTCCCTATTAGATTTCTCTAACTTATCCTCCAAATTATTTTTGGCCCTTTCAAGCCATGGTTCTCTATTATTTTCTATTTCTTGGGTGAGCAATTGAGTAAGAGGATAAGATCGAATAAGGGCTGCCTCTTCTTCCTTCTTTTTCTCCAAAGCTTTCTTGAGACCCATAGTTCTAGGCATCTTTCTCATTGGTTGCTCTTCTTCTTTAGTATTATCAAATTCTCCTATAAGATCTTCAAGTTTGGTTTGTGCTTTGGAAGCTTTCCTTTATTATTTGAAAGCCCGGGCCTCAAAAACTGCCATTTGACCACTTATTTGTTTGTTTTGCATCTGTAGAACATGCATGAAGTCCTTTGAGCTTTCTAGATTAGATTATAGGTCATGAATTTTGTCTTCTCTGTTTTGCAAAAGAGCCTCAAGGATTCTAACTTCATTATCACTATCATCACTGTCTATCTGTATGATATCAAACTCCCTTTTCTTTTCATGACTACTCTCCTCTTTTTCTTTCCCCTTGCCTTGGATAGACTTATTGGTCCTCTTCCTCTTTGGAAATTCAACAATTCTCTTTTTAGGCAGCTTGCCTCTACTTCTTAGCCCTCTTTCAACATTTCTAGTCACTGCTGGAGTGATCTTCTTCTTTGCTGATCTAGTGTTTCTAGGCTTCGCCACTTTTGGAGGAAGAGTTATGGCACCTTTCCTAGGAGAGGCAGCTAGCACATGCTCTTGGATGTGTGGAGGAGAAGATAGAGGAGGTTTATCTACTTGTGTTTGCTCAACTTGGTATTTTACCTTGCTGCCTTAATCATCATCTGCTCCACCTTCATCTTTGTCACTGTCTTCTTCTGCTTGAATATTTCCTTGTTTTTCTTCACCACTGCTATGCTCATGGTCACTGATTTGGTCTTTTTTCTCCATGCTGCCCTCTTTGGAATGCTCACTGTTTGGTGTTTGGTTGTCATCATCATTACTTGCTTGAGGGATGTCTTGTTTCTCATCATAAGTGTCTTTTTGAGGACTGTCATGACCCTCATCATCACTGTTTTTCCACTTTGTTTGTCATCTTGAGGACTGCTATGCTCATATCTGCCCCTGCTTTCTTCATGACTGTTGTGTTCTTTTCCTTCACTGTTTTGTCTCTCATCATCCTTATGCTCACTGCTGCGTTGGCTACCATCATGTTCCTCTTCATTACTGTTATGCTCACAATCTCTTTGTTCATCCCCACTATCATGTTTAGATTCTTCACTTTGTCCCTCATCATCACTAGTTTGCTTCTTGTCACTTTGCCCTTCTTCATCACTAGTTTGTTTATTCTCTTATTCACTTTCAATCAAGGGGGATTTTTGTCTTTTAGGAGTGGATTTACAAGAAGAAGGAGAAACATGATGAGTAGATGGTGAGGAAGGCGCATGAGATGAAGAGGTAATGGAAAAATCAGGATGGGAGATGAAAGAGTCCCAAGAAACTCCCTTTTTCTCAAGTTGATGGAGGATGATGGTCTTGATAAGGGAATGATGAAATAGACAAGCTAGTTGTTGAGATGAGGGCTTCTTTTGGATAGTAGAGGCCATCTTGTCAATTATTCTATAGAGGAAGAAAGGTAGGTTCAACAATTGAGTTCTTGTGAAATGCATAAGAAGCCTGATGTGATAGGCATAAATTCGGGAAAACCTCCCTTCACATGTAAAATACTTCATGATGACTCTCATGAGAGGGGCATAGCTGGTCAACAAGTGGGAAAAAGGGAAAATATCTTGGCAAGCATCCTGATGGTCTGGTTTTAGAAACGGTTTGTAGTGATTCAGATCCAGGTATGTTTGTTTCAACCACTTTTCTCCTATATAGGGGATCTTAGTATCTTTGGAGATAGCCCTAGGAGAGAGTTTGAAATACAGACCTGCTAGATGGACATGCTTTCCTCGCAGACTTAAAGAAAATAAATGTGTTAAAGGAAGGTTAATTTTTACTTCTTGGACCTTTTGGAAAAATTCTAAGCATCCTAATTCATGAAAATTGAAGAGTATTGAAAGAGATTCATTCACTTCCTGAGTTGTAATAGGCTCATACCTATTGTGATAGCCACTCCTGTTGTCCTTCTTTGGAGGCATTTTTGCTTCTGATACCTTTCACTGACTTACAAAGACAAAATGTTCAAATGATCATTGAAATAGGTCCTCAATCAAAACACCTTCTCCTCCTTGCAAGATTGAGATTGTCCTTAGTTGGCAAACAAGTTTTTGATAAGTGAAAGAAAACTCCCTTCTTATGAACTGTGTTGTGAGAAAAATGATTTTAATAAAATATATTGGAGGTTTATGAAGACAAGTTCCCTTTTGTTTTTGACACAAAAAACTCTTCCTTCCTATTCACTGTTTCTATCCTTTTCTATTCACAGTAAGAAAACCTCTTTTAAATATTGACAACAAATATTTATCCTTTAATCATTATCCTTTTGTAATCACTATTTTTAAGAGACTGAGCAAACCCCTTGTGAACTGATAACAAGCTATTTCACCCAATCATTATCTTCTTTTCTCTCAAAGTAAAGAATGCACTATTTGAAAAACACTGTGCTCTCCCTTTGAACAAACTTAAAACAACTAATCCTTCTTTGAAACTGCCAAAATGCCTTTGCTGCTTTATCAATGTTTCTTTAAAACAAAATGTAGTCTCCTTGTCACTAAGTGATAAGCCTTCAAAACAAACTCTGTCTCCCCTTTATAGATTGTATGATCTTCTATGTTCTTGAAAAACAAGTTTAATACTTTCACAAGGTATTAGTTTTGAAAACATTGGTTCTCTGTTTTATGTAGTACAAGCAATTGACCTGAAGTGATGGGTGTCTCTGTTAAAACTAAGCTCTGTTCCTTATCCAAAAAAAAGGGCCCTTTTGACACTGATAACAAAAAACCTTCCCCTTGAAGACTGTGTTTATCCTCTGCTTACTCACAGCAAGAAAACTCTCTCAAATTGACAACAAATCTCTCCTCCTTTAGCACTGCTTCTTTGACAGTTTTTTTTAAGAGACTTCCTTTAAAATTTGATATCAGACTTTCCCTTTAATAAAAAAAGAAAAGTAATTAGAGGCATAAATACCTTTCAAAATGTGTTCATCTATGTTTGGAGGATGAGTTTGTTGAGAAAAAATCGATCTTGGCACCTTGGAGAGCTTCTTGCAACATTGGCCCGGGTTGGAGACTGGCGTTCAGAGGTGGTTAATGGGTCGGGCGAGTCTGAATGAGCAAACGCGCCGCATTTGACCTATCGGGTCGGCCCTGGGCACCCGTTTAATGCCAGCACAGGCGTGCCGCACAAACGCACAGGTGCACCGGGCCCTTCACAATCTTCTTCGGTAGGCACCTATAGGTGCGCCGAGCAGTTCTATAGGCGCGTCGCGCATTCAAAAACAGTTGAAAATGCCTTCAAAAATGATTTTTTTCTCCATGACTTGGTTTTCCAAATGATGAATGATAGTTATGAAGTTTGATCGAGCTCCTTTATACTTGATAAGGGTTTGAAATTCCTTGTTTCCTCTTTGTTGATTTGAAAATGAAACCACCCCTTTGTTTTTCAAAACAAAATGACTTTGTTGCTCTGAAAAGATTATTAAGGGAAAAAAATGACCTATTTAATTTGTCACTCCTGAATACCTTATTTCATACAATCCCTTCGTGCTTTATAAAAAATTTTCATGTAATACATGCCTTCCTGATTATTATGTCACTTTGAAACCACAGACAAGAAACATGTGATTTTGTTTATGAAAGGGTTCTCTGTCTATACTTGAAGAAGGTTTTCTCCACAACTATGACCTTGTATACCATTTGAAAGAGGCTTATAAAACACTACCCTGCCATCTTAAAACCATTAAGTATCCCATTGTTTTATGAAGAGAAGAAAGTCCTGTATATCAGTTGTGTTTTTCTACAGTTTTTCAACAAGGGAGGTCATGACAAAAACCACTATTGCAGCCTTTCCAAACTAGAATGCAAATCATCTATTTTTGTGAAGGAGGCCACTGTTATTGTTAGGTACTTTGTATTAATAGTTTATCTTGACTGTTTTTAGACCTTCTATTTGTCCTGAAGAGAATCCCTACAACTTAATAATGTGCCCATTGTCTTTTAAATGAGCTAGAGAGAAACCTTTGGTGCTTTCTCTTTATTCATCACTTGGAGGGATTTAGCCTTGATAAATCATAATGAAACTGTGTAAAAAACAAGAATGCCTTTTTACATAAATCATCTAGGTGGACTCTCTCTTAATGTGAGTTTGCAGAAGTCAATTTAAACACGGCTTGATCCACCTCCTTGGCCATTCAGATGGGGCTGCTCTTAGTCAAAAATCCAGCCTTGGATTATACTTTGAAGGAGGCTTTTATAAACAGAAAAACAGAGGCATGTTAACACTATTATGCCAATCTCTTGCTTGTTATATGAAATAGGTCATTCAACCTATAAACTCTCATTTATCTCACCATTGTTTTTCAACTTGTCTTACTAACAGAAACTTTATCAAACACAACATTGAACCCTGCTATGCATCTTCTATTCATCCTTGGAGGAGGTGGCGCAAAAAAACTTCTAAAATCACCTAAAAACATGTTGGCCCTCTGATTTTTTATGAAGAAGGCCACAACAGTGTTTTCCTAACCCTCTGCTTTTTGAAGGAGGTTATTATCACTCTGTTTCTAACCCTCTACTCTTTGAAGGAGGTCATCTTTTAACACAGGATCTACATCTATTTCAAATCACTGTATCTGGCTCTATATGTTTGTTTGAAGAATGATAATAGGAAACAAAGTGGAATTTGAAATTAATTATTGAAAAAATCACTTGGAAATCATGTCCTCTTGCTTTATGAGGCTTTGTCTGAGATGCATATATCCTTTTGAAAAATATCACTGTGAACACAAAACCATAAGAAATGTGATTTGTACATGGATAATGTTTGCTGCTAGGTATTATTTAACTATCTTTTCCCTTGACTGTGTAGTCAGAGGTTTATTGAAATTGCCTTTGACTACTTTTCAAAACCTAGGTTCAAGGTAACATAAGAAGCAACTGTCTTCTTATGCCCTACATGATAATGACCTTTGGAAAGATTATGTAGCACTGCTGATTAGCATTACTCAGTCCTTGTTATTCATTTTGACTTGATGAGTGATCTATGTTCTTCAGGCAGCCTCTAGATTTATAACATGTACACTTGTTTCTCTTCACTTTACATCTCTCCACCTGCTCATTGATGGCAAACCTTTTCAACATGAGAGGCCTATTTGAACTTGTCCGTTTTGCTCTTATTTGAATACTGATCATCATTCAATTACACCCTTGCAAAGATGTAAAAACAGATGATTTGGAACCTTGGAGAACTCTTTTGGTGTTTCATGGAGATTTTGTCTTATCTAAGCATTTTTCTTCAGACAGTGAAAAACCTTCTCTTTTCCTTATTTGGATCTTTGTTGAACTTCTTCTGACATGAGACAAAGTGACCTTTTAGTGGTGTGCAACCTATGGATAGAAAAATTCTTGCTTTGCAGAAAAGGAACTAATTCATGGTTGAATGGTACTAGACAGAGGCTTTTTGGCCTAGGATATCTTAGCCAAGGAAAAACTCCCTAAACACCACTATCTAGCTTAGTGACAATTTTGACAGATTCTGAGTGTTTTCTTAGTCATGATCAGATTTTCCAATGACAAGATGACCAGGGGTAGAATTGCAGACACTTTGTCAACCTTTGGATAGTGAATGGCATGAGAAATAAGGGCAAATGAGAGAAAATAATTTACAGCTATGACAACTATAGATAGGGTTACTTTGCTGAAACCAGATAAGACTTGACAACTGGGGTTTTATCTCATCATAGGCTGACAGGAAGGGGTAGGAGGACAAAAATTGTTTTGGGGTGTTTTCTAGATGACAGATTTGACAGTTTTGACATAAGCTTCTAGAAAACTCAGCTAAGGAAAGTAGTCATCAATAACAGGTAAAAATACTGATGGCTAACAAGTTCAGACCTTGATCCCTGCAATATCTACCATGATCTTCGACAGTCTCCCCAATTGTATGAACTTCTACTGATTGGCCATATGCAGCTAGATAGTGGATCATCCAAACTTAGGTTCCCCCATTCGTTGCCAAGTTTGTTTAGGTAATACATTCACATCTAATCCTAGGTCCAAAATAACTTGATCCATCTCATAATCATCGATCTGTGTAGTCAACCGCATCTCCCTACCAGTGCGTTTCTTATATATGTATAGTTTGTGCACGTCCTTGATTTAGGGAGGTAGGATAGGTCATGCTGCACAGCTATCTGTTAATGCTTGAAGATTTTTCGTAGCCTTTGGGTTGCGCAACAGCTTCATACATGCCTATAAAAAGGTTTTGACCTCCTCATCTACCTTGAGGTTTCCCGGCGGCTGAGAAGTAGATGCCTCTGTCTCAACAAAGTCTTTGCGAGCTGCGACAAATGTTTATTTTTCTTTTTTTATATCCAAACCTTATTGCTTGATAACTGTGTGTCAGATCAGAGGTTCGGTCACAGACTTCTCCCCAACCCCCCCCGATGGCCATTCCAATGCGTGTTACGATATTCACGCTTGGATCTTTGTCTCATAGTTCAGCCTTAACCCTCTGCACATTCTACGTAGGTGTCGGCTGCTTCTCCTGCATCTTTGATATCAAGATTGGACAGTCTTCAATCGCATGGTCCAGCTGTCAGCAATACTAGAAGGACTACCTCGTATGCTTCGGACAGTCCCTGGCAAAGTTTCCTACTTCTCGAAAGTTATAACAAACTAGTTGTCGTTGTCCCCGACCTACTCTTCCACCTCTTCCACCTCCCTTGCCCCTGGCTGGGGAGCCACCTGTGCTTGAGAGGGATCTTGGTGAGGATGGATCCGATTGTATCCTATAGATATTCCCTCAATCGATCATCAAATCATACATCTGATAGTTCTCTTCATCGTGTCCTACTGACCTGCAGAACTTGCACCATTGCTGCTTTACTTCAGGGACATACACAAAAAGGAGGGGGCAGTGGTTTGTGTCATGCAGCCCCACAACACGAGAATCATCGCACCATAGCACCGGCCCACTTGATCTTGCAACTTCCCTAGGGCACAACGGGCTAGGTCCCCCAGCTTGAATATAGTTTGCCAACAGAGGGCATTTATCCTTGGTGTGACCATTCATCCTGCATCGTATGCACCATATTTCAAGGGCAGCCTCTGCTCCTCGCTCCTTTCACAGATCTTGGATCTCAATGTGCATCTCCTCCAGTTGCCCTTGGATTTGTTGGACGCCCAGATGGGTATCATCTCTGGGCACAGATTCTAACTTCATAGTGACCTCCAAGGCTTTTTCCTGTGATTCAAAAGTTTGGTGACCCATAGGTACACGCAGGTGAGGCAACAACATAGCAATGAACCATTCCGTGTGATGTATGTCATCATACTGAAATCCTCCTTCTCTGATCACCTTATTTAGTCACTGATCGGCCTCCCACACAGACTTAGAAGGCCCTTGCTTGAAATCCTTTAGATCAACCACTATTTGAGAGTAGGACTTAGGCTTCTTGAACTGTTGTTTTAAGGCGTTCTTAATCTCTTCAATGGTTGTGTTCCCATGTTGGCCGATGTATCCCATGTACCACTCCAAAGCTCTTCCTTCAAAGGTAAGGGACAACTGAGCCCTCTTCACCGCATCACTAGCTATGTTCTGTGCAGTACATACCGATCCTGCGACAAACCAGAACTGATCCATGTCTTCATCTCCCACACCCTTAAAGTTAGGAAACTTCATGTGCACATCCATGTCGTCTTCCAGTGGTGGCAGAGGTGTAGGTGAATTCTTACCCCTATGCTGGTTTGAAAGTGGTGTGGCTGGAGGACTCTAAGAAACTGCTTCTCTTACCAGACTATAGACAAATCTATCTCCTTCTTGAATGGTCTAATAGTATTTTCCACTTCGTGTCATACTACTGTCCAGATCAGAGGTCATTCATTCAGTGTGGCTACACATAATACTCTTTTCACACAGTAATATCTTAATCACCAATGGTAATGTCTTCAGAAACTTACCCTAGAAACCCTTGAAGAATCTTCGCTCTGCTTTAGAGTAGGAGACGAACTAATCGATGGCAAATCCTGTCACAAACCCTCCTAGCACACTGTCCACCCAGTGATCCACCGTGCGAGTGATGGTGTTATTAGTCTTCTCTAACCGTTGGATCAATTCTGGGGTCCACTGTGTGACCTGCTTGTCTTTCCAACACTTGTGAAATTCGACCAACCTTGCGAGCCACTCTTGGAGCTCGATCGAAATTGTTACAAAGAAGATCTCGTAGATCTTTGTGAAAATATACTTATTCTTCCACTCTTTGGTGGTCAACCTCTTATTGCAGTTTTCTTTTACTGCAAATTCCTAAACTTTCTGTTCAAACCATCCATCAATTTCTTTTGTTTCAGGTTTCCAATATGGCCTTGCCATTACCCGATCCCTCTCTCAAAATGCTCCCGGTCCCAGCAACAGAACCATTTGTTGGCTCAGGGGGTTCCTGACCCAGGTTCAGAGGTTAAGGTTTGCCAACAAACCCCTATACTACTGGCCCTTTCATTAGTGACCTACTTGCGCAAGCCAAAGTCTCACCCGAAGCAGTATGGGAGGGTGCTGGAACTAGGTTTCTGCACCCTGGGAGAGGGTAGGTAAGTCAAGCAGAGCCGCACTCACCCTTATAGTTACCAAAACTTATATCACAGAGCCCAGATCTACTGATATCCTTCGCATCCACGTGTGCAATACCAATTATAATCATAGTAACTAATAGATAATAGAATTATAGAACATTACCGCTATTATCATATAAAGTATAACAAAAAATATCCAGACCGCATCATAAACAAGTAACAAAAGTACTTTCGCAACTTAAATCAATAACATAGAAGCATACATACTCAATTAGATACCATTGATTCACATCAGAAATAATTCCAATAGATTTAGATATTCCAATAGCCTTCCGCATTCATTAATCCTTCAAATTTACTTACAATACCCAAAACCCAACCTGCGCACACAACAGCAGGGTTCGCACACAATAGGACAGAGGATATCCATGCACACAGCCAGTAGGATTCCTTACCCAACCAACCCTATATATCTAATAGTTCACACATCGCATCAATTCCAATTCATTCCTACCCATCGACTCAAAAAGGTTCAACTATTTATACTACTTTAGCCTATGCATCCAATGGTCCGCAAATCGTGGTTTGCGGACTCTTGGTCTACCTTTGACCCACTTACAATGAATTAGGGGCTTTGACCGACCCCAAAACCCCTGCATTAGACTAAATATAATAAAAAATATACAAAATGGACTAGATTCGTAGCTTTGTAGGATACCCTGCTCCAACATGGAGCATCTTTCCACATGACAGGAAAAAAAGAACTCTTTACTAGCTTGGAGGAGAAGGATCTTCATATGCACATCAAGATGGGTGATGACAGGAGGAATATTGCTATCAGGATTGGTACAGTTACTTTCCAGAGATAGTCAGGTAAAACTCTATTATTAGAATATGTCATGCATGTACAGGGCTTGAAAAATAATTTAGTTTCAGTTTCTATGTTGGAGGATCTTGGATATGAAGTGGTTTTGAGTGAAGGAAAGGCATTCCTTCGTCACAAAGCCACAACATAGGTAAAGAGGATTGAGGTTCGTGTGAATAACATCTACAAACTTGATGTAGACAGTTGCGCAACATTGAGCAGTAAAGCAGAGAAGGTGGTGAGCCGAGATACAGGTGAGTTATGGCACAGGATATTGGGCCATCTGCATCAGAGTGCTTTGAGGATCATGCAGCATATTTCTACAGGTCTTCCAAAGGGTACCCTTGCGTAGATAGACACATTCAAGGGATGTACCATGGGGAAGTATAATAAAGCCACTTTTCATGAGAAGGATAACTTAGCAATGGAAATCATTGAGAGAGTTCCCTCAGACGTGTGTGTACCATTCTCTACGCCTTCCATAGAAAAGCACATGTATTATGTGATTTTTGTTGATGATTTTTCTAGAAAGTGTTGGATCTTATTTTTGCAGAAGAAAGATAAGGTGTTCTCCAAGTTTTTTGTGTTAAAAGCACTGGTAGAGAAATATACAGGGAAGAAGGTGAAGTCTCTAAGAAGCGAAAATGGTGGTGAGTATATCTCTAATGAATTCAAGAACTTTTGTGCCAAAGAAGGAATTCAGAGAGAATTGATTGCACCTCATAACCCACAACAAAACGGGGTTACAGAAAGAAATGACAGATAAAATATGGTAGCAACACGAGCTATGTTACATGATCAGGGCCTACCATTGCATCTACGGGCAGAGGCATGCAACACTGCGGTATTTGTGCAGAACTGAAGTCCTCATCAGATACTTGGCATGAGTACACCAGAGGAGGTTGTTTCAGGTAAGAAAAATAATGTTTCATATTTTAAAATTTTTGGCTCATCTGTCTATTTCCATGTGATGAAAGATGCCAAGAAGAAGCTAGAACCAACATCAGAGGTTGGGATATTTGTGGGGTACATTGATACTCCCCACAACTATCGGGCGTATTTTCCAGCTAACAGGAGAGATGCTAGATTTGATGAGGAGAAAGCCATGTGATTGTCCCTTGAGAGGGAGCTTGACTTACATGTAGATGAGGAAATATTAGTTCCAAAGGATGAACCTCAGGATGTGGAGCAGCCACAAGGTGAGGATCATGGAGTGGAAGAAACCACTCATGTAGCGCCATCCACCATAAATGGTAGGAAGTGCACCAGAGAGGCTGACATATTGATGCTAGATGTGATAGAGAATGTAGGAGCACCTACATCATAGCGTAGGTAGAGAATGTCCCTAGATAGGTACACTAGATACATGGCTCTTATGAGTGAATGTATTGTGATAGAACCATCCTCTTTTTAGGAAGTTGTTCAGCAACCAACATGGGTTGATTCCATGGTTGAGGAGTATGACTCCATTATCAGACACAGTGCATGGGAAGTGGTCCCAAGACCAGTGGGGAAGTCAGTGGTTGGATCTAGGTGGATATACATGGTGAAGCAGGCAGCAGATGGGAGTGTTGAGAAATACAAGGCTAGATTTGTGGCATGAGGATTATCACAGGTAGAGGGGATTGACGATGAGGATACTTTTTCCCCGGTTGCAAGGTACTCATCAATTATATCTATCCTTGCACTCTCAGCACAGATGGGATGGCAGATACATCATATGGATGTAAAGATAGCCTTTCTCAATGGATTTATTGAGGAATAAGTGTACATTGAGCAACCAGAATATTTTGATACCCTTGACAGGGATTCGCATGTGTGCGGACTCAAGAGACAACTGTATGGGTTGAAGCAAGCATCTCGTGCTTGATACACCAGGATCGAAAGCTATTTCACTGAGTTGGGCTTCACAAAAAGTGAAGAAGATGCGAACCTATATCATATTTTGTTTGATTGTAAGATTTTTATTATTGTACTTTATGTAGATGATATTATACTAACAAGTGATGAAAAACTCATAAATTATTGTAGAGAGGATCTTGCAAGAGAGTTTGAGATGAAGGTCATGGGGCTCTTCCATTATTTCCTAGGCTTGGAAATATGGCAAAGAGATGGGGAGGTATTTGTATCTTAGGGCATGTATGCCAAGAAGATTATGAGGAAGTTCTACATGGAGGGAAGCAAACCCATGGATACTCCTCTTGCAAGTAACTGGAGGAAGGAGGATGCTACTTCAGGTGAGGTAGTGGATGCTATTGTTTATAGGCAGCTTGTGGGTTCACTTATGTATTTTTTGAACACACGACTAGACATATGCTATGCAGTTAACCAGCTTAGTCAAGCTATGGTTAAGCCTACCAAGCGCTTTTGGAAGGTGGGGAAGCATGTGTTGAGATATCTCGGGGAAATACAGAGTATGGATTATGGTACATACAAATAGAGGGAGTGAAGCTTCAAGGCTTCACCGACGCATATTGGGTAGGTATTCCATCAGACAGGAAGAGCACATCAGGGGGCATATTCAACATAGGATCAGTAGTAGTTTCTTGGTACAGTAGGAAGGAGATATCAGTTGCACTCAGTTTAGACGAGGAAAAGTACATGGAAGCTATTCAGGCTGCATGTGATGCCATATGTATGAGGAAGATCCTTGTTGGTTTGTTTGGTCATCAGATGGATCCAACGGTGATACATTGTGATAACCAAAGTTGCATAAAACTCTCGGTTAATCTAGTATTCCATGACAGGTCCAAGCATATTTACATCTAGTACCACCATCTCAAATACTGTGTTCAGAGGTTCATTATGTTGTTGCAGTACATTCCCACAGAGGATCAAGATGCAGATATCTTGACGAAGGCGCTTGTGAAGAGAAAATTCGAATACCAAAGAGGCAGGACCGGGGTAGCAGATAATCCCTTTCTTTTTGACAGGGAGTGTTGAAATTCAACAAGAAAATGCAACACACACACACTAGTGTGGGATCACAGGTCACACAGTGATCGGTCCTAGCAATACATTAGTGTGCAACCAATTTATTAAATAAATTGGAAAATAAATTGTAATCTTATCTCATAAAAACTTATAATAGTTAACTAAGTGTGATAGACTTAGTTATTTCAAGAATTTCGAGTTGAGGGTCTAAGGATAGGCATGTAGAGTGATTCTATTATTAACAGGGTCCAGTTGCAGTTGTAGCACTAGTGTAGTGTGGGTGGGATCAATTAACTCACAATAATTGAGTTAAAATCAATTTAACTAGTTCTAATTGTTTTATGAGCTAGTGGAAGATCAAGTGAATTAAAATAGATTTAATTCACCGGTAGTGATCTACCAAGTAAATGATTATTCACTATTTATAGCTACATGCATGCTAATTCTGGTGGATACCTATTTGAAACAAAGGTTCAAGGCTAGTAAACTATCAGTTGTATTTTAGGCAAACCACCCATGTGAAGTTATAAAACCATGGGAATCCCATGATCGATTGCGCAATCAAGGAAGGTTGAATTTAATATCTAATAGGGGTTTAATTCTCTAGGGATTGCGTAAGAAGGGTAGGCTGATAATTGGCTATGTGTTTGTCCAATTTTACCTATATCAATGTGAAGCAATTGGTAAAGTGTATGAGGTTGTGATGATCAAAAATACATTGTATTGTTTCATGATTCCTTGGTTGATTATACAATAAATATGGAGGGGTTTTGAGTATTTTCTTTCCCTAGGAATATCTGGTGTTGTGTATTAATTTAATACTTTCTCTTACTTTCATGTGATTGAGCGATCATGATTTATATTTCGCAAGTATTGTAGTAGGATTCAGTAACTTGTTTTAGTACATTACATGATCGGATTGACTAGTCCATTGATATAATTTCTACATGGTATTATAGTTGTATTAGAGATTTTCTACAATCACAATGTTTGGTGTTGAAATGTGGGGAAGCACGATAAATAAAGGCTAGAAATGAATACCCACAGAAAAAATTAAGGAGGGATGCTAAAGAAAAAGTGAAATGATCAACCAGAAATGGAGAATGCAGCTATAGTAAGGCACAAGTACCTTTTCATGTAGAAGCCAAGGTGGATATCAAACCTTATGTTGGGGAAGTTGATTCCATCGAACTAAATCATTGGCTACAACAATTAGATGTATACTTCTATATGTATGAAGTAGTTGGTAAACAAAAGATTGCATTTTATCGATTGAATCTTGAAATCCATGCTTTGGAATGGTGGGAGAGTGATGAAATTATAAAGGTACTAGAAAATGAGCCACTGGTGACTAATTGGGAGGTGTTAAAGGATATGATCAAAGTTCAATTTTACCCAATTGAATGTGACAAACACCAATAGATAGTATGGTATTACATCACGCATAGAAATGATCTTTCTTGTTATTATTTCTTTGTGGAAATATTCTTAATCAACAAGTTTGGAATTGACTAATCTATTTTGTAGATTTTATTCTCCTATTTCTCCATTCACCCAATTTAATAAAGCACAAGTGAATTTTTTACTGAAAACCATAAAAATATTAGTTATGATTTTTAGCATGCACTAGCCCAAAGTGATAGAAAGCTAGATGAGGTGAAAGTTGGATAGTTTATTACTGTTGCACCGAAGATATCCTTGGTGTTTCTGTGCTATATTACTGATGACCTATTATCCACTATTTTGCATAAGGATAGCTTGTGATTTTTCATCATTCAACTAGGTAGCATAGTAATTCTAGATTTCCAATGGTTGGCAATACGAAAAGGTCTATTGGGAAAGACAATTTGTGCACAAGTTTCGAGGCATCATCCCAAAGTCAATTATGATATACTCAAATAAAAATTGAATATTATAAACCCATAGGAAACCCATCATCTATGGCATCTATGGCACCAAATAAAGTTACAGGAGGAAAAATTTAAATACAAATCTGCTTGATATATAAATTGTGATCAGTGCAGGAATGAAGTGGGCATCAGTATGAAGGTTAGTTTCAGAAGTTGAACAACATATTGGAAAATGGTTTTCCTCAATTCCATTCCCATCAATATGACACCAATTAGACACTTGAAAATGCAAAGGAAAAAATTAGCAAAATGTTGGAGGAATATGAGACAGGGATATATATTAGAGAAGCATGCCAATGTATATGGGGCCTTAATATGTCATTCCTCCACCACGACACTGTGAAAAACACTTTGGTTATGGCAGTGAATAAAAAAATGATAAGTTGTTGAATTTTATGTAGGAATGTTCAAGTGAAGGTTTTATGGCGATAAATCAGTTGATGAAAGGTTTCACAAGGTTACCTTGATGACTTGGTCTTGGATATTCCCAAAGCTAGGAAATTTTTTTCAAGTTATGTTGAACAGGAAAAGTGAATGGTTGTCTTGTGCCATATTTCACCTACGGCACAAAATATCATCCCACAGAGTCAAATAGGGACATGTCTTCATGAGCTCAGAGATATTTCTAAGCCTCTCTCCATATGGCTAGCAAAAATAGTGTAAGTGAATGACCATTTTTAAACATTCATTACAATAGCAGTGAGGAGAAGAACACACCAATGGGAGTTTCCTTAACAACAAATATGATGCATCACTCAGCTACAGGGGGGGAAATGATGTAGTGGCAGTTACCAGTTGTGTACTCTCTCCTTTAAAGCATATTTATGACATGTTACTAGTGTTCATTCCCAGAAAATGAGGGCACTCCAATTGAGTGAGACACTTACATATTCATGGCAACATGACGAGTTACAAATTAACACTTTTTGGAATGTGAAGGGAATAGATTTTGTTTTTGGCCACTTGCATGGAGGGAACATTAATGAAGGATTTATGCCACATTATCTCCTTATTCCTAGCATGAAAGAGGGTACATCATTTGGAGATTTACGTTTTTTTTCTAAGATTGAAGAAGTTCACCCTAGTATAAAATATGCCTTTGGAGTCATACTTGTTACTCCTATCTTCATTATAATTATGTGACTAGTATTTGATATTCATTCAAGACCTTCACAAGATGTAATAATATTACCTAGGATAAAATCTCTCTTAATAAACTCCAGTTGATGAAGAATAATGGTTCAGGCTATCATATTCTTGATTATAAGACACATTAAAAAGTGTGATAAGCCGAAAATTGCTCACAATTTTTATCTTGTTATCTATCTTGAAACTTGTGTAGTTTATCTTGTTGTTGAAGTGAGACACCTTGTATGTGTCTCAAACAATTGATTTCTCTACAATATACTCAAAATTATCCCACATTCCCTTCAATAGATATGTGAATATTCAATGGGGAATTTTTTCTCCAATTATCATTATGGCATAATCATATAGGAACAAACAGTGATATGATGTAAATGCAGAGACAATCCCAAACCTTCCTATCAAAGAAGAAGCACAGTTTTGTGGAGGATACAAGGTAGATGATATTGGAAAGCATCCAATATTTTGAAATCCATGCTTTTATGAAAATAATTTGATGACCAAGAAGCCACAAAAATAATGTTGATGTTAGTTGCTCCCTAATAGCTTGGAATAGAGTTGTAACATCCAGAGATGAGTCATAAACACATTTAACAAACTCAGGCATATCTCAAGATAGTGTAAGACTATACGGATCTTTGTTGTTATAGACAACACTCATGTATCTCATCTAGACATTTTGAAGTGGATTGATAAACAACGTGTAACAAATATGGATCTAATGTTTCAATTGTTTTAGCCATGACCTTAAAGCTTGTTAGCATATGACAGGGAAGATCTATCTAAATTGTCAAGAATATTCTCATTTTCTAACTGCTCTTCTTCCACTAACTTTATCTCCAACATCGTTGCACAAGAAATTAATTTCCAATGTGCTAGCAGTTTCTATTATTACAAAGATGAATGGTCATTGTGGAACTATTTCTGATTTGAATCAAATTAAAACATAAGCATAAGATAATATAATAATTATATATCATTTTGAGAATTTAACTTGTCATAAGTAAAATTTTCTTCCAAGGTCTCATGAGTATGCTAAATATATCTCAATCATTTCCAACTTCTTTGCAAATCCCATATTGGCCAAAATGTTCGATGTGACTAAGGATAGGTATAACTTACAATTCATGGTTCTATTCTAGTGTTAAATGTGATTATTAGATGAGGAAACTTATTCTAGTAGATACAGGGACTTTGGGCCTATCATATAACTTCAAATGGAGTTATGATTATAACACAAGACTTGATATAGATCACTAAACACTATCCATATTGATATAGTCTTTAAGCCTCCTAAAAAAATGTAGTAAGGTTGAAATAGAGACTCACACATATTCTTTTGACTATGGACATATTTTTGAAAGATTTGGTTGGACTGTACTAAGTTTGAAATGTTTTTGTTCGTAGTGGAAATCAACACCTATAGACATAGTAAATGGAACTTGAACCAATTAGAGAATGACCTCTATTAGATGAAAAGAAATCCTCAGCAAGATCTCTTGAAAAAAGTAGTTCTTTAACATTATTGTTATGTTATTAACTCCAATATTGCATAGTTCTTTATATTATAGTTGAGCTCCAAACAACCTTTATGCTTCTTTTACCTGCATATTATTGACTCATTTCTGCAACCATTGGAAATGTATCCAATTGGAGAGGGGAAACATCACTATTGATGTCAAAGATAGAAAAATTAAAATGAAATACAAAGAAAGGAATATTGATCAACCTTATTATAGATTAATGGCAGAAGAAATAGCTAAATAAATTACATAAATGAATGAGTTAAAAGGTGCAAGATGTCTTTGATGATTTTATGAACGTATGGGGTATTTTGGTTTGGGATCTATGCTTTTATTACAATATTTTATCTCCTAATTATGATTTTGTATAGCTATGAAAGTGAAAGTTATAATATTGGAAATTAATTTTTGATGGAATTACTCACGAAGTTTTTTAGTGCATTACGACATGTTGTGACTCTGGGCTTTCTAAAAATTTGGATAAATGATTGAAACTTCATGCATTAATTTCATCTGAGACACTCTGATAAATTCTAGGTTCCTAATGATATTCTAAAATAGAAATAGGAAAGTTGATTGCCTGATAATCTTGAATTCATAGAAACTTGAAATTAACATTTTAATCATTACCATTAGGGGATTTCCTATATATTTCTTTTGATTTTGAGCTATGATAACCTACATTCTCACCAGGGTTTGGGAGTTCCATACTGGATGTGACTGAGGTCTAACATATGTTGTTGTTTGAATCATAAAAAAATAGAGTCTATCAAGTATAAATTTTTCGATATTTGGAGTCACGTGTACATAATAGTTACCGTTGAATTTGAAGTTCTCTTTGTGTGCAGTTTCAATTGAATAGGGGACACTTATTGGGACGAATAACTGATTAAATAGTGTGGTGGACAATATGGAACTCTATAATATTGACAGGTATCTCATTTATATGGAAATTTCATGCAAAATTCAATGTGGATGCTCTTCATTCATGTGACTGGGATAAGAAAAATTACAACAAAGTTGGAAGCCCATATTTCATGCAGAGTTAGCCGTTTTCCACAAGGATTTAGAATCTCTTGAGATCAGGGCCAAGGCATATACACTAGAACTATTATTAAATGTAGGGAGGACATGTTTGGAAACATAGGCTTTTGAAATCATGCTTCTCTCATAAGAATTTTCATCTCCATTTAAAAAACTATAACCTTGCATTTTAGCTCTCCTTTGTTTGAATCTTCGTTACTGTACATTTCATGATTTTATTGCTTGAAATTTCTGCCAGCTCTTCTACATCCTTCTAAATTCAGTATATTTGAAACTTCATATCATGGAAATGGTAATTTTTTCCATTTTCCGTTGTCATGTTTTCTCTTAAATACGTAGCTTAAGGATCCGCATTATCCAAGAGTACATAACTCAAAAGGCCTAGATCACATTACAAAGGAGTAGTAGATATTTGTAATATTTTTCCACAAGATTTTTGAGGTTAAGTTTATTTTGTAAGAAATTATGGAAATCCCCATTTGTCTCTGAATTGCTAGAATGAGAATGTTGTTTTTTGTTGCGGGGATTAGTTTTTAGATGTCCATCTATTTTTTGTCTTCAAAAAAGTGTTGAAACAACCTCTAGGAATATTCAAGACTCCATAGTGCAACCATCCAATACCTTGGACTGATAGTTACAAGATGGTGAGTAGCATCAATTTTTAAGACTCTTTCATCCTCTTGCAAGAAAATTGATCTCTGATTGAAATATTTTCTATTCCTAATTGTCTCATTTGTTATCTTCAGAATTTCATCACTTTTATCATGATTTACATTTTCATAAGACTTTATTTTCTCCAACATGATTTTTAGTTTGTCCTCTGGATATAATCTCACCATATCTGGTTGTTTTTTTAGGATGTGCAAAAAGGGCAATAACGGCAGAAAGGACAAGAATTTAGATATTATTTTCAATATATGTTGAATTATCCATCTTCATGCCAGTGTTTCTTCCTTCTCTATTGTTAGATGGACTATGACAACACTACTTGTTAGTGCTAGCTCTTCTGGGTGTTGTTAGTGTCAGTATTTGCATCCTTCCACTAGTGATCAAATTAACTCTTTCATGTCATGTTAAGTGTCCCATTCTAAAATTTGTGTCATTCCATTAGGTCATGCAAAAATTTGGTCACTTGGTGCAGATTTAGATCAAGTTTAACTCTTTTAAAAAAAATCATTACTTGCTGGCTCATTTTATCACTATGCTGAGTTTCCATCATTCATGAGTTTTTATCACCTTTTCATTAATTTCACCATGAAGTTCATTTAGTTAGGGTTTCCATTAGGTCTTAGGGTTTTGAAGGTCCATTAAACTACCATCTGCATAAATAAAAGACTAGCAAGTAAGAGAGTGACAATAAACACATTATTATTATGTAAATCTTAATTTGTAAATTTTATTTCAATTTAAATATGTAATTTAATGTTTTATATATGTAATAAGTACTCATGGTTTCAAGATAGTAGAAAACTAAAGGTTCCAATTGCCAATAAATTCAAAGTTCCAAAAGTCACAGTGTTCAAAAAATCCACCAACTGATCAAATTCAAAAGATCAAATGAAAGGTAAAAATTGCAATGTTTAAGTTGAAATGTGAAAAATGAAAGTGGGTCCCAAGACCAAATTCGAAAATTTCATCAAGGTATAAAGGCCATAAAAGAACAAGGAGAAGCTCATTTGCAATCTCATCTATCAAGCTCTCACTTCCCCCAGCCAAAAAAATGAATTTTTAGCAAAGAAAGCAAATTTTTTGCAGGCATTGCACTCGTGGAATTTTGGCATTGTGCTCTTGTGAAGAGTGTTGCGCTCCTATGTTCAGCGTTATGCTTCTTTAAAATTTTTCCTACAAGCTATGAGAACCTATCAAAACTTCTTACAATTAGTCAAATCATCAATTAAGGTTATCTACAGCTCCTAGCAAGTAAGTTACAACATTCATGCCTTGCTATCATTGCATGATAATCAATTGGTGATGATAACCCTCCTCATGCATAATTTCATGTTTTAAAGCTAAGAAACCCTAATTTTACTCCCATATGCTAAATTTTTTTCCCTAGACACAATTTATCCTTCCCACATCTCAGTAAGCACTTTCCCTATCCCTACATGACTTTATCCCTCATTCCCAAACCCCATTTCCAAAAACCCTAACCCTAGGTTGCAAATTTCCTAGGCAGCCTCATTATTCCTGTAATAAATTTCCCTACCCTATTTCCCTAAGTTTTTCTACCCCTACCATTTCCCTAAGCTCCCTAACTCCCTTCCCTACTTCCATAATTTTTCCTACACTCATTCCCACTCCCTAAACCTACTTCCTACCCCCTTCTCCTTCCCCTTCCCTAAGGTTTCCAAAACAAAACAAACACATGGAGGGGGAAAGATATTTTATAGAGGAGGACAGAGAGGAAAGAAGACCACACAAGGGAGGGAGAATTTTGAGGCTTGATCCATCTGACACCAGAGATTTAATGGCTTCACCCATGATAGTCACTTCTTAAAACATGTGGGTTGCTTTGATTTCTATGAGCTAGTCCAGAGAGTTCAACATCACCTTGATTTGACTAGAGTTTTCATCTCCAACCTTGAGTAAGAGAACAAGTAGCTGAGTGACAAACAATTTCTCTTTGAATTGGAGTTGTTGAAGGTTAAGAGGCAAAACACCAATGATTCTGATCAAGCCACTAGGAAAATACCAAGCACAAGAGGTCTTACAAAAGTATTGGAGAAGGAGAAAATTGAGGTAGAAAACCTAACTCTTGAGGAAAGAATTGCAAAGGAAATTGAGGATGATAGAGAATTTTATCTTGAAAAAGTAAACCTACACCTTTAGAAGCTCCTCCAGAAGGCCAAAAAGGACAAATACATTCTCATAAACATGGCCAATAGGTACAAGACAAGGAATCAGATCAGAAACATCAAAATCAAGCTGTTGACAGACAAATTAAAGGAAACCCTAGCCAATCAAAAGGACAAGGGAAAACTTGAAATTATTGATGATGCATCCCTAATTGCTTGAGTCACATAATCAAAACTCTATCCACTAGTTTTGAATGGTTTTGGGAAACTTTTTGTAATTTTCTTCATTTTGACAAATTTTCACTGAAATTCAGCACACCGAGCTTGTCAAAAGTGCAATGCCTAGGGCGTTGCGCTTTCTCTATGAGCCTCCAAATGAGAAACGGCCAACACCATTAGATTCATAAGGCCCTCTAAATTCAATTTTGACTATTTTCACTCAAACATTGGACAATATGGCAGGGAGAAATAGCCAAAAACACCTAAAAAATCACCTTTCTGCACCTATTTTCAGGCTGGCACTGTGCTTTGAAGAAATGTTGGAAAATTTCACTGTTGAGGCCTTAAATTAATCATTTTCAGAAACCAAGGGCAGTTATGGAAACTATATAGGAGAATATTTCCAATTAACTATCTTGAGCTCAATTTGGACTTCAGGAAGTCCCTCAAATTGAGCCTTGAAGTTGGAGCTACGCTTCTACCCAAGGTGTTGCACTTCTGCCAGTTTGCTGATTTTTTTTATTTTTTATTTTTTTAATGAATTTACTGATGTAATTTGATGATGTAAATGTAATTAAGTTACTTTTAGTTACTAGAGGGTAAATACATTGGGTAAAAGTGGATTTTTGGCTAAGATAAATCAGTTTCACCAAAGTTAGGGATGAGTGCGTTGACCTCCATAATCTTTAGGTTTTCAGTTAAGTATTTTGGGGATTAGCTCCTCAAGTCAGGGATTCGACCCTTGAGCTAGGGAGAATAAGGTTTTTCCTATATCTTCCACCTCCTTTCTCATTGCAAGGGTTGGATGTTGTTGTATTGATCAGAGAACACTATTGTATCAAACTTTTGGCGGGAATTTATTGACAGAGTTGTAGCTATTTTGGTAGGATTCTTGTGGTATTGCATTTTGACATAGTTTCTTCTTTTGTTTACATACGTGTGAATTTTTTGTAGTTTTCATGAACATGTCATTTATATAATATGGTTGATTTTTAAGTGAGATAAGAAGAATTCATTTTTAATGCTCTGTTTTGGGAGAATCATCATACTTGTGTTTCATTTCTTCAATTTAAAAAGAATTCATGTATGCCATGCTCTTTTTAGCACCTCAGAAGTCTAATCCATTCCATCAAAGCTCCTTACAGTGTTAAAATACCTATCTACCTTGCCCCATCATATGTCTACAATTGCTGGTCCTTTTGCCTTGACCTAATTTCTTCTTTGACTTAATTCACTCATCCAGCACCCAAATCAACAAATCAAAATCGTTGTGCTACTATACCTAGCCTAAAACCTAATTAATCCAACCCTCTTGGTTGTGATACCTTGGAGAGAGCCCTCTCCTACCTAGTATGGCTAGCTACTTGGCAAGAGCTTGGTCTGTGGTTACCTTTTCTATTCTCTTCTCAACCTCAGAGATCCAGTGGAGTGTTAACAGGTGCTATGCCAAAAATTATTAAAATTTTTTGTGATGCTTCATATTTTGGACATACCAATGGACATAATTTCAAGATCTGATATGATCTGTGCAATAGGTTCACACATATTTCATAGAAAGAATCAATGTTTTTTCTTTCCCCAGGTTTCCCATTCACTCATTGAATGGGTTTTGGTTTCCCCTAGGTGGCCACTCTATTTTCTCCAACGCGATTTGTTTCAAATTTTCAAAAAAATGATTTTAATCTTGTCTTAATCAAATAAAGTTGGTGCAGTTTAGACATGCAATAAATCAACACTTGACAAAAAAAGTAATTTCAGTCGCATTGTTCATATTGTAAAACGTCTTCAATGGGAATTTGTGTGTGTTCTAGGGTAACTTCATCCCCCTAAAGAAGCTTTGTGCTTATTTGGGGTTTGATTGATTGTGTTCTCTAAAGACTCTAGGGGTTTGTTTGATTACCAAAGGTCAGGTTTGGAAAATATGGTTTTGGTTGAAAGCCCTTAAATACTTCCCTAATCAACACCAGACAGAAAAATTTAGCACAAAAAAATAAGCTAGATGAGAAACATAAACCTCTAATCACCTGACTATAGTTTCTTTTTTGGAGTGTAGAAAGGAAGATAGGTATCGCCACTTCTATCGTGCAGTGAAAAACACTCATGTTGGTTGGGATAGGTGAGTAAAAAATGAATAGTTGAGTAAATGGATTAGAGCGAAAAACACCATTTTTGAAACTATGGGTAAACATTGAGATCAATGTTTGGTTATTGGCACCGCACTTATTGATAGAGATTATTTACTGCAATCTCACTCGCTCACCCATACGAGGATAATCATCTAGGAAGACCATATTACTCACGAGGCCAAAACATGAGGCATTTAAAACAAAGGTATTACCGAAGTTGCTATAGCAAAAAGGAATCAGAAGCTTTATTGTTAAAATCTAGAAAGATCATGTAAGAACGAAGGTTGTAGCAAAAAATGAAAGCAGGGATGGAAATAGTTTAAACCACCATAGATTGAGCAATAAAAATTCACTGAGAAAGGGGTCCCTTTTCCCACTCTACTCTACATTCATTAACAGTCGATCCCTTAGAAAAATAAAATAAAAATCTGTAGAAAAAACACCAAAAATTGTAGAATGAACGCATAAAATAACATGTAGTAACAATGCATGGATATAGAAAAATATAAACCTATAAATCCAGCTAACCTATGATTCCAACTCCAGACTTCAATTATGAATTTGTTGTTGCCTGCCTCTTCAAAAGCCTCTAAGTTCTCTCCAATGTTCTTTTATCCATGATAAAAGTTGTAATTATATAGAAAAATTCGCAAGCCCTAAAAATCTTTAACCACATCACCAATTTCTCTCGAAATATATGAAAACCATCCTTTTAACCACAGAAATTTGGTGCCAAAGAGCCAAAACATCTAGTTTTCATGGAAAATTTATAGCCAGGGTAAATCTTTTCATGGACGTCTTCATCAAAGAATAAATGGTTTTCATTTGGCGGGGTAAGAACAACACATTTTTGCGTGCGGTAAGGATCTTGGGTTGAATTTGGCGAATTAAGAACAAAAATTTTTCACGTGCGGTAAGAATCTTGGTTTTTGTTCTTGGGGCTTTTAGACCCAGTTTCGACTTTCATATAGTCGGTTTTCTCTTTCACAGATATTTTCAATTTTAATGAAATGGGCATTCAACTTAATCTATTGACTATTAAAAAATAATTAAAATATATAAACATTAATATTTACTACTTTAATTATTAACCAAATATTAAACCTATAAAACCAATAAAACCATAATATATTGTTTTATTTAAAGCTTAATTTCATATTATTATGTAAATATGCATTAACTGAAATAAATTTATTTATTGGATCCACTATAAAAAATTAATTAAAATATAAACATTAATATTTACTACTTTGAATCAAATATAAAACCAATAATATTGTTTTATTTAAAGCTTAATTTCACATAATCATTTAAATTATGTATTAAATGAAATAAATATATTCATTGGTACAATTCTCATAGAAATTGATAAAACTAAACACATTTATCAGTTATTACACAATAAACCATACTCAAATATTTTGAATTACATAATTATAATCATTAATAAAGGTTTATATATTATTTAAAAATTAAATAAAGTTCACACCTTAAAAATTAAGAAAAATTCATAATACCATTAAAAATTAACCAAGGTTCATCTCAAATAATTAATAAAAATTCACAAAACATTAAAAACTTAATTAAGTTTCAACTCTAAATTAAAAAACATTCATACACTCTCTGATGCGGGTGAGGTATGAGAAACATGTGGAAGGCGTCTCACATGAGTAAATATAAGTGGAGCGAGGGTGATGGAGGGTCCTCCCGATCCCTTCACCATAACGCATGTAGTGGGAGAGGTATGGCTTCACGTTGAAAATTCGTGTAAAAAATAACTGTGCGTTGGAGTTCAGGTGTGGTGAAAGGTTAAGGCGAGGGAAGATGAGGGAGCTTGAAATTCAACTCCTCACTCTAGTTTGGTGTTGGTCCTGGCGGTGGCCTTTGGGGAGGAAGCGTAAGCGTCGTACGAAGTTTACAGAGGGAGTCACTTGTGTGTGCTTGTCATGGGAATTTGTTGGTGCGGTGTGTTCAACCAGTCCCTGCTGCTCAGTTTCTTAGCCATTTTCTTCTCTTGGGTCGAGGATAGGAAGTCGAGGGGAAGTGAGCTCACCTGTTTCCATTTTTATTGGCTTACGGTGAGCTTGTTTTTTCATGCTAAGAGAGGAAGTTGGAATCTACAGTCTAGGAAACCTCAAGGGTGGTGGGAGAAAATGAGCTTCTTTTCCCAATTCCCTGCCCTTCAGTGTGGGTGCAATGGTGTTTTATGGATTGGTGTGTGGTATTTGTGCAGAGAATTTGGAGGCTGGTCACTTGCCTCGGGGAAGTTACACTCAGGTATCGACTACTTTGTCATCATTTGTTGTTCAATTGTCTGTATTGGTTTGGTGGGTGATGGTATTTGGTTTTCTTGGTGGTGGTGGTATTTATCTGGTAGTGGGAGGTGGCTTTGTCCTTCCGTGCAGTGGCATGCAGTGACCTTTGGGTCCTTTGCTAGTGTTGGTTGTTTTCTCAGGTGGGGGGTCAGGTCACTTGACTTTTCACACGGCGGGGCTCCTCAACCTTGGAGAATTATGAACCCCCGGTGCTATGTGGGCATTCTCCCTCCCATGCCATCCATGGCCCTGTGGGGGTGGGGGAATCAACAATAATTATGGAAACTCTATGTTGGGGTGGAAATACTGTGGGGCATAAACGACTCGTTAGTATGGGTGTACATGGGGGGCATGGAGGAAGTAAGTAGGGGGCTAGTGGGGGTGGGGGTTCGAGGGTTCAAAGGCAGAGTCTTCGAGGTGGAGGAGCCTCTGATGGAAAGGGGAATCATGGTTCTAATTGATCTGAGGTAAATGAGGGGCATGGTATCCAACATTGCTACTTGGAGAACTATCATGCACTTATCAACAACCTGATGGATAAAGTGGACATAACTGAGAGAGTTTGTCATGAGTGTCAAACCAGGAGGTAACTCCTCAAAACTGCAATGTTATATTAGCTGAAGAATGTACATGCTCTTATAGATGGGAGGTGAGGCTATTGGGATTCAGCTCCCAATGACTCTTGGCCTTCCTTATTTCCTAATATTAAATAAAATACAAAAATACAAATGCACACCCATCCATAGGATTAGGTGTCAACATTCCCGCCTTTAATCCGAAGGGATGTTGGTGAGTCCAAGCATCGATCTGAACTTTTCAAACTTCTCTCTTCCAAGTGCTTTGGTGAAGATGTCAGCAGTTTGCTCATTTGTGGAACAATGATGTAGATGGATGGTCTTGGCCTGAACATGATGTCGAATGAGATGGTACTTTGTATTGATGTGATTTGTTCGATCATGGAACTTTGGGTTCTTGGCCAACTTTATTGCAGAAGTGTTGTCGATCATGAGTGGAGTGGAATACATCTGTTTCATCTGCAAATCTTCCAGGATTTTCCGGAGCCACACAATTTCCTTTGTTGCTTCAGCTGCTGCCACATATTCTGCCTCGGTCGTGGAATCTGCTGGAACTGACTGTTTGCGTGATCTCCATGAGACAGCTCCCGATCCAAGACTCATGGTGTAACCTGTAGTAGACACCCCTGTTTCTTTGTCGCCGTCAAAGTCTGAATCAGAGTATCCGGTCAAGATGAAGTCGCCTACCTGTGTATATTTGAGTCCAAAGTCTTGAGTCCCCTTCAAGTACCTTAGTACTCTTTTTGCAGCAGACCAATGTCCTTCACAAGGTTTCTGCATGAACCTTGAGAGGATTCCAACATCAAATGAGATGTCAGGTCTGGTGGTGGTCAGATAGATAAGACTTCCTACAAGCTATCTATACTTAGTTGCATCCTCAAATTCCTTCCCTTCAACAGATGTGAGCTTCAAGTTTTGTTCCATTGGAGTGCCTAAGGGTTTACAATCATCCATGCCAAATTTGTTCAAGAGATCTCCAATGTACTTTTTCTGAGAAAGAAAGATGAATTTAGGATGTTGAATTACTTCAATACCCAAATAGTAATGAACGTGACCCAAATCAGTCATTTCAAAACCTTTCTTCAACTCTTTCTTCATGGATGCAATATAGCTCTCATTGTTTCCTGTTATCAAAAGATCATCTACATATACCACAAGATATACAACTGTTTTTCCAACTTTCTTAACAAACAAAGCTGCATCATCAAGATCAAAGTGTTTGAAATCAAGTTTCAGAAGATGCTCGGTCAACTTCTCATACCAGGCTCGTGGTGCTTGCTTGAGGCCATACAAGGATTTCACAAGTTTGCAAACTTTGTGTTCTTGACCCTTTATCACAAATCCTTCTGGCTGGGACATATAAACTTTCTCCTTTATATCTCCATTCAAGAAGGCTGTTTTTACATCCATCTGATGAACTTTCCATCCACTCTGAGCTGCTAAGGCAAAGAGAGTCCGGATGGTGGTCCATTTTGCTGTGGGAGCAAAAGTTTATTCATAATCGACTCCTTCTTTCTGTGCGAATCCTTTTGCCACAAGCCTGGCCTTGTGCTTGTCAAGTGAGTCGTCTGCTTTGTACTTGTTCTTGTAGACCCACTTACAACCAATTGGTTTCGTTCCCAAAGGCGGATCAACCAGCTTCCAAGTGCCATTCTTTATCAAGGCATCATACTCCTTCTGCATCGCTTCTTTCCATTCATCATGAGAAGCGGCTTCTTTAAAGGAAGTTGGTTCATGATCTGTAGACAAACTCATTTCACAGTTATAAGCAATATCCATATCAACAGGGGAATCATAATTATCTACATCACCTTCGATTTCTTGAGTGGAACTTCTTGTTCCTGTTTTTCCAACCTCATCAGGATGAACATCCTCCAGTGTCTTTGTCAGCCATTTGGGGGGACCTTTCTGAGATGGCCCTGGCCGGTCACTTGACTGAGTTGGGATTGATTCAAGATTCAATCTCCCAATTCTGTCAATCACATCATCCAATGTGTCATCCGTGGTGGTTTCTTCATGTGGGGGAGAGTGTGGTTCAGAAAATGATTCCACAGTTTGATTCAATATCGGAATCCCCCCTTCAAGGTGTGGAATCACATTATCAAATTCTTTGAAAGACTTTGCATGTGTGAATCTATCCAGGCGATCAAGTTGCCGCTCAACAACCTTGTCACTCTTGGATGATTCAAGAAATATGACATCTCTTGCTATCACAAACTTCTTATTCGCTTCATCATAGAGACGATATCCTTTGGAGGTATTGGAGTACCCCAAGAAGATACATTTTCTGCTTCTAGCACCAAGTTTGTTCCTTTGACCCTTGGGTATCAAGGCATAACAGGTGGACCCAAAGACCCCGAAATGCTTTACCGAAGGAATGTGGCCATGCCACATTTCAAAAGGAGTTTTGTTTCTAATTGAACTTGAAGGACACCTATTCTTTATGTAAACAGCACATAGAACCGCATCAGCCCAAAACATCAATTTTACATTCTTGAAAAATAACATGGAGCGGACCATATTTAAAATGGTTCTGTTCATTCTTTCAGCTACACCGTTCTGTTGTGGATTATATGGCATAGTTGTTTGATGTTTGATTCCATGTTGATGAAGATAATTTTCAAATTCGTTTGAAGTGTATTCTTTTCCATTATCAGTACGTAGAGAGCCAATATGTGTTTGTGCATCATTTTCAATCCATGCATGAAAAATCTTGAAAGTTTGAAAAGCATCAGACTTATTCTTCAGTAAGTAAATCCAACACATTCTGGTGTAGTCATCAATAAATGTCATCATGTATTTGTTTCCATTTGCAGAAGAAATAGGCATAGGGCCACATAAATCTGAAAGAACAAGTTCAAGTTTCCTATGTGCTCTTGAGTGTGAATCATGAAATGGCTGTTTGCTATGCTTTCCTAGAATACATGCATCACATTCCTTAGGTTTTCTTGGAATTGTAGGCAGTCCATCAACACCATTTTTCTTCAACAAACGAAGGCTGTCATAATTTAAGTGTCCAAATCTAGCATGCCATAAAAGACTTGATGGAAATGTACCTTCATCATGATATGAACTGAATGCAAAGTTCTGAGCATGAGCAGATGAACCTTTCAGCTTCAAGAGTCTCCCTTCTTCTATTCCCTCCATGAAAAGTGAGTGATCTGATGCTGATCTGACCTCTGCCTTGCCATCAAACAAGTGAACTGAGTGTCCTTGCTGCCGGATTTCGATCAGGGACAACAAGTTTCTCTTCAACTCCGGGAGGTATAGAACCTCATGTAGGATATGATCAGGAAGACCAGGCAGTTTAAGCCTGACTGTGCCAAGCCCCGATGGCTTGAGTTTGGATTTATCTGCGAAATATACTGCTCCATCAACTTTGTCAGTGAAATCTTCAAAAAAATCTTTTCTAAATGTCATGTGACATGTTGCTCCTGAATCTAGCAACTAATCATCTCTCCATGAAGTAAATGAAACATCAAAGAGGTTTTCAGTTACTCCATTGTTACAATGTGCTAGAACATAGTGAGCGGATTCAGGTGCTTTACCTTTGTCTTTGTCATTGGTTTTACCTTTGTCTTGATTTCTGTGCTGCTCAATTTTGTTCCATGGTGTTCCGCATTTGGGTGCATCATGTCCATCTCTATTGCAGCGTGTGCAATGAAGATGGGATTTGTCAGCTTGTCTGCCCCCCCTTTCTGTGAAGTTCCTTCTTCCTCTTCCTCTTCTGCCCCCTCTTCCTCTGAATGAATCTGGAGCATGATTCTTTTCTCTATGTGCCAAATATGCAGCCTCTTCGGAAGATGAAGGGACTGTCATCTTCCCAAAAGCTTTTTCTCTTTCTGCAAACTTCTGCTCAAGTTTATCAAAGGTGATTTGTTCAAGGTTTCCACTTGCTTGCAAAGACTCAAGATAATGTGAGTAAGTCGGATATAATGCCTTAACATATGCTATGAGAGGTATGTCCATTTTTACACCCGTGTTTTGAATGTCATGCATTATAGATCTTATTTCTGAAGCTAAAGCAAGGGGATCATCATTCTTCATTTCAAGACTGAACAGCTTAACCATCAATTGAACATTTTTTAATTCTGAGTGTGAGTCATAGAGTTATTTTAGTTTCTTCAAGGCTTCAAAGGCATTTGAGAATGATGAAATATGGCGACTCACCTCTTCACTCACTGAGGCTGCAATCAAGGCATAAGCCTTGCAATTCTTGTTTTCCCAAATGGCAAGCTCTTTGTCTGAAGTGGGCTTTTCTGGTGGATTTTCTGCTTGTCCTTCACAGATTCCTCTCCACAGCTCAGTAAAAATGAGTGTGTGTTTAATCTTCCACGACCATTCAAGATAGTTCTCTTTGCCAGAGAGAACTATCCCAACAATAGAGATGAGAGAATGCATTAGACTGCTGGAAAAATCTTCTGAAGAGGAAACAAATTCTGCTATAAAACTTCAAACTCTTGAAATATTTCAAATACAGGGGCAAAAACTCTTGCTGGAAAAAATTTTCTGAGTTTAAAAACTCTTCCTGGAAACTATATCTACTCAGAAAACTTTGCTGGAGACTGAGTTTTAAAAAACACTCTATGCTATAAACTGATTCTGCATAAAAAAAAATGTATTTTTTTTTGTTTTGGGAAAAAAATGTATATGGAATTATGAATGGGAAAGGGTGGAATGTGGTGGGAGGTCGATGTAATAGAGGGCGATGTATATATAAAAGTGATACCGCTATGTCATATGCTTTCATATAATGCTGGAGGGTGCATACCACATACAATATAAGTAAATATATGGCATTACCAACAACGGACTATAAATATACCAAGGACATAGCGTATATATATATGGAGGGCGCAATGGAAATATATAACAAATATGACAGCGTTATAATATATGAAAGCGTTATAATACCACAGCGTTAAAACATATGACATTGTTAAAACATATGACAGCGTTAAAACATGTCAATACCACCAGCGTTTCATATGACTGCGTTGGTAAAAAGAAGACCGCTTTATATACAATGAACACAACGCATTAATACAAGGAGCAATGTATATGAAAATGGAGCGCATACCATGACAATATGACACAGCGTTGTAATGTAATAACACAGTGGTATGGAAAAATTGCGTTTGATGTCGTTTGAGCAGTCAACGGAGGGGCGTGGTATTACAACGTACCAATGTAATGGAGGTCTTATAACAGCGTTCTATATCAAAAGACACATATAAAAACGTGTTATGCAAACGATGAATGGACACACGTATATGAATGCAGGGTTTAACGCAGGAGGGGCGGTGCAGACAGCGCTGGAGGCGTGTTATATCAAAGCCAACGCATTTAACATGTCAAACTCTGCGTTATTTGTCATATATAAACGTTGGGGCGTGACTGTGTTATATGGAATGCGTATGGGGAGCAGTGATACCAATGTTGAAGTATGTGCAGTGATATACAGCAAAGGAGGGAGCGATGTATGTATGACTGTAATGCAGTGGCTTGTGAGTAATAGAGAGCGCAGAGAGGTGAGGGCGCCGGGTATAGGGAGGTGAGGTGAGCGCAGGGTTTGAAAATGGGAGGTGAGGTGAGCGCAGGGATAAATGGAGAGGGAGGTGAGTGAATGGAGCGTAGGGATGAGTGAGGAGGCCCAAAAGGGCGTTACATAAAAAAAAATTGAACTTGAATCTGCAGAAGACAGTTGCAGGACTGCTGGACTGGCAGAGCCTGCAATTTGCAGATTGACAGAGCCTGCAAATGTCAGTGCTAAATAGGGAAAAAAAATGCAGAATAACAGTCTAGCACTTAGGAGCAGCAGAAAACAATTAATAAAATTGACTGAGCAAAGGGTAGGGAGTTACACCACAGGGCAGAAATGCCAAATGTGGGGCTGGCTTTGATACCATGTCAAACCAGGAGGTAACTCCTCAAATCTGCAATGTGTATTAGCTGAAGAATGTACATGCTCTTATAGATGGGAGGTGAGGCTATTGGGATTCAGCTCCCAATGACTCTTGGCCTTCCTTATTTCCTAATATTAAATAAAATACAAAAATACAAATGCACACCCATCCATAGGATTAGGTGTCAACAATGAGGAGCATGCAGAGGAGATGGAAACATTGGACCAAATGCACTATTTATTGTGCCAAGTCTGGGAGAGACTGGTAGTCATTTGGCGAGGCAAAAATTAACTCACTGATGAGAAAGTAGAAAAGTTGGAGACTTGGTTGGTGCACTTTGAAGGGCATGTTCAGTGCCACTTCCGTCCTCCACCGCCTCCAGGAACAACCCCAAACAACCCTGCATCCATCACGTCAGGATAATAGTATTCTATCTAGTGTTATTAATGTTTTATCTATGCTTTGGTACCATTGGCTCAACCGTTTATGGACAATGTCCCATCTAGTCTCTCTTTTGTATTTTTTTCATCTGGTGCAAATTTTGGTCAAAAAACCCGGCCAGGGTGAGACCACCTATTTTGTAATAGGCTATATGTAATCCTTTTTTCCTACATGAATAGAACATTGACTTACAAAAAAGAAAAGGTTCATACACCATTAAAAAATTAATTATGGTTCATACCTATTTACGAAATAGGTCTATAAATATATATTTTAGGTTTATCTATTTAGTATTTATCAGATATAAATACAACGATTTAATACTAGATTTAAATGAAATCACACTTTTAACATAAAAAATGTTATAATATTTATCTATTTATTAAATGTAAATATCAAGATTTAACCTTAGATTAAAACAACTCACACTTTTAACATAAATCAATGAAGTTTAAAAATTAAACTGATTTATGGCCAAAGATTAAATATGAATATAAATATTAATTTGACTATATATATATTACCTTTACTAAAATTATAATGAAGGAATTCTCGTAAAGTATAAGATAGATGATACATGCAATTATGTTAATTGTAGATGAATCCATCTGTAGTGTTAAACTTTAGAGACAAAAGGGTATTCAAAATTTTAACACTGTAAATCAGATACCCCTTTGTCTCTAAATTTTAACACTGTAGATGGATTCAGATACCCCTGTAGTGAAATGTAACACTTCGGTATCAAAATTGCAATTTTCCATTTATGGAGTGACACAATTAAAAATTAATTACATAAATGACTAATTCATATACTTGTTGTACTTTTTATTTTGTCATATTTTTATTCTTGGACTATAATTGTCATTTGTGTTACACAACATTTTGTCACCGTCCCTGCAATCCCTCGTCCCATACATTGGAGGACTTTTCCCGTGACCTGTGAACATTAAAATGTCGTGAAAACACCTTCATGGCATCCTCTTGCATAAGGAAAAACATTCTCCTGAAGAACATTTCCTCTGAAAAACCCTAAAAACAGATGTTTTAGCCTTGGCGCGACTAGCAAGTTCATCCCTCATGCCAATGGGGGAAATCCACACTAGAGGGTGCGCCAACTGGTGCATTGTCCCTATGTTTCACTCGCGCCAAGCTTATTAAGGGATGTTTTTTAAAAATAAATGGCGGAAGTTTGATTCTAACAAACTCCAGAATGAATCATCAAAAGGAGTTGAGTGTTTTGGCTCCAAATCTCGATGTATAGGAAGTGGTTTTCCACCTATCATGGAACCTTCCTAAGAGATAGGACCTATCCCATGATTATAGGGATCCCAGCTTCCTTTCTTCCATATATAAAAGCTTTCCCTCTCCATTAGCAAGCTAGCTGAACTTGTAGGAAGGAAACTATAGCTGGGAAACTATAGAGAGCTAAGCTGAAGAGAATCCTGTAAGAGAGAGAGCTTTGTCCAGATTCATGACAGGCTTTGTTGAGACACGCTCCACTGCAAGCCCCACCAAAGGAATATCATAGCATCAGAGCATTTGGTTGTAGCTCCATTTTTGTCATCATTAATATAAGCAACTCTGATTTTGGTTGCATTCATGTGTTTACTCTTTTATGAAATGCAATGAATTATATCCTCTCCGACTGATATATAGTTACATGCTTTAAGTATTACGTTGTACGTCATTGTTTCTCTGCATGTGTACAGATGTACAGACGTGACGAATGGAAGGATTGTGATCTGTCAGGTTAGAGACGAGGAGCAATGCTTCTTCATCGACAACAACAGCGTGGGATTCGAGGTAGGCCACTTATCACGATCTTTGTATTTCTCGTAACTAGGAACCAATGCCATTGCGTGATTTGATTGTTGCTAGACCCAATCTAGGGCTAGTGGGATCGCCTCTGTCCGCAGAGGGGATTTACCTCCTCAACAATTTTCACTAATAATTATTGATTTTTTTACTTATTATCTAGTCACATATTTTAATCCTAGACTAAATTATTCATTAAATTTAGTCGCTTTTAGTTTAGTCACTTATTATCTAGTCATATATTTTATTCCTAGATGAAATTATTCATTTAAGTTAGTTGCTTTTATTTTAGTCACTTATTATATAGTCGTATTTTCTATTCCTAGACTAAATTAGTCATTTTTAGTTCGATCACTTAAAATTGCTCAAATTTAGTAGTAATTCACTTGAAATAATTATGGTGACTAACGTTTTTAGTCACCTCATCATTAATTTCATTATTTTTTACTAGTTTATGAGGCATATTCATAGGTCCTACAGACAACAATGAATTTGAACATGAAGGTGTCAATATCCTCATAATTAAGTCCATTATAATGTGGAAGTGATGAGGGACTGATGTTCTTCATTCTAGTTTCCCTATTTGTTTCTCTAATGGGAAAGAGTCCTTGGGTCCTAGTCTTAGCCATGGCTTGAATTGGTGAAGCAGTTTCCTTAGGTGAAGCAAGTTCCTCTTCTTCTCCAATAGGTTCTTCAAAGTTTTCAAGTGGCTCACCTATGGTGTGCTCAACTTCACAGTCATCGAAGAAGAGTGAAGGGTGACTATGTGGGGATGTGGGAGTTTTTGGTAAAAAAATTCCTTAGTTATCCCTACTCCTACAAGGCATGAAAGTCAAAACTTTTTTATATTTTTCAATATTTTGGAAGTGAGTACAAAATAAAAGCAGAAAATAATGCTAAAATAGAATCAAAGCATCTACTTAGACACCTCAATGACAACGACACCAAAAAGTGGTGAGCCCTTGTATTGCACTGAGAGTGTTGCAACTCCCATAGGCTACTCTACTTTACTTTATTAACCTAGGGTTCGTACAAACTTGGAGGTGACAGTGTTATATTCACAACATATGCTTTATACTCATGCCATCCTCTCCTCCATTCTATGATGGGGTGCTACAACTAGGGTTACTTCAAGGATATGAAGTTTGTCACACTTCTCAATGAAAACTAAGACTAGAAATGACTCATTACCATTACTCTATCAATGAGACAAGAAACTATTCTACAACATAAAGACTCATTTATCTATTTGTAATAAGGAAATCCACACTTAAACTAATGCAAGAAATAAAGTTAAACTAAGTGGAATTCATGATTTAAATTGTTGACTTGAACTTGTAGAAAGGGAAACTAATCTAGGCACACATGCTGAAAAAAAGATTGATTAAAATCTGTTTATCTCATGCTTGACTGCTATGCTTAACAATGCATCTATCAATGACCTAACTATGCTTTTAAATAATTTGGTTTTGCAACAAAAGAAGGAGGCGCTAAGGTGACCTAATAGGGTCTTGGACTCATGGTTTCAGCGTTGAACGTGTCTTGGAGCTTATGTCAGGTCTAGATGAGGTGAAAGAGAGGTTTTCGGTTGAAGAAGTGACTCACTGGCACTGCTATAAGATCAACTACAATAGTTCTTGTAGTGCTACAAGATTTCCTAAAACACTACAGGAAATATACCGAGAGTAGTTTGAGGCCAGAAATGGTGAGGAAAGGGGTAGGAGAGGTGAAATGAGGGTGGAACTAGGTGGATGGAAGGTAGCCAACCCTTTTTCCAAGCTCATAAATTCTCTCAAATCCTGTCTTGCACCTCCAAGGTGGCTCTCAGTGTTGTGGTGGAGATGTCAAAAAACATGTTTGAAGGCGATTTGGTTGGAAGTTGGTTGATGAGGGGTGGAAACTGAAGCTAATGATGTTGGTGGAGTCCTCCTCTTCTGCTCTACTCAAAAATGCAAGAAAAATTCTTGCTCATGCAATTATCATTGAAAAATCAATTATGAAAATGGTGGAAAATATGATTTGAATTAAGAAAAAATACCTATGCACTTAAAATAAAAAACTAACTATGCATCTACAACATGTTAATGATAAACAAAGAAACCTATCTAAATTTTCCAATAAATCACAAACTAAAAGAAAATTTGGGTCTGTGGTGAAGATCCGCCCTCCTCAAACCCTAATGTAAGAGGTGAGAGAGGGAGGATTTAACACACACTTTTAGAGTTTTCTATTCTACTGCAAGATGAGAGGTAAAGAAAATAATGAAAGCAACCTGAAATGAAAGCAAACAAAATACAACAATACGAAATGTAAGCAAACTAACTACAACACATAAAATGGAAGAAAAATAAATAGAATGAGATGAAATGTAAGCAAACTAACTACAACAACATAAAATGTAAACAAGAAAACAAAAGAGATACTAAGGCCAATTGTTGGGACCTAACCCACAAGCTGAGCACCCTGAAAGTAACTCAGTGAAGAAGAAATTGAATATGCATTTTATTTCATAACCAGTTCTGCTACATAGCATATGAAAGTCGCAAATGTATATTACAAGATCTAAGAGTGCTCTAACTATCTCCAAATATCGAATGCTAATGAGCTCTTGCTCTACCCTATTTATCCTAAAGGGTAGCTACGAACAACTCCCTAAAAATTAGGTGATTTTTCTCCTTGGAATTCGAGAGAAGTGGAGCTTGGCTCCACTTGATCTTACACTTTCTTGGTTGCCTTTGATTTTGAGCTATTGGAGGAGAATCTCAAGGATCCCTTGGATGCCTTTAGGAGTTAAGGAGGTGGTAAAACCCCTACAATCATTCCTTGTTGTCTACTTGGAGCCTTGGTTGTGCAATCTTCAGCAAAAATGGCATATTCTCTTGATTATCCTACATTTAAACCACACTAGGCATTCAAAGTATGACATCCTTAATACACCATCTACAATAATAAACATATGACCATAATGCAATTAAATGTGAGAAAGAGAGACTAATAAGGCTAAAAAGGTGACAATTAACCCCTTAAAATGTACCTAATGATGGTGCTCATCAGCAAGTGCCATCTAAAGTAGGAAACCTAGGTACTCCTTCGATGATGAATTAAATTTTGCATCCAAAGTGTACTGTCGCTCGAAGTTTGAGTAAAATCTTTGGAAGATACTTTGAAAATACGAGTAGAAAAAGAAGTTTTGTTATTTTATTATTTTTTACTTTTTTACTCCAAAAATGGTGAATTATCCCCCATGGTTGACATCATCATCTTGAATCCTATTGGTTCTTATAAAGCTTATTTTTTTTCTACAATTTTCTTAGGAGGCCCATTTAAGACCTCAAAATTCCCCTAATGAATCATTAGAATAAATCCAATGAAAATATCTAAGAATAATTTGAGTGAAAGGAGTTAATATTTTTTGTCAAATGTGCATAGTGCACCATACTAAAGGGAGACAATGTGTTGCAATGTTACGCACAATTATATTTTTATTGGCCCAATGCGCTTTTCGACATTGCTAGAGTGCGTTGGAGCTAGGGCGCAAAATTAAAGCCTTAAGTCACTCAAAACTTGAAAAATTTTGCATGAAATGAAAAACCAAAACCGTGAAAAGAAAGAGAAAGGTAAGATCTCTTACTTGGAAGTGACAACACCAAAAATGATCCACCAAATTGGTTGTAATTAGCTATTGAATATCAAGAGAAAAATGCACTCATAACTCACACACCGAGAGGTAAAATGTGAAATGGTAAAAATGAAATTATTTTCCTTGTATTTATGGTAATTTTCAAGATTATTTTATTAGTATTTTATTATGTTGACCTAAATTTGACCTAATTTTACCATATATAAGATATTTTTAATCTTTTGGTGGTGTTCTGAGAAGGTTAAAAACCATTTGAAGGAAATAACATTTTTTTAAGTTGAATCAAATCATTTTGATGAAATAACATACTTTTATCACTTTTTAGGCTCTTTAAACTCACGAAACAGGAACCCCGTGGAGTCCTCTTTGCAGAAATTATTGTGTAGATTCGAAACTTCTCATGAAATTTTCTAAAACACAATATTCAAATCTACTCTATTTCTCCCTTGAAAGTAATTCACAATCGAGAACACATAACATCACACATGCGCAAAGATTTATGTAGGGGAAAGAAACTGCTCAAAACCCCTTCCTATATGTATTGCATTAATCAAATAATAGAGATGAAATACATATGTTTCTCAAGCTTGAGAACCTACTGAAAGTGTATATTCTATCCCTCTCCCTGACTGACTAACTTTTGCACCCACTTAGCCAATTTTCAAGGCCTCCGAGCTCCTATTTCCATGTGTTTTTCCTTGAGGAATTAGGCCCCTATTTTTTAGGAAATTCCCTGAATTGAATTGCGCAATTCCTTTAGGATCATATTTTGGCTGCATGCACCACCTATACACATCAGAATAGTCTACAAATGATAATACACTTCCTTGGAATTTCCATCTCAATTGGGTAACTCAAATTATTTGGATACATCAATTATTTTGGGTTGATTGATTAGTTGACTGGTTGATCATTGAGTGATTAAAGTCCCACTGCACAGCTTGACCCTGTTAGTGTCCTGTGATTTGGTAGATTGACAGACCAAATGATGGAGTAACATCAAATGAATATTTGGAGCCCTAGGACCTAGCCTTCCTGGACTCAGAGACGGCTCTCTCTAATGAAGTGAAGGATGTGAGCTTGTTCACTTAGTTTGTTTAGATTTTAGGCTAGTTGTTAAGTGTGTTTGTTTGTTTGTTTTTTAGTTTTTTGGGGAAAAATTGATCAAGTGGATCCAAATAGAACAAAAAAATGAGATCAAATGGGCTATGGAGTCAAAATCAAGCCAAGGATGTCAAGACAATGGATAGGGTGTACTGCAGGGCCGATTTAGTATAGCGAATGGATATTTCAGATGGTTTATGAAGTGAAATGAACATCAAGTTTGTGCAAGACGAAGGGATATTAAGAATAAATAGTTTAGACAACAAGTATTCATGTCTTATGGCTCACCATTAATCACTATGAATCAAACTCAAACTGATAGATGCATAAAATAAACATTCGGGTGATGCATAGAGGTATAAGACCCTCTAACTGTGAGAAAATCACCTTCAGTGGTTGAGAACACATGTAAGACAAACCAACAGATCGAAATGCAGAAAGGAGACTCCTAAGCCACACATTCAAACTTATGAGAACTTTGAAATAATTCTGCAAGTATAGGCAGAGGGCAAGATCGAAACAAGACCTCTCTGATTTAAAATAGACAGTCAAAACTTCAAAGGAGATTTCATTAATGAGGTTTAAATAGCTATGAGTAAGCAGGGCATACCATGAATCAAACAAGATAGCATGTCATATTAATCATTAAAGAAATAAATAACAAGTTCCTAGTGGACCAAAGGGCAGTTAAGAATCCTTTGACATGACTAAGAAGGATGAAAACATAGAAGTTGTAATGAATAAGGAAATTTGATGAACTTCTATGGGCATACCTCAAACTATTCTTTATTGACCTACAACAAGCAAGAAACATGGATACACATGTGGAAAACGAAGAAAAAATAACTGAAAAGGAGTACAATACCATTTACCAAGTCATGGAATATTTCACATAGTTCCTCTCCATCATCAAGGCAAGCAAGTCAAGCTATTCACTCCATAAAACAAGTTTTATCATCAAAAATCATAACATATATTGCTCTAAGCTCAGTAAAGTTCTTTAAGCTCTTCAAAGTCTAGCTTGGTTATCAACTCTTCAACCAACAATATTATAATTATTCTCCATGAATTATATAGGAGAATGAGAGGATAAGCTTCACAAAACTGACTAGAAGCTCATTGGCTAAAACAAATATCTAATTTTGTTCTTGAGGCTTTGAAAAGCCCAAGGCACAAAATATCTTCTAAATATCTATAAAATTATAAAAAATGAAAAAATATTGACTTTTCATTACTGACAATGGCTAAAAATGGCCTAGCGCACATTTGGATAAGCCACTTCAGAAAACTGCTTTTTTGACAAAATGCTACAGGAACGTAGCAACAAAAAATTCCTTGTTTTACAGACAGCTTTTGAGGGACCTCCCGATGTCGAAACGAGGCCCGTGATGGCTCGTTGGAAAGCTATGGATGTATAGTTTAGGAAAATACTTTATGTTTTCCAAAATAATCAATGGAAGTATGCTAAAAACTGAACGGAGTGGAAAAAACCAGAAACTAGCCCTTTGCTGATATATGAGGCAGAAAGTCAAAAAATCATTGTTTTTTGCCTCTTTGGGGGATCAAAACTCATCCTTTGGATCTGAAATTTTCTGAGTAGATTCCCTTGATATTAATGCATCTAATGATACCATTCTCAATATCTGAGGATGCTCTAAACAAAAATGGTGGCGCCGATGAATTTCTACAATTAGGCCCAAAAATGTCAAAAAACAAAATCTTGTCAAAATTTGCTCAATTTTTGTGAGCAGCCCCCTCATGGGTTCTTAGAAACATGTAGAGAAGCAGAGGCCAAGATTTAAAGCGATAATGTGCCTTTCTCCACTTTTTCTAATGGGCGCCTCTTTCAGGCAACCTTGAGTTTTTCTTGTGCAACCTTCAATTTCTTTCGGGCGAATTGATTTAGCTTTTTGTAGTGCCCGATCAACTTCTT
Source organism: Pinus albicaulis (assembly GCA_034641835.2). Lineage (NCBI taxonomy): Eukaryota > Viridiplantae > Streptophyta > Pinopsida > Pinales > Pinaceae > Pinus > Pinus albicaulis. The sequence continues at coordinate 1,015,552,780 of CM076580.1, read as the reverse complement.
TTGCAGGCTCAAGTCTTTGTTAGCTTTCTCTAACTTATCCTCCAAATTATTATTTTCCCTTTCAAGCCATGATTCTCTATCATCCTCTATTTCTTGGGCGAGCAAATAAGTGAGAGGATAAGATCGGACAAGGGCTGCCTCTTCCTCTTTCTTTTTATCCAAAGCTCTCTTGAGTACCATAGTCCTAGGCTTCTTTCTTCTTGGTTGCTCCTCTTCTTCAATATCATCAAATTCACCCATAAGATCTTCAAGCTTGGTTTGTGCTTTGGAGGCCTCCCTTTGATATTTGAAAGCCCGGACCTCAAAAACTGCCATTTGACCACTCATTTGTTTGTTTTGCATCTGTAGAACATGTATGAAGTCTTTTGAGCTTTCTAGATTAGCTTGTAGGTCATGAATTTGGTCTTCTCTGTTTCGGAAGAGAGCCTCAAGGATTCTAGCTTCATTATCACTATCATCATTGTTTATCTGTATGATATCAAACTCCCTTTCCTTCTCATGACTACTCTCCTCTTTCTCTTTCCCCTTGCCTTGGATAGACTTCTTGGTCCTCCTCTTCTTTGGTAATTCAACAATGCTCTTTTTAGGCAGTTTTCCTCTACTTCTTAGTGCTCTTTGTGACATTGCTAGTCACTACTTGAGTGGTATTTTTCTTTGCTGATCTAGTGTTTCTAGGCTTTGTCACTTTTGGAGGAAGAGTCATGGCCCCTTGCCTAGGAGAGGCAGTTAGCACATGCTCTTGGCTGTGTGGAGGAGAAGAAGGAGGAATTTTATCTATTTGCACTTGCTCAACTTGGTATTTTACCTTGTTTCTTCCATCATCATCTTTGTCACTTTTTTCTTCTGTTAGAATATTGCCTTGTTTGTCTTTATCATTGCTATGCTCATGGTCACTGATTTGGTCCTTTTGTTCTATGTTGCCCTCTTTATAATGCTCACTATTTTGTGTTTGATTGTCACCATCATTACTTGCTTGAGGGCTGTCTTGTTTCTCATCATAAGTGTCCTTTTGAGGATTGTCATGACCCTCATCATAAGTGTTTTGGCTGCCACTTTGTATGTCTTCTTGAGGGTTTCCTTGTTCATCTCTGTCCCTGCGTTCTTCATGACTGTTGTGATTTTTACCTTCACTGTTTTGTGCCTCACTACCATCATACTCACTGCTGTGTGGGCTGCCAACATGTTCCTCTTCATGACTGTTGTGCTCTGCATCAATTTTTTCAGGCTCTTCAACTTTTCCTTCTTTATGCTCACTGTCATGCTTAGATTCTTCATTTTGTCCTTCTTCATCACTAGTTTGCCTCTTGTCACTTTGCCCTTCTTCACTACTATTTTGCCTCTTCTCTTCTTCCCTCTCAATCATAGGATATTTTTGTCCTTTAGGAGTGGCTTTACTAGAAGCAGGAGAAACATGATGAGTGGATGGTGAGGAAGGCGCATAAGATGAAGATGCAATGGAAAAATCGGGATGGGAGATGAAGGAGTCCCAAGAAACTCCCTTTTTATCAAGTTGATGGAGGATGATGATCTTGATAAGGGAATGATGAAATAGACAAGGTTGTTGTTGAGCGGAGGGCTTCTTTTGGACAGTAGAGGCCATCTTGTCAATGCTTCTATAGAGGAAAAAAATGTAGGTTTAGAAATTGAGTTCTTGTGAAATACATAAGAAGCCTGATATGATAAGCATAAATATGGGAAAACCTCCCTTCACATGTGAAATACTTCATGATGATTTTCATGAGAGGAGCATAGCTGGTCAACAAGTGGGAAAAATGGAAAATAGCTTGGCAAGCATCCCGATGTTCTGGTTTTAGGAAGGGTTTGTAGTGATTTAGATCTAGGCATGTTTGCTTGAACAATTTTTCTCTGATATAGGGAATTTTGGTAGCTTTGGAGATAGCCCTAGGAGAGAGTTTGAAATCTAAACCTGCTAGATGAACATGCTTCCCTTGTAGCCTTAAAGCAAATAAATGTGTCAAAGGAAGGTGAATTTTTACTTCTTGGACCTTCTGGCAAAATTCCAAGCACCCTACTTCATGAAAATTAAAGAGTACTAAAGGAGATTCACTCACTTCCTGAGTTGAAAAATGCTCACACCTATTGTGATAACCACTCCTGCTATCTTTATTTGGAGGAATTTTTGCTTCTGATATTCTTCACTGACTCACCAAGGAAAACTTGTTTAGATGATTACTGAAAAAGGCCCTCAATAAAAACACTTTTTAATGTTTGTAGAACTAAATTTTTCCTTAGTTAGCCAACAAATTTTGTTAAGTGAAACAATCTCCCTTTGATTTTGACAATAAGAACTCTTCTCCCTCAATTCACTATTTTCTGTGGTTATTTGAAGCAAGAAAGAGGTTTCTTTGAAATCACTGTTTCTTTTGATATCATTGTTTTAAGGGATTGACTTGGAACAAAGAATGCACTCTTAGAAAACACATTGTGCTCTCCCTTTGAATAAACTATCCTTCTTTGATGATTATTTATTCTTTAAAACAAAATGCATTCTCCTTGTCACTGAGTAATAAGCCTTCAAAACAAACTCTGTTTCCCCTTAATGATCACTATTTTCTTTCTAGGCTAGCAGACAGATAGGATTTGAGAGCAACTGTTTCTGAGCAAAGAGACCTTTTACAAGATATGTTTGTGTTTTTTTACAAGAAGTCTCCTATTGTTTTTGGCATAAAAACTCATTCCCTTCAATCACTTTTTTTAATGAAAGGGACAGTTTACTTTTGAAAACAACAATGTTTCCCTTTACCACTCAAAATGCTTTCAAATTGATCACAAAACCCTTATCCCCAACGACTGTTTATATTGGATGATCACTGTTGTTATTTAGGACTAGAAAAACAATGCTTTTTTGATGAAAATCAGTTAGTTTGTCCACATCAATAACTCCTCTTGTTACTGAGTAAAAATTTCTCAAAACAACTCTGTTTTCTCTATAGACTGTGTGTATTCTTAACCATTCATAGAAAGAAAAAACCCCTTTCAAAGTGACACCTTAATCCTCCTCCTTTAATCTCTGTTCATCCTTCTTTTGAAAATTATGATTAAGCCCTCCTTCAAAAATCAAAACTTGGCTAAGAGATAGTAAATACCTTCAAAAAGATGATTCTTTGATGCTTTTTGAGTATTGGTCTAGTGGGAAAGAAGCATGTTCAAAATAGTTTGATGGGCGGGCGTTGAACGGAGAACGCGCCGCACATAGGCTTGTCGGGTCGGCCCTGGGCGTCGGGCACAGGCGTGCTGCGCATGTCTACAGGTGCGCCACGCATTTACACAGGCGTGCTGCGCATAACCTTAAACCCAAAAATTCTTCAAAATCGCTCATAAACTGCTTCTTTCTTCAGTGAGGTTGGGCATGATGCTAATGAACGTTCGGTTCGTGCCTTTTATACTCATAAGGGTTTGTCAAAAGAAAAAGAAAAATCCTCTTCCCTCTTTCAAAATTTGAAAACCTTTTTAACATCAACACTTTGTGTTTTGAAAAGTTGACTTGAGTTTATGTCAAGGTTTTCTAACTGTTTGCCCTTTTCTAAACTGTATTTTCCATAATGCTCCTATGGAGGCCCTTTTTAACTTAAAAAGTAGCCTTGTAAGTTATCACAAAAACTACTTTGCAACCTCTCATAACCATAATGCAAAACTTCTTGTTGGTGAGTTTAACGAGGTCTTATCAGATTGATCTTTTGCTTGTCATTTTGAATATCCTCAAACAATGGTGGGCCCTCTACTTATTTGTGAAGGAGGCCTATGTTTGACAAACTTCCTGGGTCTCCCAAAACTCTGTCTCTTATCATTTAATGGAGGAGCCTTTTGATTGTGAGTGAAACAGGGCTTCATCACACCTTTTAACCCTTTGGATGAGCTGTGTCATGGCGCAAACATTTGGAGAGATGATATTTTGTTCTTTTGTGAAAGAAGGCTTGTGTGAATGCTTCCTTATACCATTTTGTAGACAAGACTAGAACCCGAGCTTTGGTCCATCAATTTCACCATTCATAAGAGGCTTGTTTAATCAAAATTGTAACCTGTGATTTATCCTTTGAAGGAGGTTGTCATAAATACAAAATCAGAGTCCTTTAACACGAGCATGCTATCTTTTTTCTTGTGATATGAAATAGGTTTTTCAACTTATGAACTCTCATTGACTCACCACTGATTTTCAACCCTGTCTTTCAAATAGAAAACTTAATCAAACACAATTTGAAACTCTGCTGATGCAGCTACTTTTCATCTTTGGAGGAGGTGGCTCACACCAGTTTTTGAAGTCACTTAAGAACATGTTGGCCCTCTGCTTTTCTGTGAAGGAGGCCACAGCATGTCTTTCAAACCATCTGCTTTTTATGAAGGAGGTTATCATCACTATTTCAAACAATCTACTTTTTGAAGGAGGTTACACCATACACATGACATTTCATCCATTTCAAACCTGTGTTATTTCTCTGCAATATGTGTCTCTGCTTGAATAATACCAATAGGAAGCAAAGTGGATTTTGACATTTGCCATGATGAGACATGGTCTAAGATGCATATCCTTTTGTAAAATATCATTGTGAACACTTAGGCCAGAAACCATGTGATTTGTATTATGGGGAATGCTCACTAAAAAATATTATTGACTAACCTTCCTTTGACTGTGTTTTCAGGGGTATCTTGAAATTGCCCTTTGGCTAATTTTCACATCCCAGGCTTGAGGTAGCATAAGAAGAAGCTGTCTTCTTATGCCCTACATGATGATGTCCTTTGGAAATTCTATGCAGTACTGCTTTTGGAGGAGATAATGAAACACTGCTGATCAACATAACATCAGTCTTTTGTATTCATGTGATTTGGAGGATGCTCTTTGTTCTTCAGGCAGTTTTTGGGTTTCAAACCATACCTATTAGTTGCCCTTTACTCACTGCACTCCATTTTTTTTACTGATGGCAAACTAATTCAGCATGAAGGACCTGTTTGAACTTGTCCCTTTTCTCTTTTGCACATTGATCATCATTAGAATTACACCCCTGCATAGATGTAAAAACATATTACTTTGAACCTTGGAGATCTCATTTGGTATTTCAAGGAGATTATGCCTGAGCGAAGCATACTTCATCAGATAGTGAGCAACCTTATCTTTTCCTGATCTGGATCTTTGTGAACTTCTTCTGAAATGATATAGAGTGACCTCTTAGTGGTGTGCAACCTATAGATGGATCAAGACTTGTTTTGTAGAATAGGAAGACAATCTATGGCTAATTGGTACTAGACAGAGGCTTTTTGGCTTAGGATATCTTTGACAAGGAAAAGACTCCCTAAACACCACTATCTAACTTAGGCAAAATTTTGACAGATTCTGAATGTTTTCTTAGGTATGATCAGATTTTCAAATGACAAGATGACCAGGGATAGGGTTGCAGAAATTTTGTCAGTTGTTGGATAGTGAATGGCTTGAGAAACAAGGGTAAATAATGGAAAATAATTTACAGCTATGACAACTATAGACAGGGATATTTTTCTAAAATCAGATAGGACTTGACAGCTGAAGTTTTTTCTCATCATAGACTGATAGGAAGAGGTAGGAGGACAAAAGTTGTTTTGAGGTTTTTTCTAGATGACAGATTTGATAGTTTTGAGATCAGCTTCTAGAAAACTAAGCTAAGGAAGCTAGTCATCAGCAACAGGTAAAAAATACTGATGACTAACAATGGCTCCATTTGGGGAGGGCAGCTCCTTTTCAGGAGGTGTCCAGAATTGCAGATCTTTGGCTTGTGAAGACCAGTGCCTTATCCATTGGCGCAAAATTCTTCCTTTCTTGATGTTATTTCTGAAAATTGACAGCATGATTAACATCAAAGTCATCTCTACCTACCCAGCTATATTTCCTAGCATTTTTTCTTCTTTTAGGTGCATTTGGACTAGCAACCATTGACAAGATATATATTTTTTTGAAAAAAGAAAAGCTATCTAATGCTACACTTTTATCTTCTAGGAGTTCAGATTAAACTGATGAACTCTTTTGATTCTCTACCTATACTATGATCGATTGTCAAGATTAAGTTGTTTGACAGGATTTCGTTCTCTAGTCTAAAGCATGAAATTGAAAAATGATCAAATCAAGATTAGACGGTCTGATTTGTCATGCGTTTGTGGCATAAAAACAAGCTGCACACAAACATTATTTATGCACAAGATGAAACTTTAGAAAAATCAAGGCTAAGATATACAAATTGTTTTTCATCCCTGTTTTTCTCTATGGTTCTGTTTTGAGCGTGTGGAACTAGCATTATTTTCCTAATCTACTTACATTGATAAGTCAAGCTTACACAATTTGACTATCATCTCTCTCACTAACTTATCAACAATCAAATTAAAACATGCTCAGTTATGATTAGGCTAGATAACTGAACAAGATATCCTTTGGGCACTAGTAGTGGCATTTAGACTTGCACACTTTCAGCATGACTATTTTTTGAACATGGGGCTTTTCATGGTGTTTTCAAACCGCCCTCTTTTTCTACTTTTCTATTGTTTTTTTATTTTCTGTTTTTTTTTTCTTCGAGCAATGGTATGTACAATGATTGAAAAATCTGAAACTAGAACTCTTGAAAACGGTGAAACTTGAGCATCTTATCTTCATAAGGATCTCCTGATGCTCTTGGTCCACTCAGCTCTTGAAAAGAAAAGTTTGGAAAATTTTCTCTTGTAAGCATAACATAAGGATTCATGCATGAATCTCTAAACAACCTTGTGTCTTCCTGTTGTACTTCTTTATACCTTTGATCTCCACTTCTCCCTTTGTTGTACATCTTTTTCAAATAATGCAGATATTCTTTGTCATTTTTAAAGCATATGATGACATCATCAAGGTACATCATGACAAGGAAATTCAGAACCGGGAACATAGCTTTCCTGAGGGCATATTTGGTGTTCATTGGTTTTGGATAGATTGGTTTGAACATGAAGTTCCCACTAGTATATTTGAAGAAGTCTTTGAGCTAATCTATTTGAAGTGGTATTATTCAATGGTATCCTGAAAAATTATCACTCAAAACCACATGATTAGAAACTCCTAGTTTTCTTATGATATGATCTATTTTTGGAAGGGGATGAATGTTGTTTATGAGAGGTTTATTTATGTTTCTAAAATATAAACATAACCTATGTTTAGTTGTCTTCTTTTCGAGTGACCATGTTTGACTATACTTTTTGTTTTCTTTTTTGAAAGGATGATATCTAGAGAAGACAACATTTCTATGGTGTTTTGTATTAATTTTCCAGCATATGCTTGTACCGTGAAGAATCTTGTCTAGTTTTATATTCCTTAATTTTTGATATAGAGACAAAATCATAGGTAATTTAAACAACTCAAGTTTTTTACAATTGTTTTCATCAGCTTCCTTATCATAAAAAATAGTGAATATCTTTTCAGGATCTGTGGAAGCACTAGCAATGGTTAACATTTCATTTGGAGAACTGCAATATTTAGAGCGTGAAGTGCTGAGATATGGCAAGAACATGAGGCTTTCTGGCTTATGGTCTCCCAAGGTTGTTGTGTTATGTAAATCCATTAGTGGCTTTAAATCAAAAAAGAGTTTCAATTGTTTGTTTGATACTTGTATTGGGTTGAGATCACTTTCTTAAGAATTTAAAATGATTACTTCTTCCGAAGTATCAGTTTCAGTTTCTAGTTAATCAAGTTTTATTTCATCAAAATGCAAGTGTATCTGGTCATGATAATTTTGAGTATAAAATTCATCATATAGAGGCTGGTCTGGCTGTGATATTGTGCTTGAACTGGTTTTAGTTTCACTTGTGTTTTCATCAGTGTCATCTTGCAGGTGTAAGATGAAGGAATCCATGTTTGAGTGTATGGAATAAAGAGGTATGTTCTCCGGTTTCTCTTGACTACTGACCATATATTTCATGTGTGATTCACGATATAATCTTCTTAGTTGGTTGAAAACAGGAATAGTAGCATAAGACATGTCTAACTGAATGTTTCCTTGGAGTTTAGCCCCCCAGGTTCTAGATAAAAGCATCCCATATTTCGGGGGAATGTCTACTACTACTATGTCCATAACCAAATGTTTAGATGGGACTTGTGCCAGAGTTACACACAGGTCTTTGATTAGGCCCAAACATTTTACTCTACTTGAATCGGAAGAGTACAAGTCTTTGTAAGGTTTGGTTATTTCTAAGCCTAATATGTCCATTATTACTTTAGGCATGACATTATGAGAGGCATCGGAATCTAGCATAGCGTTATGTAGGATCTGGTCATGTACATTCAAGCTGATGTAAAAAGGAGGAGTAGTTCCTTCTTGATACTTTCCTTCTATTTTTGGTCCAAATAACAGTTTGGGAGTATCATCAGCTAAGTGCAATGTGTCAGTATCTTTTCCTATGTTTAATATTTTCATAACCTGAGACTTATAGGAATTTTGAGCTATTAGTTCAGTTAGGGGCATATTTATTCTTATTTTAGCAATTTCCCGTTCGAAACTGAAAGGTACTTGAGCTTTTGACATGTTTGCATCAGCCTTTTCAGCCATTACCTTCTCTACTAATCTGTCCTTTTGATTTTGATGTGGAGATTTGTTCAAGATGGTATTTTCAGGTATCTTGGTGGAAGTGCTGGCATAGTTTGGGTTGATGTTTGATTGGCTAGTTTTGTCTTTGTTTAGATCAGCTTTCTTAGCCATAACATTAACATTGTCTACTGGTTTTTTAAGAATATATTTAAGAGTTTTCTTGACAGCAAAATCTGAAATGTTCTTTTTTAAGTTTTCTTGTTTTTTCTTCATGTTTTCTAGGTTTTTCTTACTTCTGAGATCATATTTCCTATGGAATTAAATTATGGCATTTTGTAAACCAATTTCAAGGTCTTCAGAATATTCATAGTCGTTTTCATCTTGGTATGAGGATAAGAAACCTTGTTCTTCTTCCATGAGATAAACCTCACCCTCACTATCAGAGCCTATCAGTTTTAGATGATTTTCCTCAATATGTTCAATGTCTCCTTCTCCTTCATCAATATAATTATCTTGGAAAGGAGGCTTGATTTGTTGATCATTGTCTCTTGGTTTGTTTTGGGGTGGGTCCCTTCTAAATTTTTTATTCTGGTTTCTGGTTTGTGGGTTTGGCTGGTTGTCCCTAGGAGGTGTTCTATCACTAAGACTTATTCTTTCCATCATTATTTCAATCATTCTTTCCATTTTTCTTTCAAGGTTGTCTATTTTGACATCGGAAGAGAATGTAGAGGGAAAATTTTCATCTCGGTATGTGACCTTCTTTTCTGATCTCAACCTAGCCCTCTTCTCAACAAGGTTTGCTTCTGCACTAATAGCCCCCTTTTTCATTTCTTCTAGAGTTGTAGGTTCTCTCTCTCTCTTAGCTGATATGTCATATCTGGATCAAAACCTTCCAGAAATTTTGCTAGAGCTAAATTGGATGGAGGTTTCATGTTAGGTGGGAGAGAATTATAGACACTGTTGAATCTGGTACAATAATCTTGGACACTTTCACCTGTGTTCCTCTTAAGAGCATTATATTCAGAGAGGAATTGAAGTGGGTTTTTCTTGATTTCCCATTTGTTTATGAAAGTTTGGTATAATGATGGGAGATCATGTATGCTATGAGGAGCTAAGCCTTTAAACCATTTTTTAGCTTCGCCTCCTAGGCTTTGGGCGAACATTCTCATCTTGATTGTTTCTTCATCTAACTCCATGTAATCAAAAGCATCATTCATTTTATCTACATGTTGTTGGGTAGTAGTGGATTCAGCCCCAGTGAAGTGTGGGATCCTAGATTGATAGTCATTTGGAAAAGGTGCCAAAGGCTGAGGTAACACTTGGGGTGCATACCATGCTTCCATGATGGCTGGTACTGGTAAATTTACAAGTGGAGGATTTGGTACGTGAGATGAAGTGATTTGCACAGTGGTGTTGTGAGTGGGAGTGTTATAGGTGCTTGGAACGACAAACTGATTTTGAGTAGACTTGGGATGGAAAAAGTTAAAGTGGTGGAGAAGCTAAAAATCAGGTGGAGTAGTAGGAGATGCTTCTCCGCTAGAACTCTGCTGCAAGTCTAAGGGTTCAAGATTGGGATGGTCAAAACTAGGTTTTGACTTGGTTCTAAAATATTTCTTGTATGGTGCACGTCAAAATTTTGGTCAAGCAAGGATGTAAGATTTTTAGGTATAGAGCTTTCTCTATGAAGGCTCCTATCGGTAGTTAAATCAATAGTCTTAGAATTTTGGCACAAAATATTTTCTGGGTCATCAACTACGGTAGGGGGATTTAGGTCCGGATGAGATCTGGTATGAATTCTTTGTGAAGCCAGGTTTCAGATTTCAAACTTTAGAGAGGCTGAAAGTTTATGAATGTTTTCAACAACTTGTTTTCTCTAAGTTTTGTCAAACTAGCTTAGTGTATGGTTAAGACTTCTTTAGAATTTTCAAGGTTTTTTGTAAAATGTCTTATAATATTTTATGGAAGCTTATCAAAGTTTTCAAAAAGGCCTACTGGAGGCTAGTGGAGTCTCCAGGTGGATATTTTTTCTTTTTTGAGGATATATTGTCTATGGTCCACCACCAAACTGATATGAACAGTCAATCTAAAAAGAAATGTTTTTGTGAGGTTATTTTCTGAGTTTTCAAGGTGCAGTCTGATTTTTAAGAGTGTCCTAAATTTATTTTCAGCGCTTAGCTAAGGTGATGAAACAAAGAGAGTTTACTCTAATGGATTTATCAGTTGATTTTATGATTCAATTCGAAGGACTAATGAGTCAACAATAGTTTTCTAGATAGTCATGAGCTCAAAGAGTCTCACCATAATCGCCATTATGTTAGTGTGGCGATGAGGTGGCAGATTCACTAGATTTTCTTGAAGACAAGGGATTTTTGGAGTCCTAAGGTGTACTTACATTGTCACTAACTCAGAAAAGTCCCACCGTGATCACCATTAAGCGTGAGCGGTGGGGTAAGTCAACAAGATAATCTCTTAAGGGATGCTGAAATGTTTAGGGAAGTCTAAGTTTTTTTATTCACTCAGAGTCCCACCGTGATCGCCATTATGTTAGTGTGGTGATAAGGTGGCTCAATAGTATAGTGTGCTTAGTTCAAGAGGAGCTTTTCAGGAGTCTTTGAAAGATGTTTAGATTGATATGAACTCAGAAAGGTCCCACCGTGATCGCCATTATGTTAGTGTCCCGTGATTTGGTAGATTTACAGACCAAATGACAGAGTAACATCAAACCAATCTTTGGAGCCCTAGGACCTAGCCTTCCTGGACTCAGAGAGGGCTCTCTCTAATGAAGTGAAGGATGTGAGCTTTTTCGCTTAGTTTGTTTAGATTTTATGCTAGTTGTTAAATGTGTTTGTTTGTTTGGTTTTTAGTTTTTTGGGGAAAAAATGATCAAGTGGATCCAAATAGAAGAATAAAATGAGATCAAATGGGCTATGGGGTCAAAATCAAGCCAATGATGTTAAGAAAATGGGTAGGGTGTACTGTAGGGCCGATTTAATATAGTGAATGGATATTTCAAATGGTTTATGAAGTGAAATGAACATCAAGTTTGTGCAAGATGAAGGGATCTTAAGCATAAATAGTCTAGACAACAAGTATTCATGTGGTAGGTCTCACCATTAATCACTATGAATCAAACTAAAACTGATAGATGCATAAAATAAACATTCGGGTGATGCATAGAGGTATAATACCCTCTAACTGTGGGAAAATCACCTTCAGTGGTTGAGAACACATGTAAGACAAACCAACAGCTTGAAATGCAGAAAGGAGACTCCTAAGCCACACATTCAAACTGATGAGAACTTTGAAATAAGTCTGCAAGTATAGGCAGAGGGAAAGATCGAAACGAGACCTCTCTGATTTAAACTAGACAGTCAAAACTTCAAAGGAGATTTCATTAATGAGGTTTAAACAACTATGAGTAAGCAGGGCATACCATGAATCAAACAAGATAGCATGTAATATTAATCATTAAGGAAATAAATAACAAGTTCCTAGTGGACCAAAGTGTAGTTAAGAAACCTTTGACATGACTAGGAAGGATGAAAACATAGAAGCTGTAATGAATCAGGAAATTTGATGAACCTCAATGGGCATACCTCAAACTATTCTTTACTGACCTACAACAAGCAAGAAACATGGATACATATGTGGAAAACTAAGAAAACATAACTGAAAAGGAGTACAATACCATTTACCAAGCCATGGAATCCTGCACATAGATCCTCTCCATCATCAAGGCAAGCAAGTCAAGCTATTCACTCCATAAAACAAGTTTGATCATCAAAACTCATAACATATATTTCTCTAAGCTCAGTCAAGTTATTTAAGCTCTTTAAAGTCCAGCTTGTTTTTCAACTATTCAACCAACAATATTACAATGATTCTCCATGAATTATATAGAAGAATGAGAAGATAAGCTTCACAAAACTGACTAGAAGCTCATAGGCTAAAACAAATATCTAATTTTGTCCTTGAGGCTTTGCAAAGCCCAAGGCACAAAATATCTTCTAAATATCTATAAAATGCTAAAAAAGGAAAAAATATTGACTTTTAATTACTAACAATGGCTAAAAATGGCCTAGCACACATTTGGATAAGCCACTTCAGAAAACTTCTTTTTTGACAAATTGCTACAAGAACGTAGCAGAAGAAAATTCTCTGTATTGCGGACAGCTTCTGAGGGACCTCTCGATGTCAAAATGAGGCCTGTGAAAGCTCTTTGGAAAGCCTTGGATGTCTAGTTTCTTAAAATACTTGATTTTTCCCAAACTGATCGTTGGAAGTATGCGAAAAACTGAACTGAGTGGAAAAAACAAGAAATTAGCCCTTTGCTGATATATGAGGCAGAAAGTCAAAAAATCACTGTTTTTTGCCTCTTTGCGGGATCAAAACTCATCCTTTGGATCTGAAATTTTCTGAATAGATGCCCTTGAATTTAATTCATCTAATTATACCATTCTCAATAGCTGAGGATGCTCCAAACAAAAATGGTGGCGCCCATGAATTTCTGCAATTAGGCCCAAAAATGTCAAAAAACAAAATCTTGTCAAAATTTACTCAATTTTGGCAAGCAAGCCCCTCATGGGTTCTTAGAAACATGTAGAGAAGTGGAGGCCAATATTTCAGGCACTAATGTGCCTCTTTCGGGCAACCTTGAGTTTTTCTTGTGCAACCTTCAATTTCTTTTGGTCGAATTGATTTAGCTTTTTGTAGTGCCCGATCATCTTCTTTTGCAGGCTCAAGTCTCTGTTAGCTTTCTCTAACTTATCCTCCAAATTTTTATTGGCCCTTTCAAACCATGATTCTCTATCATCCTCTATTTCTTGGGCGAGAAAATGAGTGAGAGGATAAGATCGGACAAGGGCTGCCTCTTCCTCTTTCTTTTTCTCCAAAGCTCTCTTGAGTCCCATAGTCCTAGGCTTCTTTCTTCTTGGCTGCTCCTCTTCTTCAGTATCATCAAATTCACCCATAAGCTCTTCAAGCTTGGTTTGTGCTTTGGAGGCCTCCCTTTGATATTTGAAATCTCGGGCCTCAAAAACTGCCATTTGACCACTCATTTGTTTGTTTTGCATCTGTAGAACATGTATGAAGTATTTTGAGCTTTCTAGATCAGCTTGTAGGCCATGAATTTGGTATTCTCTGATTCACAAGAGAGCCTCAAGAATTCTAGCTTCATTATCACTATCATCATTGTTTATCTGTATGATATCAAACTCCCTTTCCTTCTCATGACTACTCTCCTCTTTCTCTTTCCCCTTGCCTTGGATAGATTTCTTGGTCCTCCTCTTCTTTGGTAATTCAACAATGCTCTTTTTAGGCAGTTTGCCTCTACTTCTTAGTGCTCTTGTGACATTTCTAGTCACTGCTAGAGTGGTCTTTTTCTTTGCTGATCTAGTGTTTCTAGGCTTTGTCACTTTTGGAGGAAGAGTCATGCCCCCTTTCCTAGGAGAGGTAGCTAGCACATGATCTTGGCTGTGTGGAGGAGAAGAAGGAGGAATTTTATCTATTTTCACTTGCTCAACTTGGTATTTTACCTTGTTGATTCCATCATCATCTTTGTCACTATTTTCTTCCATTAGAAGATTGCCTTGTTTGTCTTTATCACTGCTATGCTCATGGTCACTGATTTGGTCCTTTTGTTCTATGCTGCCCTCTTTAGAATGCTCACTGTTTGGTGTTTGATTGTCACCATCATTACTTTCTTGAGGGTTGTTTTGTTTCTCATCATAAGTGTCCTTTTGAGGACTATCATGACCCTCATCATAAGTGTCCTTTTGAGGACTATCATGACCCTCATCATAAGTTTTTTGGCTACCACTTTGTATGTCTTCTTGAGGGCTGCCTTGTTCATATTTGTCCCTACTTTCTTCATGACTGCTGTGCTTTTTACTTTCACTATTTTGTGCCTCACTACCATCATGCTCACCACTGTGCAGGGATAATTTTAAGGATGGAAAATTATCTTAAAGTTTAAAAAATTGGCGAATCTCACTAATCCCTAATATGTAAACTATAAAATATTTATTGATGTATTTGTAAAATTATTCAAATTTATCATGATATTATATATATTTTCTATATAATGTGGGCGATTTTTAATGTAAAATAAGTTTATATTGTAAAATTTGGGCGAATCATTTTTATAAAAAAATGGAAATTGGCGAATCTTTTTTTTGGAAAAACCATGGAAAATTAGCCCACCTGCGAATATTAGCCCCTAAAATTTTCCATGCCACTGTGTGGGCTGTCAACATGTTCCTCTTCATGAATGATGTGCTCTGCATCAATTTGTTTAGGTTCTTCATCATTTCCTTCTGTATGCTCACTGTCATGCTTAGATTCTTCATTTTTTCCTTCTTCATCACTAGTTTGCCTCTTGTCACTTTTCCCTTCTTCACTACTGGTTTGCCTCTTCTCTTCTTCATTCTCAATCATAGGAGATTTTTGTCCTTTAGGAGTGGATTTACTGGAAGCTGGAGAAACATGATGAGTGGATGGTGAGGAAGGCGCATGAGATGAAGATGCAATGGCAAAATCGGGATGGGAGATGAAAGAGTCCCAAGAAACTCCCTTTTTCTCAAGTTTATGGAGGATGATGATCTTGATAAGGGAATGATGAAATAGACAAGGTTGTTGTTGAGCGGAGGGATTCTTTTGGACAGTAGAGGCCATCTTGTCAATTCTTCTATAGAGGAAAAAAAGGTAGGTTTAGCAATTGAGTTCTTGTGAAATGCATAAGAAGCCTGATATGATAAGAATAAATCTGGGAAAACCTCCCTTCACATGTGAAATACTTCATGATAATCTTCATGAGAGGGGCATAGCTGGTCAACAAGTGGGAAAAAGGGAAAATAGCTTGGCAAGCATCCCGATGTTCTGGTTTTAGGAAGGGTTTGTAGTGATTCAGATCTAGGTATGTTTGCTTGAACCATTTTTCTTCGATATAGGGAATTTTGGTAGCTTTGGAGATAGCCCTAGGAGAGAGTTTTAAATCTAAACCTACTAGATGAACATGCTCCCCTTGTAGCCTTAAAGAAAATAAATGTGTCAAAGGAAGGTGAATTTTTACTTCTTGGACCTTCTGGAAAAATTCCAAGCGCCCTACTTCATGAAAATTAAAGAGTACTGAAGGAGATTCATTCACTTCCTGAGTTGAAAAAGGCTCACACCTATTGTGACAACCACTCCTGCTTTCTTTCTTTGGAGGAATTTTTTCTTGTGATATTCTTCACTGACTCACCAAGGAAAACTTGTTTAGATGATTATTGAAAAAGGCCCTCAATCAAAACACTTTTTACTCTTTGTAGAACTAAATTTGTCCCTAGTTAGCCAACAAATTTTGTTAAGTGAAACAAGCTCCCTTTGATTTTGACAATAAGAACTCTTCTCCCTCAATTCACTATTTTCTATGGTTATTTGAAGCAAGAAAGAGGTTTCTTTGAAATCACTATTTCTTTTTATATCATTGCTTTTTGGGACTGACTTGGAACAAAGAATGCACTCTTAGAAAAAACATTGTGCTCTCCCTTTGAATAAATTGTCCTTCTTTGATGATTATTGCTTCTCTAAAACAAAAGGCAGTCTCCTTGTCACTCATTAATAGCCCTTCAAAAAAAACTTTGTTTCCCCTTAATGATCATTGTTTTCTTTCTAGGCTAGCAGATAGATAGGATTTGAGAGCCACTGTTTCTGAGAAAAGAGACCTTGTAAAGATATGTTTGTGTTTTTTGACAAGAAGTCTCCTATAAAAAACTCTTTCCCCTCAATCACTGTTTTTATGAAGTCACTGCTAATCTGTGAATTTAATGAAAGGGACAGTTTACTTTTGAAAACATCAATGTTTCCCTTTACCACTCAAAACTCTTTCAAACTGATCACAAAACCCTTATCCCCAACTACTGTTTATATTGGATGATCACTGTTGTTATTTAAGACTAGCAAAACAATGCTTTTTTGATGAAAATCAGTTAGTTTGTCCACATCAATAACTCCTCTTGTTACTGAGTAAAAAGTCCTCCAAACAACTTTGTTTTCTCTATAGACTGTGTGTATTCTTAACCATTCATAGAAATAAAAAACCCCTTTCAAAGTGACACCTTAACACTCCTCCTTTAATATTTGTTCATACTTCTTTTGAAAATTATGATTAAACCCTCCTTCGAAAATAAAAACTTGGCTAAGAGGCAGTAAATAGCTTCAAAAAGACGAGTCTTTGATGATTTTTGAGTATTGGTCCAGTAAGAAGGAAGCATGTTCAAAACAGTTTGATGGGTGGGTGTTGAACGGAGAATGCGTCACGCATAGGCTTGTCGGGTCGGCCCTAGGCGCCGGGCACAGGCGTGCCACGCACGTCTACAGGCGTGCCACGCCCTTCACAAAAATACACTGACTCTGCCTACAGGCGTGCCGCGCATTTACACAGGCATGCCGCGCATAACCTTAAACCCAAAAATTCTTCAAAATCGCTCATAAACTGCTTCTTTCTTCGGTGAGGTTGGGCATGATGCTAATGAACGTTCGATTCGTGCCTTTCATACTCATAAGGGTTTGTCAAAAGAAAAAAAATCTTCTTCCCTCTTTCAAAATTTGAAAACCTTTTTAACATCAACACTTTTTGTTTTGAAAACTTGACGTGAGTTTATGTCAAGGTTTTCTAACTGTTTTCCCTTTTCTAAACTGTCTTTTCCATAATGCTCCTGTGTAGGCCATTTTTAACTTAAAAATTAGCCCTATAAGTTATCACAAAAACTACTTTGCAGCCTCTCATAACCATAATGCAAAACTTCTTGCTGGTGAGTTTAAGGAGGTCTTATCAGATTGATCTTCTACTTGTCATTTTGAATATCCTCAAACAATGGTGGGCCCTCTACTTATTTGTGAAGGAGGCCTATGTTTGACAAACTTCCTGGGTCTCCCAAAACTCTATCTCTTACCATTTAATGGAGGAGCCTTTTGATTTTGAGTGAAATAGGGCTTCATCGCACCTTTTAACCCTTTGGATGAGCTGTGTCATGGCGCAAAAATTTGGAGAGCTGATCTTTTGTTCTTTTGTGAAAGAAGGTCTGTGTGAATGCTTCCTTATACCATTTTGCAGACAAGACTAGAACCCAAGCTTTGGTCTATCAATTTCACCATTCATAAGAGGCTTGTTTAATCAAAATTTTAACCTATGATTTATCCTTTGAAGGATGTTGTCATAAATACAAAATCAGAGTCCTTTAACACGAGCATGCTATCTTTTTGCTTGTGATATGAGATAGGTTTTTCAACCTATGAACTCTCATTGAATCACCACTAATTTTCAACCCTGTCTTTAAAATAGAAAACTTAATCAAACACAATTTGAAACTCTATTGATGAACCTACTGTTCATCTTTGGAGGAGGTGGCTCACACCAGTTTCTGAAGTCACTTAAGAACATGTTGTCCCTCTACTTTTCTGTGAAGGAGGCCACAACATGTCTTTCAAACCATCTGATTTTTATAAAGAGGTTATCATCACTGTTTCAAACCATCTAATTTTTGAAAGAGGTTACACCATACACATGACATTTCATCCATTTAAAACCTATATTATTTCTCTGCAATATTTGTCTCTGTTTGAAGAATACCAATAGGAAGAAAAGTGGATTCTAACATTTGCCATGATGAGACATGGTCTGAGATGCATATCCTTTTGTAAAATATCATTGTGAACACTTAGACCAGAAACCATGTGATTTGTATTATGGGGAATGCTCACTACAAAATATTATTGACTAACCTTCCTTTGACTATGTTTTCAGGGGTATCTTGAAATTTCCCTTTGGCTAATGTTCACATCACAGGCTTGAGGTAGCATAAGACGCAACTGTCTTCTTATGCCCTACATGATGATGCCCTTTGGAAATTCTATGCAGTACGGATTTTGGAGGAGATATTGAAACACTGCTGATTAGTATAACATCAGTATTTTGTATTCATGTGACTTGGAGGATGGTATCTGTTCTTCAGGCATTTTTTAGGTTTAAAACCATACCTATTAGTTGCCCTTTACTCACTGCACTCCATTTTTTTTATTGATGGAAAACTAATTCAGCATGAAGGACCTGTTTGAACTTGTCCCTTTTCTCTTTTGCACATTGATCATCATTACAATTACACCCCTGCAGAGATGTAAAAACATATGACTTTGAACCTTGGAGAGCTCATTTGGTATTTCAAGGAGATTGTGCCTGAGCGAAGCATACTTCATCAGATAGTGAGCAACCTTATGTTTTCCTGATCTGGATCTTTGTGAACTTCTTCTAAAATGATATAGAGTGACCTCTTAGTGGTGCGCAACCTATGGATGGATCAAGACTTGTTTTGCAGAATAGGAAGACAATCTATGGCTGATTGGTACTAGACAGAGGCTTTTTGGCTTAGGATATCTTTGACAAGGAAAAGACTCCCTAAACACCACTATCTAACTTAGGGAAAATTTTGACAGATTCTGAATGTTTTCTCAAGTATAATCAGATTTTCAAATGACAAGATGACCAGGGATAGGGTTGCAGAAATTTTGTCAGTTGTTGGATAGTGAATGGCTTGAGAAACAAGGGTAAATGATGGCAAATAATTTACAGCTATGACAACTATAGACAGGGATATTTGGCTGAAATCAGATAGGACTTGACAGATGAATTTTTTCTCATCATAGACTGACAGGAAGAGGTAGGAGGAAAAAAATTGTTTTGAGGTGTTTTCTAGATGAAATATTTGACAGTTTTGAGATCAGTTTCTAGAAAACTAAGCTAAGGAAACTATTCATCAGCAACAGGTAAAAAATATTGATGACTAACAGACCCTCCACTACTTCCTCCAAAAATTGGAACTAGTTTAACTGACCATAACTCAATTTAATTGAATTAGATAGCTAAAATTTAGCAATGAATCATACTGAACTGAGCTCAAGCTTCCCCAACTAAAATTAACTGAGTTAGCTGAGTGACAAGTTCCATTTCACCTAAGTTAACTACCTCCAAGATTTCTACTAATGTGGAAATTCAAATTTTCTCTAGTTTGACTAAGACAAGGTCAAACTAATATTTTATTGCTACATTTTCAACGCTCCCTCTCACCAAGAAAGGAAATATCTCTCACCATGATATTGCCTCTATGGAACTATAATTTTCCTCTTGAAAAATCCTTTTTCAAAATGTATGCATCTTGTTCCTCTATTGGAATGTATTGCAACAACGGTATCTGCCTCTGCACACAATCCCATAGATGTTGATACCAAATATCTATATGTTTGGATCAATTGTGAAAAACATGGTTTTCAAAGAGCTTGATGAAACTATGATTATCACAGTAGATCACAGTTGGATCCATCATATGACCAAAAAATCCAACAAGAATCATTCTCATCTATATCGCCTCACAAGTTGCTTGACTGACAACCATGTATTCTATGTCTACTGAGTTGAGTGCCACAAATATTTTCTTCCTATGTACCAAGAAACAATTGCAGACTCAACACTGAAAATTCATCATGATGTACTCTTCCATTCTGATGGACTCCTTTCCCAATTTTCATCTATGAAGCCACATAGCTTCACTCCCTCTATCCGTATGTACCATACTCCAAACTGATTAGTATCTCTAAGGTTCCATAGAACATTCTTAGCTTCCCTCCAAAATAATTTGGTCGGTCAAACCATAACATGTCTCAAGTGGTTGACTGCATAACACATATTTTCCCATGTGTTCATGTAATATTCCCAAATGGGAAATGCAGCAATACATGCATTAAAAACACATTTTTTAGAAATATGTGTAATAAAAATCAATAACATCCCATGGATCCTTTATATCAGACATTATAACAACCAAATATAAAAGGAAATTAGAAACAAATCACTTTTTCATAGTTAAACAGACCTCCTATGCCCAAAACAACACCAAGACTACTGCAACACAAAATTACTGCAGAAATTGACAGTGCAGTTTATTGAGGGTTATACTGAGAAATAGTGAGACAAATTAGATCTGTTGATATATTAATCAATAAATCTCAAAAACAGAGATCTAGTCTCTTTTATAGAAATCCAAGATGACCTGGCAAGGGTTTCTTGATAAACATGAAATACAATAAGCATATGCTGTAGATGTATGGATGAATCACGTTGTATGGCTAAATCTCTGCATAAATATGGCTGAACATACAAAAAAATGGCTGTAGCTCCTCCTACTAGCTTTAAGGGAAAAAGGCTGATCCTCCTCCTGGGAAACTAGCTCATAAAACAAGAGTTTAAACCATCCCACTGCAACACCATGTAAAATAACGCAGATCCTCCAAGAGACTGCATTGTGGCTGTAGGTGACTACTTGGCCAAATTCTAGATAGTGGAAATGAAGCCCAGAAATCTCCTCCCAGATTTCTTAAACAAGATATCTAAGCAAGAGTGGGGAATTCTCGCATGAGAAAACCCTTGCACTAAACAGTGCAACAAACTTAGCTAAATAGCTGAAGCATGTAAATAAGTCTAAAAAAACCTAATCATAAAATAATATCTGCAATCATTCCCTATATGGCTGCCATTCCCTCCATTATATAGTTGATGAGCTTGGTCACCATGGGTCCCACCCATTCATGAGGTTACCTCCATGCAAAGGATCCTCCTCCAAAATTATGTTGTTGTTAGGTCCCTATATTACTAGTATAGTCCCTTATTGTTGTTAGTGTAACCCCCTTATTGTTATTATTGTACCCTTGTAACCCCCATTTTATTATTATTGTGCCCTTAAATTATTAATGTTAGGTCGGCTAGGATTACATTGTGGCCCACTAGGATTACATTATGGCCCCATGGACTCCTATATATAGAAAGGAGGTTTTGTAAATTGGATCATCCAAGAATTGTTCATTTATGTAATGTATTGGAGGTTGCCCCTTCGAAGTGGCTTATTTCTAAGGCGTTGATATCTCTTTTCTTCTATTTTTGGAGCTGGTTACACAACATTTGGTATCAGAGCTTTGGATTCTAGGGTTTCGCTGCTCCAAACAGGTCATCGTGGAATTTTCGCTATAAATTTTTTTTTATGAAGTTTCAGAAGCTGAAATTTTTAGGGTGCGAAGCCGAAATCCTGAGGAAGATTATATAAAAATTTTAGAGCTTGGTTCGCAATATTTTCGGAGATATGATCTGTGGAAGTTAGGTCTTTTGTCAGGCTCCTAAATAGGTCATCGTGGAATTTGCACTATAACTTTTTTTCTATGAAGGTTCAGAATCTAAAATTCATATGGTGCGAAGCTGAAATCCTGAGGAAATTTTTCAAAAAATTTCAGATCTTGGTTCGTAATATTTTTGGAGATATGATATGTGGAAGGTAGTGATTTTTCAGGCTCCTGAATTTCATCTCAAAGAGGTGATCGTGGGAAAAGTTCAATAACTCTCTCTCTGGGCATCAGATTGGAGTGCCGTAAAAAGTGGTCGCAAATACACAGATTTTAGTTTCTTGGCTATCAATTTCAGAGACAAAGGAAGAAACAGTGACACGTGGAAAGTCGTACAAGTTCGCTCTACTGAACCAATCCATAATTAGGTCATTGTGGGAGATTGGACACAACTTTGTCTTGGTGAATCCAAATCAGGTCAGACCTGTGGCATTCAAAACATAATTTAGAGGGCTATGGTGGTACCAAAATTCAGATATTGAAGTGCTGCAATCACAAATATAATCCAATTTCAATATCGAGCTCCTCAAAAGCAAGAAAAAGGTGTGTATTTTTTTTCCGAATTGCATAAGTCTTGTTTGAAGAATCAATTTGAATTGATTCCAAGGGCATATTGTAGAATAGATATCAGTATTGGGTTTTAAAAGATGCCCCATAAAAATAATTCAACACCCATTAAGCCTTCAGAAGGGTCTACTATGACTCATGAAGATGAAGAATTGCAACATGATCTATCAAAATTACAAGAGCAAGTGCAACAAATTTCACTCTCGCAAAGAGCAACAAAAAATGAAATGAAAGTGTTGAAGAAAGGCATGGAAGAGAAGATGGATGGTTTGAAGAAAGGCGTGGAAGCTAATATGGATGGCATGGAAGCTGGCATGGAAGCTAATATGGATGGCATGGAAGCTGACATGGAAGCTAAGATGGATGACATGAAAGACAAAATGGAAAACAACATGAAAAACATGAAGAATGATGTAAAAGTAGACGTCGAAGGTTTGACCAAGTTGATACAAGAAATGTTTCCTAATGGTCAAAAGATAGTAGAAGAACCTCATGATGAAAACAAAATATTCTTCTGGAATTGCACACTTCTCCTTTAGGAGGACACTAAGGATTTTTAAAAACTTACCACAGGGTGAATAAAGAATTTTTTTGGGATGGCCTTAAATCTAATATTCAAAAGTTTGTGGCAGAATGTTTGGTTTTCCAGTAGAATAAAGTGGAAACAATTAAGACCCCGGGACTTCTACAACCTTTATCCATTCCAAGTCAACGTTGAGAGGAGATTTAAATGGATTTTATCACAGGTTTACCTAAGTCCAAAGGAAAGAATGTCATCATGGTGGTAGTTGATAGATTTACCAAGTATGTATACTTTTGTACATTGCCTCAACCATTTAAACAAAGTAGAGCTGCTAATACATTTATGGAAACAATTTAAAAGCTACATCGAAACCCTAAGATTATTGTAAGCGAGAGAGATCCCATTTTTACTAGAAATTTTTGGACGAAATTATTTTCTTCTTTGGGTACTCAATTAGTTCATAGCTCATCTTATCATCCTCAATATGATGGTCAAATTGAGATATTGAAAAAATGTTTGGAAGGATATCTTTGTTGTTTTGTATCTGATAAACAAACTCAATGGGTCAAGTGGTTACCTCTGGCTGAATGGTGGTATAACACTTCCTTCCATACTGCAGCAAAAATGACCCCATTTATGGCACTTTATGGATATCATACACCATCCATCACATCATCTTTAAGAGAAAATTTGAAGGTTCAAGTAGTGGAAGATCACATCGAGCACCAACAAAAAGTTCTCCAACTCTTAAAGGATAACCTGAATTTGGCACAAAATCGAATGAAACAACAAGCAGATCAACATCACAGCAAGAGAAGTTTTGATGTAGGAGATTGGGTATTTTTACGGCTACAACCATACAAACAAATGTCCCTCAAGCAAGCTAAGAAGGATAATAAATTATCACTAAATTACTATGGTCCTTACAAGGTGTTGCAAAAGATTGGTACTATGGCATACAAATTGGAGCTTCCTGCTTCTTTGCGAGTGCATCCAGTTTTCCATGTTTCATGCTTAAAGAAGGTTATAGGTGACAAAATTCCAGTTCAAACAATATTTCCAGAGCTTGATGAGGAAGGAAAATCATATTGGAAACTAAAATAGTCACGGAAACAAGAACTCAACAACTACGAAATCGATCAATTTCAGAGTATCTCATCAAGTGGAAGAACTTACCCACTGAAGATTCTACATGGGAGGATGAGAATTTTATACGAAGCACTCGTAGCTACTCAAGTGTTGAGGACAAATACTTTTTGAAGGAGAGGGGCATGTTAGGTTCCCGTACACAGTATAGTCCCTTATTGTTGTTAGTGTAACCCCCTTATTGTTATTATTGTACCCTTGTAACCCCCATTTTATTATTATTGTGCCCTTAAATTATTAATGTTAGGTCGGCTAGGATTACATTGTGGCCCACTAGGATTACATTATGGCCCCATGCAATCCTATATATAGAAAGGAGGTTTTGTAAATTGGATCATCCAAGAATTGTTCATTTATGTAATGTATTGGAGGTTGCCCCCTCGAAGTGGCTTATTTCTAAGGCATTTATATCTCTTTTCTTCTATTTTTGGAGTTGGTTACACAACAATTGTCTCCATGAGTCCCACTCTTCTATTTACAGTGCTATTTGATTTGGTCAACCTTGACTTGATCTTCATGCCTTGTCTCTTTTCACACCCAAGGTGTCTTTATCCTAACTAGCTAAACTGATCTACATTCACATTGAGCTGTCTTTATTGATGATCCACTCATCCCATATTAATGTTGTTGACTTGGTCAAACTTGACCTTGTCCACATATATTAGAATTTTTTCACACATGAGGATGCTTGATCTAGTTATTAACATGATCCCTTTAAACTTTAAGAGGGATTTTATTCCTACTTAAGATGCTTATGGGCTTCCTTAACCATTTATTCATCTAACTAAATGTTAAGAGAAAAAATTAATATTCTCATTAGTTGCATGCTAATTTAGGAATATTACAGTCTCCACCTCCCAAATGTTGCTTTTCCTCAAGTAACTACAAGGGTGCTACAAAATATCCCCTCCTCCTCTTGTGGCCTACGCTTCTAATAGTCTCCACCATTGCTTCAAATATTCTGCATCAATTTTGTCTCCCAATGGTTCCTCCCAAGTGTGTTAGTTGGTCTTTGGTGGATAAACCAAATGGCTCTCATCATGAAATAATGGAAGTTCTATTTGGAAACCTTCTTGCTGATCAATGGCCTCCTAAAGGTATAAGTGATGATAACCATAGGGAACTTCATTACCAATGAAAGACTCCCATCTCCATGCTATCATCCAAATGAAATGAATCACATCCCAGCTGGGTAATTCATAAAAAATCTCCTCCCAAATGCTCATGAGAGGCATGTCCCAAGTGCTCCAAACAATCATATGGCCCACCTCATAAAGGAACAAGTGATCTACTATTGTGGCCATATCATCTCCCAAGCTCCCCTTGAAGCATTAAGTGCAAAAGGTGTGGGAAATTTCTCTCCCCAAGGACAGATCCAACCAATGTGTCTCTCCTCCAATCATGATCCCAACAAAGATAAGAACATCTTCAACATATGGAATCATAATTAAAGTCATGCTAGCTGCCATATGTAGTAAAGGAGAAGGAAAATGGTCCCTCATGTGCAACCAGTGCAATTTTTCTCCCAACTTCCATAGAGTATGATATAACAAGTGTTCTTTCCACCACTTGTTTGCTGCCCCATTCTTCTTGCATGTTTGGAGAAGGTGTATGATGGTTGGTGTTAATGAATCACACCATGAAGAATACATCATCTCCCTAAAATATTCTATGGAATGGTCAACATCACCATTTCTCATGGTCCCAAGTAGCCCATGAGGCAAATAAGAAAGAGTGCTCCCTCTTGGAGCAATGCACTATGCATGTGTGTTAATAAAATGAAAGTATATAGTAAATACAACATGTTTTTCATAAATACAATCTTCACCATACACTTGGCTTGAATCAGTGAGGTAGCTCATGGATGAGCTCCCTCTAACACCCAATGAATAAGGAGGTGGTAATGATAACTCTTCCCAAGAGCTATGTCCCTCCTCAATGTGCAAAAAATATATGCACTTCCTCATGTGATAGTAAATCTCCTCTTTGAAGTTCTCCCACATGAATCCTTCCAAGATAATAGAATATGTTCTAATGAAACTAGTGGGTTTAGAAAGCAATATCTCATAGGCTGCATTAAGTATTTTATATTTGAGCTTGGAGTCCCTAGTTATATAGATTTGATCATGAGAATAAATGACTCCCTCAACCACTTTATACCTCCCATCCATCACTTTCCCATCAAGAACCATACATGTGAAGAGGTTCTTGGAATATTCCACCAATAGTTGGGACTTCCAATATGGATCTAGGCTTCCCAACAATGACAACGTTGTAGAAATCTAAAATGATGTGCCTATCATATGATAAATCTCCTCTTTGACATGCTCAATGCCAAAGCCACATGTTGGAGTGTTGTAAATCCACTTTGTTGCCTCTCTTGTAGCTGATCTTGCTTAAGATAAGATTGAAGTTCATGGAAGTCAACCTCCTCTTGAAAGGTCTCTTTCTTCCAAAAGTTCCATATTTTTTCCCATGCATGCAAGAGTGGTAATACCCTCTTGTCATATTCAGAAATACTCATTATAAGTAGAAGTATCATTTGCTGCTCCAAGGCTATGGAGTGACCTTTTGACACCATGCTCATGTCATCACAGATTTCTGAATCCTTCTTTTCCAGTGCAAATAGCTGAGTGGAAGATAGCAAATTCCATTCCAGAAAATTGCTCACCTCTCCTTGGAACCCATCAATGGTTCTCAGTGTTGTGGTAGCTCCTCTCAAGGCACCTTCCTTAGCCAAATATGTCACTGCTACACAGAGTTGAGAGAACACTTTATTTTTCTTCCAATCATGGGGTCTCCTTGGTGGAATTCCTCCATGCAAAGAGACATCAAGGCATAGAGCAGGATGTATATGCATGTGTGTGGACTGAATTGTCCTTGCCTTCACTGCACCAATCCTCATACCTCCTTTGTGCATTAATTTTATGAAATAGAGAGGGGTGTGTGATCTTCATCATATGATGCTTGTCCTCCTCTTTATATCATTCTATCTTCAATATCTCACCATTTTCTAATGATGGCACATGCTGCACATGGATTGTGTCATGATCTCCATATGTGAGATTATTTGGAACTCCTTGCAACAGTGCAAGAGTTTCTCTCCTTGGAGAAAATTCTCCATATTCCTCTTCATGAGGTACTGGATGTGCTCTTGATATGACAATGTTGTTAACTCCAGCCTTCTCTTCCTCCTCACCAATATTTGAGAATGCCTCATCAACAATGAGAGACCTTAGATCTTGGTCTTCCCTTGAAAGAGGAATCTCTATGTCTTTCTCTTGAGAAGAAAGCTCATCATGCAATGGGGATATTTCCCTTGGCATAGTATCATATAAGTTTTCATCCCCCTCAATGGTTTTATGAAATGGAGTTGGGTTTATGTATCCTTCCAACCCATGCAAAGGCTTTGTTTGTTTTGGTTTGATTAGCTCCATAGAAGGTGTTTCAAAAAACTTTTCATCAAAACTTTCCACTACTTTTCTAATAAAATTTGCATAAGTAGATGTCTTTGCATTCTTTAATGAAAAGGATTCAAACAACCACCAAGCATAAGCCTTACCTTCAAAATGCAGCGCTGCTACTTTAATGGCTTCTTTTTCTGAAATTTGATGTTACTGCACATAGGTGTCTAGATCCTCCACCCAAACCCTGGCTGGACATTTAGGCGAGCCATAAAAAGTAGATAGAAAGAATCTACCCACACCATGCTACTTACCCCTTGTGCTCCTTTCCTCCTTGATCTTTCAAAACCCTTGGAAGTTCAAGTGATCTTTGAACCTATTAGATTTAGATTCATACTCTTGTAAATAATCACCAAGAGTCTCCTTCTTTGGCACATCTCCTTTCTCCATCTTATTTGTCATGAACATATGGCTGGTAGATATTTTTAAATCTGATGGTGTGGCTGAATACTCACACCCATAAAATGAGGAAATAGGGCTTTCCTCATGAACAAATCTTGTTGAGGGATCTCCAAATTTTTCCCTCCTCATTTCTTTTATGTCTTTGTTGATACCATGCAGAGTTTGAAGAAGAAGTTTTGAGAACTTCCTCCCTCCAGATAATAAGGGTTTTCCTTGATCCCTTTTGTAGATTCTCTCCCTCCCATGAGAAGACTCCATAATGGTTGAAATACATAGGCTGAGACAAGATTAGAGCTCTGATACCACTGTAATATTCCCAAATGGGAAATGCAGCAATACATGCATTAAAAAAACATTTTTTAGAAATATGTGTAGTAAAAATCAATTGCAACGCATGGATACTTTATATCAAACATTATAAAAACCAAATACAAAATTAAATCATAAAAAAAATCACTTTTACATAGTTAAACAGGCCTCCTATGCCCAAAACAACCCAAAAACACTGCAACCCCAAGACTACTGCAACACAGAATTACTGCAGAAACTGACATCGCAGTTTATTGAGGGTTATACAAAAAAATATTGAGACAAATTAGATCTGCTAATATATTAATCAATAAAGCTCAAAAACATAGATCTAGTCTCTTTTACATAAATCCAAGATGACCTGGCAAGGGTTTCTTGATAAACATGAAATACAAGAAGCATATGCTACAAATCTATGGCTGAATCACGCTATATGGCTGAAGCTCTGCATAAATATGGCTGAACATATAAATAAATGGTTGTAGCTCCTCCTACTAGCTTTCCGGGAAAACAAGGGTTTAAACCCTTCCACTGCAACACCATGTAAAATAACGCGGATCCTCGAAGAGACTGTGTTGTGGCAGTAGGTGACTGCTTGGCGAAATGCCGGATAGTGGAAATGAAGCCCATAAATCTCCTCTCATATTTATTAAACAATATCTCCAAGCAAGAGTGGGGAATTCCCACATGATAAAACCCTTGCACTAAACAGTGCATCAAACTTAGCTAAACAGTTGAAGCATGAAAATAAGTCTAAACAGACCCAATCATCAAATCATATCTTGAATCATGCCCTATATGGGTGCCACTCCTTCCATTATATAGTTGATGATCTTCCTCACCATGGGTCCCACCCATTCATGAGGTTACTTCCATGCAAAGGTTCCTCCTCCAAAATTACGCTGTCTCCATGAGTCCCACTCTTCTATTTACAACACTATTTGATTTGGTCAACCTTGACTTGATCTTCATGCCTTGTCTCTTTTCACACCCAAGGTGTCTTTATCCTAACTAGCTAAATTGATCTACATTCACATTGAGCTGTCTTTATTGATGATCCACTCGTCCCATATTAATGTTGTTGACTTGGTCAAACTTGACCTTGTCCACATATATTAGACTTTGTTCACACATGAGTATGCTTGATCTAGTTATTAACAAGATCCCTTTTCACATTAAGAGGTATTTTATGCCTACTTAAGATGCTTATGGGTTTCCTTACCCATTTATTCATATAACTAGATGTTAAGAGAAAACATTAATATTCCCATTAGATGCATGCTAATTTAGGAATATTACAGTTCACAAGATACATGAGTGAACCCACCAATTTCCGGTAAACATTAACATCCACTTCCTTACCTAAAGTGGCATCCTCCTTCCTCCAATTGGTTGTTAAAGGTGTCTCCATGGGTTTGCAACTCTCCATGCAGAACTTATGAAGTATTTTGTTGGCATACTTTCCCTGAGATACGAACAGTTCCCCATATCCTTTCCATACTTCAAATTCGAGGAAATAGTGCATGAGACCCATGTCGTTCATTTCAAACTCTTTTGCAAGGCCCTCCTTGTAAGATCTAATCAATTTTTCATCACTATTTAAAATCAATTCATCAACATATAAGACAATAATTAACACTTTAATTTCTACCAAAACATGATAGAGTTTTGCATACGCTTCACTTTTGTTGAAGCTCGAACCAATGAGATAGTTAGTGAACCTGGTGTACCAAGCATGAGGTGATTTCTTAATACCATACAATGCTCACTTGAGTCTGTACACATGAGATTCTTGATCAAAAGTATCAAAGCCTTTTGGTTGCTTGATATACACCTCCTCCTTAATAACTCCATTGAGGAATGTTGTTTTCACATCCATTTGGTGGATCTTCCACCCATTCTGTGCAACCAGAGTAAGAATTTATATAATGTGTTATCACTTAAAAAATTTCAAAACATCATTATGACAAGATTACTTATGATCATGGGTCAAAATAGGGTCTTAGGAGTAATTTATTGAGTTTTACCAAGGGAAGTATTAAATTTTTTAAGTTTGAGCCTACCCTAGTGTTTAAATAAACTCATTTTTAAGGTCTTTCATGTAAAGTCTTTCATCATTTTAGGATTCATTTCATTTCCCAAAGTTTTTGCATCAAAACTGCCTAATTAGCCAACAAACCACAGTTTCGTAGTGCCACCCGTTGAAAAAAGTCACTTTGCTCTATGAAAGCGCTAATAGTTTCGTAGTGCAAACAAAACAAATTACACTACAGGCACTACGAAAGCGTGATTTTGTAATTGTCTTGTCAATTGAGTTGTCCAATGTCAGAAACCGTTGGGAAAGGGTAGGATAGTGGAATGTTGATTCATGTAATGATGAAATTAAAGTACACACCCACGTTTGCAGTCATCATGGTCAGTTTAGGTATGAGTGAGTCATCATTTTCAGTTATGAAAGGACATTTGAAATTCAAATTCTTTCCTAATTAGTCATTCTCATTCCTTTTTCCTTCATTCATAATGTTTGAGCTCTGAGTGTCGAGCCAAACTTGTGGTTGGTTCTTACAAAGGTTTATTATATCCATTTCAAGTGAGGTTGTTGTTACATTTATTCAAGCAAGGCTCATACATTCATATCAAGCGAGGCTGAAAGATTTATTCAAACGAGGTTGAGAGTTTCTCTAAAGAATATGGCAGATGAAAGAAAAATACACAGAGGAGGAAAATGTTGAAGGCACGAACCTGAAGATATGAAGAAAATAACTGAAGACCCAGCAGTGATGGAAGCATTCAGAAGAGCAGGTTGCCTACATTTTTGTGAGAAATCGCAGGGCTGTCATGCGCAGGTATCCAAGGAATTTGCTATGAATTTCAATGGAACAACTACTAAATTGGGGATGCTAAGTTTGACTATCACACCAGAGGTCATTGCTACTGTTACGGAGATTCCAAGAGGTCAAGAAAAATAGTTCAAAGGGTTCAAATTCAATATGGAGCAATGTAAAGAGTTCATGAAGCCTGAGCACATTGAGATGGAGCTCAAAAATTCTATCCCAAGAAGCTGCATCAAAGATAATTATTCAAAACTGTGGCTCAACATTCAGAAATATTTTACCTATGAAGGCAGATATCACAAGGTTTATTCATACCATTTCAAATTGCTTCTACACTTCACTGGTAAGATGTCACTTGACCTACCTTTTTATCTGCATAGAAGTCTTGCAAAGATGGTTGATAAGGTGCAATAAAATTCTGAGGGGATTGAGACATCATTATTTCATCATGGCTTAATGAAACTATTAATTTTAGATGAAATTCAAAATATAGGTAGATATTGACCACCATTCTTGTTTGTAAATGGTTTTTAGTTGGAAACCCTAACTCCTGCAAGAAACCCTAAAGCTAAAGGGGTTCCATCACCACCAGTAGCAGAACCAAGCCAACCTATGATTGCAAAATCAAAGGAACCTGCAAGGGTAAAGCCAAGAAAGAAAACTAAGAAAAGGCCAGAGAAAATGAAAATGCTTGGTACACCAACTCTCTCACCTGGAAAATAGAAATAAAAGGTTGTCAAAGATGCAAAACAGGAACAAGCTATCAGCAAACAAGGAACCAAAAGAATAACTAGAAGCCAAGCAGTGGTTTTGAAAGGGAATAAATTTGATACAGAAGACATCCCAGTAACAAAGGGGGATCTAGAGGATATTCTTCATGCCATAGACATAGAGGAAACACTTATTGTACATACTGAATTCATAAGAGAAGATGAGCAGAAGTTGAAAAAGTTCGAGTCTGCAAAGAGATTAGATTTTGAGGGGGAATATGCAGGTTTCATTTTCCAAACAAGAAAGCCTATGAAAAGGTGTGCTAGGAAATTAATGGAAGGCAATAATGAAGTTCAAAATCCCACTGAGATAGCTAAATCACCTAAATATATTATTTATCTCTCATCACCCACAGTGAAGCATACAATCAGCAAATTTAAAAGGGGAAAAGAGAAAGTGACAGAGAAAACAAAGTTTCAGCGCCTTGAGGAAAATTTAAAGTTGGCAAACCAGGAAATTGTTGTCATGAAAAAGAGAGCTAGAAAACATAGTGCCGAGAAAGTGCAGTTTAAAAGGATGAAGGAAATGTGGGAAGGACAAGTTGATTCTATTTCTGAAACTTTAGACAATGCAGAGCAACTTGTCAAGTGGACAAGTCCAGCAATAAAAGAAGCTAAGTTTGTCAAAATAATAAACACCCATATGAGAGCTACTAACAAAAGACTTAAAGACTAGGTGAAGGATTTAGAAGAGCAGGTGGAGTTAACTCATGATGAGCTACAGAGTAGAGGCATTAAAATGACAGTCATAGAAGAACCAATAGGTCAACCAAGTGTAAATAAAGAAGGAATGCCTCAAAGAAGCTAAAATGAAGTGGGTTTACACCTTTTATGGTTTGTAGATGATGAGGACAAGTTATGTTTTCAGTTTTTTGGAAACTACAGTTTTCACTTGGCAAATTTATGAAAAATCTGCATACTCAGCAGTTTCGTAGCGCCTCCAGGCTTAAAAAGCAAAACAGCGCTACGAAGCTACTGTAGCTGCCTTTTTTGTTTCCTTTGATCAATATGTAAGGGGTTAAAGGATGAGTCAAGAGATATAGTTTCTATGAAAAAGGTGTTGAAGGTTAATTAAAGCAATGCAAGAGAAAGGAGTGAAGTTTTTGGAGAATAAAGGCTTGAAATGGTAGCGCTACAGAAAGTGCTATGAAACTGTTGTGTTTTCGTAGCGCAATACATTACAACCTTTTGAATGGTTTTTGAAGAAGTTTTGGATAGCTGGAGGCTAGGAAAGAGTGATGGGACATGTTAAGCTAATATTCAACAGCCAAGGACCATGAAATGAATATTAAATGATGGTTAGAATGTTCAAAGAAGGAAAAAGATCCTATGCCTAAAAAACACGGTATGGTTTCCTGCTTTTGTGGAGGTCAGCAAAGTGGTCATGAAGAACTGAATATCATTATCCAAATTTAACCATGTGATGATACACTTGTCAATAATATAATTTCAAATAGATAAGGTTGTTATAGATAGTGATAAGGAGTTTGAGTCCTTTTTGAAATAGGACTGTTAAGTAGGATAGGTGTATTTTTGTAATAAATTCCATGTTTTATGGTTATGGAAGGTGTTAGTGGATAGAAATTTGATGTATCTAGCCTAGAGGCAGATCATATGGTGATGTAAGAGGTCTATTAAAGACCATTGGGTCGAATTTGTCAAGGGTTGGACATTTTTGGCAAAACTGTGCTCGTTGTGAATTGACTATTTTCAGCTAATACAGAGATCTTCTACTTGACGAACTTGAGATTCTAAATGAGTTTTAGTGTCTTCCTATTCTATCTGTATCTCTTATATATCTCATTTGCAGTGGTGTTCATCTATATTAGTCAGAATTCATCTATTATATGCTCTGACTTCCTTTATAAGTGAACTGACTGTGTTTTTACATGTTTCATATGTGTGTGCCTTATCACTAAAAACTCTGATATGCCTCAACTTCCATGTTAATTAGATTCACTGAATTACTAAATGCTTTGACTCCATAAGCCCAATGTATACATGCTGATGTTATCTTCAACCTACAACTATCATTATCAGTTTACTTCCTAAATAGAGTTAGCCATCTATATTTTTATCCATATCATTAACCCTTGAGAGAGCCCTCTCAGGCTGAGGAGGCTAAGCCTCAGTAAAAATATTAGGTTTGAAATATTTACTGTTAGAAAATTATATATTGTAGAGCAATGAAACACATAAAATATGCAGAAAATACAAGCACACAAAACACATAAAACCAGAGAGACACAGATATACGTGGTTCACCTAGTTTGGTCTACGTCCACCCCAAACAGCCAGTCCTTCCTCTATTATCTAGCAAAATGAAGAACACAACCTACAACAGATCATTGTAATATTCTCAGTTCTCTCTCACAGTCTCCTTATCTGTTTCTCGCTCTGAGAATACACATACAATACATAGCTGCAATACAATACCCTCATACAAGCGAGGGGTTGCCTTCTAGGGAAAAAAACCCTAAACTAAACATAACTTCTACCATCAGATCATCCGCCTAATGAACGACCCAGATTGACTAGAAATTACTATACTTTTACAAGGCAATTTTAAATTTGTTTTTAGCTTCGAGGGTGCCTCCCCTGGACTCCCCAGGTAGCGTTTAATTTCGGGGAGCATTGCCGGCCCATTAAGGTACAGGGGTCCAATGCTGTGATACAAAATAAACAAGATAATCAGGCTCCACACCCAACAGTTACATGATATTGTCTGATCAAGCAGCCTATTAGGTCCAATTTTGTGATAACATAATGGATGATTACTTTTCTATAGGAGAAAATTTCTCCTCATAGTTAATCCTTTCAACCTAAGAGTTCCCCTTGGCAAAAAATATGGTCTTGTAATTTTCTATTTTTCTGTCTGCTACATGTTTTACCTTGAAGATCCATCTCAAACCCATAACTAATTTTTTTATTGGTCTGTGGATCACTTCCCAAACATTTTTGTTTACAATGGATTTGTATTCCTCCACCATTGCATCAACCCATTCACGTTTCTCTACTGCTTCCTTGAAAGAGTATTTGTTAGTATCTACAAACTCAGTCATCAAAGACATGTAGCCAGTGTACCGATCTAGTGACCTTCTCTACTTGTGATGATTTGTAGGAGAACCCACATTATCCGTTGCATCTTGCACAAGTCTCTCAGCCTCCTTGGTCATTTTCTTGCCTTCTCTAGATGGTATTTCTTGAGTGGTTATCTCCACTATCTACTCCTCTATTTGTGGTTGCTCCACATCTTCTTCAGTTTCCTCCTTTGAAGCGCAAAGATCATCATCTAGTGGGATCTGAAGCTCCCTCTCAAAATAGCACCACATCACTTTCTCCTCATCAAATTTTACATCCCTTCACACAACTGTCATTTTGAGGGATGGAAAGTTTGCATGATAGTTGTGGGGAGTTTCTGTGTAACGAAAAAATACCCCCAAATCTATTGTCAACTCTAAATTATTCCTGGCATCTTTGGAGACATGGAAGTAAAAAAAGGCTCCATAAATCTTGAAGTTTGACACATCCGACTTTCTCACTGAGAAAACGTTCTTTGGTGTAATAATTACTAGAATATGATGAAGACTTTGGTTCTACAAATGGATTTTTATGTTGAATTTTTTATCCCACAAGTGCAGAGGTAGGCCTTGGTCATGCAACATTTCCCTCGCTTCTCCCACAATGCTACAATTATTTCTCTCAACCACCCAATTTTTCTATGGGTTGTGGGGTGTTTTCAACTATCGTCGAATGCCTTCTTTTGCACATAAATTTTTAAACTCATTCAACACGTACTCACCTCCATTATTTCTCCTTAGAGCCTTCACCTTCTTTCTTATTTCTTTCTCAACTAGTTCCTTGAATTCTAAGAGGTTGGAGAATGTATCATCTTTATTCCACATGAATAATATCCAACACTTCTGTGAGAATTCATCAATAAATATAGCATAATATCTATTCCTGTCAGTGGAGGTTGTTGAGAAAGCTCCACAAACATCAGAGTGGATCCCTTATAGGATTGCATGTGCTTTGTTCTCTTGATCATGGAAAGTGGATTTGTGTACTTACCCAAATTACATCCTTTGCATATATCCTGTTGATCAAGTGCTCCTTTGGGAAGGCCTATGGTTATTTGCTGCATGAAATTAAAAGTGCCATGATGCAACTATCTAAGTATTATATGCCAAATTTCACCAATCCTCCACATCTAGCTTGTACACGTTATTCACTCGAACCCCAATCTGATTCACCTGTCCCATGGCTATGTTTCTTAGGAATGCATTTATTTTTCTGAAGATTAGATCATAACCATAGTATTCTAAAATTGCAACAGAGACAAGATTTTTCTTTAGGCCCGAAATGAACATGACATCCTTGAGCTTGAGGGGGGAGCGCAACTCCCTCTAGAAGGTAACTGTACTAATCCTGGTCATGATGTACCTTCCATCGTCCCCCATATCAATGTGCATTTGTAAGTATTTATCCTCTAGGTCACTGAAAAAATATCTATTCCTCGTCATGTGGAATTATGCACCTCAGTCCAAGTACCACACGCTCCCATCACTGTGCTGCACATGCATGCAGTGGGGATAAATTCAATCTCAAATTGTGAAGCCAAGACCTCACTTTCTCCTCCTCCTGAGGTATTATTGATTTTCTTCTTTTGTGTACACTTCGTGGCATAGTGCCCAAATTCCTAAAAATGGAAGCATTTAATTTTTGAAAAATATTTCTTCTTTCCCCCTTGATTGGATTCTGTTTTGGATTGGAATTTCTTCCATTTTACCTTCTTTTCCTTTCCATCAAATCCTAAATTTTATTCATCCTTGCCCTTGGATGAAGTCCCATCTCTGGTACTCTGCCTTATTTCCTCCTGTACCAAATTAGACCATAAGCATTCCAAATTTGGTAGTTTATCCCACCCATTGACCGAATTTGTGTAGCTATGCCAACTCTTGGGAAGGCCTACAAGGGATAGGATTACCAAATTATCATTTAATACTGTGAAACCAACTCCTATAAGTTCATCACGACATTGTTTGAACCTGCTAAGAAACTGTTGAATTGAGTCATTCTTATGCATCTTGATATTTTGAAGTTTATCCTTGAGCGCCAGTTTCTTGTGGTCACTGTTATTCTGCAACAGATTTGTCAATTATTTCCACATTGCATAATGAGTCTCTTTCCCATGTATATTTGATACAATCTGGTCTTGTGATCCCTCGAATATAATTCTCCTCATCTTGGCTACACACTTGTTCCATTCTGCTAGATTATGGGCATCAGCTGATCCTAGTTTCAGGATATCATTCTCAATTAATTCCTTCAATCCATTATCTTCTAGCACTAGCACCATGTGTTCCTTCCATGCAACATAATTCTATCTTCACTTAAGGGAATACTCAAGTTTTATTCCATAGAAATCCATCCGTATTGCTCTTAAGAATTGATCCTGCAAATTTGATCCTCCTGTTTAGAAACTTTGAAATTTATTATCTATTGTGAATCCTACATTAATAACATGCAAAAATTACAATCTAGATTTGAAACTGCTCAAGAAATTTACTAGAACACAAGACTCAAATCTACTCTACTGCTTTGCGGATTGTAATTCACGGTAAAGAACTCATCACATCAACATGAAAGAAGAGACATCACACATGCACATAGATTTATCTAGGGGAAAAAAATTTCTCAAAACCCCTTCCTATTTTTATTGCATTAATCAAATAATAGAGATGAAATACATATGATGCTCAAGCTTGAGCACAACCTACAAGTGTATAGTCTATCCCTCTGCCTGAGTGACTGACACTAGCCAACACTTAGCCAATTTTCAAGACCTCCAAGCTCCTATTTCCTTGCATTTGTCCTTGAGGAATTAGGCCCTTAATTTTTAGCATATTCCATCAATTTAATCATGCAATTATTTTAGGCTCATCCCTTGACTACATGCACCACCTGTACACATGGGAATATTCTACAACTAATATTACACTGTGGAATATACATCTCAATTGGGTAACTCAAATTCTCTGCATGTATCAATTATTTTGGGATGATTTATTAGTTAGCTAGCTTATCAATGAGTGTGAATGAATTCCCACTGCGCAACTTGACCCTCCACTAGTTACTCCAACATTTGGAACTAGTTTAACTTAACATAACTCATTTTAACTGAATTATATTGCTACAAATTAGTAATCAATAATACTGAACTAAAATCAGGCTTCCCCAACTTGAATTAAGTGAGTTAGCTGAATGAAAATTTCCATGTCACCTTACTTAACTAACTCCAAGATTTCTAGTGATGTGGAAATTCAAATTTTATCTAGTTTGATCAAGGGAAGGTAAAAATAAGATTTTATTGTTGCATTTTAAACATTCTTTCAGGTCTTTTCAGACTCCCTAAACATGAAAATATTTCTGAGCACTTTTATTTTGAACTTGTTAAAGTAAATGAAAATATGTCTACGCAGTATAAGTTTAATCCTTTTCCAGACTGATATGGACTATTTATACAAAGTAATACCTTATAAGTCAAACATGGCTAAGAGGTTCTGCTTGGTATCATTTTCTACCTTTTCAGACAAGAGACTATTTACGAAAAGGAACCTTTGAAGTTTTATTTTTCGCCTATTTTTCAAACTCTATAAACATGGAAAAAATTCAAGTTGCACCTTTGCTGGACTTTTAAAATCATAAAACAATTATGGACTAATCGAACATTATGGGACCGAACCATCACTTCTCAAGTTTCATTAAAACTACTCAGAGGAATTCATTATAAGGATGAACTTATAGATTAAGCATATGTTATCCTCCTCACGCTTGTCAAAAATAAAGAGGTACTAACCATAAATGTTTGACGAAATAGGGAAAATAGGGTACTCGACCTATTAATGGTAGTGATTCGCTCTTGAACATGACACTCTTTCACTTCATGTACGTGATTGCTCAGTTGGGAAATATGCTTGCCTCTTTGGATCATTCCATCATATCAAAGCATCCGCATTTGGTTTTGGATCAATGCTTCCAACTCCATAAAATTTTGTTGATATTTTCAACATAAGTCCTTCAGTTGATATCTACTACAATAATCTTAAGCCTACATTCATTTTTGTCGTTCCTGAACTAGTTCCACATCAACATCATTCTGTGTCAAATATTGATACATATTTTGTGTCATTGATGGTGGATACATCAAGGCCTCCTGTGATGGGTCACTTCCTGTAAATATCGCCTCATTATCCAAGAATTTGACTTAGAAACTCCCTTCAGTACCTTGGGACTTGCATACATCAATGGCAAGTTTCCTCGCTCTTGGTGACAATTTTCATCATTGGCCTTCGACCGATATATTCTATGTGGTGTTTGACTTCATCTCTTTTATTCACACCATATGGATTGTATTAAAATAACTTGAGAGCCATTAACATCATCGAGGTTTTTTGTCACTTCCGTTAACGACTTACATCATTGGCTGGTAATCATATGGTATGTACCATGTTCGTCTTCAAATTATTTATTCGCATGGTTAGACTCGTACCTTGGATGATGTAGATGAGATATAAGACCTCGAATCTAGTTTCATCCGTTTGGGTTGTGATTTCAAGATTAATACAAATATTATAAATTGTGATGGCTATGATCATACTGAAAATCATCCAATCATGGTTCCACTCTTTTTCATTAGTGAACGATACTTCTTGATCATTTTACATGTGATTTTAGCTTATGTGCTAAGAATGGGTATGCCTCCCTCACAAAATATATCATGATGAAAATGTATTATAAAAAACGATGATCTCAACTAGTTCTTATTGATCCAAACTTGTCACAAGGAAAAGCAATTTAGTCATCAATTGTCTTTTCAGAGTTTATATTTTAGGGGGAAATATGTTACAAGCCATTTTTTCACATTTGGTCAATAGGCCTATAAATTGAATCAATCAACATCTGTGAACATGTTGTCATCATCTCTTCACAAATCCTTAAGCATGACCTTTCCAAAAAAAATTAGTTTCTGGGATTAATTTCTCAAAATAAATGTTTTTATCCCCAGAGCACCCAGTCCCTTTATCCACCTACGTTTAGCAGTGGTTTCTCCCTTTTGTACAAGCATCGACCAACACTTGTTTTTCCCTTCAGCAGGTACACTGATTCTAGATAAGTTTCCTCTTCCATAAGCTTCCAAGGGTTATTTTAAACATTTACCATGGATAAGAAGTGTGAATCCTATTTAATCCTACCTTGGATACTTCACTTATTATCCCTTGAGCTCATCATTTCATAATATGTGGATCTCAAGCCCATAATGGTAACCCTATACTACCATCCTTCTCCTATAAATTTACTTCCATCCATAGCATCAGTGTTGGATTTTGGAGATTGATGATGCCCTTATGCTGCTACCTTTAATCTGGAGTCATCATTTTCATGCATTAGGGTTGACATTGAAGTTTTGTTTGTGAAAAGGAAAGACAAGTCAACTTGGGGATAATTCTACAAGATCAAATTCTACTTATGGTAGTAAAATCTCTCCTATTTCCATTAACACAAAGAGTATCTCGTTTTCCTATATGTGTTTTGTTATATTTACATTCATTTATTTCAATTCCTTGCTAATTCATTGAATAGGGTAATTGAATTATGTTACGTAGATGGTGTGGATCCTTTTCTTGTTTTAGTTGTATGTGCATGCTCTAATTATAACATTCAGAGCTACGATTGGAGCTTACAAGCAAGGAGGAAAGAAAATATTGTGACAAATTCTAAGTAGGATTCTTTCCCGTTCTCCAATTTCTTTAATTAAAAATTTATGTTTTTTGTATTTTGTTGTTCTAGACCAATCGACTGGGTCTAGGGAATTCACCTTTTTCTATAATCATAAATTCTGCATAACATACACAATTTCACCAGTCCGCCATGGTAAAAATGAGATGAAGAGTTATTATGACATGACCCAACATACAAGCTTCAGTTATGGAAGTGGGGGATGAAAACTGGAACTTAATGACCACAAAATAACATCCTACAAGGCTTACAGGACACTCAAGGGCCAAAGGACCACCCCAAGTGACCCAACATCGAGCTAGACTAATTTTTCAGTGACTTGACTCCCCAAGAACATGAAAAAAAATGAATGAGTGTGGTTGCAACCATAAAACCACATGCACAAGCCTAACTAAGTGTTGTTGTGTCCTAAACTGCCTAGTTCAATGTTGTCGCTCCCGAGATATGAGCCACAATTATAGGCCAACCCCTAAACCACTGACAAAATTTCTTAAAACTTTCTAGAATGATAAAATAATTAAATACAAGTCCAATAATACGAAACTTGATCAAATACTTGACCTCTACTAGCCTAAC
Organism: Pinus albicaulis; assembly: GCA_034641835.2. NCBI lineage: Eukaryota > Viridiplantae > Streptophyta > Pinopsida > Pinales > Pinaceae > Pinus > Pinus albicaulis. The sequence continues at coordinate 1,015,511,665 of CM076580.1, read as the reverse complement.
CATGATAGTCATTTTTTCAAACATATAGTGAACATGGAATCTACAGATCATGAATGCATATCTGAGCATAAGAGGCTGAAACTTATATGGGAATCCAAAAGAAGGTCTAATCCCCTCTCATAATAATTTCATTGACACTTTTTAGCCCATGCATTCATTAACCATCACACACTTATCAAATCCTAAACAAGACTTACCTAGATTACATTGCAAATACATGCTTATAACTAGCACATGACCATATTAATAACCATGGCATAACAATAATAAAATCACCATAATAAAATGTACAGATTATCATAGAATAAAATACTGAAAATAACTCTTATTAATTGATGAAAAATCTAACCAAGTCAGGTACTTCCACTTACCACCCGACCATAGATTGAGTTGAACCAAATATTTTTTTTCAACAAATCACCCCCATGCCCTATTCCAAGCATGAATGTGGGAACTCAAGACATAAAAAACCAGGGATTCCCATATATTAAACCACCTCCACCATCATTCTCCCACTATCCCTCCAAAACTGGTCAAAATATCACATAAGCAATCCAAGACATAAAAACCAGGGCTTCCCGGAGATTAAACCACCTCCACCCTCAGGCTACTGCGATCTTGCTAAAACTGGTCAAGATATCACTAAACCAAAAACAAGCTTGGATGCATCATTATTTCTTAACCATTACCTTAAGGATTTTTCTTATCTCCATGCACTTTTTGAGGGCTTATCATAGATTAAACCACCTCCACCCACAACCCTTGGGAATTTTCTTAAGACCACCTTACCTAGTTTCGAAACCTTCCAAAAATCAAAATCTCAACCAAAAAAAATAATATCATAACACAATGGCTATCATGAAATGGAAGGGCAAGGATGAAACCAATATCACACTTGGAAAAACCCATGGCAATGGAAAAAAAATAACCAAATACACCAATGCATGTACCATGCATTCACAAACCAACTAGGAAATCACACATGCAACATGTTACCAGCATGTCCTCCTGCTGAAGTTGCTTGATCCAACCTTCCTTGTTGTACTTTGGTTTCCTTTTCCTTCCTTTGCCTTCCCTTGCTTTCTTTCTCCAATTCTAGATTTCTTCAAGAATACTCTAAGTGTGCAATAGTATGAGGCAATAGAGAGAGCTCCAAAACTAAACTGACAAAAAGCTAAAACAACAAAAGTTGTGAACTAATCCTCGTAAGAATTTTTATTATTAAGGCCTATATTTTCTTCATTTTACTCTTATGCAATTTTTTGATGCTTCATCTACATTTTCTCTTGTTTTCCTTGATTTTTCATAAATAAAAAACCAATTAATGCCTATTTGTCTTTTCCAATTCCTTCACCAACTTCCTTAGTTATAATAAACCAAAAGTGGCACCCACTAGGATGATTTTCCCAACATTCAACTTGGAATATGTGTCCCATGACCTTGGTCTTATTTTTCCTCTATTAACTTTCATTACATGAAATTTTAACCGAGTTTTGTTACACTTTAAAAAGCTTGATTTGTATCACTCAACTTCTAATTTAAAGTCTCTTGAATCTTCTTCCCTTCTTCAATTTACACGAGTAGAGGTTAAAAAAATTCAATTTTATCCTTGATCAACAGTTCTTTTTGGGTTTTATTTTTCTTTCTCAACCTTTCAATCTATTGAAGAGCACTGAACAATCTCCTTCTAAGTTAAATTCAACCTCTTCTTCATCATAATTAATAACTTCTATTTCCAGACTTTTTATATCCATGAGCATGAATTCATTTGAACTTTCATCATATTTTTCCTCATCTAAATATTGATTGCCTTCACTTTAAAAAGATCTTTCATCTTGAGTGTAGAAGTTTTTCTTTTTTTCCTTCTTTATTTCCTTTTTCACGTTCCTGAATTTCTATGTAGGATCATATTACTTCTTATTCTTCTTCATAGGATACTTGGAAGCATAGTGACTAACTTTACCATAGTTAAATAATTTTAAAGGTAGCTTACCTTTGTACTTGCCCAAGCCTCTCTTGAGCTTCCTCACAAACATGGCTTCCTCTTCATCTGATTCACAACATGAATCATCATGTTTTTCCTTCGTATTTTTATCTGCTTTGAAGGATAAATCCTTTGTTGTGGGAATTCCATTGGAAATTCCAATCTAATAACTAGTAAGAGTGCCAAGTAATTGATTTAGAGTGAGAGAATTTAGATTTTTCATCTCCTCAATGGCTAAGACCTTGGGATTAAATCTCTCAGGGAGAAATTTCAACACCTTTTGAAATATGACACGATATTATATATTTTAATCAAGACCTCTGATAGTTTTCATAACCTCATCAACTCTTAAGAAGTATTTTTCAATATCTTCATCATAATAAATCTTCAAAGACTTGAATTTAATTCTAAAACTTTTAATTTTATCTTGATTTACCTTGCTATCACCTTCATAGCAACTACTCATCTTATCCCAAATGGCTTTCACAGTTGTGCAATCCATTACTTTAACTAGTTTTGATTCAAGTAAGCTAACAAGTAGAGAATTCATGGATTTAAAATTTCATGTGAAATCCATCTTCTAATATTTAGTAACCGTTGTTGGAGGTTTTCGATATTCATCTTTGACTGCATCCCATACATCAACTCCAAGTGATTGAATGTAGGTATTCATCCTTACTTTCCAAAAGACATAGTTTGTTCCATTGAACATAGGTGCCATATTGGTGAATCCCCATTCTTGGTTTTCCATGTTCCTTGATATTTCCTCCAGCAGTTAAAATAATATGAATTAACTTGGTTTGATTTGATAATAATTGTTAGAAACTAGGAAAATACGGGGGGGTGAGGTGAATCAATATTGTAGGAATTAAAAAAATTTCTTTCACTTGTACGAGGATGCTAGGACACCATGAAATACTTCATAAATTAATTCATATGAGAATGACAAGAAGTAACAAAAAGGAACACAAAAATTATTTAAAATTTCACTAGCACATTTGGCCCAATTTTGACGGCAAAAATGTCGCTCTTGTGACACATAGGAATCCCAAGAGCGACACTTCGAGGTGGGGAAAAACATCGTTTCTAATTGCGTCGCAATTCTGACACTTGAGTTAACTATTGGAAGAGTGACACTAATTCCAGAATTTTTTGGTAGTGTCACAATTCCGATGTTACCAGAATTTCATCTTTATTCCGACGTTACCAAAAATTTGTCACTCTTCCGCCATTACCAAAAGTTCATCACAAGTTCGACATTACCAAAAGTTCATCGCCAGTACGACATTACCAAATGTTTGTCGCAACTCCGACGTTACTAAAATTCCATTGCAAGTCCGACGTTACCAAATTTTCGTTGCAAGACCGACATTACCAAAGGTTCATCTCAAGTTCGACATTACCAAACGTTCGTCGCAAGTTTGAAGTTGGTGAAACGTTCATCGCAAGTCCGATGTCTAACGTTGGTGAAAGTTTTTTCGCAAGTCTGACGTTGGTGAAACATCAAAATACTGACGGAAATAAACATATATGCAAAAAAAAACGTTGTATCTTTGTGTGCCAGAAATTGATGCAGCTCAGAATGACCAAATTCATGTTTTGTGATGATAGTGTGGGTTCTGCAACTAAATGCAAGCATAGCTTGTGTATATGTGAACGTTCGATCGAAATAATTTCACGTAGGCAAGAGGGCATTCTCCAGTTTGTAATCTTTTAATTGGGGGTCATTGGCGGGTTCGGTTTGTTCTACAGTTCTGGGTCACAACCCCGGTGCATTTAATATGTTGGTTATCTCATGAGATTACATGAAAGTAGGTGCAGAATTTTGGAATTGTGGGTTAGCAGTGTTGGAATCGCTTTCCTAAAAAAAATGGATTTAGGATAATCCTTGAGATACAGGCAGCATGGAACATTTTCAAGGCATATTATAAATATTCGATGATTTTGACCTATTTTGGTCGTATAATCCCATATTGTGGTCCTGAATTGACCTAGTTTAATCGTATATGGGTCCAAATCATAAAATAACTAAACAATGCTATATTTATAATTCCAGTAGTCTTCGAGGCAATAGCTAGAGCATAGTTTTTAAATCTTGTTTCATTTTAGAAAATCAATGAATGGAAATTGTTTTAAACAATCTCAACACAATTTCTATTTGCATCTTCAAAAGTGGAACATTGCTTTCCAGCCTCCCAACTGGAATTCTGGTGAACAGACTTTGCCAGAACAACAACCAACACCTTTGATTAGCATTGTGATGAGGTAAGATACTACAATGAAAGTATCAACAGTTTTCTCATAAAATGAAAGACAAAGCCAAACTACTACAAATTCTGAGGAGAGATTTTTTCATGTGATGGTACCATACAATAAATCTACCTACAATGAAAACAAAAATTCCCATTCTATAGAATAAAATTGTATATACCATCAACCTTAATAACATGAAACTTGCAGTCAATCACAAATGCAAAAGTTTCATTGCATAGGACACCAGTGTGAAAAACAATCATTAGGTATACCACTTCACTGATAAGCAATCCTTATAGAATAAAACTAAGATTCAAATCAGTAAGAATACAATTCAGTTATGCCAGCTTAAAAATTGGCCTCAGAAATGTCATGGTTAATGCCACAACAAGAATCTAACCAATAACATTTTTCCTTGTGTAATAGGGCGACTCCAATGCATACAATGTAAATCTAATATATAGAAAATTGTTAAACATCTGACAAAATTTCCTTTACAAGATACTTGTACATCAAAACATGCTCACTACTGAAAATGTATGTGTACCAAATATTACAAAGAATATTGGCAATAAAATTTACTAGTTGGTTGTCATACTGTGTTTTCATATAATTGCAACTTGACATATGCTTAATGCTGAAAATGTTAACTATCAAACTGCCATTATAGGAGCCACATGCCAGTTTACATTGAAGGAAACACGTTTCATAGAAAGATAACCTCCGAAAGTTTTGGAGTTCAATGTAATTTAAATGAATTAAATGACAAATGGTGTATCAAATAAGGTATGAATTCCTCCCAAAAAAGGAGTAACTTTGGCACTTTAGTTACATGAACTGACTGTTTGTCTTAAAAAATCAATGAAAAAATGTGGATACCATGATTGCATGTGGATCTTAACTAAAAGTGTTGTTACATGAATTATTCTCTAGATGTGCCATCAAAACCTGTCAATCCTTTGCAAACCCTTGACTATATACCTTAATATCTATCCTCATACGATATGGCATATATTTTCACAGAGGTAAGAATGGATGCTAGTAAATCTTTCAAGCATTGAAATATCATCAGATTGCTTGATGATTTACCCCAAATGATAGTACAATCTGAAAATTTGGACACCTCGTTTCAGCTAAGCTACATCAGTGACATTTTTAAATATTGATAACTATTAGATACATTCTCATCCCATGTATGAACGCTATAGAAAATTAAAATTGCACCCATTCTAAAAAATCAACATTGAACCTGATTACCAAATTCTTCCTCTTCTCTCGATAGATAAGGCAGACACTTCATTGATAAAAGACTTCTCGTAGTATTTATAGCTTGGGATCAGTAAATGAACATGCTATGAGATATGAAACTCATTATCACTCTGAAAATGGAATTTTTGGTCCATGTACATAGTATCTGTCCATGAGATATTTGAAATTGAAGAGGATCGAAAACCTTTAAAGGAAGGGAACAATAATGGACCAAATTACATAGAGTTGGCAAGTGATAAGAAATTATCTACTGAATTTTTTGCATCAATAGAAGGGGTTTCTTTTAGTGTAAACTCCTTTTTCAAGTTAAATCCTTCACATCCAATGTTGAGGGCATGTGAATCCCTTGGTTGTAAAAATCCAACTCCAGCTAAGGCAGTGTGCATACCTTTGACATTAACTAGAAGTGCCATTACTGAATCTAGAAAGAGAACTGCAATTACTCTACCTATATTGGAGAGATTACTATACTGTCACAGACACATCTCTACTATAAGATTCCTTATTATCACTCAGAAAAGGGAATTTTCTGTTCAGGTACATAGTATGGCAGACAATATTGCACAATTTACAAACATCTGCAATTGCCTTGTTGTTAGGGGTATGTCAACTAAGACGCAAGAATTAGCATTAAGCTCTTGGCCTAGTATTGTTGTAGCAACATCAAATCTTTGTGCAACACATAGTTAGTTGGGTTGGAAGAACTTGTAGAGAAAATTCCTTTACTTCAGGTTTCTGCACCCCAAGTCATGGGATTTGATTGGCTAAATCCATGATGATTGTTGATGTTTGTTGATACTTTTTGGAAGTCTTCAAACTACCCTGAAAAAAGGGGGATATTATCGATATTTTGAAAGTGAATGAGTATTCTATTGACTCTGAAATGAAGAAGATATTGAACATTTTTTGTCCAACATTTAAGAAATTAGTATTACTAGTTAGTTTTCAAGTAATGTATCCCAAAAATTATGAAGACTTGTCAAAGGAGGTTATTGGTGATTGAAAACGGAAAATATATGTTGTGGGGGACATTTTGATGGATGATGGATGCTATTTTTCCATGTAGCAAGAATTGGTGGGAATGGAGGATCTTGGAATTGGAAATTTGCAGAAGCTACACTATATTACGTACTGTTCAGTGCCACTATTACATAATGTTACATGACTCCTACTTTCTGCTTCGAAATTATTTTCTTGCTTCCCCATTTCAAATATTAATTAAGAAACAATGTATAATGTTGAACCATTTGATCATGGTGGCTATTCTGGAAATGCCCTAGCTGGGTTTGGGTCTCATGTGATGTATAAGAAAAAGGGAAAAAAAGGAGTGGGACAATTTACAAATCGATTCTAAACACCAAAATTCTAGAGGTCTGAGTTGGTGATGGGACTTGCTAACCCATTCTAAACACCAAAACTCTAGAGGCCGAGTTGGTGATGGGACTTGATAATCCATTCTAAACATCAAAACTCTACATCATTATCTATATGTTTTGAAGACCTACGAAGGAAAAATATTTTTATTGGTACAGAACATTTGACCTTTTCTTAAATTTATCAAAGGGTTGTCTTATCCCTGTAAAGAAAATAGTAAATATTGTGGCCTTGCAATCAAGGTATGTCCTCATAATTTTTTAATTTAAGATCACAAATTGTAGTATTAAGACCTATTCTTGAATGTGGGTTAATTCAGAAGTTGTATACCAATAATTTTGACAATGGCAAGGAATGATGATTGCTATTGCCATTCTCTCCACAATTTTAAGGTTTCAATATGGACCACATTGCAGTACGTCAGCCTTATTGCATAATAGTGAAGGTTCTGAGAATAATTGCAGTGGTCGATTTGCAACTGCAACACCCTCTTTTGGTATGATGTCTAGAATTCACTAGGTATACATATATGACCATTAAGGAGAATTAAGCCAACCTGTGCAAGATCAAGAGAAAATTAGCTATAGCTAAATGTTTTGGTCTCATTCTTCAGATTGGCTTGAAGTATTTATTTAGTTTTGTATACCATCATGGAAGTTTGCATATTTATCAGTGATCTAATTACATTATCTTCTACAACAATCATTTCAAACTAGAGTTGATCCTTGTGGATGAACTAGATTCAAATATGTCATATTCTTGAGGCATTAGTAAGATCAATACTTCCAATTTGGGAATTTTGTCCTTAAAAGTGAATTTAATTTGAAGAAATAATATAGCTAACTATGTTAACAAATTTTTAGTACCCATGTAAAAATAAATCATTGAAGCCTCATCCTTTATGGCATGTCTGTGTAGTCTAACATATTATTAAGTGAAAAGGCAGTGTGGAATGTGTGAATTCCATTAGATTTCAGCCTGGTGTAGTTCTTCATGGATTGGCATAATCAATTGTATAACTATAGCAAGGAATTGACATATACAGGTCGGTGGGAAGGTATCCAATCATCCAGGAACATTAATTTAGTCTTCCAACAAAGAAAAAATTAAGTGGCACATCATTCGTCAAACAAAATCTCATCATTATATTGCAGCAGTTAGGCTATATGTATACTTGACATGCACTGTTGAATTAGAGTAAAAATTCAAGGAACATAACAATAATAAGGATATCAATAGTCAGGCTTATATCATTATTCTAGGATATGCTCATCAAGAATAGGCAGAGAAAATTTTCTTGGATAAGAATGTTCTTGTTGAGTAAAAGGGCATAAGGTGTTGATCCTCTTCTTCAGTTTTGAGAATAATATGTCCCATATAGTATCTTACCTTGAAGCCCTATAGTAGGATCATTGAAAGCAGTTGTCCTGAAGGTTTATAAAATTATATACCTTTGAATATTGTTTTATGATAAAGTATCCTCTATGACAAAAAGTACTCAGTGTACAGATAACTCTATCAGATTGAGAAATAAGTCAATAATTATGTCACTAATCCTATGCTACAATAGGTCTTCTCAGTTATTCATTGACATATTCTAACATAATAATATTTGAGGCAGACTACTAGAGGCATTTTAAGGAAGTTCAAACTTACTATGTATTCCCAATTGATTCACTACAACAACAAATTCTTGCACGGAATGGTGAAATTGTGCCCTCTTGAGACTTATAATGTAGGTGGAAGTATGGGTGATGCTAAATGTGAGTGAATTGAAAGCCTAGGTAAAAATTAAGGAAAAGGAATGTGGAAATTATGGTGTTGGCTGAAAGTATGAAAATTTGAGCCGACTAAATCTCCAACTACGAAGAAAAAGAGTGATTAATCACATAACTGGAAATCTGATTGCGAGTCTTCGAAAATTGGAAAGAAAAATTGCGATTACCTCATCCCATCAAATTGACGATATATAGAGTAGTAGGCGTACACCTCACTATTACTATATTTCCCACTACTGATAAGATTTTTTCTTGTCAAACAAAACTATTCCTTCATCGCAATCACACTTTGCATCTGCAAACTACGATTTAATTCCCCTCAATCACATCACATTATAGTTTAGTGGTTATTCGTCTTCTGGTAATGATTGGAAATCTTTCATATGCATTGTTTTGTTGAGATAGAGGAATATGAAGGAAGACAACATAAATCCCCTATATTAAAGCTTGTTCTCCATCACTTATTAGAAGAATGAATTCATTGGCATCAATTAATGACAAAAGAAACTAGGAATGAATTCTTACTCATGCACCAGGAATTTGTAAGACATTCCTTGTCACTCTCTCTTTTCAAAGTTTCTTTAAAAAGTATCCATAAGAGAGGTCATTGATTGTAGCGCCAGATACTATATTGTGCTCATGGATGAAGAAATTTAAGGATTGGGAATTAGAGGGCATTCCTTTATATGATCTCCATGAATTAGGCAACAAAATATAACCATTAAGATGCAACCAACTTGAAATATTCAAGAATTAGGGAGATAAGAAGAGCACACTTATTGTCAATCATGCTCAGTTTCAAAGTATAATTTTTGAGAAACTTGAGAATAATAACATCAAAGCCAAAAAATCCTTTTAGAGTGTCTAGAATTGTTGATTTTAGATGTGAGCCTCTCCCGGAAATAGTCACACAAATATACTCGATTCTCTCATACAAGTACATACCAAACATGTGATTTTGGAATCTCAGGTACATTTCCAAAATAATATTACAAATATCTTCAACCTATTCAAGATGATAATACCAAGTATTCTAGATGAAAAATATTTCAAATTCATCTTCAAAGGCATCATATTAAGTGAAAAATATTTAAAATGACAAATAAGAGACATTTCATAAGCCCAAATGACAAGATATTCTATAGTAAACTGGAGAATTTCCTGTAAAATGGAATTAAAGGAATGAAAACCCCTACTGCAGGTGATCTTCAAAAAGTTTTTTTATTGTTTTTCCACTACTACAAGGAAGGTATTCATGAAAAACTACCCAACCTTATAGATTTTGTAGTCATCTTAAGACTCAATGAGTCTCAAAAGGAAATATATGTTTGAGATTATAAAATTATCCTTAGAGTCTACATTTGGTAGAGAGATTAAGTATTTTAAATGTGCATGCATCCTTCATTAAAAAAAAAAAGTATTGAAAAATGGGGTAATTCTTCAGGCTGGTAAGATTCTGATAGTAGCATCGCTAGTATATAACTACAATGGTGGACTGAAGAATAATTGACATGTTGCCCCTTTGTGTGTTGAATAAGGAGAAATTTCTTGTTTTTAGTCAGATCATATCTCCTTTGGCCTTAGTTGAAATTATGATTATTAACAATAGGAACTCGATAAGGTGTTGAAGTACTAAGGCTTAATGGTAACACTTCTATAGAAGCTAGGGAAATAATTCTTCAACAATTCACAATTCCGATGATGAAAGGGTTTTGTTTGCTTAAATTAGGGCATGTGGAGAAGGAATTAATGTAAAAAATTCCAATAAATTTTTCATCCCTCATATTCCATGGAATCCTTCTCATGAGATGTATGACCAACAAGGGAAGAGTGATGTCCAACGACATACAAAATAAATTGGCATGATCATATGAGATTGATGTTGAGATTGATGTTGAGGATATCCTCAACATCAAATCTATGAAGGTCGGGAGCTTACAGTAACTTATCTCTCGAGGTATCACTCTAGAGAATTTTTTATCGCTGAAATACATCTTTGACAGTGGCTTAAAAAGACCAATACATTTATGAACATTTTCGGTGAACTCATTACCACTAAGAAGAAGGATTTGCAAGCTGGAGAAGTTTCCTATGGATTCCGGTGGTGGACCAGGCCCTATGGAGTCCTTAATTATGCCCCACTTATTAAAAACAAGTCTCATTGAACCCCTAAACATAACAAATTTGCATTAACCATATCAATATTTGCATTAAAAAATATAATTGTGGTTTCTTGCTTCATGATATCAACTACAGGACCATTCAACAATCAAGCCTAAATAACTCAGTATATAAAATTTTGAAGTGAGGTTTCAAAAATTTGTCGCAATAATTAGTGTGCATTTGTAATTTTTTCATCCCATAGGTTTTAAAGACTATAGACTAATTTAGTAATTTAGATTACAAAATAAAATTAAAAAATGTAGGGAGGAAATTTTGCAATGCCCTCACCTCCTTTTAGTTCTTTTTCTAAATAATTGTCTCTAGTAAGAAAAAAAGGATAATATAGTCAGACACTGACAATCATCATCTCTATGAATTAAAAAGGAAATAATATATCGTATGTATTTTCATTTCCCTTTGGAAATTGGTATTGCCATCATATGCTATGGTTTTAAGATAAATTTACAGTTTCTACTCACATATTGGAATGGATCTCAGATGTTTGTGTTACCATGGGGAATATTGTGGAATGTTTTGTGATGATATGAGATTGTTTATTAATGATGGACATGAGCTCCAGTAGTAATGTTTAATGAATTTTGTGAACCTTTTTTCAAAATTATAGAAGTATCCCATGTTAATTCATTCAAATATATTATGTTAATTCTCATATGAATATCTAATCACATAAAGAGAAAGAAAGACAGAGACACACATACATATAAATAGGGAGCAAGAAGAAAAGCACACCAGTTTCTTCCAATAACTTCTTTCGGAGAGTAGCCAGTTATTTTGAAAAATCCAGCACTAGCATACACAATAGGATAGTATGGTTTGGTTTCATCTGATACAACAAATGTCTGTTGTAATTTTGACAATGCTTCCTTTAAGTCCTTTGAAACCTGCTAACTAGATGTTTCACTCCCATGATAAGATCCATCAGATGTCCTCTTTGAGCTTCCTAATACCCTTTAATTTTGACCTCGTACTTCCTCATCTGATGTCCTTACACCCACACTCTAAGTTTTTTATGTCCCTACATCTATTTTAACAACCAGTCCCCATGTTGTTGCCCTTTCTGCCATGCCAGATTCAAATAAGATTTGTATAGAGCCTAAATACTCTATATTTCCTTTTTCTCCTTTTTCATTCCCATTCTATTTGAGCAATGCCACAGCCACTGCTTGCAAGTTTCCCACTTCATTTTGGTATTCTTGGGGTCCTCCATAAGAGATATCTGATTTTTCTCCTATACCTAAAGGGAACTCTTCCATCAGTAACAAATCATTTTTTTACTCACTTCTGATGGAATTTATAGAGTCAGTGTTTGTTAATTCCATCCATTTACCAATCAATCCCCTCAATATTCCAGATTGTGAACAATGTATGTGTTCAAGTCTCGAATTATTCTCCTCATTTTATTTGTCTCTCATGTTAGAAGTAGATCCATCATATAGAGCTTGAAAAGGGTGAACCCATATATGACATTGAATTTTAGGCCCTTGGAAGAAAATGCTTCAGCCAAAGGTGCATCTCTACCTAATCATTTTTATGGCACCATGCATGTTATCACGAAGCAAACACTAATGTACAAAGCTACACAAGAAACTAGGCTGACCAGTATGCCTATTAGCTAGTCCCTCTTCGGTTTTATGAGTTATTCAAAGAAATTAGCGACTACATCAAATCCAAATCTCTCCCAAAATCTTCAGCGTAATTAGCACCAAACTCTTCTTCAGTAGAATTAGGACTCTTTAGTGGAATTAGCATTCTTCAGCGGAATTATCACTGAGCTTTGTCCCAAATCAGGCAAGGATAATAGCAGCGGGAAAATAAATTTTAATAGGTAGATTTAGATTTTAGAGTAGCCGCCAAACTAAATTTTAATAGGTAGTCAAATAAATTTATATGGTTGATTAGGTTTTAATTAAGTTTAATTTTTATGTGAGTAAAAGGATAGGTCATTTGACATAGAGGTTATATTTAATGACGTTGAAGTCTGAGAAAAAGTAAGAATGTTAGTCTAATTAGGGTATTAATAAAAATTATATTATACCTCCCTAATATAAGTAAGAATGTTCATATAAAGAGGGAAAAGGGACATAGGAAATATCTATCAACCCTTAAGGAGGTGAAAAATATCTTTAAATCTATGAAGCCCCTTATTTTTGAGGAAGTTCACTTAGAGCTTAAAAATACCCTATTAGAAGCTAGAAATAGCTTAGAAGGCCTTCACATGTGTTGTTAAGAGAGACATGGGATAAATTTTGACTAAAAAAAATAAGGGGTACAATAAAATCAATGTATAGCACCTACTCAAATCACCAAGAATATATCCAAACCATCAATATGATGACTTCTCTGAGAAAAATTATGAATCACCATGGAACAACTCAGATCAAAACTTATAGCCAAAGAATCAAGAGTTAGAACATAGTGTTTAAGTGAACACAATAAAAATAGTACACATTGGACATAATATCATATACACATGGATCATACATATCCAACTAAATGTGGTAGCTAAATGAACTTCTTCCTACACATAGTGTCCTAGATGGCTAAGGTAATATGTCATCAAACCAATGATACATTCATGAATTACATATACATCAATACACCTTGGATGGAAAATTATCAATGTGACATGAATCGTAGGGGTTGAGATGACAATCAAAATTAAAAAATATCCTCTAAAAGCCCATACAGAAAATGGGGTAACAGATCCTATGACATCCAACTTGTGATATATATATGGTGGGAAATCCTCAAAGTATCTCTGAAGAAAGATGTCTCATTGAGGTCGAGGTCAAGAAGAGGTATGATGCCTAATTAATTTGGTAGTTGAAGAAGTTTGAATCTTGGTTTGTCAATTTGGCCCTAAGTAGGCAAGGCAATATGGGAGGAGGTGACCCCCTTGGAAGAGTTCTAAAGGGGAAGGGAACATAAAGCCTTATATAAATATCTAAATCCAAGTACCTCCCTCATAAAAATTTCTAGACATGTATTTAAATAATGTAGATAAATACTTGTCCAAATGTTGATAAAGACAATAGAACCTCCCTTGAATCTCATAATAAATGGGGGCATCTACAGATGAGGTGATCCTTTAATTATATCTCGTATATATGGAAACACTAGCATATTTTATTTAAGAAGAGGAAGGTCATTATGATTAGTTTCAATTCAACGTGAATGTAAACCCACTTTGAACACACCAAGGGGGGTTTGAAGGGAAGCATCCGATGCTCTTGTGCATATGTGGTTAAACAAAAATGCCCCCTTTCATTTGCATGAAGTGTTCCTGGTACAAAATCCATATCATAGTAGAGGCCCTAAAAAGATGAAGTCCAAGTACATTGAATTTATTGTCTATAAATAACCTTTCTAACAACTTGACACAAACATACAATGATGTCATTTACATTGGAGGTGTAAATCACTTGAATTGTGTTACAACTTTAATCACTCCCCCATAAAAATGTGCCATGCTTCCTTGTGATGATGCTTCAACCCTATTGGAGAAAAACCTCACAATGTAAAAGGAATTTAAACATGATGTAACATTACTATTTCCCCACATTCACCCTTTGGCTCATTACCCATGGATAACTTGAGGTTATTTCAAGCACTGGGGTGGATAATATCATTTTATTTTCTCTTATGTATAGTATTATACATTGACACAATTGATTTTGTTTAAAAAACAAAATATTTTTATTGATATTTCACTCCTTGTGCATTAGGGCTAGATAGGCCTTGTCTTTGTGGGTGATCTATCCATTTCCAACTCCTTATGTGAGAGAGCACTACAAGCTCCATCTCAACATGAAATATGGATATTGTGAGCGATTCAAATCGAGGCTTGGAAAATTATCTAATTTTTCTATGTTTGCTATACATGGTAATAATGGCATTACCCACAAACACATAGCTTCATAACCAATACATAGTTCTCTAAAAATCAAATGTTTCCAATATGCTCAATTAGAGGTGAAGGATTCTCCTAGCACGTCAATGTGTTGGTTTGGGGTGTTATTTTTAGCCTTGGGTACTTAGTGGTTAAGGGTTAAGGGTTAAGGTCCAAGGGATTTAGGGTTGAAGGATTTAGCATTTAAGGACTTAAGTTTTAGGGGATTTAGGTGTTTAAGGGGTTAGAAGTTAAGGTGTTTAAGGGTGAAGGATTAGGGGTTAAGGGTCACAGGTTAAGAGGAACTTTCTAGAATTTTTTAGAACTTCATGAGATTCCTTGTACACCTTGGCACTCCCTTGCTGTCATGCCCTCATAGATAGCCTTACTTTTTTTTGTGACTTGGGAACCCAACCAAGTCATTGAAAAATAGTGTTGTGTCCAGCCCCAAGTCTCCCTTTGTCTGAAACTTCTTCTCCGAACCCTTATCATGTGAGGGCACCCAAGGAAATGTGTTCGGGCGGGTCGGGTCATGTGAGGGCACCTAAGGAAATGCGTTTGGGAGGTTCAGGTCAGGTCGGGTCAGGTCGGGTCGTGTTATGTGAGGGCACCCATTAAGCAAACACATTCGAGCAGGTTGGGTACTCTGGTTGGGTCGTGAGAGGGCACCCAGGGAAACGCATTCGGGCGGGTAGGGTCGTGTGAGGAAACCTAGGGAAATGTGTTTGGGTGGGTCGGGTCGAGTTGGGTCGTGTGAGGATGCCCAAGGAAATGTGTTCGGGCGGGTCGGGTTGGGTCATGTGAGGGTGGTTGTATAAAAAATGCTATGTTGCAACTACTTGTGTGCCTTGTGCATGTTCATGCGACCCATTTGCCATTTTCTCCCTCGTGCCTTCGTTCAGGTGGGTTGGGTCATGTCGTGTGAGGGCACCCAAGGAAATGCATTTAGGTTGGGTTGGGTCAGGTCGTGTGAGGGAGTTCATATAAAAAATGCTAAGTTGTGACTGCCCCTGTTCCTTGTGCACGTTCATGCAAACCGTTTTCCATTTTCTCCCTCGTGCCTTTGTTCAGGCAGGTCGGGTTGGGTCAGGTCAGGTCGTGCCCTGTGAGGGTGCCCAAGGAAACATGTTCGGGTGGGTAGAGTCATGTGAGGGCACCGAAGGAAATGCATTAGGGTCGGGGGATTGTAGATCCTTGCATTGATATATTTGGTTTCTTGGATTATATTGGAGGTGTTTTTTTTATAGATTATATTCAGCTACCTTGTGCCCCAAAATGACTTGATAAGAATGGAGACTTGTTCGCTTATGGTTTAAGTTGTTTTTGGAAGGCACTGATGTTGGTTGTTTCATAAAGTAAAGAAAAATCGATGCAGGTTGTTTACCATTGTTTGTAATCAAGAAAAATCCAACCAAATTACCCCACCCACCTCAACCCGCCTGAACGCATTTCCTTGGGCGCCCTGACATGACACGACCCGACCTGAACCACCTGAATGCATTTCCTTAGGTGTCATCATTCAAACTGGTCTGAACCACACGAACGCATTTCCTTGGGCACCCTCACACGACCCGACCCGATTGAACGCGTTTCCTTGTGCACCCTCACACAACCTGACCCGAACTGACCTGACCCGCCCGAACGCGTTTCCTCAGGCACTCTCACGTGACATGACTCGACCCGACCTACCCATATGCATTTCCTCGGGCGCTCTCACAAGAGATGACCTGACCCAATCTGCCAAAATTAGTTTTCCTAAGTGCCCTCAAACAACACGACCCGACCCAACCTGACCCGCCTGAACGCGTTTCCTTGGCACCCTCACACAACACAAGCTGACCTGACCCGCCTGAACGCATTTCCTTGGACGACCTCACATGGCACGACCTGATCGAACCTAACCTGACCTTCCTGAACACATTTCCTTGGGTACCCTCACACGACCCAACACGACCCGACCCCAACGCGTTCCTTAGGTGTCCTCACACGACCCGGCCTGACCCGACCCAACCCGCCTGAACGCATTTTCTTGGGCGCCCTCACAGTACGGCATGAACAAACCTGACTCAAACTGAATGTGTTTCCTTAGGTGCATCACACGACCTGACCCAACCTGAAACGCCCGAACGTCAAGTAAGGCATGAGGGAGAAAACATCAAATGGGTCGCACGAACGTGCACAAGGAACACAGGTGGTCAAAACTTAGCATTTTTTATATGCATCCCTCACATGATCTGACCCAAACATGTTTCCTATGGCGCTCTCACATGACACGACCCGACTCGCCCAAACGAAGGCATGAGGGAGAAAGTAGAAAATGGATCGCACAAATGTGTAGTACAAGGGACACAGGCGGTCACAACTTAGCATTTTTTATACGACCACCCTCACACAACTCGATCCGACCCAATCCGACCTGCTCGAATTCGTTTCCCTAAGAGCGCTCACATGACCTGACCCGACCCAACCCACTAGAATGCGTTTCCCTGGGCACCCTCACATGACCTGACCCGACCCACCCCAACGCACTCGAACACATTTCCTTGAGTTCCCTTACATGGCACAACTTGACCTGACCCACCCGAACGCATTTCCTTAGGTGCCCTCACATGACCAGACACAACTCGACCCCCACAAACATGTTTCCTTGGACTTCCTCACATAACCCAAAAAAAACTGACTTGGCCTACCTGAATGTGTTTTCGTGGGCGCTGTCACACGACCTGACCTGACCCGACCTGCCCGAACGTGTTTCCTCGGGCGCCCTCACATGGCACGACCCGACCTGACCCGACCCGCCTGAACATGTTTCCTTGGGCACCCTCACCCTCACACGACCCGACCTGACCCGACCCACCTGACCACGTTTCCTTGTCGCCCTCACACGACCTGACCTCACATGACCCATCCTAACACGACCTGACCTGACTTGAATTGACTCGAACTCACATGACCCGACCTCACACGACCCGAACTGACACGACCCGACGTGATATGACCTGACACGACCCGACCTGACTTGACCCGCCCGAACATCTTTCCCTAGGCGCCCTCGCAGGACCTGACCTGACCCGATCTGTTATGAAGAATTATGGATTAAAGATAAAAACAAGTTCCCTAAATGTGGTGTTATGCATTTATAACAATAGATGAAAGACTTTGCAAATAATTTTCCTAATAGTAAATAGACACACAGAAATATGAAGAAATGTACTTGGAGTCCAAGCTCTTCCTATTCTCCTTCTGTCACTTTTGTTGTAGCTTCCAATCCAAGCTTTATCACCAGATTATTTCCTGCAAGTACAAGCACTAAAAAACAAAGGGATTGCAATATATATATGGTTATTCACTTTAATCAGTTAAATCAATGAAACATGAAACATATACATCGGATAAGAATCCATAATATGAAAGACAAAATCTCATATAGATACATATGTGGGAAAGTAAGAAGAAATATTTATTAATGGATAGAAAGGGAGATTACAACCAACGATTGATTTGATGTCACCAACTCTAGCATCATCCCGACCTCATCAAATTGAACATCTCTCCAGTAGCATATCACTCAAATCGAACACTCAATTGAGAATCCAAGAACATTTCTCTACCAAATTTCTTCCTTTTCAAGCACTAGGACCTGTGCTCAATTTATAGATGAGCCGAAGGTAGTTTCAAAATCAATGACTTTCTAACAATAGGAAATACATGTTCCCAAGCTCAGAGGTGTTGAATGGACACATCAATTTGAAATTGACACATATGCACTCTTCTAGAAGGCATTGGCCATGTGGAGATTCCGGAACAATGAGAATTTCGCTCCCAATTAACCAACGCACCCTTGAGTGTCGGGAAGTGCTTTGTAGAGCACCCTTGAATGGAAGTAACTGCATATGCAAAGTAGTTAGTCCCTTAAGATACTGCGTTGGTGAGCTCATAGGTGCTATAACATGTACTTCAAATCTTGGAAGCCTTGCAATGGAAGTCATGGATGATTTGTTCTTGTTCTTTTTCTTAGGGCATGTAGCAATTGAATTGATAGGGGATGATAGAACCTATTCATTGGTTCTGGGGATGATGTCTAGTTTAACCAGGTCATTAGGAATGGTGCCCAAATTGACCTATAACAATTCCCCCCTAAAGCATGAAGTCAGAATAATAATAAAAATATTTTTTGAATGGGATTATTTACACTGTGATGGGCTAGCACTGAAGCGGAGTGGCGACTTGCATAAATCTTACAATACATTACATCATGATATATCCTCTTGATCACGAATTTGTGAGGGAATTAATTCCCATGCTCAACACATAAACTATCTAATAACATGTACATAGTGCATAAAGTCGTCTACATTGGAATGTTGCCCAATACAGACATGCCTACAGATATAGGCCCATGTTCATATGACGACCTGTATGTAAGGTCACCGTACAGATGATGTGTACAACAATCCTGAAATCGCAGCCTGGATGGCTGAAACTAGATCTAGGGTCTTCTTATCTCGTTCACTCGATGATTAGGGCACAACTCTAGCCATGTGAATATATGATTTGTAGTCGAACATGGTAAGACATCGTTTGATTACCAGCCAATGATGTGAGTGGTTAACAAATGTGAGAGAACTACCATTAATTTCAATGGTCCTAAAGGTACTGCAGTACATTTCGTAAGGTGTTAATAGATGATTTGATGTCAAACGCCAAACAAAATATTTCTGTCAAAATTCCAGAAGCGAGGATCTTGTCGATGCTGTAACAAGCCTCATGGTACTGGAAGATGATGTTTCTAAGTAAACTTCCTGGATGATGATTTGGCTTCGACAGGAAGTCACTTTATTGCGAAACGGGAGTTACTTATTGGAGACAAAGTATGACTTTATATAGCAATGTTCAGGGATGACTGTCATGAGAATGAAGGTTTATGAGGACTGCAGAAGGATGAGTATTCACTGGATGAATTCTCTTGAACATATCAGCGACATTGAGATGAGTTGGCAGCATTGAACCAAAACCAAAGTGAAGGTATGATGAACCATAGGTATGAATGAACTGTCAAGAATACTACCCAACCCAAACAGTCACGATGATGGAGTGAAGTGTCATGTTCAAGAGCAACATGCTACCGTAAAAAGTTCTGTTCACTTACCCAAATTTTCCCTGGTCATTTGTCGTCCAGTACCTCTTTATTTTTCAACAAGCTTGAGGAGGATAACATGTGATTGATCTATAATTCAACCCTTCGGGTGAATAATGTATCGCTATTTAATAATTTATCGAGTCTAGCGATGAATGAAACTCGATTCTTGCCTTGGTCAACAAGCCCATCGCTATTTTATGTTTTAGCGAGCCTAACGACAGTGACAGCCAGACCCTTTTTCATATTTAGAGAGTTTGAAAAAGAGGACAAAATAAAACTCCATAAGTAAATTTTCGTAAAGTTGTCGCTCAGATCCAAAAAAGTGTAAAATAATATCTGAGAGAACCTCCTAGCCATGTTTGACTAAGGCATTCCTTTTTCGTAAATAATCTATCTCAGTCCAGAAAATGGTTAAACTTATACTGAGTAGACATCAATTCATTTACTTTTACGAGCTTGAAAATACAAGTTCTCGGCAATCTTTTTACATTATCGGAGTCTGAAAAGAGCTAAAAGAAGACTCCAAGGGTTCCTTTTTCATTGTTATCGAAGCTCGAAAAAGAGATAAAAGTGTGCTTCAAATCCTTTTTCATTTTTAACCAAGCTTGAAAAATAAGGATAAAAGTATGCTTTGTGGTCAAATCATTCCTGAAATAAATCTGCATGACTAATCTGTTCATTAGTTGTAAAACCTATTCAGCACAACATCAAATGGATTAAAAATACCTGTTTCATGATAAAAATAGAATAAAACCATAGTCACAGCAATAAATATGATTTGTAAATAATCAAATGACTAATAAAAATAATTTTAATATTCATTTTTACCATTTTAAAGTTACCATTTGCATTTTGGAGCTCTGAAACTGTTTTTTCCCTCGAACTTCATCCGTTCATTGCGATCAATTCTGTGGACGGTTTTCATTGTTGTTTGATCCAGGTTGGTGCCATGAACCCTCTCTTTATTTCAGTGTTCAATTAATTTCCTTTCATTGAAAATTTTTAGGGATTTGGGCCCCTTAGGGTAAATTATTTTTCCAAAGAGGTAAACGCATCCTTGAGCATCAAAAACTACATTATGGAGCACCTAAATTAAAGCTCAGGTGCATATTCAATGCATTGTCCATTGTTCAAGACTTGGTTGCGCGCAATTTACATTTTTTATTCTTGCATTGTGCCCAAAATTTGTCTAATTTTTTTCATTAAAAGGAGTTTAGTGAGTCTTATGGTTATGTTTTAGGATTTCATCAGACTAGAATGACGATTACTTGGAGATAAAGAGAGCATGAAGAAAAAAATATGGTTGCCCTAAATAATCCGGGTACAGTAAGAGCCCTAATAGATTGTGGGTTGTTAAAGTATTTCCGCTTGTCAGGGATGAGGTAACAAATAGAAATTTTGGAGTTCCTAGTTCGAGCATGGGATCCGTATATTGAGGCATTTCACATTAGGAACAAATTGGTTCCTATTACAGTGGAGGATGTATATTTTCTTACAAGCTTGTCGAGGAGAGGCTTGTGTATTTCCCTCTCAGGGTCTGCTCTTGGAGGAGAGACAGTGAGAGATTATGTTTTGCAATATTTTTATCTAGGGGCAAAGCGAAGCAAGGATGGGAAAATAAAAATCCATGATGTTCGAGATTTTCCTTTGAGAACCATTCTTTTCACAATCGCAAAATTTTCCAACACCATTACACTACATCTACCGAATAGATCATATATGCAGTATGCATTAGAGTGCATTGAGCCAACAATATTCAACTAGTCTGAAGCTGTACTTTCTCAGATAAAAGAAAAACTGAACAAGGAAAAGGGAGTAAGGAAAAAAAACTTCAGTTATGGTTTGATCCTCATTTCATTTTTTTTAAAGCGGATTCCACCGATGCGGCCTCAGCATGTGACACTGGGTCCGTGTAACCCTAGAGATTCGAGGATGCAAAGATGGGTAGAATTAATGGCTAGGCATGAAGGCCAATCATCCATTATGTTCTCGACTGCATTCTTTGTCTGGTTCAGGCGACAAGTTGTTGCCATCTACGAGTATGCATACGCAGGCATCGATTTCCGAGGAGATCCAGACTTAGATTTACCAGAAGGCGCTCAGTGGGGTGCAATAGGTAAGAATGTTTTCACCATGTTTTTTATTTTTCTAAGGTTTATACAATGTTTTTGTATTTTAATTGTTTCCCAAGACTAAAATAAATTTTTAATGTAATGCAGATGTTGGTCAAGTTCAACTGGTGGAGGAACTAGAGCATGGAGCGGACGAGCCAGTAGAGAGGGTTGTCAGGAGAGTAGTCCTTCAGGATTTAGACATAGTTGAGACTCTGTCTTAGCTTCGGCAACACATAGAGGGGTTGACCTTCGGGATTCCCGATTTTCAGATCGAAGAGTTACCCATGTGACTACAACGCCACACTATAGGTGTTCCTAACCATTGGATGTGATTACTGCATAGGATAGCTAGATCTATATGTTACCATGAGAATCACTAGTTTAATTTTTACATGTTGCATACATTTTGACGTCAGATGACCAATGTGTCTTGGGCACAAATTTTTGTAAAAACCTATAACTATCTATATATTTTATTTCAATGTTTTCCTATGTTTATTGCATAATCCTATTCAATTACGTGAATATATCTTTACATGTGTTTCAAAGGTCTGTCTAAAACTTTATTAGCCAAAGAATCAGTAATTTTGTTCAATTTTCTGGAAATGTATTCATATTGAATAAAATGAAAGTGTCTTTCCAAAAGTCGAACTCTTAGGAACAAACGATGCAGTGTTGGATTTCTAACATTATAAACACTAGTAAGTTGTAGTATCACAAGTTGTGAACCTAATCTTATGATGATACGGTTAATGCCAAATTAAATGGCATCAAAGAGATGTTCAATCAACACGCTATACTTAGCGATATTTTTTGTCGATCTACCGATACGAATCCTTTGAAAAATCACTAACTCGTCGTTCGGAGAAAAAATGGCCCACGCTGCAGAGCCTTAGATTCTGCATACTATGACTAGCACCATCAGCATATCCAACAAATGGTTCCAAATATTCAGAAATTTATGATGAAATGTAAAGCGGATTATTAATGTCAAGAAGACTCTAAAAAAAAAACTAAGATAGTGAATGCAAATCAACAATATATATATATATATATATATATATATATATATATATATATATATATATATATATATATATATACAAAAATTTACTACTCTCATGATTAAGCATAGTAACATTTCAGATACAACCCATTTCGGGGCTGCGCCAATGGAATTCCATCATAATCAACCAACTCGTAGGCACCTTTAGCAAGAACTCTTTTGAAAATATAGGGTCCATGCCATAATGGCTAAAATTTCCCTGTACCTATTACATCAACTTCTTAATCATAAAGAAGGACCAAGTTGCCCTCTGAGAAAATGTGAGGCTGGACATTTTTTTCATATTGCGTCTTTATACGTCTCTTATGCGCTTCATTGGCCAATTGGGCTTCACGACGTGTTTCATAAATATGGATGAGGTTAAAAAGACATGCTTCTTCTTCTGAGGTGTCAGGTAACAAGTCGATTGTGAGTTTTAACAACGATATTTCACATTGAATTGCAAGATAGCTTCCAGACCATACACCAATTGAAAGGGAGTAAATCCGGTTTCATTTCTCACCGAGGTTTGTTATTCCCACAAGGCCGACTAGAGGATCAAATTCTAGTTTCTTTTATGAACTCCTATCATTCGTTGAAGCATACATTTAAGAATCGTGTTGATAGCTTCAATTTTTCCATTTGATTGTGAATAATAAGGAGTATAATTATCATGCGACAATCCTAACTTGGTAGTCAATTCAGCCATCATGTGGTTGCGAAAATGCTTACCATGATCTGTAACTATAGCCTGTGGGACCCCAAACTATGCAATAACATGATTAAAGAAAAAAAATGCAACTATTTTTCCTGTGTTGTTGAATGTAGGCATTGCTTCAGCCCACTTGGTAAAGTACTCTACTGTGACAATAATATAACCATGCCCCCTGGACGAATGAGGGTTATAGGTCATGAAGTCAATACCCCATTTCGAAAATGGTCCCAAAGAGACAACAGGATGCATTGGCTCTGGCAGTTTGTGGATTTTAAGATCAAATATATGGCACGCATGACAACTTATGACCGTGAGGATGTAGTTGCGAAAAGTGGTAGGCAAAAAGTAACCAATGCGGAGTATGTTCTACATGGTAGCATGTCCAGACATGTGTCCACCACAAGCCCCAGCATAAGAATCATTTAAAACCTTTTTTTCCTCCTCATGAGCGAGGCACCTTCTTAAAATTGTATCGACACCACTACGATAAAGTGTATCGCAGACGATTAGATAATCTTTGTCTTGGTATCAAATACGTCGCTGGTCAAAGCGAGAGGTATTAGGCTGAAAAGTCTGGGGCTAGAGATAAATGATAAAATCCCCATACCAAGGATCAGATGATCCGATCAGAAATATAGCCTCGTCAGGAATAGATGGTTTCAACGTAGTAGAAATACTATAAGAGGGAAGGTCACAAAGAAGCGCGGCCAAAGCTAAAGAATTCTTTGACTTGGATTTGATGAATTCCAAATCAAATTCCTGCAAAATGACAATCCATTTTGAATACTTTCCAACCAAAAATTGATGTGATAAGATATAATTCATGGGGTTGCAATCCGAAATGACAATGGTCTTCCAGAATAGGATATAGTGGCAAAATCTTTCGATAGCTTGAACAACTGCCAAGGCAAGCTTCTCTACGTACGAATACTTCACTTCCATATCATTGAGATTATGACTCAAATAATATATTGGATGTTCTTTCCCATTTTCTACTTGGACTAATACCATAGCAATGGTCGTATCAGCCGCAACAATATATAAGAAATAATCACTCTGATAATTGGGGGGATACATTAATGACGCCCAGACAAGAGTATCCTTGATAGCATCAAAAGAAGCTTGTGAAACTTGGTCCCAATGGAAGGGAACCCCATTTTTCAAGATTCGAGTAAATCCTTCATCCATTTTAGTGTAGTTGGGAATTGAAACTCCTTAGGAATTTAGACTTTCCTTGAAGTTTCTGTATCTGAAGTAAATTTGATGGTGCAAGTTAATCAAGAATGCCTTGAACCTTCAATTGGTTGATTCGAATTCCTTCTTTTGAGACGACGAATCCAAGAAAACGACCAGAACCAACACAAAACACATATTTATGTGGATTTACGCATATTTTTTAGTGTCGGCAGCGTAAGAATATGGCTTCAAATGCATCGAGTGATCAGTCTGATTTCGTGAATGTGCGGGTAAATCATCTATATAGGGTTGAAAAATGTGCTTGATGTCATTGAAAGCATAATCCATTTCTCTTTGAAAAGTTTCCCCAATGTTCTTTAAACCAAATGGTAGTTTCCTATAAGCGAATGTGCCCCAGGGACAAATAAATGTTCTCTTATATTGATCCTCTACGGGGATATTGATTTTATTGTAGCAGGAAAATACATCCATGAACGAAAATATTTCGCATCCAGCAAAATTGTCAATAATCTGGTCGATAAAGGGAGTAGGATATTTGTCTTTTGGACAAGCAAGATTGAAATCCCGATAATCGATGCACACTCTTATGGTTCCTTGTATTTTCATGACAGGAACGATGTTTGTAACCCACTCAATTAGTGGAATAGGGTAACTGAAACCAACATGAAAAAGTTTCTCAACTTCTACTTTAATGGCAGTGGCCTTCTTCGGATGAACAGGACAAAGGCGTTGACGCACCGGCTTGACATCAAGATACATATTAATATTTTTTTCAACGATACTAGTATCTATGCCTGGCGTTTCCTCGTAAGACCAAGAAAATACATCACGAAATTCACGAAAGAGAGAGTGATATGTTTCGAGTTCTAATGGAGAACAAGATATGTCGACATGAATATTTTCTACAACGCTAGGTTTGGTCGAAATATCGATAGAAATAGTTTCTTCAATATTTTACAAATTTTGCTCAGAATCGATTGCATTAATAGGAAAAGAATCCGAAAAGAAATTTTTTATTGATGGGTGTTATAGTTCACTAAGATTATTTTCTTCATAATCAAGAATATGGTAACGATGATGATAATCTTCCCATGCTTCTCCTTACGACATCATGGTTTCCAAAAAGTTCTCATCTGTCAAGAAAGTTGAGGAAAAAGGATCATATGGAGTACCGATCAACCCAAACAACTAGCGAAGATGATTTTGTATTCGCCGCCCAAGCCAAATAGATTGATTGCTATGCTAAATCAATAGGGTTGGGTGGTATAAACTCATCCAACATAACAATTTCAGAATCACCCATACTCTTCCTTAAGCCAAATGGAGTGGAAGAGACCATGTAGCAGGTCTCTACACTTACAATTTCTGTCGACGTCGCGGGCGGTGGTGATGCAAAGATTCCCATGAGAGTGGAATCCTTTAAGATTCCTACACCAATGTTTTGAAGTGTGAGTTGGGGTGCGTGAATGAACGGAACACTTCCAGATACCTATGAAGGAAAGGCAAAGAAGGATATTTGATTGATTACTATGATGACACCTTTGTATGGAAAGGTGATCATTCTAAAATATGTAGAAACAATTGCAGTCATAGCATATATCCATGGCCTTCCAAGTAGAATATTATAGTCAAGGGGTCCATCAACGACCTCGACATCAACATTCATTGTTTTCCCCCCTAGTTCTACATGCAGGTTATTGATAATACCGCAAGGCTTATATGTACATCTATCAAAAGCCTTCAACGTCGTTGGTGATTGAGATAGGTGCGACGAGCCAAGTGACTTCCAACAGTTTAGAGATATAATGCATGTAGATGATCCCTCATCAATAATAGTACGACGAACAAGGTGATTGAGAACATTTATTTGGATGGAGAATGCCAATTTGGCTGGTAATTGCGGCACACAACCCGTATGATTAAAGACTACAATATTAGAATCAGTCAGATCAATTCCACCAATAGCCGTCAATAAAGCGTGTTTTTGGGAGGGACAATTTTGTAATACCTTAAGAGCTGACATAGTTGAAGGGGATTGAGCCAAATCTTCAACTATATTATAATTTTGAGGAACTCTTTCTCGAGGATTTTATGTTGATTTATGAATGACTCCCTTCGGTGGCTTGATTGTCAATTCATGAATAGAAGTAGGTGGTACTGATTCCATAGACCAATTCATGGTCGACGTAGTAGGTTGATCATTTGCCTAACTACGGTAGTATTTATTACAATTTGGCACCAAAATATTTGTTGATGGCTTTGTGACAGATAGCATAAGCACTTGGGAACTAGAAGCTGGATCCGTAGCAACCAAATTTGTGTCCGGATTCAGAAACAGATCTGTCAACAAAGTTGATGCATGTGAAGTCTTAACCATTTTTTATACTTCAACATGGTGAGGAAAATATTGAACAAAATTTTCCTCATTACATATTATGCATGGATAACGAGGTTTCCTATTTCCAGACGATTGATCAGATGATCTTTCCTGCGGGTTAGAAGTTTGCTTTTTCTTAGATTTCCCTTTTTTCTCACTTCCAGGTTGCTTGTCACTTTTTCATTTGTCAAATGACATGACATTGATTTAAAAAGAGGGTGCAGGATCAAATACAGTAGTATGATGTTTGTTTTCAGTACCGATCATACCATCTCCAACATGAGATTCCTTTAATTGAGGAGGAACATTAAAATTAGATCGCAGCACGTTAGGAATTTTCTCATAGAGCATGCCAGAATGAGTATAAATCAAGTCTAAATATTGGGCATAAGCAATGACCTTCTCTTCAGTGACGATAGCACCCTTAGCCACATCCTCAGTTATAGATAGTAAGAAATATTTAATGAACCACTTAGTAAGGAGTTGATCGAGAACAAATGTCTTAACAATTATACAACAATGACGCCACTCATTAATATGATCATAAATGTGAGTAGAATTAGTTTGTTTAAAATTAGTCAAGAGTTTCATTCCAGTTTCATATTGTATGGGTAACTGGAAGTGAGTTAGAAAGACAGTAGCTAGGGTAGTGAAATTATCAAAAGAAGCTCTAGGTAACTCAATGTACCATTTTGCAGTCGGACCAATGAGCGTTCGCTAGAAAAGACATAGACGAACAGAGTCATCATTCAGGGACTTCGATGAAAAACATAAATGATAAGTCATAACATGAGTCGACAGGTCTTCCCCAGGGCTTCCAATGAACTTAGGAATATCTGAGGGTAATTTATGGGGTATCACTGGCCACCAAGGAGCATAGTTGATTGGGTCATTGGTGAGATGATTTAAATCTAGTAACTCTAAAGTTGCAACAAAGGGAAACTTTTGATTAAGGTCAGGTTGAGCATAGCCAGGGTATGATGGAATTGCTTTAGCAACAGGCCTTGAGCACCATCATAAGGAATTGGTTGTTGATAACCCATATAGGGGTTGTTTTGATAAGAAAAAACCTAAGGATTATGTTGACCAAAACCTGGGTACGATACTTGTTGAAATGAAGGTTGAGGCATTTGCGCCTGAGGCTGCCAAGGGTTTGTCCACCAATGTTATAACCCAAATTAGGATAACTTGAATTTGGATGAGGATAAGTATAACCTATTTGTGGCTGCGAAATCCCATAATATGGTAATCCAACTTTTGAATAAATGATTCCAGGTACAGGTTGTTGTTGTAAATTGGACGAAGGAGTTGGAGTCTGAAGGCCCAATACTTGAGGGTATTGAGTTGAAGGACCCGCCTGAAATGGTTTTTGTACAACAGACTGAGTCTGTAATAGGGGTAAAGATGTATTAACAATGTGGAATTGATGTGGGTGTAATAGGTTGAACCGGTTGATATGAGTGTACAACCATTTACAGTTGGATAGGCAGAGTGGGCTGCCATTAAAAAACATTCATTTCGACATTAGGTTGACCAAAAAACGATGGAGTATTATCAAAGTGGGTGACCAAAGGTTGCCCCCCCAGCATGAGGAGGATAATAAGACAGCAAATATTGTTCTCCAAATGCAGGGAGTCTAGTTGATATGGTGCTGGATGGAATAGACCCAGATGGACCAGCTTGATATTTCCCTAATGATGGATATAAAGGATCAAGTCATTCAGTACTCACTATAGGTTTACCAGTTAAAATGCCAGATGATAACATTGGTGAAGTCCATGGGTTTGAAGATGCAGTAGCTAAAATTTGAGACAAATATGTATAACCTGATGGGACCAAAGGTCCACCATGAAAATATGACTCTGGTGAAGTTATGAACATCGACGGTGTAGCGAGAGCAGGTGCTGACTCAATTAGAACAGATGGTCCAATCGAAGATGTTGGTTCAGGCATGGTTACTTGACCAAATGTATACCCTTTTGAATCGGTGGGAATTTGAATAGGAACAGAATCAATAAAAGAAGAGGATGGTGATTGAGGAAAATACTCATACAGGTAAAGATCCTCCCCAAAATGGGTTGGAGTTAAAGGTGTTTTGTCTTGTGGGATTTCTTCAATAAAAAATTAAACCAGGTGGAAGGATTTCACCATTAGGCCCTAAGTATATTTCAGGAAATTGACTGCGTGATATGGGAGACTCAATGTCTACAAAATATTGTGGGGTGACTGATACAGGAACAACTTCCGGTCGTTTGACTTCGGGATGCAGATATTCTGGAAAAAAAGAGATGGGATCTGGATCAACTTCCAGTTGAACAACATTGAGTTCAGGAGGTATGGTCTCACTGATTAGATGGATCATGACCATGGGTAGCTGTGAGGACTCCATCTTGACAACATTAAATGAACCACGCTTTGTAGAAACAATTTGTGCCAACTCTGGTATATGGGAAGATGATGCTTCATCAGAGGTACTGATGGTATTGGTTTCGGTAGAGCGATGTCGCCTTCGCCTACCAGAAGTAACTTCTAGTGGTAAAGGTGGTTTCAATGCAAGTCTACGTGAATGATGGGGAAAGGTATTTTATTATTCCATGATGACTAAAAAATTTTATGAGAAAAAAAAATAAAAAAAATAAAAGGGTAATGCTAGGAAAAAGGTTTACCAAGAAACTGTGAACTACAGAATACCTCCTAGCGAACCAAGAAGTATGGGCAGGAAATCTCCCCGAATGTTGTATTCGATGTATCAAAATTTACAAGGCGACTGAATCTGTTCACTATGGATGGATAGCAACCTAAATTTTTCCTTTCAAACATACTCAAAGGTATGTGGAGGCCCAAGTCCATATTAGTGTTGTTTGATGTGAAACCGCACAGTGAGAGCACCCATTTATAATTTTCGTACTATAACACCGCCTGATATACCTGAAGGTATGTGGATGAGCTACGATATAATTACATACGTGGAGTGAGGTATCACACTCGGAATGGATCGCAGACAATTAACAATAGCCGTTGTGCTTTACGATGCCAGAATATGTCTCTAGCCTAAACCTTCTAAATGTTATTGTTATGGTTCCAATGCCTTGTTAGGTAAATTGATGTAAATTTTAACTTGATCTTTTTTATTGATTGTCCTTTCAAGTTTCACCGAGATGATGTGATGGAAATTCCTAAAATGCAAACTAAAATGATAAGTAAACTTTTCACTTTTAGATTTTTCAATGAAAATCTTAGCTACTAAAGGGAAAGATCAATCAGTTTCGAGAGCAAACAACAAAGAGCAAAAACTTATATGCAACTTTCCTTATTCGTTCCTATGCAAAACACACAATCCACTATATGAAAATTTAGGTTTTTCTTTTCAGTCCCCTTAATGTGAATGCAGAAAGGAAACTATATGCATCAAATCAAAAAAAACAAATGCTTTATTCTTTTAGAAATGATGAATTTAACAACAATTTATCTTTTAGGAAAAATGAAGAATGGAACTACAATTTTTCCTACAGGAAATGAATAATTTAACAAAAGTTTCCTTTATGAAATAAAATGGATCTAATGCAAAAATAAGAATACTTTGAATTTTATTTGTCAATGAAAAATGAAAACACTTAAAGAGACATTGAACAAAATTAATTTTCAAAGGAGGAAGATTCAGGTAAATTCATTGGTCTCTATGAGGTATGAGACAGTTGAAAACACAGCAAAAAAAAGGCTGAAAGTAATGGAAATGACAAATTCAAAGGGAATTTGGTTGGTTTAGGTGGCAACGCAGTCTCTAAGGGGAGACAGTGTGTTGCAAAGCACCCCTGAGTGGGAAACAGTGCTATGCAAAGCACTATGTCTTGACCAACAGTGCGTTGGGCACACCAGAGAACAAAAGACTCAAGCTACTGACACACTTCTAATGCAATTCTTATTTTCAAAAGCCTAATAATTGAGAGTAGATGCTATTGGGTGGATAAGAAGAGGAAAAATACACCAAGGATGAAGGTAAAATCCCCAGCAGAGTCACCAATTTGCTATGTGGAATTATGGATTACGGATAAAACACATTCCCTAAATGTGGTGCTATGCATTTAGAACAACAGATCAAAGACTTTGCAGATACTTTTACTAATAGTAAATAGACACACATAAATATGGAGAAACCTACTTGGAGTCCAAGCGCTTCCTATTCTCCTTATGTCGCTTTTTTTGTAGCTTCCAATCCAAGCTTGATCACCAGA
Organism: Pinus albicaulis; assembly: GCA_034641835.2. NCBI lineage: Eukaryota > Viridiplantae > Streptophyta > Pinopsida > Pinales > Pinaceae > Pinus > Pinus albicaulis. The sequence goes on along the minus strand of CM076580.1, from coordinate 1,015,480,114 downwards.
TTAGTTCCTGCAAGTATAAAAACTAAACAATAAAGTGATTGCAATATACAGATGGCTATTCACTTTAATCAGTTAAATCAATGAAACATGAAACATATACATCAGATAAGAATCCATAATATGAAAGAAAAAATCTTATACAGATACATATGTGGGAAAGTAAGCCATAATCTTTATTAATGGATATAAGGGGAGGTTACAACTAGAGATCGATTTGATGTCACCAACTCCAGCATCATCCCAGCCTCATCACAATGAACATCTCTCCAGCAGCATATCACTCAAATCAAACACTCGATTAAGAATCCAACAACATTTCTCTACCAAATTTCTTCCTTTTCAAGCACTAGGACCTGTGCTCAATTTATAGATGAGCTGAAGGTAGTTTCATAATAAATGAATTTCTAATAATATGCAAGACATATTCCCAAGCTCAGAGGTGTTGAATGGACACATGGATTCAAATTTTGACACATATGCACTCTTCTAGAAGGCACTAGCCATGTGGAGATTCCGGAACAATGATAATTTCGCTCCCAATTGTCCAATGCATCCTTGAGTGGTGGGAAGTGCTTTGTATATCACCCTTGGATGGAGGTAACCACATATGCAAAGTAGTTATTCTCTTGAGAGACTGCGTTGGTGAGCTCATAGGTGATATAACATGTACTTCAAATCTTGGAAGCCATGCAATGGAAGTCATGGATGATTTATTCTTGTTCTTTGTCTTAGGGCATGCAGCAACTGAAATGATAGGGATGATAGACCTTGTTCATTGGTTCTGGGGATGATGTTTTGTTTAACCAAGTCATTGGGAATTTTGGCACCGCCCAAACGTGTTTCCTTGGGCACCCTCACACGACTCGAGCCGACCCGCTGCGACCCACTCGAATGTGTTTCCTTGGGTGCCCTCACACGTCACGACCCGACCCAACCTGACCCACCTGAATGTGTTTCCTTAGGTGACCTCACATGACTTGACCCAACCCGCACGAACGCATTTCCTTGGGCACCCTCACATGACCTGACCCGAACTGACCTGGCCCGCCCGAACATGTTCCCTTGGGCACCCTCACATGACCTGACCCAACTCGACCCACCCAAAAACGTTTCCTTGGGCGCCCTCACACGGCACGACCCGACCTGACCTAATCCGCCCAAACGTGTTTCCTTGGGCGCCCTCACAGTATGACATGACTCGACCTAACCTGACTTGCATGAACGCATTTCCTTGGGCGGCCTCACACGACACGACTCGACCAAGCCCAACCCGACCTGCCTAAACATGTTTTCTTGGGCATCCTCACACGACCTGATCCCACAACCCAACTCAGACGCGTTCCTCGGGCACCCTCACATGACCTGACAAGATCCGACCTGAAAGCGTTCCTTAAGTGTCCTCACCCAACTTGACCCGACCTGCCTGAACGTCGTGCTTCCTTGGGCACCCTCACACAACACGACCCAACTCTGCCTGAACGCATTTACTTGGGTGCCATAAAAGTAACTATTTGGACACTTCATTCATAAACGTTGCACTTCCAATGTTCCGTTCATAAGAGTCACACTTCCGATAATAACCGTAAACATCGCTATTTTGACACTTCATTCATTTACGCCGCACTTCCAACACTTTGTTCATAAACGCCGCACTTCCGACACTTGGTTCATAAACTTCATACTTCTTACGATACCCCTAAATGTTGCTATTTCGTGATACTCCCTAAACTTTGCTAGAGCAACGCTTGTTGGCGGAATTAAAAAATTGAGAAAAATTGGGGAACTTTCCGACAATATGTCAAAAATGTCGGAACTAAAGTCTCTGAAAATTTACCATATGTACTAGTGTTTTTTTCAATTCCTTCACAAGGAAAGATACTATTTGTTGTTACAATTTTTTATGGCTACAACTGGTAGGAAGCTACTACTCCCTGATTTATCATCTACAATTGAGATGAGCTACAACCCCTAAAGTTTATTAGATACTACTGAAAGAAGCTAAAACCCCCACCTTGCAAGATACATTTTTCTTGAGGATAAATGGTTCATATTTCATAAATTTTCATATTCAAACCATGAAGGCCAAATCCTTAAATAAACAGTTAAAATTTTCACTTCAAACACTCACCAGAAACATCTTCAATGATATCGGATTACTAGTAAATCCACCATCGACACCAACAACATCAATCCGACCCATCTCACACAATACATAGTACACAATATTTCTCAATCGATTATGATTATAAAGAATTTTGACTAATAATTTTAACTTATTTTATTTTTAGTTAACTTTCAGTTTAATCTTTGCACGAATCTCTTATTTTTTCTTTGTCTATCTTATGTCAAGTAATATGAATGGGTTCTCCAACTCTTCAGTAACTAATCTTCTATTTTGATATGAATCATTGATTCAACTAAGTTATGCTTCTTAATTTTCCATTTAGAAAGCTAAGTTCACCTCTTGTCATAATTTATTCAAGCGCTCTCTTGTTTTCTTGATGTTCACCATGTTCATATTAGTTGCATGTCTATGTGGAACTCAGTCTTTGCATGCTCTTCTGAATTGAATCTTTGTTTTAATCTGCTTGTTTCATGAAATCTAGTGAGTAACAAGTTTTGTGAGTTTCCAAATCTAAGTGAAAACACCAAATATTATGATAATTACATAGTTTTCCACCAAGTTCACTAAGTTCCACTTAGTTGTCGCTAAACCTATTGCTAGATTCGAAAAACTTCCTAATATTTCAAACTTTGGGAACTTTCTCCATTCATAGTCGAATTTCCCAGGTGCCATGTACGTTGGCCCCTTAGCCCACAAAACCAAGGTCCATGACCTTGGCCTTAATCCTTGGTTCTCATTAACCTTCACCCTATACAAATGACATCATGACATCATCACATAAGACACATGTCCTCCAATGAGTGTTCCATGTGCCACCCAGAAATGGCCCTCTGGGACACCCAAAATGTTCAAAAATGGGTGCCACATGTCCTTGTGCACAAGCGTCATGTAACTTTGCTAGGTCATCATTTCCTTCCACCTTTTTTTTTGGTCTCATTCCATGTTGTCATTAGGCCCATGTCACCTACCAAAAAGCTGCTTATTGTCTCATCCCATGTCGTCATTTGTTCTTGTATGTTGGAGAAAACCATCAACGGTTTACGAACCCCCCCCGCCCCTTGAACTGTTTGGTCGTAAAGGGTGGGGGGGAGGGTTTTATTAACCACAATTGTCGATCTCAAGATCAACGATATAGAAATTATGCCAATAGCAAACCCACCCTTCTGTTAACCCTCAAGAACCCTTGGGCCTACACATGTTCGTCGATGGGTCGATGGGGAGATGTGGCGCTAGATCCACCACCAAAGTTTCCCTATGTTTAACTCTATTCCTTCCACTAGGTTTGGCCATGTTTTCCAAACCCAAAAACTAACTCCAACTAATTCCATCACCATATGTTTTAGTTGCATCCTTTGAATGTATGGATTATCACCTTTAACTTGAAATATATTTTGATCCAGGAGGGAATTTATAAACTTCCATGTACCATTGGAAATCTATTTCAGAGGTTTATCCATCTGAGTGGGTTCCAATATTATTTGAGGTGTTCTGCTATATTGGAAATGCCTTTAGATTCACTTCACCTTATCCATCCATACTTTGTTGATCTTCATTCTTCTTTCCCTTTTCCATTATCTTCATCACCTTTTCCATCAATGAAAACATATTTCTAACGCCTCCTTTGTTAAGCTCTCAAATCCCACTCCTAGATGTTCATTCCACTATTAAACAAGTATAATGCTAAAACAATGGAACCCCTTCTTTCCCTACTAGCCCAACAGTTAACATAGTTTAATAATTTCCTAGAGTTAATGTTTTAGCATGCCTATCCTCCATTAGTGTTAGGGTTATGGACATTCTATAATATTCTTTAAAGTAAACAGATGGTTAGCCCCATATTAGAGTAATATGGTTGAAATTGCATTGAATTAGTACCATGGTGGTGAAAAATGTAGTTCAACTTGTTGGAGGCATAAATTCCACATATAAACTCTGATTGAGGAAAATTTCACTTTGTTGGAAAGGTATTTAGTCCATATTGTATCATTATTCTATTTTCATTTATATTTATTATTTTATGGAGGAAATTATTTGGAAAAATCAACTTACAACTTCATTTTAACAACGGGTTTGAGTTTGGAGAATTGGTGTTTGAAACCTTTTGGATCCATTTTAAGGCACGAATGACATCTCTCCGGGTCAAAATTTTCCTTCTTTAGTGTCAAACCATGAGATACTAATCTACACCCAAATTCCTTTTCAATGACACAAGAATTATTTTTATTTGAGTTTGTATGAAAAATTTATGCCTCACAATTTAAACTACTATGTTGACCACCATGGTACGAGAGGATGCAACATTAGCCCCATTACTCATGTGAATGGGGCTAGAAACATGTGGTATTTCAAGAATAATATAGAAGATCCAAAATTTTAGCTCTAGTTTAGGCTTGAGGTAGTCAAACCTTACTCTTAGTTAGCTATCGGGCTATATTATATACTCGACCACTAGGAGGAGTTAGGGTTCCATTCTATGTTATTGTATTTTGTTCCATAGTTGAGCAGAGAAACTAGAAGTGAGAATTATGGGAGAAAATCATAAGGGGTTAATGTTTTTTTTAAGCATTAGAGGCCATAGGTCTTAGGTAAGTCCATGGAGAGTACCTCTTCCTTTGTACTTTCATATTTCCATACCAGAGAAAAGAGAGCGATGGAACGTCACCTTCTAGTTGAGATTTCTCCCATAAGGATTTCCCAAGTTAAAAATTGTCTATTGTGGATAGTCTGTGTATTTCTCACATTTAAGTTATTTGACTCATTTAACTATAAAATAACTATTAAATAATCTGATATTTAAAGGAAAATTAACCTTCTTAGTATATATTTCAATTATCTAATAAGATATGCTATGAAAAACTGTTTTAGTGGAATATCCATGGTAGTATATAGATCATATTTGTATTAGATTAGTTGTATTTTGTTGCATTTTGTGGGGAGTTTTAGGGATCTAGGAATCAATTTAAGAAAAAATTTGTAGAATCCTAGCCATGGCCAATGGGTCTATTCATAATAACCATCATGAAATAATGGAAGAAATATTTGTGAGGTTGGAAGTGGAATTCATTGAAATAAACCACAATATGGAACTTATCATGGTAGCTTTAGTAATAAGTATTGAACTACTTGAAGAGGATGGAGGCTCTAACTTAGAGATTAGATTAGAGCGGAAATTGATCAGGATGGAGGCTCAGGAAGTCATATAAAGTTCTTGAGAAAGAGTAGTTGAGTTTGATTTCTATTAAAACTTCATATTCCCTATTAAAAATGGATTTGGAAGTGGAAATAATCCATACCAAGGTGATATCAATGGAATAAAACTAAATCATCGGTTTAAACAGTGAGAATTTTATTTCAACATCCATCATATAGATGAAGAGAAAAAGATTTCGTTCGCTAGAATGAAGTTAAATGGCCATGCTTTAACTTGGTGGGAAATCCATATAAAAACACTTAGGTTGGAGGTTGATTCACCAATAACTACATGTGAGGACTTAAAATCCTTCCTTAAGCCCAATTTTACCCTATCATGTATGTAAAGGACGAAAGAATTCAATAACACTACTTTAGGTAGAGGCACAGGTAAAGTGTATGAAAGTACAACTCTAAGTTTAGGAATATGACCATCATGTTGCATATCTCTACTAAGAACCCAACAAGACGAATTTTAGGGGCTAAATTTCACTCATGGATCCATTTTCCATTATTTTACTTCGAAATATATATTTCCAATTATTTTATGAAAATGATTCACCCAAGTTATATAGGAAGAAATTACTTTACCTTAAATATCACAAAAAATTCAAAGGAAAAATATAAAATTATTGTACATTTGAATATTTTTACAAAATAATCATTCAATATCTTACAATTTGCATAATTAAGACTAGTAAGATTCATCAAGGTTTATGCACTTTGAAATAAGTTTCAATCTTTAAATTTTTCCATGGAACCCGCATTTAATCCTCAATTATTTGGGTGGTATACATAATCATATACAAAATAAAGTGACGATTTAAAATCTGAGGATAATATAAATGACATGTGTATAAGCACAATACTTGGAAAACATAGGACATAAGAAAGTGTAGCCAAGTGGTTCCAAGTAGAAAGAGCATGAGGAAGCTTCGAAGGAGGGGAAGAACAAGTGGAAAGGGATGAAAGATAAGAAGAAAAACCACTACATATTAGTGCAAGGATTCCAAAAACCATTGTAACCATTGCAATATTGGTTGACACATTGAGGAAGAGTGATAGAAACTTCGTCTAGAGTTTAAATTGAATAACCATAAGAAGGATGTAAATAAAAGAAACTATTCTAGCCACAGATTTGAGTAATCGGGTTTAAAGCAGCTTCATTGTGGATGAGAATATTATCACCACATTTGTGTAGGAGGTGAAACCAATTATTAGTCATCACCAGGAGGAGAAGGATATGGCAAAACACTTCCACATAAATATCTAGGTCGAGAAGATGAGGACAATGTTTTTTTTAATTATAGTTCATAGGCTAATCTCATAACAAAAGATATAGTCAACAAATTTGGATTGGAGGTTCATGATCATCTTAGCCCATACCTATTTGGATGGGTAAAAAAGGATGCAAATAGTAAGGTAATAAAATACTCCACTTGATGTATGTGGAGTAGTGTTTGGAAGTCCTTACTTTCATATGAGGGATATAATATTCATGTGGATATTTGACCAATATTTCCTCACTAAGGATGGGGATTCCTTCATCAGAAATTTGCATAAAGGAAGCTCAAAGAGTTTACTGATAAGTTTCAACCAAGACAAGAAGCTAATTAGTTACAATAAGAAATATGTTTTACTTTTCTTAAGACTCATGCTTTTCATTTTAGTCTTTACATTTACTTTGCTTTATTTTTCTCTGTCTTTCTTTTCATGTCATGTCTCTTTTATTTTCTCTTTGTTTAATAAGAATATGTCAAATTAATCTTTTCTGGCTCTATCGTAATGTGGTAGAAAGTCGAAAGGGCGGCTATGACATCCAACAATGCTTGGTTAACCTTTAATCCTCTTCTTTGTTTGGGCCCAAATATCTTTAATATCAATGATGCACATAAGGAAAATGTGTTTCATCTTAAATGAAAACCTTAGCAGATTTATGATGCTCGTATACATAATGGGTTCTTATTTCCTTGAATCTACTTTTATATTGATAAGTTCTTAATGTTTCATCTTGGTTGAGTAAAAAAACTTGAGGAAAAAATTGAGAAAGCATGCCAATTTCAGTGGTGTATACACGAGAGTCTCTGCAGGAAAAGGAACAATCTCTCTTGGTTGTAAAATAGGAAGGGATCCATCTTCCACCTCGGAAATCTAAACGTTCATAAAATTCCAATGTGTATAAAGTAAAAACATAAACAAAGAGTGAGAGAAGAGAAAGGCTTCCTATGCAGAATTGTGAACCAAGCAACTTCATTGGGGTATTGAACAAACTCACTGGAAATGAAGCAATGCTTGTGATTTCTTGAAATGACTCCATCAGGGTATTGAAGAGGCCTCCTCACATTGGATAAAGGGAAAATATGATAATAAAACTTAGAACATCTTAAACTCTCTAAATTTACATGCTCCTACTCCCTAAATGAAACCACTAAAGTTTGACTAGTCTTGTGAAATGTGTTAATCCAACAAGAGGAATAGAAGAGACTACATCTATAACTAGGCTATGTAAGGAAGATACAGTGATTTAAAGGATAAGAACATACTTCCATAATTCTAGACCTCATACTTAATGTTAGAACTAAATACAAAAGCTGAATTTCTTTTAGTGTGTGAGAAAGTGTTGTCACTACGAAAAACACCCTCCAAATTTTTTGCTACACCCAATTTTGGAGCCTCCTTATGGTCATTCCATATTTCATTTCAAGCCATTAAGGTTGTGCTCAGCCATATTGTTTAAGTGTTCAATTCTTCCTTTAATTATAAGTTTCAATGTGACTAAATTTTACATGATTATCTCGTGATTTCTACATAGCAAACATCTTCTGAGAAAGACTAGCAGTAAATGTGTATCCTTAGAAGTTAAGAATTGCACAGTCCTTGATGAAATTAGTTGTGTAGTGCTTAATTCCAGTGACTGTGTAGTCTCTAGAAATAGTGACTATGCAATCCTTGATGACATTGCTTTCGTTGTCCTTGATGTAGGTACTTGCGCATTCCCTAGAGATAGAGACTACACAATCCTTATAGATAGGGATAGTGTGAGGGAATCCTATGTAGATATTGATTGCACACTCTTCGTTGATAGTAAGAGAGTACTTACTAAAGTCATTTAATTCACTCGTGGCTCCTAATTTCCCAACATGCATGAAGCACACTCATAAACTATAACTCTAATTACATGTTTTCTCTACTTGTATAAAGAGTTCAATCTAGATATCATCTTTATATTTTTCTTTTGAAATTTGCGTGTTGTTGGAATATATAGGGAATCCTCTCACTCCTGGTTGAAAAATCCTCATCTTCTCAGTGAGTTTATGAATTGTCATTTTTTCTTTTGCAAGTCTCACTTTTGTTTTCTTTTTCTCTTATATGTGTCATTTTTTCCCACTCTACCTTTCACAAGTGTCACTTTCATCTTCTTTCATTATTACATGTGTTGGTTTCATTTTCTTTGTGTTTTGATGTGTTGCTTTCACTTGTGCATATGTCGCTCTCACTGGTTTTCACACATATTAAATAGCAGCATGGAACACCTCTTAGAAGAATATCCAACACAATATCTTGTACTATTTGATGTTATTTATCATTAGAATATGTGTTAGACACTTTCCCATGGCATATCACACCTTTTGTCTGCAGTTGAAACTTGTGTCATCACTTGTATTTTAAGTGTCGCAATCTTATGTTTTAACTATCACACTAAGAAACAAGTGTCACTTTGTTGATATTTCAAGGTATGTGTGTTGATTTTGAGTATTGTGCGTCTATTTACCTTATATACATGTGTGTGATACTTTTTTGGGATTTATTTGGATATCATTCTTTGTCGTGTTCCACTGATCCCACACTTAGCCATTTTAGAGATCATTACGGGAATTTTGAGGTCTAAAATGGGCCTCCTAAGAAAAATGCACAACAAAAATAAACTTTATAAGAACCAAAGGATTCAAGATGATGATGTCAAACATGGGGGATGATTCACCATTTTTGGAGAAAAAAAATAAAAATATTAAAAAAATAATAAGATAATAAAACTACTTTTTGAACTCGTATTTTCAAATTATCTCCCTAAGGTTTTATTCAAATTTTGAGAGGGGGTACTCATTGGATGCAAAATTTAATTCCTCATCCAAGGAGCACCCATGTTTCATACTTTCAATGGACCTTGCTACACGAAAAATGAGAAATACATGTAAAATCATGATTGCAATCATGTTTTTCATGTATTTCTCATTTTTTGTGTAGCATGGTCCATCAAAAGTATTCAACATGGGTACTCCTTTGATGAGGAATAAAATTATACATCTAATGATTGTTTCCACTCGAAATTTGAGTAAACCCACAGGGAGATAAATTGAAAATACGAGTTGAAAAAATAGTTATTTCTTTTTTCCCTCAAATTATTTGATGATGTAATCTAATATTATTTTATTATTTCCACTATTATTTTATAATTTCCTTAGGAGGCCCATTTTATACCTCAAAACTCCCCTAATGATTCTTTGTTCTCTTATGATGTGTAAGTTGTAAGTTCATTTAACTCCCACTAGGTGATAAGCACTACGCATTCAAAAGCCTAAGTGACAGAACCTTACCTCCTAGACATGGAAAATTTTAGGGGATAATATTCGCAGGTGGGCTAGGTTTCCATGTTTTTTCCTAAAAATTCGCCAATTTCCATTTTTTTTTTAAATGATTCGCCCAAATTTTACAATATAAAATTATTTTACCTTAAAAATAACGAACATTATATAGATAGCATATATAAAATCATTATAAATTTGAATATTTTTACAAATACATCAATAAACATTTTATATTTTGCATATTAGGGACTAGCTAGATTCACCAATGTTTTTAAACTTCGAGACAATTTTCCATCCTTAAAATTTCCCTTGCTCCTAGACCTGCAAACTGAGCCTTTATTCAGGATGATCCCCATTATTTCATGTTGAGAACCTTTAGAGCATAGTCACTGAACCCTTAGTTCTTATACTACCCGACGACACAAATCCTTGATTAGTTCTACCCCATATTGTGCATTGAACACTTCTAGTTGACATTGAATACTTCTTTCTCTCATTGCAATGAAAAATTGTGTAATACAAAGGCTATCTTCCCTTCATTGCATAGTGAGAATCCCTGGGGTGTAATGACCTAACCTTTTGTTGCTTACACCATCCATTTGCATAATCCATTCAACAAATGTGCCTCCTATTATGCATTGAGTAGTTCTAGTGGACAACAAGTCCATCTCTAGGTCACTGCAATTCTTATTTGTGCAATCCTAGAGTCTCCTTCTCAATCACAACACATAGAAAAGTTACAGCGTCTAGTCTTGCCACTCTTGCTAACTGAAATTTCCTACTGCACATTTCGTTATCTTGCCTTATATCAACTGTGAATTTCATAGTTATAGTGGATAATAGGGTCATCCCTCATTCCTTACTGAGCTCAAGTGTGCAATCCCAACTTCCTCTTCCTTGAGAACTGCGAATTGTGTGTCCTCAGTGAGAAAGCCTATCACCCTTGTCTCCTAGACTTTCCCACATCATAGAACCTTGATGAGCCTTCCCTTATTGCACATTGCATAGTTCCATTGGACATCACGGTCGTCCCTTGGTCCCTATAGTGCTCAACTACGCAATTCCTAGGCCCCTCCTCTCAATCCTTACACAATGTCCCTTCATAGTCAATATATTACATGAGAAAAAAAAAATAGAATATGTGATTATGGGACTGATGTTGTCTTGTCATGAGTGAATTTCATTGCAGGTGATATCATTTTACCATGACTAGATGATGTCAAGGAGGTCATCAAGTAGAGTTTATGAGAAGGACACTTGTGGAAATGATACGCAAAGTTTCTAACATGTAGTAGTAAAGGAATCTTGGACAAAAAAAGAGATGACAACTCATGTTAACTTAGAAGGTTCCAACACTCATCCAGACCCTTTGGAGGGTGAAGATCAAGTACAAGCTACATCTATCATGATGAAGTTGAATACAAAACAGCAAAGATAGGAGCTCGACATTGATATAATGAAGTCTTATGTCACTGTCATCAAATCATGGCTTCTCAAAGCATCACCATAAAGTGATATGTTGTCAATGTATTTTTCCATAGCTTGCAGAATGTAATTTTGTAATTCCAAAAAATGATAAAATCTAAAATGTGTGGAATCCCAAGGGTCACACATGGAACGTGAAGATTCACTAGAAATTCCTAGAGTCATGTAGAAGCTCAAAGATCACTTAGAAGTTCAAAAAATCACATGGAGGCTCAAGAGTCATGAGGGAGGTCAAGAGTCACATGGGATGGTGAAGAGTCACCTCATTTGTTATAAATAAGGGCCCTCATGCCTCAAGAAAAATGTATTTTCACATTAGATTCTCTAGCTTGGCATAGGAGAGAAGATCATTCTTTTGAGGAGAAAGTGGTGACATAATGTTCCACTATTGGGCCTATAGTTGCATCATTGTAATTATGTATCTTGGAAATTTCACATAATAATCGGAATCTCTTAGAGATGGCACACTTTCATGCTTCTGTCTTGGATGTTGTAAGACTATTATTTTAATGTTTGTGGTATATGCTATGTTTACATATTCTAAAGAAAATGAATTATTTCATTGGCTTTGGTATATATCTTGTTGAACACGCATTGTTATTTTCTTCCATGATCATTGTTATCCTGTGAAATATTTTACAGGTTAATCAGTGAGTTGTTCTTTGGTCTTGTGTGTCTCCTTTAGGATAGTACTATCACTTTTATTCTAGGGGCTCACTCTTTCTTTCCCTTCTGTGAAAATACCGTATATATATATATATATATATATATATATATATATATATATATATATATATATCGCGAGTGTATGATTCATAGTGTCAATTTACTTGTTTCAAAGTTTTTTTTGTATACTCTTTTATGTTGTTTATTGCAGCCAAGACAAACCATTAAGTTATGGTAGCTAGGCCTATTATCTTTATGGGGCTCCTACTCCAAATGGTTTGAGGTCTATTTGGGACTTCATACCAGGGAGACCCCTTGTTTTGGCATATTTCTAGCACCATCATCAGGTATAATTTTGACACTATCATATAGGGTTATGGATCATCTCAATCTTGACATTTAATCTTTGACCTTCCCTATACCATTTCACTATACATTAGATCCCATCCTATAAGGTTTTGACATCCACCGTTTTTTTTTTTCACTTTGTAAGTTGTGCAGTAGAGCCTACCCTTCACGGGCACTCTAGAATAAGATCTAATTTCCATCTCGGTACCCATGCCATATTTATATATATGTTCAAGAACCCTCTTTATATCACACCATGACGTTTAATTCGAGTTGCATATATCTCCTTTTCTACTATATTTTGCCACATTTATCCCATAAAGTGGGATTCTCACTTCTTCTATCATTTCTCTTTGGTTTCCTATTCCTATGGTTTTTAATGTCTCACTAGATAGTTCCATAACATTAATTTCCTTCATCATGATTTCCAACCATGTATACATGCTTGAGCTCTTTCCTCAGCATCAATATTTCTTGCATCTTGTAGCCCATCTCATGCTTTCAGAAATACTGTTGCAATGAGTGGATTCCCATTTCTAGATACTTCACTACTAATTCTTGCTTTGTATAGGTTGGTTTTATCATCCCCAGAACAAGTTGCATACTTTCATACCACTCATATCTCTATAATGATATTCCTTTTGGTCTTTTTTCATTCTCGTTAAACAATGAAAATCTCATTTTTTTTGCTAATCTTTTCAGGTTCATTAAAATACTTAAAAATGACAAGATATTTCTATCTTTTCCCACTCGTTACTCAAAATGAAAGTAGGTGAGAAATATCTTCTCTATTCTCACACTTGTTAAACCCTAAGAAACTTGACACAAAAACTCTTTTATCTCTTTTTCGAACTCATTAAGAACTCTCATGAAAAAGGAACAAGGCTGAGTATACTTTTAAATCTTTTTAAGGGTTATTAACACTAAATGAAAAAGACAACATTAAGCTCACTTTTCTTCTCTTTCAAGCTCATTAAAATATGAAGGAGATCATATATACAAAAAGGGGAAGGACAGGAAAGTCTAATTATCTTCATTTAATCATGGCACTCATCAGTCACCATTAACCGTGGCACATGTCAAGCCACGGTTATAATTGGTTTTTTCTTGGATTTGGAGCCAAACCGTTAGCCTGAGTCAAGCCACTGTCACCCAATGGTTACTCTTCCAATCTTTGGGCTATGGTGGTTCGTCCTATGTCACCACTGTGTATGAATGGAATTCGTTAGTGTTGGGAATTAGGATTTATTTATTATTATTATTTTTTTTAATTTTCAAAATATTTATTATATTTTTTTATTATTAATTTTTTTAATATAATCTTTTTAATTTTAAAATAATATATTTTTTTAAAATATTTTTTTTTCAATTTTTGTAATTTTTTTGTATTTTTATTTTATAATTATTCGATTTTTCTTTTTTTCTTTTAATTATTTTAAAATGCTTTTTTTCAAAATTTTACTTTTAATTTTAATTTGTTTTTTGGGGTTAAATTTTGATTCTTTTAAATATTTTCTTTTAATTTTCTTTCATATATATATGTTTGTTTTTAAATTTTGATTATTTTGATTTTTTTTGTATTTTAGTTATTTTATTTTAATTTTATTTTTTTTTAATTTTTATTATTTTAAAATTTTTTATTTCAATTATTTTATTTAATATTTTTTTAATTATGTTTTTTTTTAAATTAAAAAAAATGTTTTTTGAATTTTTTTTTCTTTTTTAATTATGTGTTTGTCCCCATTTTTAAGTTTTTTTGGAAATTTTTCAATTTTTTTTCAATTTTTTTTTAACAGTTTTTTTTTTAAATATATATTTTTATATTTGATTTTTTTTTTAATATTTTGATTTTCTTTTAATGTTTTTTAATTTTTTTTTTTTATTTCTTCATTTTTTGTTTTTCAATTTTTTTTTTTTATGTTTTTTAATAGGTTTAATTTTTTTAAATTTTTTTATTTTATTTTAAATTATTTCTTTTAAAAAAAATTTAAATTGTTTTTTTTGTGTTTTTTTATGTTTTATTTTTATTTCATTTTAATGTCTTTGTTTGTTTGTTTGTTTCATTTATTTTTTGTAAGCTAGTCTAATTCTATTAATTAAGAAAATATATTACAATCCATTGGCTTTTTCGATTTATCTCATGAATATTATTTATTTATTTTTTATGTTTTTTTTTTGTCAAATTTTTAAATTCTTTTCTTAAATTATGTTTCTTTTGAAATGTCTTTTTTTTTTAAATTTATTTTTTAAGTTTTGATTTTTGTTTGTTTGTTGTTTTTTTGGTACTTTTGATCTTTTATAAGTTAATTTTGTTCTTTTTAACATTTTTTTTATGTTTGATATTTTCTTTTGTTGGTTTTTTTTTTTTTTTTTTTATATTGTATTTTTGTTGGGTCATGTTTTTAAAGTTTTTTTCATGTTAAAATATATATTATTATTTACTTACTATTATTATTTTTAATTTTTTGTGTTTTTTTTTTGTTTTTGTTTTTATTTTTCTTAATGTTTTGATATTCAGAATGTATTTGATTGAATGTATAAGTCAAAATAAAAAATATGTAGAAGTCTAGGAGAACATTTTCTTGTTGATGGTGTACTTCCTTAGCGGTCGATAAAGTGCAATTTCTTTTTTGCATAATCTTTTATTTTTTAGTTTCGATTTATTAAATTCAAAAGAAATGTAATTTTAATATTAAATTATTAATATTAATATTTTATATGAAAATAAAATTAAAAAATATATGTTTCTCAATAATGAAATATAGTTTAAAAAAAAACAATTTGCAAATTTCAAAATCTTAAAATTATTTAAAAATAAAAAAATTTACACAAATTTTCACGGCTGAAAATTATTGGAATTTTAAGCATTTTCATAGAGGTGATATTTTATCTTTAATTCCATTCTTGGAATTTAAATGTTTTTCAGAGACATGATATTTTATCTTTAATACCATGTCTAAAAATCTTTGGAATTTTAAGACTTGATATTTTATCTTTAATGTCATGTCTCTCGTTGTAATTTTAAGGTTTTTCAGTCACGATATTTTATCTTTAACGTCATTATTAAAAGATGCTGACAAAATACCCTGAAAAAAAAAATACATTATTCTAGCATCAACACTTTGAGTTTTCAAGGTGTTTTTGCACACACAAAAATGGCGACATTATTTCAGCATCAACACTTTTCGTTTTCAGGGTGTTTTTGCACATAAAAAATTGGCGATGTTATTCTAGAATCAACACTTTTCATTTTCAGGGTGTTTCTGCACAAAAAAAAATTGGTGACATTATTCCAGCATCAACACTTTTCATTTTCAGGGTGTTTTTTGGACAAAAAAAATTGGCGTTTACTTCCATTTTTAAAAAATGTTGAAAATTTACCTGAATTTTTTTTTTAAATATATAAATTAAAAATTAAAAAAAAACCCAGAATACCAATTTCTGTTTTCAGAGTGTTTTTACATGCTTTTTTTGTTAGATTTCTCGTTTTTAGGTAATTTTTTTCAATTGATCAGTAACCCTATAGGAGGATACAACATCATTCTCTTTGCAAGCACCACTTTTTGGAAGCACTGACTCCCATTGTCTGGAGGAGCCAACCCCTTTATCTTTATAGGAACCAACCTTAAGAAGACTCCAATCCCATGATTTGTAGGCACCAACCTGATCTAGCCATTTAGATCCATTTTCCATTCATTTTCAAACTCATATTTAAGGCTCTTCTCTCAAAATATTATACTGGCACAAATTCTAATTCTTATATTGACTTCTCCTTGCTCTACAAAGACCTTTCTTTCTCTGATTATTTCATTCAATTAAAGCCACACACCATCATTGCTTATATCTTCTAATATACTGTCATTTAAATTTATTTTTTTCAAATTAACTCTTTGCACTTCATATTTGTGTTTCCTCTTTCATGCAACATCTCCAAATGTCATCAAAACTATGTTAGGAATCACGATTTCTGTTAGACCAAAAGCCATAGGTGTTAGTCAATGATCGCATCACTAGAGATAAGGATCCAGGAGAGGTGGTTAGTCCATGTCGCGAAACACACGGGGAGCATTGGTTTATCCAATGTATAACAATCTCCCCCCTAACGTGAGTCGGGTGTGTATCAAACACGTGACCTATGCTCTGATACCACTTGTTAGGAATCACGATTGTTGTTAGAACAAAACCCGCAGGTGTTAGTCAATGATCACATTGCTAGAGATAAGGATCCATGAAAGGTGGTTAGTCCATATCGTGAAACACATGGGGAGCGTTGGTTTATTCAATGTCCAACAAACTACACTTACACACTTTTCACAACAAACCTTTGATTGTTCTCACTCATATCTTTTCAACTTATCATTCATTTTCCATTTACTTTGCATTTGTGAAACTCCCTCTCATCATTCCTCACTAACTTATTTTTTCTTCACGTCCATAGTATATTTTCTCATTGATTTACATGAGAACAATTACTCATCATCTGATCTTGTTTCCTTTTATAGATGTTGCACCTTTAATTTTTCCCATGATACTTTAATCCCTTAACTAAATTTTGGTTCCTAATGCCAAAAATTTAATAGTCACGGCCCTTTACTCTCAACTCCCTCATGCATATGAAAGTGGGATGAGATTGAGCACTTAAGCCCCAAGGGAACTTAGGTTTGGACCCATGCAATTGATCTAGTTAAATTTCCAACAACTTCTCACGCACACCCAATTTCCTTATTAAATAAACAATGACAAAGTTAGATCGAGCCCCTTGGGCTATTCAAACTCTACAAAGTGGGAAGGATCCAATATTTTTCTTGGGAATTTTATCACGGGGACACATGGTCATCAATGAGCTTGATCATCATGCCCCATTTGGTGGTTTATGAAACAACTATGTACCTCATGTTGATGGTCTTGAATTACTTCATCAACATTGGGGGAAACCACCCAGTCGGGACCTTAGATCGGATATTTTTCTGTTTCGAATGATGGCTCCGACTGGAATTTTGGGACCAGTTTCCCTTGAAATACAACTATATGATATAAAATGGATGTGACTAACTATTCTAACTAATGATTGAAATAAGGATAAGAACTAATATAACCTATTACTAAATCAGGGTAATATGATAGCATATGTGTTACAAAGATATCACAATTGACATAAGAATATAGATCCTCACGCAACTATGGCATTAAATCAATAAAAGAAAATTAATTTAATTAAATAGTTAATTAAATTAATTTTATTTAAAACATCACATATATTGATCTCGTTGTTTACAAGTACAACAGGAATTCCAATCAAACATACCAGTAGTGATAATGAAATATTGGTTAACACATGTAATGTGAGAAAAAACATAATAAAATTATATTCTAAGAAAATAGATAGACAAAGGATAGTAGTACCCGATACACCATCGATCTGCTCATCATAGAAAATCAAGTGGTTCAACTTTAATATTAAGAAAATTTTAATTACAATAGTGCTACTTAAGCCTCATTTTTGAAAAAATTCAAAACCCTTTCTCTATCTTGGAGAGGGGATTTATATTTTTACAATAAAAGATAAAGATGGAAAGAAATAAAAAACTTCTTGACAATTCATGAACAAAAGTAACAATCATGGAAAATTTCGGAAATGGTTACAATAGCTTAGGAAGAAGGCTGCCCAACAATTTGTTGTTGTAAATTGAAGATATCGATAATATTACTAAGCTTGGGAGGACACTTTGGCGTGATGCGCATTTGACCTATGACGATGTCGTTTTCTGAAGTTGGCATCATCTATATCGAGACATTTGAAAGGCATCAAAGCAGTAGCCATTGAATGTGAGGCTTGACTAGGAATTGCCAGTGATGCTCAAGCGTGACTTTAGTTAGCTTGTCAATCATCTTCGTGAATTTATTGGAGTGTTCTAGCCACGTTCTTGTCAATAATTTGATGTTAGGTAGAGAACCTTCAAGGTGGCTCAAGATAAGGTTTGAATCTAATAAATTATCATTGATTGATTGAATGATATTGTTAGCAATATATTGGGCCTCATAAATAGTTTCTTCGGCCTCTTTCATTCAAATTTCCCATGTTATGAATACAATAAGTTTATGATTTTATTAAATTTTGGGTAGATCAGTAGATCTACGCTCTTCACTATCTTTCCATGTTAAAAATGCTGAGATTTTTTCATCCATCTCTTCAAATTAATTCTTCATTTATGATAATTGATCAACTAGGGAATCAACAATATTGCATTGAGATTGAATTATTTCTAATTTATGGCAAAATATTATTGGGTGTTGTGCAAGAAGAGAGTCTAACTCTTTGGAATCCCTCTTGAACTCTGTTAACTCAGGATTTACATGCAGTTGTTCAACCCTTGCTTTCATTTCTTGAATTTTTTTATCTCTAACATATATATATATATATATCTGTGTCATACTAGACCTTAAGAGAATCAAAATTATACTATAGCTTTTCTATCTGTGGCTACCAATGTTCAATAACCTTCTTCCTTTCAGCTTCAAGGTTTTCTTCCAATAGGGAAATTGTTGCACTTATGTAGGCTTATTAATTATGGTTGAGGAATAAGTTTCGGTGAAATAAGTGAGCCTACTGAATTCCTCTGTGGGTTTTGTTGTAGAGACTTTCCATAAAACCTTAAAGGAATATACATTTCCAGCTACTAATTCCTATGATTGATCAAGTTTTCTCAGTTTCCTTCCTATTTTCACTACAACCTTATGCTAAGGACTGTCGAAAACATCCAATGGAGGTATCTCCTCAATGTTTAGAATGATCTCAGAGGAGGAAAAATAAAGAATAACTTCAACATCCTTTTCACCAAGAAGTTTTTTAGTAATCTTCTTTACTTTTGAACCTTGTTTAGGATTATTTGGAGTACCTTAAACATTCATTTTCTTTGAAACTTTAGTAGTTTGGGGATCATCATTATTGGAATTGAGAGTTTGACTAAACTCTTTCCAAATCTCATCTAATATGGGATCAATCACTAATTATTTTTCCTGAGTAGAAGATGAAACCACTGCTCCTTTAGGTTAGGGAGGACCGACTGATTGAGAAGAACCAATAATATGAATATCATCACTTGTAGTTTTCTCATGAGGAACCTGCAATAAATAAATATGAAGATTGGCTATCCTGGAGGTTCTATATTTTGTGAATTGGACCTTTTCCTCAGGGGTCAATTTCTCATCTGCTCTTTTTAACGTTAGGTAATAAGAGGAAGATTTCTCAAATAAATCATCCAAGTTGTTAGGCTCATGGATAAATTGTTTTATATTTTATGAGGTTGTGAATTTCTTTACTATAACACTTGGGTCATACTTTCTATTAGGTACAGTAGGAAGGAAAAGGGCTTGAATAGCCTGATTTTATATTTCTACATGGTTCTAATTAGCCAAAGATAATATACCAAAATTAGCTGGAAAGCTAGGCCACATTCTCTTATTTGAGTCTTTCAAAACTTTCGAAATTCCTTGTCCAACAGTTTGATAGGCTACCTCTTTGTTCACGAGTTTATCATGAATGTATAATAGCAACACATGAGGATTAGCCAAACTTCCAAAAACCCTGATATATGTAAATGATTCATCACCAAACCATCTTCTGACTCTCTTAATATCATCTTGAGCCTCCATGGGCATCCAAGGTGCTTTTGAACAAAAAATAACTTGATGAATTGGAAATACAACTCGGTGACAAAACTAATAAAAATGTTGACGATACTTCGACTCCCATAAGATATCATGATAAAAATGAATGGTATTTGGATTTTTAATAGTCCATTTCCATCCCATAGAATCAAAATCCATTGAGAAACACAAATCATCCATAATATATGCAGACATATAAAAGGTAGGGATTTTTTTCAAAAATGGCGTGCCCATTCCTAAAGGTTAGAATATGAGAAGCTAGGTTATTCAAGAGCATAGTAGCCCAATAAAATATAAATATCTAGAGGCTCCATCTATCAAAGGTACCCACTTATCAAGAAATTTTGACACATTAGGCTATGCATGCAACCTACACATCACAGCAGCAACTTGGGAATAGGGATCGACAAGAGGGTCAACAAAATAGTGATAAATTTCTTCCACCGCTTTATGTTTATTTGAATAATTTCTCCATTGTCTAATTTTATATGATGGGTGTCTGTGTTCCTTTATGAAATAATTCACATACTCCTTATTTTGTTTGTATTGCATACCTGGTAAATGGTAAATTCTCTGTAAATCATTGGTGGTAAAGGACCCAATGTGTGTGCCCTTGCTAGTGAAAATTTTCATGTTGGCAATATTCAAATTTTCCATAACCCATCAAACCACATCGGT
The DNA here is from genome assembly GCA_034641835.2 of Pinus albicaulis. Taxonomy (NCBI): domain Eukaryota; kingdom Viridiplantae; phylum Streptophyta; class Pinopsida; order Pinales; family Pinaceae; genus Pinus; species Pinus albicaulis. Next base: position 1,015,459,369 of record CM076580.1, on the reverse strand, counting down.
ATAAGGAATAATCTGTGGCCTGGCTACTACTCTATGCAGAAAATAATTAACAACATCACTAAAAGTAGTTTCAGAAACTGGGACAATGTCATCTACAATTTTTGTCCTCTGAGTAACTTTGGGCTTTTCATCTTCAAAATATTTATAAATTGCCTCCTAGGAGGAGTGTCCTGTATCTTTAGTGGAAACCATGTCAGAGAATAGTCCCAATCCCGAGATATTTTCATAAATTTATTCTATGAAAGGACCCGAATTTTTTTGGCTGAATCCTTTTCCTTATTCTTCCCTCCCTCTGTCATTTCATCGTAATTCCGGGAATCAGAGTTTTCCTATAATGTAGATATGAAATATTAGAGGAAATTTTTTTCAAACTAGAACTCAGAGAAGATATACAATATACTTTTCAACAATAAATTACAATAACTTCCCTTTTTTGAATAAATATTATGATATTGAAGAGAATTAAATAAATAATTTCATGTTTTCAAGATCATTAAAACAGTTAAAAACCATTTAGTACATAAGTGAGTAGCCAGGTGACAATGCCATGTCATATTATAAGAGGTATGATTTTTGGAGGATAATTTAAAATAACCTTATGATGTTCTAACCTTCCGAGATGAAATACTTTGGATGAAATAACGATCATGCAAATATTTTTGTAATACGAGCTCTAATGGATCATAAACAAGGATTATCATAAGTATTGCATCCGAATATTTCATATTATAATGCTCTGATAAAGTATGGTTCAGAATTGAAATTTTTATTAAAAATCATATATTAGACAAATCATATATTGTAACTTTAATATAAAATAAGTTTCGAGGGAGGCCCGATGAATGTTCTTGAAGGGTTTAATATCGGAGGATTGTGTTATCGGGGATGAAATTTAAATGAACCTCTAATGTGATAAGCTCCGATGAGATAATTTTATTATTGATTTTTCGAGGTCGGAATATTTATGATAATACTTTTATGCATGGAAAATTTTAGGGGCTAATATTCGTAGGTGGGCCAATTTTCCATGTTTTTTCAAAAACAAAGATTCGCCAATTTCCATTTTTTTTAAAAATGATTCGCCCAGATTTTACAATATAAAATTATTTCACCTAAAAAATCGCCAAAAATATATAGAGACTATATATAAAATCATTATAAATTTGTATAGTTTTACAAATATATCAATAAACATTTTATAGTTTCCATATTAGGGACTAGTGATATTTGCCAATGTTTTAAACTTCAAGATAATTTTCCATCATTAAAATTTTCCCTGCTTTTATGATATGCATTCCAAATAAAAAAATTACATATTATTTAATATAAACATTAGAGAATCGGACATCGGGAAGGAGATTTATCGTAACTTTCATTTAAAATAAGTTCTGAGATAGAAAGGGTCAATAACAAAAGGTCTCTAATGACAAGAGAATTGCAAGAGTGGGCCCATTGGAACTTTCATTCATCGTAACATTTTTAAAATTTAAGCTACGATATGAAGAGGTCCGATGAAAAGGAAAAGCCTTAAAGTTTTTTTCTCCAAAGGTATTTTATAAAAGTACTTATTGTTAGTTCTTTTGATTCCCCTTATAAACAAAACAAACCATTAAATAAAATAAGGTGTACAAGGTAAAGGGTCCCCATTATTTATTAGAAACTAATTAAAAATGGGGGGTTGTTGTTTTTCTACAACGCCTCCCCCCTTATTCCACTCCAGTTACATGACCACTGAATTTTATTAAAACTACAAACCCTTGCAAAAATATCTTCTAGTGTGAATATTGAGGCCTTGCCACCTCATTTTCGAAGTCTCTACCACATCATCTTTCTTCCACCTGTCATGCCATGTGTCACTCAAAAAAAGGCCACTTGGTCACCCAAAAATTCCAAATACACCTGCGAAATCTCACTACCTTGAGGCTTCCACATCATCGCTTGAGCCACACCACTTCCACCTTGTGCCATGTTTTTTTCAATGTCATTATCTAAATACCAATATGGGTGACTTCCATCCATTAATGACCGCACATGTAGAAAGGCTGGTGTAAATCTAAGTCATTATATTAAGTCAATCCCAACTATTAGATCCATCACACACTATACCAATATTTAACCTCCATGCATGTTATGCACATGATATGAATTTGAGTCATTGGTTAAAATCATTCTCTATCATCATATCCATCAAGAAATTTGTGAATATTTAACCTTTTTTCTTGTTTGCATCAGAGGTTAATATGGGCCACCTTATCAAAGCCTTCTCCTTTGTTAGGTCTTTCATGTGCCAAAAATCACACTAAACATCTTACATGTTGTACATCTAATATCAATCATAGATGTTGATATTGTTGGTGATGATGAAACATGGTTGTTGAATCTTCATTCATAACCCGCACCATTTCTCCTTCTATGTAGAATGTGACCCTCTCTTGGTGACAACAATTATGCACTAAGGAATCACCTCCTTCTCATTGATTTCCTTCCACACAATAGCTTAGGTATCACTAAGATGTAACACATTTTAATTCTACAACCATAATTAACATGTGCATATATTCGTACACCCATGTCTAAGATTCAACAGTTCAATCATCAATGCATTAGTTCATCCATCCAAAAAAGCAAACTTCTGCAAAATTATATGTCTTGTTGGTTGGAATGGTTTTCCTTCTACTACTCGATTTGTTGTTTACCCATCTCAACCTTAGTTTGACTCCCCCTATGTGTGATATTAGTAACTATGGGTTTTACATCAATGAAAACACATTCAATATTTAGCCCATGCTGCCAAGTTTAGCTTTGTGTCATTTCATGATATGTTCAAGGGAACTCCTAGTCAGTGTCAACCATTTGTGGTTAAATTTTACCTTTTATCTCAGCCATCCCTATCCTAATTGTGCATAATTTCTTCATATTTTATTTTCATTGACCTCATATTGGTGTCAATTTTTTATCGAATGATGGAGTATGCATCAAGGATCTCCTTCATTGGTATCTTCCCATCGACTTCAACACCTTATCTAGGATGTAGAAATATTAACATTCTAGTACCTTTAAGCCTGTAGTCCTTAGTGGTAGGCATCCTAATGGTTGGTAGTGGTTTTCCACCATTGGCACATGTTGACAGATTCTATGAGTGCTTGACATCAACTCATTCATTCACACTGACTATATTTTTCTAGGTACCTTGAAAGCCATTTTCATTATTGGTGGTCTCCCTCACATCTATTAATATGGTCCATTAATTCCTAATAATTAGATGGCCTCCCTGCATGCTTGACATCAGGTCATTCATTTTCATGTAGTTAAGTCGAACCATTTGGATAAGTCAAATAATTTTTGGCTTGAGGCTACTTCACCAAAGCACACTTCCTCCCCCAAGTTATGCCGAAGAATGTATTATGTTCTTTGAGGACCACATTTGAGCACTCCAATTGGTGTTCACGGTCCTACTAATATATAATGCGACAAATATCTACATTGTATTATGATAATTCCTTTATGGAATGAGTTTATAGCATATTGGGTGGGTGGTCATGTTGTATTTATTTAATATTGAATATCGGTATGCCTACCTATGGGATGTATACCATATGTATATGACTATGAATTTTGTAACTCCTTGAAAGTTTCACATCCTTGGCTCCCTCCATCTACCTGTATCACCAATATATTTATGATGTATTTTTCCCATTAGTTTATCTTATGGCCTCATACATAACCTAGCATATATTATAGCCCGAAATGACACCCACTTTGGTCTACTAGGTAATTTGATCAAAATGAAGCTTGGAATGGAAGGAAAACTCCATGGAAATCCTCCAAAAACCTCACTTTTTCCTCTTTAATTCCCATAGTACCCTATTAGGGAGAGACAGAATGCTCCTAATGGTCTACCAATGAGAATTTAAATTGTATAACATAGAAAAATAGAGTTGAAGTGGCTAGGCTTGATAGAGAAAATGTAGCAAGGTGGAAAATGTAAAAAATGATTATTTTTGAAAGATAAGGATGAAAGGACCATATCAAAAATGGTCAACAAAGTTTCTAGATACATCTAATTACTTCTCAAACCTATCTGTAAAATCAATTCTCTCCATGGAGCAAAGAAAAGATAAAATCAAGAGAAAAGGAACTATTGTCGAAATGAGAACCTACTTCTATTTGTGGTAAGATGTAGTGGACAATGAAGCCTTATTATGAGTTGTGATGAGAAGAGGAGCCAAGGGTAGGGACCACAAAGGATACAACATCATAAAATTTAATTAATTTAATATAGAAATCACACTTTTATTCCCACTTACATATGTTTTTCATAAAATTATAAATGTATGTTTTTTGGTTTGATTTTGATACTAATGCTATAATAGTTTTTATTATTTGTTTGTAGGTTACATGTGAAAGGAGTCTGAGAGCCAATATCTGAGGATCTCCACAACTAAGGGCATCAAACATCCACCTTCCAAGTTGTTGAGAAATATAGGGGTAGCAAATTAAAGGATTTATCTTACTATGATAACTACACGTGATGTGTTTTTTCTTAAATTGATTAGATTATTCTTATTTCGATTATTATTAATGTTATTTATCATCAAACAACTACCAACCAATAAAAAAAATGATACAATAGGAACACAATATGTAAGCTATCATCCAGGGCCAAAACCTCTCCTCTTGAGAGGAAAACCCACAAGAATTCATCTATTCTTATTTAAATTTAATTGAAGAATTGCAAGACCTATGAGCCTTGGCCAATACCCCTCCATGACAAATTCAAGAAAACTCCATTTTATTCCCTTCCTTCAAGTCAATGTTTTTCAAACTTACTTCACAACCTCAAATTTCAGCCCTTCTTTAGAATCTTATCTTGTTGGACTGCAATTTCAACTTTTTCTGGAGTAACCCTAGCTCGCATGTGTGACATAAATATGGTGAAGATTATCTCTATTATTACTTGATTGGGTTGAGGTGATCTCCTTGGAACTTCAGCTTGCAAGACAGATCCTTTCCTACCTTGTTTCAACCTCCTTGATGTGTCATTCCTTTGGCTCTGTTGCAATCAATTCTTCCCTAATCTCCTCACACGTGTGAATAAATATATCCCAAAATAGTTCTTGCAAAATACGCTTTTCTCTTCCTTGAATTGTTCTGCCCTTCGCTAGGTCTCTTATCTCTTTGATCAAACTTCTTCTTGATTAATTAATGCCTCCTTGAATGAGGCCAAGAAATCCTATATATAGTCTTCCTTGAGTCCTTAATAAGGCCAACTTGTCCTTCTAGATAGGCTGACTTTCTCTTTTGAAGGTCGACTTATTTCTTGCACCATGACAAGTTATTAGAGGGTCTTTGACTCTACTTTGACTGAAATAATTTTTTCTTTACAATATTTAACATGCCAAAATGGGTATTCAATACATGAAAATGAATCAATTTGACTTAGAAGCACTCAATGGGTGCTTGACCTAAAATAATTTTTCCTTGAGTATGAAACCCATGTCTCAGGATCAACAATAATAAATTTATTTTTCTCTTTACATTAAATACATAAAATCGTGATTATATATGTCATTATGAAGACAAAAACTAGTTACATATTTCAACACTCCCTCTTAACTAGGGAGGTATTTATAATCTACTTCCTTATCTTATGCCAGTGCATATCATCATATCAACTATCATTTTCACATAGCAAGGACTTGATTAAGAACTCTATCTCTCCACAAGATTAGAGAACAATTTTGGTGAGACCAATCACTGATAGACACCATCATCATTGTCTCTCAAGGCACACACCCCACCAATGTGTTCATAGGGTATGTCCTTTTTGGAAAATTCTCGTCTTCGAATAACACATCGTCAAGAAATTTCCACTTCGACTACTCTTATCTAGGATGCCCTACCTCATCCTCAAAGAGTATCAGAATCGATATCAGATGCTTACCCATTCCTCCATTCTTTCTTCACAATATGAATGCAAGAATGATGTGCCTATCTCTCCTTATGGCCTTCAATAAGACTTATGGATGTTAGTCCTGGGATAATGCATGCCACATGAATTATATAACCATATTTTTCACTTCCTCTTAACTAGGGAGGACCAAATCCTTCCTATAAAGGGAATATACCCATGCTCCCTCTTATCTAGGTACTTTTTCGAGCTCCCTCTTAACTAGGGCCTTGTTTCCAACATTATCTTTATGCTCTTTTGTGGAGATCATGGTACCTTCAACTTCTTGTAGAATTCCTTTTTTTGATGTCATGAATTTCATATTCGTCATTATGGATCCTTCATCTTGTAGGGCATTGACCTTCCATCACTTTCCTTTATGAACTATATCAATAATGTCATCCTTCTCTCCATTGGAAAGTGATCTTCTATTCCACAACTACCTTTTCTTCATACAACTACCTCTTCCAAGTAATGTTTCCTTTAGGATATTTCATCCAACCAAATGAGTGCTAGTTGTAGGTGATTTCCACAACTCTCTTTTGGTGTCCTTGAATCAATCCATCCAGATGTTGTTCAAAAATAAAAAAATGAACATCAAATCAAAGTTACCTTTTATGATGGCCTTTCATTATGAAATCTACTTGCTTGCAGCATCAACATCTTTCACATTCATAAGCACATCTCCAAGGAATTCAATGCCAAGGTATCCTTTCTTTACAGGCTTTATCAGAGTATTCATACCTTCTCCATGGAGATGTCCTAGCCAATTATTTTAGTCATTGAATGTTGATCACTAATATTATCTTAAGTGACTATAGTTGCATTTTTCATTATCTCTTCTTTCTTTCTTCACATATGATTCCTAAGTAACTTCCATTCATATTTTTTCAACCACTCGATATCCATATGAATACATATTATATTTATTTTTCAATATGTTAACCATGCCTTCATACATATTTCCAGAAGAGATTCATTTTCTTCAATCATGATCATGAGGTAGATAATTATCCCATGCTATCTGAAACTATATGATAACATGAATTAATATATCAAATATATACATACCTCTTTTCTCCTTCTGTTCTTCTAGACTTTTTTTGGTAGCTTCCTTTCCTTGATTGAAAGTACGTCAACCATCTTGACATGTTTCACTCCTTTGTCACCATACTATCATCCTTCTAAACAATGGATCCCACACAAGGTGGAATGATAAACGAGACACTTCTTTCAAGTAGAGATCAACCTTATAATGAATATTCCAATGGAGGATCTTGATTATCCTCATCCTGCAAATGCTCCTTCCTAATGATGCATGATGAACTCTTTATAGACTAGATGATTTTCTTCTAACCATATGCACTACTTATGTTTTCAATTAGGTTACCAAGAGATAATTTCTTTCTAAACATGCAGACTTCTACTTCAATTTTCCTTTCAAGCTTCTACAATTATATCATGACCTCTTGCTTCAATTGTATGATCTCATCTTCTAATATTATTCATCCTACTATACTTGAAATGCTTCCTATCCTTATAGAAATATTCGAGCATGGTAGAGGTATTTTAACCTCCTACTTCTTTTTTCTATAGAGACCTCAATAGTGAAGATACAACCCTTCTTTCCTTGATTTACTTTAATCAGGTTCTTTTACTTCTTCAGTGATATGGGCTTCAATTATTTATTTCCTTTTGTTGTCCTTCTCGAGTTTTGGACAATTTATCTTGAAGTGCACATATTCCTAACAACCAGAGCATTCGATTTTTGACATATCGATCTTCTTCTTTTTCTAAGGACCAAGCTTCCCAAAATTTTATTTTCTCCTAGCCATGGCAACAAATTCTTGAACTTGTTCACTAGGTCCCACATGACTCTTTACTTTTAACTTGGTTTATTCAATCTTATACAATGAAGAGCGTTCACTAAATGGGGCGGCTTCCTTCTTTCCATAGGTGCTTGATACAAAGTTGCCCCATTCATCAAGTAGTGAATTAATCACCATGATGGTCATTTATTTATTGTGCATTATTTTCCCCAACTCTTGTATTTGGTCTCCTCTTTCTAACACTCTCATAAGATATGAGTCTATCCCTTATTCCTTCAAAACCTTCATCTTATATAGTTTGGTTGTCAAATATAGGACTTCTCCAGCGGTGCTTACGGAGAAACATTCTACTAACTTGTTATAGATTTCTTTTGATGTATCCAAATTTGAAACATAAGGTATGAGGGGATAATTTATGGATTCTATAAGGATCCTTTGAGCCCTTATTTCCCCTTTCATATACTTCGATATTTTTTGAGCTTATTCTTGTGATGTTTTGGAGACCTTACCATTGACATGACCAATGGATTCACTCTGTATGAGGATCAAATATGTCCTCTTTTTCCATGAAATGAAGTTTGATGAACCAACCAATTTTTTTATATCCTTAAAAAACGAATTAATTTTGATAGATTCATACATCGATATAAAGATACTTAATTTTCAAGTGAATATGCTCCTTGGATGGTGATATCTTCAACTTGATGCCTTCTTGATTTTGATAATGATGTTTGTTTCCTTGAAGATGTTAATGATTCTTATATAGATGTTCTTCTTCACATATGATTGTGGTGAGATTCTTGATTCAAGTAGAGGGAGGACACCTTTATTCCTTTTATGATGATGGAAATACGTTTTCTTACTTTATTGAAATGGAGACTTCAAGGTGTTGCAAATGTGTAGTCCTTCCTCATGTCGAGGTAGGGTCCTTGAGGTATTTATTTTCCTTGTGATGAAGATGTGTGATATTTCCAATAATGTTTTGAGAGTACAACCCTTCTTGAATGATATAGGTTTTTTAATTATTCTATGATATTCCTTCAATATGATAAGAGGGTTTGATGATTCCTTGGAACTTGGCCGTTGAGTACACCTTGTTTATGGTATGATGCCTTTGACCTTTCTTGATATTCCTTTTAATGGTACTTCTATAAGCTTCCTTTCCTTGTCTTGTCACCTTAGCTCTGATACCATGTTGAGAAATTTAGGGGAAGCAAATTAAGTGATTTCTCTTATAACGATAACTGCTTGTGATGTATTTTTACTTAGTTACTTGATTAACTTATTCTTTATTTTTATTATTATTAGTGTTATTTATCATCAAACAAATACCAACCAATAAAATAAATGAGACAATATGACACAAGATGTAGCCTATTATCCAGGGCCAAATCCTCTCCTCTTGAGAGGAAAACGCACAAGAATTATTCTCTTCTTATAGAAATTTGATTTGAAAAAATCCAAGACCTATGACCATTGACTAAGATCCCTCCAATACCAAGTCAAGACCACTCTTTGATGTGCTTCCATTCCTTCAATTCAAAACTGGTAAAACTCACTTCACAACCTCAAATTTCAGCCCTTCTTCATAATTTCAGCTTGTTGTAGTAGGACTGCAATTTCAGCCTTTTCTATAGTAACCCTAGTTCACACATGTGACATAAATATGGTGAATATTGTCTCTATTATTCTTTGCTTGGGATGAGCTAATCCCCTTGAAACTTTGGATTGCAAGAAATATCATTTTCCTACCTTGTTTTGGCCTCCTTGAGGTGACTTTACTTTGGCTCTACTACAGTAAATTTTGCGCTAATCTCCTCACATGTGTGAACATATATAGCCCAAAATAGTTCTTCAAAAATTCACTTTTCTCTTCCTTGAATTATTTTTCCCTTTGATAGGTCTCTTTTCTCATTGATCTAACTTCTTGTTGATGGATTAATGCCTCCTTGAATGAGTTTGAGAGCTCTATATATAGGCTTCCTTGAGTCCTCAATAAGGCCGCCTTATCCTTCTAGATAGGTCGACTTTCTCTTTTGAAGTTCAACTTGTTGTTTGTACCATGGTAAGGTATTGAAGGGTCTTTGACTTTGGTTTGAATCAAATAATGTTTTCTTTACAATATGTAAGATGCCCAAATGGGACTTCAATACATGACAATGGCTCAATTTGAATTAGAAGCACTCAATGGGTGCTTGAACTAAAAATAAATTTTCCTTAAGTATGAAACTCATGCCTCAGGATCAACAATAATAAATTTAATTTTCTCTTTACAATAAATATATAAAATCGTGATTACATATGTCATTATGAAGACCGAACCTAGCTACATATTTCAACACAAGATAAGGTGCACCTACTATCCTTTCTCTATTTATTTTAATGATTCTTGCATGTGTGTCATATTAGGGTGAAGTAGATATCTATTGAAATATATATCATTTCCCTGTGTAGGCATATGGGTAAAAAATACTCTATTACTACTGAGAAAATTCCATATAAACAGGGGGTGTTTGGTAGATTGCTACCACATTGCTATTGTTAGGGAGTCCAAGGGAGGTGGCAACAATTATTCGGAGCCCCCCTTAAAGGGGGTTCAAGTGCAGTGCTCCAAAAGAGAAGTTTTAGGAAAATTTTCCTTGTAAAATATTGTAATTTCATATTCAATATAGACCATTCATCATTAATTCATAAATTTGAAGCATAAGTTATATTAGGGTATTTTTTTTCCTTAGAATGTAACCCTCCTATTATGATGACATTTTATTTTCGCTATGTATTATTGAGGAGAGGATTGTAAATGAGAGAGAGGATACTACAACTTGTAGGTTGTAACCCTTCATTTTGTTACATAGAATAAAAGGAAAAGCTAGTTTCTTCTCTATGGACGTAGCCCAAATCAAATGAACCACATATATTGGTGTCTCCTTTGAATTGCATCATTCTACGTTTCATTTCCACATTAATTTTGAATTTATTTTTCCATGATCTTATTCCTTACATGAACAATTTTTCGTTGTGGGAAATGTTGAGCTCCAAGAATGTTCTTTCTTCCACCACATTCCACTCCATTTCTTTTATCCATTATTAATCCCAGGCTCAAATGATCAATGAAATTAGTTAAAATTGCTTTAAGAATGAATATCGTGGCTAACTTGCTATGTTTTTATGATTGTGTCATTATAGTACTTTTTGAACTGAAACTAGCTACAGAATGCAGACATTTTGTAGCTAGTTTCCAATTCTGCAGCCATCTTCATGTTTAAGCAGGTTCCAGATGTCCTCTGAGGGAAAGCCACACATGGTCTTATTCCACGTCATGCCCTCAGCATTTGTTGCTCTCCATGAATATCGAATGGAATTCTGTACGTGGTTATGCACGTGAGAACTCAAGCTAGGAGATAGACTCCTAATAGGACAAGGACAATCCAGATGTCCTTTGTCATATTACGATGCCACCTTTAGAGTTCTAGTTCGATTTTAATATGGAAAGACAGTAATCCCTGTATTATCTCAAGTTCTTTTATGTAAATTTGCTATAAATATGCTCGGGAAACCGAGAGACAGAGGTTAGATTTTGGTTAGATTTTATGGTTGACTGCTAGATCTGTGAAGTCTGAGAATACTTTGTTTTGAGGTGATTCCTCTTTAATGAAAGAAGCAGCATTTCCTTGAACGCGTTGAGTCGATTTTGAACTAGATTTCGTGCTACTCTGGTGGTAGAGGGCCCCTGCCTCCTGAGCGGCCTTGTTTATACAGTAGATAAGTGTTTTAGTCTCGGCTTTTTTTCTAGTTTAAGTAGATTTCTGAATCTTATGTTCATATTTGTTTATATTTACTATCGCAGTCAAACTTACTCTAATCAACTCTTCCAAAATATCATTATGAAGAATAAGGCACAACTGTGATAGTGTAGGTTTTAGTTGCATTTACTTTCGTTAGTTATCACAGTTAAAACTTACTCTAATAAACTTTTCCAAAATATCATTATGATGAATAAGGCATAACTGTGGTATTGTAGGTTTTAGTTGCTAGTTTACACTAAGTGGCATAGCCAATATTACTCTTACAAAGTTCTTCCAAGATATCATAACAATGAGTAAGAGGTAGCTGTGGTGTCTTATATTTTAGTAGCATTTGCTTTCAGTCTTGTGTTTATGTTCAAATTTCACTGAATGATACAACCATACTTGTTCTCACAAACTCTTCCAAAACATCATTCATACTGAACGAGATGGACTGTAGAATTTCTTAGGTTAGTTGCATGTTAACTTAGTTATAGCACTCCGGAGGTAGAATGCATGTGGTTCAGCTCTGTCATTTCATTTCCAGTTTGATAATGGATTTTCAGTCTACCATTGTTCAATGTACTTCAAATAGACTAGTGGCACTCTAGTTTAGTTTTAGCTCACTGTATTAGCATTCCAGTCTAGTTGTCATCCATTGCATTTTTAAATTATATTAGTTGTTAAATTCAAATACCACGGTCTTCATTATTTACAAAACTTCTTTTGTTCCAACCTCATATTAATACATAATCATTTGGACAGGAGTTGGTATCAGTCTAAGACCTAGAGTATTTTGCAACCTTTTTACCATTTCACAAATAAGCCTTTTCTCAAAGACTATTTTAAAAAGAGAAAGCTATAACTTCTGAGTAAGGCCTAGTGGTGTTAAAAATTGAGTTGTAGAACAAAATTTGAAGCTAGTTTAGAATAGAAATCTTATGATGCTACAAATGTTCCTTTCCAAATATATCCCAATAGATCTTTAAACATGGATGAGATTTTGTAACATTGTAAGTTGATTGTTTGATTGTTTAGTTAGGAGAACTTTATTTACACTTAACTTTCCCATTTCTCAAGCTCTTCCAAAATATCGTTAATGAATGAATTGGACAAGTTTCAGATCATGTTTTGATTTATTTCCTTGAAGTCATTATCAAGCTTTGTATTTGTTGTTTGTTAGCCATAGTTAGGATTTGTTTTGTTTCAGTATTTGCATTTGTCACTTTTCATCCATAATTTAGGCTTCACTCTGTTTTTAACCAATAGCTTCTCACCAGCATTTAGTTCTTTCCCTTGTGAACATAAAACCATAAAGAAAAAAAAAACCAAAAACATCATAAAAGCACTAGACACAACGTAGTGAGAAACAAATACCTAGGCACATATAGTGCACCACACTTCAGCAGTTTACCAACCCTGGTTGACAATTAATGAACTCAATTTAGGAGACTAGGTTGAGCACAAACATTTTGGCGCCGTTGCCGGGGAAGTGTAACTAAGTAGCCTTGTTTCTTAACTCTCAAAAAAAATTATATGCGTAGAGAGAGAGACTCAAGGGGTAGATTCATAAGAAGCAGCAGCAGAAGCTTGATCCCTAGAACACCACTTGTTTCATCTAGACCAAGAGCCAGTACACCTCCAACTCAGACCCACAATCCATCCTTTACTTATCCTAGACTCCCAGAGGACTTAAGATCAGATATTTCATTAGAAATACCTTCCATTGAACCTGCCTCAGAAGAAGATTCAGGGACCTCTGTTAGAGACACAAACTTTTCCACTTCCACAGAAGAATCAACTATGGCAGAAGAAGGGGGAGGAGGAGTCTTTAATGGAGAACACACATTATTTGGAGGGGGTAGAGGTAGGGGTAGAGGATAAGGAGCTAGAGGTGCAGAAGGAGAAGGAGTTAGAGGAAGAGGTAGAAGAGATATGGGAAGCTCTTTTGGGTTTCCTATAGTAGATTAAGAAACCAATACAACCATGAAAAACATTTCACCCTCTATCCTTCCAAACTTCTATGGACTTAAAACTGAAGATCCTGAAACCTTCCTATTTGAATTTGAAGTCCTATGTAGAACTTATGACTACTTACAAGATGCTCAAAAACTTAAACTATTTCCTTCAACATTGAAAGAAGCAGCATTGAAGTGGTTTATGAGTTTGATCAACAGTTCTATTAGGACATGGGAAGACATGAAACAAGCATTTCTAGAGAGGTATTTGGATTATTGTATGCCAATCAATCATAAGGAGGAAGTGTTTAATATGTTACAAAAAGAAGATGAAAATTTGGAAGATTTGTTGGAGAGATTTCATTACAACATCAAAAGAGCAAAAATGGAAAACTTAGATCAAGACACCTTAAAAGCTCTCTTGTTGAAAACAATTAGGGATGAATGGTTGGATATCCTTAACATGATGGGAAAAGGGGATATATCTTAGCTCACATTACCTGAAATAGCTGAGTTATGTATCAACCTTTCAAGAGGGAAATCTAAAACTATAAAAGGCCCAAGATACCCCGCTCTTGCAAGGGTAAGTCTGCTTCTGGGACGGTAAGTAGGGCAGAGATAGGAAATATGCTTGATGAATTCAAATCTGATATCTTAGGGAGTCTTAGTGAACAAATAGACACCCTTAAGTTACAAAACAAGCAAAAAGCTGAATCTGATGCTTTAGCAATCTTTTGTCCCAGATGTAGAAAGAAGCATGCCTTGAGAGAATGTCCTTTGGATGCAAAAGTTGTAGAGACCTATGTCATTTGTTCAGAAAAACATGAGACCAAGATTTTTCCTTCACTTCCTGGTCTTAAAGTTGTCTTTCAAGAAGAAATTCCTACAAGTGCCACAGAATCTCTCAATTTTGTCTCTAGAAGGCCTTGGCAAGGACCCCAAACACAAGGATTTCATGATCAAATATATAATCAACCTCCACCAAATTGGAAGTCTTGGCAGCAACCTTGGTCCCAATTTCAAAATCAATCTCAAGCTTGGGCACAAGGGGCACAAAATCCCTATGGAAGATACTCTCAGTACTATCAATATCCACCATCTTATCCACTATATCCACATTTTCCTCAACAACAAAATCCTCAACAAAATCCACAACATCAAAATCAACCACTTCCATTACCATTTCCTCAAAAATCAAATCAGTTGCCTACTCAACCCATACCAAACCCCAACAATAAAAATCCTCAGAATACATATATGATAGAAGGCCAACAGTTTCAAACTTATTTAATTACTCCTTTAGACCTTAGTGATGTTCAACTTAGGTCTGGAAGAATACTTGAAAAGAGGAAACCTTCTGTGATTATACAAGAACAAGACAACTCTGAGGAAGATTCTCTACGAGAAAATAAAAGTCTTGAAGAAGACACATCTTTTCAGGACCCAAACATTGAAAAATTAAAACAAAAAGAACCAATAATTTCAACTCCTGTATTAGAGCAGCCATCAACATCCACTCCTACACCTCCCTTTCCAGAAAGATTACAAATTGATAGAGGTGTAGAAAAAAAAATTATGGTGCCTAATTATGATTTCCTAGATGAGCTAAGAAATGTTTGCATCAAGATTCCATTATTACAAGCCATCAAGGAAATCCCAATTCTAGAAAAAACAATAAAGGAGTTGAGCATGAAGAAAACAAGAAAAATAATAAGAGAGACAAAGAAAATTCAACTAGCAGGAAAAATAGCAGACATTATGATGGGTAAGATTGCTATTCCAAAGTATCTAGACCTAGGAAATCCAGTTGTCAAAATTCACATCAATGGAATTGAGATCCAAAACACACTCATTGATTTAGGAGCAACAATCAATATCATGAGTAGACAAATCATGGATAAACTGAAACTTCCTAATCTTCTCTTTACACCCACATTATTACAATTAGCAGACAGATCTGTGATCAAACCTGAGGGGGTAATAGAAGACATTCCGGTGTCCCTAGATTCTTGGGAGTACCCTGTGGATTTTATGATCCTAACTCCTAAGAATAATCTAGGAGGGCATCCTATTATATTAGGAAGACATTGCTTAGCTACAGCTGATGCTTTCATTAGTTGTAGATCCGGTGATATGTACATCTCTGATGGTAGTTCAACTAAGAAATTCACTTTGTATCCTCCGGCAAGGACAATTACATATTTAGATGATACTCAATGGATAGAGGATGAAGAAGACTTACAACCTCTCTTCACAATTTCAGAAATTAGTGAAGATAGTCAAATTATGAATACTTTAGAAAACTTTGAATCCTCTTCGGAACATAAACATGACCAATTTCAAGAAGAATCCAACATTGAGTTTTTGTCATCAAGACAGATGTCTCTTCATTCTATGGATAAATTTGGCAGCTCTACAAGTGAGATATTTCCAGGAAAAACTTTAAACATAAACAAGAACCTAGAAAAATCTCAACAAGAAGAGTTAGTCAAGATATTACAGAGACATTCTTCTGCGTATGCATGGGAGTACACTGATATGAAAGGGATAAGTCCTAAGACTTGCACTCATCACATCTACATAGAGGAAAATTGTAAACCAATCAGACAACCTCAAAGAAGAATGAATCCAAATCTTAGGGAGATTGTTAAAGAAGAATTGCAGAAATTGTTGAATGTCAACTTTATCTATCCTATTTCAGATAGTCAGTGGGTTTCTCCTTTGGTAATTGTGCCAAAGAAAAATGGTAAATGGAGGGTATGTATTGACTACCGAGAATTAAACAAAGCTACTCTTAAATATCATTTTCCCTTACCTTTCATAGATCAGGTGTTAGATACCTTAGCTGGAAAAAAGTACTTTTCATTTCTAGATGGGTTTAGTGGTTATAATCAAATTCAAGTAGCACTTGAGGACCAAGACAAAACAACATTTACCTGTCCTTGGGGTACTTATGCTTACCGAGTATTTCCATTTGGATTATGCAATGCACCTGCAACATTCCAAAGGGCAGTATTAGGAATTTTTTCAGATCTAATACATGATTTTGTAGAGGTATATATGGATGATTTCACAGTTTATGGAAACACATTTGAAGAAGCTTTAGCAAACTTGGAAAGAGTTTTAAAGAGATGTCAAGAAGAAAATCTTTCACTTAGTCATGAGAAATATTTCATGATGTTTACTGAAGGTATTGTTTTGGGGCATCATTTTTCAAGGGATGGAATTAGAGTTGATGAGTCAAAAGTCGAAGTCATCTCCAACTTATATATTCCAAATTGTCAAAAAGATGTTAGGATTTTTCTAGGATTTACATGATATTATCGAAGGTTTATAGAAAACTTCACCAAGATATCATCCCCACTCTTTAAATTGCTTACCAAAGACTGTGAATTCAAATGGAATTTTGATTGCCAGTTAGCCTTTGAGACCCTAAAAACAAAAATTTCTGAAGCACCTATTTTAAGGGGACCTAACTGGAAGTTACCTTTTCATATTTCAACAGATGCCTCAGATACAGCTCTAGGAGCAGTATTGGGACAAAAAGACCTGATTCCTTATGCCATCTACTATACCAGTAAAAATTTGACTCCTGCAGAGTTAAACTATACTGTAAATGAAAAAGAGTTTTTAGCTGTTGTTCATGCCATAAACAAATTCAGACACTATATAACAGGCTATGAAACTTTTGTTCACACAGATCATTCTGCAATTAGATACTTAATGAACAAATCAATTACTAATGGCACAGTTATAAGATGGTTATTACTTTTACAAGAATTCAACATTACCATTCTAGATAGGCCTGGAAAACAAAACACAATAGTTGATTTCCTATCTAGACTCCAAAACATCAAAGATGACACTCCAGTTGAAGATCAATTTTCTGATGAATATCTTTTTGCAATTTCTACTCAGACTCCTTGGTTTGCTGACATTGCTAATTATTTAGTTTCAGGTAAATTTCCTTCAATAATGAATGCAAGAGAGAAAAGAAAAATCATTTCTGAAAGTGAAAAATATTCATGGGTTGCTAATGAGTTGTACAGGACAGGTCCAGATTTTATCATTAGAAGATGTGTCCGGGAAGATGAAATACCTGAGATTGTCAAGGCATGTCATGATGAACCTTGTGGTAGACACTTTGCTGACAAAAGGACAGCCCATAAGATCCTCCATTTAGGATATTATTGGCCATCCTTGTTTAAAGATGCTAAAGAGTATGTCAAAAGGTGTGGCCGTTGCCAAAGGGTAGGGAAACCTTCTCCTTCAGGTGAGATGCCATTAAAAACTCAGGTACATATTGAACCTTTTGAAAAATGGGCTTTGGATTTTGTAGGACCTATTAGTCCTCCATCGAGACAAAAGAGATATATACTAGTTTGCACTGATTATGTTACCAAATGGGTAGAGGCCAAGCCATTACTTTTTGCTAATGAAGCATCTGTAGTTAATTTTCTTTTTGAGGATATTTTTACTCGTTTTGGTGTCCCAAGGGAAATTGTTACAGATCAAGGAGCTCAATTCACATAAAGGCTAGTGGAACAAATGATGGAGAGGTACAAAATCAGACATAGAAAATCTACTCCCTATCATCCACAAGCAAATGGTCAAGTGGAATCTACTAATAAGGTTATTGAAGGAATCCTAACAAAGATTGTCCATTTACATAGAAAAGATTGGGTAGATAGGCTTCCTGAAGCCTTGTGGGCCTATAGAACTACATGGAGAAGCACAAAAAACCATACTCCTTATGAAATTGTTTATGGAAAGCAAGTTTTTTTTCCCATAGAGTTCCATATTCAAACTTTCAAAATGGAATTTCAGCTAGGACTTGATCTATCAGAGGCACAAAAGCATAGATTGGAGCAGATTAATGAATTGGATGAGATCAGAAAAGATGCAGTTCAGAAAACCAGTATAGTTCAACAGCAGAGGGCTAGATGGCATGACAAGTACATCAAGGAAAAGAAGTTCAAAGAAGGTGACTGGGCTCTCTTGTTTGATTCAAAGTTCAAGGATTTCCAAGGTAAATTTCAAACACATTGGCTTGGGCCTTATGAAATCGTGAGAATTTTTGACAATGGAGCAATAAAAATCAGGACAATAGATGAAGAAGAGGTTACTTTTCTTGTGAATGGTCATAGATTGAAGTTGTATCATAAACCACTCTCAAGAGAAGAATTTGTCAAGAAGTTCCAGGAAAACAGTGATGTGAAGTTAATGAAGAAGAATCTTTCTTCTTCATCAACTTAATTAAATTTTCTGAAGACAGCCTTGAAAAATATATATATATATATATATATATATATATAATAATAATAATAAAAATAAAAAATAAAAATAAAAGTATAGACATGAAAACCAATCACTGATTGGCATGTTTATACAGAAAATATGGAGCGAAAATCAGAATCTTTCTGACACTCTAACTTTTCCATTTTGTTTTTTTTTTACAAGCAGCTGTTACAAAATCATAAGTGCAGATCCATTTCACTTATGATCCATCTCATTTCACTTCATCTCATTCCATACTTCATTCATTTCATTCCATCCATTCATATCATTTTCCATTCATTCATCCACACTTCATCCATCTCACTCCATGGTCCACTTTATTTCCATTTCAGATCTTTAAGTTTGATCTCCTTTCTGCAATTGAATAATACACAGCAGAAATTGCAGGGCATTTTTTTTTTCACTACATTTCATAAGTGTGATCCATCCCACTCCATCATTCACTTCATACATATTCCATTATACCATATTTCATCATCCATCTTCACTCATTCCATACAACATTCCACTTATATTCCAAACCCCTCCATTCCATGTTTCAAGTTCTCTACAGGTACATTCTGCAATCAAACAGACATTCTGCAGCTAATCAGATTTTCTGCAGCCAGACAGACATTCTGCAGCTACAGATCCTGAAGGCACTGACCAGCAATCATTTGATTTGCAACAAAATGATCCTGCATATCCATGAACAAGTCAAGATCAAGAAGGTTATGAAGACTCAAAAATTAATGATTTTCAGGAGAAAACAAAGAATATGAAGATCACAAGAAAATCAAAGCAAAGGCAAAGGTATGAAGTCATTATAATGACATATCATGAAAAATTTTAGTATAGTTTAGCTATGAATAATTCAAAAAGTTGTTTTGATTAATTTTATTGATCATACCGAACAAACCTTCCGCAAAACTTTGGATAAAAATCCTTCTATTTCACCATTTCAAAACCCATATTCGATCATCATTTAAAAAAAATCTAAACGGTTAAAGTGCTGAAGTGATTGGATTAATCACGACACTAAGCATTTAATGATGATTTTTGAAATATCTCCGCGGTATTTTCACTCATTGATTCATTTTCTTTACCTCACCTCATTAATTCATTCCGTAACCATTCCATATCACTCCTTTCTGCAGCCGACTCTTAAACCATTTCATTCCGTAAAACAGAGGTATCTCTGTAACAACCATTGTCACCGTGAAACAGAGGAAACATTTGCGGAGAAAAAACAACTTGTTAACAGCCATTCTCACCGTGAGAGAAGGCTGGTGAATTGAAGATTGAAGAAGAGTTATGGGCCTCATCGTAAGAACATAACCAGTTGTCACTAAATACTTGGAAGGCTATCCCCAAATCCGAGAAATCTTACAACAAGCAGGATGGTTGCAATTCCTTGAAAGATTCAGTGGTTTCCACAAAGAGGTTACTAAAACTTTTGCAAGATCTTTTAATGGGGCCAAGGTTGAAGTTGGAGATATTAAATTCACTATCACAGAGGCTTTTATTGCAGAAGCAACAGGACTGCCTAGAAAAGGAGAAAGGTGGTTTAAGAATAGAGAATTCCATAACGAATCATGGAAGCAGATACTCAAGTTACCAGGTATGGATGTCACTGTTTTTAAAAAGGGTATCCCTAGTTCTACATTAAAGAACAAATGGAAAAACATGTTGCTTATCCTACAAAAATTCATCACTTGTGAAGGTAGATATGGTACTTTCTATGTTTACCATATTAGGTTGATAATGCATTTCCTAGAAGAAGAACTTAATTTTCCCTATCTCTTGCTTCAAAGTTTAAAGAAAATGGCTTCAGGTGTCCAAAAGAGAATTCAATTTCTGGAGACAACCTTATACCACCATGGTTTAGTCAAGATTTTGATTGAGCATTATTTGAGCAAAATAGGGGATAATTGGGATAACTTCTTGGTGAGAAATCACTTTGAGGAACCAAAGGAACCTCCACCTGAACATGAACCTACAAAAAGAAGCAGAAGATGGAGACCCTCCAAAACTGAAATTGGTAAAACAATACAAGAAAGTAGTGAAGAAATGATCTCTGAAAAATTAGTTCAGATTAAGAAGCAGCTTAAGAAAAAGAGAATCATAAGAAGAGTTGCCAGAGAAAAAGGAGAAGGGCCATCTCAACCGAGGAGGAGCCACAGACTGAGGGGCATACTAAAGAAAAAAAAAGTCAAACAAACTGGGGTTATAAACATAGAAGACGAAGAAACACCTACTGAGGAGGATTTTGATGAAGAAGCTCCAGAAATTGATCCTGCACAGCAAGAAATTTACAACTATATTGAAACATTGGAGAGAAAAGCTTCAGAGAGTAGAGACAGAACCCCTAGTCCTCCACTGTCTGAAATATATGTGCTAAGAAGATATAGGTACGAGCTGGAAGTACTTAATAGACATATCAAGACTGAGAATGATATTCTGAGGGAGCAAGTTAAACTAAAAACCAGTATGAACTCAACTCTGTCTCTACAAATGGACAAAGTAGAAAAGGCCAATGAAAAGTTGAAAAAGAGGAACAAAAAGTTAATCAGGGCACTTACCAATTTAAAGTTCAAGTTAGTCATCAGGAAGCCCAGAAGGCCTTTAACTACCAGACAAAGCAGAAGAAGAGGATTGGATGTTCTTGCAGAGGTCTCTGAGTTCATGGAATAGTTGCATGAGGACATGCAAGAATCTAGCAGTGGGG
The DNA here is from genome assembly GCA_034641835.2 of Pinus albicaulis. NCBI lineage: Eukaryota > Viridiplantae > Streptophyta > Pinopsida > Pinales > Pinaceae > Pinus > Pinus albicaulis. Next base: position 1,015,437,842 of record CM076580.1, on the reverse strand, counting down.
GTATGTTGAGCTCCAAGAATGTTCTTTCTTCCACCACATTCCACTCCATTTCTTTTATCCATTATTAATCCCAGGCTCAAATGATCAATGAAATTAGTTAAAATTTCTTTAAGAATGAATATCGTGGCTAACTTGCTATGTTTTTATGATTGTGTCATTGTAGTACTTTTTGAACTGAAACTAGCTACAGAATGCAGACATTCTGTAGCTAGTTGCCAATTCTGTAGCCATCTTCATGTTTAAGAAAGTTCCAGATGTCCTCTCAAGGGAAGCCACACATGGTCGTATTCCACGTCATGCCCTCAGCATTTGTTGCTCTCCATGAAGATAGAACGGAATTTTGTACGTGGTTAAGCATGTGAGAACTCAAGCTAGGAGATAGACTCCTAATAGGACAAGGACAGTCCAGATGTCCTTTGTCATATTACGATGCCACCTTTAGAGTTCTAGTTCGATTTTAATATGGAAAGACAATAATCCCTGTATTATCTCAAGTTCTATTATGTAAATTTTCTATAAACATGCTCGGGAAACCGAGAGAAAAAGGTTAGATTTTGGTTAGATTTTATGGTTGACTGCTAGATCTTTGAAGTCCGAGAATACTCTGTTTTGAGGTGATTCCTCTTTAATGAAAGAAGCAGCATTTCCTTGAACCAAAATATCATTATATCATTATGAAGAACAAGGCACAACTTATGGATAAGGTATAACTGTGGTATTGTAGGTTTTAGTTGCTAGTTTACACCAAGTGGCATAGCCAATCTTACTCTTATAAAGCTTTTCCAAAATATCATAACAATGAGTAAGAAGTAGCTGTGATGTCTTGGATTTTTAATTGTATTTTCTTTTCGTCTTGTGTTTATGTTCAATTGCTTTGAATAATACAGCCATACTTGTTCTCACAAACTCTTCCAAAACATCATTCATACTCAACGAAATGGACTGTAGAATTCCTTAGGTTAGTTGCATGTTAACTTAGTTATAGCACTCCGGAGTTAGAATGCATGTGATTCAGCTCTGTCATTTCATTTTCAGTTTGATAATGGCTTTTCAGTTTAACATTGTTCACTGTACTCCAAATAGACTAGTGGCACTCTAGTTTAGTTTAGCTCACTATATTAGCACTCCAGTCTAGTTGTCATCCATTGCATTTTTAAGTTATATTAGTTGTTAAATTCAAATACCACGGTCTTCATTATTTACAAAACTTCTTTTGTTCCAACCTTATATTAATACACAATCATTTGGATAGGAGTTAGTATCAGTATAAGACCTAGAATATTTTGCAATCTTTTTACCATTTCACAAACAAGCCTTTTTCTCAAAAGACCATTCTAAAAAGGAAATCTATAACTTTTGGAATGAGGCCTAGTGGTGTTAAATTGAGTTGCAGGACAGAATTAGAAGCTAGTTTAGAATAGAAGTCTTATGGTGCTACAAATGTTCTTTTCCAAATATATTCCAATAGACCTTTAATCATGGATGAGATGTTGTAACATTGTAAGTTGATTGTTTGATTGTTTAGTTAGGAGAACTTCATTTACACTTAACTGCCCATTTCTCAAGCTCTTCCAAAACATCTTTAATGAATGAATTGGACAAGTTAAGTTCATGTTGTGATTTATTTCCTTGAAGTCATTATCAAGCTTTGTATTTTGCTAGCCATAGTTTAGGCTTTGTTTTGTTTCAGTATTTGCATTTGCCATTTGTTATCCATAATTTAGGCTTCACTCTGTTTTAACCAGTGGCTTCTTTCCACCAGAATTTAGTTCTTTCCCTTGTGAACATAAAACCGTAAAAAACCCAAAAACATCATAAAACACTAGACACAACGTAGTGAGAAACAAATACCTAGGCACATATAGTGCACCACACTTCAGCAGTTTACCAACCCTGGTTGACAATTAATGAACTCAATTTAGGAGACTAGGTTGAGCACAAACAGGAAAGACAATAGAAACACTTCAAAAATATCTCTATGTGGCAAAGCTTCGATGAGACAATAATTGATATATTAAATAAGGTGCTTTCCTTGTCATTGCTAAACAAGTTTTCATGAATTAAGGGATATATACTCGTCTAATAACCCCAAAGAATATTTAGGAGTTAGTATACATGGATTACATGTTATATTTTCCCTCCACCAAGTATGGTAACCATTGTGTGTTTGTGGTTGTTGTAGTTATCTATGATGGTAATTTTGGAACCATGCAAGAAGAATATCACAACCAAAGCTACTACGATACTTTTATTTGAGTGTGTTTGGGTTCATTTTGGGATACCTCAGACCATTATTTTGTATATGGATAGCAGGTTACTCAACAAATTTTGGTCCAACCTATAGTCTCTAATGGATACCAAATTAACCAAATTAATTTCCTCTCACCCCCAAATAGATGGTGAGAAGGAAGTGGTCAACTTGATGATTGTGCATCTATTGCACATTAAAAACTCTAAGAATATATGTACATAGGATTAAATACTTCCATATGTGTATCATAGATATGATAGAACCCTCCACAACTCTATTGGCCATATTCCTTTTTAGGTGTGCTTGGGGTTTTAGCCATTGGCCCCCATTGATATAGTTTTTCCTATTACATATTCAAAAGAATTTACTCCCACGCTATGGCTAAGGAATATAGAGAATCTAAATTTTTTGAACATTAACAACACCTTCAACAATAGGTGCATGATTTCCTATAGAAATCCAATTCCAAGTACAAGCAAGGACATGAATAGCATCAATTTTTGCATAATCTTTAGCTTGGTGACAAGTTGTGGTTAAATTTATAGAAAGAGTGCCTCATAGGATCTCACAGGAATCTAAAATCACTCTGATATTGGATTTACACAATCACAAAGTTTGTGGGTGAGAGTGATTTTGAATTGAGCATCCCCCCATTCCTTGGACCCATTATTTAATGTGGAGCGTCTTCAACCATATTTTCCACCTTTGTTGGACATATCGGAGATGAATGAGTATTTGGTCCCAATAGAACTAAATCCTTACTATTTTTAATAGGATATAGGGGATTATGGACATCAATATAAAGGATACATGTTAGTATAACATACAAGCCTACCAGGTTTTTAAAGCAGGGAAACTTCTTCACCAAGACAAGCGGCTCACTAAGATCCCAATTTGGAAAAAATTTTCCCATACAATGAGGGTACTTGATTCAACGAAAACCATTTCTTACTAAGAAACATGAATGATTTAGGATTATATTAATCACCACCCACCTTTTCCACCAACTCAGTGATCTTAGCAAATTTTCAATGGTTTTTTGGGTCTCAAAATTATGGGGGACTTTTAAGGCCGTAAACAATATTTTTTGGTCATTCAATGGGATAGAGTTTTTCATGGCATGCCCTAACTCTAGTCCAAAGTAATAATCGTTAGATATTTATTTCTAGGAGGATATTGTGCATCGAAAATTGAAATTGTATGGAAAAGTTACATCCCTGAGAAGTGGATGTACCAACTAACGACCATATAGCCCACAAAAATTTGGGTGCTTCATCTTCCAAAGTTATGGTTTTGGAGCTTCGGGTTCTTTATTTATATGAAAAGATAATTAATTCAACCTTTTGTAATATACTTTAGCAAGTGAGCATAGTTTCCATTTCTCTCTCTTCATAAATAAGCTACCATCATTCTAGTCAATTTGTGTTCTAAAATATTATACTACTTTATTTATTGATAGAAGCCATGATTTCACTATATTATTGTTCTCTCTACTATATTTATCTATGTGTGTATTCCATTTCCTTTTCTACCTCTAATTATGTTCCTTACATAACCATTATCATTTTGATCATATGAATAAAATTCTAAACAATTTGAAGTATTATCTTACCTTCTTAAGGTACAATAGACCAAATTCGATAGTTGTATATGTTAATAATATTTTTTTTGTGTGTGTGTGTGAGAGAGAGAGAGAGAGAGAGAGAACCATATTCATCATCATTCTATCTATATATAGTTGATATGTAAATATTTTATGACATATCTAGTTACATTGAAATATTTTTTTGTTATTAATATTTTATTTGAAATATTATGTGTCAACTCCATGTTGACCATGGAAGGAACTTCACATTTCCCTCACACTAGGTTGTATGAAGCATATTTTGACAAAACCATTATATATACATGATACAATTATCCATGAAAAATATATATACAATTAAAAAATATATATTTTGAAAACTAGATAAGATAGATAATTTATTAATATTCAACAATTAACCATAAAAGTAGGTCAATGGGATTTCCAAGTACGCATATCAATATAAAGGGGAAGTGAATATATACCTCCTAAGTAGAGAAATATGAAAGTAATGAAAATAGAGTGAGGTAATATTGTAATATAATATCTAAAAAGAGCTCTAATATCTAAAAACACATGTTTGGGAGTGATGAACCTAACACTTAGAATATAAAGAGTGAGAACAACTTAAGCTCTATTAACAACTGCTCTCCCACCACTTATAGATGTTAGGATAAAACTTTTAATAGATCATTGTTTATAAGAGGAACTAAAAGATAATTTGGATTATGTATTGTGATGTTATTAGATCAAATTTTCCCACCATTGAGCCCTAGAAGCCCTCTCCTAGATGCTAGTTATGTCATAAGGAATTTCCCTATTTGTGTTCTATATTTTTCCACAACATTTTAATTTTATCATAGACTTCAAATTTGTTTGAAAACCATATATGTAATGTTGTCCATTTGAATTTTTTTTGAAAACATGAACAACTAAAAGGAAGGGCATCCAAAATCTCAAGAATATATGTGTGTATTTAGAAATTTCTATAATGCATCATCAACATCAACAAAGAGAGATGAGATTTGATCTTTATTGTCTACTTTTTCATTCCTCGTTACTTGATCACCTATAGTTTCATCTAAATATGATCATGTTATAGGTTCAATTGTTATTATTTATCATTAATTCCTATAAAGAGATATAAATTTTAACCCCTACCATTCCTTGAAGTTGAGCATGTTCAAAATTTTGCATTACTTCTATATATCTAGAAAATTAGATATTTAACAAAGGAATATGACCAAATATATGATATGAAATAACATTGGAAAGCTAGAGAAATAAAATTGAAACATGAAACATATAATGGAATTAACGAAGTATGAATAAATCAATGATCTGGATAACTAAATGAAAAGTGCTAGAAGAAAATTCCTATAAAGTCAAGTATACATTGATCAAATATCATCTACGATTTCCATCTCCTTTAGTTAATTACCTAGGTTTTTATAGCTAGCAAGGCAACTTGAACTTTAACATGGAGATAGAGAAACTAAAATGTAGCATAAGGAAAAATGATTCACACATTATTAGACCCACATGTTAGTCATTTACTATAGAAAGTAAACTTGATTGAAACTAAATATAGAGATGTAATAAAGTGTAATTTATTCGTTATTTTAGGTTAAGGATAGATTATATGGATAGTATACCCATTGGGATACATATTAATCAAAAGGATTCATATATTGTTAGAGCCAGATGTTAATGATTTAACATAAAAAGTAGATTTCATTTCAACTAAATATTTAGTGAAGCAATAAAGTGTGGTTCCTCCATTATTTTAAATCAAGGATAACGCAGTTGGATGCTACAATCATAATTATATCATTTTGAGTCTCTTTAATCTTCCAAATTTTTTGTAGGTTACTTACACTAGATCATTAGAAAATATTGGTAGTTGAGACAAATTTTAGGACAAAGGTGTCATAGGTCGTTCCTAGGCAGTAGATTCAACTTAATGACTCTTGAGTATCATCACCATGAATAGTTTGAGGGTTAGATATGTTTGGCACAAGTTACCCCTTTTTAATAATTTACAATGTTGAATAAAAAACATCCACATTATTTCCTATGGTAAGTTTCTACCAATAATGTTCTATTATTTGACACAATTATTTCCTAACTTGGTGATTATTGAGACTCGTAGCCACCATTGGTTAGAGGGTGAGACATATTTTCCATGAATTAACCCCTTTTACTACTTTTTAAGTTTGAATCAGAAATAACCAATTTACTAGATGAGCTAAGTTTCCACCTCCAATAATGGCTCTACCAGTTGTTTTCCAAGTTCATGTGTATACTTATGTGAGATTAGATTGAATTTTATAAAGAAGGTGTATGGTAGGGTACTCGTGGAATTTTTTCGGTGAATTTTCTTAGTGATGTAGTTTAGGAAAGATATTTTTTGGAGTGAAGTTTGGGTTGGTGTATATTTAGTTAGGAATATTCATTGTGATATATATTAGAAAATTGTTTTTCAAGTGTTGGATATAAAAAATATGTAAAAAATATTAATTAAGATAAAAGAAAATTCTCTCCCTAAACTATATATTTTGTGGTTATCTTTTAATTTGTTCATGACCATAAAATTAATTTGATGACCATTGACTCACTATAAGATACCCATATGTGTAACAACTATTTTCACTCACTCTACGCATTGTCACATTATGAACTTCACCATTAGTTTTCTATAATCAATATAGTACACAATTAAAACAAAAATATTTTCCCAAAGTCTCTATACCACCTATCCTTCCATGACCTCCTCTAATGCCATAGTCATGCAAATGTTCATGGCCAATCTCTTCAACAATTATTGTGTAGACTGAGCTCAAGAACTTCCACATCCTCTTCACCTTGAATAAGGATTTGTACACCAACCCTTGCACTAGAGAAATCATCAACGATTTTTTCCCTAAACAAGATATTTATTTGCAAATTTATCATGGTTGTGTCAAAGATAAACTAATTGAGCATGTTGATAAAAAAAACCAATTGAAAGATGAAGAAAAATTATCCTTCCAATATTACTTCCATTATTATTTATGTAGCCGGCATGATATTATGCATCAGGTTTTGCATGATAATTTGTTTTTGACTAATTTGTTTTTTTAGTTATACAATAGTTTAACCTTATAAATTAAATTTTATTATTATTTAATAATATTTAAATTTATTTTTCACCGAAATTATTTTGTAATGATGGCATTACTGTGTGGATCCTACTGCAATGACGTTGATTGCAGTGTACCTGCTCTGTTATTTGTACTCTGAGTTGCCCCCTATGCACACATAACATCAGTCATCGGTGCCTTGTAATCCTTGAAACTGTTTATAATATTTTATTGATCAGTTAATTGACTACTTTTGTTTGAGCCCAGGCTTTGAATTTATTTGGATACCATGAATCCTCAATTACGTGAGTGTAGAATTATCACTCACATATTTTTATTTTTATTTTTATTCTTTGTGTTCTGGGGTCCTAGAGTGTTACTAGAGATTTCCATGTCAAGTGCATAAGTGTGGCTTTTCTACTATGAAAGAATCTTAGAAGGATTACTAGTTGAATTCACAAGTCCTTCATCAACATGAGCTGTAGACGTAGTACACATGCTTAGCTAGTGAGAAATGGTCTGACGAGTTTGGAGTTAGAGCACCCCTTCTATTAACATATGCTCCCAACTTATCGCTTCAATTTCAGTCACAAGCATGCACGAAGGCGTATATCTTCCTTAAAATATATGTATTATTGCATATATTTATGATAAATATATGAATACATTTATTATTATAAATATATGCATACATTTATTATTGCATAGTGCATATCTTCCTTTTAAACATAAAATTTATTATACATTATTTGATAAAATACCTAAAGTTTCCCATCATATTCTTTTAATTTACAAAATAGGAATTTTTATTTACTAAATATTCAATTCATTAAAATTTTGAAATAATATTTTTTATTCTTTTTAATGAATAAACCGATATAATACCAAAATATTTGTAATTAATTTTTTAATAATTATCATTTAAATAAACATTAATATATTTATTAAAAGCATTAATATTTAGGTAATGGTAAATTTAAATAATAATGAATAAAATAAATTATTATAATATTATATATCTATATATATATATATATATATATATAATTTGAAATAGATAACCCAAAATATTAAAGTTTAAAATGAGTATTATAGTTAAATGTCAAATAATAAATATATGAATTAATTTCCTTTTAATGTACGTATTGGAAATAGTTCTAGAATTGAGAGTATATTATATGCTTGATTTTGGGCTTGGGGTTTTGTTAGTAGGCTCTATCTATGTTGCATCGTGGGGTTGTGTAGTCAGCTCTTTTTATGTTGCATTGTGGGCGATTGGTATGGGTGGTCTCTTGTGGACGGTCGCGCTTGCCTCCCGTGCTATTGTGCTTGGATTAAAGAGGTATGTTGCGGGCCTCTTGTTTTGGGTTTGTTATTGGTCTGGTGTTTGGAAGGGGTGTTGTATTGATAAAAGGGTTGAAGATTTAAATCATGTTGTGGGGTCTTTGTTTCCTCCCGTTTTTGTTGGCAGTCTACTTTCCAAGTTTTTTCATCTAGGGATATTATGACAACTTGATGTGTTGGTGTCTTGACCCGGTCAAACAAGATAAATTCTGGTATGTCTATCCTTTTACAGTTAGATAAAATCCCTATAAATATTTCAATCAACCCCTCGATGACTTTGACATACCTCTAAGGAAACGTCAAAGAAGCATAAGGGGTGGTGAAAGTGTTGCCTAGCCTAGTCAGAGGGGCGCGATATTTTTTTCCCATGAATCAGTGACATCATATTTCAACATTGTCCCTCTTGACGTGTGTCTAGAAATAAGAGAATTGGAGGTTAAGGTGGGAGAAGAAAGGAAGTCATTCTCTAATTCAGAATCGCTTGAATATTTGGGTGGCTGGGTTCTAGGTTTGAGACACACTAGGTAGCGAAAAAAAATCATGAATTTAGTGCCCCTTTATTGGGAAATGAAAAAACTATTGGGGTTGGTTCTAAAGTACAAACAAGTTGATTAATACAACCTATTTGCATCCCCGGAGGATTTCAAGATAATGTTAAGGAACCTGTGGCTCAATGTGGATGAAATTGATGCCTTCCTGAGACATGTTGAAATCCATGGATCATGTGAATCAGAAAATGGTGACCATGGTGAGCCGCTTGGTTCTAGTGTTCATGCTCTTACTACATTTTCCTCATTCAATGAGGACTAACGTTGAAAGGTTGAAGTTGGTTGGTGTTTGTCGACATCCTAGGTGATAGTTTTCTTGCTCCAATTTGGCCCAGTATGGGAATACTCTAGAATGGTTATAATGACGTATGGTGTTGCAACCCAGTGTTTCGTGTTGGTCGTGTATTTTTGGTTTCGTAATGCATGTTTTTTTTATGGCTCTAAAATGCCCTATGTCTCTTGCTATGTTGGTTTTGAGAGTAGGCTTTGGATGCTTGTATTGCAATTTATGAATGTAATATCTCTTGATTTTTTTTTGTTTATATGGTGGGAAGATTGTAATCCCCACTAGGAAGTGCTTATGTATATCATATTATGTTGGTATCTAGCTTCTATTAGGTCTATGCAAAAGAGGTGGATCTCTACTATTGGAATCCCCTCGACCCACACCATTTTATCCATGTATCTATGTTTCTATGACTAATACAAAGCTTTGAAATAAAAAAATGTACAAACTAGAAATAACAGTTAGTTTATGATATAAATTATACGTTTTCAAATTGTATCATTTACTCACACCATTGTTTAAAATAATTGATTCAAATTGGCATTAAAACTAAATATATTAGTAGAAATCAAAATGAACATTAAAAATTAATAATTCGATATAAATATGAAAATTTTACATATAATTGAGAATAAAAATATAAAATTTAAAATTTAATATTAACTTTCCAACATGATGAAAATGTTTGATTGATTTATTGATCATTATAGATGTTGAAATATGTAAAAATTCATGGCGTTAAAATAAGGTTCTAGAGGATCATAGGTTATGCGTGTGCGGTGCCTGGGAACCTAGCTCCTATGCGCTTCTGAGAGCAACTATGCTGCCATGGCCCCAGGAGGGGGCCCCAAGGTTGCTTCCCCTCTCCCACCCGAGCTGACTGCATTCAAGAAGCTGGTGGCAGGTTGCAACAAGCACCCAATTAGTGATCACCATCAAAAATTTGTCAGAATATTGGATTCAATCCCCACTACTGCTTTCTCGATCGAAGAACCCTGCAGATCGGCTTTGAACCCTGTAGAACGTGGGCTCATTAGACAGTTCTTCAGGCTCTGGCCCTCACCCAAAGCATTCGATGCCTGGATTCAAAGGAACTAGATTCTTCTGGTCAAAGAAGGAATAAAAAGCTTCTTAGTTGGTAAGGGATTCTTTGTCTTTGTCTTTGACTCAGTGGAGGATAGGAACCTTATATTTCTAAATGGCCCTTATTTTATGGGCCCCCTGGGTCTATACTTGAACCAACGGACCCTGGATTTCGATCTGAGCCAAGATGTTCCCTTGGTTGTTCCGGTCTGGGTTCACTTTCCCCACCTTCCTCTACACTACTGCAACCCCAAATCTCTAGAAACCATCGAAAATAAGCTTGGAAAATACATAGGCAAAGCATAAAGGAGGGACCAATACTCTTATGCAAGAATTTGTGTAGAATTCAACTTGGAGGAAGGCCTCGTTGAGGCTATTAAACTCATGGTGGTTGATTTGTCTCACATCCAAGAGCTAGATTACAAGCAACTCCCATTTAGATGTCGGTATTTCCATGGCTACGGAAACTTTGCCAGGTATTGAAAAAAGAAAACAATAGAGGAGGCTGAGACCTTAAAGGAGGATCAATTGACTCAAGTCCAAAAAGATTTCTCAACTAAACAAAATAACAGAGCTAAAGGGAAAAGTAAGCCTTCAGGTAGTGTAGCTCCTACCTCCGCGATACAAGGGGAGGGGCCTTCTATCCCTCCAAGAACAGAGGCAACCACCAACCCTTTTGAAATTCTAAGCACCACAAAAGAACACCTAGCTGCAACGGATGTTAAAGAGGCTGAACAACATCCCATAACAATTGAAGAAGACAAAATACAGGAAGAAATTTTCCCTATACAAACTAGAACACCAAGAGGAGCCTCCAGCTCCTCATCCTATGCATAGATGACAAGGAATAAGTCCCCCGAATCCTCCGGATCCTCTGAGGAATAGACTTTCGAGAGGCCCTTGAAAAGAGTCAAGAGAAAATCTCACAGAGAGACAAGAGAAGAAGCGGCTGAGAAACAAAAAATTCAAGGCAGTCAGCGTACGATTAAGATGTCCATAGGTATAAACACTAGAACTAGTCCTCTCAAAGGTGGGTCTAGCCACCCCTCTGCAAGTAAATAATGTGCATAGTCTCTTGGAATTGTAGAGGCTTGGGGAATCCCTTAAAAGCGAAAGTTGTGAAGAATCTCCTGAAATATGAAACCCCTGAGATCCTCATGCTCCAAGAGACTAAAATATAAGGGGTTGCCCTTCTAGACCTCAACAAAGAGAGATGGAGAACAAAAGCCATAAAAGAAGTAAGTGCAAGGAGTACTTGTGGTGGGCTCGCCACTCTCTGGGAGGATGACAAATTCCACCTCGAAAGCTCCTTCGAAATGCAGCACTAGATCTACACCAAAATTCAGCATCTTACTAGTAATACCACCCTCTCCCTCTTTAATATTTATGTTCCGGTCCTCTATGCAAAAAAAATGACTGTTGGCAAACCCTATCTGATTTTCTTGAAGCTTACTCCCCTAAGAATATAATTCTAGCTAGATATTTCAACCTTATTTTTGAGCCAAAGGAAAAAAGAGGAGGTATTATTAGTAAGGACCAAATCCTACCCCTCGCAGAAGACTTGATCCAGAAATGGGACATACTCGACTTCAAGCCAAAAAAAGGGCTATTCACTTGGTCAAACAATAGAGAAGAGATTGAGCATATTTTAGCCCATCTTGATAGATTTTTAATTCAAATCACCTTCCTCTCCGAAAAGAAGATAATCTCCTCTAAAATTCTGCCTAAACTGACATCTGATCATAAACCTATCCTTCTGCTGTTAGAAGAAGAGGAAAATATAGGGCCCATACCCTTTCGGTTGGAGACAATCTTGAAGGCTTGGTCCATCCCAGTCATTGGTTCGCCTAGTTATGTGTGGGAACATAAACTTAAGGACACCAAATCAGCCCTAAAAGAATGGTTAAAAAGCCCTTAGGTACCCCCTGTAGTCTTAGAAAGCAGGCCACTGAGAGGCTGCTCGACCTGAAAATGAACATAGAGCAACAAGAAATCACCTACTCAAAAATTCATATTGAGAAAGAAGCCCAATTTAGCACTCTCCACACATTCAGAGTTGAGGAACATTCCTTGAGGCTAAAATCACGTAATCTCTAGCTCAAAAATAGAGATAAAAATTCCACCTACTTCCACAAGAAAATTCAAACTAGCCTATCGAGAAACCATATTGTAGAAATTACCTCCATTGATGGGCATGTGCACAAAGGAAAAACTGAGTTAAGAGAGGTTGCAACCTCTCACTTCCAGCAGTTGTTCAAAGAAAATGAAATAGACAATGAGGAGGAATTTCTAGAATTTCTCACTCACGTTCCAAGATTGATTAAGGAGGAGGATAGCTCAAGCCTCCCGAAGACCTTCATAGAAGAGGAAATCAACAATTTCATCTGGAAAATGGAGCCAAAAAAATCTCCTAGACCTGATGGATTTTCCATACACTTCTAGAGAATATGATTGGATATTATCAAGGCTGACCTGTTCCGAATGATAAAAGGCTTCCAACAAAAATCCAAAGTGGGAGGAAGCATAAACTCCACTTTCCTAGCTCTAATCCCTAAAGAACTGAACCTTGTATCATTTGGCCGCTTCATGCCAATTTCACTTTGCAATGCGTCCTACAAAATCTTCGCCAAGCTCTTGGCGAACAGAATCAAGCCTCTGTTGGAAAAGCTCATCTCTCCCAACTATTAGTCATCAGTAATTTTTTCTATTTTGTAGATGACTAAATTTTGATCCTAGATTTCTAAAAACAATATTCATGAATATTGTGAGTTTTAGAAATCTCACTGCCTTCATTATCCTTATAGAAAATTTTTCACTATTCCACTAGCTTGCCATCCCATGGTCACCCTGCTACTCCTAAAAAACTTCTTATGTGGTTTTACCTACCTTTGTTAGCCTCATTTCATGCTTATAACTTCATTTCCTCATTTTCCCCTATCCTTAATATACCTTCCTAAACACTTCATATCACTCCTATCCCTCAAACTCATCATTTTTCTACAAAACCTAGCCTATTGCTACAACTTGACACTTTTCGAGACTAGGCCCGTGTTTTTCCCTTTTGGACCCCTTCCCCTCACTCAATCCTTGAAATTCAAATTTCCCCTACTCTCTCACATCTATCACTATCCCCCAAAATTTCCCCAAGAATTTATACAACCCTTAAACCCTTCATTCCCCTCCCTCTACAAGGTAGTCCTAAATCCCCTATTTTTCCCACACCAAACCCTAATTGCCTCTTCCAACTAAGCTAGGGTTTGCTATGGAAAAGAGGCATAGGAGCAGAAGATCCATATGGTAGGTAATATCAGCAAGCATAAATCCATACCAAATCATAAACATCATGCCTCCATCATATTCCAAGAATTCATTCCAAGATTCAAGCCATTTTTCACTCATAAGGCCAGTTTCTCTTAAAATTGTGTTTCCGAACAAAAAACGATGAATTTGAAAAAAGTGAGAGAGGTTTTTGTCAATCATAGTTCCAAGAAGAAAAACCTCCTTCTTATTTTACATAGGTATCATGGTTTGGGAGCAATATTAAAAATTCAGGTGTCACAGGAGACTTGCTTCACTTCTGGAGTGACCTTGGGAAAATCGATTTTTCTCATAGCTGGAGTGTCCAAATGACTTTCTTGATGGGTCAAAATACAACTAGACTATAATAGATTTCCAATGAGCTATAATAATATCAATTTGGAGTTAATGAAGGCCTCCAAAAGTTATCTGCACCAGCACTGAATTTCTGCACCATCATTCAGCACTTTTTGACCAGTCTTGGGAGAATGCACTTTTGACAGGTAAAATAAACTCCAATAAGAGAAAAAAAGGTATATTTGGAAAGTATACAGGATACTATTTCCAAAGATCTATCATGGGCCAAATTTTGACAGCGAGAAGGCCTCCCAATTCCCTCTGCAAACATGCATTGCGCCTTCAGAAACTAGCACTATGACTTTGGATAGGAAAAGATTCTAAGTCCTCTAACAACTCAAATCACCTCAAAAGCTTCCAAAATCTAGCTGAGGGTCCTCCAAACATATTTGAAAATTGATGAGGTAAGTTGTTTGTCCTTAATGAAGAACATCTTGCAGCAAAGAAGACAGGAAGCACTTGGCTTTAAGAAGAACTAGGGTTTCACAATTGGCGGTCCATCAAAGTGCCAACACAGTGATCAAATGCAGAAATGGTATGAAGAAAGTGTTAAAGTTGCTGCTAGGGAAAAATCCTCCCAAAGCTGTTTGATGAACTGCCAAATAGTGAGAAGGTTATGTTGAGTTTAATAAAGAAAATCACACTGGATTTTGAATATGTCACTGTGCAATCATCACAAAGGGACCAAGATCAGTTTTCATGACACAAGCCAAAAGGAGGAAGTCAAATCCATCATCTCAGTTCCCTATAGGAAAACAGTGAAAGAGGATTAGTAAGAAAGGGTGAGAGGCTATTTTTAAACCTCATGATGGAGACTATACAAGAAATCAAAGATGTTGTTGTATGTATGAAAATCTCCTAAAAATGGAAAATAAACATACAAATGTCAAAGAACAAATGAAAGGCTAAATCAGTGATTTCAGCTATCCACAGACAATGGCATAAAGAGTTATCAGTTGAAAAAGAAAAAGGGCTTAAAAACCTTAGAAAATAGGTTTTTCAAGCTTAAGATCAACTCATAAAGCCTATATAAACTCATTTACACCTGAAAGAATCCTTGATTCCTTGCAAAGAGTTAAAGGTCTTAAGGAAGAATAAAATTGGAGTTTTTGAGCCAAACTTAGGCAAAATTGCCTTGCACTGCGCGTTCAGGGTCGGGATGTGCGCCTTTGGAGAAATTTCCTTTGTAAATTTTCTTTGCGTTGCACATTCAAAGGCACGCGCTCCACGTTCACTCAAAAGACTTGACAGGCTGCCCAACTACACATTCAGGTGCTGCGCGTTGGACCTGGAATGCCTCTTGCACCTGAAAACACTCAAATGACTTTAGAAACACCTCCAAGCTGCCTCAAAAGGTCCTTCAAGCATTGTTAAGGTGCAAGGTGAGGTAAAGAAATTTTTTTCAAAGGCCAATAGAGGGAGATAGTGGCAATAATATTGAGTCTCAAATGCCAAAAAGAATGAGCACAAAGGTGCAGTAATAACCCTATTTCATCTCCTTTTACACAAAACCCTCACCATCACCTCATGGCACTAATGCATCAGACAGTAAGGAAGGTGACAATGAACAATCAAATGTAAATAAGGGTGAAAGAAATGAGTATTAAAACAATGATGAATCAAGCAATGAAGAGTCATGCTAAGGAGGAAGACAACGATGATGAATCAAGCATTAATGAAAATGTCAGTGAGGACAATGAGGGCTGTAAAGTCAGTAAAGAAAATAGTGATAAAAACAGTGAAGAAAACAACAGTACATAAGACAGTAAGGATGCAGAAAGAAATGGAGGGGATACCATTGAGAGATCAAACAGATGAAGAATCAAATAGTGAGGAAATGAACCATGATGAAAATAGGTCAGAGGAGGCAGATATCAGTGAAGAGGAAGAAATTGAGGTTGATATCAGTAAAACAAATATCGGTGAGATTGAAGACACTAAAATGGTGGACATAGAACATTTTTCTTTAACACACCAAAGGAAGAAAAAAGCCAAGAAAAAATTGAGACCTTAGCTGATGCTTTTCTACAGGCATTCTAGATCCCATGAGGAAGATGATTACAAAATTTGGCAAGTTTTTGACATTTTCTGGTTTTTGACTGATATTGGGGGCCGAAAGCACAACACCCTTAGCACTGCGCTTTTCCTATAGGCATCCATTGGAGGTTAATTTTACATTTTTGGATTCATCATCCCAAGGACATCATGCACACCAAATTTTAGAGCATTTGGAGCATTTTTGGTTCCTCAAAAGGCCCAAAAATGCAAATTTTCACCTTTCTACCATGTTTTCAGGGCTAGCGCTGTGCTTTTACCAGACTTGGGAGATTTGATTTTTGAATAGGTTAATAGAGCCCAATTAGAAAACCAAGGGAATTTTTCGAAACTAGACTCAGCAGGCTTTCCAACGAGCTATCACGGAGCCCATTCCGACATCGGGAAGGCCTTCAAAACTTGGTTGCAAGATGACTCAATTTTCCTGTGCAGGCGTTGCACCTTCAAACCTCTAAAGTTGCCCCCTTGCAAAAAAGTCAAAAAAATACACTGAAATATTTTTTCGATATTTTTTGGGCAAATCACTCCAGAATTGGTTAAGTTATGTTTAATTTATCTTTCATTTATTAGCTTAGATATTGTGTGCTTTGGGCCTTTCATGGCCTCTTTGGACATAAATGACATTTATGGTGTATTTATGGTTTCTAGAAGCTTATTAGGGTTTCCACCTCCTCATTTGCTAGTTAAATAGAGAATTGAGGCCTCAATGTAATTGTAGGATTTTTATTGAGAGTAATATACAGACTTTGAAATTGAAGAGAAATTGGCTTTGGTGCTTAATGATGGCTTTGGAATGTGCATCTGTGGATTGAGCTCACTCTTAGGATTCATTAAGCTTGATTATATGGTGATGTATTCCATATTTGTGTTTGTTTTCTTCAATTATTCATTATGTTTATGGTTAATTTAGTCATAGGATAGAAATAGAGAATAGGATTTTCCTTCTTGGCACCCTACTTTTGCCCGCTTCCTTGATTTCTATGTTTTCTTATTCAAAGTTTTGCTAAAGAATCCTTGAATGCTCTTTAGTGTTACTAAGATGTTTTGTTAAATTTCTATTTGTTTGCAAGCAAGTCTTAGAGAATCATTCACTTCTATCTTAGCTTACTTATTTGTTGTTTTTAAGGTCTTCTTAGTATTGTTTGGTTGAAGAATCCTTTATTTCTCTTCAAGTTTATTATGTTATCATCTTAGAAGCTTTTTCTTGTTTATTAGTTTGTTAAAGGATCCTTGATTTCCCATTAACATAGTGTATTCACACCTCCATGTTGATTTCATTCTCCTTATACCTACTTAGATCCATTTGGCCTTGTCAACTTTCCCTTTGAACTATCCTTGACTCATTTTTATACTTTTCAAAACCTTTGCACACTCCATAGCCCAATGGATTGATCCTCTCTTACTCTACCTATTTCCCTTGACAACCTACCCAACCAAAACAACAAACAAACCCTAATTCCTATAACTAGCCTAAAATCAAAACCTAAAAGCTATCAAGTTAAAAAATTTTACAAACAAACATTAGAGAGAGCCCTCTATGAATCCAGGAAGGCTAGGTCCTAGGACTCCAAAGATTGGTTTGATGTTACCCCTATTCATTTTTTCTTTCCAATCTGCAAATTACAGGGACCTAACACCAACTAAGGCAGGCTTTTCAAAGGCAAGCATATCTGAGACAATGTGGCCCTGGTGTAGGAAAACATTCACTTTAGCCACCAACGTCATGAGAAATGGATGCTAATCAAGCTAGACATGGCGAACACCTTCGACCTAGTAAGACACTCTTTTCTCCTCCAAGTTCTATCTGATTTTGGCTTTAGCTCTGAATTTATAAGTTTAATAAAAGCATGTATAGGAGAGTCGTGGATTTCCCCTTTATTAACTAGCAGACCATCCATCTATTTTAAAGCTTCGAGGGGCATCAAGCAAGCTTTCCCTCTGTCCCCCTTCTTATACATTTTGATGGCTGACTCCCTAAGTCGAAAGCTGACAGGAGAAAAGTTAAAAGGGAATTCAATGAAGTTATCCACAAATTCTGCAAAGTTTCTAAAGCCCTAGTCAATAGGAGGAAAAGTGTTGTGTATGGCTGGGAGATCGATCAATAAACCATGAATCGGATTGCTTAAGCCCTTGGCTTTGTGGGCTTCGCTACCTGGGATAAAATCAAGTACCTTGGCCTGCCTTTGTCTTTGGGCTCTAACAAGGCCCTCCAGTGGGCTGAGATCCTCAACAAAATCAAGGAAAAAATGAAAGCTTGGGGAGGAGAGTGGCTTACAACATTCAGGAAGCTAATCTTGGTGAAATATGTTCTTTCCTACCTCCCTTTATATCAGGCTATGTTTTTATTGGCACCAAAATCAATCACTGAACAACTCTCTAAGCTATTAAGAAAATTCGTGTGGTTGCAAGTACGCAAGGGGAATAAAAAAAAATTCCACTTGGTGAGCTGGGATATTGTGAAAATACCATTAACAAATGGAGGCCTGCAAGTTAGAGACCTTGGGATGGCCAATCTGGCCTTGGGAGGGAAGACTTTATGGAAAATTTTCTCAAACCATGGGCACCTTGTAAGTAAGTACGCATAAAAAATTATATGCGCGGGCTCTCTTTGAATGATATGGAGGATGGAACTTCTAGTAAGGGCACCATTCTATGGAAGCTCTGTAGTCATGGCTGGGAGTTCTTCAAAGAGTACCTATACATAATTCCTGGAAATGGAAAAAAAATCATCCTATGGGAAGACAAAATCATGGGTCTCAAACCATTCAACTCAACCCATGACATTGCAAATCTGCGCGACTGGCTCAAAAAACATGACATCAGCAATTTGGAAGATATTTCTTCCTGGGACGTTGCTGGAAACTGGACCAATTTGGCTATCCCTCGCCCTCTAGATTGACTGCGACCTCAATTAACACTCTTCCTTGTTGCGCTCACTGGGCTAGCCCCGGTTCATCGGCGTAAAAATGACAAGTGGGGTTGAGGAAGGTCTAGAGTTTACTCAGCTGCATAGGGATTCGTTGTCCTCCAATCCTGACTTCCACTTCACACTCCAACGTTGTGGCAGCATGTCTGGGATCCAATTGGCCTTCCAAAGGTCAACTTATTTTGCTGGCTCCTCATGCACAAACGGATCTTGAGTGGAGATAACCTGGTAAGAAGAGGAATTATTGGTCCACATAGATGCCCACTCTGTTGCGTGGAAATGGAAAAAAATGACCATATGTTTATGTACTGCTCATTTACATAAGAGGTATGGATGGAAGCTATGCATGGGCTTGATGATAAAATCCCTTCGCATGCTACAGTAAAAAATCTATTCACCACATGGAAAGGAAAATCTCCCCATGCATTGAACAACAAATATCTGTGGACAAAAATATGGTATGCAATCCCAAAATACATTTGATGGGAAGTGTGGTTAGCAAGGAATGATGTCACCTTCAACAACAGACTGTGCTCTGCCACATTTGTGGCAGCTAAAGAAAAATCTTTGTTGTTTGAGTCCTTGGTGAATCGATCCCACAAGACAGACATCGAGCTTACCCTCGATGTGATCAGTTGGATCAGAGCACCACTGAAGAGTGCTTTCAGCAAAAAGACCCCCTCTTGTCATTGTTTCAACTCAGAGTGGAGGCTTCACATCCCCAAAATCGATTTTAAAAATTGGTGGAAGAACCAGGATAAAGCCACAATATTATTTTCCAGAGCTTCCAAGGGAAACATGGGACATCTGGAGCAGGGGGAGTTATCTATTCCTGGGCAAGGCAAAGTAAAGTCAGATATAGTTGGGTGCCTTGGGCAGAGTACAAACAATCAAGCTGAAATATTAGGACTGCTCAAAGCTTGCCAGATCGCTCATGAACATGGAGAAAAAGACATTCAAGTCTTCGAAGACTGGGAAATCCTGATAAAGACCATAAACACTGATGATCACTTCAACAATCGGGCCCTCAATAAGATCCCACAGAGACTCGGAAAAGTGCTGCAAAATTACACCTCCAACTCCTTCTACCACACTCTGCAAAATCTAAACAAGGAAGCGGATGCAAAAGCAAATATAGGTTGCCTCTTAGCCCAAGGAGAACTCTAAAAAAATGACGAAGCCCCTATTTGGTATCCTATACCATAAGGTTGAAGCTCCCCAACTATGTGAAAGTAGTGCATCGCCTCATCGGGGTATTTTGGAAAAATAAATATGTAACATGGGTTGTTTAGGCTCCGGCCCAACCTAGCATCATAAATAAAAATTACCCGTTCATGTTAAAAAAAAAATGGTTGATTGACCATCACTATCATAATGATAAATGACATCATTAGAATCATTAAAACCTAAATTGATTGAATTATAAACCTTAATACTAACTTAAATTCGGTATTTTTACTTTAATTTAGCTATATTTAAACTAAGCACATGATACTAAATACTATGTAGCACTTGTTAACATCATAAAATATTTTTTCATTACATGTTATGTGTCATTCAAGTGTAGCAACCATGGTCGACTTATGATCTAATAGAGATTCTCAAACGCAACATTATGTTTGTACAAGATGTCATTTTTTTAAACATGGAAAATTGTAAAGAGAGATCTTCAAGATCAAATGCTTAACTATCAATAAAATAATAAAATGATGCAATCTTTTCAATGGTAAAATAGAGTGGACAACTCTAAAATGAGAGCTTCAAGATCAAATGCTTAACTATCAATAAAATAATAAAAATATGTAGTATTTTCAATGGTCACATGTATTGTTGCAATATATTTTGGTTCGAGTACATTATGTTCTTTTATATGATTAATTAATTTATTTTTATTGATTTTTGTATTATGATTAATTCATTTTTCAATGGATTTGGTTAAGTTATTTACAATATGGTGGGTCCTTCATTTTGGAAACCAAGGTGACATGTTGGAAGGCTAACTACATTTTCCCAAAGATAACCATTGGGAAGCTACGCAGAAAATAACAGGAAAAGAGGAAGGGATCTGTAAAATACCACCAGTTTTGAAAGGATGGCCAGAGAAGTAGGGAATTAGGAAGCCACAATTGAGCAAAAAGGAACACTCGTAGCTTAGAAGTAGAAGCAACTAAAAGAGGAATAAGGCAAAGCCTTCAGGTGAAAAGTGGAATTCGAAGAAAGTGGAGGGATATAAAGGAAGTCGAGGGGAAAGCAAAAGAAAAGGGAGATCAAAAGGGATACTGAAATGTTGTTGTAGAGCCATTTGAACTTGCATTGGTTCTTGTTATCTTGGTTGTGTATTGATTTTTCGTGTTAGTTTCTTATTCTATTTATGAGGATTTTAAGTCGGATGTAATGTTGCACTATTGCAAGTATTAATAGAAAAGGATATTACATGGATGCATGCGTACTGTGCATCTGGATTTATGTGGATGTTTAAAATTTTAATATGTTTGCACCTGTATGATATTCTTTTTCTTTATGTGCTTGATCTGTTGCGATTGGATTCTTTACTGTTATAGTTTTGGGTTTACTGGAATTGATATCTTCCATGTGATTCTTTTCGATATCATATTCCATCCCATAACTAACTAAGGTCTCAGAACGCCTCAGGTGAGACACATCATTCGCCATGGTTAAGGTGAAATTGTCAGTGTTGTGCTAGACTACAACGAAGCTTTTTTTGGACCCTCTATCAAACCTGGGGTCTCCACCCAACCATTATTTTTGTGCCAAAAAATGGTTCCATTATCGGTACCTCAAAATTTTCCAAAGGGGTTTGGAATATGGTGTCGAGAATATTTAAGAAGGAATTGTGAAATTTGTGCAATGAACAAGTAGAATGGTTCACCTCTCAACAAGCTCAACTCTGTCGACGAAGCATGAAGTAGTTGAAGGAATATTTACTGTATGCGGAACCTGCTAGAGATCAATACGAGATATTTTGGTGCAAGTTCCCAGAGGAGATCTATAATTTTTTGCCAATATTTCAAGTGAAGGGGAAACCAACAGATAAAACTGACCCTATCATGTCTGGACTCAAGAAGATCTTATCGAGCTACATTGGCTTGACATAGATATAACACAATCTATGGATTTCTGGGTGAATTCCACCATAGAGGGATACATCATTGAGTTTTCTGTGAAGGGTCACCATTCCTTCTCTAAGGTTGAGGTCATGTTCAAGTTGGGGTTGTGAGGAAGACTACTAAGGGAAATCTCACTGTGGGTTAAGGTTGTGATGGCGGAGGAAAAATTGTTGGTGTTCCCAAACCCACCCATGGTAGCATAAATACATAGTACTAGGGGAAGGACTTAAAGAAAGGGATGATACCTAGTGGGGAGCTATGAAAATATCATAGAAATGGACCTGGATGACTTCTAGAAGGCCAGATATATGAGCATGGAAAGGAGAGTGCAACTAGCTGAAAATTGGTGGGAGAGAGCTCTATGGGAGATTGATAGAAGGAAAAAGGTGCTACACCAAGCATGATCGATGTTAGGATATCTAGGAGAGAGAGAGTGGAGGTTGGCATGTGAGGAAGAGTAGAGATAGTCGTAGCGAATTTGGGTTAAGGAAGTGGCAGGGACCCCACCCCACTAGCAGAAATGGGAATTTCAGATATAATGGGATCCATGGGCGTTGAGAAAGGCCAAAATGATGACATGCACTTTTCCATGTAGACATTGTTTACAAAGAATTATGTGTCTTCCATAAGTAATGATTTTCCTCCTCGCATCTCAGGTATTGTCTCCCTGAACCTTTGTTAGGTCCCTATATTACTAGTATAGTCCCTTATTGTTGTTAGTGTAACCCCCTTATTGTTATTATTGTACCCTTGTAACCCCCATATTGTTATTATTGTGCCCTTAAATTATTATTGTTAGGTCGGCTAGGATTACATTGTAGCCCCACTAGGATTACATTGCAGCCCCATGGACTCCTATATATAGAAATGAGGTTTTGTAATTTGAATCATCCAAGAATTGTTCATTCATGTAATGTATTGGAGGTTGCCTCCTCGAAGTGGCTTATTTATAAGGCATTGATATCTCTTTTCTTCTCTTTTTGGAGCTGGTTTCACAACATTTGGTATCAAAGGTTTGAGATTCTAGGGTTTCGCTGCTCCAAACAGGTCATCGTGGAATTTTAGCTTTAAAAATTTTTCTACGAAAGATCAAAATCTGAAATTTTTAAAGTGCGAAGCCAAAATCCCGAGGAACATTGTCGCAAAATTTCAGAGCTTGGTTCGCAATATTTTTAGAG
Organism: Pinus albicaulis; assembly: GCA_034641835.2. Taxonomy (NCBI): domain Eukaryota; kingdom Viridiplantae; phylum Streptophyta; class Pinopsida; order Pinales; family Pinaceae; genus Pinus; species Pinus albicaulis. The sequence continues at coordinate 1,015,414,682 of CM076580.1, read as the reverse complement.
ATATGATCTGTGCAAGTTAGGTCATTTTGAAGGCTCCTAAATTTAACCTAAATAGGTCATCGTGGTATTTTCGTAATAAATTTTTTTCTACGAGGGTTCAGAAGCTGAAATTTTTAGAGTGTGAAGCCGCAGTATTGAGGAACCACGTCAGAAAATTTTAGATATTGGTTTACAATATTTTCGGAGATATGATATGTGGAAGTTAGGGCTTTTTGGGGCTTATGAATTTCATCTCAAAGAGGTGATTGTGGGAAACTCTTCATAGCTCTCTCTCTGAGAAACAGATTGGAATGCGGAAAAAATTGGTCGTAATTACACAGACTGTATTTTTTGGTCTATTAATTTTAGAGTGAAAGGAGGAAACAGTGACACGTGGCAAGTCGTACAATTTCGCTCTACTGAACCAGTCCAAAATTGGGTCATTGTGCGAGATTGGACATAACTTTTCCTTGAAGAATCCAAATCAAATTAGACCTATGGCATTTGAAAGAAGCTTCAAAGGGATGCTACAATGCTGAATTTTATATATTTAGGATCTACAATTATAGAGATAATTCAATTTCAATATTGAGCTCCTCAAAAGCAAGTAAAAGGTGTGTATTTTTTTTTCGAATTGCATAAGTCTTGTTTGAAGAATCAAGTTGAATTGATTCCAAGGGCATATTGTAGGATATCAGTATTAGATTCTAAAATGGCCCCTAAAAATAATTCAACACCCATTAAGCCTTTAGAAATTTCTACTATGACTCATGAAGACGAAGAATGGCAACATGACATATCAAAATTACAAGAGCAAGTGCAAAACATTTCGCTCTCGCAAAGAGAAACAAAAAATGACATGGAAGTTTTGAAGAAAGGTGTGGAAACTAAGATGAATGGCTTGAAGAAAGGCATGGAATCTAAGATGGATGGTTTGAATAATGGCATGGAATCTAATATAGATGGCATGGAAGCTGGCATGGAATCTAATATGGATGACATGGAAGCTAAGATCGATGAGAAAATGGAAAACATGAAGAATGATCTAAAATCAGACATGGAAGGTTCAACAAAGTTGATACAAGAAATGTTTCCTAATGGTGATAAGATAGTAGAGGAAACTCATGATGAGAAAAAATAAATGTTAATTGTGATTTCATTAAATCTAATGTTGGCGGGAAGAACCACCATATTCCAAAAATGGATATGAGGAAGTTTGATGGAAAAGATCCTGTAACATGGATACTACAGATGGAGCAATATTTCGATCTCCATAATGTGCAAAACACACAAAGGTACACATTGCAACTTTACATTTAGTACAAAATACATTTGTATGGTATCGATAGATTTGCTCTTGTAAGAAAAATTGTCACTTGGTCAATTTTTACAGAGGAAATGATAGCACATTATGAGGATACAAAGAGCAACACCTTCTTTAGCCAATTGATAAATCTCAAACAAAAGGGTTTAATGGGGGAGCACATTGAGGACTTCCGAAAATTGAATATAATGGTTATTGATATTCCAGAGGAACATAGGATTGATCTCTTCATAGGTACTTTAAAGGATAACATCCAACATGAAGTTCACATTTTGGAACCTGATTCATTGGAGAAGGCATTCAGGTTGGCAAGAAAAATTGAATGTAAAATTATGGCGACAAGGAAGCCTACCACTCACTTCTATAAAGAGGGAAGTGTTTCTACTCCTAGATTTCCACAACCTACAAGGTTGACACCACAAAAATTGGAAGAAAAAAGAGCAAAAGGGCTTTGCTATAGTTATGATAGAAAATACACTAAAGGTCATAAGTGTGCTGAGAAGAAATTATTTTACATAGATTGTGAAGAGGAAGAAGAAAATGAACAAGAAGAGGATATAGACCAGGAACCAGCCCCAGAAGAGGAAGAAATGAATCCAACCATATCGTGTAATGCACTGGCAGGAATTACCACTCCTCAAACTCTCAAGATAAAAGGACAAATCAAGAAGAGAAAGGTAATAGTGTTGATTGATTCAGGTAGCACCCATAATTTTATTCATTGTAGGGTAGCCAAGGAATTAAATTGTTTCCTATACCCAGCACCAGAATGTCAAGTGATGGTTGCAAATGGAGGAACTATAAATTGCTCTGGAAAATGCCATAATATCAAGCTAACCATGGGGGAATATGTATTGACTAGTCCAATGCTTTCCATTCCTATGGGAGGTGCTGATGTTGTACTACGAGTACAATGGTTACAATCTTTGGGGACGGTAGCTTTTAATTTTCAAGAACTTTTCTTGAAATTTTTTTCAGAAGGAAAGGAAGTCGAATTACGGGGTATTGAAGGGAAGCTAGGAAGGATAATAAGCTCTAATGGCATGACAAAGCTTCTAAAGAAAGAACAACGAGGCGTAATTGCACAATTATGCTCACTAGAAGTTCCAACATCAAAATCATCTATTTCTGTAGATCTCCAACAAGTCGTGGACAATCATTCCAAGGTGTTTGAAACTCCCAAAGGACTCCCACCTATTCGTGATCATGATCATGCTATTCATTTGATTCCGGGAAGTGTTCCTCCAAACATCAGGCCTTATAGATATCCTTACTTCCAAAAGAGCGAAATTGAACGTATGATTGCAGAAATGTTAGAGGCGGGTATAATTCAACCTAGTCAAAGTTCTTTCTCTACTCCTGTAGTATTGTTACACAAGAAGGATGGATCATGGCGAATGTGTCCGGATTATAGGGAGCTCAATAAGCTCACCATTAAAGACAAATTTCCCATTCCTGTGATTGATGAATTATTGGATGAATTACATGGAGCAATTTATTTTACCAAGTTGGTTCTTCGTTCAGGATATCATCAAATTAGAATGAAGACTGAAGATATTCCAAAAATAGCATTTCGAACTCATGAGGGTCATTATGAACTTTTGGTCATGCCTTTTGGCCTTACCAATGCACCTTCTACATTTCAAGGGTTGATGAATTCCATTTTCAAACCCTTCCTTAGAAAATTTGTGCTAGTATTTTTTGATGATATACTAATCTACAACAGGTCTTGGAAGGATCATGTTCAACATGTTGACAGGGTGCTCAAACTATTGCAGGAGAAAAAATTATATGCAAAAACATCCAAATGTTTCTTTGGAGTACAAGAGGTGGAATATTTGGGTCATATTGTATCTCACGAGGGTGTTAAGGTAGACCCTAATGTAGAAATTTAAATAATAGCTGAATTATTCACTGAGATTATCCTGATTACACACCATTTTAGCTTCATGCATAATACATAACCTCTTCTACCATTGATCATCAATTTGTAGAATTAGAAGCAGTCGCATGCGCACATTAAAACATAATCAAGCACACATATAACACAGTATGTAATGGGGAAATATTACATCTGAAAACCCCCAACTATCTGTATATTATAATGATAGAGAACATGTAACAATAGATAGCACAAAGCTCCTCACAGCTCTCAGCACTATCTCACATGCTACACACAAACTAGCTCAGATATGAACAAGTCACAAGTTCAAATATCCTCCACAAGTCTGCTTGCCTCTACTGCGCAATCCAAGATGAATAATGATGAGATCCAAGTTCGAATCCCATTGGCTTGTACTGCGCAATCCTCATTGGCAATCTCAATCAATGTGTGTGCAAATCTCATGAACAACTATAGTCACAACTGATAGTAGACTCACCCTTTCACCCACCTCTAACACTGGTCTCCACTGAACTGTCCATGCATTGCAGTTAACTGATGTATTATTTAGTTGATTTATGAGTTAATAATTAGTGAATTAATTAATAATTAATTCACACCACTCATTACTAGTGTATTTATCATTTAGACTAAATACAACTAGTTTAACTAAGTTAAACCGAACACAACTCCACCAACTGTCTCATCAACTCCACCAAAATCTGCCACATGAGTTCTAACTGAAGTCAACCATGCAATAGCTCAACCAAACCCTAGGAAAAGTGTATTTCCTTCTGTCAGCTGCATGTGCCACATCCGTAGCTCGAACTGAAGTGCTCCAAGAGGATAAGATAATGTTTATAATCCAAATATTATTAAGGGCTAATAATATTCGACTGATCTATTTTTAGACTGGCAGTCTAAAAATAGATTCCGCCCAATGTATAAAAATAGAGGTCCATCTATTTTTACCAACTTGACCAATCATCCATAAATAGCATTCTGCAACTCATAGACCATGATCCATATGTCTAAAAATAGACATATTCTAAAAATAGACTTTGCGCCAAAAATAGCCTACGGGCCCACTTAGTAAAGGCGAATTATTTTCACTAAGCTCCATCATCTTGTTGCATTTTCAAAACTCCCTCTCAACAAGATATGGATTATCTGCAACCCCTATCCTGCCTCTGTGGTATTTGAATTTTCTCTTGGTGAGCGCCTTCGTCAAGATATCAACATCCTGATCCTCCGTGGGATGTATGAAAGTAACATGATTCTCCGTTGCACACAATCTCTGATATGATGGTACCTGATGTCGATGTGCTTGGATCTATCATAAAATACTGGATTAGCTGAGAGTTTAATGCAACTCTGGTTATCACAATAAATCATAGTAGGCTACAAGTGTGAACCGAACAACCCGACTAGGATCTTCCTCATCCATATAGCCTCGCATGCAGCCAAGCTTGCTGCCATATACTCGGCCTCTGCTGAAATGAGTGCCACGGATCTCTGCTTCCTGCTGTACCAAGAAACTACTGTTGACCCGATACTGAAGATCCCTCCAGATGTGCTCTTTCTATCCGTTGGGCTCTCTGCGCAATCTGCATCCGTGAAGCCACATAGCTTCACCTCATCATCCTGTCTGTACCACAATCCATATCTCGATGTGCCTCTAAGATAACGCAATACATGCTTGCCTGCCTTCCAAAAGAGCTTGGTAGGCTTAACCATAGCTTTTGAAATCTGGTTAACAGCATAGCATATATCGGGTCGTGTATTGACCAGATACATAAGCGACCCCACCAACTGTCGATAAACAGTGGCATCCACTACCTCCGCCGAAGTAGCATCCTCCTTCCTCCAACCTACAGGAAGAGGAGTATCAACAGGCTTGCATCCATGCATGTTGAACTTCTCTAGTATCTCCCGGGCATACTTACCCTAAGAAACAAACATTCCATCATTGTGCTGCCAAATTTCCAATCCCAGGAAATAATGAAGGAGGCCCAAGTCCTTCATCTCAAACTCTCTAGCAAGATCCTCCTTGCATGAAAGTATTAACAGCTCATCACCCGTCAAAATCAAATCATCTACATCAAGTACAATGATCAGCAACTTACCCTCCACCACAATCTGGTACAGGTTAGGATCCACCTCACTCTTGGAGAATCCAACTCCGATGAAATAACTGTCTATCCGTGTGTACCAAGCACGAGGTGCTTGTTTCAACCCATACAACGCTCTCTTGAGTTTGCAGACATGCGACTCACTGCTGAAGATCTCGAAACCTTCGGGCTGCTCTATGTACACCTCCTCCTCAATGACTCCGTTGAGGAACGCAGTCTTCACATCCATCCGATGAATGTGCCACCCCATCTACACTGAGAGAGAAAGAATCATCCGTATGGAAGAATACCTTGCGCAGGTGCAAAGGTCTCCTCATAATCGATCCCCTCTATCTGTGAGAAGCCTCGGGCAACAAATCTTGCCTTGTACTTCTCCACACTCCTGTCAGCCACCTTCTTCACTTTGTAGATTCATCTCGAACCCACCACTGATTTCCCCTCCGGCCTTGGGACAATCTCCCATGCACTGTTTCTGACAATTGAATCATACTCTTCCACCATGGCATCTACCCATGCGGGGTCCTCCACAGCTTCCTCGAAAGAGGATGGCTGCGAAATACGACACATTTTCTCACAAGAGCCATGTATCCGGTGTACGTAGGTCCGGTGAAAGGCGGCTCCTCCCCAAATACGTGCTATGCGTATGTTGGTCCTACAACCTTCTCTGCATCTTGAGCCAGTCGCTCAGCTTCTGTAGTGCGCTTCCGCCCTCTGATGGTTGGCGCTGCATGAGTGGTCTCTTCCACTCCATGAAATTCCTCTTGTGGCTGATCCACATCCTGAAGCTCATCCTTAGGAACTAATAGCTCTTCATCTGCATGCAAGTGTGGCTCCCACTCAAGTGAACACTTCATGGCTTTCTCCTCCTGAAATTTGATATCCCGTCGCACAACAGTCTTGCGACTGTCTGGAAAATACGCACGATAGTTGTGGGGCATATCAGTGTACCCCACAAATATCCCAACCTCTGCGGTCGGCTCCAGCTTCTTCCTGGAATCCTTCGTCACATGAATGTAGACAGGTGAACCAAAAATCCTCAAATGGGAAATATCAGGCCTCTTACCAGAAAACGCCTCCTCGGGTGTACTCATGCCAAGTATCTTTTGAGGACAACGGTTCTGCACATATACTGCAGTATTGCATGCCTCCGCCCACAAGTTAATGGGTAGGCCCTGATCATGCAACATCGCCCATGCAGCACCCACGATCGTTATGTTCTTCCGCTCAAAAACCCCGTTCTGCTGTGGGTTATGAGGTGCTATGAGCTCTCTCCGAATTCCTTCTACGTTGCAAAAGTCCTTGAATTCACCAGAGATGAATTCACCACCATTGTCGCTCCTAAGAGCCTTCACCTGCTTCCCCGATTCTTTCTCAACCAGTGCCTTGAACTCACAGAACTTTGAGTATGTCTCGCTCTTCTTCTGCATGAAGAAGATCCAACACTTACGAGAATAATCATCAACGAAGATCACATAGTACTTGTGCTTTGCTGTCGAAGCTACTGAGAAAGGTCCACACACGTCTGTGTGAATTCTCTCAAGGATCGTCGTGGCGCGACTATCCTTCTCGTGAAAAGTGGCTTTCACAAATTTTCCCAAGGTACACCCCTTGCACTGATCTGACTGCGCAAGAGTGCCCTTAGGAAGCCCAGTAGAAATCTGCTGCAGTATCTTCAAAGCTCCATGGTGAAGGTGGCCCAATATCCGGTGCCACAGCTCGCCATCATCCCGGCTCACCACTCCTTCTGCCTTGCATGCCATTGCTGCACAACCATCTACTTGCAATTGATAAAGGTTCTTGACTTGAACCCCTATCTTCCGGGTTTCTCCAGTTGTCTTACTGCGCAGGAAAGCCTTTCCCTCGCTGAAGACAACATCATATCCCTTGTCTTCTAACATCGCCACAGAGATAAGATTCTTCTTCAATCATGGAACATGCATCACTTCCTTCAATACGAAGGGTTTACCAGACTCCCTCTCAAAGGAAATGGTACCGATACTGGTCGCACTGTATCTACCATCATCGCCCATCTCGATGTGCACTCCAAGATCTTTCTCATCCAGATCAGAAAACAAATCTCTATCTCCTGTCATGTGAAAAGACGCACCACTATCCAAGAACCAAACTGAACCCATCACACTTGATACCAAGCATGCGATCAGAAAAAAATCCAGCTCAAACTGCGAGGCTAAGGCCTCTCTAGCTGCAGATCCAGCAGCCTTCTTATTTTTCTTCTTCTGCGGACAATTTGTGGCGTAATGTCCGTGCTGGTGACAGTGAAAGCACTTCACTTTGGACATGTCCTGCTTCTTGCCTTTCGCACTAGACTGAGAAGCTTTCTTACTCTTCCCCTTCTTTTCTTTGGCAGCCAAAGCGCAATTTTCTTCATCAGATGCCTTTGATGAAGATCCGTCCCTTGTACTCCGCCTTATCTCCTCTTGCATGAGATCCGACCAAAGTCGCTCCCATCCTGGCAATTTCTCCCGACCATTGACAAAGTCCTGATAGGAATGCCAACTCTTCGGAAGACCAAGGAGAGCCAAGTCCACCAAGTCCTCCTCATCTACAGTCACCCCCACACTTCCCATTTCATCCCTGCATTGGGTGAACTTCGTGAGGTACTTGGGTATACTGTCGCCTTTCTCCATCTTTATGTTTCTAAGTTTATCCTTGAGCGCCAACTTCCTCTGGTCTCTCTTTCTTTGGAATAAATCTGTCAACGCTTTCCACATCAAGTATGGAGAATATTTTCCATGCAGGCTGGATACAATGTGATCCTTCACGCCCTCCAACAGAATCCTTTGACATTTTGCTGTCTTCTTTTGCCAAGCCTCAACTTGAGCAGCATCAGTAGGCTTTGGGACTTCAGCATCTATGAACTCCTTCAACCCATTATCATCTAACACCGCCTCCATCCTGTCTTTCCATGCAACATAATTCGAGCTTCCCTCAAGGGCATACTCCATTCGCAATCCGTTGAAAGACATTTTGACTTCGACACCAAGAGAAAACTGCTGCAAATTCGAATTCCACCAGCTCAAAACTCAACCACTTCTGATCTGTGAGAACAAAGTATTTCTAGCACAGAGATCGACTGTAGGGGAATTTACTGGATATATCACCTTTCAAATAAAGGATGGATCTAGAGGCTACCTGGCCTGCTTACAAACTCTGTTTACTGAAATAAATTGTAATCACTGTAATAGATCCGATGATCAATTCTCCTCTGATACCATGTATAAATTCGAATAATAGCTGAATTATTCACCAAGATTATCCTGATTACACGCTATTTTAGCTTTATGCATAATACATAACCTCTTCTACCATTGATCATCAATTTGCGGAATTAGAAGTAGTCGCATGCGCACATTAAAACATAATCAAGCACACATATAACACAATATGTAATGGGGAAAGCTTACAGCTGAAAACCCCCAACTATCTGTATATTATAATGATAGAGAACATGTAACAATACATAGCACAAAATCCTCACAAGCTCTCAGCACTATCTCCAATTGTTACACACTAACTAGCTCAGATATGAACAAGTCACAAGTTCAAATCTCCTCCACCGATGCCACCCCGCACTCTCTTTGCGCAATCAAGATGAATAAGGATGAGATCCAGGATTCAGAACCCAGTATGTCTTGTGCAATCCTCATTAGCGATAATCAATGTATATAAATCTCATACACGGCTATAGTCACAAGCTTGATAGCCAAATTCTTGCTACACCTCTAACTGCAATTATTCTACGAGCTTGTCCATACATTAGGTTAAGCGATGTATTATTTAGTTGATTTTATGAGTTAATAATTATTGAATTAATTAATAATTAATTCACACCACTCATGCTAATTATTTGCTCCGGTTAGACTAAGTACAACTTAGTTCAACTAAGTTAAACCGAACACAACTCCACCAACTGTCTCATCAACTCCACCAAACTCTGCCACATGAGTTCTCACTGAAGTCAACCATGCAATAGCTCAACCAAACCCTAGGAAAAGCGTATTTCCTTCTGTCAGCTGCATGTGCCACATCCGTAGCTCGAACTGAAGTGCTCCAAGAGGATAAGATATTGTTTATAGTCCAAATATTATTAAGGGCTAATAATATTCGACTAATCTATTTTTAGACTGGCACTCTAAAAATACATTCCGCCCAATGTCTAAAAATAGAGGTCCATATATTTTTACCAACTTGACCAACCATCCATAAATAGCATCCTGCAACTCATAGACCATGATCCATATGTCTAAAAATAGACATAGTCTAAAAATAGACTTTGCGCCAAAAATAGCCTGCGGGCCCACTTAGTGAAGGCGACTACTTTTCACTAAGCTCCATCATCTTGTTGCATTTTCAACACCTAAAAAAATTAAAGCCATTAAGGAATGGAAAGTCCCCACAACCATAAAGTAGTTGTTGAGGGTTCTCGGTTTTTGAGGGTATTATCAAATTTTGTTAAGGGTATGGAGAATAGCGGCCACCTCTAACAACATTATTGAAGAAATATGCATTTTCATGGACTCTTGAAGCAACTAAGGCCTTTGAACATCTTAAAAGAGGCAATGTACACGCACAAGTCTTAGCTACGAGACTTCACAAAACATTTATTTGTGGAATGTGATGCCTCAGGAAATGGATTGGTGCAGTTTTAATGCAGGAAGGAGGACCCATTGCTTTTGAAAGTCATCCAATCAAAGGAAAGTATTTACAGAAACCTATTTATGAGAAGGAAATGTTAGCAATACTACATGCACTAAAGAAAGGGAGAACTTACCTAATGGGAAGACACTTCAAGGTAAAAATTGATCATGATAGTCTTAAACACTTTTTGGAACAAATACTATCTTCAGAAGTGCAACAAAAATGGGTCACAAAGATGTTGGGTTATGACTTTGAAAAAATATACAAAAAAGGGAAGCTAAATGTTGTTGCAGATGCACTCTCAAGAAAGAATGAAGAGGTGGAAGCATTGCTTTGTGCCATTTCTATTATCTAACCAGATTGGATAACTAAATCAAGAGATGAATGGAAGAAGGATGAAGACGTGTGGACACTCATTCAAAAGTTGCAGCAAGATCCTAGTACATCTGATATATTTAGTTGGAAAAAATATTCCTTATGGTACAAAGATCGCTTATATCTTTGTAAGAATTCCCAACTAAAACAAAATATGCTTTTGGAATTTCACACTTCTCCATTAGGAGGACACTCGGGATTTTTAAAAGCTTACCACAGGGTGAAGAAATAATTTTTTTGGGATGGCCTTAAATCTGATATTCAAAATTTTGTGGCGGAATGTTTGGTTTTCCAGCGAAATAAAGTTGAGACAATTAAGACCCCGGGTCTTCTACAACCTTTATCCATTCCAATTCAACGTTGGGAGGAGATTTCAATGGATTTTATCACAGGTTTACCTAAGTACGAAGGAAAGAGTGTCATCATGGTGGTAGTTGATAGACTTACCAAGTATGCACACTTTTGTGCATTATCTCATCCATTTAAAGCAAGTACAGTTGCTACTACATTTATGGACACAATTCAAAAGCTACATGGAAACCCAAGGGTTATTGTGAGCGAAAGAGATCCCATTTTTACTGGAAATTTTTGGACGGAGTTATTTTCTTGTTTGGGTACTTAATTAGCTCATAGCTCATCTTATCATCCTCAATCTGATGGTCAAACTGAGATCGTAAATAAATGTTTGGAAGGATATCTTTGTTGTTTTGTATCTGATAAACAAACACAATGGGTCAAGTGGTTACCTCTTGCTGAATGGTGGTATAACACTTCCTTCCATACTGCAGCAAAAATGACCCCATTTATGGCACTTTATGGATATCATCCACCATCCATTACATCATATTTAAGAGAAAATTCGAAGGTTCAAGCAGTGGAAGATCACATCGAGCATCAGCAAGAAGTTCTCCAACTCTTAAAGGATAACCTGAATTTGGCACAAAATCGAATGAAACAACAGGCAGATCAACATCGCGGCGAGAGAAGTTTTGATGTAGGAGATTGGGTATTTTTACGGCTACAACCATACAAACAAATGTCCCTCAAGCAAGCTAAGAAGAATAATAAATTATCACCAAAGTACTATGGTCCTTACAAGGTGTTGCAAAAGATTGGTTCTATGGCATACAAATTGGAGCTTCCTGCTTCTTCGCGAGTACATCCAGTTTTCCATGTTTCATGCTTAAAGAAGGTTATAGGTGAAAATCTTCCATTTCAAACAATATTGCCAGAACTTGATGAGGAAGGAAAAATCATATTGGAACCGGAAGCGGTCACGGAAACAAGAACTCGACAACTACGGAATCGATCAATTTCATAATATCTCATCAAGTGGAAGAACTTACCCACTGAAGATTCTACATGGGAGGATGAGAATTTTATACAAAAGCACCCAGAGCTACTCAAGCGTTGAGGACAACACTTTTTTTGAAGGAGAGGAGCATGTTAGGTCCCTATATTACTAGTATAGTCCCTTATTATTGTTAGTGTAACCCCCTTATTGTTATTATTGTACCCTTGTAACCCCCATATTGTTATTATTGTGCCCTTAAATTATTATTGTTAGGTAGGCTAGGATTACATTGTGGCCCCATGGACTCCTATATATAGAAAGGAGGTTTTGTAATTTGAATCATCCAAGAATTTTTCATTCATGTAATGTATTGGAGGTTGCCCCCTCGAAGTGGCTTATTTCTAAAGCGTTGATATCTCTTTTATTCTCTTTTTGGAGCTGGTTTCACAACAACCTTCCCCTGGTACTTTATCATAATCCCGATCAATTTTTGTCAAAGTTAATAAATGTCATAAAGGCTCACATTTTGCATGCTACCTATAAAGTTACTGTCATTAATAGTAGAAATAGTAATATTTTTACACATGTGCAAGGGTCATTGCAACCTAGTTCATGAGGATTTATACTCCTCCCACAATTTTAGTCAAACATGGTGGGATCCTTCACTAGATATCATGAGTTCTATGGTAGGGGGAATGATAATGTAGAACAACATTGGTATCTATGTGAAGCCATCTAGAGGGCCCACCAGGCTCCTGATTCCATAAATTTGATTCAATTCCAAACCACTCTTCAGGAAAGAGAATTGAGATGGTTTATTAAGTGGTCTGAATTGCACCAAAATCCAATGGTAGATGATGCCAAATGAGAATTTATACAAGAATTAAAACTTTGCTAGTCAAAATAGCAGGGATTTTCTGAATTATGAGAAATAAGGTAGTGGGAAGGAGAAACTTCCTGGGAGCTAAAGCAATGGTTTATGGATGTGATTGAAAATTTGAGCTACCTGATTAATCCAATCATCAACGAGACTGGTTCATTAAATAATTATTATCCTTTTACTCCCACACCGTTAAATCAGCAGAAAATTGATACTTTGTAAGATTCTTTGGAGAAGGTGACTCGAATTGAGGCTATGTCAGGATACTCACATGAATATTGGGGGGGGGAGTAGTACCCTCACATGACCCCTATATACTAGGTCTAAAACATCAAATTGCAGACGTGGTAGAGAAGCTGAGGCACTTTAACCAACACGACCTCCACAACTGCATGTATGGTGTACCAACTATTTGGTCAAGGGGCATCATGCTATGGATTCCCTCAGGTTGTGGGGTTCTAGAACTACCTCTACACCGATGGAGCCATGCACATATTTACCCGCCGTAGGAGTTGCACAGCTTGGGATGCAGGGTTTATAGACATGGTGTATTCAATTTCATGCATTTCCAAGCCAACAAAGTGCAATACCAACCAAGTATGGTGAGATATGTATAATATATGGGAATCTCCCTCATCTTTTTCTAATTATAAAGAAGTATTCCAGTGTTCCAAACAACACTTTTTTTTAAATTTTGTGCTTCCACAACTCACCATACTGATCAGTGTTGAACATTTGATGCCCTAGTTAATCGGTTGGATCGATCGACATATCGAATCAATGAGACTCTTTGAGGATGAGGAGGTGGAGAAATAAGGGGGGGGAGAACAGGAGGCAGAGGCCTGGTTCATTTCTACAAATGTGATAAGTAAGGGCATGTCACAAGAGAATGTATGCTACACAAAATACCTTGGTGCTCTCAGTGCAAGGTTAAGACACATGCAATAGAATATTTTCAAGAGCTGATTGCTAGATAGGAAGAGTGCAACCACCAAATGGGATCAAAATTAAACAACGTTGAGCCAAGTCTACCCCAGACATTTCCCCTCTCAAAAATTAACATAGTCACTCATGGAAGGGAGAATACTGGAACTGAAGTGGGAGCCAATGATCAACCTAGAATCATAAGACTTGCTTCACCAAAATTCTCATATGACCCTCAACAAAAAAATAAATACTACAAAGAATATTCGAAGACTTTTAAAAAATTAACTTTAGGTGGTGGACCTCAAGGAGAGAAGCTAATATTTTTATGAAAACAACTCCAAAAATATAAGAAAAGAGAGATTGACGCCTTAGAAATAAGCCACATCGAGGGGGAAACCTCCTTTACATTACATAAATGAAAAATTCTTGGATTATAAAAATGAAAAAACCTCCTTCTATATATAGGAGTCCATGGGATCACAATATAATCCTAGCTGATGTAACAATAATAATGTAAGGGCACAATAATAACAATATGGGGGTTACAGGGGCACAACAATAACAATAAGGAGGCTACACTAACAACAATAAGGGACTGCACTAGTAATATAGGGACCTTACATGCCCCTCTCCATCAAAAAATTGTTGTCCTCAACTCTTGTGTAGCTCTGAATGCTTCTGTATAAAATTCGCATCCTCCCATCTAGAATATTTAGTGGGTAAGTTCCTCCATTTGATGAGATACTTTGAAATTGATCGATTTCTTAACTATCAAGTTATTGTTTCCATAACTGCTTTAGGTTCCAATATGATTTTTCCTTCCTCATCAAGTTATAGCAATATTATTTGAATAGGAATTTTGTCACCTATAACCTTCTTTAAGCATGAAACATGGAAAACTGGATGCACTCGCGAAGAAGCAGGAAGCTCCAATCTGTATGCCATAATACCAATGTTTTGCAACACCTTGTAAGGACAATAGCTCTTTGATGATAATTTATTATCATTCTTATCTTTCTTGAGGGACATTTGTTTGTATGGTTGTACCCGTAAAAATACCCAGTCTCCTACATCAAAACTTCTCTTGCTGTGATGTTGATATCCCTGTTGTTTTATTCGATTTTGTGCCAAATTTAGGTTATCCTTTAATAGTTGGAGAACTTGTTGTTGATGCTCGATGTGATATTCCAATACTTGAACCTTATGATTTTCTCTTAAATATGATGTGATGGATGGTGGATGATACCCATAAAGTGCCATAAATGGAGTCATTTTTGTTGTAGTATGGAAGGAAGTGTTATACCACCATTCAACCAGAGGTAACCACTTGACCCATTGTGTTTGTTTATCAAATACAAAACAACGAAGATATCCTTCCAAAAATTTGTTCACTATCTCACTTTGACCATCGGATTGAGGATAATAAGATGAGCTATGAGCTAGTTGAGTACCCAAACAAGAAAATAATTTCGTCCAAAAATTTCCTGTAAAAATGGGATCTTTGTCGCTTACAATAATCTTTGGGTTTCCATGTAGCTTTTGAATTGTTTACATAAATGAATTAGCACATGTACTTGCTTTAAATGGACAAGATAATGCACAAAAGTGAGCATACTTGGTAAGTCTATCAACTACCACCATGATGACACTCTTTCCTTTGGATCAGCTCCAAAAATAGAAGAAAATAGAGATCAACACCTTAGAAATAAGCCACTTCGAGGGGGAAACCTCCTTTACATTACATAAATAAAAAATTCTTGGATGATACAAATGAAAAAACCTCCTTCTATATATAGGAGTCCATGGGGTCACAATATAATCCTAGCCGACCTAATAATAATAATGTAAGGGAACAATATTAACAATATGGTGGTTACAGGGGTACAACAATAACAATAAGGGGGCTACACTAACAACAATAAGGGACTACACTAGTAATATAGGGACTTAACAAAGATCTATAAAAGCTAGGAGCTCAGACCTACCACAATCCAATGCTCTACCCAGAACATAATGGTTCAAGATGTTTCTACAAATTATGAATGACAATCATATGCTTGGATAGTTATGGGAAAGTATGGATTTTTTTGTTAATAATGGAGCGGTCGAGGAAGGAATTGTTTCTTCCAACTTACCCAAAAGACACTCCAGGAGGGTGTGAAGGAAAAAAAAGAGGATAGGAAGAGAGTTCTGGAAATATGCTTATATTGTGGGGTTTCAAATCAAGTATGCAATGTTAGGCTTGGGCTCAAATGTGAATATCCTACTGAGAAAGACCTGGGAAGGTAGAAGTTAGTGTTTTATCCAATTCATCTACATATGGAATATCAATATGGTATCCTTCCAGTCATAAGGATGGAAGATGTAGAAGTTGACATAGTGGGGGTGAAAAATTATGTTGAATTTGAATTGATAGACATTATGGGAGATAAAGACCCATATTCTACATTTATTGGGATATAATAGGCTTTTGAGAATTACATGATAATTTATCTAAAGAAGGAATTTATGAAATTTGAAGTGGAAGGGGTTAGAGTGATACATCCCCTAGACCCATACCAAGGACTACGGTTCATTGAGTCGACATATGACAAGGAAGAAACAGAACTATTGGATCAGTTGTTCCAACTAGCAACAGGGAGAAGAGAATAATATGTCAATATGATAGCAGAAGGACCAATCAGTTGGTGGAGCAGTCAGAGTTTGGAGGTAGGATCTGAGGCCGAATGGGATGGCTAGAAATAGGACGGCTACGATATCAACACCAAGTGTTTCGCAGTAATCCATCATATCAACTGGGTCGGTACAGAGGTACGAGAGTTACTTAATTTCAATGGCATGGATTCGGTTAATGATTTTCTTAATAGAGTTTATGCAACTATCTCTGAAGAACACCAAATTCCCTTATTGTATGTTTCCTTACAAGTGACACCAGCAAGGTGGTGGGGATCTCACCCCAACCATATCAAAGAATGGCAGGAGATTAAGACACCGATGAAAGTAATATTTGGGCATTCAAAGGATTACTCATAGAAATTCATGAAGTACAGGGGGAACTCCGGACCTCAACAACATTTGCAAGAATGTAAGGCCAGATGGACCAGGGACGAAATCCCAGAGGGCTTGTGGGTGCATAGATTTATACAAAACCTAGTGGCATTTCTGAAGGTCTGGTATGTGAAAGAAGAATTACGAAGATATAATAGTGATTGGGATGGCATGACAGATCAATTCATCAAAAAAATTTCCTTCATGGACAATGATGAAAGGATAGACAATGATTTGCAGGGCATTAAGTGATTTTTTTCTTAAAATAGGGCAGTTGACGGAGGAATGTATAGATCATAACAATTTGGATAATATATACGAATCGGGGTTCCACGAGGTCGTAGCCTATGGAAATACAGATAGGGAACCTGATGAAGACAATATGGAGGAGTCATGACATCTAACATTCAAGGAAACTGAGGGGAAATAGAGTGTTGATGATGGGCCTGTGACTGATCATATGCACCTACTACCTCTGAATTTGTAGAAGAACAACATCAGTACTGATGAAATGCCGAAGATAGCCTCAATTAGAGATTAATGGGACAAGGATACTACCAAATAAATCTTCAACCTCCTAAGGGAATATAAGTATTTTTTCCCTTCGTATGTTACAAAAATTATAGGGGTTAAGGGAGAATTACAGGAGATGAATATTCTTATTAAACTAGATGCAAAGTGAGTAGAGCATCGGTCGTACCGAATGAACCTGAGAGTTAAAGATAAGGTGAATAAAGAAATAGACAAGATTTTGGCAGTAGGCCTTATATTCCTAGTTGAAGAAGTGGAATGGGTTAGCCTAATTGTTATACAAAATAAAAAGGATGCCAATGAAACTTGAGTTTGTGTGCACTATCAGAGTTTGAACAATTCTTGTGTTCATGATCCTTTTCCCACCGGTTTTAGTGACGAATTTTTAGACAATGTGGTGGGTAATGAAACTAACTCCTTTACGGATGGATTCTTAGGTTATCATCAAGTCCATATTGCGGAAGAAGATAACAAGAAAACCACATTCACCACAGAATTGGGATCTTACACATACCATGTCATGTTGTTTGGACTCAAGAATACAATAATGGTTTTCTCAAGAATTTCGATTGTTGCGTCAAGGATTATGTTCACAGATTCATTGAAGTTTACGTGGATTACTGGACTGCCTACAGTTTACTAAAGATAAATTTTAGTTTTCTCAGAGTGATGTTTCACCATTGTAGACAACTGCAAATATCACTAAACCTGAAAAAAGACATATTTATTGTCCCTTTTGGAACACTTTTGGGCTATATAGTCTGCAAAGATGGAGTATGTGTATATCCAGCTAAATTCGCAATGATCTTGAAAATGGACCCACCAACAAGTGTTCATCAATTGGGATCCACCCTTGGACATGGAGGATATTAGAGGAGGTTCATTCGTAAGTATGCCTCGATCAACGCACCACTGGAGAATTTGTTGAATAAATCTGAATGGTTCGTGTGGCTGGATGAATGTGAAGCTACTTTCAATGTGCTGAAAGAGAAATTGGAAAGTGCACCAATCCTGGTTTATCCATATTGGAATAAGAAATTTCTTGTTCATATTGATGCCTCAAGTATCACCTTAGGAGTTGTCATGGCCCAGCCTGGGAATGGTAATATTCATCACCCCATTTATTTTTCTAGTAGAAAATTGTCCATAGGAGATAAGACTTATACCACAACTGAGCGAAGTACTTGTGAAAGTGTATTCACTTTAAAAGTTTCAACACTATCTTCTGGGGGTTCCGTTCAAATTATTCACTAATCATTCTTCCTTGAAGTACTTAGTGAAAAAACCTATACTCAAAGGAAGGATTTGTAGGTGGCTTCTAATGTTAGAAGAATTCACGTTTGAATTAATTTTCAAGCAAGGTCAATCAAATGTGGGGCATGACCACCTTTCTCGGTTAGAGTCAAGAAAAACGAGAGGGTCAGTAGACGATCAGCTACGAGATGTCGACATGTTTTGAGTTAAATCTATAAAATAATACTTGGAGTATATTTCAACATTTATAACAATAGTTAAATGCCCATAGGGGTACATAGCGACATAATGAAGGCACGTGATAGTATGTGCTGCAAATTACCAGTTGATTGTACGTCAACTATACAAGTTGTCCCTTGATCAGATATTGTGCATGTGTGTTCATGATCATGAGCGACAGGTTGTATTGTGGGAGTGTCATTCAGGAGTTTCAAGAGGGCATGTTGGGGGAAAGACCATCGCAAGGAAGTGTTACAGAAGGGACTCTGGTGTCCCACAATTTTCTGAGATGCAAAGGAATACATCAAGAGGCTTTATTTCTTCCAAAGGGTTGGAAATCCATCACACTGAGATGAATTGCCTTTGCGACTAGTATGAGCACTGCAAGATTTTGATAAATGGTTAATCGACTTTGTATGACCTATCAAACCACTGGCATGCCACTCCCACTCCATATATATTATCACCACTACAAAGTACCATACCAGATTAACTGAGGCCACACAAATCTAAAATTTCACCCCAGACATTATCGTTGAATTCATTTTCAAGAATATCATCACCTGATTTGGGTGCCCTCTAATCCTCAAAAGTGACTAAGGGAACCATTTCATTAATGAAGTAATCGCTTTTTTACTACAAAAATTTATGATACATCAACATAAGAGAAGCTTCTATCACCCTTAACCAAACGGTATTGTGGAAGCTTTCAGCAAAATCCTAGAAAGAAGACTCACCAAGATATGTTCATCCAAAAGAGACGATTGTGATGAGCGGGTTCCAACTACTCTATGGGCCTATCATAAAACTTTCAAGCGCTTTCACAAGTATATTCCCTTCCATTTCATATAATGATGAGAAGTAGTAGTACCCACCAATTTTACTATCCCCACACTTTCCATTTCACAGGCCACCCAAATGACGGAGGAAGATTCAATTCCGAAGTGGTTGTAAGATTTCTTGGAACTGTATGAGGCTATGTTTCTAGAATATTTACACCAAACTATAAAAAATAAGAGGCAGAAGGCATGGAACGACACACATATCAAGGGAAAATATTTTACAGTTGGAGGACATGTTTTTCTATATGACAATAAATTCTTAAAATTTCCTGGGAAGGTGAAAATGAATTTGTTGGGACCCTTCATTGTTGCGGAAGTAAAGGAACCAGGAGTTTTCAAGCTCGCAAAAATGGATGGTGTCTTACTTCCAGGATGGGCAAATGGTGCACACTTAAAAACTTTCCATGGCTCGAACAATTCTACACCAAATTGATTGGATCCCTAAAACGGGATCGTAGGTAGTTTTAGGTAGACTCAATTAGTTCTTTGTAGTATACCAGTTGCATTAGTTAATTTTGTTGGTTATTTTTTCCAGGAGAAGTCGATCTAGAATAAAACTTCTTTCAGATCTTTTACTTGTGTAGGTATTTTTACCCCACTGCAACTATTTGTGGTCAGGGAGTCACACGTGTGAGTAGTCGTATCTGTGATAATTAAGCAATAATTTCATGTGTCAATTCGAATTAGGGCTAAATTTTTCTCGTAATATGATTGACATTATCCATCATCAACTTCTAGGTGTATCCAATCATATCACCATAATCACCCATCAATTCCACCCTCCATTTTTAGTTTTGTGCCATCTAAGTCAGGTCTAGCTTAGCCTTTTTCATTGTTTCCACAGTTAAGACTGAGTGGGGAAAGTTATTGTATTGATTCATTAAGTGTTCTAATAAAAAATGTTGTGAAGGGATTTTCTATTTAATTTGCATGGAAATGATAAGTTTCTCAAAACCAAGAGTCGACGTGGAAAAATTTCCAAGTGTGGAGTTTGTATCCAACTTTCCCTATTCCCAGCTCAAGTTCAGGCCCCCTGTGTTCTTTGTATATCACCATCATTTGTAGAAATGATAGAGATTGTGATCTATATTCTAGAGTTCGATCCAAATTCAAGGATCATGAAGAAAGAGCACCTCTACGAAAAGTATGATAAAGTTTTGTTGGTGGACAATGACCTCCAAGATTCATTCCAGTTTCCAGCACTTAAGTGAGAGGTATACACTGAACTGGTAGTCAAGCTCAATGGAATCCAATCACTAAAAGTTAAATAATACTTCAGGGGAATTCAAAGGTCGACGTTGTTTAATCTGAGGAGTCTTCTAGTATTCGAGATGACAAGAGCCTCTATGAAATCCACAAAACACCTCATTAGTAGGATGCATGGAGGGTTTTTCTGGCTAGAAAAATAATATCCGATACATGTTGCTAAAATTCAGAAACTCATAGGAATGTCTGCTACTAGAGTTGTTGTATCCACTAAAATTCAAATTGCTTCCAAGTGGGGAAAGAAGATGGGTGATGACAACATTCCTAAAGTGGTTTTACAAAACCACTAATTGTAGAGGATCCCTCTCTATTAAATGTTGAATATCCCTGTGGGTCTGCAATTTAAATCTCAACCATTAATTTTTGAACACCAACATCCATCATTAAAATTTTCAAAAATTTTATATCTATGAAATTTCACCACCTATCGAAACTTGGAGAAAACCCAGATCTGTTCCTTTTTTTTAAGCTTCTTTTTGATAGACTTGACATTCTTGTAAATTTTTTGGTAACTCGATGTGTTTCATTTCTTCTTGGTTCCCTGTGTGACAATAGTATATTGACTATAACAAATTATCAGCATTTGGTATTAACATTTTCCTAAATTGTAAGAGATTAACCTTAATTTCTTCCATCAACATCGATTTGATTTCATGTTTTCAAATAAATATTTTTTTGCAATCAACACTTAGTATTTATATATTTTTAATGACAATGGTCATTTCAGGCCATTGCCTTATTTTCTGAATAGATATGCATGTCTAAAACACTACCTCCATCCCATATAGGAATTTATTTTTACAAATCCTAAAGAGCCATGAAAGTAACCTAGCAAACATACATACAATTTTTTCATATATGAAGACTGATAACCAAGAGGGGGCACACTACAGCCAAAGTGATAATTATTGTAGTTTTCAAAGGTATTGTAAGACTTAGAACCTCTCAGTGATGCCCCTAAATATTCTAATGGATTTGTATATGAATAACCTTTTGATAGAGTTGTTGGGATTCTACTTCCACCACCAATGGATGAGTCATAGATGGATTATCAAGACCTACCATAATTTCTTTGGCCAAGTAAATTGTATGAAGCAACTCCACCAACAGGATATTGAACCATATATAAAGGTCAATAGAAAATACTGTTAGAAATATTAGATGAAGTGTAACCATTAGGAGCCTTTTCTACTTTAGCTGGAGGCATATGAGCTCCATAGAACCCAACATTTGACAAATAATTCTTATCTGAAACTTTGAAGTGTTGGTAATTCTGAATAAACAATACACAGAGGGACGTGTTTTCCCCACAACACATAGAATGCAGAATATGCATGGAAATAAAAAAAATCATTCACGGACAAAGAGTAAAAACGCATAGGAGAGGAAATTTTTTAATTTATTCAACTCTTCTCTGAAAACATATGAAATTACATATATATCTATTTAAAAAATGGTCGTAGCCTATTAACTTAATGCATTTCAATTCTGGATGGACAAGTAACAACCAATCACCCTTTTGCTGTTAAAGCCCATTTCTTCATTAAACAGTGGACAGAGTCGCGTTGCTATTTTCACACGAAACAACGTACAAAACATAAAAGCCTGGACCTAAAATATTATTGGTTCCAGCTTTCAAATCACGTCGTGTTCAACCCTCCATCGCATGGTGCAAAAATTAACTCGTTTCTATAACGGAAATCCTTAAGACTTTACGATTGCGATGTGTGGTGGCATGATCGCATTGCACGATCACATCGCATCACAAAAAACTTAACATTGTGAGCGCTTAACTGGAAACTAAAACATATGCGATTGTGCACGTCACATCGCATCCAAAACAAAATATCCTTGGGGAATTTAACGGTAAACACAAACTTCAGCGATTGCGATATGCAGTGGCAATATCACATCATAACTCAAACAACATAACTTTCAGAACTTATCGGAAAACATAAAATGTTGCAGCGTGAAGTTGCAGGGAAATGGTAAGTTGATGTGGAAAGTAAGAAATAAACGCATAGGTAAGGCCTGGTACTCTGTTGTTTGGATTTTGCGTGGATTTCATGAAAACTTCTTCAGGTTTGGAATCCGGGCTTCATCCTTCTCTACATAGAAAATTTAAAGAAAAGTGGGTTGCTGCTGCATTTATTCATGGTGGTGGTTGGGAGTAATTCCAGCACTTCCCCTTAATCACAATTGCCACCATCGATCATTCCCAAACATTTTCTGAGATATAAAAACTTATTTGTCCCAATGGCTTTGTGAGGATAGCAATAAAGTGTTCCTCTTACCTGCAATGCTGCAAAATGATTTCACCATTGTTAACCAATTCCATTAAAATGATACTTTGCATAAATATGCTTTGTTCTCTTGTGGAAAGCAAAATTCTTTGACAATGAAATTGTTGAGCTATTATCACAATAAATTTTGGTTCCTTTTTCTTTCTCATGACATAAATCTCTCAACATACTTCTCATCCAAACAACTTGGCATGCTGCTATTGTTGCTACTACATATTCAGCTTCCGTTGTTGATAATGAGACTTGGGATGCTTCTTGGAAGCCCATGAAACAGCTCCCGATAAAAAATGAAATACATACCTAGATGTGATCTTTCTGTGATTTACACTTCCAGGCCAATCACTGTCAGTGTAACCAATCAGCTTAAAATTATCAGTTGAGGAGTATAGAACACCATACTCCTTTGTTCCATTCACATACCTTAAAATTCTCTTGGCTTCTTTCCAATGTGTCTCCTTGGGTGTCTCCATGAATCTAGATATTAAACTCACTGCATACATAATATCAGGCCTAGTTGCATTCAAATACATTAGACTACCAACTATGCTCTTGTACAATTTCAGATCGACATTCCTTTTGTAATCTTCTTTGTTTAAATTCAACCCCATGATAGTTGGAGTTGTCGATTCTTTGGTGTTCTGCATGTTAAACCTCTTTAAAACTTCTGCAACATATTTTTATTAGGAAATAAAAATTCCATTTTCATTTTTCTTTACTTCTATCCCCATAAAGTATCTCAATAAACCCAACTCAATCATTTCAAATTCAATTTTCATGACTTCTTTAAAATCAACAATGAGAAAAACATCATTGCCTGTAAAAATTAAATCGCCTACATATAAAAAAAAATTAAGGATTTTACCGTCATTTTCTTTAATGTAGAGTGTGGGATCACCATCACACTTGTCAAACCCATTATCCATCAGGTAAGCATCAATCTTGCTATACCATGCTCTTGGTGCTTGCTTCAGCCCATAAAGAGCTTTCTTCAACTTACATACTTTGTGTTCTTGGCCTTCTATCTCATAGCCAGGAGGTAGTTCAACATATACCTCCTCTTTCAACACTCCATTCAAGAATGTTGACTTCACATCCATTTGATAAAATTTCCACTTTTATTGTGCTGCTATGGACAACACTGTCCTCACTGTCTCCATTCTTGCAACTAGTGCAAATGTTTCTTCATAGTCTCTTCCTTGCTGATGCTTGTAGCATTTGAAAACAAGTCTTGCTTTGTTCCTTTCTATATTTCCTTCAATATTTCTCTTGGTCTTATAGACCCATTTCACTCCAATGAATTCTTTACCTTGTGGGAGGTCCACTAACTCCCATGTATCATTATTTTCCATTGCCCCAATCTCTTCATTCATTGCTTCAATCCATTTTTATTCTTTGACTGCATCTTCGAAATGGATTGGGTAATCAACATGACAAAACAAAGAAAATAAAGAATTTAGACCAACATTATTATTTACTTCTTCTTGCTCATAATTTTCACTCAAATTTCTGAATCTTGGTCTTCTTGTATTTGCTAAAGATGTGCTTGGAGTTCCACTTGAACTCGAGGGAGTTGTTGATCCTTGTGGTGCACTTGGAGAAGAGCTTTCTTGATTTTTCACTGATGTTCTATTTCTTGCTTGCGGTGTGCTCTGTTGAGCTTGTATAGGTGGAGGAGGAGCCACCATTGAGGAATTATTTTCTACAATCAATTCCTCTTTGTCTTGATGTGGAAAACATGTCTTCACATTTACAGTCTTCTCTAAACTTCCATCCCAATCTTCTTCTTCAATGAATTGAACATCTCTGTTGATTATTACCTTCTTGGTTGATGGATTATAGAGCTTGTAGGCCTTGGATTAATCACTGTATCCAAAAAATATACACTTCTCGCCCTTGCTATACAACTTCTTCCTTAACTGATATGGGACATGTGCATATGCCACACATCCAAATACTCTCATGTGAGTGAAAAACTGGTTTGTTCCACTCCATTATTCTTCCGGAACTATGTTCATAACAGATTTTGTTGGACATCTATTTAAAATATGTGCTGCACAATTGACAGCTTTTTCCCAATACTCATTTGGAAAATGCTTTTCCTTTAACATACTTCTTACCATGTCCATGATGGTTCTATTATTTCTTTCTGCTACACCATTTTGTTGCAGTGTATACCTTGTGGTAAATTTCTTGTGTATTCCATGCTCCCTGCAGAAACACAGGAAGTCTTTTGAAATGCATTCTCCACCTTTGTCAGTTCTCAACACTTTTATTTAGTGTCCACTTTGCTTCTCAACAAGAGCTTTGAAGTGGTAGAACTGTTTAAACACTTCACTTTTCTGTTTTAGAAAATACACCCATGTCTTCCTTGTGTAATCATCTATAAATGTCAAAACATAATGACTGCTAGCTAATGATGGCATTTTCATTGGTCCACATAAATATCAGTGGATAATCTCTAAGGGTTCCTTTGCCCTTATACTCTTTCCTATTGGAAATTATTCTCTGTGTTGTTTGCCCAAGATGCAGCCTTCACATATGCTGACTGGTTTCTCTATGAGTGGTAATAACTTTACCATCCCTTTTCTATGCAACAGGTTCAAATTTCCGAAATTGAGATGTCTAAATCGCATATGCCATAACCAGTTTTCATCTTTCACTTCTTCTTGAAAGACCTCTTGTGTGACTGCTGCTACAACACCTCATTCCTTTAAGTCTATTCTGATCTTGAGAGGAAACATCCTATTGCTTGTCATATACACTTTTGCAATGACCTGTCTACTTGGAGGTATATCCATGATTGTACACACATCATTCTTCAAAAACACATCGTAGCCCTTATTCATGAGCTTTCCAATGCTTAGAAGGTTACATTTGAGGACAGGTACATAATAGACATCTGGCACAAACTTCTTTTCTCCCTTCTTTGTTAGTATTTTTACTCTTCCTTTCCCCATGATAGAGACCTTTCTATCAGTCCCCGTTTTCACTTCAGATTTCACACTCTCATATATATTGGCAAACATTGCTATGTTTCTATTCATATGGTTACTACACCCCAAATCTAAAAACCATACATCTTCTTTTTTTTCTTGTGCTACATTACAAGTTAAAAGTACATTTCCTTGGTTCTGATTTTCTCTTGTAAAATTTACACTAGGTTTACTACCCATGTCAATTTGTTTATTTCTACATTCATTGGCATAATGCCCATATTTTTTGCAATAATGACATTGGACTTGAGATTTATCATACCTCTATCCTTCTACTTGATTCTAGCTTGAGCCTTCGCTTTGATTCTGGTTGCTGCCCCTTCCACTTGTGCTTGCAGGGATGCTTCTTCCACCTATGTGTGGGATTCTTCCTCTTCCTCTGTAGTTTGATCTTCCTCGACCTCTACCTCGACAAAAATACATTTTTGTCTCGAATTCATGCTCCAATGAGGATTTCATTGTTCTATTCGGTCTATGCTCATGAGACATCAGTGATGCATGAAGTTCATCCACTGAAAATTGTGAGAGATCCTTTATCTCTTCTATGGCCACTACTATGGCATCAAATCTTAATGGTAGACTTCTTAACACTTTCTCCACTATTCTCCTTTCCTCAAGTGTCTCTCCATGAGACCTTATTTGGGTAACCAACCCAATCACGTGTGTGAAGAATGAGTCTATGTTATCAGACTCTTTCATACAAAGAGTTTCAAAATCTCTCCTCAGCATTTGAAGTTTTATTGTCTTCACCTTCTCCATGCCTCAATAGGCTGTCTTGATTATATCCCATGCCTCCTTGGAATTTTTTGCTACTGCAACTCTTGGGAAAATACTCTCATGTACAGCTTGGAAGATATAGAAGAGGGCTTTGGAGTCATTCTTCCTATTATCTTTGAACAAGTCTCTTTCTTCTTATGTCAAAGCATTAAGCGTTGCTGCATCTATTGGTTCTGGAAAACCATTTTCCAGTAGCTCCCAAAAATCTTGTGAAGCAAACAGGGCCTTCATTGTAATGGCCCAATAATCATAATTTTTACCATCTAAATGTGGTAGTTGTATATTTTTCAGGCTCGTACCTGCTGCTGCCATTCTGACTATGTAAAAAAACAACCTTCTTGGTTGTATAAAACAGAAACCTTCTCACAGCTAGAGAAATCCTCTTCTCAAACAATCAACCTTTCAGCTTCTTCAATAAAGAGATCTTGTTCTTTTACTGAGAGCCCAGATTCGGTCTAATACCATTTTGGCAATTCTGAATAAAAAATACACAGAGGAATGTGTTTCCCCCACAACACAGAGAATGTAGAATACGTGCAGAAATTAAAAAAAAAAATCACACAGACAGAGAGCAAAAACACACAGGAGAGGAACTTTTTTAATTTATTCAACTCTTCTCTGAAAACATATGAAATTACGTTAATATCTATTACAAAAATGGTCGTAGCCTGTTAACTTAATGCATTTCAATGCTCGATGGACGGGTAAAAACCAATCATCCCTTTGCTGTCAAAGCCTATTTCTTCATTAAACGACGCATAGAGCCGTGTTTCTATTTTTACACGAAATAGTGTACAAAGCATAAAAGTTCGGACCGGAAATATTATCGGTTCCGGATTTGAAATCATGCTGCGTCCGGCCCTTCATTGCATGGCACAAAACTTAACTCGTTGCCATGAAGGAAATCCTTAAGACTTTTCGATTGCGATGTGCGGTGGCACGATCACATTGCATCACAAAAAAATTAACTTTGAGGGTGCTTAACTGGAAACTAAAACATATGCGATTGCGCAAGTCGCATCACATCCAAAAAAAAATACCCTGTGGGAATTTAATGAAAAACACAAACTTCAGCGATTGCGATACTCGGCAGAGATATCGCATTGCAACTCAAACAACATAACTTGCAGAACTTATCGGAAAACATAAAATGTTGCAGGCACGAAGTTGCGGGAAAATGGTAAGTTCATGCAGCAGGTAAGAAATAAATGCAGAGGTAAGGCCGGGTACTCTGTTGTTTGGATTTTGTGTGGATTTCATGAAAACACCTTTGGGTTTGAAATTCGAGCTTCGTCCTGCTCTGCACATAAAATTTAAAGAAGTGTGGGTTGCTGCCACATTTATTGATGGAGGTGGTTGGGAGTAATTCCAACATGAAGGACCACTATATACCTCATTTCTTTGCTAGATCAACCACATAGTTTTGGATGCTATTCGTACGCAAAATTGATTCAATATTGTGTTACTCAATGCACTTAATAATAGTTTTTAGGGAATTGAGTTATTTTGTGTTTGCTTTGTTCATAACAGCTAATTTATTTCCACTTTTCAATGTTGCATGTGTAGCATTTTTTGAATTCTTCAAATATGATTTTAGTAAAGGCACAGAAGGAAAATTTTGAAAGATTCCTGCCACATATGAAAAATACACATCCCAAACTTGTTTTCCCTTGTTGAATAATTAATTTACAATATCTGGCATTTTATCTATAAGCTTGAGAGCACCACAGAGCTTCATAATTTGCACTTGTAATTTAGATTGCACCTGGTCTTCTCTTTGTTTGATAGATAAAAATGATATTTGGAAGTAATTATCTTACTATACTCATAGATATGGGCACTCATTTTCCTTTATACATGAACTCTCGGTGCGCTTGGGAATTTGGAACCTTTGAAAACTGGACATTTTGATGACTTAACACTTATATGAATGATGCTTTTCGTTTTCTATGAATGGGAATAATCCAATACATGCAAGCTGACATGATAATATATTATTTAAAATTCCCCTTTGTAGCTCCTCTATTAGCTTTAGTCTAGTTCTTGGGGCTCCTCTGTTGGATTTCAATTAGTGCTTGAGTGTTTATTTAAAGATTGGATACAAGCCCAACATCTTTTATAAAAAAAATTAAATATTCTAAATAAATAATTTTAATAATATATATATATATATATATATATAAAAGCTATAAATTAGAGACTCATATTAGATAAAATATAATTAATTCTCCAATGGAAAGAAAGAATGACTTTCGCCAAAGGGAATGAGAATAACCAAGAAAATGTGTAGATTTTAAGTGAATCTCAAAAAAAATTATGGGTCAATTTGAGTTACAACATAACCCATATCTCTTACTTATCCAAATAATCAATGCTCCTCTTACTTATCCAAAAATATTAGCATTAAAAATAAGGAACAATCCTGAACATCAAGCCTATACCTAAACAACAACTCTATCTTATCACCCCTCCCAAAAAAAATGGCTAAAATTTGAAATATCTCACCTTATTAACCAAAAAACAAGCAAGAAGCTACAAAATTTCCACATAACAAAATTTTACAGAAGACACAAGGCACCACAAGGAGAAAAACCACCACTAAATCCCCAACCTAGACATTTCACCCAACAAGGAATATATGATGAACATTTTTTGATTTTGCGATCGAAAGCATTGCAGTTTCATTCTACACAATTTGCCAATTTAAAACAATTTTGGACTATTTTCCAATTCATTTTCTATAATTCATGTTTTTTTTTCTTTATCTTTTTTATTATGCTTATTTTCTTAGTTATATTGAATTTATAGCATTCTCAAGCTCATAAGCATACCCATGGTGAGACCAGGAAGTTGCATTCATCAGTTCTCTAGCCATTCAAGCATTTGACATGATAATTGATCACTACTATAATCATGTCCATAATACATGGATTTTGAATCACATCATTTGAAGTCACGAGTAAGAGCCGAACCATTCATAGTGAGTACATGATATTATTGAAAAATCCGAAAATTTTATAAAAAAGAAAATAGTTTTATTCTTACATGATCCATACTTTATTATTGCTTCCACCATGTGATTTAAATGTGGGTTTACACATTTTCGATTTTATTTTTTATAGGATATGGTGGCATATTTATGGTGACATCAACTAAATTTGAGGTGCATATTTTTTATGTTAGCATATATATATCTTTGCATTAGCTACCATCTTTACGGCCATCGATATACTTGAGGTTTGATCCCAATAAGTTATCACATTAGCCTTTCCTTGGTGCACGTAATAACTTGAGTGGTAATGCATTTACTTCATGGGTGTCCATATAGTATCACCTTCTTATTATTTTGGTGCCCATGTTGCGAAATTTGTAGCTTTGAAAATCCTCCTATAGTCATACCATGACACGAAGTTGAGTTGCATGCTTCTCTCTTCAACGCGTTTCTATCCATATACAAAGGAGGCTCCTGAATTTTTTTATGTTTTTTTACATTTTCATATGCATAATCATTATTAATTCCTCAATGGTTATTATTACTATTTTTCCCATAGTCCCACTTGTATCCAGTGCAATCACACTTAACCTATTGCTATTTGCATCAAATTTTCCTCTATTTTGTGATTGCACCCTTTGTAAAGAAACCACTATAATGAGTTGATTTATTTTTCTAGAATCTTTCCTTAAATTTGTTAGGTTTGTTTGATCAGCGTGGAAATAGATTCATATGTTAATCCTTATAAAAGAGTGATGGAGATGGGAATATTTCATGGTTCCATTTTCTTATAAATTTATCGTTTGTTTCGTATAAATATACTAAGGAAACTTAGTATTAGGATCATCACATGTTGTCTTGTACATTGCA
Organism: Pinus albicaulis; assembly: GCA_034641835.2. Taxonomy (NCBI): domain Eukaryota; kingdom Viridiplantae; phylum Streptophyta; class Pinopsida; order Pinales; family Pinaceae; genus Pinus; species Pinus albicaulis. The sequence goes on along the minus strand of CM076580.1, from coordinate 1,015,384,135 downwards.
TTCACTACAAAAATAGTTCCCCCATTGAAGAATATTGTAATTATTGGTCTCTTATCACTATTAAAGAGTAAGGCTCATGATATTTGGTATCAAAGCTTATGATCCTAGCATTTTACCACTTCAAAAAAGTCCTCTTGGAATTTTCACTATAAGTTTATTTTGGGGGGGCATGCTTTAGAGGGTTAAATTTGGAGTATACTAAGTATAGATATTCAGGAATATCTAGTTAAAATTTCATTTCTTAGTTTCCAATACTATTACAAATATTCTTTGAGGAACTTATGGTTCCTAAATTCTCCCGAAATCAGTTTTAAATAAGTCAATTTGGTATTTTGAGAAGGAGATGGTGAGACCACTAGGTAATTTTGATAATAAAAAAAAAAAAAATCATAATTTGGTTCTATAGACATTTAGAGATATGCTCTGAGGAATTTAGGATTCGTGAATGATTTTGAAATCAATATCAAATACGTCAATTTAGAATTTTTTGTAAAATTAGTTTTTAGAGATATTTCAAGTCATAACAAATTTAGGAGAGAGAGGAGAAATTTTGAGGTACTCATGCTAGACTTTTTAGAAGTTGGTTCACTATAGTTCTAGAGATATTCCTCATGGAAGTCGGGGTTTATAAATTATCCTGAAATAAATTTCAAATAGGCCATCTTAGTATTTTTGGTATAATTGTTTTTCTAGGACTTCTTAGAATGTGAAATTTTTAGGTATCCTCGAAGACATATAGAAATATCTTAGATAAAAATTTCATGATTATATTTAATAATTGGATGCATGGGATGCTCTACGATTTTTCTCTTGGGAAGAGGCTACAAGGAAAAAAAATCAGAAATTTACCATAACATTCACTTGGCACATCAAATTCTAGTTAGACCAATGAAATTATAGAGAATACATATCAAAGTATTATAGAACAAATTTTCTGATTCAAAAGGGCTCAAATACCAACTATATATCGACAATATGTTCAATCATTTTTATAGTCTTCGAATTAATATTTAGAAGGTATGCAACATACAAGTAACATGTCTTTTGATCAAAAGAACCATTCTTTTGGGAGGCTAGAAATTTTCATCAAGAGTAATACTTTATTATTTTCTCACATCTATCCAAATAGATATCCAAAATATATTATAAAAATTGTGAGCCCTTGGAGGTTAATGTGGGACTTATGAATAAAGTGAAGACTTATAATTTAGGTCATCCCAGTTAGAGAAGAAATTTAATTAAATGTATTTTTATGGATGGAAAAAGGTGGATTTATCGAGTTCTCAAGAAAACCTTAAAATATAAATGATGGATGAAATGGAAAAGAAACATGAATGGAAATAAGGAAGAAATGATAGTTTAAATGGAAAAGGAGATGATTCAAATATGGAAGAAACTTGAAAATCCATAAAATAATTACAAAACATTAAATTAAATAGTATGGAGGTTCAAGGAAATCATGGACAAGTAGAAGCATGCTGTTGAGAATTAATCACACATAGGGAGTATTTATTGTAATTTGATAGCACAAATATTGAATGGAAGAACCATAATCATGAAATTTCAATATAATTTCTACATCATCACAACCTCTAGTCAACATGAAGGAACTATCACATTTGAAATATTGATATGAGGAAGTTTGATGGTGACTATCCTATAACATGGATATTCAAGATGGAAGAATACTTTGATATACATAAAGTGTCATCCTTGGAAATGGTAAAAATTACATTCATGTTTTTATAATAAGATGATCATATATGATATCAGTGGCTTTGTTAAATTAAAAGTGATTCTATTATATCTTCATCCATTTTTATCGAGGGATTGAAAACTTCTCAATTGTTTAATATATAAAACATCATAGTTTCAAGTAATAATTTCATATGAAGGTACCATAAATGGTTCAGGGAAGGGCCATATTATTAAGGTCAATATGGGGAAGTATTTATTGGAGAGTCTATGATTGCAATATAAATGGGTGGTGATGATGTCGTATTATGAGTACAATGGATACAATATTTGGGAAAAATTACCATTAATTTCAAGATATCATCATAATATTTACATGATTCCTAAAGGAAATTGAGACTATAGGCTTCCAAGGGAAACCTTATAAAGTTATAATCTTAATGGAATTTCTGAACTACTCAAAAGGGGCACCATGATGTAATCACACTATTGTGTTCACTAAATGTTCAAACTTCAATATCATCTATGTAAAGGGATGTGCATAATCTTAACAACATTCATTCCAAGGTATTAGGAATAATATTAAGAGTATTCCTCCTACTTTATATCATGACCTTGCCATCCATTTTTACCCTAGAAGTGCATGAGAGATAAATAATGAAGGGAAAATCATACTAGAAGCATTAAAAATCCCTAAAACAATGATTAAATAATCACCTAATCAAAAAAAATTGGACTACCTCATCGAAGATAATAACCTACTAGCAGTGGAGGTGATATGAAAATATGGCTTAGTCTTGCAGAATCACTTCTACTTAGTCAAGTTTTAGGGGAAAACACTTTTTTCAAGTGGAGGACTATGTTAAGACCTATATAAGCCTCGTGCTATCGTTAGAACACAATTTTATGCCCTAAATAATGGGTGATTAAATTTATATTAGTGTATTTTTAGGTAGGCTAGACCCTTTCATGGTCCATTTTTTTATAATTGTACCCTTTGTCTCCTATATGCACTAAGGATACCTAGTCTTACGATCATCAAATATTGTTGTATAAATTGTATTCATTGTAGAAGGTGGTTTCCCCCTTGAAGAGGATTGTAATTGTTCGACTATTATGCTTTTTAAGGCACAAAGTTCATAATCACATACCCTTATACTATTTATTTCTCAAGGATGATCTTCCTTTATGCTCTCCCCATGCTTGTGAAATAGTGAGAGATGATGATTTTTCTCCTCTCCGTTTCCTTTATCAAGTACAATGTTTAACTCTTTTCTACTCATTAAAATAGAATAAAGAAGACACATTTCTCTTCTCTTTTGTGCATGTAAATATATGAAGGAGATACCAAAAGAGGAGTGCGGATCCTTTTAAAGATATTTTTATCAATGGGTCGTATTATTCAATTGCATCACTCTCAAACATGGCAACTATTTTCATCAATTTCTTATAGTTGGTTTATATATTTACTTAGAGTTGTACAATTCAATGAGTCATATGCTCCACTAGTAGGTTACTCTTCCAGTCACTATGGAGAGTGCTTCAATGACTCATGAATATTTGCACTATATCAATGGTTCCCATGTGTCAGTTCTACCAAACAATTCTTGTGTCATACCAAATATGTTTAAGGGAAGTTTTAAGCTTGAGTCAACCATTTGTATTTTTGTTGACCTTTTGTTTTTTCCACCCTTATATTAGTGTTACTTGGTGAATATATATCTTAGAATCATCTCTAGATGTTCATTCCATGTAAATTGGCGAGGGATACATCAGGGCCCTCCTTCAATGGTTCACTTCTTATAAACATTAACTAATTATCTAGCAGAGGGATCTAGAGACTAGATAGGACCTTAGAGTTTGCACATATACATGCTAGGTCTCCTCATGATTGATAATGGATTTAGCTCATTAACCCATAATTGATCAAATATTTAGGTTTTTGAAAATAGCTCAGCTATTTACACTCACTAGATTGTAATAGGTATCGTAGATTATATGGTCATCATTGGTGGATCTGGTCATATCTATTAACAATTGTCCAATTTGGCTAGAAATCACACAACTTCCACCATTAAAAACACCAATTGATTCATTTACATGATGTAGATTCATATCAACAAGGTTGGGACAAAGGCGTTGTGATTGGTGGCACACTTCACTCATTCATGCTACCCATCTCAAGTTGTGATGCAGTTCTTTGCTATAATATATACATTCAATACCACTTAGGGAACAATCATTGATATTTGATGTATTATTAACATGTACTATGACATATATCCACTATATTTTCTCATAATTATGATCCCTTTGTTGATGGAATGAACCCATAATATATTATTTCATGGCCATTTAGTTTTCATTTACTTTTGTGGATCCATAGTGTATTGTGTTAGTACCCATGCTTTGTTATCCCTAATGTTGAGTATGGGTATTTCTACCAAGGGGATGCTCTATATCATTGGTTGATGATTGTTTATAGGTCATTTCTAGTTCCTTGATCTTTATCTTATTCCTTGTGATACCTTGGTTTATAAAATATTACAACATTTCTTGTCCATTGGATTTTCTTTTGACCTCATACATGAAGGGGCATATTATAGCACTATTTTCTTCTCTAAATTAAGCTTAATAAAACTACTAATTTATTTTTGAGATACATTCATCTATCCTTAGGAAACAAATACTAGGAGGTTCATCACTCCCTATACACTAATAAGGAGAAATGTGTCACTCTTACTACAATGAGTGATTATTTCCTTATACCCCTAATTAGCAACTAATAACCTTTCCAAAATTATATAGATGCTCCTTTCCAAGGATATAAATTCAAGAAGCTTTGAATTACCTCATCTAATTATTCTAAAAATCACATTATACTTTGAATTCACTGAGATATATGGGTCTAGATTCATATTATTATATCTTCAATAATTTTATATAATGAGGTTATTACAATGGGAGAATGGGGACGAATACATATATAACTACATGTTGCCAAAATACTATAGAGAGTATTCCTATGCTGAGCTTAAATTATTGAATTTTATTTTCATATGGGTGTGGACCAAGGGAGAGCTTGGAGCCAAGGATATATGAGAATCCTATATCAAGACTCAAAGTGTGATCATTGCTTAATGAATGTATATCCCATGTTTTCCCTTTAAATTATATTGTGTATTCAATTTTTTTCCATGTAATTAATAGATCTAATAATTTGTTGGGATTATTTGATTAGATATATAAACAAATAACATTCCTTTTTATTATTTTTGTCTTACATGGATATTTTTTTTGTCTTTAGTGTTTAGGAAATAGGTGTTAGGAGTTGGAGCAAAAATATCTAGAGGTGCATTAATCAAATCATGCAAGGAAAACCATCATACTTCATGTGTGTCTCTTAATATCTTCTCTCTTATGCCTAAATAGGGATTGGTTATATTAGAACTAGAGGAACACGTTGTTGTGATCTAGCCATTGTTCTATCACATGTCAATGAAATATTTGTGGGTATTTTCACTTTGAAGCATGGTGGTTTTCCTTACAAAACCTATTGATGACTCTTAGTTCATACATGATTTGTACATACCTCATTATTATTTTCCTCCATACCTTAATCATAAACAAAATGTTTCCATTACAGGAAAATTTTAATAATTAAAACCATCTAGGTCAAATGGATCTTCATAACATAATAGAGGACATGGCTATTGATTATGGTAAGAGGGTGTGTAGGATTCGATGTAGGAAAATGATTGGGATATGCACACTCTTTAGTGAAAGGAATTGATGACAAGAGAGAAACAAAGTTAGATGGTGAAAAGACTAGACATTAGCCTATTAGGTTTGACTTGTTGGAATAAGTAAATATGTGATTGCATGCTATTATGTTTGACTTCCTAAAAGAAGTAATCTATTTGAATGCACAAAACTAAAACTATTAAGTTTGATATTTCTTGAAAAGAAATAAGTTATTTGCATGCATAAAAATGGAACTATTATGTTTGATATTTCTTGAAAAGAAATTTGTTATATACATGCATGAAAAATATAATTATTATATTTGTTCTCTTGGAAAAGAAATAAGTCCTTTGCATGCATCAAAAGTACAACTATTGTGTCGGATTCCTTGAAATGAAATATGCATGAAAAGAATGACTAATGCGTTAGAGGATCATCTATTTTGCATCCATGGAAATAATAGTTATTGAGTGACATCTCTTGAAAGAAATGGGTTATTTTGCATACATAAAAAGAATCGCTATTACGATAGACTTCTTTTGGAAAATTTATGCATTTTCATACAAGACCATATTAATTTCCTTTGGAAAGAATATATATTTTCATTCGAGAAATAATATCATGGTGTGTTAACCTTTATTGGAAATTATTCTTGTGGGAAAGAATATGAATTTGCATGAAAACAAATTATAGTAATGTGTTGGTTTCTTTAATATATATATATATATATATATATATATATATATATATATATATATATATATATATATATATATATAGTGGTGGGCTAATCTTTCAAAAATAATAAATGTATTTGTATGCTTTATTTTGTTGTTTTTATGGTAAAGAAAACTTGTATTTTTACATGCCCTAATGTGCTATATTTCCTCAAAAAGGAAACATGACTTTGTATGCTCTATTATGTTAAGTTTTATTTTGAGAATATTATTTCGTAAACTATATTCATATGCATGCGTAGGAACAACATTCGTTGTGTTAGTTTTATTTACACATTTGCATGCATGAAGACCATAACTGATGCGTTAGTTTCTTTTAAAGGAATGTCTGGAAAGTTGTAGTGATTTGTCTTGCAAGAATGTGTGCTTGTGCTAGGGGAATAATAGTTATTGTGGTATTTATTTATACACATGATTTTATGGTATATGCTTATAGCTAATGAATATGCAATGATGTTAAATATTAATTATTAGTCAAACAAAAACAATTTTAAATATTTCTTTTTCCATGGAAAATTTATTATAAAGTTTACATGTATGGTAAATTTATTATATAGTATGCATGTGTCCTCTGGAAGATTGAATAAATGGAGTGATGTTATTTATTCATTTGTCAATAAAAATTTACCCTATACTGCATTTTCTATTTTATAACCATTTACTTAATACTTTTCAGGTATAAACAAAAATTTGTTTTATGCAATGATTTAATGATTAGATAGGCTTTTATAGTGAATGTGAATATTAAATGCATAAGAAATATGCATAGATAGTATTTTATATTGAATGCAAATATTTGAGGCATGAGACATATGCATATATAAGTTTCTACCATGAATGAAAATCATTGACGTATGAGAAAAATGCATATGAACATTGCATATAAAAGTCGAAAAAGTCATGTTATTATTTTGAAAATATCATGTGATTGCATGTTATTACGCAGGGAAAATTTTAAGGATGGAAAATTATCTTGAAGTCTAAAAAATTAGTGAATCTTACTAGTCCCTAATATGAAAACTATAAAATGTTTATTGATATATTTGTAAAATTATTCAAATTTATAATGATTTATATATATTCTCTATATAATGTTGGATATTTTTAAGGACAATTAATTTTATATCGTAAAATTTGGGTGGATTGGCATTTTTAGAAAAAATGGAAGTTGGAGAATATTGTTTTTGGAAAAATCATGGAAAATTAAACCACCTGCGAATATCAGCCCCTAAAATTTTCCATGACATTGAGGCACTAAGGCATGTAGGGTTATAGGTAGGTAAAGGATTGGTATATAATGACCCTTTAATGAAAGGAGATGATAAAAAAGGGCAACAAGGTTGAATAATGACCAATAATATTTCAGAAGTTGCTTCTTTATGGCCAAATAAAATAAAAATTCAAAATGAAAACCAAAAGTGATTGAAAATTCATGGAGATACCATTAAAACTTGTGTACCATATCTTTCAATGGTCAAGAATACTTTGCAAACAATCCTAGGGTAAAGAAATACATGGAAAGAGTATGATTGAAGGGTTAGGATATAATTGTTTCTATTTATGGAAGGGTGTTTAAAAACCATTAGAAGGGCTAGGGTGTGTGATATGTTGGCTCACGGGGTCCTGAACCAAGTTCGGAGGTGAAGGTTTTCCAACAAACCCCTATACAATTGGCCCTTTCGGTAATGACCCGCTTGCGCAGGTCAAAGTCTCACCCAAAGCAATATGGGAGGGTGTTGGAACTAGGTTTCCGCACCCTGAGAGAGAGAGTAGGTAATAATGCAGAACCGCAATTATTAGATCTACATCGAAGGGTGATTTGCAGGATTCCAGAACGTAACCAGACTACAGTTCTTATCATATCTGCTCTAGCAGGTTCGTATCCATGTGCATATCATCAATTACAACCATAAAACATCATAATCACAGCCAATATTGTCTACACATATAGTTCACGTTCATTAACAAAGATGAAATCAATAAGTGCAACAACAGTCACATCACAGTAATATATTAAGTGCAGATACTTTCATACCACATAAATAAGATAGACGAGTTCGTAGCTTAATCTTAGTTCGCATCAATCATAACAGAACAGATTCAAACAACATCATATGTTTCAGTAATACTTCACATATATTACTTATCAAAATCCTCTTACATTCCTCGAATACCACCTGCGCACACAGCCAACAGGGTCCGCACACAGTAGGACAAAGGATCTCTGCGCACACAGCCAGTAGGAGTCCTAACCCAAAACAACCCAATCCAAGATCTAGCAATCCGTACTTCGCATCAATATATATTCATTCTCTTCCTATCAACTCAAAAAGATTCAACTATTTATACTACTTTAGCCTACGCATCCAATGGTCCTAAAACCGTGGTTTGTGGAATCTTTTTCTACCCTTGACCCACTTACAATTCATTAGGGGTTTTGACCCACCCCAAAACCCCTGTGTTAGACTAAATATAATAAAAAATATACAAAATGGACCAGATTCGCAACTTTGTAGGAGACCCTGTTCCAACAGTCCCCTAACACAATCTTGTGACTCGTCTCAAGTCACTAAGATGGTGGGGTCTCCACCTACACCTGCAACAGTTTGATCACTTCAGCGAATGGGGGCAGCATGACTTCGCTTTGGGCAGTAGCATTCTGGGTGATGTCGACCAATTTCTGTGAAATCGGGCCTTATGTCGTAGCAGTGAAACTTTCGAGGGTCTGGTTGAGCTGCTTCACGGCTACATCAGCATCCTGCGACAGCTTAAGGGTGTCAGCATCCGAAGGCTTCAGGCAGTTGTTGAGGGCCTTCTTCTTTTGTCGAAGCTCTTCTATCTCAGCTTAGAGGTCTTGGCTCGTTCGCAGTCATGCCAAGCGCTGAGCAAGAACCAACATGGGCAGGGTGGCTTCCAATGTTTCAAACGTCTCCTCTTTCTACCGCAGGACCTGGGTTATTTAACGCAAGAGCGGATTTCGTTGGACCTTGGTCCATAGTTGCATGGCAGTTTCTAGTAGTTGAGCACCCTGTATGATCTACCCTGTGATGACATTCGTAGTTGTGGTGACCAGCGCAGATCGTTGGGCCCGCACCTCTGGAGGTGTTTCGAGCTACAATTTAGCCTGTAGATCGGAAATCTGTTGCTCCATCTGTGACTTAACCTCTGCAACCTCTGTTCGCGATGCCTTCAATGCGATGACCAACCCTTCAACCTTTTCTTGGGGCATAGAGGTAGCCAAAATCTCTACTGGAACTTCTGCACAAAGATGGTGAATGAATCTTTCGAGATCCTTCTGCTGCGTGGTGGCAAGGGCGATTGTAGCATTGCTTTCGGTGATCATTTGTTCATCCAAGCCTAGTCGTTGGTGAATCTGCAGGTCCCGGTGCTGAATCTTCTGAAATATACCAGTGTGGAGTCCCTGCAAAGCATCTTGTGGTAGTCTGGCTAAGTCTAGCTGTACCTCCCGGAAACTATGGACCTGTGTGCTCAGGTCGGGCAGACTGATCATAAGGGTAGCGCCAGGAAAATGGCAGAGGCGACTTTCTGTCAATGTGAGCGTAGCACTGCTGGTGGTTTGCAGCATTCGCACCAAAGTCACACTGGTGTGTAGTGTGTCTATATTTAGTTGTAGCTCACGGAGCTCAGCTTGTAATGTGGCGAGTTTAGTCTTCTAATATTTTTCGAGGGCTTCCCATAGATCTTGCATGGCTAGAGAGACTGCATCAGTAATCTTTTCAAGGTCACCATCGGTCAAGGTGACAATTTCATCATGCGTTGTCCGCTAAGCGCGCTGCTTCTTCGGGGGTCCTGTGGCAAGCTCGCCTATGCGTTTCATCCCACGAGGGGATATAGTTCCTCCTGCATCACCTCCTTATGTCCCTAAGTCGGGTTGCGAATCTTTCTGTGGTGCTACTTCAGCGTCCTTCTCATCAATCCGCTCCTGCTGAACATCTTTCTTCGCAGCCGGTTTTGTGTCCTTCCCGGTACTTTGGCTGGAGCTTCCAATATGCTTAATAGTGATATGGAGAATTATTTGTGTTGTGCTAGCATCTTTAGGGCCCTGCGCCTTGGTCTTGAAGCCAATATTCCAATTCGGCGGCCAAAGTACAATAAAATTGTTAATTTCTTCGTCCGCGACCATATAGGGGAGCGAATTCTATGCTTTCTCCTTCCGGCTCCGAATCTGTATGTTGTGCATGGTCACCTGAAAGGTCGCGATGTGATTGTACTTGTCGTAGACTATGGGTGATAAGCGTGGTCGAGAATTGATGGCAGCCACCATGCTGCTCTGGAAGAGGACCCAGAAGACTTGATTTTCCTCTATGCGCTGCGCATCCTTGGAGTCCCACAAGTGTGCATAACGGGCTCCTTCACACATATCCGGGTTAAGATTAGGGAGGAATGACTCCACAAGAGCCTCCCAAGTGACCAACGCTATGAGGAACAACAACCACAAGTAGTAAAAGGCGCGCCCTAAGTCTTGGGATTCTCAGACGTTGGCCAAAAATTCATCACATAAGTACTGAGCCCAGTTAAAATAGACCCCCTTCCCACATTTTCCTGCTAGTTGGATCACATAGGTGGGGACGGTGGTGACTTGTCATTTTCGCATCAACTTGCACACTTGCAACATTGTGCCCAACTGCGTAGTGGGATCATGATGGATTTGATGATAAAGCCTCGGGTATTCCGCTCGACCTTGTATTTTTGGCACACAAATTCAACAGTCTCACCTTCGTATTTCTTACCCACTCGCTTCAGATGGCTTGGTCCGTTCATCGAGAGGCCAGGCTTCATGAATTAGGGTAAGTAGCTGCCATGCAAGTCGGTCTGTAACATTGTAATGACCAAAATGGGGCATCCTCAGCAAGTTCAGGAGCCCGGACCCGGCCAACCCATGCACCCAGTGCTGGGGGATGACTATAACTCCATTGTCGTCATGAATCAAGTCAAGGTATAAAGCCAATGTTAGTTCAGGGAATGCTTTGAAGTTGGCTAGGTCGTGATCATCGAACTTGACCTCATGAAGCTTACCAAAAGGTTTTCCAATGATGGGGACCTCGCCTGGGGTCAGTGCAATCTGCAGGTAAGTGACCAGGACATCAAGATTCTTTGGCGTGCGTGTTGATGTCCTGTGTGGTTGAGCAAAGGGAGGTAACCAGTGAATTGGCTCGATAGGCTGTGCTTCCTCCCGAGCTGCCTGCGGGGATTCTGCAGTCCGTGGGGAAGTTTGCGGCTTTCCTGCAACCCATTTTGTTGCCTTCGGGGGCTTTCCAGAGCTCTGTGCCTTTTCTTTTCCTTTCCTCGTGGTTGGGATTGGCGTGGAGAGAATATCTTCCACCTCATACTCGAATTCCACCACTTCCTCAGTCCCCTATTCTACCAAAGTGATTGGTTCAGAAGGCTCAATAGGGTTCGTAGCCATCATTCTGGCATGAAAACAAACTTTGGGTTACTACTATCTAAGGGGATAGGTTGCTCGAACATGAAGGATATACTTTAAACACAAAGTGTCTTGTAGCACCAAATCGTCACGGTAAGATATGCCAAGTACAAGCTATACAACTGATATGGAACCCTTGTTTGGTCTATTCAACCTATTTTATAGCTAACGCGATCGATCAGTGGTTGGGCAAGCTATACTTGGAACTTACCATCATGTAAACGGTAAAAAATATCCCACAATCACCTCATTAAACGCCAGCCACCCACTCCATTCAATGGTAGATTTTGCATTTTACTCGATTTGATTGTCCCAGTGGTTAGTTTTCGTAGCTCTGGTGCGCTCAACGCACACCTGCACTCCCAGCGTGCTTGTGTGCGTTTGGCAGGCCTCCTGCGCGCACAGTGGTCCAGTCAATGTTCCATCTGCATTCTCAGTGAGCTTATTTTTTTCTTTACTAGTTTGAAGCTCCCTTGACATTCATCGTTCCTGTGAACTGAAATGGTCTTGCGAAGCAGCTCTTTTAGAGGAGCCGTGATCAATGCGTACTCATACGTGGTTTTTTTGTAGTAGCTTACGACATGGAGGAGTGAGCGTAGTTGTTTCATAGCTGTATGTACTGTCAGATCCGCAGCTTCCATATTATCCACCATCTTGAGAGAGTTTATGTAGGAGACGCACCTATCATTCACACACCCTTTCCTACCAACGGTAGTTAACTTGTGCAAGTCTGCGCTGCTTCGGATTACCAGTCCGGGTTGTTCCCTACATACGTGAACCAGAGGGTCGAAGTGTAGGAGTCACATAGTCCGACATGCCCCCCATTCCTGGAATGTTGTCTTATGCTCATCCCACCACTTCGCAGGTGCTGTGTGTAGGGCGAGATTGAGGGCCCATAACCTTCGTTCATTTGGAACTTCAGCTTCGAATGCTTGCAAAAATTCCTTAATGCTACCAGAACCATCAAAGGAGGGCAGATCTCTTACCTCTGAGGATATAAATCGGAAATCCATTGAAATTCTGAGACATTGCAGTGCGGATATGTCGTGCAACTGGTTTTACCAATTTTCCAGTTCTCCATCAGAGTCAGAAAAATAGTGGCTATCATTTTCCCAGCAGAGCATACTATCAGTTGTAGCATTGATCCAATCTTCATCCTACATAGTTAACTTGTAGATGTGATCTATCTCCTCATCGATATGCACCGTCTCTGTATACATTTATGCTTCTGCGGTTTCTAAAGGGACTATCACCTGTATCCCTCCGTTCTCAAATACCATGTTCTCTTCTTCAAGTTGTTAATACTGTTAGAAAATTAAATATTATAGAGCAATGAAACACATAAAATATGCGGAAAACACAAGCACACAAAACACATAAAACCAGAGAGACACAGATATACATGGGTCACCCAGTTTGGGCTACGTCCACCTCGAACAACCAGTCCTTCCTTTCTATTATCTAGCAAAATATCCTCTGTTCTCTCTCACAGTCTCCCTATCTGTTTCTCGCTCCGAGAATACAAATACAATACATAGTTGCAATATAATACCCTCATACAAGCGAGGGGTTGCCTTCTAGGGCAAAAAACCCTAAATTAAACATAACTTCTACCGTACCTAATGAACGTCCTAGATTGACTGGAAATTACTATACTTTTACAAGGAAATTTTACATATGCTTTTAGCTTCGAGGGCACTGCCCCTAAAAACCCCCACTAGGGGGGGGGCTCCATAAAGTTGCAGCCACCCCCCCTGGACCCCCCAGGTAGTGTTTAATTTCGGGCGGCGTTGCTGCCCCATTAAGGTACAAGGGTCCAACACTGTGATACAAAATAAACAAGATAATCAGGCTCCACACCCAACAAATACCGCCCATGTCGATGACCCAATCTAACCCTAGGAGCGCAGGGTAAGGGTCCGCATATTCCACAATATGAATTACCTCGAAGTCGGACTGAACCTTAACTCCTACAATATCCACTACAATCTGTGATAACCTTCCTAACGGTATGATCCTCTGCTGATTGGCCATGCGTAGCTGGATAGTGGACCATTCCAACTTGGGTTCTCCCATGCGCTGCCAAGTTTGCTTGGGCAACACGTTTGCATCCGACCCCGGATCCAAAATAACTTGCTCCATTTCATAATCCTCGGTTTAAGCTATGAGCCGCATGTCCCTACCAGTGTGTTTCTTGTATTTGTATATTGTGTTTACATCCTTAAATTCCACGGGCGGGTTGGTTTCCTCTACACAATTGTTTAATAGTTCCGGAAGGTTCTCAACGACCTATTGGCTGCGTAGTAGTTTCATGCAGGCTTGTAAAAATGGTTGGACCCCCTCTCCTTCTTTGGTGGCCGTAGGGACCTGCAAAGTAGATGGTTCTGTGAAGGTCTGCTGAGCTGCGATAAAGGTTTCCCTTTCCTTTTGGAGGTCCAGGCCCTCTGATTTGATGACCGCTTTCCTAATCAGAGGCTCAGCCGCAGCCTTTTCTTCCATCCCCCTGGTGGCTAGGCCACTAGGAGTTATTATATTAATACTAGGTCCCTCATTTCAAGGCTCTTATGTAACCCTTTGCACGTTCTGCGTAGGTGTTTTCTGTTTCTTCTGTACCTTAGCCATCAAGATCGGGCAGTCCTCGATCACATGGTCCAACTGCCTGCAATACCTGTAAGATTTCCTGGTAGGGTTTGGGAAATCCTTTGCAAAGTGACCTATCACTCTGCATTTATAGCAGATTAGTTGGCCTCTTCCCCTACCTGCGCTTCTGCCTTGGCCCCCTCCCCTGCCCCTAACGGGGGAGCCCCCGATACCAGAGGGGGTCCTTGGTGATGAAGGATTTGTCTATACCCTATAGATGTTTCCTTGGTCTATAAGCAAATCATAAGTTCGGAAGTTCTGCTCCTCATGCCCCACAGACCTAAAAAACCTGCACCATTGCTGCTTAACCTCCTGAATACCAGAAGCAAGGCGAGGGTAGCGGTTGCTGTCGTGCAACCCCGCAACGCGACAGTCATCACACCATAGTGCCAGCCTACGTGGCCCCGCAGCTTCTCTAGGGCGCAATGGACTAGCTCCTCTAGCATGCATATAGTCTGCTAATAGCAGACCGTTATCCTTAGTGTGGCCATTCACCCTGCATCGTATGCACCACCTGTCAGGGCTAGCCTCCGCTCCTCATTCCTTCGCAGATTATGGATCTCCTTGTGCATTTCTTCTAGCTAGCATTATATCTGTTGTACACCCAACTAGGTCTCATATCGTGGCGCAGCCTCCAACTTCATTGCTATCTCCAAGGCCTTCTCCTACGACTCAATGTCTTGGTGGCCCATTGGTATGCGTAGGTGGGGCAGCAACTTAGAAATGAACCACTCTGCATGTTTCCTATCATCATACTGGAATCATCCTTCTATGATTACTTTTTTCAATCACTAATCAGCTTCCCATATAGACACAGATGGACCTTCTTCGAAATCTTTCAAGTCATTCACTATCTGGGAGTAAGCCTTAGGCTTCTTGAATTGTTGCTTCAAGGCATTCTTAATGTCCTCAATGCTCACGTTCACATGCTGGTTGAGGTACCCCATGTACCAGTCTAGGGCCCTTCCTTCAAAAGAAAGAGATAGTTTTGCTCTTTTCACAGCATCGCTCACTACATTCTGCACAGTCCATACAGACCCTGCGATAGACTAGAATCGATCAATATCTTCATCCCCCACACCATTGAAGGTGGGTAACTTCATCTGTGAAGCCATATCATCTTCCGGTGGTGGAAAAGGTGAGTTCTTTCCCTTACAAGGATTCAAAGATGGTGTTGATGGGGGGCTATGCGCAGCAAAATTGGTCACTGGACCTTAAAACCCTTGAAGAACCTTCGCTCCACTTCTGATTAGGACACAAATTGATCAATTGCAAATTCAATCACAAATCCTTCTATCACACTGTCCACCCAATGATCTACTACGCGACAGTCTTTTCCAACTGTCAGAGTAGTTCCAGGGTCCACTGCATGACTCGTTCATCCTTCCAACACTTATGAAATTCAACTAGCCTTGCGAGCCACTCCTGCAGCTTGATTGCAAAAGTTACGAAGAAAATCTCGTAGCTTTCCAAGAAAATATACTTATTTTTCCACTTCTCCGCAGTTAAGTTCACACTGCAATTTTATTTTACAGTGAATTCCTGAACTTTCTTTTCAAACCACTCGTTGATTTCTTTCTTTTCAGGCTTCCAATACGGCCTTGGCATTACCAAATATCTCCCTCAAAATTCTCCTGGTCTCGGAAACGAAACCATTTTTTGGCTTGAGGGGTCTTGACCCAGGTTTAGAGGTGAAGGTTTTCCAACAAACCCCTATACTACTAACCCTTTCGGTAGTGACCCGCTTGCGTAGGTCAAAGTCTCACTCGAAGCAGTGTGGGAGGGTGCTAGAACCAGGTTTCCGCACCCTGAGAGAGAGAGAGTAGGTAATAACGCAGGCTCGCAATTATCAGATCTACACCGAAGGGTGATTTGCAGGATTCCAGAACATAACCAGACTACAGTTCTTATCAGATCTGCTCTAGCAGGTTCGCATCGACGTGCATATCATCAATTACAACCATAAAACATCATAATCACAACCAATATTTTCAACACAGATAGTTCACATTCATTAACAGAGATGCAATCAGTAAGTGCAACAACAGTCACATCACAATAATATACTAAGTGCAGTTACTTTCATACCACAGAAGTAAGACAGATGAGTTTTCATCTTAATCTTAGTTCGCATCAATCATAACAGAATAGATTCAGACAACATCATATGTTTCAGCAATAATTCACATATATTTCTTATCAAAATCCTCTTACATTCCCTGAATACCACCTGTGCACATAGCTAGTAGGGTTCGCACACAATAGGACAGAGGATCTCCGCGCACATAGCCAGCAGGAGTCCTAACCCAAAACAACCCAACCCAATATCTAGCAATTTGTACTTCACATTAATATTTGTTTATTCTCTGCCTATCGACTCAAAAAGGTTCAACTATTTATACTACTTTAGCCTACGCATCCAATGGTCCACAAACCGTGGTTTGCGTACTCTTGGTCTACCCTTGACCCGCTTACAATGCATTAGGGGCTTTGAACCACCCCAAAACCCATGTGTTAGACTAAATATAATAAAAAATATACAAAATGGACCAGTTTCGCAGCTTTGTAGGAGACCCTGTTCCAACATGATACATCATTTCCATGTTTAAGGATCCTATAGTAAATTTGCGTTATTGTACTTTGTAACTTTTGTACCATCTAGTAGCCTAAGAGGGCTACAAGAGCTATCTAGTGTTAGACTGTTCATTATGTGGAAAATTAGAAAATTATTAATTTATATCTTGATTGTATCTTTTACTCTTACTACTAGGGTATTTTTTAAGGATTTAAATAATTTTGTATATAAAGTATTGTAGGCAATTATTCTAGTTTGAAAATTCATACGTATAGAATGTAGGTGAATATTTTGTAAAAAACATGTAAATTACGATTAAAATTGGTAATTTTTTGGATTTATCATTCATTTAATCATAAATATGTAAAAAATAGGTGAAACTTTAACCAAATTAGCGAATATTTGTTTTAGAAAATCTTCAAAAATTAGCTCATTTTCAAAATTTCGCCCTGAAAATTCCCCCTAACTCTTATTTAATTTTGACTTATACATATATGGCATTTCCAAATAATAGATTAAAAATCAAATATTAATTATCATCATCATTATTATTATTATTAGTATTATACTTTTTATTTTAAAATAATAATATTTAAAGTTTTTTTTTTTAAGTTTATGTCATTACTTTTAGAATATTTTTATTAAAAAAATATGTTTACTATATATAACACAAATCATATTTTTATTTTCTTTACTTTCTTCTTTTAAATACTCAAAACTAATATATATGAATAAATAAAGAAAGAGAGGGGGATTTGATAATGAAGAGTATGTGTTTCCTACATTGATATAATCATAATGGACCCTAAAAATGAAACATTAGGGTTCTTACCTATCATTGTTGTTTTTCCTTTAGGATTTTATTATAGCTTCACTCCAGTATGAGTATTTTGAAAGTGGGAACTAGTTACCCCTCCTTCGGGACTATCATGTCAGGATCTACTATTGGATCAAGAAAGGTAGATAAGTTAGGATTTTCTTCCTCGGAATTGTCAGTCCATGGAGCGAAATGGCAACCTAGTTTCCAAGGGAGACGTATACCCAAAGCCCCTCGAAACCCAACATTTTTAATCCCACCTCCATGCCTAAAAGAACACAGGAAAAGAATGAAAGACCATCCATTTATATATAATTTTATAGGATGTTTTCCTACAGAGAAGGAGCTAGAATGCTAGATATTATAGAAATGAAGACAAGTCTCATATTTTGAAGCAGGACCATATTTCTACAACGAGGTGAATTTATGCATTTGGAACTGGGAATAATATTTCTTTATCTTGGACAAAGAAGAACATTTGTTTGCACCTGTTTGGGTAATATTGTGCTCATTTCTGGTTTAGTCTTGGATCCCAGAAATATTAGAGGGTATTCACAATGTACTAGCTCATCTTTCAAAAGTTTCTGAAGTGAAGAAAAGGGGAAGGGATATGTTCTACACTCACCTTTGTATCTATATGAACATTTCCCAGCCTTTTCCAAAGTTGATTAACTTCAATTACCAAGGTGAAATTTGGTCTAAACCACTTGATTATGAACATGTTCCTTTTTGGTGTCTTCTTTGTCATGAACATGGTCCTCTATTTAGAAATTTCCAAATTAAAAAGAAATAACTAGAGAGTGTTGGATCAGTGGGAAATAAACTTGGCTTTACAAAAGTTACTTCCCACAAATAAAATTCCAGGGTGAGAAACAACACAAAACAACCATTTCCTTAGGGGAAAAATTCTTTGGAAGCTCTAGAAATTATGGATGAGGACCCCAATATTGAGGTACCAAATGATGTGCCTACGATGGAAAAAACCTAGTATTTATCATAAATGAATCAATATATGATGAGAAAAATCCTAAAGGATAGGGGGAGGGGGAGAGATAAAGTAGATGTTACCGACCTGCCAGGAATCAAGAATGTTGCTCAGTTAACAAAAAAAAATTATGATTATTTTTCCAAGGAATAAAGTGTTCTAGTTGGTCCTCTCAATAATATGGTGGAGAGAGATATGGAAGACTTGTCTAAATATTAATGAGAACACTATGTGAAGGATCTTATTTAATGGAAAACTAAAAAACACAAGTAATAATTTGTTGAACATGGAATACATTCTATCCAAGAATTCATGGAGAAAGGAAAATAAATTTTAGTCAAAGACTTAGTTAGAGACTCGAAATGAAAGGAATTAAAATTCAAATGGAACTCTTTGCAAGATGTGGGAAATGAGCTTGTGAATGCTGGTCAAGCTAATTCAATCCAGACGGTTTTTTCCTCCAACTACAAAACTTTTTCAATGAAATATCTATCCTAGAATATTAGAGGCCTTAATAGTAAAGGATATCAAACATATTTGTGGGTTCATATTAAAAAATAAATGCCAATAATGGTGATTTTATAAGAAACAAAACTAGTTAGGGATAAATTGACAAAAATCTTGGATTTTTGTTGAAATACTTGTCAATTCATGGCATTCTATACATAAGGCAGTTTTGGAGGGTTGGTTATTTTGGGAAATTCCTGGGTGCTTGTATTTTAAGTTTGGATGGAAATCTCTTCCATAATAACTCGTTTTTTTCGATATCTGGGAATGAAAGACCTAGTGGCTTTAACAATGGTATATGGACCCCCAGTTTGGATAGATAAATCACAATTTTTAAATCAATTTTTTGTTCATGGAAGGATTTTTCCAGATTTATTGTCAATTATAGGGGAGGATTAAATCTCATGTATTCCCTGTCAGAAAGAAAAGGAGGTATAAGTAATTTTGCCCCAATATTTGACTCTTTTAACACACTTTTTAAACAACTGAAGTTAGTATATATACATACTTCTAATGGTATTTTTACATGGAATAACAGAAGGGGTGGAAGACATCAAATATCTAGTCTTCTAGATCATTTTGTTATAATGAAATACATCTTACATGGGGACATTTTCAAAGAAGCAACCATATTTCCTTTTCTTGTATCAGGCCATTGGCTGATTTGACTAGAATTGGATTTAAAGGAAACCCAAAAGAATCATTCATTTCATCTTGAAAGTTTTTGGTTACGTTTTCCATATTTATTGATAAAGATAGAGGTTGGTGGCAAGAAATTTCAGTGAAGGGTATCAATGAAATGGATTATTTTTCGGGGAAATTGCGGGACTTAAAAGGAAAATTTAAAACTTGGAACAAAACAGGATTTGGGAACATCTTTAAGGAAAAATCAAAATTGGAGGTGAAAATGAAAGAATTACAACATCATATGTTCTTATAAGGAATACATACGGACCTTAATGTGGAAGAATGACTAACTTTACATCAGCCTGAGCAACAATGACAATAGGAAGAACTTTTATGGAATTTTAAGTCTACAGTACAATTGTTAAGAGAAGGCGAACGCAAGTTTTTTCATAATTCCATGTTGCAACGGTCTCACAATATCAATATTTTCTTTGTGTTGGGGTCAAATGGTACTAAGAACATCCTCCACTCAGAAATAGAGAAGAAATTGATCAATTATAATAAAAATTTCTTATCTAAAACCCATTTTCATCAACAAACACATATAAGTCACATACTCACAAATATACCTAGACTTATACCTAAAAAGCATAATTTTGCCTTGATGCAACCTATATCTTTTCAAGAAGTAAAAATGGTATTCATGGGGTTGCCAAAATCCAAAGCATAGGGACCTGATGGGTTCACCTAGGATTTCTAGCAAGCATGTTGGTCCTTTCTCAGATAGGAGATATATGAATTAATGGAAGAATCTACACAAACACGGTTGATATGGAAAGGTCTCAACGTGACTTTCATTACATTGGTGCATAAATATGGGCACTTTGAGGATCCCAAGGGCTCTCGCCTATATATTTATGTAATGCTATATAAAATTAATCTCTACAGTTATGGTTAAACGTCTAAAACCTTTACTTTCCATCCTTATCTCACCATAGAAGATGGGCTTCATGGAAGGAAGGAAGATAATGGATGGCATTTTTATAGCGCAGGAACTTATTCATTTTTTTAAATCTATGAAGAAACTAATTATGTTGATTAAATTGGACCAGTCAAAACCTTATGGTTGTCTCAGGATTATTTACTCCATGTTTTAGAAGCATTTGGGTTTTATTGGCAGGCAATTTCCTATTTTTTCTCTCTTATCGCATCCCCTTTTATTTCAATAATGGTTAATGACTCATTGTCTTCTACATTTTGGTCATCTAGGAGTTTACGAAAGTGGGATCCCTTATCTCGCTTGCTTTTTATTTTAGCTATGGAAGGCCTAGGTAGATTCGTATCGAAGTCTCACACCAAGGGACTTATTAAAGTCTCCTATTGTTTGGGAAGGATTTACCGCTCACACATCCATAGTTTGTTGATGATATATTCCTATTTGGATTTCACACATTATGTGGAGATAAAGGGCTCCAAAATATCCTATAACTCTTTGCTAATGCCACTAGTATTATTATTAACAAAGAGAAAAATAGTGTATTTTTCTTTAACTATGAGTACTCCATTCAAAACTATTTGACTCGTGTTCTACAATTTCATAGAGTTCACCTTCTAGTGAAGTATTTGGGGGTACCACTGGTGTTATATCCAAAGTGAATTTCTTGTTGGTAGGATTTATTAACTAAGTTGTCCAATAGAATTAAAAACTAGACTTTTCGAGCCTTAAATTTTGTAGGTGGGTTGGCTCTTACTAAATTAGTATTGCGGGCTATCCTAATGTATTAGTTGGCGAGAATGCCACTTCTAAAAACCCTAGGATGCAAACTCAAAACTCAATTGACAGAATTTTTGTGGAGAGGTTCAGACTATAAGCGAAGATATTTTAGTTACTTGGCACAGAGAAACTTATTCTACCTAAATTCTCAGGAGGAATAGGTTTACATGACAAATATATCATGAGAATTGAATTCATAGCTAAATTATGATTGTAGTGGGTGAAAGGCGGTGATTAATTATGGAAACAAATTTGGTTATGTAAGTATGCTCAATTTCTTACTCTAGAGAAAAAATTACATTATGATTTGAATATTGCAAGATCAATTTTATGGACCCAGGCTTAGAATAGTAAAGAGATGGTGCGATTATAATCCTTCTGTGATGTTAAAGCTAGAGATAAAGCCAACTTTTGGGCATGAAATTTGAAAAAAACTACCATGATTAGATGAAAAATACAACCTGCATGGGATACATCTTTTCTTGGAAAATATGGGCATGATCAAAACCTTTTATTATGGTAGATAAGTGTTTGATGCATCATTTAGGATGACTTGGAAACAAAAAATTGATTGGCCTCCATCTTCTCAACCTCTTCCATGGGATCTCTTCTTTCAGGGGCTTTTGGTAAGGAGGATTAGGTACTCTAATGGTGCATACATTTTATGATGTGGAACACACCAACATGGTTACTTCACAATTAAAGAATCGTATTTGATCGCATTTGGCCACCTACATTTGGAAAAAGAGCATGCATAGAAATGGATCTGCTCAGGATATTGGTGGCCTAAAATCTCAAATTTTCTATGCTTAATTTCCTGGAATCATCTTTTAACTTGGGAAAAAATCCATAAGAGGGCTTTCAAAGGAGCTTCCTTTTTCTTTCTTTGTTTCCAAGTGAGGGAATCAACAAAACACATTTTCCTTTCTTGTAATATTGAATTTGATGTATGGGGAACACTTATAACTCTTTTTTCTTGTCCTGCACTACATTCTCATGATCTGGAATTTTCAATGAATCAATGGTCGACTACCCATTTTAAGAATCCAATCATTAATGGGGCTTGGAATTTAATATTTCATTTTAAATTATGGAATTTATTGAAAGAGCACAATAGCAAGATTTTTAGACAAAAGGAGAGAAGTTTGTGGTTTCTTAGGGATCTAATTTTCTCAAATCTATGAGAGACTCTTCTAATAATACCATGGTCTTTAGTAGATTGTGAAGCTGACAAAACTGAGGCTACAAATCTTATGAAGCTAATTTTTTATAGAATGATGATCCCTTCTTCTCCTCGGGTCACTACAAATCAGCCTTTAGTGGTAAACTCTTTCTATTCTCCTTCTCCCAAAATTTTTTGTAAGTTAAGCTTTGATGGCACATATAAGAGAAACCCGAGACCTGTGGGGTTTGGGGGAATCTTTAGAGATGAGAAATATGTTCCATTAAAAATTTATGCAGTGCATTGTTGTACTGTCAGTAACAACCTCAGAGAGTTTATGGCTTTAGAGAAAGGGATCCAAGTTGCTTCTTGAGAAGGGTTCAAATTACTCCAAATTGATGGTCACTCGCTACTTGTTATTCAATGTGTTAAAATAAGTTTAAATAGACAACCAACTTCCAAGATTATCCATGGTTGGTGTTGAAATGGTGGTGTCAAATATCTCAGATTTATTAGGATGCTTTCAATATGTCCTACTACAACATACCTGAAGATATGGAAATGGAGTAGTGGATCATGTTGCTAACATGGGTTATCATTTTATAGTTCTGGAAATCTATATGTCATGGCCTATTCCAGATTGGGTGGACAAGAGTAGACAAATATCCTCTTTGCTCGAAATGGGCAACAAATCCTTTGTATATGGATCCCCGATGGGTGTGGAATGACAACCACAATTAATTCAGGTTGAAATGTGTGCCATATGGGACATTTTTCCTCCCATTGTTAAAATGTGTGAGGGAAATGGTTATTTGTATAGACGCTACCAACCAATGTCGTTTCCTCATAAATGGGCGGGGTTGGTGGAGGATGGTGGAAGTTTGTGTTTCATTCCTTTCTTGACATCCTTGGTTTCCTATGTAATAATGGCCCATGGGCGAATTATACATGATAGGGTTGGCTCTTTCATCTCAGATATTGGGTGATGTATGCTATGAGATCATTAATGGAGGGTTACAATAGGTGAGGAATGTTTTTCTTAAGTGTGCCAACAACAACACTTGTCATTTATGGGTCCTACTATGGCATGTAAACGTTTTTCCCACCTCACATAATTCTCATTTATCCTATCAATATAAATGCATGGGATCGGCCACAGGGTGGAAAAGGTATGCCATGATCAAGGGTGGTGGAGATAATAACTACTCACCTTGCCGATTGTATTCCATATTCATATGTCATGGTGTACATTGTGCATTGGGGTCATTTTAATCTATCTATTTGTAAATTGAGGAGCCACAAATTTTCTGAGAAAAAGTTGGCTTTTTTTCACAACACTCTCACTATTTTTTGGATTTTCGAAAGAGGTCAATGTTCTTTATCCTATTCCTTCACAACAATGTGATAGGGGAATTCTTTGAATTGGTCATGGTTCTACCTACCTCAGTGCTTCAAGAACTAATTCTCCACTTATATCATTCAATTATCCTATCTTAGTTTGCGGGGTATGGTATCTTGTATTTTTTTCCATATGGTTTTAGTAACGTTCTTACTCATGTGGTTTAAAAGGTCAATTAGGGGTCTCGTTGTTTTTTTTTTTTTTTCCCCTGTTGGTCGAGGTATGTGTGTCATGGCCAACCCTAGTCTCTAGTTGGTGGCCTTTTGCAATTGTCATATATACATGTTATGTACTTTGTGAAGGGTAACAGAGAGTGCCCAGTTGTAGTTTTCCATCCCCGTAAAGAGGATGACTCTCTACTCCCAGTAAGAGTCCAAGATGTTTATTATAAGTATCGCTCGAGTCATGTTTTCAAAACTTTTTTTTGTACTCCATCAATAGATGTGGTGTATAGGTTTCAATCTATTTCCCACCAAATCCAATTATTGTACATTGGTGACGACATACTTATGCTCTAGTCAAGGGTTAAAAACATGGTTTATTGTCCAATTTGTCAGGTTAGCGTGGTTTGTATGCTCATCTCTATGACTATGGGCCTCTACAAATAATGGCAAGTCGACGAGTAGGTACCAATAGCACTACTCCTCATCCTAGACTTGGATGGTTGGAATGGTTGCAACTTTGTTTGATTTTCACCCATTGGAGATTATAAAGGAAATTCTACACCTTGAATTGAGAGAGTTTGGTGGCAAGCCTTACTTCTTTGATTTGGATGTTGAGATTCAACAAGAAAATTTCAGAACCCACGCCTAGTGCATTAAGCATCTACACTAGGGTGGGGCCCACAGTGCTAATTTTGGTGCATGTCTATTTTAGTTATCCATTATAAAAGATGGACAATTAAATGTAATATAGTCTTAAAAATAACTTGTAATAGTTAACTTAGAGTGATAAACTCAGTTATCTCATGGATTTCGAGTTAGAGGTAGTTGGTGAGGCATGCAGATTAATTGTAGTTGTAACAGAGTTTGAAGTGTAGTGGTGCATTAGTTAATGCAGGTTGTAATAATAAATTTAACTCAGTTAAGTGAGTTAAAATCAGTTGTGCTAGTTGTAACTGCTTGATACAGTAGTGAGAGATCAAGCTAATTAAATATTAATTAATTCACAATCCATGATATCACATACAATTGAGGATTTACTATTATTAGTTGCATGCATGTCAGATCCAATGGAGACCCAGTTGAGATCTAGGTGAAATGGAAGTTGAATATCAGTTGTAGGATTATTTGGTTACACCCATGCAACCAAAAACCCAATGGAGTGCCCATGATACTTGTGCAGTCAAGGAAGGCCAAAATTCCTATCTTTTAGGGATTGCATTCATCAGGGATTGCGCAAGTAAGGCAGGCATTCTGGAGGCAATAAATTGGCTAAGTATTGGTCAATTTTTGTATGAAAGTGTGAGACAGTTAATTGAGTACTGTAGAGCTCTTGTGAGAAGAGTTTGTATATAATTGTTTCATGATCCATGTTGAATATACAATAGAAGATAGTGGTTTTGAACAGCAAACTTTCCCCAGAAAATTATCTGTGTTGTGTTTGATTTTATTCTTCTTTACTTCATGTGATTAGCGATTGTGTTTTTAATTCCACAAAATATTTGTAGAAGCGATTCAGTATTTAACTTTAGTAAATTGTTAGATCAGATTGAATCCAAGATATACATGCATGTTGTATAATTTCTACATGGTATCAGAGCATAGGAAATCACAATTGTGAAGGAGGAGCCGCATTTGTGACTGGATAGAATTCAAATTTGCAGAAAGACTTTCTTGGTGCTACAGCTGATTCAAGATCGAAATGGATTTAAATGGCTTGAGGTTGGAGTATGCACTCGAGAGCAGCTCAAACTATATTGCTTGGAAGGATAGGATGGAGGCAGTACTCGAAGACCTTGACATGGAGGAACCACTGACTTTACTTCAGCCTAAGCAACGACGACAATAGGAAGAACTTTTATGGAATTTAAAGTCTAGAGTACAATTTTTAAGAGAAAGCGAACTCATGTTTTTTCATAATTCCATGTTGCAACAATGTCACAATATCAATATTTTCTTTGTGTTGGGGTCAAATGGTACTAAGAACATCCTCCACTCATAAATAGAGTAGAAATTGATCAATTATAATAAAAATATCTTATCTAAAACTAATTTTCATCGACAATCACATATAAGTCACATACTCACAAATATACCTAGACTTATCTCTAAAAAGCATAATTTTGCCTTGATGCAACCTATATCTTTTAAAGAATTCAAAATGGTATTCATGGGGTTGCCAAAATCCAAAGCGTAGGGACCTGATGGGTTCACCTAGGATTTTTAGCAAGCATGTTGGTCCTTTCTCGGATAGGAGATATATGAATTAGTGGAAGAATCTACACAAACACAATCGATATGGAAAGGTCTCAATGTGACTTTCATTACATTGGTGCATAAATATCGACACTTTGAGGATCCCTAGGGCTTTCGCCTATATATTTATTAGTGCTATATAAAAGTAATCTCTACAGTTATGGTTAAACGTCTAAAACCTTTACTTTCCATCCTTATCTCACCATGACAGATGGGCTTCATGGAAGGAAGGAAGACAACGGATGGTATTTTTATAGCGCAGGAAGTTATTCATTTTGTTAAATCTATGAAGAAACTAGTTATGTTGATTAAATTGGACCTATCAAAATCTTATGGTTGTCTCAGGATTATTTACTCCATGTTTTAGATGCATTTGGGTTTTCTTGGCAGGCAATTTCCTAGTTTTTCTCTCTTATCTCATCCCCTTTTATTTTAGTAATGTTTTATGACTCATTGTCTTCTACATTTCGGTCATCTAGGGGTTTACGACAGTGGGATCCCTTATCCTGGTTCCTTTTTGTTTTAGCTATGGAAGGCCTGGGTAGATTCGTATCAAAGTCTCACACCAAGGGACTTATTAAATTCTCTTATTGTTTGGGAAGGATTTACCGCTTACACATCCATAATTTTTTGATGATATATTCCTATTTGGATTTCACGCATTACATGGAGATCAAGGGCTCCAAAAGATGTTGTAACTCTTTGCTAATGCCTCTGGTATAATTATTAACAAAGAGAAAAATATTAGTGTATTTTTATTTAATTGTGAGTACTCCATTCAAAACTATTTGACTTGTGCTCTATAATTTTATAGAGTTCACCTTCTAGTGAAGTATTTGGAGGTACCATTGGTGTTATATCCAAATTGAATTTCTGGTTGCTAGGATTTATTAACTAAGTTGTCCAATAGAATTAAAAACTAGACTTTTCGAGCCTTAAATTTTGTAGGTGGGTTAGTTCTTACTAAATCAGTATTGTAGGCTATCCTAATGTATCAGTTGGCCAGAATGCCACTTCCAAAAACACTAGGATGCAAGCTCAGAACTCAATTGAGAGATTTTTTGTGGAGAGGTTCAGAAAAAGCGAAGATATTTTAGTTACTTGGCGCAGAGAAACTTATTCTACCTAAATTCTCGGGAGGAATATGTTTACGTGAAAAATATATCATGAGCATGGAATTCATAGCTAAATTATGTTTGCAGTGGGTGAAAGGAGGTGATTAATTATGGAAACAAATTTGGTTACGTAAGTAGGCTCAATTTCTTACTCTAGAGAACAAATTACGTTATGATTTGAATATTGCAGGATCAATTTTATGGACCCGGGCTTAGAATAGTAAAGACATGGTGCGGCTCTAAGCCTTCTGTGATGTTAAGGCTGGAGATAAAGCCAACTTTTGGGGATGAAATTTGGAAAAAACTACCATGATTAGATGAAAAATACAACCTACATGGAATACATTTTTTCTTGGAAAATATGGGCATGATCAAAGCCTTTTATTATGGTATATAAGTGCTTGATGCATCATTTAGGATGACTTGGAAACAGCAGATTGATTGGCCTCCATATTCTCAACCTCTTCCATGGGATCTCTTCTTTCAGGAGGTTGTGGTAAGGAGGATTAGGTACTCTAATGGTGCAGACATTTTACGATGTGGAACAAACCAGCATGGTTACTTCACAATTAAAGAATCATATTCGATTGCATTTGGCCACCTACAGTTGGAAAAAGAGCATACATGGAGATGGATCTGCTCAGGATATTGGTGGCCTAAAATCTCGACTTTTCTATGCTTAATTTCCTGGAATCATCTTTTAACTTGGGAAAAAATCCATAAGAGAGCTTTCAAAGGACCTTATTTTTTCTTTCTTTGTTTCCAACCGAGGGAATCAACAAAACACGTTTTCCTTTCTTGTAATATTGAAGTTGATGTATGGGGAATACTTATAACTCTTTTTTCTTCTCCCGCACTACATTCTCATGATCTGAAATTTACAATGACTCAATGGTCGGCTACCCATTTTAAGAATCCAATAGTTAATGGGGCTTGGAATTTAATCTTTCATTTTAAATTATGGTATTTATTGAAAGAGCACAATAGCAAGATTTTTAGACAAAAGGGGAGAATCTCGTGGTTGCTCGGGGATCTAATTTTCTCAAATCTATGAGAGACTCTTTTAATAATACCATGGTCTTCAGCGGATTGTGAAGCTGACAAAACTGAGGCTACAAATCTTATGAAGCTAAATTTTTATAGAATGATGATCCCTTCTTCTCCTCAGGTCACTACAAATCAACCTTTAGTGGTAAACTCTTTCTATTCTCCTCCTCTCAAAAAAATTGGTAAGTTAAGCTTTGATGGCACATCTAAGGGAAACCCAGGACCTGTGGGGTTTGGGGGAATCTTTAGATATGAGAAATATGTTCCATTAAAAATTTATGCAGCGCATTGTTGTATTGTCAGTAACAACCTCAGAGAGTTTAGGGTTTTAGAGAAAGGGATCCAAATTGCTTCTCGAGGAGGGTTCAAATTACTCCAAATTGATGGTAACTCGCTACTTGTTATTCAATGTGTTAAAATAAATTTAAATGGGCATTCCGCTTCCAAGATTATCCATAGTTGGTGATTGAAGCGGTGGTGTCAAATATCTGAGAGTTATTCAGATGCTTTCAATATGTCCTACTACAACATACGTGAAGATATGAAAATGAAGTAGTGGATCACGTTGCTAACATGGGTTGTCATTTTATGGGTGCCATATCGGACATTTGTCCTCCCATTGTTAAAATGTGTGAGGGAAATGGTTGTTTGGACAGATGCTACCAACCAACGTCGTTTCCTCATAAATGGGCGGGGTTGGTGGAGGATGGTGGAAGTTTGTGTTTCATTCCTTTCTTGACATCCTTGGTTTCTTATGTAATAATGAGCGAAGTATACATGATAGGGTTGGCTCTTTCATTTGATATATTGGGTGATGTATGCTATGAGATCATTAATGGAGGGTTACAATATTTTTTTCTTAAGTGTTCCAACAACAACACTTGTGATTTCCTAGTCATGTTGTTGCATGTAAACGTTTTTACCACCTCGCATGATTCTCATCTGTCCTATCAATATAAATGCATGGGATCGGCCACAGGATGGAAAAGGTATGCCATGATCAAGGGTGGTGGAGAGAATAACTACTCACTTTTTCGATTGTATTCGATATTCATATGTCATGGTGTACATTGTGCGTTGGGGTCATTTTAATCCATCTCTCTATAAATTGAGGAGCCACAACTTTTATGAGGGAAAGTTGGCTTTTGTTCACAACACTCTCACTATTTTTTGGATTTTCGAAAGAGGTCAATGTTCTTTATCCTATTCCTTCACAACAATGTGATAGGAGAAGTCTTCGAATTGGTCATGGTTCTACCTACCTCAGTGCTCCAAGAACTAATTCTCCACTTATATCATTCAATTATCCTATCTTAGTTTGCGGGGTATGGTATCTTGGATGTATTTCCATATGGTTTTAGTAATGCTCTTACTCATGCGGTTTAAAAGATCAATTGGGGGTCTCATTGTTTAGTTTTTTTTTTATTTGTCCCTGTTGGTCGAGGTATGTGTGTCGTGGCCAACCCTAGTCTCTACTTGGTGGCCTTTTGTAATTGTCATATATACATGTTATGTACTATGTGAAGGGTAACAAAGAGTGCCCAGTTTTATTTTGTCATCTCTGTAAAGAGGATGACTCTCTGCTCTCGGTAAGGGTCCAAGATCTTTAGTGTAAATATCGCTCAAGTCGTGTTTTCAAAAATTTTGTTTGTACTCCATCAATAGATGTGGTTTATATGTTTCAATCTATTGTCCACCAAATCCAATTATTTTACATTGGTGATGACATACTTATGCTCTAGTCAAGGGTTCAAAACATGGGGTATTGTCCAAATTGTTAGGTTAGCATGGTTTGTATGCTCCTCTCTATGAATATGGGCCTCGACAGAGAATGGAAGGTCGACGAGTAGGTGCCAATAGGACTACTCATTCTAGACAGTTATTTGGTTGGAATTTGGTTACAACTTTGTTTTATTTTCTCCCTCTAGAGATTTGAAAGGAAATTATACACCTTGAATCGAGAGAGTTTGGTGGCAAGCCTTAATTCTTTGATTTGGACGTTGAGGTTCAACAAGAAAATTTCAGCACCCACTCCTAGTGCATTAAGCACCTTCACTAGGGTGGGGCCCACAGTGCTACTTTTGGTGCATGTCTATTTTAGTTATCCCTTAATTAAGATGGACAATAAAATGTAATCTAGTCTAAAAAATAACTTGTAATAGTTAACTTAGAATGATAAACTCAATTAGCTCACATATTTCGAGTTAGAGGTAGTTGGTGAGGCATGTAGAGTAATTCTAGTTGTAATATAGTTTGAAGTGTAGTGCTGCATTAGTTAATGCATGTTGTAATCATTTTAACTCAGTTAAGTGAGTTAAACTCAATTGTACTAGTTGTAACTACTTGATACAATAGTGAGAGATCAAGTGAATTAAATACTAATTAATTCACAATCAGTGATCTCGCATGCAGCTAAGGCTTTACTATTATTAGTTTCATGCATGTCAGATCCAGTCGAGACCCAGTTGAGATCTAGGTGAAAGGGAAGTTGACTATCAGTTGTAGGATTATTGGGTTGCACCCATTCAACCAAACACCCATTGGAGTGCGCATGATACTTGCATAGTCAAGGAAGGCAAAAATTCCTATCTTTTAGGGAATGCATTCATCAGGGATTGTGCAAGCAAGACAGGTTTTTTGGAGGCAATAAATTGGCTAAGTATTGGTCAGTTTTTGTATGACAGTGTGAGACAATTAACTAAGTACTGGAGCGCTCCTGTGAGAAGATTTTGTATGTAATTGTTTCATGATCCATGTTGAATATAAAATAGAAGATCATGGGGTTTTGAGTAGCAAGCTTTCCCTGGGAAATTATCTATGTCATTTTTTATTTGATTCTTCTTTACTTCATGTGATTAGCGATTGTGTTTTTAATTCCACAAAATATTTGTAGAAGAAATTCAATATTTAAATTTAGTACATTGTTAGATTGGATTGAATCCAAGATATACATGCATGTTGTATAATTTCTACATGGTATCAGAGCACAGGAAATCACAATTGTGAAGGAGGATTTGAGTTTGTGACTAGATAGAATTCGAATTTGCAGAACGACTTTCTTGGTGCTACAGCTGATTCATGATCAAAATGGCTTTCAATGTCTTGAGGTTGGAGTATGCTTTCGAGGGCAACTCAAAATATATTTCTTGGAAGGACAAAATGGAGGTAGTGCTCGAAGACAATGGCTTGAATGAATTCATTGACAATGATGTTCCTAAACCCGCTGTGAAAGATGCTGCAAATCTTGATGCATGGTAAAATAAATTGGAAAAGGAGAGGAGGATCCTGTTGGAGGGAGTACGAGACCACATTTTCTCAAGCCTCCTCGGGAAAGCCATACCATATAAAATGTGGAAGGCTTTGACGGATCTATTCCAAAGCGGAAGTGCCCATAGGAAATTGGCGCTCAAAGATAAACTCAGGAAGATCAAGATGGAGAAGGGTGACTCCATACCAAAATATCTAACAAATTTTGTCCAATGTTGGGATGAACTGGGGAGCATTGGTATAACTGTTGTTCATGATTATTTGGTGAGCTTGGCTCTCCTAGGACTTCCCATGAGTTGGCACAGTTATCAAGACTCTGTCAATGGAAGGAAAAATTGTCAAATTGGGAACGACTGTGGTCGGATTTGGTGCAGGAGGAGTTCAGACAGAACACCAGAGATGGATCTTCATATAAGAATGAAGATGAATAGGAGTGTTCTTTGGCTGCCAAGGTGAAGAAGGGGAAGGGGAAGAAATTCCATTCCAAATCCGAGTCCAAGAATGGCAAGAAGTAGGAATGTCGAGGGTGAAGTGTTTTCACTGCCACGAGCATGGGCATTTTGCTACTAACTATCCACAAAAGAAGAAGAACAAGAAGGATGGAGGATCTGTAGCTGGTGATGCTTTAGACTCGCAATTTGAGCTTGACTTCTCATTGATCGCATGCATGGTCTCAAGTGCATTGGGATCTGTGTGGTACTTGGATAATGATGCTTCCTTTCACATGAGGAGAGACAAGGAACTTTTTTCAGTGACTTGAAGGAGAAGGATATCCAGATGCATATTGAAATCAGCGATGACAGGTGATATAGTGCTACCGGGATTGGTACCATTACCTTCCAACGGTAGTCAAGTAAACCATTTCAATTAAAATATATAATGCATGTACCAGGTTTGAAGAAAAATTTAGTCTCAGTTGCAATGTTGGAGGATAGAGCTTATGATGTTGTTTTTATTGAAGGAAAATCTTTTGTGTGACACAAAAAAAGAGGAAAAGCCAAGAGGATAGGGATTCGAGTTAAGAATATCTACAAGCTGGAGGTATATGGATGTTCAGCAATGATGGGCAAGGCTGATCAAGTGGTGAGCCAGGATGAGGGTGGATTATGGCACAGAATATTGGGCCATCTTCACCATGGAGCCTTGAAATTCATGCAGTAGATTTCTACTGGTCTTCCCAAGGGTACACTTGCATAGTCAAACACATGCAAGGGATGTATTATGGGAAAATATGTAAAGGCCACCTTTCATGAGAAGGAGAACCAAGCTTCGGGGACCCTTGAGAGAGTTCACACAGATGTGTGTGGACCATTCTTTGTTGCTTCGATAGAAAAACATAATTACTATATAATACTTGTTGATGACTTTTCTCATAAGTGTTGGATCTTATTCATGCAAAAGAAAGATCAAACATTCGCTAAGTTTCTTGAGTTTAAGGCACTGGTGGAGAAAGATTCAGGGAAGCAAGTGAAGGATCTTAGGAGCGATAATGGTGGAGAATACATCTCTAACAAATTCAAGAACTTCTGCAGCAAAGAAGGAATTCGAAGAGAACTAATAGCGCCTCATAACCCACAATAGAATGGGGTCGCGGAAAGAAAGAAAAAAATGATCGTGGGTGCAGCAAGAGTGATGTTACATGATCAAGGCCTACCGATGCATCTGTGGGCGAAAGCATGCACCACTACAGTATTTGTGCATAACCATTGTCCTCATAGGATAGTTGCCATGTGTTAGCCACCAATAAAAATTTTCATATCAAATGGTGGCTAAAACATTTTTGGAGCCTTCAAGGAACAAGTTTTATTGAAAAAAATATTATCTCTTGAAGACTCATGAAGACATCATGCCCTCTGTCCAAATCTTCACTGCTATTTCCATTTCAAACTCAGAAATTCTACTGATTCCATAGAGAAAAGACTGCTGCAAAAGCCATTTTTCCCTTCCCTCCACCTCAAAACTAACCTTCATTTTGCCTCCTCTTTTCCTCATAAAATTCCACTTTTTTCCTTTTTTCCCATTTCCCCTTCATAAAATCCACATCACAAAGTTTAAAACTCATTTTTGAACTCTGCCGAAACCCCCAAATCCATTGAAAACTTGGAAAAAATTCATAAAAAATACATTTTTGTATTACGGACTTAAGACCCTTTGGGATAAGTCTTAAACCACTTCCCCACTATATGCCTTGGTGATAGAACCAAACGCTAAACCATTTAAGCGCTTATCGCATCGGAAAAATCAGAGCGCACAAGTCATTTTCTTATGTGAAAGCCTCCGATGCGATTAAGCCCTTTTGTTTATAAACCCCGATCATATTATTGTTTCATATAACCCTTGTGCCCGCAATCAGGTGCTAAAACATTGTAAAAATCCATTTTTGATTGCCCTTTTCCTTTGTAAATTCAATAAACCCACTTGTTCCTAGGTTTGGTCTAAACGCGCCCATGCAATGTTTTTTAATATAAATGGGTAGATTGAAAAGCCTCGCACCAAACTTTTGATGCGATTGAGCCCCATTATATAAACCCCCACTTTCCACTTTACTCCATATAAACCTACGTCTCGGACCAAGAGTCAAAGACCCTAAGTGCTAATCACATCGGAAAATCTCAAATGGGTAGATTGAAAGACCATCGCTTTATCTCCGATCCGATTAGCCCTTTACGTTTTAAGCCCCGGGCCTATTGTCTTCAATATAATCAAAGGCCCCGCAGACGAGTGCCAAGCCACTTCATATATATAACCCACCTGACAGCCAAAACCTTTGTTTTTCATCAATTTTTTATTTTCATATGTTTTAAAGGGTTTCCGCCAATGCAAGTTTTGAAACAATATCCACCGTTGATCTTGAGCCGATCAAACGGCCTGCGCAGGATCGCATCGCAAGTTTTTGTCAAGCGCATTTTTTCCCCTTCCGATTGGCATTCCTTGATGGATCCTCTGCCGTTGGATCTATCATCCATACTTTTAATCCAACGACCCTCATTTGCTCTGATCGCAAACCTTTCCTCCGCCTTCAAAACCCCTCCGATTTATTTTCCACCGTCGATCTAATCTGCAGATCGACGGCCAGTGCTCAATCGCATCGGCGCCCTTCAAGTTTTTTTCCCCACCAATCGCTAAGCCCCGATTGCATCTGGGCCATCCACGTGTCCAAATCGGATGGTCTAGATTGCATCTCCTGACTTTTGTTAAAAACATACACCCCGCTTTGTAGTGTTGTTTCGGCCGATCGCAGCCATTGATCTCTGTATATCAACAGTCCTCATTAACCCTTCCTCTGCCATTGTATTATTTCGCTTACACCCCAGATCACATCTCAATCATTGATCCTGTTCCATCCAACGACCATATTAACCCGACAGGCCTGCCTCCTGTGGGTCCTGCTTTCTTCAAAGTTTGATCTCGGTCGTCTGTCTTAGATCCTACAGCCCAGATTAAAACCACCCATCTTCCTTCCGCCCATGCATCTTGCCTGTATCACGCTCACTCCCCCACCATTAGATCTGAGACCCCAGATCTAACGGCCCATGTTCCATATCGCGTAACTTTCAGCGCGAAAGATAATTTCCTAAGGGCCGCGCGATATAAGTTGTTTTTCAAGGACACGTGTCGGGAAGGAACGCATATTGCGTTCAAAAAGGAAAAACTGCCTCCCTGCCTTCTCACAGCGTGAAACCCATGGTTTTTGTCCCCGAAACCACTTTCCCTCTTTTCCATTGTGCTACCACGTGCATTCCCCACCGTTGATCTCTGCATATCAATGGCTTGGATCTAACCTCCTTTTACATATCACCCTCCACCTCTTCCAAAGGGATTCCAATGAGTGATCTCCACCATTGATCTCCTAGGCTGATCTCATCTGACGGCCCACGATCATCCTGAACCCCAACTCCATTTTTTATTTTTTTTCTCCGCCAAAGGTTTTTTAACCTTATTTATTATATTTCCGCATTTCTCTATAAAGTGATCATTTGCATAATATTCCTCTCGATTAATCCTGACCGTCGATCTCTGCAGATCGACGGATCTGACTTATTTCTTCCCACTGGTCCCTTTTAACCACTGTGCACAGATCTCCACCGTTGGATGATGTCATCCAACGGTCATGCTCCTCCCCACAACCTCTAAAGCAGTTTTTGTCCTAATAACGCAGGATTTCCTAATTTTTGATATTTTTTGCAGGTTTCAATGGTTTCTCCTTATTGTTGAAGAAAAGCCAAAGGCCAGGGATGACGATTCCCATGCCTTTGATTCATAAAAAGAAAGCCATTCGTAGGGTTCACCTCCACGTCTCATCAATGCTTCATGGGCATTGATGCCATATGAGCCCTGTGCGGCACTGCACATCAACAAGACACAGAGAATTAAATAAATTAAAAGAGTATCAGTGTCGAAGACCTACCACAGCAGAACTGGAGATTGAAGATGAATTCCATAGTTTAATGGATTACGGCTAAGATTGATTATCAAAAGCCTAATCCATTAAATTAAACACAATTAAAGGGAAATTAAAAGATCATCAAATAGAAAGGCTTCCACCGCCACAACATAGGCCAATTGATTCCTCTTAGCTACCACAAATCCACCTATTGCCTCAAAGCATTCAAACAGAGGCCAAAGTTATTGATCAGAAAGAAGATATTTTCCTCAGCACAGTCGAATAGTTAATTCTGCCAAAGGAAACTAATGCAAAAAATATCAGCAGAGTTATTACATCCTGAAACAGAGCCTTAAAAGTCAACAAAATCTCCCACCGAGCTTAAATATTAAATGTAAAACAATTAATACAGATAGAACATCTGTAAACTTCTCCATCAAGCACCTCAAAGGCTGAGAAGTCTTAAGTCTATATTAATTGACCTAGGAGATCTTTTATCAGATCCCAACTCCTCATTCCTTCTATAAATACTTCTGTAGAAGATGAGAAAATGTTGGTTGCAGAACTTTGAAATATACTTGAGCTCGAAACTTCTGATTGTAAATAGTGTTCAAAGGTTCTTGAAGCTCTGTTTGTAATAGAATAGTTAGGCTGAGAAGTGAAGATGATTGCTGAACTGAAACACTGAACTTAAAGTTGTAACTGGTTTGAAGCATCAATACAAGCTGATTTATGGGATCCTGGTCTATGTCAACGGTGATGTTATTTCTTCTTGTAAGTTGTTATTTTATTTCTGTTTTCACTTTGTCCATCTTCTCTAATAAAGAACAACAAGCATAGGGTTAGGATTTACTGTATATCAGTACCCTTCTCTGACTAATAAGATTTATCTAAATGTTTTCTTCCAAATTGTGTTGTTCAAGAATGATTTAATTCAGTTTAAGCAGTTAGGAATGTTGGTGTTCCCTCGTTCTACTGTCTGAGATAATTGTTATTCTTGAATGTTATTTTCAGTTTATGTTAAGTAGAGATTAACTAAGGAAGTTATGGTGAGCCCTGTCCTAGTTTTATCCCCAAAGACTATCTGAAAATTTTCCCTAAGAATGTGTTGAAAGCTGGCTAGTTTCAAAGTACTTACCAGATCTTAGACCATTCTTTGTTATCATTTGTTTTCCCTCTGTGTTTTAATTTTTTTCTATTGAAGGTGTATCAAAAGCTGGCTAGTTTCAAAGTACTTACCAGATCTTGGATTGCTTTTATGTCTTTCTTAAGTGTATGTAAAAATCTGGCTAGTTTCAAAGTACTTACCAGATCTTGGGCTGCTCTTTGTTCCTCATTTGTTTAATTCCCCTTATTTTTGTATCATTTCATTCCATAAAATCAACTTTAAAGAGATCCTTAGACATAGATGACTTGCCCCATGGACCACTCTTGAACCTGGTGGTTTCAATTAAATCCTATTATGAATCCATGGCCCAATGGACTAAAACCAACATTACATCCACCTTTTTAGCCAAAGCTTGTTCTATTTTCTTGCAATTTCTCACCTTTGAAAATATTTCCATTTAGGACTTTCCACTCAAACAATAATCATGCTCAACCATCCAAAACAAACAACAACCCTCATACTTCATAACTAGCCTAATATCATTACCCAAAACCTTAAAGATAAACCCATCTTTGCACTTATTGGAGAGATCCCTCTCTGGATTCAGGAGGGCTAGATCCTAGAATCCCAAAGTGGTTGAAATGGTGTTCTCCCTGCGGTTGGACTTTTGCCAATATTGTTGATTATAGGGAGCTAACACCATGAGTACACCTGAAGAGCCTTTCACTGGTAAGAAACCTGATGTTTCACACTTTAAGATTTTTGGCTCATGTGTTTATGTGCATGTGACCAAGGATGCCAGGAAGAAGCTGAAACCGATAATTGAGATCAAGATTTTTTTGGGGTACATTGATACACCTCATAATTTTCGAGTGTATATTCCAAATAGTAGAATGAATGTTGTGCGATAGGATATAAAATTTGATGAGGAGAAAGCCACGTGGTTGTCCCTTGAGAGGGAGTTGGATTTTCATGCAGAGGAGGAACTGTTGGTTCCCAAGGATGAGCCTCAAGATGTGGATTGGCCACATGCGGATGATCATATATTGGAGGAAAGCACTCATACAGAGCAATCCATCAGAAATGGTAGAAAGTGCACCACGAAATATGATAGATTGAGACTTGATGCTATGGAGAATGCAGGAGGCCTTACTTCACACCGTAGACGGAGAAAGTCTCTTGAACGCTTTATTGGATACATGGATCCTATGACAAAATGTATTGTGAATGAACCATATTACTCTCAGGAATCAGTGCAGAAACCAACTTGGGTTGATGCAATGGTGGAGGAGTATGACTCCATTGTCAAGAATAGTGCATGTGAAAATTTCCCAAGACCAGTCGATAAATCAGTGGTTGGATCAAGATGGATCTATAAGGTAAAGCAAGCTACTGATGGGAGTGTGGAGGAATACAAGGCCAGATTTGTGGCCTGGGGATTCTCATAGATCGAGGGGATAGATTATGATTAGACTTTTGCACCTGTTTCAAGGTACTCTTCCATAAGATCCACCCTTTCACTCTCAGCGCAGATGGACTGGCACATTCATCAGATGGATTTGAAAATTGCATTTCTCAATGGGATCATTGAGGAAGAGGTGTACACAGATCAGCCTGAAGGTTTTGAGATCTTCAACAGTGAGTCGCATGTGTGCCGACTCAAAAGAGCATTGTGTGGACTTAAGCAAGCACCCCGTGCTTGGTACGCTCGGATAGACAGCTATTTCACTAGACCGAGCTTCACCAAAAGTGAAGCAGATGCAAACTTGTACCAGATTTTGGTTGAGGGTAAGTAATTTATTATTTGTATTTATGTTGATGATCTAATTTTTATGGGTGATGAGCAGCTGATACACTCATGCAAGGAGGACATTGCAAGGGAGTTCGAAATGAAGAACATGGGACTCCTTCATTATTTCCTTGGATTGGAAATATGGCAGCAAGATGGTGAAGTTTTTGTTAGGATATTCCGACACATAGGAAATAGTTAAGAATAACTTAGTCTAGTGTAGATTTAGGTAAAGTGTGTTTCTTTACCATGTACGTTTGTAACCTATAATCCGACGGTCACGATTTGTAATGATCTGACGGTTATCTCTCACCTCGGTATTAACGACACTTGATCTGTGGCTTAACACCTGATTGGTCCATGATCTCTATTTAAAGAGCATGGAGGGTCATTTTTCCAGTAACTGTTTATGAGAGAAACATATGTAACTTTTCTTTTTATATTAATAAATTTCCTGAAGTGGCTGCGTTGGCTCAGGCCGTGGACTGTTTCCATCTTTGAGGGTTTTAACCATGTGATTATACTGGTGTACTGATTTTTGATCTGTTTGTGAGCGGTGACCTTTGGTTCTTGATCTAAGGAACTTTACTTGTAAATTCCTACATCGTATCAGAGCTATTTTGAGGGACGCATCCATTGTTGATCAAAATCCGAAGCCGGTTTGACTGCATGCGAATGTCGTTTTGTAGATCTACTATTTCTAAACATTTTTGGGTTTGAAGAAATGCTTGGTTGTGTCTGGAGCGTCTGTTATAGTGAGGAATGCCTTTCATTTCATGCGAAAAGGTTTCCAGCTGCACAATTTATGACAATTTAGATCTGGAGGTATAAAGCATCTGTTTTGCAGTTATATTTGTTAATAGTTATGTTTATTTCGGTTCCCTTTTTTTATTTTCAGCTTCTAGGTTTTATTTATTTGTCGGATCTATACCCTCTTCTCTGTGTATGCTCTTTGCTGTGCGTTGCGTGCGATCTTGGGAAATCAAAAACAGGAAAAAGGGACCTTTTTTCGCTACGTATGCTCTTTCCCTGCGTCTTTGTGCGATCATGGGAAACCAGAAATAGTGACAAAATTGATAATTGTCGGTAAGGGTAACTGTTGGGTCTCAATCTAGTCTCCTAAACTGAGCTCATTTAATTGTCAACCAGGATTTGTAAACTGTTGAAGTGAAGTGTACCATATGTACCTAGGTGCTTGTTTCCTAATGCGTTGTGTGTAGTGTTTTGTGATGTTTTTGGTCTTTTGTGATGATTTATGATGTTTTTGGTCTTTTGGTGGTTTTTATATTCACAATGGAAATGTCTAGAAAATTAATGGAAAGGAGTTGGTGGTCAAAAACAGAGTTAAGCCTAATGTATGGAATGGCAAATGCAATTGGAAACACTAAAGCAGAATCTAAACTGTGACTAAATAAAAGCAAAGCTTGATAATGACTTTTAGGCAAATGACACAAACTAAACTTGAGAAATGATCACTAAGTATGCAAATTCTCTACATAGACAGTGAAACAACTAACTTACAATGATGCAATACTCTGTCCTAAGCTCTTCTATTCTATGACTAATTCTTAGTTCTATTCTGCAATTTAATTGAATGTCACAGAACCTATACTCAAAGAGTTATTGGTTTCTTTTTCAAAGTAGTTCTTTTGAGGAAAAGTTCTGTTTATAAAATGATGAGGAGATTGCAGAAATACTTCAGACCTTATAGTGATGTTATCTTCTGTTCATGTAGTTATAGATCAATTATGGATTTCAGAACAAGAAAAAGTTTGTGAATAATGAAGGCTGTCTTGTTAATCCTAACAACTGAAGTAATTTATTGTGCAATGGAAGACAATTTGAATATGAGATGCAAGTGCAATGAGTTAATCTAAGAATGAACCTAAGATGCCACTAAACTAGAACAATGCTGAACTATAAGTCATCATCAAACTTGAAACAAAGTAACTGAACATGAATTAAATGCAATGAAACTCCGGAGCATTCTAACTATACTAACATGCATTATTCTATGAAGTTACACAATCTGTTTGTTCATCATTAGTGATATTTTGGAAGAGTTCCTTCTTTTGGAAGGGGTAGAACAATTCTGACTGTGTAATTGAGTGCAATTGAAAGCAAATGGACTGAAAGAAAATGAAAAACTAAGTTATCACATCCATACCCTACTCGTCATTATGATGTCTTGGGCAAGCGTTTAAGAGCAAGAACAGAGATGATACTTAGTACAAACACACAACTAAATCATTCCTTATCACGGTCATGTCTTGAACTTCTTAAGAATTTCTTGGAAGAGTTTCTTCTTGTGGAAGAGTGATTAGAACAAGTGTAACTGTGATAGTGAATAACAAAAACTACAACTAAATCCTACAGTACTATAGCTATTCATCATTCATCATTATAATCTGTTGGAAGAGTGTCTTCTTGTGGAAGAGCTGGAATGAATATAACTACAGTAGCTAGTTAAAACAATTACAAATTCAACTCCTAATCCTACAATACTATAGTCATTCAACATTCATCATTATAGTCTTTTGGAAGAGTATCTTCTGGTGGAAGAGTTAGAATGAGTACGACTACAGTAGCTAACAAAAACAACTATTAATTCAAATGCAAAGTGTAAAGGCAGCTAGAAAAAAACTTATCTAATTTACGCAAAATAAATCCGTGCAAGAGGCAGGGGCCCTCTACCACTTGACGGCATTCAAATCCAATTTAAATCACGCCTTCAAAATAACTTTGTCTGCTCCATTAACGATGCAATAGTTTGAACATAACACTCTGCGTTTTCAGGAATGTATCACAGAGTTTAAACAAAATCTAGCAGCAAATCTAACATAAAATCTCCAACTAGCTCTCGGTCTCCCAAGAGTTTATAAAGCAAATGCACGTAACAATAATTACAATAATTCAGGAACACTGTCTTTCCTAATCCAAATCACGTTAGGATTCTTTGAAGTGGCTACGTGAAGGAGAAAAGACATCTGGACTGAGACAGTCCTAATAGAAGTCTTCCTTCCTAAATGTGTTCCCCACGTTCAAAACCATAACCAGAATTCATTTCTTCCTCCATGATGAGCAACGAACCATGTAGACATGACGTGGATCATGCTCATATGTGGTTTTTCTCAAGAGGCCACCTGGAACATACTCAAACATGAAGGCAGCTGCAGAATCGCCGATTAGCTACGGAATGTCTGCATTCTGCAGCTAGTTCCGGTCAAAATGCTTTACAATGGAAAAAATCACAAAATTTAACAAGTCAGTCATGTAAATCATTCTAGAAGTAATTTTAACTATATTCATTGATCAATTGGGTCTAAGATAGAAATGGACAAGGGAAAATGAGGTAAAATGAGGTGAAGGAAAGCACAAATTTGAGGCTCAACAGTAACCATAAATATACCCCAAGGCTTTGCATTTCATTTTTTTTTTGGCTTGATTTTTTTTTTCTTTGTGCAGGAAAAGAAACGCACAACGAAGAGTAAAAACAAAAAACAAAATACAAAAAAAAACCACCCTTCCTCCTTTCAAATAATAACGTGATCCTTTTACTATCTCACTTGGTGAGGGGTTAGTTTATGAGAATATAGGTCTTGAGTTCAAGTATCCCTCTCAAGCTTCTTGTACAAAGTTTTTGTTCAAAGGGGCAGATTTTTTTTTTTTTTTTTAAGTCACACTTCATCCCGTTCCCGTAACTATTCAGCATCTACAACTTAGATTTTTCAAAAGGCATAACTTCTTCATCCGGAAGTCGTTTTTCGAGCCCCCTTTTTTGAAACGGCCTAATTTTTCAAGATCTTTTCATTGTAGTAGTTAGTTTCAGCTTTTATTTGCTTCATTTTTAAAAAAAATGGAAAGCGCATGCCTTGTTATTATTAACAACAACAATTATTTCCAATGGCTACCTCACATGGTAGATATACTTAGAAGTAAATGGCTTTATAGAATAGCCACATGACAAGAAAATAAACCTTCCGATGATGATAAAGATGATAAATGGGAAAATAAACAAGATCAAGCACGAGGGTTGATAGGAATGTCCATTGCTCAAGATCTTTGATTTTATATCCTTGACATTGACACTCCTGACGAAGCCCCGGAAAAGCTAAAAATTGTTTTTGGATTTCAAAATCAAATCAGGGGCCACTAGCTTGAAAATGAGTTGCTTACTTTGGACCCCAATAACTTCTCCTCCATTGAATATTTTTTGTCCAAATTCAAGACCCTCAGAATTCTTTTAGAAGGTTGTAAGATAAAAAAGGATGATGGTAGCCTCATCTATTGCATTCTTGCTAAGCTTGGCCCTGCATACTCTGTATTTGTTTTTGTCTTCCATTCCATTGGAGAGGCCATCATATCTTTAGGAACCACTAGAAAGAATCCCTCTTTTGATGCCTTTTGCGATTCTTTGATAAGAGAACAAGAAAAACCCTTACACCTTGGTCTTATCACTTTTGGAAATGCTTTTAAGAAAGCCTTAGCAGCCCAACAAAAATCATATCAAAAGAATCCCAAGAAGCAGTATCCTACAAAGTATGGTCCGAAACCAAACAAGGGTCCTAAGCAATTTCAGCCGCAAATTGAAAAATGAAATCCCCAAAATAATAAGGCAAATCAAAACAAAGCGAAGAAGTTAGATAGACATTGTAACTTTTGAAATAGTGATGGCCATTTAGAGTCCAAATGTTTTAAGAAGATGGAAGCCTTAGAAGCAGCAATGAAGAAGCACAACATCAATTTGGAGCACTCTTCACCTTCATCTTTAATAATGGCACTTTCTGCTTGTGGTTGTCAAGCATCAAGATCTGTTTATGCATTAAATGTATCTTCTTCTTATCCTTCTCATGAGTGGCTCATTGATTCTGGAGCTTCTTACCACATGGATAAAAATAAATCCATGTTTTCTTATTTAAATGATTGTAACACCAAACATATTTATGTTGGTGATGATAGATATCTTAGTGTTGTAGGATCTAGAACCATTCATCTAGATAATGGTCAGTTTAATGATGCACTATGTGTTCCTGCCTTGTCATGCAACCTTCTATTTGTTTATCAGATAACTCATTCAAGTGAAGGGAAAATAGTAGAATTCTCACCTCATGATGTTGTAATAAACAAACTCAAAGATCCTAAACATATTTTAG
Source organism: Pinus albicaulis (assembly GCA_034641835.2). Lineage (NCBI taxonomy): Eukaryota > Viridiplantae > Streptophyta > Pinopsida > Pinales > Pinaceae > Pinus > Pinus albicaulis. The sequence continues at coordinate 1,015,339,747 of CM076580.1, read as the reverse complement.
CTACTGGCATTGCTGATGATTCCACAAGGTTTTATAAGTTTGACAACTTTGGGTCATCATGTCTTCCCTCTGTTTTTTTTTCTCATAATGATGATGTGAGAAAAATTTGGCATGAGCGATTTGGTAACTTAATCTATCACTCTCTTCAAACTCTATGTAAGGAAAAGATGGTGATGGGCCTTCCTATGGTATCTTTCCGAGATGGTTTTTTCTCTGGATGTGTACTCGAAAAACATCATCGGGATAGTTTTGACAAGCATGCTTCTTGGCATGCTTCGACCCCTTTGCAGCTTGTACATAGTGATTTATGTGGTCCACTTCCTGTTGTTTCTTTCTCTGGTTGCAAGTACTTCTTAACTTTCATTGATGATTTTTTCAGACACACTTGGGTATATTTCTTAAAACTCAAGAGTGAATTTTTTAACATGTTCTTGGCCTTTAAGGCCTTTGTTGAGAAACAATCTGGACATCAAATTCTTAAGTTAAGATTAGTGGCAGAGAATATGTTAACAACAAATTTATCAACTTTTGCACTGAGCATGGCACTCAATTGCAAAATATTGTTCCATATACTCCACAACAAAATGGTGTAGCTGAAAGGAAGAGTCACACCTTAAAAGAAATGGCTAATTGTATGCTTCAATCTAAAGGACTTGGTCTCAATTTTTGGGTAGAAGCCACTAACTGTAAAAATTACATAGTTAATCACACTCCTACTAAGGCTTTAAAGAATATAACTCCAGAAGAAGCTTGGAGCTCAATCAACCAGATGTAAGTCACTTTCATGTTTTTGGAAGTGATGCTTGGGCCCATATTCTAGATGCAAAACATAAAGCCTTAGAACCTAAGAGTGAAAAATGCATTTTTGTTGGATATTCTGAAGATGTCAAAGGATATAAACTTCTTCAACCAAAATCCAAAAATATTATCATTATAAGAGATGTAAAATTTGATGAAAATATATTGGCCTTTGAGCCTAGTTTGGCGAGTATGCCACCTTTGGCCTACAAGCATGATTCAGCATACGTGCCACCTCTCTCTCTGTCTTCTATTTTTAATAGCATTCTTTCTAGTTTAGATGATGACAGTGAGGATGAAAATCCTCCTCCACCTCTTGAAATTGTTCCTTATACTCCACCGCTTCCAAGATGGGTACGTTCTACTCGGGATGCAGCAGGTTCTCTTGCAGGTGACCCTGTCGATCGGCGACGTACACAGTCTCAGTTCAAAAGAGCCTCTTCCTTATTGGCTCAAGTTCCGGAAAAAAATGATCCAGAAACCTTCGAAGAAGCCTACGGTCATCCAGATTGGGATGAAGCTATGAATGAAGAGTATCGTTCCTTATTGGCAAACGATACTTGGGATCTTGTTCCTCTTCCAAAAGGAAGAAAACTTGTTAGATGCAGATGGGTTTACAAAACCAAGTTTGGACCAAATGGAAAAGTGGATAGACATAAAGCTCGTCTTGTTGCTAAAGGATTTTCACAAGATGAGGGCATTGACTATACTGAAACCTTCTTCCCTATTTCCAAAATGAATTCTATTCGCCTTGTCATTTCCCTTGCTGCCTCCTTTAAATGGGAAGTCCATCAGATGGATGTTAAATATGCCTTCTTACATGGAGATTTACATAAAGAAATCTACATGGAACAACCCCCTGGCTTTATCCAAAATGACTCTAGCCTTGTTTGTTGCCTTAGGAAGTCTCTCTATGGTATCAAACAAGCTCCTTGGGCTTGGTATGCCAAAATGGATAGATTTCTATTAGATAATGGTTTTTCTAGGTGTCATTCTGACAACTCTGTCTACACCAACAAAGTGGGTAAGTCCTTCACCATCCTTGTTCTTTATGTTGATGATCTTATCCTTACTGGTAGTGATCCAAGCCATATAAACCATGCAAATTCTAGCCTCAAAAAGAAGTTTGAAATGACATACTTAGGGCACTTGCATTATTTTCTTGGTCTTCAAGTCTTGCAATCCAAGGAAGGAATTACCCTCTCTCAGTCCAAGTATGCCTATGATCTTCTACACCACTTTCACATGGAAGACTGTAAGCTAGCCCCTTCTCCCTTTCAGTCTAGAGTCAAGCTTTCAGTCACTTGTACTACCCCTGAAGTTGATGCTACCTTATATCGTCAACTTGTTGGTAAAATTCTGTATATAACCCACACCCATCCTGACCTTTCCTTTGCCGATGGTCTTGTTGCTCGGTTTATGCACCAACCTCATGAAAGTCACTGGAAAGTAGCTAAAAGAATACTTCGATATATTCGAGGTGCAGTTCAGTTCGAGATTCATTACAGTGCAAGAGCATCTCCATTGTTGATTGGTTTCACTGATTCTAATTGGACTAGTGACCCTGATGATTGAAAGTCTACTGCAGGATCTATTACTTGCTCTTGTAAGAAAAAAAGTGCCATATCTCTTTCTTCAGTAGAGGCAGAGTATCGTGGTGCAGTTGAAGCCAGCAAGGAAGCCATGTGGCTTCGTTAGATTCTGTCTGAATTTGATCTTCATCAGCAACATCCAACTACACTTTGGTGTGATAATAAAAGTGCCATTCAACTATGTAAAGATCCAGTTCAGCATCAACGTATGAAACACATTGAACTCCACATACACTTCATCAGAAAGCTCTTTCATGATTGTGTTCTTGAAGTGCAGCACTGTCCAACCAATGATCAAGTAGCCGATATCTTTATGAAGGCTCTCACAGAAGCAAAGTTTACCAAACTTTGATCCATGCTTGGAGTTCAGGAAAGTTTTCATTAAGGGGGGATAGGCTCTAATGCCTCCTTTCTTCTCTTATTGTGTCACTTTTGTAAATCCTTCAATCCTATCCCAATTTGTTCTTAAGGGGGGATGTTAGGATATTTCGACAGATAGGAAATAGGCTCCTTTTGTGTCACCTTTGTAAATCCTTCAATCCTATCCCAAGTTGCTCTTAAGGGGGGATGTTAGGATATTTCGACACATAGGAAATAGTTAAGAATAACTTAGTCTAGTGTAGAGTTAGGTAAAGTGTGTTTATTTACCATGTACATTTGTAACCTATAATCTGACGGTCACGATTTGTAGTGATCCGGCGGTTATCTCTTACCTAGGTATTAACGACACTTGATCCGTGGCTTAACTCCTGATTGGTCCATGATCTCTATTTAAAGAGCATGGAGGGTCATTTGTCTGGTAACCGTTTATGAGAGAAACATATGTAAGTTTTCTTTTTATATTAATAAATTGCCTGAAGTGGCCGCGTTGGCTCAGGTCGTGGATTGTTTCCCTCTTTGAGGGTTTTAACCATGTGATTATACTGGTGTACTGATTTGTGATTTGTTTGTGAGTGGTGACCTTTGGTTCTTGATCTAAGGAACTTACCCTGTAAATTCCTATAGTTTTTGTGTCTCAAGGCAAGTATGCAAAGGAGATACTGGTTAAGTTTCACATGGAGAGCTGCAAACCCATGGATACTCCTCTTCCAGGAAATTGGAGGAAATAGGATGATACTTCTGGAGAGGTAGTGGATGCTACTGTCTACAAGCAGTTAGTTGGTTCACTAATGTATCTAGTGAACACCAGACCAAACATTTTTTACATAACCAACCAACTGAGTCAAGCTATGGTTAAGCCTACCAAGCTATTTTGGAAGACATGGAAGCATGTCTTGAGATACTTGAGGGGCACATCAGAGCATGGTCTATGGTACAGACAGACAGAAGGAGTGAAGCTTCAAGGATTCACGAACGCAGATTGGGCGGGAAATCCATCAGACAGAAAGAGCACATCAGGAGGGATCTTCAACATAGGATCAATAGGAGTTTCCTAGTACAACAGGAAACAATGATCTGTGGCACTCAGTTCAGCGGAAGAAAAATACATGGCAGAAAGTCAAGTTGCATGCGAGGCTATCTAGATGAGAAAGATATTGGTTGGTTAGTTTGGATCTCATATGGATCCGACATTGATACATTATGATAATCAGAGTTCCATTAAACTCTTGATTAATCCTGTGTTTCATGATAGGTCCAAGCATATAGATATCCGGTACCATCATCTCAAAGATTGTGTGCAGAGAAGAATAATGTTGCTTCAGTACATTCCCAAGGAAGATCAAGATGCAGATATTCTGACGAAGGTGCTCACTAGGAGAAAATTTGAATACCATAGAGACAGGATCGAGGTGAAAGATAATCCCTTTCTTGTTGAAAGGGAGTGTTGATATTCAACAAGAAAAATTCAGCACCCATGCCTAGTGCATTAAGAACCTACACTAGGGTGGGGCACACAGTGCTATTTTTGGTGCATGTCTATTTTAGTTATCCCTTAATTAAGATGGACAATAAAATGTAATCTAGTCTCAGAAATAACTTGTAATAGTTAACTAAGAGTAATAAACTCAATTAGCTCATGGATTTCGAGTTAGAGGTAGTTGGTGAGGCATGCAATGTAATTCTAGTTGTAACAGAGTTCGAAGTGCAGTGGTGCATTAGTTAATGCAGGTTGTAATCAGATTAAATCAGTTAAGTGAGTTAAACTCAGTTGTGATAGTTGTAACTGCTTAATACAATAGTGAGAGATCAAGTGAATTAAATATTAATTAATTCACAATCAGTGATCTCACATGCAACTGAAGATTTACTATTATTAGATGCATGCATGTCAGATCCAATGGAGACCCAATTGAGATCTAGGTGAAAGGGAAGTTGACTATCAGTTGTAGGATTATTGGGTTGCACCCATGCAACCAAACACCCATTGGAGTGCCCATGATACTTGCGTATCAAGGAAGGCCAAAATTCCTATCTTTTAGGGATTGCATTCATCAGGGATTGCACAAGCAAGGCAGGTTGTCTGGAGGCAGTAAATTGGTTAAGCATTGGTCAGTTTTTGTATGACAGTGTGAGACAAGTAGCTGAGTACTGGAGGGCTCTTGTGAGAAGAGTTTGTATGTAATTGTTTCATGATCCATGTTGAATATACAATAGAGGATAGTGGGGTTTTGAGCAGCAATATTTCCCCGGGAAATTATGTGTTGTGTTTGATTTGATTCTTATTTACTTCATGTGATTAGCGATTGTGTTTTTAATTCTGCAAACTATTTGTAGAAGCAATTCATATTTAACTTTAGTACATTGTTAGATCAAATTCAATCCAAGATATACATGCATGTTGTATAATTTCTACATTGGATGTGGGTGTTGAATATTTTAAATGGATTCTTGATCCTTGGAAATTCAGAAGCAAGAGATTGCATTTTCTACACTCTATTGTAGTGCATCAACAACTGGATACCCTCTTTCGCTTGGTTCTCAGAGGTAAGAAGCTACACAATTACAATTTTTTTGCAAGTCAAGAGGATATCAAGCTACTTCTTAGGAAATGGTTGTTTCTGCCTCGATGATATAGTTTCATTTTTGTAAAGGGTCGATAAATATGTAGTTTCTAAGTTTGATTCTGAGGAGCTCACTGGGCCTCTTTCTATCATCAATTCTCAACCAAATAATGCCTCCCCACCATCTAATACATCCCCCATTTCTCTAGTCGTTATCTCACACTAAGGTTCTAACACTGGTATCTATGCCTTTCTACTTAGCAAGTAGCGACAACATTTAATTGGCAAGACTTTTTGTCACTTTTTCTATAGCTTGCGGTGGTATTTACCTAGTAAAACATTATGTTTGTCTTCTTATCGCAAATGGATGGCCTCTGTGTTTTTCATTTCAAATATGTTGTTGGCTCTCAAAGAAAAGAGATGGAAAAAATGGATAAATTCCTCCGTCATAGATTCTGCTTGTGGTGTTCTTTCTTTCGAGGCTTTGGGGAGCGTACATTACCATGGTCTAGTCTGACAACACACAATTTTTTTCCTAAAGCACAGTGGATGTAAATGTTGAATCATTATGGGTTCTTGTTTTTTATTGTCAATGTTTCGTTTGGAAAATCTATTTATAGACTCATCCTCCCAAATCATATTTTTTGAGCTATCAATATAAAACTTTTATATCCCTACTGGGGGTGTCCAATCACCAAAACAAGTGGGAGGGGTGCAGTTAAGGCCCGCCTGGTCCCAAGACACATTCTCGCTGATTCATCACCATCCCACTTGCGAGTGGTAAAGAGCCTCAGGGCAGACGTTCTCATGGCAGGTTGGTTTATGGTTAAATGTGGGATGGACATTGCTCAGAGCATTTCGTTTCCACGGGTGATGGTGAAGGTTGATGCAGTGGTCCGTGGAGAAGAACATCTACTGGCTCTCAAGCCCTGGCTTAAGCTCTGCTGGCCTGGTACGAGAAGGATGACAGGCCTGTTGGGTAGTGGTGGTGAGAGTTTGGGAGCTGGGAGGCTTCCTGGCAATGACATAGGAACGTGCGCTGCACCAGGAGGAGGACGAGGGTGGTGGCGGTGAATTCATAGTGGAGGATGTGTCTTTGGATGGGAGATTCGGGTTTGCAGTTTGGTGCCTGCTCAAAATCTGTTGACTGCGCAACAACAATCCCTCCATGGCCCAACCCCTTGGTGGTTGTGCCTTGGGCTCACAGCGAAATCTGACTGTCCTGAAATTCAAATCTGCGGGTGGTGGAGCTTTTTCACCTCCTTGGACAACACTGTGAAGACTGGTGGCGGTCGTGTGTCCCTCATCTATGGGACTCGGGACGCGCTCAGAGACAAGCTCAGTTGAGGGTGCAGGGGTAGAGCGTGGGCCTCATCAGCGGAGGGAATTGGGGCGACTTGGCGTGATAGGCCAGCACAATGAGTAGAAGAGGAGGGTGCCTATATGCCAAGGCATGGATAATCGTGAGGTTCCAGGAGACCCGAGGTCCCACTCAAAGTCTATGGGGAGCTAGTATTCAGTTGCGACCATGGCAGTTTCTCCAGCCCAATCCCGAGGCAAGATTAAGGCCCCGACCACCCTTGAAGCCATTTTCGCTCAGCTCCAGCAGATCCAGCTTAATTTGGACACGCAGTGTGAACAAAGTTATGAAGCATAAATGAATTAGTGGCTTACATCAACGTTGTCCAAAGCCTGCAAACGGAGACCCTTGAGGCTATGGAGAGTTTGCATCGTATACTGAGGTGCTCTGAAGACCACCTCCGAGCCCTGGAGACCCAAGTGGATCACATCAGCTACTACATGCACCATTAGGATCGTCTCTTCGCAGCTCCTCCACTTGGCCCTGCACCCACCCCCATGATGATAGTTTTGGTATGTGTTTTTGTAATTTTGTGGCAAATAACCATGTGCTTTGAATGCCTTGGCAAGCACCCAAGTTCTACAAGCAATGCATACCTTTTGGATTGATGGAATGTAATCAAGCCATGGTGGCTCCTAGTGTAAATTCTATTTTTGATATAATAATATAATACCAACTTTGACCCAAAAAAAAATATAAAACTTTTAAAATGTGTTTCTTCCTCGTCAAAAAGAAGGTTCAAATCTAATAAATTCAAAGCTATAGGTTCGAATATATCTATATAAATTAAATAAATATTTTTATATAAATTAGTGGATTTGATTTGTGTAAATTTGTATGAGGTTTGATTCCATTGAATCTTAAATTCAACTCTTACGACAGGAATCAAAGCAAAAATTATGATATTGTAACAACGCATGTCATTGATCCTAGGACTAGACTAGGCACTTCCTCGATGGTCTAAAAGAAATTGTCTTACCTTGAGAACGAGATCTTACGTTGGCCGACTAGACAACGAACGTTCTTCGAAAAAGCCGATGGAATAGATATAAAGGACCAAATCTGAGCGTCGCATTACATTCTAAGCCCACTAAATTGTCGTTGATATAAGCAGTCAGCTAAATCGTCTTTGAAATTGCCGTAAGCCATTCCTGTCAGAGATGGACGACGTAGGGAGAGCATTTGCTGTGTTGCTCATAACTCGGGCTTCAATTCCGCTATATGTACTTCTGTCACAATTTATGACTCCCAAGAATAAGTATGAGGAAGCTGTATCGGTGGCATGGCTAATTTTCATTTTCTTTCTCAGTGGTTGAGATTATAAAGTATTAGGTTATTCCAAACAAATATAATTAGCTTATTTTGTTGAAGGTTTTTTTAATTATAAGGTTCAAAACCTGGTTTTAGTGGATTTAATGATGTGATTTTTTACAAAGTGGCATGTTAAAAGTTTATTTATGATGACTATAACCATGTTATTAAATGTGGTTGATGGTTTCTTTATTTTTATTTTTCCAACATTATTTTTTGGGTTATAAAATATTAAATGTAATTAAACATATAATGTTCATTATTAAATTTAAATTCATTTAAATTTAACTATAAAAATATATATATCAAATAACATTTAATATTTTATAACCTGCATCACCCTATTGCCCTCTTTCATTGCAGTCTCATAGTTCTCACGCAACATAAAACACTAATATTATCGCACTTGATAACATAAATCTTGGAAGGAAGGAAGAATAATGTCATCAAAATACAAGCATTGATACGCCGATTGTAATTGAGGGATACTTCAATCGAAATCAGGCAAGTAACATCCGAATACCCACTGCGGCACCAGCGAGAACGGTTGGAACATGTAGTTGAAACGCTTCAGCTCTTTGCGCGAGGACCGGTAAAGGAAGGTAGTTTGGAATGAAGGATAGTTGTTTCAAAAGCAATCGAAATCAACACTTGTTGATGCAGGGGCATTAGGCTCAAGAAAATACTTTGTATTTTAATAAACATAGGGTTCTTGTGTTTCAAAAGAATATTGGGTTTTTATGTAATTATTAATATTTTGAGTGCTTTTAATGAGTGATTTTAATTATTCTGAGGATTTTGTAAATGTTCCCAAATGATTGGAGAACATGATAGTTGAGATTCATAAGGATTGAAAGATTTAGAAATTGATTGTATATCTTAAGCTAGAATCATTTCCATGATTTTATGAGGATTTTTAGGGATAAAAGATAGATTTTAGGACCTTGAGGATTTTGTTGAGATGATTGAGGATTTGAAACTAAATTTGTTCAGATTATTTTGTATAAAAATAATAAGCCTCAAAGGCAAAAGGTGGTAGCAGACATAAGTAGAGTAGGGTTGGACAAACAGAGTTTTGTAAGCCTACGGGAAGTAGTTGAACAAGGCCATTGATTTGAATATCTGGCCAGAGATAAGGAGTCTTTTGTAATAATTCGACTACATGTATATATATGATGGATTTGACTTCTGAATCATATGTGTATTGTTTTATTTAATTCTGCGTGAGGAATGTTTTGAGTTTCGGTGAACAAGTATGTGATAAACTCTGTAATAGGGTTTGAGATGATGCTCTGCATATAATGGAAGAAATCGATGTTAATTAATGTCAATATTGTGTTTGATTTGAATTGCAATAAGGGTTTGTATACAGCTGAAAAGACTGGATGAAATTGCAATTGGCTAGATTCAGTCATTGATCACTTAAAGGATCGATGACATAGTGGGGAGTTGAATTTTTTATTCAGAATTCGGTGTTTGTTACATCGAATTTTATGCATGAAAGACACATCTGATCACACAGTGAATTCAGATCAAGACTAGAGAACGAGTCTAAATTACATTTACATATTGGCTCATTTCAATGTAGAATAACGTTCAATTTAAATTTGCTGAGCGTTGAAGAATTGATGAAACGTTGGCATGTTTGATGCATGAAACTGGATTGTTCGAATTAGCAGAAATGAAGGGAAAAACACTTGACACAATCGAAGAAGTGAGGTCGATGTGGAGTAATGAGTGGAAAGACCATGAATATGATCATACCAGTCAAGAAGAATGAAACTGTGAAGGGGTTTCACACAATTTTTAATGCGAACGCCAAGTGATGTAAACTGGTCAATGTAGGGATCGAATGCGCAATGGAAGTAAAGGCGCAGAGGATTTTAAATCTCTGTTCGAGATGCAGAACCGTGGAATGAGACGGAAGAAAACAAACCAAGATTAAGAGATCTAGATGTGCAACAGAAGCGATGAATAACAAGAGTGGTTTTGAAAACAACAAACTGGTGGTCTCGCACAACTTTTGAATGGTAAATGGCTTTTGTTGAGTTGAATGTGATAACGTTCAACAACTGACACATGGCTTTAGTGGTATTCAAATACCGGCTATCTTGCGTGATTTCGAAGAAATAAACACCGTGCAACTTTTTTATGCGACCACCATGGGATCAATGATTTGGAGCGCGATGATGCATCATCCGTTCGATGGTGACAAAGGTATGTATGGTTGAAGTGCTGTGGGACCAAATATAGCATTCATATGTTGGGTTTTATCCAAAGTTGAGCGAGAAGTTGTAGGCTTGAGAATTAAATGATTGTAATGTTGGGATCTTTGGTAATATAAAACAAGGACGATGCTTTGGGTAAAATGTGGAGCGTTGGGTACATACATTTATATGTGATGATACCTTGGTCTTAACGCAAAGTTGAAATATTGATTTCAATTCCATAAAGTGAATTTGGCCTTTGATTTATAACCTTGAGTGAAAAAGGCAAAAGCTCCTGCATATGAAGTTGTAGTGCTAGGTTTTAAAACCTTGATAATAACAGTGAAGAAATCTTCATTTGAAGATCAATTTGAAAGAGAAGCTTCCGCATTTAAGTTTTCCAATATGGGCATAATGTATGTGAAAATCAAATTATACCGGTAGAATGTGGGTTTAGCAACTTAGGCTGCTATTAAGTGGTATCAGAACTAGAAATAACTCTTTTTGAGGTTTAAGTTTTTTTAATTGACTGCATGTGTGATGGAGAAATTAAAAAGATCAGATTTTGAAACTGACAGATTGTAACACATAGAGATACAATGCAGGTGAGAGGTGAAACAAGATCATACAGGGATCTTGAAGGAGAGTTAACAAATGTTATTTTAACTCTGGTTTGAAGAATATGTTTGCAGAATTCAGGTTGCAGGCAGTTGAATAAAATCTCAGCAAAAGGAGATCACAACTTTGAGAGCAGTGATGAAGGAATCCAGCAAAGGATTCTAAGTGGAAGAATAATGTGGAAAAACCTTAAAGAATTCCAACAGAGGTGGGATGAAAAGGACAATTGTGTTCTTAGAAGTTACAGATGAGTTAAAGCCTAGAAGGAGCAAAAAGAAATGCTCAAAAGGTTCTAACAGATAGAGGACAAGTGCTTTCCAAAAGACCAAATCCAAAGGAGAGGATTGGTGAGGTAAGTTGTAACAAGGAGGACTTGTTATTGCAGAGGCTTTAGTACAACTCATGGTGAATGAGTGAGGAACTCATGGAGAAGAAGATGACTACTAATAGTCATAGAAGATATAACAGAGGTTCAGAGAGAGAACACAACAAAAGGAAGGGGAAATAAGATGCTAAGGCAAATGGCATAAGGCAGCAGTTGACTAATGCAGAATATGAGAAAGAGTTAGCTGAGATAAGAGAATAATTTAATAAATTGAAAATGATGATAAAAGAAAGCCAGAGAATTGGTTGGCTCATGAAGAAGAGAGTAAAGTGGCAGAGGCTACAAGAGAAGAGAGAATAGCAAGTGAACGTGCAGTTAGAAGAAGAACTGAGAAAGCTTGAACATAGAATGAATGTACAATTGGGAAGTGCGGGACTTAGAGAAGCTGAGTTGAAAATGGAAGTTTCCCTTTGTGAAGCAGAACAGAATGAAGTTATGGGTACAGATGAAGAATTTGGATCTGTGAAAGATCTTATGAATCATGGTGAAGATTTAAGAAAACAAGAAGTATACCTTGCTGAAGAGGGAATTATTGATGATTTCCTGAACTGTTGGACAAGTCCAGATCAACAAGATGATGTAAAGCCTTGTATTTTTTAATCTAATGATTTTGATGTGATTACAGGTTTTGCAGAGGAGGATGAGAAATCTTTTGAAGATGTCAAAAGTATGAGAGAGTATCTTTCAAAAGATAAATGCTCTGAAGCAAGAAGCAATGATGAATAATGTCTCTTAAATGAGGAAAGCATTGATGCATTTGAAGCTGTTACAACACAGGAATAAATTCTTGTGAATGAAGAAGAAGAGATTTAATCTGAAGCATTGATATGTGAAACAACAGTTGAGACTGTTAAATCTTGTAATTTTCAAACTGAAAATTTGTATATAAATGCAGAGATAGCAAATGCTGATGAAATACTTTAGAATTTCCAAAAAGAAATTGCATAGCTGGAATATTTGTTGGAAAACTCAGAGTATGATAGCGAGATTGCAGAAAGCAGGGTTCACTACAGTGAACAAGAACAGGAAAACATCATGGAAGCAGATGGTGTGAAAGAGAGACTTGTTGACAGTCTTGAGAATTATTCAAAGAATTCTTTAAGGAGAATGAATCAGCATAATGATGTGCTGATAGAAGAGGAAAATTCAGAACAGCATACTGAAATGCTGGCTGGAGGAAGAAAGGCATTGAAGCCTTAAGATTTTTGTTTTAATAATTATTTTGTGAATGCAGGTTTTTTTGCAGATGCTGGAGAAAATTTGACACAATTGGACAGTCAAATAAAGGAAAAGGAAGAAAATTCTGTGGAATTGTTTAATCCATGGAATGAAGAAATTGAATTGCTGGAAATTATGCTGAACAATCAGGATTCAATACAGGCAGAGAAATCTCAATTTCAATATTGGAAATTGCAGAATGTGAAGATGCAAGGGAATGAAGATAACAGAAGAGAGTACATTATGTACTAGTCCAATGAATTGCTGAAGGAAGGAGACAAAGAAATTGTCTTAAGTGAAAAATTGGAAGAAGTTTTCAGTTGCAGAAAACAAGAGGGTAAGGATGATAGGGTGGCAGTAAAAGTTCAGTAAGTAATAACTCAACAAGCAGGAGAAAGAGTAAGAGCTCAGCAAGCAGGAGTAAGAATGAAAGATCAGCAATCAAGAGATGAAATAATTCAACAATCAGAAGATTTATTGGACAAAGAAATCGAACTGATAAGAAGGATAATGATGAAATTATCTTAGAGGAAGATATCAACAAGAAAGAAAAGCAACATCAGTAGAACGAAGACAATAACAGACTGTGAAAGTACAGCCAGTGGAGCAAGGCAGCATAAAATATGGAGACCTAGAGAAAAGCAACAAACAACAACAGAAATAGATGATCAATTACAGAACAAAGTGTGGGATCTAGGAAGACAAGGACTAAAAGCACATGATTAGGAGATCATGATTAATTTTAACCTTGGGAGTCTGATGCAGGGGCATTAGGCTCAAGAAAATACTTTGTATTTTAATAAACATAGGGGTCTTGTGTTTCAAAAGAATATTAGGTTTTAATGTAATTATTAATATTTTGAGTGATTTTAATTATTGTGAGGATTTTGTAAATGTTCTTGAATGGTTGGAGAACATGATAGTTGAGATTCATAAGGATTGAAAGATTTAGAAATTGATTGTAAATCTTAAGTTAGAATCAGTTCCATGATTTTATGAGGATTTTTAGGGATAAAAGATAGATTTTAGGACCTTGAGGACTTAGAGGATTTTGTTGATATGATTGAGGACCCGAAACTAAATTTGTTCAGATTATTTTGTATAAAAATAATAAGCCTCAAAGGCAAAAGGTGGTAGCAGACAGAAGTAGAGTAGGGTTGGACAAACAGATTTTTGTAAGCCTACGGGCAGTAGTTGAATAGGGCCATTGATTTGAATATCTGGCTAGAGACAAGGAGTCTTCTGTAATAATTTGAGTACATGTATATATATGATGGATTTGACTTCTGATTCATATGTGTATTGTTTGATTTAATTCTGCGTGAGGAATGTTTTGAGTTTCAGTGAACAAGTATGTGATAAACTCTGTAATAGGGCTTGAGATGATGCTCTGCATATAATGGAAGAAATTGATGTTAATTAATGTTGATATTGTGTTTGATTTGAATTGCAATAAGGGTTTGTATACATCTGAAAATACTGGATGAAATTGCAATTGGCTAGATTCAGTCATCGATCACTGAAAGGATCAATGACATAGTGGGAAGTTGAATTTTCAATTCAGAATTTGGTGTTTGTTACATTGAATTTTATGCATGAAAGGCACATCCGATCACACAGTGAATTCGGATCAGAACTAGAGCACGAGTCTAAATTACATTTATGTATTGGCTCATTTCAATGTAGAATAGCGTTCAATTTAAATTTGTCGAGCATTGAAGAATTGATGAAACGTTGGCCTATTCGAATGCATGAAACTAGATTGTTCGAATAAGAAGAAACAAAGGGAACAACAGTTAACGCAATCGAAGAAGTGAGGTCTATGTGGAGTAATGAGTGGAAAGACCATGAATCCGATTATACTAGTCAAGAAGAATGAAACTGTGAAGGGGTTTCGCACAATTTTGAATGTGAACGCCAAGTGATGTAAATCGGTCAATGCAGGGATCAAATGTGCAATGGAAGTAAAGGCGCAGAGGATTTTAAATCTCTGTTCGAGATGCAGAACCGTGGAATGAGACAAAAGAAAACAAACCAAGATTAAGAGATCGAGATGTGCAACAGAAGCGATGAATAGCAAGAGTGGTTTTGAAAACAAAAAATTGGTGGTCTCGCGCAACTTCTAAATGGTAAATGGTTTTTATTGAGTTGAATGCGATAAAGTTCAACAGTTGACACATGGCTTTAGTGGTATTCAAATACCGACTATCTCACATGATTTCGAAGAAATAAACACCGTGCAACTTTGTTATGCGACCACCATGGGATCAATGATTTGGAGCGCGATGATGCGTCATCTGTTCAATGGTGACAAAGGTATGTATGGCTGAAGTGCTGTGGGACCAAATATAGCATTCATATGTTGGGTTTTATCCAAATTTGAGCGAGAAGCTATAGGCTTGAGAATTAAATGATTGTAATGTTGGGATCTTTGGTAATATAAAACAAAGACGATTCTTTGGGAAAATGTGGAGCGTTGGGTACATACATTTATATGTGATGATACCTTGGTCTTAACGTAAAGTTGAAATATTGATTTCAATTCCATAAAGTGAATTTGGCCTTTGATTTATAACCTTGAGTGCAAAAGCAAGCTCCTACATATGAAGTTGTAGTGTTGGGTTTTAAAACCTTGATAATAACAGTGAAAAAATCTTCATTTGAAGATCAATTTGAAAGAGAAGCTTTTGCATTTATTTTTTCCAATATGGGCATAATGTATGTGAAAATCGAATTATACAGGTAGAATGTGGGTTTGGAATCTTAGGATGCTATCACTTGTAGAAGTTGAAACGAACGGCAGCGGAATGACAACAAAGCTGGAAAAATTCTAAACCCTTGCAAACGACTTGCAATAGTTTTTGCAAACTAAAAATGGTGATAGTTATTGAAATTGAAAATGGTGATGGTAAAGTTTTCCAACTCCTAATTTGATATTTTCTATTATGTTTTTCCATTCCTTATTTGATACATTATTATTTATTAGAGGAAGAATATTTTAATTTTATTAAATTTAATAAACTTACTTAAATTTTCTTATTTAAAAAAATTAAATATCTCAACCCTAATTTTAATATAGACAATGTTCTCTTTGTGTAATTTCATAAATTTTATTTTTTATATTTAAAAAATAAAAATAAAAAATCTTGAACTCCAATTCCTTAAATACTTAAAAAGATGTGTAATTTCATAATTTTTAAATTTTCTTATTTAAAAAAAACCTCTTCAACTCTAATTTTAATATACACCATGTACTCCTTAAACATGAAAGTGTAATTCAATATATTTTTTGCTGAACCTTATCTAAGCTGAATTTGTTTTTCTTTTTTTCATTCTTTAGGGATAACATTTATCTTATTTTACTCCTCTTTTGACTTTCCAAATTGGTTCATTATAATTTATATAATATGATTTTTAAATAATGAAATTTGGATTAAAATTAATTAACTACCCTTCTTCCTTCACTCATAATATGAAAACTTTTATTTTAAAAGATAATATCAAGAATTACCAATATTTACATTAAAACATAACTAAAAAATGTAATTGAATAATATTTTATACATAATGAAAACAAAATAAATATTATTTTAAATAAAATATTCAATAATATAATATAATAATAAAAATTTAATTTTGTACAGTCCTATAGTATTTTTATCCTCACTAAAATCTCCATAGTTCCTAAGTATTATTTCTTTCTATAACATCAATTTCTTCATCTGGTTTTTATCCAAACTTTTTCTTTCACAACTTCATCAAAATTTACCGCATCATATGCAAGTAATGCAAAATTTGAAACTTGTTCTATTTCATCATTTTGATCACACAATTCCTTTAAACTTCAAGTTTTCTGACCTTTAATTATATTCTCTAATGTAGCCATTGTAGGATTATATTCATTACTCACCTCTGACCCTCTTCTTTGTTATCCAACATAACCTGATTGTTCGACATATTCTTGATTTCTCAGTGTTTTGTATTGTAATGGACTAACTCTTGTTGATTTAATTATTGAAGTGCTTGCAACAAGTGTATATGGAATCGACTACTCACCTTGTACTCCTCATCATCCTCATTATTGTCTACATGAGATAATACAAATCCCTCTGCAATAGATTTATCCCAATCTTCTTCTTCCTTGAATTCAACATCTTTACTGATATTATATTTCTCATTGATGGGATTATAGAGTCTATATGATTTAGATTATTCACTATATCCAATAAAGATACATTTCTCACTTCTATCATCTCACTTCTTTCTCAATTCTTTAGGAACATGTGCATAAGAAACATAACAATTTTTTTTTTAAATGAGATATATGTCAACTCTTACCATTCTAGGCTTCTTCAGCAACTCGATCCTTCGCGCTCTTATTCAGAATTATGTTAAGGATATAAAAAACACAAGTTATTGTGCATAAAATTGCATTAAATTGCATTAATAATGTGCATTAAGTTATGGAGTATAATGTGCATTAAATTGCCTCTTGATTCCATGTGATTGGGAAAACTCAATGAAATTTTTTAGCATATACCCACCATCTCTATCTGATCTCAAAAATTTAATGTGCTTTCCAATTTCCTTTTCAAGTCTAGCTTTAAATCTTTTAAATACAAAATATGGTTCATATTTCTATTTCAGAAGATAAACCCATGTTTTTCGACTGTAGTCATCAATAAAAGTTAAAATGTAAACATTACCAGCCAAAGAAGGTGTTTGCATCGGTCAACACAAATATGTGTGAACAATATCTAATGGATCTTTTGCTCTATACAAAACTCCGGATACAATTTTGTGTCTATGATGCTTTGCAAGTTTACAACTTTCACTTGAGCTTGTTGGTTGTTGAAAACTAGGTAACCCTTTCGCCATCTATTTCTTCTTAAAAAATCTAGACCACCAAAATATAAATGACCATATCTTAAATTCCATAACGACGATTCATCGAAATTATTAGTTTTATAAGCATTCAAGGAGGGAGACAATTCATTTCTCATTATAAGTGGAAACATCTTATTCTTTACCATTTATACTCTTGTTACCAATTTCTTGCTTGGATATTTGTCAATGATAGTACACACATTATTCTTGAAGAACACTCTATACTTTTTCTCTATGAGTTTTCCAATGATCAAAAAATATCATTTTAAGCTAGGTAAACAATACACATCATTAATTGTTCTTCTCTCATCATTTCTATTATAAACACCAATCACTCCTTTACCTTTAAAACATAACTTATAGTCATTACCCAACTTGAATTCATACTGAATACTTGTGTCTAGATTGGAAAACAAATCTTTGTTTGCCATCATGTGAAAATATTATTTGAACATTCTTAAGTTACATTACAAGTCAAAAACACTAACTTCTAATTATCTTCAAATTATTTTGAGATGTGTGCAAATTTCTTACCAATATGTGCCTGCCTCTTCAAACACTTAGTAGTAAAATGGAAAAATCTTTTGCAATAATAACAATGAAATTTAGACATATAATACCTTTGATTTCCTTGATTCTAGGTTATATTGTTACCCCTTAAATTAGGAGGGAATTGCTGAGATTTCATTTCATGATCATAATGATCTCGCTGACGCCTTTGATCAGCTACTCTGCCACCTCTTCCTCTATTACTCGATCTTCCTCTACCTCTTCCACTATTAAATTGAATTTGAGTTTTGAAGGCATTCTCCAATGTGTTATCATCATATATTGACATCCTAGATTCTCGTGCAATCAACGAATGAGTCAACTCTTCAATTTGCATTTGAATTATGTCCTTGAACTCTTCTATGGATACACCAACTGCTTCAAATTTCGTTGGCAAACTTCGAAGGAATTTCTTGATCACTCTCTTGTTTGAGAGGTCTTCTCCATATTGTCTCAATTGATTAACAACACTTATGGCTTGAGTCATAAAAGCATCCACACTTTCACTGTCTTTCATTTTCATATTCTTGAAATGTATTCTCAAATTTTGCAAATTGACATTCTTTACTTTCGCTACATCCTCAGAAAAAGATTCAGGAGTGTCCCACGCCTTCTTCGAAGATTCTTCATTTGATACTTTTTAAAGTATCACGTGATCTAAGCCTTGTCGAATAAGGCCAAGAGATTTATTTTCCTTCTTTTTGTTCTCTCTCAACAACATATGTTAAACATTTGTAAGAGCCATCTTTGTTGCTTCATTACTAAGCTCTAGATACCCATCAATAACAAATCCAAAAATATCATGAGAACACAACAATGTTCTCATTTGAATAAACTAGGAATCATAACTTTTCTCACTTAAAATATGAATTGACTGAGTTTTGGTATTTGAAGCGATTTTTCTCAAATAAATGAAATCTTCAAATGAAAGTTAAAAGATTTTTTTCACTTTATTGTTGTCTCTTCCTTCAAAATAAACTATATAAAATGACAAGGAAATAAATGGAAATAATACTAAGCCCAATACTCTTCAAAATATTTTCTGAATAAATTTCAGAACAATACCAAAAGAAATAAAAAAATTATGCTTTTCTTCTGCATACACTCTACTCCTTAACTTTCATAGGAAAAAAAATCACAGCAATATCAATATATATATATATATATATATATATATATATATATATATATATATATATATATATATTTAACACCAAATTACATAACACTCCTTTAAATGGAAACATTAAAAACATACCAATACCATACAATACATGTAACAGTTTCAATGCAGCAATTTGCAGCGTTAAAGAGCTCGAACAACACAACTTTCACCCTCCAATACAAATACAGTTTCATTGTAGCATTAAATAGCTCCAACAGTTCGAACAAGAGCCCAATATCCTGAGAGATTAATGATTAGAATAGTAACACAATATCCAGCAACTCAAACAAAAACACAATCCCCAGATGATAACAACAATGCAATCTCCAAATGACCTTCTTTAATAAATTTTGACCTCACGCACAGATCCAATCATAGCTCTTCTCAAGCACGAGCTTCACTGGTATTATTTTCAACGTATTCTCACAAGCTCTGCCCCTTTGCTTATCGTGAATTACCTCTTCACAATATCCTTTACTCAACGTTCCACAACAACATAATTATCCTTTTCTCTAAAAAATGGTGAAATATAATTCATTAAAAATGACTTTACTTTCCAACATGCAACTCCATGCTTCTACCCAGCTTACAGGACCCTCACAATTCCTTTACCCAATCAGCAAGTTTAAAAACATAGTGGCCTCCATATACCAGTTGAAAGACACACAAAATTGTTAGCATTCAAACAACAGAAAACTTCACAACTCCACATTCCCACAACACCAATTCACACTCATTCAATACCTTATGGTTTATGGACTCAACAGGATTTGATACCATATGAAAACATAAAAAAAAAATAGACACTACAAAAATGCAACTACAACTTCAATATTACACCAGCAAATTAGTCGAGTTGGATAATACGCCTTCGGATAAGCCTTTGTATTTATGAAAAAAATATAATCGGTTATAATAATTAAAATATTATTTTGTGTGGTGGTGTTTTCCCTTTCATTTCTGTAGGAGGTGGTGACTCTTCAATGTTAGACAAGGCATGACAGTGAGGTAGTGGAGGGGGTTTTCAGTGAGGCGGCGATGACATAATATGTCTTTGAAATGATTATTCTTACAAATACATAACCTTTTTAATTAAAAGGAAATAGAACTTACAAAATCAGAGAGCCATTGAAGTCAAATATAATACCACAAAACTTATACAAAAGAAAAGAATACCATTATGATATATAAAATCATTACACTCATTACAAAGGAATCAATATCAAAGGTATGTTGTAAATATTTGAAATAAGAAGGAGTTGAATGTAACAAGCTGACTTTCAATAAAATAACTAAATGTTCAATATGGAAATGAGAATTTAGAGGACTTATGATACAATTTCGTAGATAAGTTTCACCTTGGCCACCAATGACAAGAATAAAAAGTGGGTAGAGTGCCGACCTATAAGATACACGCTAGAATCAAAGTGTTGAAAACCCAAGGTTTTTAATACATTTCAAATCCAAAAATTGCTTCACCAATTCCATTATTGTTACTTTCAAGGTAAATGAATTAGGTTAATTAAGATTGAGTTAACAGAAATAATTAATGACAAGTAACTTGGATGAGGGTCCCATTAAAACCCTTATTACCTGTATGAAGGCCACATGCCTATCTGAATCTATGGTTATTCCTTGAAAGTAGTAAGAAAGGGTAAAAATTAAACTTCAATACAAATAAGAACTGTGCCAAATGCCATATATACCCAAATCATGGGATGAGCCACCCACACTCTCGTTATAGTTACCTTTCAGAGATAGGACAAAAATTCTCCAAAGTGAGTTGTAGAAGCAATTAGAGGACACATTACACTAGTAAAAAATGACTAATTAGTTACTAAAAAAAAAACTAAAATTTGCATATGAACAACCATTTTTTAGTCGGTGACCAGCAGTAGCTAATTTATAGTATCTTATAATGCAACAAAATTTTAGTTGTTTTTAGCTTAGTCATTAATTTGTTGTCTCAATTTTATTGTCTAGTAGTATATTTAGTCATAAATTTGGTTATTAATTTAGTCATTAATTGCCACAATTAATGACCAAATATACAACAAAATATACTACTATGTGATCGCCCGAGAAAAACAATTAATGATGAAATAAATATGACCCAAAACGTTGGTCGTGTTATAATATGGTGTAAATTAGATACTAATAGTCACATATATGAAAATTTTAGTCATTAAATTCCACAATTAATGACCAAATATACAACAAAATATATTACTATATGATCACCTGAGAAAACCAATTAATGACCAAATAATTATGACCCAAAATGTTGGTTATGTTATATGATACTGTAAATTAGCTACCAATAGTCACATATATGAAAAATTTAGTCATTTTTTGAAACAAATTAATGACAAAAAAAGTATGACTAAATTTTGGTTGTGCTATAATATATTGTAAATTAGTTACTCATAGCTGTATATATGCAAAATTTGGTCGTCATTTGTAATCAGATATTTATCATCTACAGTAGTCATTTATCTTTTTTTAGTAGCTTCATATTCATTATATAAACAACTAATTTAGTAATTTATATTCATTTCATTTACTTTCATTAATAATCATTATAAATGACTAATTTTGTTATATATTCATTTTATTTGTGTTCATCATTAATCAATTAAACTATTAATTTAGTAGTTTTAGATTGATTTTATTTTTTCATTATTAATCAACATAAATTAATTAGTACGATTTTGCAACAAAATTAAAAAAATGTCATACAATGTGCATGTTCATGTAATATGAAAATGCAAAGTTACATATGTTAATTACAATACTAAACAATATCAAGCACAACTATAATTAATTTCAACTACACAAATTATATTATATGAAATGTCAAGTATTAAAATACGAGTTTCCAAATTAATATTGGTTGGACTACAGTTTACATGAAATATTGTTTCATCACTTCAAAAAAATATCTTTGTGTTGCCAAGGCATTGCAGGTGAATTCACCAACTCTGGAGACTTGAGCATCAATATCTATTTGTGTGTCTCATATGAGATATTGGCTCCAAGGGTATGAGTAGACCGATTCACTTCTCTCTCTCTCTATTTTCTTTTTTCATTCTAGTGGTATTGTTCTCTTCCTTCTTCAATTCCTTCTTCTTACCATCAATACTGAGTTCTTTTTCTGAAAACAAAAGAAGATACAATTCAGAGTGTAAGACATGAAAGACGATGAACACTAGAATATAACTAAAGTAGACTATAAAGGATTTATACAACAAAATAAAAAATACATTAAACTCCAAACTTTTCAATCAATGAATACGCTAAACTTCCTATATGGCATGAGAAAGAAAGTTAACTAGATGAGGTGAAATTTTAAGGCAATACATCTATTAAAATCATGACTAGAAGAGGGTTATAGTGTCTATGTGATCATTTTTCATGACATGAAGACATCTAGATAATATTAGTCCATTCTTAACTTCACAATAGTTGAGAAAACATAAATCCTATATTTTTCTTGGAATCAAGAATGTGTTTCAAACCTAATATAAACTATCATGATTGATAAGTTATAAGAAATTAAGTATATGCCCACAATTCATGGCCACATTTTCATGACATTAAGAAAATAAATGTAAAGGTTGTAAAATTGTAGATATCTAATTTTATAACCTCACCTCAAAATTTATATTTTGATACACATCAACACATGTTAAGCCAAAGGGGTTAGTTCGTTGAATGTTGTGTCTAAATTGTAAATCGACCACCATCTCCAAATAGTTCCTACAAACAAGTACGATAAACATTAAATTTCCTATAGCAAAAAAAGCTATTGTGAACCAGCCCATGGTTTCCTTGGGTTTGCAAAGTCAAAATCTAGAATTTCAAATTTATACATACCACACTCTCAATATAAACCAATCTCTTGATTTATTTATCCTAAAAACAAAGACTACTTTAGTAGCAATCAACATGGATACTTGAATGAGACTTGGTAGACTTGCAAAAAGTTTTTCATGAAAATGTCCATAACATTTTTCCAATAGGATTTAGGGCCTCCATTGGACCTTCATAGCTAACACCACTACATATCCCCAACTCCAAAAGCTTTTCAAAGACCGCAACTTATCCAAATGGTGCTTGATAAATACCTATTTATTCTGTTCTTGGAGTTAATGTTAGACCTTATGAAACATATACTAAATCTAAGGCTTTAATATGAAATTTACCATATTGGTTCATGCAATCCACATAACTCTGAAACAACAATTTTAAGTCAGACATAATAGTTCTATTCAAATTTTATTATTTATATTCCTCTGAAATGAAAAAAATAAAACCCCAAAGCATCAACATTATGAATTCCAACCATCCTACAAATTATGTTAGACCTAGAGAAGGACGAACATGTAATATTAGACCTTGGTGATTTTACATAATTTAAGGTATTATTAGATCTTCCAATAGTTATTTTATGTGGAGAGAGGAAAAGATATATTTATATGCCAACGAATAGCCATTGATAAAAGAATACTTTAATGCTTGAGAATTCGTTTTTGATTCTTAGATAGAGACTCAAAAAAGATTCTTATTGAATTGTACTTTATTATCTAAACTTAAATGGGCATTCAATTGATACTAATTTTAGTTTTAGGAACAAATTCATACAATGCTAAGAATTTTTTGGAATCAGGGTCATTCCAGTAACTGTCACATGATATGACAGATAAAGAAAAAACCAAGTGAACGATCGAGAATAGATACTTTATGTATCTAACATAATAATGAAAAATCAATTTTGAAATGTGATCTTGTTGATGTTATACATGTCAATGAAAATCTCTAAAATTCTTGAGGATATTTTTATGTTGTTACATCAAGTTCATACAATTCATGCCACAATTGAATACATGTTTACTTATTTAGTGAGCCAAGATCAGACTATCAATGGGTTATGAAGCACAAAAGAAACACCTTAGCCATATCAAAATTCATTATGACATAGTAGTCACAATCCACTGCTATGAAAAACGAGTTGTTTTTATTTCCAAAACAACTATCATCAATGTAAGGTATTGGATGTCTAATCTGATGATTAAATTTACCTCAAACATTTTCCTTAGTGCCACCTAATAAAGGTTTTTAGATTTCAGTAACTAGGTAGATTTGATTTATTCTTCAATTCAATATTTTCAAAGACAAAACAATAGGAAAATATTTAAGACTTTTTATCTCTACAAAATAACTACAAGAATTTAGCCTAAGATCACTTGCTAATTACTCTTCCCTTTGAACTGGTGCCTTATAGTCACAAGGGGGTGTCCTTAGTGATGGTATGTTGTCAACAACTTAAGAAAAATGTGTAAAAACAAAAAGTGATTAGAAAATGAAATATTTTTCATTGAGATGCACGCAAGGAACCAAGGGCACAGGAAAATTTAGTAAAATAATATGAGATTCAATTTCATTAGTGAACTACAATTATGAATGATGATAAGGAAACCAAAATTCACCTTTAATGAATGTATAATTAAAAAAAAGGCATTACGGGCACCCAAAACATTCTAAAATAGCACAATTATTCAACAACAAGACTAAAACATCTATAAATACATGGCATAATCAAACCTTATATGTATATTAGTCAAACGATTGTTTGCATCATAGTGATGAATACAACATTGGATGCATAAATAACAGTGCATGTAGTGAGGGTAACAACGAAAATGGATGGAAAAGTATGAATAACATTTATGGGCACCCAGAGCACTGTAACAAGACACCACTATTCAACCACAGGACTCAAAGAGCAATAAAGACTACTGTCATCTCACTATTTTGACCTCAATCTAGTGGGAAAAATTCTTATTATTAGTTCCTTAACTCCAACATATTTCAAGTGACACCAAACTAGGAATTACAAGTGGATAGGGTTTCTACAATAATTTCATTTAGTGATCAAGTATAAGAATTATATCATAATTAAGTTGGTTGACCTACTTTCAAGGACACCGAAATCAATGATTCCAACGTTGGGAACTCTTATGCACATGTATCCCCTTACCCATGACGCATATAAAGAAAAATATTTGAAGGATGAGGACTTTAATGTGGTGTTACAATACTTTTAGTGCTAGATTCAGGTGCACAATGATGACAACATAGTTGACTACCATCTCTAAGATGGGTTACTCTATAGGTTGGATAAGTTATTTGTTCATAAAGGAACAATTGTAGCTAATTAGATAGGTTCACACCTCCCTGGTTGCAGGTCACTTTGTTTTAGGTAAGAAATTGGCCAAATTGTAGAGGTATGTGTACTAGCCTAGGATGAAAGAAGAGGTAGCTATGTTCATAATATAGTGCATGATTTGTTGTATCAGTAAGCATAGTAACAGGAAACAAGGTCTATCTCATCCCTTGCATGTACCCACTTATTCTCGAGAAATAATTTCCATGGAATTTTTGGAATTCTTATCAAAAACAAAGAATGAACATGACTACATGTTCATGGTAATTGACAAGTTCAACAATATGTGTGTTCTAGTTCCCTTAAAAGAAATGTTGAAATTGTTCTTTGGACAATTCTGGGTGCACTTTGGGATACAGATTAGAATTGCTTCTGATAAGGGAACAAGATTTATTATGCATTTTTTAATACATTGTGGGATAATATGGACACAAATTTAAACTTGTCTACAACATTTAATCCACAGAAAAATGGGAAAATCATAGTCAACAATATTTTGGTGCAACTTTTGAGGGGTTAAAATTAGAAGCATCTAAAGTAAGGGATATAAACTCCTCTTCCTACCCTATAGAAGTTCTAAGACTTAGTCTCCATGATTTACATGTTATATTTTCCTTCCACCAAGCATTAACAATTATGTGTTTGTTGTTATTGATTAGTTATCTAGGATGGCGATTTTGGCACCATGCAAGAAGAGTATCATATCCAAAGCTATTATTAAATTATTCTTTCATTGTGTTTGGGTTCAGTTTTGTATATCATAGACCATTGTTTAATATTTGGGTAGCAATTTCCTTAGTAAATTCTAGTCTAACCTATCGTCTCTTACATGTATCGAATTGACCAAATCGATTTCCTTTCACCCTAAAATAGATGGATAGAAAGAAGTGGTCAAATTGACGATTGTACACTTCTCACACTTGTATAACTCTAGGAATTTTTGTACATGGGATGAAAACCTTCCATATGTTTATCATTGGTATAATATATCCCTCCACAACTCTATTATCCATAAGTATTTTTAAGGTGTGATTAGGGTTCTAGCCATTAGCTATTACTGAAGTAGTTTTTCCCCGTTATATCTTCACTATCAGAGTCCTCCCATGCTAGGCCTAGCTAAAATAGAGTAGTATAATTTTTTGAACATATATAACACCTTCAACAACAATTTCATGTTATCTTATAGAAATCCATTTCCATGTATAAGCAGTGATATGACCAGCATCAAGTTTTACAGAAGTTTTAGGTTGGTGATAAGTTGTAGTTAAATTTATAGAAAAAGTGCCTCATATGTTCCCACAAGAATATAAAACAACTTTTATATGGGCCTTACACAATTGAAAAGGCTTGGGTGAAAATTCATTTGAATTGAGTATCCCCCCATTCCTTGGTTTACGCCCAATATTTAATATGGAGCTTCTTTGACCATATTTTTCACCTTTATGGAAACATCATATATGAATGAGTGTTTGGTTCCTATACAACTCAATAGTAATTAAATTGAATAGGATATAGTGGATCATGGACACTAATACAAAGGATATGTGCTAGTAGAACATACAAGTCTACCATGTTGTTAAAGTAGGGCAACTTCTTTAGTAAGACAAGTGACTCACCAAGAGCTAAATTCAACAAAACAATCCCATATAATGAGGGAACTTGATGCAATAAACATTTCTTCCCAATAGGGGAGGAATTATTTAGAATGATATTTATGGCCACCCACCTCTTCCATTAACTCAATGATTCTCTTTATTGGAAATTTTCCAACGATTTATTGGGACCCAAAATTTTGGGGTCAGTTTGAGTCTCTAAACAATATTTTTGGCCAATTATAACATTACAACCACCATTACAACAAGATATATTTCAAGTGATGACACCACGATTATAGTGAGATATCCCATGAGAGACAAAAAACGTAAAAAGTATGATATTAATATGTATGCAAAAGATGGTCCTGAAACTAGTAAGTTCATGAATCCATAATGCTATAAGGTCATTGGCATCATCATAATCATTGCCATCATCTTCATTATCATCATCATCAACAAAATCATTTTCATCGTTATTATTATCATTGCAGTATCATCATAATCACCATTCATGTCATCATATTCATCATCATCATCATCATCATGATTATGAAAATTGTCATCAATTGTTCATAATTATAGTTGTCATAAGAAATATTATCAACCCAAAAAATGTGATGAGTGCTAGAAAAGGGTTGTTTAGCACATATATAATATATACAAGAGAAATAAAAACTGTTCTTTTGAGAGATGGTCGATGATGATCATATTCAGCACCATTATCATCGTCATTATCATTTTCATCATCTCCATAATCATCATTAATGTAATTTTTTTCATCATTAATGTCATCATCATCATTGGAATTGTCATCATCATTTAGCCCATTATTGTTTTTTATGATGACCTATATGACAATGATTATAA
Source organism: Pinus albicaulis (assembly GCA_034641835.2). NCBI lineage: Eukaryota > Viridiplantae > Streptophyta > Pinopsida > Pinales > Pinaceae > Pinus > Pinus albicaulis. The sequence continues at coordinate 1,015,312,027 of CM076580.1, read as the reverse complement.
TGATGATTAGATGATGTTGACTTAGATGACGACACCAAATATAATGATTGCGATTATGATAATGACAACATTTAAAAATTGGGGAAGAATGGAAAATATCATTAGCATCGTCATCAACATCATAATCATCATCCTTATTATTGTCAATGTAACCACCATCATATTTATCACCATTGTCATTATCATCATAGTCATACTTTATGACATTGTCATCATCTTCATTGTCATCATTGTCATGATTATTGAAATTTTCATTAGTTATTCATAACAATCAATGTCATGAGAGATATCATCAATGTAGAAAATATAATGAGTGTTGCAAAAGGGATGCAAAAGGGAACACAAAAATGGGGGAAAAAATAGATGTAAATTGGATGAAAAGTGGATGCAACATAAGTAGATTCAATACAAGACACAAAAGTGTATGCAAGAGAAGATGAAGTAATCAATACAAACTTGGGCACAAAATAGGATGAAAACACAAATAAAAAAAATGGAAGCAAATATCTATGAAATAGTAGGTATAAAACTTGGCACGAATTGTGGTGAAACAAATGTGGATGCAATAACTAATGCAGAAAAAGACACAAACTTGGATGTAAAAAGGAGGAAAACTTGGATGCAAAATAAGATGTAAAAAGGGACGTAAATGTGGATATAAACATGTGTGCAACAATGGACACAAAATTATATGCAAAAGTAGATGGAGTATGAAATGCAAAACCTAACTTGAAAGTGGATGCAACAGGGGATGCAAAAAAATACACAATATTTGATGCAGAATTGGACACAAAATAGGATGCAAAAGTGTAAGAAAATGTGGGATGCAATGGTAGGCACAAGATATGGCACAAATTGTAGTGCAAAAAAAGTGGATGCAAAAGTGGATGTAAGAACAGACACAAAAAACTATGCAAACTTGGATGCAAAACAAGATGCAAAAATGGATGTAAAAATGGATGCAAATAGGGGTGCAATGGGCGAAACAAAATTGGGTCAAAAAAATGGATGCAATGGAAGTATATGCAAAACTAGATACAAAATGAGATGAAAAACCCAATGCATAAACCTGACACAAAAATGGATGAAAAAATAGATGTCACACTTGATGCAAATATAGGATGCAAATGGGGATGTGAACATGCATGCAAAAATGGAAGCAAACATGGGTGCAATATTAAGTGAAAAACATGGCACAAATTGTAGCACAACAAAAGTGGATGTAATGATACATGGAAAAAAATAAGAAAACTTTGATTCAAACAACGATGCAAAATTGGATGCAACATAAGTCGATGCAAAACAAGACACAAAACTCGATGCAAATATTGACGCAAAAGTGGATTAAAAAATGGATGCAAAATATATATGTAAAATTCAATGAAAACCTAGACGCAAATGAGGATGCAAACATGGATGCAAAATTAGAAGCAAAAGTGGGTGCAAAGGGAGGTGTCAAACTAGGCGCAAATTGTGGCAAAAACAAAATTGGATGCAATAGTGGAAACAATAATAGATGAAAAAGAGGATTTAAATATGGATGAAAAACAAGACGAAAAAGTGGATGCAACAATAGTATATACAAAAGTAGATGCAAAAATAGACAAAAACCTTGACGCAAAACTTGGCGCAAAGGGGATGCGAAAAAAGATGCAAAAATGCATGAAAAAAATGATTTAAAAAAAGGATGCAAGAGTTTATTCAAGTGTAGGCAATCGAGTCTGCAAAAGTAGGTGAAAAGAATTATGTGCCAAATTGATGAAAAACTTGGAACAAAACTTGGTGCAAAGGATGGCACAAAACTTGGAATAAAACCTGGTGCAAAACCTATTGTAATACCTAGTGCTAAACTTGGTGCAAGAATTGGTGCAAATTTTGCATCAAGTTTTGCATCATATATGATAAATGGATGCAAATAGCCCCAAAAAGGGGCACTAGACACAATAAAAGGAAGAAAAAAGGGATGTTAATAATAGGTTTTTGTTGTAGTGTTTCAAGGGGGAATGGGTTGTTATGGCATGCCTTATCCCCAACCAAAAGTTGTATTTCTTAGATATTTATTTCCACGATGCTACTATGCACCCTAGATGGAATTTGTATGAAAACAAAACACCCCTAAGAAGTTAACGTACCAACTAACTACCTCATGGCCCACAGAAACATTTGGTGCTTCATCTTCTAGGGTTAGAGTTTCGTTTTTTTAAGGTTATATATTTAAATTAAAATATTGTTCTTTCAACCTCTTGTAACAACTTTTAGAGAGTGAGCATGGTTTCCCTATCTCTCTCTTCCTAAATAAGCTACCACCATTCTAGAAAATTTGTGTTCTATGATATTCCACTATTTTAGTAATAAATAGAAGTTATGATTTCACTATATCACTCTGCTCTCTACTATATTTATCTATGTGTGTATACCATTTCATTTATTGCCTTTCATTTCATTCTATGCATAACCCATATCATTTTGAGCATAGGAATAAAATTTCAAGAATTCCAAGTAATATCTTAGCTTCCTAAAGTCTAGTAGACAAAATTTGGTCTCAATGTATGTTAATAATAATCTCTCTCTCTCTCTCTCTCTCTCTCTCTCTCTCTCTCTACACACACACACACAGAGTGTATCTTAATCATCATCATAATTATTCTATCTATTTAGATATAGTTGATATTGAAATATTTTATTTATATTGAATTTTTATTTATTTATTAATATATATATTTTTAAAATCTATGTATCAGGTCCATGTTGAGCATGGACCGAATTTCACATCTCCCTCACATAGGGTTGTACAAAGAATATTTTGGAAAAACCAGTATATACACATGATATAATTATACATTAAAACTATAAATACAATTTTAAAATAAAAATATAGTTTGAAAACTAGATAATATAAGATAAGATAAGATGATTTATTAATATTCAACAAGTAGCCATAAAAGTGGGTCAATGGAATTTCTAGGTACACATATCAATATAAGGATGAAGTAGATAAACACCTCCTAAGTAAAGATAGAAGAGAAGTAAGAGAAATAGAGTGAGTTAATGTTCTAATCTAATATCTAAACAAAGCTCTAATATCTAAAAACACACATTTGGGAGAGATGGAACTAAAAATTAGAATACAAAGAGTGAGAGTAACTTAATCTCTATTAACAACCGCCCTGACACCACTTGAAGATGTTTGGATAAAACTCGGATTGAAACATTTTTCGGAAGAGGAACTAGAAGGTAATTTGGATTGTGTATTGTAATGTTGTTAGATTAATGTTTCCAACCATTGAGCCCAAGGTGGCCTCTCCTAGTTTCTAGTTATGTCATAAGGAATTTCCCTCTTTGTATCCTATGTTTTGCAACAAAATTTTAATTTTCTCATAGCCTTCCGCTCTATTTGACAACCAAAGATTAAAATTGGTCCATTTAAATATTTTTCAAAACATGAATGACTACAAGTGATCCAAAATCTCAGCCATATATTTTCATAAGTAGCAATTTCTATAATATATCATCAACATTGACAAAGACAAATGAGATCTGAGTTTTATTCTCTTCATTTTCCTCCCTTTTTACTTCATCACCTATCATTTCCTCTAAATATGAGCATGTTATAGATTCAATTTTTACTATTAATCATTAACACCTATAAATAAATAAATGTTAACATTTTTTATTTTCTCCCTCTCCCTTTACGTTAACACATATCATTTCCTTGAAGTCGATCATGCTCCAAATTTTGCATTACTTTTCTATTTCTAAGAAATTAGAGCATTACAAAAGTAAGATGAAAAAATGTATGGTATGAAATAAACTTGGGAAGCTAGAGAACTAAAATCAAAACATGAAACTTATAAACGAAGCAATGAAGCATAAATTAATCAATGATTTGGATAAGTAAATGAAAAGTGCTAGAAGCAATTTCCTATAAAGTCAAGAAGACATTGATCAAATACAATATATGTTTGCCATGTCCTTTAGTTAATTTCTTGCAATTTTATGGTTGACAGGGCCGCATGATCTTTAAGTTAAAGATTGAGTAGCTAAAATGCAGCATAAGGAAAAAGGATTCATACAATATTAGACCCACTGTTTAGGTCATTTACCATAGAAAGTGGACTTTATTGCAACTAAATATTTAGAGATCTAACAAACTATCATCCCTATATATATTAGGTTAAGCATAACTCATCTCGATACTATACCCATTGGGACACATCTCAATCAAAATGATTCATAGATTATTAGAGCCACATCTCAATTATTTAACACAAAAAGTAAACTCAGTTGCAACTAAATATTTAGAGAAGTAATAATGTGTGATTCCTCCATTATTTAACATGAAGGACAACATGATTGGATTCTATAACCATCATTCTATCATTGTGAGTTATTTTACTCTTTCATTGTTTTCATTACTTCCTTACACTATATTATTAGAAAGTATTGGTAGTTGAGACAAATTTGAGGACATATGTATCATATTTCCTTCCTAGCTATTTTATTCAACTTAATAAATCTTGATACTAATTACCACCATTATTTTGAGGGTTAGACATCTTTGGCACAAGTTACCCCTTTTTAATAATTTACAAGTTCTAACAAAAAACGTTCAAATTACTAGCTATGGAAAGCTTTTTCCCCATAAATATTTAGTATTTGAGATGAATTTGAGGACAATGGTGTCATAATTATCTCTTGGACATATGATTCAACTTAGTGATTCTTGAGACTCTTCATCACTATTGGTTAGAGGGTAAGACATATTTGGAATGAGCTAACCCTTTTTACTGCTTTATAAGTTAAAATTAGAAATAACCAAAGTTGTTAGTTATGCTAAGTTTTCGTCTCCAATATTATCTCTATCAGTAATTTTTCAAGTTGACGTGTCTACTTATGTGAGATTAGATTGAATTTTATAGATAAAGTGTATGGTAGGATACTCATGACCATTTTTAGTTAATTTTCATAATGATATAGTTTAGGAAAGCTACTTTTGGAGAATAATTTTGGTTGGTGTTTATGTTAGACACACATGGAGAAGACAGAACATATGAAGGATAAAACAGTGAATTGCATATTCTATTAACATTGATGTACATTTATAATACATTCCTATGATTTTTGGATTCATCTTCTAACATCTCTTGGAATCCCTTTGACTATCCAACTCCCACACCTTAACCCTTAGTGGATTAGGTGTCCAACATCCCCCCCTTAATCCAAAGGGGTATGTATGAGTCCACGAAGAGATCTGTAGTATAAAATGTGAAAAATATGCATGGAAACACTAGGCTAAATGTACTCTTTGAAATGTTAGCATAAGGTGGTGGTTCAAGGATGACCACCAACACTGGAACACTTAGTGCAGTTCCTGGAACTCTTCCAAATATGGCACGAAGATGAAGTATTTTTCTTGAGGAAGTGCACTCCTAATGCTATGAATAGGGAGACCTTCAACTTGGAAAAGGGAGGTCTTCAACCTGCCTAAAAAAGGGAGAACCTCAACGTGAAAAGGGAGGTCTCAACCTACGGTGGTGTAAGGATGACCACCAACTCTAGAATGCTTAATGCAATTCCTGGAACTCTTCCAAAACTAGAAAGAAGTTGAAGTATTCTGTTAGAGTAAGTGTCTCCAATTATTTGAAGAGGGATAAGCTCAACCTGAAAAGGGAGGTCTCAACCCCGCATATGCGGTTTAAGGCTGACCACTAACCATGTTAGTGTCACGTGATTTGGCCGATTGGTAGACCAAATGACAGGGTAACATCAGACTAGTCTTTGGAGTCCTAGGACCTAGCCTTCCTAGACTCAGAGAGGGCTCTCTCTATTAGATGCAAATGATGTGTTCTTGTTTGCTTTAGATGGTTGATTTTAGGATAGTTGTTAAGTGTAGGTTTGTTGACTGTTTTGGTTGGGTAAGATGAACAGGTAGAATAGGTGGAGTGAGAGGTCTTCAAATCATTGGGCTATGGAGTCAATGAAAGTCATGGGTATCTCAATAATGAATCATAATGCACTATAGGGCCAATCTAGCAAGGTTAATGGATCCTTAAGGTTATGTGTGAAGTGGGATGGACATCAAGTTGGTGAATAAGGTAGGGAAAAGGGAAATCAAGAATCCTTTGTCAAATACCTATAACAAGGAGGTCTTAAACAATGATAGTTAAAAGATATAACTCATGAGGTAGGGCAAACCATTAAGCTCAATGAAAATACTTAAACCAATAACATTCAAGACAAACAATTTTAATGAAATATAGAAGGTGAGAAACTCATTTAACTTCTAGTGATTTCACCTTCGAGCTTTAGAAAGCATTTAAGATCACAAATAACTTTAATTCATGAAGAGGGAACTCATAAACATCATAATTCAAGCTATAAATAACTTTGATACAGATTGATAGGCATGGACAAAGGGCAAGATCGAAACAAGACCTCTTTGACTTAACCTAGCAAGAAGTACTTCAAAGAGAGGTTTCAAGACAAAGTTTAGATAGCATCAAATAAGCAGGGCTTACCATGAAACATTTTTGTAAACTAGCATATTAATCCATTAATGAAACAAACAAGTTTAGGTGGGCCTAAGGAGCAGTTAAAAATTCCTTAAGCTGGCCCAACAAAGGAAAACATCAAGGAAATAGAAGGGAGGAGGACTAAGGTGCTTCAAAGAGAATTTCTCAACCTATACTTTTCTGTTCTACTGCAACAAAGAAGGATGAAACATAATGATAACAAGAAAAAATGAAAAAATTAAGAATGTATCACCATTAACCAAGCTTATGAATCCTGCAAACAAGCTTCTCCATGATCAATCCAAGCAAGCCATTCATAAATTCCACAACACCAATTTCTTCTCCAAGCTCATAAAAACCATGTATTTCTCTCAAAGCTCATCAAATGCCAACATTTACAATGAAGCCCTCGTGCTCTATTTAACTCAACAAAGGAGGGAAAAAACCCTAGATAGAGTTGGAAAAAGTCAAGATCACCCATAAATGTCATTTATGCCTAAGAGACCATGCAAGGCCCAAGGCACAAAATATCTCATGAAATAAATGCTAAAATAAGTTCTTGCACCTAATTCTAGATTGATTTGCCTCAAAAAACTCTAAAATATGATTTTACAATAAATGAGTGTGTTTTGTTGAGTTTTGGTCCAAAACACACTAAACAGTCCATTTGCGCAGCACCACTTTTAGCAGAAAATAGGCTCTTTTGCAACCAAATTTTGGACCCCTTCCCGATGTCAGATTTCACTCCGTGATGGCTCGTTGGAAATCCTGATGAGTCTACTTTCCAAAAATGTTTGTAGTTTTCTGATCCAGCTCTTGTGGCCTAATCAAAAAAGTCAAAATCCCAAGATTTCCATTAGCATAGCGCAAAGTTTGAAATAGAGGCAGAATGGTGAAAATTTAGGTGTTTTTTGAACTTTTGAGGGGTCAAAACTGCTCCAATTGTTCTGAAAATTGGTGAGCATAATGTGTTAGGTGTGAGAAATCCAAAAATGCTAAGTTTTCCTCCTGATTATGCTCCATGTATTAGCGTAGCACCAGTGGCGCTGCGCTAATGAGCCTTAAAAATCACAAAAAAAAAGTGTTCCAAATTTTCTCAAAATTGGTGGAGGCCTCCCTCAAGTGGTTTTGGAAAACTGTTGAGAAGATGAAGCTAGAAATCCAAGATTATCATGATCTTTTTTCTCCTTTAGGGTTTGGACTTCAAGGAGGGCTTCCTTCAATTTGGCACAAACAAGCTTGTTTTTCTCTGCATAATGCTTGGTCATCTTTCTTTGCAGCTCTAAGCCTTCATTTTCCTTCTTCATCTTGGCCTCTAGGTGTATGTTTTCCCTCTCAAGCCATGATTCCCGATCATGTTCAATTTCCATGGCAAGTAGTTCATTGAGGGAAATTTGTTCTGCTAGGCCTTATTCCTCTTCCTTCTATATTTCCAATGCTTTCCTTAAGCCTTTGGTTTTTGGCCTCTTCCTAGGTTTTTCCTCTTCACCTTTCTTCATATGGGCCCATGTATCCTTCTCATTTCACTTGTGCTCTTTGGGCTTATTTCCAGGATTTGAGTGCTCTAGCCTCATAGATGGCTTGTTGGGCATTCATTTTCTTGTTTTCCATCTGAAATAAGTGGATGGCATCCTTTTCCCTCTCCAACTCAGCTTCCAGGTCTTTTATTTTTGCATTCTTATCTTGGAGGAGGGAGTTTGAAATTCTTGTTTCTTTTTCTTCATCACTGTCTATATGGATAAGTTCAAACTCCCTTTCTATTTCAAGGTCCTCCTCTTATACCTTTACTTGTTGCTTACCTTTTTCAATTTGCTGAGTTGAGGTGGATGGCATGGTCCCTTTCCCTTTGGAGGCAGCAAACACATGCCTTGACCCTATTTTGTAGGTGTACGCAAGAGGAGTGATGGTGGTTTTGGTAGTGTTTTCTTTATGGTTGTGACCCTTGGTGTTGTCATCGGCTTCTTCATATTTACTATGATCCTCTTTAGTAATCACACGTTATGTTTGATCACTGCCTTCTTGACCTTTAACACCATCATCATCATTACCTTCTTTACTGCCTTCTGCACTGTAGCTTTGTTCTTCATTTGGACTATCAGGCATTGCACTTGCTTCATCTTGGTTTTTTCATCACTAGGGTATTTTTCTTCATCATCCCCTACATTGTTACCATTTCCATTACCACTAGGAGGCTAATTGGTGTCATGAATGTTGTCATGACAGTCATGAATATCTCCTTTGTTGTCTTGTTTCTCACTACCTAGTCCATCAATGTCATTTTCTTTGTCACTATCTTGTTCTTCAAATTTTGTTTCTGCCTCATCATTTCCCTCTTCCATATAATCACTGTTATCCTCATGACTTTTCTCACTATTTTAATAGTTATGCACATTGTCTCTTTGACTGTCAATCTCCTCATCTTCATCACTGCCATTTTCACTGCCCTCTTCTTCGTCATTATTATTATCATATGTTTCCATGTCTTCTACCTCTTTCTCACTATCTGTTGGCTCATCCTTATGTTCAACATTTATTTCCATGGACTCTGCCTCATCATGATCCTCTTGGTCTTTAACATTATCATCAAACTCATCTTCACTATGATTTGCCTGCTCTGCCTCTTCTTCGTCCTTTTTCTCATTGTTGGTTTCTCCTCCTTCAAGGCTCATGTCACTTTCACTTTCAACCTCTTCATTTCCTCCAGCATCCTCTTCCATAGTGGCAGAGTTTTTTTCACTGCCTTTTTGGCTATCAGCCACCTCATTTTCATCAACATCTTCTTGGTCATCAATTTTTTCATTTGCATCATCCTTTTCATCACTTTGGGTCGACTCATTTGCATCATTACCATCACTTCTTTCCTCAAATGCTCATTTTTTTTGTCTTCATCACTGCTATGTTCATTTCCCTCCTCTTCACCATCATTTCCCTCTGCTCTTCCTCATTAATTTCTATCTCTACCTCACTGATTTCATTACATATACTGTCATCACCTTCCTCATTATTTCCACTATCATCCTCTCCATTTGATGCATCAATAGAAGGGGAATAAGGGATATTTTCTTGGGGTGAGGGTACTTGTGCAGATAAGGAGGGAAAATTTGGTTAAGGAGGAGGCTGGGGGGTTGTGAAGACTTCATTTTCTATGAATACCTCCCAAGGTATACCCTGTTTCTCCAACTGATGTAATACCACCATCTTGATCAAAGAATGGTGAAATAAGCTTTGCCTTTTTTGGGATAGAGTTCTCCTCCAAACAATAGAAGACATTTCCTCAATGCTCCTATAGAGATAGTAGGGAAATTTGAGCACTTTAACCCGTATGAAATGCATGAGGAGTCTGACATGGTAGGAATAGAGACTGGAGTATCTCCCCTCATAGCTGAAGTACTTCATGATAACCAACATCAAGGGTGAAAATCTGTGTTTGAGGTGTGAGAAAGGGAAAATTGTTCTTTGTCCAATTTGCACTTCTTAAACCATTTTTCACCCACAGCATGGATACCTATGGCATCAGAGATGGCACCTGCTGAGATCTCAAAGTCTACTCCTGCAAGGCTTGAGTGCTTGTTGTGTAATTTGAGAATGAGGAGCCTTCTAAGCTCAGGGTGGCTCTTTACTTGTTTGAACTTCTCACAAAATGGAAAACATCTTGCATTCTGAAAACATGATAGGATCCTAGGAGCGGAGGTGATGGCCACTGTGCTTTGAGGTTCCAATCTATTGACTTTTCCTCCCTTATGTTTTGGTCTCAAAGGCCTTTGAAATTTATCACCGCTACTATTGTTCTTAGCTCCTCACATGGTGATAGGAGATGCTGGTTGACAAATTAGGGTATGGTGAAGCAAGGTTAAAATGGTGATGAAGTCAAATTTGGTGAATGATTGATGCGGAGGCTAGGGTTCTTAGGATTGAGTATCTTTGGAGCCTAAGGAGGCTATTCTCAAAGGTGTATTGCAGCCATCCTAACTCACTCACCCTCACATGACATAAAACTATTTTCAAGGAGGTTCAGAAGCAAAGGCTCATTTGCATGCAAGACCTAGGGTTTACCCACCTAGGGTTTGAACTTTAAAGCCACAAAAGACTAAAATCAATTTGGAAAACTGCTTGGGGACAAGGAGAGAAAGGCACTTACCAATTTTTGGCTCTTGGTAGACCTTTGGAGGCAGTGTAGAAAGTGAATTTGAGAGTTGTTGAACCCTTATTTAAATTGAGAGGGGGGGGGGTGAATCAGTTTAACACATTCATGATCTTTTAAACTTTCTATTAAACCTTATTTACACCTTCATTTCATATCCAACTTAATATGTGAGTAATCTTAAAATGTGAGCAGCAAGTATTAATATAATATAACAACAGACTTAATATGAGAGCAGCAGGTATTAAGCAGATGATATAAATCAGATCAACACATAAACATCATGCACAGAGACACTGGATATAAGTGGAAACCCATAAAGGGAGAAAACCACATCTTATTATTGTTGTGATGCAAAGGCAAGCTCCAACTCCCTCTCACCACTGTTTTTCTGCAGGCACCAACCTACAGGAGGCTCCAACCTCAATTCTGCAAGCTACAACTTGCAAGGAAGCACCAAATCCCTTGAATTTTCTGTAGGCACCAACCCACAGGAGGCTCCAACCTCAGTCAGCTACAACTAACAGCTATCAAGCTACAACTTGTTAGGGAAGCTCCAACTTCCTCAATTTATCAAATTGAATGTTTGATGATTTACCTCAGATATCAGCTCTGTTATGTAGTTTCTCTTTCTTCTCTTCTTCTCTTAATCTTCTCTGCCTCACACTTCTATATTCTGCCTTCTCTAGATTTACTCTCTCTAATATCTTATGCATATCCAATTGATATTATTTATAGAGTTCCTCACATGACTGTTTGTATTTCAAAAAGAATTTGGAGTGAACAATCATGACTCTTTGGCTTCTGTCTTCTTATTCCTTTATCCAACTCATTTTTAAAATTATAACAATATGTACAAATTTCCATGCTTCAGAGGGATTTTGTCTTTTCCTTAGGATACTTGCCTTTGCATCAAAAACAATATAAACAACAAAAATATTTACATTTTCAGTTACACATTTCAATATCACTCAGCTCTTTTTCTGAACGTTGGCTTTATTGGATTTGTATTTTCTGCTGCTGTTGAGTGACTGATTAGTATATTTCCATTCATCATGCCTATAAAAATTCCTGTGACTTTTTCAGTTCCTACATTCTTTGTTTATCTCTGTTAGTCTCCCATTTTCATCCCTGTGTTTATTCACCTGTTCACTGTACTTTTGTGCACCTGCTGCATATATAACTTCTTTTTAATATAACAACTGATTTTAAATATGGGCAATCTTACAACACCACTTTATTCTACGCTGGAAAATTAAACACTTAAATCTGAGAGTGTTAATATCTCAAATCTCATAGATTTGAGATATTATTAAATTAAAATATGTATGTAACATCTGTTTTCACTTCCTTTAGTGGGAGCTCTACTATCAACGATAGTCGTCACTCTCATTCCGTCCTTGATATGAACCAATCGCCATATAGACCCCTGCAACCAATCATTACTCACCATGGATATATCAAACTCTCAAGTATCTTTGCCATTTCTATCATCACATATATATAAAAATGCCTTGAACTATATCCAAACCTACGGATTTATTAAACCATTCCTTTTAAATTCCGCGGGGTATGGTGACTAACTTTTGAAAAAATATACGAGGCCTCCAGAATTATAGAATTCTGGAATGACATTCTCAACCTTGCGCCCATATAATATAATTGCACCATATTACAATCTCTCGGCCACATAACTCAATATTCCATCTTCTCATGACTCCATGCAACTAACACTAGGTGTGTGTGGGTTAAATCACCCTTCCGCTGGTTATTAAACCCAAGGTATTAACTGGCCCGAAGCATCCGTGTAACCCTCAACCATAGGCTTATGGCCTTACCACGAGGTGCCACCATACACAGTTCAACCTTAATTAAACTCTTTTAATATTTTCCATTAGACCTTATGCTAAGGTTACAATACGTCGACTGACATTAATAAACCGAATTCATTACAAATATCTCTGCCTCGGCCCCACAATAAAATCGCGGAATGCATACACCATACCGTTTATTAAACTTCGTGAAAATCTTGCGAGCGATCACCGTTAGATATTGAGCCTCCAGATCAACGGTATGTATCAATATCACACCGAGTCTTTAGTCGATAGTTAACGCGCGATGGCGCACAGTGGATGGAAGTTTTGCAATGTCGGTCGAGGACACGCGTCAAGCTTTCTATGGAATCGCTTGCAACTCTTCAAATACCGCTTGCCGACGATAGGTGGTGCAATGAAATCCACCTTTCAGCTCTAAAACACCATTACTGTTCCTTCAGTCACGATTCCCTACTCCAGGTTCTGTCCTCACCTTGTTCCGCACTTTTGTGTGTTTCGCTCCTTTATAAGTGGCCCTTGTTCCCTGACATTTCAACACGGTCCTACCATATGTATAACACACAGCTCCATTACTCTGTGCTTCCAAGGTTCTGTTCATCAACGCCCTATTCCGTTGCGCTCAGGTTCATCCGCCTTTCACTCATGGTTCCGATTATTCTCCATCAGGACGCATGCACATATTCACACAAACTAATTCAAGCAGAGAAGATATACATTCGCACATAAATTAAACCCACAAGGCACAAATATGCAGAAACATTTCTTATTTACACAATGGATTGAATTACAACCATTGGCTGGCTAGATCTTCAATCTGATGGCCTTCTTCCCCTATGTAGCTCTCTGCAGTTTCAAGCAGGTCTATGTGTAGGTATGTGCAGCTTTCTAAGCAGGTCTGTGCTCCTTGATGCTACTCCTTACTTATTTTTTTTCCTCCTCTGCTCCTTGAATGATGTTTTCAGGTGTTCCTCCTTTGTCATCTCTTTTTCCATCAATGACAACATTTCCAACAGTCTCCCCCTTTGGCATTGATGGCAATATACTTCTTCTGTTTTCTTTTTAGGAACCTTCCTTCTGTTGCTAGCTCTTCCTCCATTTGCCTTATAGAAGCCCCCTTTTTGCTTTTCCTCCCCCTTTGACATCAATGGCAAAGGGTTGCTCATTTCCTTTCTGCTTTCTGCATTTCCTCTCTCTGAGATCTTCTGACTTTGTACCTTGCTGCTCCTAACTTTGGATTAAATCTAAAATTCTGATCCTTTAGCCTTTTCATTGACTCCTGTATGTTGGGTGTATTCTTTCCATAATCCTTTGACCCTGAGGACTTGTTTCATGCTTTCCTTACTGGCTGATCTCCCCCTGGAATGATATTTTCGTTTCTGTTCCCCCCCTGAAACTGTGGTTTCTCTTCATATTAGAGAGTAGCATCTACAGATACTACCCCTAGTTTATCTCTCAAATATTGAAATGATTCTCTAGCAAGAGGTTTGGTAAATATATCAACTGTCTATTCTTTTGTTGGCACATACTCCAACTTTAATATCTTCTGAGCCACTTGTTCTCAGAGAAAATGATACTTAATTGGGATATGCTTAGTTTTTGAGTGAAGCACAAGATTTTTTGATATACTTATAACGCTTGTATTATCAAATTTAATTGAGATAGGTTCATTAATGCTTACCTTCATGTCTTGAAGAGTTTGCTTCATCCACATGACTTGTGTACAACATGCTGCTGCTGCTATATATTCTGCTTCTGCTGTAGACAGAGAGATAGATGTTTGTTTCTTGCTTAACCATGCCACCAGACTTTCTCCTAGATAGAAAGCACCTCCACTTGTGCTTTTCCTGTCCATCCATACAAAAGGCCTAATCAGATCTCAGAGAGTGTCATAAGATTTGCTTTAGGATACCAAAGTCCATATTGTATTGTTCTTTGTGATATCTTAAATATTCTCACCTGGTCAGATGTTTTGCTTTAGGCAGTTGTTTGATATCTAGCTACTAGTCCTACTGCTAAGTCCCACTGCCAACATGATGTCCGGTCTTGATGATGTCATGCGTAGCTTCCCTATCATGATCCTGGAGTTTTTGGATCATTCCAGACCCGTCATCGGACATGCAGCTATAATCCCGTGATCATGGGAGTTGACATAAGCCAACATCCTCCATTTTGAACATTTATTTTAAGTATTTTTCCTGTGAGATGAATGTGCCTGTGTTCTTTTGCTGAATTTGAAGTCCTAAGTAGAAATTGAGTTCTCCAATCATGGACATCTCAAACTCTGATTTCATCTCCTCAGCAAACCCTTTTGCAAGTTCATCTCTGTTGCTTCCAAACATAATGTCATCAACATATACTACAACAATCAGGAGTTCATTTTCATGGGCTTTTATGTATAGATTGTTGTCTACTCCACCTCTCTTAAAGCCTTGTTTTGCAAATATTTATCTAGTCTTGAGTACCAAGCACGAGGAGCCTGTTTCAGTCCATATAGAGCCTTTTTCAGTCTGCACACATAGTCTTCTTTGTCTCATGAATTTGAGTTTTCCAAGCACCCACAGACTACTTCTCTTCTAAGTCTCCATTTGAAATGCGTATTTTATGATTCATTTGATATACTTTGAAGTTTTGATAGCATGCAAATGCCAGGAACATTCTCATAGCTTCCATTCTGGCTACAGGGGCAAATGTTTCATCGTAATCAAGTCCTTCAATTTGTGAGTATCCTTTGCAGACCAGCCTGGATTTATTCCTGATTACTTGTCCTTGCTCATTCATTTTGTTTTTGAATACCCATTTTGAACCAATGATATTCTTTTCAATTGGTCTAGGAACTAATTCCCAGGTATTGTTTTTCTCAATTTGGTCCAATTATTCATTCATAGCATTCACCCAAGACTTCATCCTCTGCTGGTTTCTTCTGGACTCCATTTTGGTTTCTTTTTGCACAACATGGCTATGTATGTCTTCTTCGGCTGTTCCTGTTAGTCACTTTCTTGTTTGACCCCATTTGTCTCCAATGATCCTGATCTCCATGATGGTGTCTTTCCGAGTGAAGGTTGAGAGCTTTAGAACTCAGCTTTGTATCTTCTGTTGTCTTGCTTGTTTCCTCATCATCTTGGTTTTCTTCTTCATGGTTGTCTTATCGACTGCAGCAGTCTGTATCCCTTGTATTGTTTGGAATTTCTTCATCAAATCTCACATCAATGCTTTGTACTATTTTTTGAAGAGTCTTGTTGTAGCACCTGTACCCTTTGCTTTTGGATGCATATCCTAGAAATATTCCTTCATCTGCTCTTGCATCAAATTTTCCAAGATTTTCATCATTATTATTTATGTAACACTTGCTACCAAATATTCTGAAATGCTTGATTGAAGCTGGCTTTCCATGCCACAGTTCGTAGGGAGTCTTGTCACTGCTTGGCCTTAAGTGAGCTTTATTAAGGATATGTACTGCTGTGTGCACTGCTTCTGCCCAGAAGGTTGGAGCAACATTATTCTCTTGCATCATGGCTCTGGAAATTTGTTGAACAGATTTGTTTTGTCTTTCTGCTACTCCATTCTGCTGAGGTGTCCCTGCAATAGTAAATTTTTGTTTTATGCCATGTTCATTGCATAGGTTAGCAAAATCATAATCTGTGAATTCACCTCCTCTGTCTAATCTGATGCATTTTAGTTTGCATCCTGTCTAGTTTTCTGCTAAAGCTTTGAATATTTTGAATTTTTCCAGAGCTTCTGATTTATTCTTGAGAAATGCAACCCATGTCATTCTGGAGAAATAATCTATTATCAGCATGAAGTATGATTCTCCACTTGGCATTTTAGTTCTTGCAGGTCTGCACAGGTCCATGTGCATAAGTTGTAGAGGTTTTCTTGTTGATAACTCATCTTTGGCCTTAAATTATGTACGGTTCTGTTTACCCAGTTGACAAGATTTGCATATGGTATTAGAAGGCCTTTTTATTTCTGGCATGTCTCTGACAACTTTCTTTTTGCTCAGTCTGATGGTATGATCGAAGCTGAGATGTCCTAATATCCTATGCCATAACCATGACTCCTCAAGTTTGCTAAGATGGCATGCTTCATCTTTCTCTCTCACGATGTAAACATTTATCTCTGTTCGAACACCTTTGAGTAGAGTCTTACCTGTGGTGCTTGATCTAACTTCACAATCTTGTGCTCTAAAAAGAACTTCGCAGACTTTGTCACACATCTGACTGACACTTAGTAAATTTTATTTAAGCCCATCTACAAATATTACATCTTGGGCCTTTCCTCTACCATTGTCTATGCTGACTGAGCCTTTTCCTTTGATCTTTCCTGACTTATCATTGCCAAAAGTAACATTGCCAGATTTCCTTTCATCAAGAGTTATAAACTTACTTTTGTCTCATGTCATGTGTTTAGAGTAACCACTGTCCAAATACCATTGACTTTTCAGATCTTGAGCAGTTAGAGCCAGGTCACACTTATTCACCTTCTTTATCCACTGGAGGCACCCTTTTGTTTTGTATCTTTTGTGAGGTGATGAACTACATCTTCTTAGAGGACATTTGGAAGGTATATGTCCAACTTGATTGCATACACAACATTTGATCATAATTTTTGTAGAATTATGAGTATGAACAGAATTTCTTTGCTTCATAAACCTTCTTGAGGTGTTAAACATCAATCTTTGCCCATACTTTCTACACTCAATGATTTTATGACCAAATTCCTTACAATAAAAGCAGTAACCATAGAAGCTATTTGCATACCTGATGTAAGGTTGTCTCTTCCATTTGTTTGCTTGAGGCAGTCTCTTCAATGTTTGCATCTTTTGCTTGTTTGAATTACTCCTTCTTGCATGACAATATGTTATCATGTGTCTACTAAAAGAATAACAGTATTATCTATGGAGGTAAAGAATCTCCTTTGATACTCACCTTATTATTGTTGGTCTGGTATTTATTACATTGTTTGCTACTAGTGGTTTCTTCTGATCTCTGTCTACCTTATTATAGGTTTCTTCTTTTGTAGGAATTGTTTGAGTTGCTTCATCATTCTTCTTTGCTTTTACAAAAATAATCTCTCTATCAACGTTTTCTTTGCCTTTACTTTATTATCCTTCATAGCCTATTCCAGTCTTTATCATAGGGGATCTTTGAGCAACCAGAATTTTATTCAACTTAATAGATCTTGTTGTTTGAGAAGAGTTTATAACCACTTTCCTTTGAGCATTTTCTAATTTCTTCCTGAGACATACTACTTCTTCTTCCAAATTTTCTGTTTCCTGAGTTTTTTCTTTTGATTTGTTGGCAACATGTCCTCTATCTTCTTGGCTATTCAAGCCCATTGCCAAGCGCTTGCATGATCTCCTAATTCTGTTTCATATACACTTGAGTGAGAATGTCCCTTGTTTTCTCGTATTTCACTTGAGTCTATCACCCTTCTGATGCTCCCTAGTCTCCTCAAGTTTCACTTCACCTTCTTTCCTTTCTTCACCTTCAGCAGATACCTTCAAGTCTTCTATGGCCACACTGTCAAGAATTTGGGAGGTTCCTTCTTCACTTGAGGATTCATCCGAGTCTTCAGATGCACTGCTGTCTTGCTGAGCATAAAAAGATTTTCTATTGAATCTCTTCCCTTTCTTTCAGTTCTTTGATATGGTTTTCTCTGATTCTTGAGTCTGATTCTTTGTTTTCTTATGAGGACACTTAGAAGCATAGTGTCCAACTCTTCCACAGTTCTGAAGCAAGAGGAGGGGAGCTTCTTATCCTTCCTGTATTTACCCAGCTCTATCCGCCTTCTTTTGACAAAATTGTATCTTCTTCATCCGAGCAAGAGCATATGTCTCCCCTTCTTCTTTTCTTCTTTCTGCTTTAAAGCACGTTTCCCCTCGCATTTCATGCTTCTTCTGTGGGAGCCTCATTTCATAGGCTGTTAGATTTCCAAGTAGCTGGTTCATGGTCAAGGTCTCCCAATCAGTTGTTTCTTCTATTGCAGACACCTTTGGATTAAACCTGGATGGAAGAGATCTTAGAATCTTTTGCACACTTATACTTTCTGGCATTTTTTCTCCAAGAGCTTTCATATTGTTAATAATTTCTACAGCTTTTAGGAAGAAACTGGCAATGTCTTCATCATCATTCATTTTTAAGTTTTCAAACTGGGCTCTATAGACTTGAAGTTTGGCAATCTTTACTTTCTGGTCTCCCTCATGTATGTTTTCAAGAGTATCCCATATTTTTTTGGCAGTGTCTCTGGCCATTTTAATGAACTCACACAACCATTCGCATTATATCTATGTGTTTTTTATGTTATTGCATGTGTCTGTTTGCTTTCTTCTTCATGTCGCTAGTTTCAAAGTATATCCTAATTGTTGTTATATCGTACTTCTATTCTCAGAGACGTTATGCATGTCCTCATTCTCACTTTTCCTAGTGCGACTTTAATTATGAAGAAAGTGGCTTATTGCTTTGAGCATCCTTTCTTTACAGTCATCTGTAACCCAGATCTCCTTCGCCTGTTAGACTTTGAAGGGAAAGGAACCTGCTCTGATACCAATTGTTGAACCTTTAGTTAAACTGAGGGGGGGGGGGTGAATCAGTTTAACACATTCATGAAACTTTTAATTAAACTTATTTACACCTTCATTTCATATCCAACTTAATATGTGAGTAATCTTAGAATGTGAGCAGCAAGTATTAGTATAATATAACAGTAGACTTAATATGAGAGCAACAGGTATTAAGCAAATGATATAAATCAGATCAACACATAAACATCATGCACAGAGACACCGGATATAAGTGGAAACCCATAAAGGGAGAAAACCACATCTTATTATTGTTGTGATGCAAAGGCAAGCTCCAACTCCCTCTCACCACTGATTTTATGTAGGCACCAACCTACATGAGGCTCCTACCTCAATTCTCCAAGCTACAACTTGCAAGGAAGCTCCAACTCCCGTCAATTTTCTACAGGCACCAACCTACAGGAGGCTCCAACCTCAGTCGGCTACAACTGACATTTTTTCAAGCTACAACTTGATGTGGAAGCACCAAACTTCCTCAATTTATCAAACCGAATGTTTGCTGATTTACCTCAGATATCACGTTTTTCGAGGTTTCTCTTTTTCTTCTTTCAATCTTCTCATTTCACACTTCTATATTCTGCCTTCTCTAGATTTACTCTCTCTAATCTCTTATGCATATCCAGTTGATATTATTTATAGAGTTCCTCACATGACTGTTTGTATTTCACAAATAATTTGGAGTGAATAGTCATGACTCTTTGGCTTCTATCTTCTTATTCCTTTATCCAACTCATTTTTAAAATTATAGCAATATGTACAAATTTCCATGCTTCAGTGGGATTTTGTCTTTTCCTTAGGATACTTGCCTTTGCATCACAAACAATATAAACAACAAAAATATTTACATTTTCAGTTACACATTTCAATATCACTCAGCTCTTTTTCTGAACTATGGCTTTATTGGATTTGTCTTTTCTATTGCTGTTGAGTGACTGATCTGTATATTTTCATTCATCATCCCTGCAAAAATTCCTGTGACTTTTTCAGTTCCTACATTCTTTGTTTATCTCTGTTAGTCTCAACTTTTCATCCCTGTGTTTATTCACTTTAACAGCAGTAGAACATCAGATTTTTGTGCACCTACCTATATATAAATCGCTTAACATAATATCACTAAATCCTGCAACTTACACACCACTTCATATTCTACTACCGCAAATTAAACACTTGGGTCCTCGAGTGTTTAATATATCTCAAATTTACATTTGAGATATTAATTTCAAAAGTTAGTATGTATGTAACATCTCATTTTGGCTTCTTTCCTTGGAGCTTCATGATCAACCAATGGTCACTGTCACTCTCATTCGCGTCCTTGATATGAACCAATCATACCATATAGACCTTCCCTACTAACCAAATGTTACTCCGCCACGAGTATATACGACTTCTTCATGTGTACTGTAACATATCAATGTATATATAAAATGTCTTGAACTATATCCAAACCTTCGGATATATTGAACCATTCCTTTTAAATTCCGTGGGGGTTGATGACTAACTCTTGAACCAATATATGAGGCCTCCGGAATTACAGACTTCTGGAATGACATTCTCAACCTTGCGCACATATAATATAATTGCACCATATTACAATCTCTCGACCACATAACTCAATAGTCCATCTTCTCATGACTCCATGCAACTAACACTAGGTGTGTGTGGGTTAAGTCACCCTTCCGCTGGTTATTAAACCCAAGGTATTAACTGGCCCGAAGCATCCGTGTAACCCTCAACCACAGGCTTATGGTCTTACCACGAGGTGCCACCATACACAGTTCAACCTTAATTAAACTCTTTTAATATTTTCCATCGAACCTTATGCTAAGGTTACAATACGTCGACTGAAATTAATAAACCGAATTCATTACATATATCTCCGCCTTGGCCCCACAATACAATCACGGAATGCATACACCGTACCATTGATTAAACTTCGTGCAAATCCTGCGAGTGATCACCGTTAGATATTGAGCCTCCAGATCAATGGTATGTATCAATATCGCACCGAGTCTTTGGTCGATAGTTAACGCGTGATGGTGCGCAGTGGATGGCGGTTTTGCAATGTCGGTCGGGGACACGTGTCAATATTTCTATGGAATCTCTCGCAACTCTTCAAATACCACTTGCCGACGATAGGTGGTGCAATGAAATCCACCTTTCAGCTCTAAACCATCGTTACTGTTCCTTCGGTCACGGTTCCCTACTCCAGGTTCCGTCCTCGCCTTGTTCCGCACTTTTGTGTGTTCCGCTCCTTTATAAGTAGCCCTTGTTCCCTGACATTTCAACACGGTCCTACCATATGTATAACGCACAGCTTCATTACTCTGTGCTTCCAAGGTTCTGTTCATCAACGTCTTATTCCGTTGCGCTCAGGTTCCTCTGCCTTTCACTCGTGGTTCCGATTATTCTCGACCAGGACGCATGCAAATATTCACAGAAACTAATTCAAGCAGAGCATATATACATTCACACATAAATTAAATCCACAAGGCACAAATATGCAGAAACATTTCTTATTTACACAATGGATTGAATTACAACCACTAGCTAGCCAGATCTTCAATCTGATGGCCTTCTTCCCCTATGCAGCTCACTGTAGATTCAAGCAGGTCTATGTGCAGGTCTGTGCAGCTTTCTAAGCAGGTCTGTGCTCCTTGATGCTTCTCCTTACTTCTCTTTTTGCCTCCTCTGCTCCTTGACTGATGTTTTTAGGTGTTCCTCCTTTGTCATCTCTTTTTCCATCAATGACAAAATTTCCAAGAAGAGTTAGGGTAGAGAAATTTATTTTTGGAGGCTTTCCACATTTGTGTAGTGCCTTTCCTGAGCTGTCCGACCGGCCTTTTAGTGCAATGCAGACATGCCAGCATGAGGGTTAGCGCAACACTAGGCGTGTAAAGTGTTTTTCGGTCTTTGTGCGAGTCGGTCCTGCATTTGCGCAATGCCCAGGATTAGCGCAACACCAGGCCAAATTTGCGCAGTGCTATGTTATTTTGATCGGGTAGAGGATGACTTAGTGTAGTTCTAGCCCTTTTTTACGTAGTGCCACTGATTTGCGCAGTTCTAGAAAAAAATTGCCTAGAAAAGGCCAGAAAACCCTGTTTTTCTTCCTGAAGCCTTTTTCTCTTCACCGAGTGCTAAATGAGTTTGAAATGAAACTAAAACACCTTTATACCCCTTGATAAAAATAAATCAAACTTATAAACCCACTTTACTATGTTAGCATTGGGTCACTTTATAATTTCCACTAATGTTTCCTTGACCTTTTTGAAAGTGCCTATAACCTTATTAAGTGATTTTCTTTGGGTAATGGTGTATTGAAGGATGAAAAGCACCCCCCCCCCCACTTTTTTAGCTTTGAAATTTTGGGGACTGTCCAAACTGTCTCTTTTGAAAAACTGAAACCATGATTTTACCCTTTCTGTCATTTATTGAGTGAAATTGACCTAAAACATGAGCTTATTCACCTTTTACTGATTTGACAGTGATATGTCTCTTTGGCAAAGATGTGTACATCACGCTTACCATGTTTTTTTCTTTGGCCAATTCTGATTTCTGTAGGTTCCATAACACAGAGTTTTTGGTCTTCTTGTCATTGTTTGGACCTTTTACAACCTTTAGTCACCCAACAGGGATTTTAGGGTCAGAATGATTTTCATTAACATTTCACCTCATTTTTTCTTGACTATTTTGAAGACCTTTGACTATACTTGGAAAGCTTAGGCCCCCTTCACACTGATACTCTTTACAAGTTCTTCCTTTGGTGCAGTGAAGCAGTGCTACCTTGCAAAACCCTAGAGAACACCTTGGACATCCTATGAATGCCTTCTACTGCTATGAAGGAGGACTTATCATCTTCATTTGACATGTTCTATCTATCCTTCCAAACCTTTAGGTTTCAGGGCTGTTAGAGAGGAATAAGTAGTGTTGCCTTCTAAGTTCTCTATTTCCATTTCAAGTTCATTCGTTTGTGTTCAGTTCACCTCACCTTTTTCCCTTATTCATTTATGGTTTATGAAAATATTCAATGTGTCCTTGGTTGTGTTGTTGTACCTTCTGTTTTGGTGGTATTTGTGATGGTTCCTTGCTTGGAAACATCGTTTTGTCAACTAATCCCAAAAACCTTAAATCTCATTTTACATAGGCCCGCTACCTCTTCCTTGTTGTGGATGTCTTCTTGTGATAATTTAACTCATTACCTTAGCTCTTTTTATGTTGATGACCATCTTCAATCGTTATTTGCAGAAATGTGAGCAAGCGAAACTGTCCCTTGCAGAATTTGTGTTTTGGCCAAGGAGGCCTTCCTTGAAGGGTTTTTGATCAGTTTTGGACAAAGTTACTTGACCTTATTCTTCTTTGAATGCAGCCTATTTACACAGGAAAAACAGATATTTTTAGAACACCAAATTAACCCTATGACATATGAAACCCTAGGTGACCTAATGGAAGGCTCTTTGGACTTGGCCTTTGCTTGAAAACTTGTTTTGCGATCCTTAGGTGTAAAACAGAGTTTTTCACAAACTGATGTATTGAAGATCCAAAACCCAGTGTACATGATTTATCTAAAGAGCCTACAGAGATAGTTTTGAGACCATCAATGCTTGAGGTATCTTGGAGATATAAGAGAGCTGGTTGATTGGTAACCCTAGGTAGCAGTGGAGGGGTTAGGAAAAACAAAATAGAGGATTGAAGCTAAAGGTGACAAAACATAGAAAAAATGAATGACATGAGTACATGATGGGTCTTCTGGGATTGGTGAGCTGAGCTCAACATGATGGGATGATGAAATAGTGAAACATTTATCCTAATGATAATGAAGGCAATGAGATTTCTAGAACTCACAATGTTCATGAACTTTGTTTCTAGAAATATAGGATAAGTATTTAGTCATCCATGAGAAGAAAATATTATTGATGACTAACAGTGGCTCCAATTAGGGAGGGCAGCTCCTTTTTAGGAGGTGTCGAGAACTTTAGATCTATGGCTTAAGGGAGACCAGTGCCTCATCCATGGGGTAGATTTTTACCTCTTTTCAATTTCTGATGCTTGCTTTGAAGTTGTGATCTCAATAATCTGAAAGACATGATTAGCTCAACTTCATATTTACCTACCCAACCTACTTTCCTAACATTTTTTTCTTCCTTGGGTGCACTTGAACTGGAAAACACTTGCCATTCTTTTTATCTTAAAATAAAAACAAAATATCTATTTCTACCTTATTTCTTCCAAGAGTTTAGATTATGCTAATGAACTCTTTTTATTCTCTACCTAGAGTAACTAACTGTCAAGATTAGGCTGTATGACAGATTTCATTCTCTAAGCTATAAACATGAAATTGAAATCACGGTTTAAATCAGGATTCGGCAATCTGACTTACCATGGGTTTGTGGCATAAGAACAAGTTGCACACAAATATTATTCTTGTACAAAATAAAACTTCAGGAAATATAAGGGTTGTGATCAATAATGTGCTAAGAATCCCTATTTTCATCTTTGATTCAGATTTGAGCATGTGGAACTATTATCTTTCATTCCTAATCTATCTTTTGACAAGCCATGTTTGAATGATTTGACTAGCTATCTCTCACTAACTTATCAACAATAAATTGAAAACATGTTTCAGCCATGATTAGGCTAGATGACTGAAACAAGACCTTCTTTTTGAACCAGCAGTGGCATTTAAGGTTGCTCATTTTTCAGTAGTACTATTTTTTGGGTATGGGGCTTTACCTCTTTTCAAATATGCCCTCTTTTTCCTTCTTTCTATGTTTTTGTATTGTTTTGATTTTCCTCATGCAATGTTTATGTACAATGAATGAAAAATTTTAAATTAAGGGTTTTCATAGCAATGGTACATGAGCATCCTATCCTCACAAGGATCTCCTAACACCTTTTGTCCATTCAGGTCTTGTAAACAGAAACCATAGTTACCTCCATTTGAAAACATGGTACAAGGATTTTTCCAAAAAACTTCAAACAATCCATGTTCTCCTTGGTATTTCTCCTATGAGTATTGCTTCCCAAATTTGTTTCTGTCAAAGGTCCTCCTTAGGTAGAAAACGTTTTCTTTATCAACTTCCAAACAGATGAGGATGTCATCAATGTATATCATGGAGAAAAAGTTGAAAATAGGAGTCAAGGCTCTTTGGGAGGTGTCTTTAGCACCCCATAGCCTAGGAAGCATTTGGTCAAACATGTAGTTATTCCAAGGAACTTTGAAAATGTCTTTGTGTTGATTGATTTGAAGTGGTATCATCTTATGGTAACGTGAAACACTACCATGCAATGCCATCTTGTTAGAAATTCCTACCCTTGTCATAGGATGATTTATATTGGGAGAATAGTTTTTGTATTTCATGGAGGTTTTGCCTAGGTACCTAAAGTCTATATAGAGCCTGCATCCTTTGGCTTTCTTTATTAGTGATACAATTTTCCCAAGGGTTTAATAGTTTTTCTTGAAAAGAGGACCCCTTTGAACAATGGCTATGTCACAAGGTTTTAGGATTTCAGACCTATATACAAAAACATCCTGAAACTTCTTGCATAGCCTTATGTATTTCATCTCTGTGTGTAATGAAAAGGTTCTAGAAAACTTAATCATTTTGGGCCTTCCTAGGCTGCCTTCATTATACTCTTCTATATGAGTTTTAGTAGACATTATTTCAGGATTCATAGTAACATCTGTGAGAGTCAACAACTTTTCTGGAGGGACAAAACTTTATGATAATGAGGTGTCTATATAAGGCAAAAACATAAGACTCTTTTGATTCAGATTCCCAAAGTTTTATATTAAGTGAGAGTACTTTAGCTCTTCTAGATTGGGAAAAGGAGAAGTTCTGTTTTAGAGGTTTGTCCTTCATTTGAACAACCTGATTCATATTCCAAACTTTTTTTTGGTTTTGAAAATTCATTTTCAGTTTGTAGAAAGTCAAGTTTAGTTTTATCATTATATTGGTATTTAGGGCTGCTAGAGTTTTGACTGTTGAGCTCTCCATGAAGATATTGGTCTGACTGTTGTAGTATGTCTAGATGTGTTACAACTTCATATACCTGCTCATCAATGTCTCTTTCGATATGTAAAATAAAAGAATCAAGATCTGAATGTATGGAATAAAGAGGTGAATTGTCTGCCCTTTCTTGACTGATAACCATATATTTCATATGTGACTCTCGATATAATCTCCTTGTTTGGTTAGAAATATGGATTGTAGCATAGGAAATTTCTAGTTGAAGGTTCCCTTGAAGCTTGGCTCCCCAAGATCTGGATAAAAGCATGCCATACTTGGGGGGAATATCTACCACTACTATTTCCATGACTAGAGCCTTAGTAGGTACTTGTGCTAGGTTGACACAAATATCCTTGATCAGGCCCAAACACTTGACCCTACTTGAATCAAAGGAGTACAAGTATTTGTAAGGTTTAGTTATTTCTAGGCCTAATATCTCTATCACAATTTTTGGCATGAGATTGTAAGAGGCATTGGAATTCAGCATGGCATTATGTAAGATTTTTTCATGTATGTTTAGGCTAATATAGAAAGGGGGAATGGCTCCTTCCTGATATTTTCCTTCTATTTTGGGTCCAAACAAAAACTTAGTTGTGTCATCAGCCAAGTGTAAAGTTTTGGCATCATTTCCCATGTTTAGAACTTTCAGAACTTGAGACTTGTATGTGCCTTGGGTAATCAGTTCAGTGAGAGGCATGGTAATCTTGATTTTGGCAATATCTCCTTCAAAACTGAAAGGTAATTGTGTCTTAGACATATTTCCATCATTTTTCTTAGGCATAACCTTTTCCACAAGTTTATTTTGATGAATCTTATTTGGGGCTTTAGACAACAGGATTTTTTCAAGGCCACTAGTTGAGGTACTAGGGCAGCTTGGATCACTATTTCGTTGGCTAAATTTTTCTTTGTTTGGATTATCTTTCTTAGCCATAGTGTTTGTGTCTGCTGTCCTCTTGGGGATGCTTTCAGGTGCTTTCCAAACAGCAGTGTCTATTTGGATTTTCTTGGGAGAATCTAGGTTCTTTTTGCTCCTAAGGTCATATTGCCTATGGACTTCCATTATGGAAATTTCAAATCCCAAGTGGTAGTCTTCAGAATTCTCATGGTTTGTGTCAGTTTTATCTAAGGAAAATAAACCTCATTCTTCTTCAGTGATAAAAACATCATCTTCATTATCAGAACCTATTAGTTTTATATGGATTTCTTCAGGTTCTATAATTTCTCCTTCTTCTTCATCTACACAGTTTTGCTGAAAGGGAGGTCAGATTTGTTGGTAATTTTCCCTTTGTTTGATTTGAGGAGTGTCTCTTCTGAAGTTTTGAGCTCTATTTCTATTTTTGGGATTGGCTTGGTTTTCCCTAGGAGGTGTCCTTTCATTCAAGTTTATCCTTTCTATCATTCTCTCCATTTTTCTCATTAGGTTATCCATTTTGGTATCAGATGAGGAGGTTGAGGGCATGGTTTCATCTTTGTAGGTCACTCTCTTTTCTGATCTTATCCTAGATCTCTTTCTAATCAAGTTGACTTCATCACTAATAGTTTCCATTTTCATTTCTTCTAAGGTTTCGAGGTCTCTCTCTCTCTCTCTCTCAATTGGAATGTCATGTTCTGATCTGAAAATGGATTGTACTTGAAATAAGGGTGCAAGGTATCCATTTCCAATAATTCTAAATGTGCAAACAACTCTGATACCAATCTGATCTGAAATGTGTGAAAAAAATATTTCTTATACAGAGATAGACAATAGGGGCTTTTACTGGTTATTTCACCTTTCAAAGAAAGGATGAAACCAGAAGCTTCTGGCCCTCTTACAGCCTCTGCCTAAAGCAATATGAAGTAAACACTGAAATGATCTAGCAATGAAAGTGATTGTTTTCTGATTTCAAAGTATTCATTAACCAATATTATGAGTGTAAAAGCATGTTAAGGTGTTCTGCAATGGAACAAATATGTTTTGATAATTGTATAAGCCTTTTTGTGTTAATAGGAATTATTTAAATTTACTGTTTAAGGTATTAAAATTTGGAAATAAGAATCAATAATCCAAAGCGTAATAAAAAACATCTGATAAAGTAGTTCACCCCTCTCTTGGGCTACATCTACTAGGTCCAAGAGCCTCCCAATGGGCTTTTTCATTCTCTATTAATTCTCAAAATAATTTTTACACCATGAAGAAAGCCTAAATAGGCTGAAATAGCTGCAAAATCAGAATTAGAGTGCTGGAAACAGTAAAAATTGACTATTCATTCACCTCAAACAGATGAACATAACCCAATATAGCTGATCATTCACCTAGCCCTAGTGGATCCACAAGAAAATCCGCTGATAAAACCTCTAACAAAGTGCCCTGGTGGCTCTTTAACCTATTCCAACAGCTTTAGAATGTTCCAATACCCCCAAATCGAAAAAAAAAATCGTCCCAATTGGACTTCCCTAGCCAAAGTTATGATCCAAACTGACTTTGCTCAGATAGGGCTAGGAAAACTCCACCAATTGTGGAGAACTGGAGTTTAGCCCGCCAAAAATGGGGTAGCCACCAAAATAGGCGGAATCCGCCATAACAACGCCAGAAGTTGAGGGCTAAATTTAAAGGCCACGGGGGTCATGTGACCGCACCCGTTGGCCAACACTCTGAGTTATATGCAAATAGATAAGGTTGAAACTTTAATATAAAACCATATTATACAACGTGCATTAAACCGTCTCCGCTCCACGTGACCGAATGCCCCGAATTTGTTACGTGCCATTTGATTTGGCTCTTGGTTCCGAGCCTGGTGGTTGCATGTGGAGGGGGCTGGCCCCCTTTTGGGCCTCGCCCAAATCAAATTTAAACTTTATAATAAAGTTCATGACCCCGACTATTAAGAACTGCTCGTGGCTCCGACAGTTGGGCCACCCGGTTGCCACCGCCCCGACCTGGGGTGCCACGTCCATAAGACCGAGATTTATGAGAGTTGTTTGTTGTGCAAAATTTGGCACAATAATGTTAAACTTTAATATATAGCCGCATTATAAATTCAACTCCACACCACGTGACCTGATCCATATTGTTATGCGCGTCGATTCTTAGCTCTGGATTCCGAGCGGATGGTTATATGATGAGGGGGTTGGCCCCCTTTTGGGCCCCGCCCAAACGAAATTTGAACTTCAAATGAAACTTCATGCGAATGTTTTAATAAGAACCACCTGTGGCCCGTTGGTCGGGCCTAACTAGAGTTCCACCACATTTGGTGGATCTTTCCTAGCCCTAACTGGGCAAAGTTTGTTTCAGTCATAACTTTAGCGAGGGAAGTCCAATTGGAACGAATTTTGTTTTGTTTTGGGGTATTGGAACATTTTTAAGCTACCGGAATAGGTTATAGAGCCATCAGGGAACTCTATCAGAGGTTTTATCAGCGGATTAGCTTGAGGAGCCACTAGGGCTTTGGGAATGGACAGCTGTATTGGGCTATGTTCATCTGTTTGAGGTGAATTTATAGTCAATTTTTACTGTTTCTAGCACTCTGACTCTGATTATGCAGCTATTTCAGCCTATTGAGGCTTTCTTCATGGTGTAAAACTAATTTTGAGAATTAATAGAAGAGGGAAAATCCCATTTGGGGGCTTTTGGACCCAGCAGATGTAGCCCAAGAGTGGGGTGAACTACTTTATCAGATTATTGTTATTATGATGTGAATTCTTGCTGCTTATTTCCATAGTTTAATACCTTAAACATTAAATTTAAATAAGTCCTCTTAACACAAAAAGGCTTATACGGTTATCAAAACATATTTGTTCCATTCCAAACCGCATTTGTTCCATTACAGAACACCTTAACATGCTTGTACACTCACAATATTGGTTAATGAATACTTTGCAATCAGAAAAAAAATACTTTCATTGCCAGATCGTTTCAATGTTTACTTCATATTTCTTTAGGCAGAGGCTGTAAGAGGGCCAGAAGCTTCGGGTTTCATCCTTTCTTTGAAAGGTGAAATAACCAGTAAAATCCCCTACTGTCTATCTCTATATAAGAAATATTTTGTTCACACATTTCAGATCAGATTGGTATCATAGGTGTTTTCACATTTAGAATTATTGGAAATGGATACGTTGCACCCTTATTTCAATTACAATCCATTTTCAGATCAGTAAAGCATTGGGCGGGAGTTATATTTAAACTCTGGAAATAAGCAGCAAGAATTCAAAGCATAATAACAAGCATATGATAAAGCAGTTCACCCCTCTCTTGGGCTACATCTGCTATGTCCAAAAGCCTCCCAATGGGATTTTCCCTTCTCTATTAATGCTCAAAATAAGTTTTGCACCATGAAAAAAGCCTCAATAGGCTGAAATAGCAGCAAAATCAGAATCAGAGTGCTGGAAAAAATAAAAATTGACTATTCATTCACCTCAAACAGATGAACATAGCCCAATACAGCTGATCATTCACCTAGCCTTGGTGGCTCCACAAGAAAATCCGTTGATAAAACCCCTGACAGAGTGCCCTAATGGCTCTGCAACCTATTCCAACAGCTTCAGAATGTTCCAATACCCCCAAATCAAAAAAAAAATTGTCCCAATTGGACTTCCCAGCCAAAGTTATGATCCAAACTGACTTTGCCCAGATACGGCTAGGAAAACTCCACCAATTGTGGAGAACTAGAGTTTAACCCGCCAAAAATGGGGTGGCCACCAAAATAGGCGAAATCTGCCATAACACCGCCAGACATTGAGGGCTAAAGTTGAAGGCCACGGGGGTCATGTGACCACACCCGTCGGCCAACACTCTGAGTTATACACGGATAGATAAGGTTGAAACTTTAATATAAAACCATATTATATAACGTGCATTAAACCGTCTCCGCTCCACGTGACCGGATGCCCCAAATTTGTTATGACAGTTTGATTTGGCTCTTGGTTCCGAGCCTGGTGGTTGCATGTGGAGGGGGCTGGTCCTTAGGGGCTAGCCCCCTTTTGGGCCCCGCCCAAATCAAATTTAAACTTTATAATAAAGTTCACGACCCTGACTATTAAGAACTGCTCGTAGCTCTGACAGTTGGGTTGCCCGGTTGCCACCGCCTCGACTTGGGGTCGAATCCCGCCTGCGCCAAACATATTTTGTAACAAAACAATTCGTTTGACCCTTGGGGCCACGTGGCGCCCTGCTATTGTCTCCTGCACAGAATATTCTGTGGAATATTCCCATAATATTCTGTGGAATATTCTTTTTTAATTAAATTTTTTTATAAAGTCAAATTGTCAAACTCGCCTTTTTTTTACCTAAAATTGAGAAAATTCAAAGTTGAATAACTTTCTCATACATCATCGGTTTTCAGTGCCGTTCACGGCTACAAGATTGTCTTTTTGAGCTCTTTCCTGTTGTTCTAGTTTGGACCATTTCTGAGAAACTAATTTTTTGCGCATTTTTCCATTAAGGACTTGATCACCTGATCACACCTCCCAAATGGGAAGCTTTTGGACCCACAAAAGCTCTCTGATTAGTGAAACTGATGATGTGGAGACTGATTCTCCACTCTTCCACCCTTGAATAACTAAAATCTACCCGATTTCATCAAATGGATCTTTTCAAAAAATGATAAATTGTCTCTGGAATTAACTGATTGACCATTGCTAAGATTGACTGAGTCATGATGCAAATTCTTAAAATTTGTAGAACAGCAACTATAATTTGCAGAAAACAAACTATTTCTACACTGATCACACTCCCAAGAATACTTAAAATAACGTTCACCTTGCAAACTATTCCCATGGCGAATTCTACCATTCTTAAACCAAGTTTGTCCCATGCTGAACTCTATGCCCTTTTTGCTTGCACTGCTTTGCTTTGAAACTTCATTAACTGCATTGACTGGCCCAAAAGGTAATTTGTGCAACATCATGGCATCTTCTTTCAAAGACAAACTGTTATCAAACTGAGACATATTATTAGCAACATCATAAAAAGGTGAATGCTCAAAATCTTGTCGTTTCAACATTAACAAAGTTAGACTTTGACTTGCATTAACCAGTCTTTTCAATTGACTTGCATGGAGTAAAGAAGATTCCAGCTTCTTCTTATGTGCTCTCACAATGTACTCTTTACCATATTTGAACAAGTGATACTTGTTTTCATGGTGATGAAAGATGGCCTTCCTGTCAAATAAGTAAGGACTTCCCAAAACAATTCCTGAAATATCAAGCGGGACCACATCAAGTTCAACTGTGTCAATAAAGTGTGCAGTTATTGCAAAGCGCAATATGCACTTTCTTGAGACTTGCAAATTGGCATCCTTGCATATCCACCCAAGTGGATAAGGCTTTGGATGTGGAATGGTCTCAAATTTTAATTTTTTGACCAAATCTTTTGATATGAGATTCGCTTGTGACCCACTACCAAACAATGTGTCAATTTTGGTATGTTTTGAAATTACCCTCATATGGAAGAGCTCTATCCTCCTCTTTTCTTCATGAGTATCTTTGGAATTTGGATTGTGCTTGAAATAAGGGTGCAAGGTATCCATTTCCAATAATTCTAAATGTGTAAACAACTCCGATACCAATCTGATCTGAAATGTGTGAACAAAATATTTCTTATACAGAGATAGATAGTAGGGGCTTTTACTGGTTATTTCACCTTTCAAAGAAAGGATGAAACCAAAAGCTTCTGGCCCTCTTACTGGCTCTGCCTAAAGAAATATGAAGTAAACAATGAAACGATCTGGTAATGAAAGTATTTGTTTTCTAATTGCAAATTATTCATTAACCAATATTATGAGTGTACAAGCATGTTAAGGTGTTATGCAATGGAAAAAATGTGGTTTGGAATGGAAAAAATATGTTTTGATAACCGTATAAGCTTTTTTGTGTTAAGAGGACTTATTTCAATTTAGTGTTTAAGGTATTAAACTCTAGAAATAAGCAACAAGAATTCACAGCATATAAACAAGCATCTGATAAGGCATTTCACCCCTCTCTTGGGCTACATCTGCCGAGTCCAAAAGCCCCCAAATGGGCGTTTCCCTTCTCTTATAATGCTCAAAAATAGTTATACATCATGAAGAAAGCCTCAATAGGTTGAAATAACTGCTTAAACAGAATCAAAGTGCTAGAAACAGTAAAAATTGACTGCAAATTCACCTCAAACAGATGAACATAGCCCAATACAGCTGTCCATTCCCAAAGCCCTGGTGGCTTCTCTAGCTAATTCACTGATCAAACCTCTGACAGAGTGCCCTGATGGCTCTGTAACCTATTCCAGTAGCTTCAGAATGCTCCAATACCCCCAAAACAAACAAAAAAATTCGTTCAATTTGGAATTGTTTTTATCAGAGACAATTTATCATTTTCTAAAAAGCTCCATTTGATGAAATCGGGTAGATTTCAGTTATTAAAGGGTGGAAGAGTGGAGAATCAGTCTCAAAATTATCAGTTTCACTAATCAAAGAGCTTTTGTGGGTCCAAAAGCTTCTCATTTGGGAGGTGTGATCAGGTGATCAAGTCCTTAATGGAAAAATTCTCAAAAAATTAGTTGCTCAAAAATGGTCCAAATCATAACGACAGGAAAGAGCTCAAAAAAACGATCCTGTAGCCGTGAACAAAACTGAAAACCAATACTATATGAGAAATTTATTCAGCTTTGAAGTTTTTCAATTTTAGGCAAAAAGCCCAATTTGACTCAGTTTGACCATATTTAAAAAAAAAATATTAAAAAAAAGAATATTCCACAGAATATTTTGGGAATATTCCACAAAATATTTTGCAAAATATTCCGTGGAGGAGCCAATAGCAGGGCGCCACGTGGCCAGCCCGGAGGCCGCCACGTGGCCCCAAGGGTCGAATGAAATTGTTTTGCAAAACTTTGTTATCGCGGCCAGGAGTCGACCCCGGGTCGGGGTGGAGGCAACCGAGCGACCCAACTGTTGGGCCAAAGGTGGTTTTTATAAACCATGGTCTCGGACTTATATTTAACATTTGAATTTGGTTTGGGCGGGGCCCGAAAGGGGGCTAGCCCCCTTAGCATAAGACCATACACTCAGAACCTTGGGCTTCAAACAACGATGTGAAGATTTGGATAAGGCTCGGTCACGTGAATTCCGATAGGGCTATTCATATGGTTAAATATATGGTTGCAACTTTATTAAACTCTGAATTAAACTCAAATTTCGTAAAACCAATTCTGAAGGGTGCGGTCCCGTGGCCCTATCTTTTAGCCCTCAACGTTGGCAGTGTTATGGCGGAGTGCCAAAATTTAGCGCCGAACCCATATTTTTCGGGGTTATCTGGTAGTTCTCCACATTTGGTGGAGCTTTCCTAGCCCTAACTAGGCAAAGTCAGTTTTGGTCATAACATTGGCTATGAAAGTCCAATTGGAACGATTTTTTGTTTTTTTTGGGGGGTATTAGAACATTTTGAAGCTATTGGAACAGGTTGCAGAGTCATCAGGGCACTCTATCAAAGGTTTTATCATCGGATTTTCTTGTGGAGCCACCAAGGCCTTGTAAATGATCATCTGTATTGGGCTATGTTCATCTGTTTGAGGTGAATGAATAGTCAATTTTTATTGTTTCCAGCACTTTGATTTTGATTATGCAGCTATTTCAGCCTTTGGAGGCTTTCTTCATGGTGTAAAAATTATTTTGAGAATTAATAGAGAAGGGAAAATCCCATTGCGAGGCTTTTGGACCTAACAGATGTAGCCCAAGAGAGGGGTGAACTAATTTATCAGATGCTTGTTATTATGCTGTGAATTCTTGCTACTTATTTCCAGAGTTTAACACTTTAAACAGTAATTTTAAATAAGTCCTCTTAACACATAAAGACTTATACAGTGATAAAAACATATTTGTTTCATTCCAAAACACATTACTTCCATTGCAGAACACCTTAACTTGCTTGTTCACTCATAAAATTGGTTAATGAATACTTTGCAATCAGAAAACAAATACGTTCATTGCCAGATCACTTTAGTGTTTACTTCATATTTCTTTAGGCAGAGCCAGTAAGAGGGCCAGAAGCTTCTAGTTTCATCCTTTCTTTGAAAGGCGAAATAACCAGTAAAAGCCCCTAATGTCTATCTCTGTATAAGAAATATTTTGTTCACACAATGTTCGGATCAAAGCCTTCAGGAAATTTCACTAGTGCTAGGCCTTGTGGGGGTTTCATGTGAGGTGGGAGGAAATTGTAGACACTATTAAACCTTGTGAAATAATCTTGAACACTTTCCCGTACATTCCTCTTAAGATTTTTATATTTAGAAAGGATTTGGAGGGAATTTTTCTTGATTTCGCATTTGTTTATGAAAGTTTGGTAGAGGAAAGGGAGATCATGTATTGTGTTAGGAGTTAATGCTTTGAACCATTTCTTGGCCTCTCCCCCTAAGCTTTGTGCAAAGATCCTCATTTTAATGGTTTCTTCTTCTATTTCCATGTAATCAAAGTCATCATTTATCCTATCTACATGTTGTTGGGCAGCAATGGATTCAACTCCTATGAAATGAAGGATCTTGGATTAGTAGTCATTTGGAAAAGGCACTATAGGTTGAGGTAAAGCCAAGGGGGCATACCAAGCTGCCATGATGGGAGCTAATGGAGGGTTTACAAGAGGAGGGTTTGTGAAAGGAGGTGTATGATGAAGTGGGGTGGTTTGCACAGTGGTGGTATGGATGGGTGTCGTGGAAGTACTTGGACTAGCAAACTAATTATGAATATATTTGGTATGGAAAGAGTTGAAATGATGGAGAATCTAAAATTCAGGTGGTGTGGAAGGAGAGGATTCTCTACTAGAACTCTGCTGCAAATCTATGGGCTCAAGGTTGGTCTGGTTAATATCAGTTTGTGACTTGGTTCTAAAAAGGTTCTTTGCATGGTGCAAGTCAGACCAAGGATATTGCAAAGCTATAAGATGTTTAGGTACAGAGCTTGCTCTGTGAATGGTCCTAATAGTGGTTAAGTTTCTAGATCTAGAAGTTTGCCACAAAATCTTCTCTGGGTCATTAAATATGTTGGGAGGATCTAGCTCTGGATGAGATATGGTACTGATCCTATGTGAAGCCAGATTTCAAACTCAAAATTCAGAGAGGCTGAAAGTTTTAGGACTCTTTTCCGAAGGCTGACCTCTCTTAGTGCTTGGTAAACTCTCACAGTGTATAACTAGGTTTATAAACTTCTCAGGGCTGACTTGACACAATCCCAGGGAATCTAATGAGAACTAGTGTATTAATAGGCCTACTGGAGGCTAGTGGAGTCACCAGGTGGATATCTTTTGATGTTTTAAGGATGTATGTTTATGGTCCACCACCAATAACTAACAAAAAACAAATCTAGGGATTTTTTTTGGGGTTTTATGAGTTCCTATATGTATCCCCAATGTTTGTATGAGTGTCCTATAGCTGAGTCATCATTTTACTAGAATGGTGAAACAACCAGATTCTACTCTATGGCTAACAGTTTGAGTTCTCTATGATTTGGTAAGGGTTTCTGAAGTACTAAGGGATACTTATATTGTCACTGACTCAGAGGTCCCATCATAATCACCATTGTGTTAGTGATAGTGACGAGGTGGTTACAAATCACAGGATTTTGAAAGTCTAACTGAGGGTTAAATGAGTCTATAAGAGTTTCTTAAGCTACTTATGTACTCAGTCCCACCGTGATCGCCATTATGTTAGTGTCCCGTGATTTGGCAGATTGGTAGACCAAATGACAGGGTAACATCAGACCAATTTTTGGAGTCCTAGGACCTAGCCTTCTTGGACTCAGAGAGGGCTCTCTCTATTAGATGAAAAGGATGTGTTCTTGTTTGTTTTAGATGGTTTATTTTAGGCTAGTTGTTAAATGTAGGGTTTGTTGATTGTTTTGGTTGGGTAAGATGAACAGGTAGAATAGTTGGAGTGAGAGTTCTTCAAATAATTGGGCTATGGAGTCAATGAAAGTCATGGGTATCTCAATAATGAATCACAGTACACTACAGGGCCAATCTAGCATGTTTAATGGATCCTTAAGGTTATGTGTGAAGTGGGAAGGACATCAAGTTGGTGAATAAGGTAGGACAAAGGGAAATCAAGAATCCTTTTTCAAATACCTATAACAAGGAGGTCTTACACACTGATAAGCAAAATATATAACTCATGAGGTAGGGAAAACCATTAAGCTCAATGAAAATACTTAAACCAACAACATTCAAGACAAATAATTTCAATGAAATATAGAAGGCGAGAAACTCATTTAACTTCAAGTGATTTCACCTTCTAGCTTTAGAAAACATTTAAGATTACAAATAAATTTAATTCATGAAGAGCGAACTCCTAAAGATCATAAATCAAGCTATAAATAACTTTGAGGCAAATTGATAGGCATGGAAAAAGGGCAAGATCGAAACAAGACCTCTTTGACTTAATCTAGCAAGAAGTACTTCAAAGATAGGTTTCAAGACAGAGTTTAGATAGCATCAAATAAGCAGGGCTTACCATGAAACATATTTATAAACTAGCATATTAATCCATTAATGAAACAAACAAGTTTAGGTGGGCATAAGGAGTAGTTAATAATTCCTTAAGCTGACCCAACACAGGAAAACATCAAGGCAATAGAAGGCAGGAGGACCAAGGTGGTTCAAAGAGCATTTATCAACCTATACTTTTCTATTCTACTACAACAAAGAAGGATGAAACATATTGATAAAAACAAAACATGAAAAAATTAAGAATACATCACCATTAACCAATCTCAGGGATCTTGCAAACAAGCTTCTCCATCATCAATCCAAGCAAGCCATTCATAAACTCCACAACACCAATTGCTTCTCCAAGATCATAAAAACCATGTATTGCTCTCAAAGGTCATAAAATGCCAACATTTACAATGGAGCCCTCATGCTCTATTTAACTCAACAAAGGAGGGCAAAAACCCTAGATAGGGTTGGAAAAAGTCAAAATCACTCATAAATGTCATTTATGCCTAAGAGACCATGCAAGGCCCAAGGCACAAAATATCTCATGAAATAGATGCTAAAATAACTTCTTGCACCTAATTCTAGAGTGATTTTCCTCATAAAACACTAAAATTTTATTTTGCAATAAATGAGTGTGTTTTGTTGACTTTTGGTCCAAAACACACTAAACAGTCCATTTGAGCAGTGCCACTTTTAGCAGAAAATAGGCTCTTTTACAACCAAGTTTTGGACCCCTTCCTAATGTCGGATTTGGCTCCGTGATGGCTTGTTGGAAAGCCTAATGAGTCTAATTTCAAAAAAAAATTGTAGTTTCCTAATCCAGCTCCTATAGCCTAGTCAAAAAGGTCAAAATACCAATATTTCCATTAGCGCAGCGCCAAGTCTGAAATAGAGGCAGAATGGTGAACATTTAGGTGTTTTTTGAACTTTTGAG
Source organism: Pinus albicaulis (assembly GCA_034641835.2). Taxonomy (NCBI): domain Eukaryota; kingdom Viridiplantae; phylum Streptophyta; class Pinopsida; order Pinales; family Pinaceae; genus Pinus; species Pinus albicaulis. The sequence goes on along the minus strand of CM076580.1, from coordinate 1,015,273,594 downwards.
GGGTCAAAACTGCTCCAATTATTCTGAAAATTTGTGAGCATAATGTGCTAGGTGTGAGAAATCCAAAAATTCTGATCTTTCCTCCTAAGGATGCTCCATGTATTAGCGTAGCGCCAGTGGCGCTGCGCTAATGAGCCTTAAAAGTCACAAAAAAACAAAAAAAATTTTTCCAAATTTTCTCAAAATTGGTGGAGGCCTCCCTCAAGGGGTTTTGGAAAAATGTTGAGAAGTTGAAGCTAGAACTCCAAGGTTATCATGTTCTTTTGCCTCCTTTAGGGGTTGGAATTCAAGGAGGGCTTCCTTCAGTTTGGTACAAACAAGCTTGTTTTTCTTTGAATAATGCTTGGTCGTCTTTCTTTGCAGCTCTAAACCTTCATTTGCCTTCTTTAGTTTGGCCTCTAGGTGCATGTTTTCCCTCTAAAACCATGATTCACGATCATGATCAATTTCCATGGCAAGTAGTTCATTGAGGGAAAGTTGTTCTGCTAGGGCTGATTCCTCTTCCTTATGTTTTTCCAATGCTTTCCTTAACCCTTTGGTTTTTGGCCTCTTCCTAGGTTGTTCCTCTTCACCTTCACTTTACTCATATGGGCCCATGTATTCTTCTAGTTTCAATTGTGCTCTTTGGGCTTCTTTCTGGGCTTTGAGTGCTCTAGCCTCATAGATGGCTTGCTGGGCACTCATTTGCTTGTTTTCCATCTAAAATAAGTGGATGGCATCCTTTTCCCTCTCCAACTCAGCTTCTAGGTCTTTTCTTTGTGCATTATTGTCTTAGAGGAGGGATTTTGAAATTCTTGTTTCATTTTCTTCATCACTGTCTATATGGATAAGTTCAAAATCCCTTTCTATTTCAGGGTCCTCCTCTTATACCTTTACCTGTTTCTTACCTTTGTCAATTTTCTGAGTTGAGGTGGATGGCATGGTCCCTTTCCCTTTGGAGGCAGCAAACACATGCCTTGACCCTCTTTTTTAGGTGTATGCAACAGGAGTGATGGTAGTTTTGTTAGTGTTTTCATTGTGGCTGTAACCCTTGGTGTTGTCATCAGCTTCTTCATCTTTACTATGATCCTCTTTAGTGATCACATGCTCTGTTTGATCACTACCTTCTTGACCTTTAACACAATCATCAGCATTACCTTCTTTATTGCCTTCTGCACTGTAGCTTTGTTCTTCATTTGGACTGTTAGTCCCTGCACTTGCTTCATCTTGGTTTTTTTAATCACTACAGTCTTTTTCTTCATCATCCCCTACACTGTTATCATTTCCATTATCACTAGGAGGTTGATTGGTGTGATAACTGTCATGACAGTCATAACTATCTCCTTTTTTGTCTTGTTTCTCACTGCCTGTTCCATCAGTGTCATTTTCTTTGTCACTATCTTGTTCTTCAAATTCTGTTTCTTCCTCATCATTTCCCTCTTCCATATAATCACTATTATCCCCATGACTTTGTCACTATTTTCATGGTTATACACACTTCCCCTTTGACTATCAATCTCCTCATCTTTATCACTTCCATTTTCACTACCCTCTTCTTCACCATTATTCTTTTCATATGTTTCCATGTCTTCTACCTCTTTCTCACTATCTGTTGGCTCATCCTTATGTTCATCATTTGTTTCCATGGACTCTGCCTCATCATGATCCTCTTGGTCTCTAACATTATCATCAAACTCATCTTCACTGTGATCTGCCTCCTCTGCCTCTTGTTCATCCTTTATTTCATTGATGGTTTCTCCTCCTTGAAGGCTCATGTCATTTTCTCTTTCAACCTCTTCATTTCCTCCAGCATCCTCTTCCATAGTGGCAGAGTTTTGTTCACTGCCTTTTTTACTGTCAGCCTCCTCATTTTCATCAACATCCTCTTGTTCATCACTTTGTTCATTTGCATCATCCTTTTCTTCACTTTGGGCTGACTCATTTGCATCATTACCATCACTTATTTCCTCCAAATGCTCATTGTTTTTTTCTTCATCACTGCTATGTTCATTTCCCTCCTCTTCACCATCATTTCCCTCCTGCTCTTCCTCATTAAGTTTTGTCTCTGCCTCACTGATTTACCTCTACTATCTTCACCTTGTTCATTATTTCCATTGTCATCCTCTTCATTTGATGCATCAATAGAAGGGGAAGAAGGGATATTTTCTTGGGGTGAGGGTACTTGTGCAGATGAGGAGAGAAAATTTGGTTGAGGAAGAGGCTGGGGGTTGTGAAGACTTCATGTGCTATGAATACCTCCCAAGGTATACCCTGCTACTCCAACTGATGTAATACCACCATCTTGATCAAGGAATGGCGAAATAAGCTTTGCATTTGTTGGGATGGAGTTCTCCTCCAGACAACAGAAGACATTTTCTCAATGCTCCTATAGAGATAGTAGGGAAAGTTGAGCATCTTAACCCCTATGAAATGCATGAGGAGTTTGACATGGTAGGAATAGATATTGGAGTATCTCCCCTCACAGGTGAAGTACTTCATGATAACCAACATCAAGGGTGAAAATCTATGTTTGAGGTGTGAGAAAGGGAAAATTGTCTTGCTGCCTCCTCTATACTTTGTTTAGATGAATGGCTCAAAAAATTCTTTGTCCAATTTTCCCTTCTTAAACCATTTTTCACCCATAGCAGAGATACCTGTGGCCTCAGAGATGGCACCTGCTGATATCTCAAAATCTACTCCTACAAGGCTTGATTTATTGTTGTGTAAGTTGAGTATGAGGAGCCTTGTAAGCTTAGGGTGGCTCTTTACTTGTTTGACTTTCTCACAAAATTGAAAACATCTTGCATTCTGAAAACATGACAAGATCCTAGGAGAGGAGGTGATGGCCACTATGCTTTGAGGTTCCAATCTATTGACTTTTCCTCCCTTATGTTTTGGTCTCAAAGGCCTTTGAACTTTATCACTACTACTGTTGTTCTCAGCTCCTGACATAGTGATAGGAGATGTTGGTTGACAAATTAGGGTTTGGTGAAACAAGGTGAAAATGGTGATGAAGTCAAATTTGGTGAATGACTGATGTGGAGGCTAGGGTTCTTAGGATTGAATAGCTTTGGAGCCTAAGGAGGCTTTTCTCAAAGGTGTATTGCAGCCACCCTAACTCACTAACCCTCACATGACATCAAACTGGTTTCAAGGAGGTTCAGAAGCAAAGGCTCATTTGCATGCAAGACCTAGGGCTTGAGCTTTAGAGCCACAAAATACTAAAATCAATTTGGAAAACTTCTTGGGGACAAGGAGAGAAATACACTTACAAATTTTTGGCTCTTTGTAAACGTTTAGAGGTAGTGTAGAAAGTGAATTTGAGAGTTAGGGCAGAGAGATTTCTTTTTGGAGGCTTTCTGCGTTTGCGTAGTGCCTTGCCCGAGCTGTCGGGTTGGCCTGTTAGCGCAGCACCGGCAGGCCTGCACGAGGGTTAGCGCAGCATCGAGCATGTGCAGTGTTTGTCGGTCTCCGGGCGAGTCGGGCCTGCATTTGCGCATCACCCAGGATTAGCACAGCGCCATGCCAAATTTGTGCAACATTGTTTTATTTTGAATGGGCGGAGGATGAATTAGCACAGCGCGAGCCCTTTCTTGCATAGCGCCACTGATTTGTTCAGCGCTAGAAAAAACTTGCCCAGAAATGGCCAGAAAACCCTGTTTTTCTTCCTGAAGCCTTCTTCTCTTCACCAAGTGCTAAATGAGTTTGAAATGAAACTAAAACACCTTTATACCCCTTGAGAAAAATAAATCAAACTTATAAACCCACTTTACTATGTTAGCATTGGGTCACTTTATAATTTCCACTAATGTCTCCTTGACCTTTTTGTAGGTGCCTGTAACCTTCTTAAGTGATTTTCTTTGGGTAATGGTGTGTTGAAGGATGAAAAGCCCCCCCACCCCCTCGCTTTTTTAGCTTTGAAATTATGGGGACTGTCCAAACTGTCTCTTTTGAAAAACTGAAACCATGATTTTACCCTTTCTGTCATTTCTTGAATGAAATTGACCTAAAACATGAGTTTCTTCACCTTTTACTGATTTGACAATGATATGTCTCTTTGGCAAAGATGTGTACATCATGCTTACCATGCTTTTTTCTTTGGCCACTTCTGATTTCTATAGGTGCCATAACATAGGGTTTTTGGTCTCCTTGTCATTATTTGGACCTTTTATAGCCTTTAGTCACCCAACAGGGATTTTAGGGTCAGCATGATTTTCATTTTGACATTTCACCTTATTTTTTCTTGACTATTTTGAAGACCTTTGATTGTACTTGGAAAGATTTGATACTCTTTACAAGTTCTTCCTTTGGTGAAGTGAAGTAGTGCAGCCTTGGAAAACCCTAGAGAACACCTTGGACACCCTATGAATGCCTTCTGCTATTATGGAGGAATTATCATCTTCATTTGACCTATTCTTTTTATCCTTCCAAACCTTTAGGTTTCAGGGTTGTTAGAGTAGAATAAGTAGTGTTTTCTTCTAAGTTATCTATAGCCCTTTCAAGTTCATTCATTTATGTTCAGTTCACCTCACCTTTTTCCCTTATTCATTTATGATTTCTGAAAATCTTCAATGTTTCCTTAGTTGTGTTGTTGTGCCTTCTATCTTGGTGGTCTTTGTGATGGTTCCTTGCTTGGAAACACTGTTTTGTCAACTAATCCCAAAAACCTTGAATCTCATTTTACATAGGCCTACTGCCTCTTCCTTGCTGTGGATGTCTTCTTGTGATAATTCAACCCATTACCTTACCTCTTTTTATGTTGATGACCATCTTCAATCATTCTTTGCAGAAATGTGAGCAAGGGCAGTTTTCCCTTGTAGAATTTGTACTTTGGCCAAGGAGGCCTTCCTTGAAGGGCTTTTGATCAGTTTTGGACAAAGTTACTTGACCTTATTCTTCTTTGAATGCAACCTATTTACACATTAAAATAGAGATTTTTAGAATACCAAATCAACCCTATGACCTATGAAACCCTAGGTGACCTAGTGGAAGGCTCTTTGGACTTGGCCTTTGCTTGAAAACTTTTTTTTAGATCCTTAGGTGTAAAACAGAGTTTTACACAAACTGATGTATTGAAGATCCAAAATCCAATGTACTTGATTTATCTAAAGAGCCTACAGAGATAGTTTTGAGACCATCAACGCTTGAGGTATTTTGGAGATATAAGAGAGCTGGTTGATTGGTCACCCTATGTAGTAGTGGAGGGGTTAGGAAAAACAAAACAGAGGGTTGAAGCTAAAGGTTACAAAACTTAGACAAAATGAGTGACATGAGCCCATGATGGGTCTTCTGGGATTGGTGAGCTAAGCTCGACATGACGGGATGATGAAATAGTGAAAAATTTATCCTAAGGATAATAAAGGCAGTGATATTTCTAGAACCCACAATGTTCATGAACTTTGTTTCTAGAAATCTAGGAGAAAAATAGTAACACAATATCCAACAACACAAACAACAACACAATCTCCAGTTGACCTTCTCTACTCAATTTCGACCTAAAGTACATATCCAATCATAGCTTTTCTTAAGCACGAGCTTCACAGGTAGTATTTTCAACGTATTCACACAAGCTCTGCCCCTTTTCTTATTGTGAATTACCTCTCCATAATATTCTTTACTCAACGTTCCACAACAACATAACTATCATTTGCTCTAAAAAATTATGAAATATAATTCATTAAAAATGACGTTACTTGCCAACATGTAGCTCCATGCTTCTACCCAGCTTACACGACCCTCATAATTCCTTTACCCAATCATCAAGTTTAAAAACTTAGTGGCCTCCATATACCAGTTGAAAGACAAACAAAATTGTTAGCATTCAAATAACATAAAACTTCACAATTCCACATTCCCACAACACCAATTCACACGCATTCAATACCTTATGGTTTATGGAATCAACAGGATTTGATACCATATGAAAGCATAAAACACAAACATACACTACAAAAATAAAACTACAACTTCAATATTACACCGGAAAATTAGTCGAGCTAGATAATATGCCTTCGGATAAGCCTTTGTATTTATACAAAAAAAATAATCGGTTACACTAATTAAAATATTATTTTGTGAGGCGGTGTTTTCCCTTTCATTTCTGCAGGCGGTGGTGACTCTTCAATGTTAGACAAGGCATGGCAGTGAGGCAGTGGAGGGGGTTTTTAGTGAGGCGGCGATGACATAATATGTCTTTGAAATCATTATTCTTACAAATACATAACCTTTTTAATTAAAAGGAAATAAAACTTAAAAAACCAGAGAGCCATTGAAGTCAAATATAATACCACAAAACTGATACAAAAGAAAAGAGTACCATTATGAAATATAAACTCATTACACTCATTACATAGGAAACAATATCAAAGGTATGTTGTAAATATTTGAAATAAGAAGGATTCGAATGTAATAAGCTCACTTTCAATAAAATAACTAAATTTTCAATATGGAAATGAGAATTTAGAGGACTTATGATACAATTTCGTAGATAAGTGTCACCTTGGCCACCAATGACAAATAAAAAGCGGGTAGAGTGTCGACCTATGGGATACATGCTAGAATCAAAGTGTTGAAAACCCAAGGTTTTTAATACATTTCAAATCCAAAAATTGCTTCACCAATTCCATTATTGTTACCTGGAAGGTAAATAAATTAGGTTAATTAAGATTGATTTAAGAGAAATAATTAATGACAAGTAACTTGGATGAGGATCCCATTAAAACCCATATTACCTGTATGAAGGCCACATGCCTATCTGAATCTATGGTTGTTCCTTGAAAGTAGTAAGAAAGGGTAAAAATTAAACCTCAATACAAATAGGAACTGTGCCAAATGCCATATATACCCAAATCATTGGATGAGCCACCCACACTCTCATTATAGTTACCTTTCAGAGATAGGACAAAAATTCTCCAAAGTGAGTTGTAGAATAATTTAGAGGACACATTACACTAGTAAAAAATGACTAATTAGTTACTAAAAAAACAACTAAAATTTTCATATAAACAACCATTTTTTAGTTGGTGACCAGCAGTAGCTAATTTATAGTATTTTATAATGCAACCAAATTTTAGTCGTTTTAAGCTTAGTCATTAATTGGTTGTCTCAATTTTATTGTCTAGTAGTATATTTAGTCATAAATTTGGTTATTAATTTAGTCATTGATTTAGTCATCAATTGCCACAATTAATGACCAAATATACAACAAAATATACTACTATGTGATCGCCCGAGAAAAATAATTAATGACCAAAGAAATATGACCCAAAACATTGGTCGTGTTATAAGATAGTGTAAATTAGATACTAATAGTCACATATATGCAAATTTTAGTCATTAAATTCCACAATTAATGACCAAATATACAACAAAATATATTACTATATGATCACCTGAGAAAACCATTTAATGACCAGATAAATATGACTCAAAATGTTGGTTGTATTATACGATACTTTAAATTAGCTACTAATAGTCACATATATGAAAATTTTAGTCATTTTTTGAAACAAATTAATGACAAAAAAAGTATGACTAAATTTTGGTCGTGTTATAATATATTGTAAATTAGTTACTCATAGTCGTATATATGCAAAATTTGGTCCTCATTTGTAGTCAGATATTTGTCATTTGTAGTAGTCATTTATCTTTTTTTAGTAGCTTCATATTCATTATATAAACAACTAATTTACTAGTTTATATTAATTTCATTTAATTTCATTAATAATCATTATAAACAACTAATTTGGTTATATATTCATTTTATTTGTGTTCATCATTAATCAATTAAACTACTAATTTAATAGTTTTAGATTGATTTTATTTTTTCATTATTAATCAACATAAATTAATTAGCATGATTTTGCAACAAAATTAAAAAAAAAGTCATACAATGTGCATGTTCATGTAATATGAAAATGCAAAGTTACGTATGTTAATTACAATACTAAACAATATCAAGTGCAACTATAAATAATTTCAACTGCACAAATTATAGTATATGAAATTTCAAGTATTAAAATATGAGTTTCCAAATTAATATTGGTTGGAATACAATTTACACATGAAATATTGTTTCATCACTTCAAAAAATTATCTTTGTGTTGCCAAGGCATTCCAGGTGAATTCACCAAATCTGGAAACTTGAGCATCAGTCTCTATGTGTGTGTCTCATATGAGATATTGGCTCCAAGGGTATGAGTAGACTGATTCCCTTCTCTCTCTCTCTATTTTATTTTTTCATTCCAATGGTATTTTTCTCTTCTTTCTTCAATTCCTTCTTCTTACCATCAATACTGAGTTCTTTTTTTGAAAACAAAAGAAGATACAATTTAGAGTGTAAGACATGAAATACGATGAACACTAGAATATAACTAAACTAGACTATAAAGGATTTATACAAAAAAATAAAAAATACATTAAACTCCAAACTTCGCAATTAATGAATATGTTAAACTCCCTATGTGGCATGAGAAATAAATTTAACTAGATGAGGTGAAATTTTAAGGAAATACATCTATTAAAATCATGACTAGAAGAGGGTTATAGTGTTTATGTGATCATTTTTCATGACATGAAAAAATTTAGATAATATTAGTCCATTCTTAACTTCACAATAGTTGATAAAATACAAATCCTGTATTTTTCTTGAATTAAGAATGTGTTTCAAACCTAATATAAACTATCATGATCGATAAGTTATAAGAAATTAAGTATATGACCACAATTCATGGCCACATTTTCATGACATTAAGAAAATAAATGTAAAGGTTGTAAAATTGTAGATATCTAATATTATAACCTCACGTCAAAATTTATATTTTGATACACATCAACATGTGCTAAGACAAAGGGATTAGTTCATTGAACCTTGTGTATAAATTTTAAATCTATCACCATCTCCAAATAGTTCCAAAAAACAAGTACGATAAACATTAAATTTCCTATAGCAAAAAAAGCTATCGTGAACCAGCCTATTGTTTCCTTGGGTTTGCAGAGTCAAAATCTAGACTTCCAAATTTATACATACCACACTCTCAATATAAACCAATCTCTTTCTTTCTTTATCCTAGAAATGAAAACTACTTTAGTAGCAATCAACATGGATACTTGAATGAGACTTGGTAGACTTGCAAAAAAAAATTCATGAAAATGTCCAAACATTTTTCCAATAGGATTTAGGGCCTCCATTGGACCTTCATAGCAAACACCACTACATATCCCCAACTTCAAAAGCTTTGCAAAGACAACAACTTATCCAAATGGTGTTTGATCAATACCTATTTATTCTGGTCTTGGAGTTAATGTTAGACCTTATGAAGCATATACTAAATCTAAGGCTTTAATATGAAATTTACCATATTGGTTCATGCAATCCACACAACTATGAAACAACAATTTTAAGTCAGACGGAAAAGTTCTATTCAAATTTTATTATTTATATTCCTCTGAAACGACAAAAATAAAACCCCAAAGCATCAAAATTATGAATGCCAACCATCCTACAAATTATGTTAGACCTAGAGAAGGACGAAGATGTAATAGTAGACCTTGGTGATTTTATATAATTTAAGGTATTATTAGATATTACAATAGTTCTTTTATGATAAGAGAGAAAAAGATATATTTATATGCCAAAAAATAGCCATTGATAGAAGAATACTTTAATGCTTGAGAATTCGTTTATGATTCTTAGATAGAGACTCAAAAAATATTCTTATTGAATTGTACTTTATTATCTAAACGTAAATGGGCATTCAATTGATACTAATTTTAGTTTTAGGAACAAATTCATACAATGCTAAGAATTTGTTGGAATCAGGGTCATTCCAGTAACTGTCACATGATATGACAGATAAAGAAAAAACCAAGTGAACGGTCGAGAATAGATACTTTATGTATTTAAAATAATAATGAAAAATCAAATTTGAATTATGATCTTGTTGATGTTAAACCTATCAATGAAAATCTTTAAAATTCTTGAGGATATTTTTATGTTGTTACATAAAGTTCATACAATTCATGCATAATTGAAGACATGTTTACCTATTTAGTGAGCCAAGAGCAGACTATCAATGGGTTATGAAGCACAAAAGAAGCACCTTAGCCATATGAAAATTCATTATGACATAGTAGTCACAATCCACTGCTATGAAATTTTTTTTTTATTTCCAAAACAACTATCATCAATGTAAGGTATTGGATGTCTAATCTGATGATTAAATTTACCTCAAACAATTTCCTTAGTGTCACCTAATAAAGGTTTTTAGATTGCGGTAACTCGATAGATTTTATTTATTCTTCAATTCGATATTTTCAAAGACAAAACAATAGGAAAATATTTAAGACTTGTTATCTCTACAAAATAACTACAAGAAGTTAGCCTAAGATCACTTGCTAATTAATCTTCCCTTTGAACTGGTGCCTTATAGTCACAAGGGGGTGTCCTTAGTGATGGCATGTTGTCAAAAACTTAAGAAAAATGTGTAAAAACACAAAGTGATTAGAAAATGAAATATTTTTCATTGAGATGCATGCAAGGAACCAAGGGCATAGGAAAATTTAGTTAAATAATACAAGGGAGATTCAATTTCATTAGTGAACTACAATTATGAATGATGATAAGGAACAAAATTGCACCTTTAATGAATGTAGAATTAAAAAAAAAGGCATTATGGGCACCCAAAACATTGTAAAAGAGAACAACTATTCAACAACTAGACTAAAAGAGCTATAAATACATGGCATAATCAAATCTTATATGTATATTAATCAAACGATTGTTTTCATCATAGTGATGAATATGACATTGGATGCATAAATAACAGTGCATGTAGTGAGGGAAACAACGAAAATGGATGGAAAAGTATGAATAACATTTATGGGCACCCAGAGCACTGTAACAAGACACAACTATTCAACCACGGGACTCAAAGAGCTATAAAGACTACTATCATCTCACTATTTTGACCTCAATCTCGTGGGAAAAATTCTTACTACTAGTTCCTTAACTCCAACATATTTCAAGTGACACTAGACTAGGAATTACAAGTGGATGGGGTTTCTACAATAATTTCATTTAGTGATCAAGTATAAGAATTATAGCATAATTAAGTTGGTAGACCTGCTTTCAAGGACACCGAAATCAAGGATTACAACATTGGGAACTCTTGTGCACATGTATCCCTTTACCCATGATGCATATAGAGAACCATATTCGAAGGATGAGGACTTAAAGGTGGTGTTACAATACTTTTAGTGCTAGATTTAGGTGCATAATGATGACAACATAGTTGACTACCATCTCTAAGATGGGTTACTCTATAGGTTGGATAAGTTATGTGTTCATAAAGGAACAATTGTAGCTAATTAGATACGTTCACACCTCCGTGGTTGCAGGTCACTTTGGTTTAGGTAAGACATTGGCAAAATTGTAGAGGTATCTGTACTAACCTAGGATGAAAGAAGAGGTAGCTATGTTCATAAGATAGTGCATTCTTTGTTGTACCAACAAGCATAGTAACAAGAAACAAGGTCTATGTCATCCCTTGCATGTACCCACTTATGCTTGGGAAATTATTTACATGGAATTTTTGGAGTGCTTATCAAAAACCAAGAATGAACATGACTACATGTTCATGGTAGTTGACAAGTTCAACAAGATGTGTGTTCTAGTTCCCTTAAAAAATACCATTGGGAGGAAATAAATGGTGAAATTGTTCTTTGGACAAGTCTGGGTGCACTTTGGGATATAGATTAGGATTTCTTATGATAAGGGCACAATATTTATTGTGCATTTGTTAATACATTATGGGAGAGTATGGACACAAATTTAAAAAGGTCTACAACATTCTGTCCATAGAAAAAATGGGAAAATCATAGTCAACAAGACTTTGGTGCAACTTTTGAGGGGTTAAAATTAGAAGCATCTAAAGTAAGGGATATAAAATCCTCTTCCTACCCTATAGAAGTTGTAAGAGTTAGTCTCCATGATTTACATGTTATATTTTCCTTCCACCAAGCATTAACAATTGTGTGTATGTTGTTATTGAATAGTTATCTAGGATGGGGATTTTGGCACCATGCAAGAAGAGTATCATATCCAAAGCTACTATTAAATTCTTCTTTCATTGTTTTTGGGTTCATTTTTGTATATCTTAGACCATTGTTTAATATATGGGTAGCAAGTTTCTTAGTAACTTCTAGTCTAACCTATGGTCTCTTACAGATATCGAATTGACCAAATCGATTTCCTTTCACCCCAAAATAGATGGATAGAAAGAAGTGGTCAAATTGACGATTGTACACTTCTCATACCTGTATAACTCTAGGAATTTTTGTACATGGGATGAAAACCTTCCATATGTTTATCATAGGTATAATATATCCCTCCAGAACTCTATTATCCATAAGTATTTTTAAGGTGTGATTAGGGTTCTAGCCATTAGCTGTTACTGAAGTAGTTTTCCCCCGTTATATCTTCACTAGCAGAGTCCTTACATGTTTGGCCTAGGTAAAATAGGGTAGTAGAATTTTTTTAACATATATAACACCTTCAACAAAAATTTAATGTTATCTTATAGAAATCCATTTAATGTTATCTTATAGAAATCCATTTCCATGTATAAGCAGTGATATGACCAGCATCAAGTTTTACAGAAGTTTTAGGTCGGTGATAAGTTGTAGTTAAATTTATAGAAAAGGTGCCTCATATGTTCCCACAAGAATCTCTTTGATATGGGCCTTACACAATTGAAAAGGCTTGGGTGAAAATTCATTTGAATTGAGTATTCCCCCCATTCCTTCGTTTACGCCCAATATTTAATATGGAGCTTCTTTGACCATATTTTTTACCTTTATGGACACATCATATATGAATGAGTATTTGGTTCCTATACAACTCAATATTAATTACATTGAATAGGATACAGTGGATCATGGACACTAATACAAAGGATATGTGCAGAACATACAAGTTTACCACGTTGTAAAGTAGGGCAACTTATTCAGTAAAACAAGTGACTCACCAAGAGCTAAATTCAACAAAATAATCCCATATAATGAGGGAACTTGATGCAATAAACATTTCTTCCCAATAGGGGAGGAATTATTTAGAATGATATTTATGGCCACCCACCTCTTCCATTAACTCAATGATTCTCTTTATTGGAAATTTTCCAATGATTTTTTGGGACCCAAACTTTTGGGGTCAGATTGAGTCTCTAAACAATATTTTTTTCCAATTATAACATTACAACCACCATTACAAAAAGATATATTTCAAGTGATTACACCACAATTATAGTGAGATATCCCAAGAGAGATAAAAAATGTAAAAAGTATGATATTAATATGTATGCAGAAGATGGTCCTGAAACTAGTAAGTTCATGAATCCATAATATTATAAGGTCATTGGCATCATCATAATCATTGTCATCATCTTCATTATCATCATCGTCAGTAAAATAATTTTCATCGTTATTATTATCATTACAGTATAATCATAATCACCATTCATGTCATCATATTCATCATCATCATTATCAGGATTATGAAAATTGTCATCAATTGTTCATAATTATAGTTGTCATAATAAATATTATCAACCCAAAAAATGTGATGAGTGCTAGAAAAGGGTTGTTTAGGACATATATAATATATACAAGAGAAATAAAAACTCTATTTTTGAGAGATGGTCGATGATGATCATATTCACCACCATTATCATCATCATTATCATTTTCATCATCACCATCGTCATCATTAATGTCATCATCATCATTGGAATTGTCATCATCATTTAACCCATTATTGTTTTTTATGATGACCTATATGAAAATGATTATAATGATGATTAGATGATGTTGACTTAGATGACAACACCAAAGATAATGGTTACGATTATGACAATGAAAACATTTAAAAATTGGGGAAGAATGGAAAATATCATTAGCATCGTCATCATCATCATACTTATTATTGTCAATGTAACCACCATCATATTTATCACCATTGTCATTATCATCATAGTCATACTTTATGACATTGTCATCATCTTCATTATCATCATTGTCATGATTATTGACAGTTTCATTAGTTATTCATAATCGTCAATGTCATGAGAGATATCATCAATGCATAAAATATGATGAGTGTTGGAAAAGGGATGCAAAAGGGAACACAAAAATAGGGGAAGAAATAGATGTAAATTGGATGAAAAGTGGATGCAACATAATTATATGCTATACAAGACACAAAAGTGTATGCAAGAGTAGATGCAGTAATCAATACAAACTTGGACACAAAATAGGATGCAAACACAAATAAAAAAATGGAAGCAAACATCTGTGAAATAGTAGGCATAAAACTTGGCACGAATTGTGGTGAAACAAATGTGGATGCAATAACTGATGCAGAAAAAGACACAAACTTGGATGTAAAAAGGAGGAAAAATTGGATGCAAAAAAAGATGCAAAACCTAACTTAAAAGTGGATGCAACAGGGGATGCAAAAGTAGATGGAGTATGAGATGCAAAACTTAACTTAAAAGTGGATGCAACAGGGGATGCAAAAAAATACACAATATTTGATGCAGACTTGGACACAAAAGAGGATGCAAAAGTGTAAGAAAATGTGGGTTGCAATGGTAGGCACAAGATATGGCACAAATTGTAGTGCAACAAAAGTGGATGTAACAACAGACACAAAAAATTATGCAAACTTGGATGCAAAACAAGAAGAAAAAATGGATGTAAAAATGGATGAAAATAGGGGTCCAACAGGTGAAACAAAATTGGATAAAAAAAATGGATGCAATGGAAGTATATGCAAAACTAGATACAAAACGAGATAAAAAACCCAATGGATAAACCCGATACAAAAATGGATGAAAAAATAGATGCAATATTTGATGCAAATGGGGATGTGAACATGGATGCAAAAACGAAAGCAAACATGTGTGCAATAGTAAGTGCAAAACATGGCGCAAATTGTGGCACAACAAAAGTGGATGTAATGATACATGGAAAAAAAGAAGAAAAATTTGATGCAAACGACGATGCAAAATTGGATGTAACATAAGTCGATGCAAAACAAGACACAAAACCCAATGCAAATATTGATGCAAAAGTGGATACAAAAATGGATGCAAAATATATATGTAAAATTCGATGAAAACCTAGACGCAAACGAGGATTCAAACATGGATGCAAAATTAGAAGCAAAAGTGAGTGCAAAGGGAGGTGTCAAACTAGGCGCAAATTGTGGCAAAAACAAAATTGGATGAAATAGTGGAAACAATAATAGATGAAAAAGAGGATTTAAATATGGATGAAAAACAAGACGAAAAAGTGGATGAAACAAAAAAATATACAAAAGTAGATACAAAAATAGACAAAAACCTCGATGCAAAACTTGGTGCAAAGGGGATGCGAAAAAGGATGCAAAAATGCATCCAAAAAAGGAGTTTAAAAAGGATGCAAAATTTGATTCAAGTGTAGGCACAAAAACTAGATGCAATCGAGTATGCAAAAGTAGGTCAAAAAAATTATGTGCTAAATTGATGAAAAACTTGGAACAAAACTTGGTGCAAAGGATGGCACAAAACTTGGAATAAATCCTGGTGCAAAACCTAGTGCTAAACTTGGTGCAAGACTTGGTGCAAAGTTTGCATCAAGTTTTGCATCATATTTGATAAATGGGTGAAAATAGCCCCAAAAATGGGCACTAGACACAATAAAAGGAAGAAAAAAGGGATGTTAATCACAGGTTTTTGTTGTAGTGTTTCAAGGGGGAATGGGTTGTTATGGCATGCCTTAGCCCCAACCAAAAGTTATTTTTCTTAGATAGTTATTTCCAGGATGCTACTATGCACCCTAAATGGAATTTGTATGAAAAAAAAACACCCCTAAGAAGTTAGCGTAGCAACTAACTACCTCATGGCCCACAAAAACATTTGGTACATCATCTTCTAGGGTTAGAGTTTCGTATTTTTAAGGTAATTTATTTAAATTAAAATATTGTTCTTTCAACCTCTTGTAACAACTTTTAGAGAGTGAGCATGGTTGCCATATCTCTCTCTTCCCAAATAAGCTACCACCATTTAGCCAATTTGTGTTCTATGATATTCCACTATTCTAGTAATAAATAGAAGTTAGGATTTCACTATATCACCATGCACTCTACTATATTTCTTTGTGTGTGTATACCATTTTATTTACTGCCTTTCATTTCATTCTGTGCATAACCCATATCATTTTGAGCATAGGAATAAAGTTTCAAGAATCCCAAGTAATATCTTAGCTTCCTAAAGTCTAGTAGACAAAATTTGGTCTCAATGTATGTTAATAATAATCTCTCTCTCTCTCTCTCTCTCTCTCTCTCTCTCTCTAAATCTCTCTCAATCTCTCTCAATCTCTCTCTCTCTCTCTCTCTCTCTCTCTCTCTCTCTCTATCTCTCTCTCTCTCTCTCTCTCTCTCTCTCTCTCTCAATCTCTCTCTCTCAATCTCTCTCAATCTCTCAATCTCAATCTCTCTCTCTCTCTCAATCTCAATCTCTCAATCTCTCTCTCTCAATCTCTCTCAATCTCTCTCAATCTCTCTCTCTCTCTCTATCTCTCTCTCTCTCTCTCAATCTCAATCTCTCTCTCTATCTCTCTCTCTCTCTCTCTCTCTCTCCCCACACACACATAGTGTATCAATCTCAATCTCTCTCTCTCTCTCTCTCTCTCTCTCTCTCTCCCCACACACACACATAGTGTATCTTAATCATCATCATCATTATTCTATCTATTTAGATATAGTTGATATTGAAATATTTTAGTTATATTGAATTTCTATTTATTTATTAATATATATATTTTTAAAATATATGTATCAAGTCCATGTTGAGCATGGACCAAATTTCACATCTCCCTCACATAGCGTTGTACAAAGAATATTTCGACAAAACCATTATATACACATGATATAATTATCCATTAAAACTATAAATAAAATTTTAAAATAAAAAGATAGTTTGAAAACTAGATAATATAAGATAAGATAAGATGATTTATTAATATTCAACAAGTAGCCATAAAAGTACGTCAATGGAATTTCTAGGTACACATATCAATATAAGGACGAAGTAGATAAACATCTCCTAAGTAAAGATAGAAGAGAAGTAAGAGAAATAGAGTGAGTTAATGTTCTAATCTAAGATCTAAACAGAGCTCTAATATCTAAAAACACACATTTGGGAGAGATGGAACTAAAAATTAGAATACAAAGAGTGAGAGTAACTTAATCTCTATTAACAACTGCCTTGACACCACTTGAATATGTTTGGATAAAACTCAGAATGAAACATTTTTTGGAAGAGGAACTAGAAGGTAATTTGGATTGTGTATTGTGATTTTGTTAGATTAATGTTTCCAACCGTTGAGCCCAAGGTGGCCTCTCCTAGTTTCTAGTTATGTCATAAGGAATTTCCCTCTTTGTATCCTATGTTTTGCCACAAAATTTTAATTTTCTCATAGCCTTCAGCTCTATTTGACAACCAAAGATTCAACTTGGTTCATTTAAATATTTGTCAAAACATGAATGACTACAAGGGATCCAAAATCTCAGCCATATATTTTCATAAGTAGCAATTTCTATAATGCATCATCAACATTGGCAAAGACAGATGAGATCTGAGTTTTATTCTCTTCATTTTCCTCCCTTTTTACTTCATCACTTATCATTTCCTCTAAATATGAGCATGTTATAGATTCAATTTTTAATATTAATCATTAATTCCTATAAAGAAATAAATGTTAACATTTGTTAGTTTTTCCCTCTCCCTTTACGTTAACACATATCATTTCCTTGAAGTCGAGCATGCTCCAAATTTTGCATTGCTTTTCTATTTCTAAGAAATTAGAGCTTTACAAAAGTAATATGACAAAATGTATGGTATGAAATAAAATTGGAAAGCTAGAGAACTAAAATCAAAACATGAAACTTATAATGGAAGCAATGAAGCATAAATTAATCAATGATTTGGATAAGTCAGTGAAAAGTGCTAGAAGCAATTTCCTATAAAGTCAAGAAGACATTGATCAAATAAAATATATGTTTGCCATGTCCTTTAGTTAATTTCTTGCAATTTTACGGTTGACAGGGCCACATGATCTTTATGTCGGAGATTGAGTAGCTAAAATGTAGCATAAGAAAAAAGGATTCATACAATATTAGACCCATTGTTTAGGTCATTTACCATAGAAAGTGGACTTTATTGCAACTAAATATTTAGAGATGTAACAAACTATCATCCCTATATTATATTAGGTTAAGGATAACTCATATCGATACTATACCCATTGGGACACATCTCAATCAAAATTATTCATATATTATTAGAGCCACATCTTAATTATTTAACACAAAAAGTAAACTCAGTTGCAAATACATATTTAGAGAAGTAATAATGTGTGATTCCTCCATTATTTAACATGAAGGAAAACATGATTGGATTCTATAACCATCATTCTATCATTGTGAGTTATTTTACTCTTTCATTTTTTTCATTACTTCCTTACACTATATTATTAGAAAGTATTGGTAGTTGAGACAAATTTGAGGACATATGTATCATAGGTCCTTCCTAGCTATTAGATTCAACTTAATAACTCTTGATACTAATTACCACCATTATTTTGAGGGTTAGACATCTTTGGCACAAGTTACCCCTTTTAATAGTTTACAAGTTCTAACAAAAAACGTCCAAATTACTAGCTATGGAAAGCTTTTTCCCCATAAATATTTAGTATTTGAGATGAATTTGAGGACAATGGTGTCATAATTATCTCTTGGACATTTGATTCAACTTAGTGATTCTTGAGACTCTTCATCACTATTGGTTAGAGGGTAAGACATATTTGGAATGAGCTAACCCTTTTTACTGCTTTATAAGTTTGAATTAGAAATAACCAAAGTTATTATTTATGCTAAGTTTTCGTCTCCAATATTATCTATATCAGTCATTTTTCAAGTTGATGTGTCTACTTATGTGAGATTAGATTGAATTTTATAGATAAAGTGTATGGTAGGATACTCATGACATGACCATTTTTGGTTAATTTTCATAATGATATAGTTTAGGAAAGCTACTTTTGGAGAATAATTTTGGTTGGTGTTTATCTTAGACACACATGGAGAAGACAGAAGATATGAAGGATAAAATAGTCAATTGCATATTCTATTAACATTGGTGTACATTTATAATACATTCATATGATTTTTGGATTCATCTTCTAACATCGCTTGGAATCCCTTTGACTATCCAACTCCCACACCTTAACCCTTAGTGGATTAGGTGTCCAACATCCCCCCCTTAATCCAAAGCGGTATGTATGAGTCCACGAAGCGATCTGTAGTACAAAATGTGAAAAATATGAATGGAAACACTAGGCTAAATGTGCTCTCTGAAATGTTGGCAAAAGGTGGTGGTTCAAGGATGACCACCAACACTAGAACACTTAGTGCAGTTCCCGAAACTCTCCCAAATATGGCACGAAGATGAAGTGTTTTTCTTGAGGAAGTGCAATCCTAATGATATGAATAGGGAGACCTTTAACTTGGAAAAGGGAGGTCTTCAACCTGCATAAAAAAGGGAGAACCTCAACGTGAAAAGGGAGGTCTCAACCTACGATGGTGTAAGGATGACCATCAACTCTAGAATGCTTAATGCAATTCCTGGAACTCTTCCAAAACTAGAGATAAGTTGAAGTATTCTGTTAGAGGAAGAGTCTCCAATTATTTGAAGAGGGATAAGCTCAACCTAAAAATGGAGTTCTCAACCCCGCATATATGGTTTAAGGCTGACCACTAACCATGTTAGTGTCCCGTGATTTAGCAGATCAGTAGAACAAATGACAGGGTAACATCAGACTAGTCTTTGGAGTCTTAGGACCTAGCCTTTTGGACTCAGAGAGGGCTCTCTCTATTAGATGCAAAGGATGTGTTCTTGTTTGCTTTAGATGGTTTATTTTAGGCTAGTTGTTAAATGTAGGGTTTGTTGATTGTTTTGGTTGGGTAAGATGAACAGGTAGAATAGGTGGAGTGAGAGGTCTTGAAATCATTGGGCTATGGAGTCAATGAAAGTCATGGGTATCTCAATAATGAATCAGAGTTCACTACAGGGCCAATATAGCAAGGTTAATGGATCCTTAAGGTTATGTGTGAAGTGGGATGGACATCAAGTTGGTGAATAAGGTAGGGCAAAGGGAAATCAAGAATCCTTTGTCAAATACCTATAACAAGGAGTTCTTAAACACTGATAAGAAAAAGATATAACTCATGAGTTAGGGAAAACCATTAAGCTAAATGAAAATAATTAAACCAATAACATTCAAGACAAAAAATTTCAATGAAATATAGAAGGCGAGAAACTCATTTAACTTCTAGTGATTTCACCATCGAGCTTTAGAAAATAATTAAGATCACAAATAACTTTAATTCATGAGGAGGGAACTCGTAAACATCATAAATGAAGCTATAAAGAACTTTTGGGAAAATTGATAGGCATGGACAAAGGGAAAGTTCGAAACAAGACCTCTTTGACTTAACCTAGCAAGTAGTACTTCAAAGAGAGGTTTCACGACAAAGTTTATATAACATCAAATAACCAGGGCTTACCATGAAACATATTTGAAAACCAGCATATTAATCCATTAATAAAACAAACAAGTTTAGGTGGGCCTAAGGAGCAGTTAAGAATTCCTTAAGCTAACCCAATAGAGGAAAACATCAAGGCAATAGAAGGCAAGAGGACTAAGGTGCTTCAAAGAGCATTTCTCAACCTATACTTTTCTATTCTACTGCAACAAATAAGAATGAAACATAATGATAACAAGAAAACATGAACAAATTAAGAATACATCACCATTAACCAAGCTTAGGGATTGTGCAAACAAGCTTCTCCATCATCATTCCAAGCAAGCCATTCATAAACTCCACAACACCAATTTCTTCTCCAAGCTCATAAAAACCATGTATTGCTCTCAAATCTCATCAAATTCCAACATTTACAATGAAGCCCTCATGCTCTATTTAACTCAGCGAAGGAGGGAAAAAACCCTAGATACGGCTGGAAAAATTCAAAATCACCCATAAATGTCATTTATCCCGAAGAGACCATGCAAGGCGTTAGGCACAAAATATCTCATGAAATAAATGCTAAAATAACTTCTTGCACCTAATTCTACAGTGATTTTCCTCAAAAAATACTAAAATGTGATTTTTCAATAAATGAGTGTTTTGTTGACTTTTGGTCCAAAACACACTAAACAGACCGTTTGTGCAGCGCCACTTTTAGCAGAAAATAGGCTCTTTTGCAACCAAGTTTTGGACCCCTTCCCGATGTCAGATTTGGCTCTGTGATGGCTTGTTCGAAATCCTGGTGAGTCTACTTTCCAAAAATGCTTGTATTTTCCTGATCTCGCTCCTGTAGCCTAGTGAAAAAAGTGAAAATCCCAAGATTTCCATTAGCACGGCACCAAGTCTGAAATAGAGGCAGAATGATGAAAATTTAGGTGTTTTTTGACCTTTTGAAGGGTCAAAACTGCTCCAATTGTTCTGAAACTTGGTGAGAATAATGTGTTAGGTGTGTTAAATTCAAAAATGTTGAGTCTTCCTCATGAGGATGCTCCATGTATTAGTGTAGCGCCAGTGGCACTGCGATAATGAGCCTTAAAAATCACAAAAAACAGAAAGTGTTCGAAATTTTCTCAAAATTGGTGGAGGCCTCCCTCAAGGGGTTTTGGAAAACTGTTGAGAAGTTGAAGCTAGAACTACAAGTTTATCATGCTCTTTTTCCTCCTTTAGGGTTTGGACTTCAAGGAGGGCTTCCTTCAGTTTGGCACAAACAAGCTTATTTTTCTCTACATAATGCTTGGTCATCTTTCTTTGTAGCTCTAAGCCTTCATTTGCCTTCTTTAGCTTAGCCTCTAGGTGTATGTTTGCCCTCTCAAGCCATGATTCTTGATCATGTTCAATTTCCATGGCAAATAGTGCATTGAGGGAAAGTTGTTCTATTAGGGGCTGATTCCTCTTCCTTCTGTTTTGCCAATGCTTTCTTTAACCCTTTGGTTTTTGGCCTCTTCCTAGGCTATTCCTCTTCACCCTCACTTTCTTCATATGCACCAATGTATTCTTCTAGTTTCACTTGTGCTCTTTGGTCTTCTTTCCGGACTTTGAGTGCTCTAGCCTCATAGATGGCTTTTTGGGCACTCATTTTCTTGTTTTCCATCTGAAAGAAGTGGATTGCATCCTTTTCCCTTTCCAACTCAGCTTCTAGGTCTTGTATTTTTGTATTCTTGTCTTCAAGGAGGGAGTTTGAAATTCTTGTTCATTTTCTTCATCACTGTCTATATGGATAAGTTCAAACTCCCTTTCTATTTCAGGGTCCTCCTCTTCTACCTTTACCTGTTTCTTATCTTTGTCGATTTGTTGAGTTGAGGTGGATGGCATGGTCCCTTGCCCTTTGGAGGCAGCAAACACATGCCTTGACCATATTTTGTAGGTGTATGCAAGAGGAGTGATGGTGGTTTTGGTAGTGTTTTCATTATGGTTATGACCCTTGGTATTGTCATCAGCTTCTTCATCTTTACTATGATCCTCTTTAGTGATCACATGCTCTGTTTGATCACTTCCTTCTTGACCTTTAACACCATCATCATCATTACATTCTTTACTACCTTCTGCACTGTAGTTGTGTTCTTTATTTGGACTATCAGTCCCTGCACTTGCTTCATCTTGGTTTTTTTCATCACTAGGGTCTTTTTCTTCATCATCCCCTGCACTATTATCATTTCCATTATCACTAGGAGGCTAATTGGTGTCATCACTGTCATGATTGTTGTCATGAAAGTCATGACTATCTCCTTTGTTGTCTTGTTTCTCACTACCTGGTCCATCAGTGTCATTTTCTTTATCACTATCTGGTTCTTCAAATTTTGTTTCTGCCTCATCATTTCCCTCTTCCATATAATCATTGTTATCCTTATGAATTTTCTCATCGTTTTCATGGTTATGCGCATTGTCCTTTTGACTGTCAATATCCTCATCTTTATCACTGCCATTTTCACTACCCTCTTCTTCATCATTATTATTTTCATATGTTTCCATGTCTTCTACCTCTTTCGCACTATCTGCTGGCTCATCCTTATGTTCATCATTTATTTCCATGGACTCTGCCTCATCATGATCCTCTTGGTCTCTAACATTATCATCAAACTCATCTTCGTTGTGATCTGCCTCCTCTGCCTCTTCTTCATCCTTTTTTTGATTGTTGATTTATCCTCCTTCAAGGCTCATGTCATTTTCACTTTCAACCTCTTCATTTCCTCCAGCATCCTCTTCCATAGTGGCAGATTTTTGTTCACTGCCTTTTTTACTGTCAACCTCCTCATTTTCATCAACATCTTCTTGGTCATCACTTTTTTCATCTGCATCTTCCTTTTCTTCACTTTGGGCTGACTCATTTGCATCATTACCATCATTTCTTTCCTCCAAATGCTCATTGTTTTTGTCTTCATCACTGCTATGTTCATTTCCCTCCTCTTCACCATCATTTCCCTCCTTCTCTTCCTCATTAATTTATGTCTTTGTCTCACTAATTTCATTACCTCTATTGTCATCACCTTGTTCATTATTGCCACTATCATCCTCTTCATTTGATTCATCAATAGAAGGGGAATAAGGGATATTTTCTTGGGGTGAGGGTACTTGCACATATGAGGAGGGAAAATTTGGTTGAGGAGGAGGCTAGGGGGTTATGAAGACTTCATGTGCTATGAATACCTCCCAAGGTATACCCTACTGCTCCAACTGATGTAATACCACCATATTGATCAAGGAATGGTGAAATAAGCTTTCCATTTATTGGGATGGAGTTCTCCTCCGGACAACAGAAGACATTTTCTCAATGCTCCTATAGATATAGTAGGGCAAGTTGAGCACCTTAACCCCTGTGAAATGCATGGGGAGTTTGACATGGTAGGAATAGAAATTGGAGTATCTCCCTCACAGATGAAGTACTTCATGATAATCAACATCAAGGGTGTAAATCTGTGTTTGAGGTGTGAGAAAGGGAAAACTGTCTTGTTGGCTCCTCTATACCTTGTTTTGATGAATGACTCAAAAAAGTATTTGTCCAATTTTCCCTTCTTAAACCATTTTTCACCCACAGCAGGGATACCTGTGGCCTAAGAGATGGCACCTTATGAGATCTCAAAATCTACTCCTACAAGGCTTGAGTGCTTGTTGTGTAAGTTGAGAATGAGGAGCCTTGTAAGCTCAGGGTGGCTCTTTACTTGTTTGACCTTCTCACAAAATTGAAAACATATTGCATTCTGAAAACATGACAGGTTCCTAGGAGAGGAGGTGATGGTCACTGTGCTTTGAGGTTCCAATCTATTGACTTTTCCTCCCTTATGTTTTGGTCTCAAATGCCTTTCAACTTTATCACTACTACTGTTGTTCTCAGTTCCTAACATGGTGATAAGAGATGCTAGTTGAAAAATTAGGGTTTGGTGAAACAAGGTGAAAATGGTGATGAAGTCAACTTTGGTGAATGAGTGATGTGGAGGCTAGGGTGCTTAGGATTGAGCAGCTTTGGAGCCTAAGGAGGCTTTTCTCAAAGGTGTATTGCAGCCACCCTAACTCACTCACCCTCTCATGACATCAAACTGGTTTCAAGGAGGTTCAGAAGCAAAGGCTCATTTGCATGCAATACCTAGGGTTTACCCACCTAGGTTTTGAGCTTTAAAGCCAAAAAAGACAAATCAATTTGGAAAACTACTTGGGGACAAGCAGAGAAAGACACTTACCAATTTTTGTCTTTTTGTAGACCTTTGGAGGTAGTGTAGAATGTGAATTTGAGAGTTAGGGCAGAGAAATTTAATTTTGGAGGCTTTCTACGTTTGTGCAATGCCTTCCCTGAGCAGTCGGGTCGGCTTGTTAGTGTAACGCCGGCAGGCTTGCACGATGGTTAGCGCACCACCCAGCGTGTGCAATGTTTGTCGGTCTCCGGGCGAGTCAGGCCTGCGTTTGCGTAGTGCCCAGGATTAGTGCAGCACCGGGCCAAATTTGTGTAGCGTTGTGTTATTTTTAATGGGCGGAGGATGAATTAGTGTAGCGCCAACCCTTTTTTGCGTAGCGCCACTGATTTCCACAACGCCAAAAGAAACTTGCCCAGAAACAGCCATAAAACCCTATTTTTCTTTCTAAAGCCTTTTTCTCTTCGCCAAGTGCTAAATGAGTTTGAAATGAAACTAAAACACATATATACCCCTTGAGAAAAATAAATAAAACTTATAAACCCACTTTACTATGTTAGCATTGGGTCACTTTATAATTTCCACTAATGTCTCCTTGTTCTTTTTGTAGGTGCCTATAACCTGCTTAAGTGATTTTCTTTGGGTAATGGTGTATTGAAGGACAAAAATCCCCGCCCTCCCCCCTCCCCCCCCCCCTTCTTTACATAGGAAAAATAGAGATTTTTAGAACACCAAATCAACCCTATGACCTTGAAACCCTAGGTGACCTAGTGGAAGGCTCTTTGGACTTGGCCTTTGCTTGAAAACTTGTTTTGGGATCCTTAGGTGTAAAACAGAGTTTTGCACAAACTGATGTATTGAAGATCCAAAATCCAATGTACTTGATTTATCTAAAGAACCTACAGAGATTGTTTTGAGACCATCAACGCTTGAGGTATTTTGGAGATATAAGAGAGTTGGTTGATAGGTCACCCTAGGTAGCAGTGGAGGGGTTAGGCAAAACAAAACAGAGGATTGAAGCTAAATGTGACAAAACATAGACAAAATGAGTGACATGAGCCCATGATGGGTCTTCTGGGATTGTTGAGCTGAGCTCGACATGATGGGATGATGAAATAGTGAAAATTTTATCCTAAGGATAATGAAGGCAGTGAGATTTCTAGAACTCACAATGTTCATGAACTTTGTTCTATAAATCTAGGATAAGTATTTAGTCATCCATGAGAAGCAAATATTACTGATGAATAACAAACCAAAGGCATGCTCAGGAACATATTTGTCTCTGGCTACAACTCTAAATTTTGCAGTAGGTTCAAGTTGTGGCTCAGGCTCACTTGGTATGGCTTTAAAATTTGTATGTAACCATCATTTCCAGCCATGTCAAATAAAAGATGAAAAGATGGAGAAAAATCAACTGCAAGATTATTCAATACTGTAGAACAAATTCTGACATATGACTGAAATATCTTCTTGGTTGTTGAAGCCCATTACCAAGAAGTGATCCATCCAAGGTGAATATTTTTTCTTGAAGGAGGTTTGTTTTTGAAGAATGAGTGGTTTTATGATAATTCTCACATGGATGATGATCAAAGCAGTGACCTTTCATATGGCCAACTTAGTCACAATTATGGCATTTTACATTATGTTGTTGTTATTTTGGAAGAGGAGAAAAATCAAGTTCATCTGAAGGTGGATTGTCATGAAGAAATCCTGCACTTTGAAACTGGATGGGTTTTTAGTAATCTAGAATATGAAAGGACACATCCTTATCATATCCAAGACCAGTTATGTGATTGTTATGGACAACATCTTCCCAAGGTCTGTTGATGGGCTTGGGAAGTGTAGGCTGAACTTCTGCATCTGCATGAAAATATGCTCTTGAACTAGGCACTGAATGTGAATCAACCTCAACCTTATATTCTTGCTGCTGATGGGAGTTTGTCTCAATGTTCTGAATGGAAACAAGTTCATAATGATGACTCCACTGTTGTAATTCTTCTTGCTTAAGTTGTGACTTGAGCTGCAAAAAACAAATATTTTCTTGTGCATTTTGTAGAAAAGTTTTAATGTATATGAGAATGAATTTTTTAATCATGATTGTATTGTCAATAGTAGAATGTATTAAATTGTTAAATAATTTCAATGCTCCATCTACCATTTTCCAACAATTTAAATTTTAAATGCACCCCAAGGTAAAATAAGAGGTGTTCCACCAGGCAAAGCTCCAAGGAACTGATATCAACACGTCTCATCATACATGAAAGACTAACATGTTAGACCAACATAATCAATATAGGCAACAATTTTATTCAATGTACATACAAGTGTATAATAACCAAGCCATATGACAACAATGTGAATTCTTTAAAGCATGAGTGTTGAGCTACTGCAACCATGTAGCTCATGAAATGCTAAATTGGACCAATATGACCGAAAATAAAAGCTTCATGTTCCAAACTATAGGGTTTTCTATACTTACCTTCAACCTAACCTAATTGAAAAAGGCATCCACTAATTTTTGTCTCTTTTTATTATAAATTTGTCGGGTTTACATCAACACCAATTATCTGAAATGATTCGTTAATTTTACACTTTTAATTACAACAAAGCTTATTGCTCACAGTCCAAATTGGAAAAATTGGAAATACGAAGGAAGAGAGACAATATGTTACTATCACAAATATTAAATGCCCAAACTGGAAATCCAAAGGCAGAGAGACAATCCAAAGACTAGTGGTCACAGTTTTCAAACCTCAGAGGCATTCAATTTCATCGTGGCTAGCAAATATTCAGTGTTTTGTAGCAGTTGTCCATCCCTCATGCGTGCAGACGTGAAATCACCAAGAAATGTTAGATGCTCATAGCAGGGCGAGAGCAAGTCCTCCTGTGGTGAGAGACAACAACAGAAACTACGTGGCACCTGGATCAGGGATACCCATTTCATTATTAGAAGTGTTTCAGCTTCATCCCAACATTAACGCGGCTGCTAATCTGTTTCTCTCTATAATTCTGTGGGAGGATTGAATTTCGGGCATCAACAAGTCCTCAACGGTACATTTTTCAGCGACCCCGAAAGAGAACTTACCTGCAATATCTCAGATTTTTAGCAGAATAATAACAATATAAATATAACAACAACAATAAATTCTCTTCCTGTATCTCTTCCCCTCAATCTATGGGTTTCGTTTCCATGAGTCTGCAAATGTCTCTCTTGGGAGACAGCGTACACACAATGCGTATTCAAAGAAGGTAGGTAGAGAATAGAACAGATAGCGTTGAGGGAAGAAGCGTTTATCTGCGCAGCAATGAAATAGGTAAGTGTAAGGACGAACATATATGCAACAGAAGGTGTTATGATTCCACATTAAAAATATCCAGGAGAAACAGTGCGCAATCAATAAAAATATCAGGATGGAAAAATGCTCACAAGGACACAAGAAAACAAGTGGATCAGGCTAAATCAGGGCTATAATTCGCCAAGTTTTAATACCATGTTAGACATATATGGAGAATACATAAGATATGAAGGATAAAACATAAACCAGTGAATTTCATATTCAATATTGATGTACATTTATAATATATTTTTGTGATTATATTTATCTTCCAACATTTCTTGGATTTTTTTTTACTATCCAACTTCCACACTTTAACTAATAACTAACTTTTTAATACATTAAATATCCACATCTTAACTCTTAACTAACTTTTTAATACATTAAGTGTCTAATTGCTTATTTAATTGAAAATTTTTATTGTAATATAAATTATATTGCAATTAAAAAATGTTTTTCAAAAGTTACAAAAAAAAATATTAATTATGAATTATGATATAAAGATTTTATTTTATTTATTTTTTAAATATTTTGACGTTATCTTTTAATTTTTTCATGGTCATCAAAGACATTCACATATGTAACAACTTCTTCTCTCTCTCTTTTTTTTTTTTTTTAAATAAAAATAAAAAATTTGTTGTATTAAAACAGTTCATATATCAAGCATTACATTCACAACTACAAATAGCTGGAAATAACCGCAATCTAGATCATGAAAATATTTATGAGCAATTTCTAAGGAAGAAAGAAGCCCGAAACAATCTCCAGATGGGATCACATATTACGGAGGATTTTACAACCACTCCAATCAGGATTTTCAGATGCATTAAAGCAAATCTGCCTTCATTGAGCAACAATTAAGAAGATCCAGATCACATATCAAGGGATAGAAAAGAGAGAGATCCTATATCATAAAACATCAAGACCGTTGCCCACTAGTGCCCTGTAGCGTAGCATTTAAAATTGTGGACAGAATGTAGGAAGGATATAGGCTGCCTCGCTTGTCTATCTGTTTCCTGGAAACTGGCTCGCTTGAAAAGGTAAGATAAAGTTGTACAATGAAGGTATATGGCACCCATGGAAGAAGAATCTGAGTGCCTGAAGGTAGATCAAGAGCAACAAGATCTAATAGGTTCGTTGAAAAGTAGGAATCCAAAAATGATACTGGCACTCTTGGTATAGCCATCCCGGCTTGCATGTTAGAATCATATAACAGATTCAATTGGGAATAAAATTTTCTCGCTCGCTTGTAAAAAACATCCAACAAGCTCGCTTGATGTTTGTGTTCCAGCTTGCTTGCAAAAGTATCCGACAGGCTCGCTTGCTAAAAGTTTCGGCTCGCTTGCAATAACATGATACATGCTCGCTTGTACGAGAAGTGTAGAGTAGGTATACAGTCCAAAAAGAAGAAGCACGATACCGCATTGACCCACTATATTGAATAATTCAATGTATTGAGGGGCAGTGTAAATGATAGGAAAAAAGGATCATAGATTAACTCAAAAAAAAATACATGACGCTTTAGATGGTCAAATCAGTTATTATGGAATAGGAATAGTGGTATTCCAAACAAGAGTTCGATCCCTGTAATGTTCCACCTGCATCAAACCAAAAGCTTCTCTGAGGCCTATTTTGGAAAGACCATACGCCCTAGTGTTGTTGTCTCTGTAAATGTGGGTTATTGGGGGCTTTCCCATCCTGCACCATAATCGTTGTGTCCGAGTGAACCATCCCTGTAACTCCGGAATATTCAAATGATGACGTCCATAAATACTTTCAATGATGAGTTTGGAGTCACCATATATGTGTATTCCAGTCATCTGTAAATTGTATGCCGCTAAAAGGCCGCCCCATAATGCCATAATTTATGCTTTGTTATTGGTCCCCGGACCCCCATTCCAGAGCATGTGTATCCTCTCCCTGTCAGATAATTTGATCCATGCGCCGCACCCTGTGATTCCCTCTCTGCATGCCCCATCAAAATAAATAGCTGGGATAGAAATCTCATGTGGTCGTGTTCTGTGAGACCTATCTATGCATGTGACCAAAGGCTGGGGCTGTTGTTGAATCCATCTCAAAATGGCTGAGTGTATAATAGGAAGGGAGAAAGCCTTGCCATCAAATATCAGTCTATTCCTAGCCAGCCAAACTTCCCAAATCAGGAAGAAGGGCAGAGATCTGAAACTGTTCCTTAGCTTATCCCATTCTATAGCTGCAGATATAAAGTCATGTGGTACCCAATTTGATTGAAGTAGAAAAGAGCTGAAAATATTCCATAACTACTTTACAATAGGGCATTGAAAAAAAATGTGTTCAATAGTTTCCTCCATATTACCACATATCGAACATCTAGCCTATCCCTGAACGCCTCTTTTAACAATATTATCCCATGTAAGGATTTTATTTTTCCAGGTAAGCCATCCAAATAGAGTGATTTTCGTGGGAATATTCCAGGACCAAAAGTGTCCAAAAACACCTGTGAAATGTACAGCCTGTGACTGAGAATTTATATAACTATAAATATCCTTGACAATAGGTACCTTCTCTTTGGTGGGTCCATTCCATGTAATCGAGTCCCCTCTCGTCGAATGATAAAAGCCGACAGCCCTCAGCTCATTGTATAACAGCTTCCCATCCGATGCGTCCTCATCCACCAAACCCAATTGGGCAGCATTTTTGAACACAGGGGCGTTAAAAGACCATGAGTGTATAGTTTGTGATAAGAAGACAATGCCTCTGTGAGCCAGTTTATGTACAAGTCGAGGCGACGGGACCACAGATTGGTTAAATCCCTGTATGCAGGACACCCCTATCGGAATACGGCCACCATCTCTAAATAACCAAACGATTCTGTCCACCACGTGACATAAAATTTTCTTAAAACTACCCCATACTGCAGAATAGGAAGAAGGCATTGTGAATTCATGACGTATGAGCTGGTGCAACGAATATCCATCTAGATATTTACATTTTACAATGTTGTTCCAAATACCGGAACCATTGATGGCTTCGCCAAAAGGATTTTATGAGTAATTCTCTGTTGAACATTCTCGTATTCAATATGCCCCATCCATCTCGTGATTTGGGGCAGCATAAACTTTCCAGCTTTACCAAATGATATTTTCGCACTAGGCCAGTACCTGTCCAAATGAACTGTGCAATAATCCTATTAATATTATCCACAATCGATTCAGGAATGAAGAACAGGTGCCCCCAATACACCATTAATTGTGAAAGCACTGCATGTATCATGATGAGCTTGCCCCCCAAAGTCAGCCATTTGTGGGTCCATTTTATGATTTTCACCCTGAAACGATCCACCATCCAGAGCCAATCCCTATATTCGTATCCGCATGGCTTGATTTTAAAACCCAGATATAGGAAGCCTTCCTTAGCCAGCTTAAAATTGATCCCTATGAATTCTGCAATGAAGGAAATTTCATTTAAATCACTGTTTTCATATAAAAGAAAGGATTTAGTCTTATTGATACACAAACCAGTGGCCTCGCCAAATATTGTTAAGATGAAATGAATGTAGAACCAGTGGTTCCTATTCAGTCTACCAAAGAGCAGCATGTCATCAACAAAAAGTGAGTGAGAACTAGAAATTGAATCCGAGAAGGAGAAACCAGATATATACCCTTTTTTCTCCACATAGTGCATCATGTTACTGAAACCATTCATAAATAATATGAAAATCAAAGGAAATAATGCACATCCTTGGCGCAGTCCTCTGCCAGCTTCAAAAAAGTTAGTCGGGAGGCCATTAATCAACACAGCATACCTAACAGATGTTATACATGACATTATCCAACGAATGATTCTAATGGGTAGTCCAATTTTTAACAGCACGAAGCGGATATATGACTAGTCCAGTGTATCATATGCTTTAAACAAATCAACCTTCATAACCAAAGCCTCTCTCTTCTCTGTGTGCATGGTGTGTAGAATTTCTTGCGCGATGGCAATTGCATCATGGATGGATCTGCCACTGAGAAACCCATATTGTTCAGGATAAATATGCAGAGAGAGGGTTTGCTTTAACCTGTTTGCAATAATCTTGGATGTGATCTTGTATAGTAGATTGCAAAGGGAAATCGGTCTGAACTCTCCGAAAGTGTTAGGGCCATCCACCTTCGGAATGAGAGCGATAAAAGTGGAGTTGAGATTAGAAGGAACGTTTCCATCTAACCTGAAAGATTCACTAATTTCAGCAATCTCCTCGCCCATAATGTCAAAGAAGCAAATGAAGAATTATGATGTCGAGCCATCCGGTCTCGGACATTTTTCATGGGGAAAATACTTGAGAACCCCTTCTACCTCCGCAACCATGATGTGCTCATCCAAATGTTTGATGTCATCTTCATTGAACATCCTGTCAATCTGATCCAGGAACCATCTTTGACAGTTCTCATCTATGTTGGGGTTTTTTTGATAAAAGGATGAGAAATGTCGAAAGGCCTCCTCTTGAATGTCCTGAGTAGTAATAGCACAGCTTCCATCCCTTTTCTTAATACTCCAGATCACATTTCTACATCTACGATCATTTGCACATTTGTGGAAATATTTCGTATTTAAGTCTCCTTCCCTTAACCATCTATTCCTGCTTTTAAGTTCCACGTTATTTCTTCAAGGAGAAGAATCTGTTTCAGCCTCTCTTCATCGTCGCATCGTGAACTTCACCTCCTCCATTGGCTCTATATACTCAAGACAATAGAAAACTTACTTAGAACAAAATATTCTCCCAAAGTCTCTAAACTACATATCCTTTCGTGACGTCCTCCGATGCCATAATCATGGACATTTGCATAGCCAATATATTCAACAACGAGTATTTTGTGTATGCCTTAGGAACTTCCACATCCTCTTCACCTTGAATAAGGATCTCTATACCAACTCTTGCACTAGAGAAAACATTAAATACTTTTCCCTTCAACGAGATATTTTCTTCTAAAATTTTATGGTGGAGATGGTAAAGATGAACCAATTAAACACACTAACAAAAATCCAAATCAAAAATCAAAAAAAATATTTTGCTTGCGATCTTACTCCAATTTTAAAATTCATGCAAAATTTATTTATTATATGTAATTCAAGTGAATGCAAGCATGGCTGACTTATGATCTTATAGAGGTTCTCAAGTGCACTCTTGTTTTTGTGGCTTTTTTTAACATTGACAATTCTAAAAGAAAAGGCTTAAGATCATAGGCTTAACTATCAATAAAATAAAAAGATGTATTATTTTCAATGTTCACATAGGGTTAAAATATATTTTTTTCTCAAACACATTATATTTTCTCATTTTTTCAATTATTTTAGTTTTATTAATTTTGGAACTATGTTTTTATTGATTTTTTCTTTTCTATTAATTCATTATGGTTTGGTTGAGTAATTTATCATTTTTAGAATTTTTTTATAATTAATTTAATATAGTTTGGCTGATTTTTGTTTTTCTATTAATTTATTATGATTTTGTAAGAGTAATTAACCATTTTTAGTTTTTTTTATAATTAATTCATTATGATTTCGGTGAAGTAATTTATCATTTTAAATTTAAAATTGTTTTTTATTATTTTTTATCACAATAATTTATAATTTTATTATGATTAATTTATTTATTTTAAAATTTGATATGTAATTTGTCATCCATATTATAATATTTAAAAATACTTTATTATTTAATTTATTTTTTCAAATTTTAGATTTCTTATTTATAATTTAATGTTCAAATAATGAAATAATATAGATTTGAAAATAAAAAAAAATAAAAAAATGAAAACATAAATATAAGATGTGACCAACCATATATAATAAGTTAGAAATCTTAGCTAGAAAATGAGAAACTTTATGTTTTACTATTTTTCCTTCAATTATGAAAATGTAAATATAAAGAAGAGAAACTTGTTATAGAGTAGTCTACATTTTAACAATGTAGCCCCAAATGAGTGCTATTAGAATCCTCTCAACTTTAATATGGGGAGATGTGGAAATTTCTGTAGTAGATTGATTAATTTAAAAGAGAGAAAAAGAAAAAATAAAAATAACTCAATTAAAAATGCAATAAAAATTAAAAAATAATAAATCAATTTAATTTAATTTATTATAATGTAATTTTATCTTTATTAATAAAAATATATACACAATATTAAAAAAATGCATAATACACGTATCATATTTAAATTATAATCATTTATATTCATAATTAATAAACATATAGATTTTTTATAAAATATATCAAATTAAAATGTCAAAAAATAATATATTTGAGTGTGTATTATTATAATTTTAATAAAATTAAAAATAAGAATATTTTTACAGATATAAAGATGTGAGAATTAGATAAATATAAATATTATTATTAAGAATGAACATAGATTTATCTTAATCCAAGGCACAAATTTCTCAATTTTTGTACTATAGATTTGATCTCTCTAAGAACTTGGCAGATCCAATTAAGACAGATGTACATTGTATATCTTAAACCTGGATGTATCAACTAGTAAAAAATATCAAATTTCTTAAAGTGTGAATTTTTTTAGCATTTAATTTTGTTGTCATATATTAATTCCTTAATATCAAATGATAAACAAATTATAGTTTAAGAAATTCGATCCCTATTTATGCTTAATAGATCTAAATTTAAGATGTATTTACACTAGTTTGTTTCTTTTATATATATATATATATATATATATATATATATATATATATATATATTTAATTATTTAATTTTTTTTTGTCACAGTTATAAAATCTAGATGGTTAATTTGCTTTTTTATGATTTCATATATATATATATAATTATTTATTTTTTTCAATATTTTTTTCAAATAAATATAAATATATATAGTTATTTATTTGTTTTCTCAAAATCAATTTTTTTTTTGTTATTATTATTAATATATGTAAAAATTAACAATTTTTATATTTTTAGTTTTAATCCAAAATTATAAATTTAATTACTATAAATTTTTTATATATTTTTACCTTTTATTTTAAAATCTATTTATATTTTTCTAATTAAATTATTATTGATAGAATGAAGATTTCCATAAAAAATTTTATAAAAAAATCTTCTACCAATCTACAAGCTATTCAAGTTTTTCACATTCTATATGGTCCTTTCCATCACTGGAAGAGTGTTCTAAATGGTTGTTCAGATGGTGCGTTCATCACAGAACCCTTCTGTTATTATCATTTAGGAAATTTGGTGCGCTAGAAATGCTATTGTTTATATGGTTATCATTTGGACATTGGCTGCATTTGTTCTCGTGCTTGTGCTCGTTTTAGTGAATATGTGCAGGAGTCCTCGAAGATTACGAAGCCCCAGATATGTTTAAAAGCCAATAAGCATGTTAATCTCCTCGCTAGTTATTCCGATGGTGCATCTAACATAGATCAGAGAGAAGTTAATTATTTGAGTTAGCTCATATTTATTAAATTCCAAAATATTCTCTCAATTACAATCTAAATTCAATCTATCAAAATCAAATTTTTGAATCTATCAAAATCAAATTTAATTCAATAAAAATATTAATACATGGCATAAAATTAACGGCTTCTTTTCCGTGCGGTAGGAAGCCCCCTTAACGGTGTCCAATGCACGCGCGATCAACGCGGTCGGCCATTGTGGTAGAGCAGCCGCCCGGAGCTTATGCTTACAATCTTTTCGTATCATTTCAGAGGAAGCGAGGACTGCCATTTTTCTGTGTCAAAGTACATAGAGTGCGACGAAATAGAGTGTTTACTAGTTAAGACCCGCAAGAGAAGGTGGCACAATGCTCTTCATAGGGAGAAATCGCCACATGGTCTTGTACATTGGTCCGTCTCATCTCCAACGTGGCAGCGCGGAGACAGCGTACAATCCTTGCTGCCCATGGGCAGTGCCGTCTCATCTCCAACGTGACCGTACAATCCTTGCCGCGCATGGGCGAGCCTTATTTCCTCTGCTATTGACCCATTAATGCCCCTTAAGTACCAATGACCATGGCAACCCAAACCATGCCATGCACCCCATGTAGTTGAAACCCTGTCTTATCATCCATGGCAACCCCCATGCCATGCACCCCATGTAGTTGAAACCCTGTCTTATCATCCAGTACTTGTCTTTATCGCATACGCATGGGTTCACAAAGTTTAATGGATGCCCATGCCCCTGTATCCGAATACGGACGAGGAACCATGGATGGCATCCCAATAGGTGGGGTTTTGATATATTTATGTGAAGTCCAGCGGAGAAAACCCCATATCTATTGAGATTTTCTGTTTTCAATAAAATAGGCAAAATCTCAGTAGATGACAACAATAGGAATTAGTTCCTAGATTAGCTCCAGTTTGTTGGGAGGGAGTTAATGCATCTTAAATTTGATGTGAGAGGATTTATGAGGCAGTTAGATTCTCTTTGCTATATAACAGGTATCCATACGGATTGTTTGGAGAGTGTGAGAGTTTGTAATCTCTTGTTTGATTAATAAGATTGCCGATGCCTATGTTTGGTGGACGTAGCCCAGAATGGTTGGGTGAACCACGTTAAAACTCCTGTGTATTTGATGATGTGTTTGATCTGCTGTTGCTTGTCTTTTATTTAGCTGCGCTGAATGCTCTAACAATTGGTATCGGAGCAGCCAAGTTGAGCGGTCAAGCTTGTTACAGTGCGTGAATTTTTTGCAATCGAAAGAGCTGACTGAGCTGACGTTGTGCACCGTGGTGAAGCCGATGCCGTGGCCTGTGGTGAAGTTCTTGATGAGCGCTGAGAACTGTATGCAAGTTAATTCATACAACCTGTATCGGCCTGTCCGCGTGGGAATTTTATTTGACGGAGCATGGCGGCTTTGACAAGTGGATGGTGTATTGGAGAAGGCTGGTTTCTGGCTGGTTAAGGCTGCGTTAAAGCAGCGTTGAAAGGTGAATTCAAGTTTTAAAAAAAAAACGATTTCTGAAAGTGCCAGCGTTGAACCTTTTTTAAAAAATAAAACGTTTTCATTAAAGTGCCATTTTTGTTTCTTTTAAAAACGATATGCAAATTGATTTATATGAAGTGTCATATATATATATATGAAGTGTCATATATATATGCAAATCGATATACATAATCGATGTGGGGCATAAGGTTGTGATGAATCGATTTGTTTTGAGTGGATTGTAGAGCTTTTTTAAATTCGATTTGGTATGTGTTTTTTAAATAAATCGATTTTATTAAAAGCCTTTTATAATGTTTATTAAATTGTCATTTGCACATGCCATTAAGAGGAAAGGCATTTTATAAAGGGGAAGGATATATATATATATATTTTTTTAGGGGCAATTTTTATTAAAAAGGGCATTCTTTATTTAAAAGTTGCAATTGGAGGTTGTTTTTGTGACACAATATGGCAAAAACACAAAGTGCCCGGTTTGAAATCGAGAAGTTTAATGGCAAAAACAATTTCGAGATCTGGAAGGTAAAGATGCATGATCTGCTGGTACAACAAGGCGTGGCTAAGGCGTTGTTGGGCAAATCCAAACAGCCATACAACATCACAGATAATGAGTGGGCCGAGATGGATGAAAGAGCAGTGAGTGCCATTCGGCTGTGTTTGGCGGATGATGTGTTGTTTAATATCGTGTCAGAGAAAACAGCTGCAGGCCTGTGGTCGAAGCTTGAGAAGCTCTACATGACGAAATCCTTGACAAATCAGATTCTCCTGAAGCGACAGCTTTATGGTTTGCGGATGAAGGAAGGTACCTCGATTACTGACCATCTAAATGTTTTCAATACTCTATTGGTACAATTACAAATTCTAGATGTAAAATTTGATTCAGAGGATAAGGCAATAACTCTATTGTGTTCATTGCCCGAATCGTGGGATCACTTTGTTACTTCCATAAGCTTTAGTACTGCAGACATCCTTGAGTTTGATGATGTGGTTGGAGCCTTGTTGTCTGAGGAGACGAGGAAGAGGTTGAATGCAGACACCTCTACATCAGAGGTAATGATGGCCAGAGGTCGCTCAAGAGAGAGACACTCCGGGGGTAAGCATAGCAACTCGCGTTCAAAATCGAAAGGGAAGAAGAGTAAAGTAAAGTGCTGGTTTTGTGGCAAATCGGGGCATTTGAAGAAGGATTGCTGAAAGCGACAACAATCTTCTAAAGAAGCTTCATCGACAGAGAAGAAGGAAGCAAACACGACAGATACAGGTTCGGCATCTGGTTCAGGTATGAGCGACGAAGTGTTATCAGTTAATTTGTCAAATCATGATCAACATTGGTTGTTAGATTCCGGTGCATCAAACCACATGTGTATTCATAGAGAATGGTTTAAAACGTATAGATCAATTAATGATGGAGTCGTGTACATGGGGAATGATGTCACATCTAATATTGTGGGAATAGGGAGTATACAGCTGCAAATGTTTGATGGGACAACTAAAATGTTAACTGATGTAAGACATGTACCAGATTTAAGGAAAAATCTAATTTCACTGGGAGCACTTGATACAAATGGATATAAAACTGTAATTCAAGGTGGAGTAATGAAAATTTACAAAGGTATTTTACTAGTATTGAAAGCTAAGAAAGTAGGAAATATATTTCAGTTAGAAGGAAGTATAGGGTCAGATTTTGTGTCTACTGTGTCTGAACATGACAGTAGTTCCATTCACTTATGGCATCAAAGATTGGGGCATATGAGTGAAAGAGGGTTGAAAATTTTGGCTGATCGCAAGTTACTTCCAAATCTGAAGTCTGGAAAGTTAGATTTCTGTAAGAATTGTCTGTTTGGAAAACAAAGTAAACAAAAGTTTAAAACAGGAAAACATACTAGTAAAGGCATACTTGATTATATCCATTCAGATGTTTGGGGACCAGCCCCTACAACCTCATATGGTGGTTCGTCTTATTTTGTATCATTTATTGATGACTTTTCTAGAAAGTGTGGGTCTACATGTTGAAAAGGAAGTCTGATGTTTTTACAGTTTTCAAGCAGTTTAGAGCATTGGTAGAAAACAGCACTGGTAGAACAATAAAATGTTTAAGAACTGACAATGGTGGTGAGTTTACTTCCAAGGAGTTTGAAAACTATTGCAAGGATGCAGGGATCGAGAGACATAAGACTACTGTTTATACTCCTCAGCAAAATGGAGTTGCTGAACGCATGAACATGACTCTTTTGGAGAGAGCAAGGAGTATGCTGAGTAACACTGGTTTGCAGAAGGAGTTGTGGACAGAAGCGGTGGCTACAGCTTGTTATGTGATAAATCGGTCGCCATCGACAGCGATAGGTTGCAAGATTCCTCAAGAGGTATGGAAAGGTCACCCTTGTGATTATTCTAAACTCAGAGTGTTTGGTTGTGATGCATATGCTCTAGTGCCTAAACATCAGCGAACTAATTAGATCCAAAATCAAAATGGTATATCTTTGTTGGGTATGGTGATGGAACAAAGGGATTTAGATTGTGGGATCCTACTACCCGCAAAATCATCATCAACAGAGATGTAAAGTTTGATGAATCCTCTCTTGTACAGTTAGATGTAGATAGTAGATTGAAACAGGATGATGTATCTGACTTTCAGCACATTCAGTTTGATAGCACTTCTAATGATAGTCATGATGACCATAGTTCAGATTCTAGTCATGAACAGGTTTCAGAATCAGATTATGAACAGGGTTCAGATGTAGGTCATGAACAGGTCTCAGATGGTGGTCATGAAGAAGTTCCTACAGGTGGTAGTCAGCCAATTGTGGAAGCACCAGAAACATCCTTAAGGAGGTCTACAAGAATCAAACGCCCTCCTAGAAGGTATGATGATTATGTTACTTCAGTTTCTTTGACCGCTAACGATGATGAACCTCTGTGCTATCAGGAAGCTATAGAAGGTTCGAAAAGTGATAAGTGGAAAGCAGCTATGAAGGAAGAAATGATGGCCTTAGGTAAGAATGGCACATGGGATCTGGTTGAACTTCCCAAAGGCAGGAAAATTGTGGGATGTAAATGGGTTTTCAAGGTAAAACGGGGTGTGAATGATTCGGAGGACAGATACAAAGCAAGGCTGGTTGCAAAAGGGTTTTCTCAGAAAGCAGGCATAGACATTCATGAGATTTTTTCACCAGTTGTTAAAATAGTTTCAATTAGAATTGTGTTAGCATTAGTGGCTTTGCTTGATTTAGAGTTGCAGCAATTAGATGTTAAGACTGCATTTCTACATGGAGATTTAGATGAGGAAATATATATGGAACAACCGGAAGGGTTTGTTCAGCATCGCAATAAGAAATTTGTATGCAGGCTCAAGAAGTCATTGTATGGTCTGAAGCAGTCGCCTCGACAGTGGTACAAGAAATTTGATTCTTTCATGTTGAGTCAAAAATATATAAGAAGTGAATATGATCATTGTGTTTACTTTAAGCAGTTAAGTAATGACATGTTCATTATCTTAGTGTTGTATGTTGACGATATGCTTTTAGCAAGCAAAAGCATTGAATAAATCAACAGGTTGAAGACTCAGATGGCAAGGACGTTTGATATGAAAGATCTAGGAGCAGCAAGACAAATTTTGGGCATGGAGATTTTCAGAGACAGGAGCAATGGTAAGCTATGGCTATCACAACAGAAGTATATTGAGAAAATACTTTTGAGATTTGGTATGAATAATGTGAAGCCTGTGTCAGTCCCTTTAGCTTCCCATTTTAAGCTTTCTTCCAGTTTATGTCCTAATACAGATGAAGAAAAGGATTATATGTCTCGAATTCCATATGCTAATGTAGTAGGATGTTTGATGTATGCGATGGTTTGTACTCGACCAGATATTTCACATGTAGTTGGGGTTGTCAGCAGGTATATGGCAAATCCGGGTAAAGAACACTGGTCAGCAGTGAAATGGGTGCTTCGGTATTTGAGAGGCACAAGTAGTTATTGTATCACTTACAATAAGAGTAGTGAATTTGTTTGCGGGTATGTTGATTCCGATTTTGCAGGTGATTTGGATAAGAGAAGGTCAACTTCAGGGAATGTCTTTACTCTTGCAGGTGGAGCTATTAGCTGGATGTCAAAGCTACAAAACATTGTTGCTTTATCCACTACTGAAGCAGAATACATTGCTGCTTCGCATGCCTGCAAAGAGGCGGTTTGGCTGAAAGGTTTGCTTGGTGAGTTTGGTAGGTTACAGGACAACATCAAGTTACTTTGTGATAGTCAAAGTGCAATACATTTGGCTAATAATCCTGCCTATCATAGTAAATCAAAGCATATACCAATAAAGTACCATTTTGTAAGACATGTTATCACTGAAAGGGGAGTCTCTCTTGAAAAGGTGCATACAAAGGAAAACTGTGCAGACATGTTCACGAAACCAGTTTTGTTAGAGAAGTTGCGTCGTTGTTTGGCTTCTCTTGGCTTGCAGAAGAGATAAAATAATAATAGCAGGGCATCAGGCTAATTGTTGTCAAGGTGGAGATTGTTGAGATTTTCTGTTTTCAATAAAATAGGCAAAATCTCAGTAGATGACAACAATAGGAATTAGTTCCTAGATTAGCTCCAGGTTGTTGGGAGAGAGTTAATGCATCCTAAATTTGATGTGAGAGGATTTATGAGGCAGTTAGATTCTCTTTGCTATATAACAGGTATCCATACGGATTGTTTGGAGAGTGTGAGAGTTTGTAATCTCCTGTTTGATTAATAAGATTGCCGATGCCTATGTTTAGTGGACGTAGCCCAGAATGGTTGGGTGAACCACGTTAAAACTCCTGTGTATTTGATGATGTGTTTGATCTGCTGTTGCTTGTCTTTTATTTAGCTGCGCTGAATGCTCTAACAATATCCGCCTCGGCCCGTATCGGAATGCAAGAACACGTCTGTATATATGAAGTCGGTATTGTTTCCATTCACAGTCGCATCCACGCTTCTTGGTTCTTAGTGTCACCAGATCATCTCGATGACAAATTTTAAGACGATCCATTAACGTAGTTGCTTATTAGTATTATTTTCCAGTACTATAGTATATTCTCCACTTTTTATACCATGTTCTGCCCTTCTTTAAGAAGGATGAATATGTTTACAATCTGTTTCAAACGCCACGTCTATCTCTGAAACCTACACCGAAAATGGCACGCCCTTTCATTACAATTACAATAACGTGACCATGGTTCAACCCTTTTGAGTAGGTTTTCATGAAAGAATTGATGTGAAAGCGTTTGAATCATTTTTTAATAATTCAAATAGAAACTACTTATATTTAAAATCTTGAAAATTTACATGGATAATCTAAATTTCCAAAAACTGGACCCAAATTTTATCAAAATAACGCCTAAATTTTCAATATTCTCTAATCTAAAACCTTACCTCCTCAACCTACGCGCTTTCAGTAGAACTCCAATAACCCTAGCATAGCTCAAGCTAAAGATGGATCTATATAGAGTATAAAACATTTATGTATGTTTTTAAATTTATGTGCAAAGTGTTAAAAGAAGAGATAACTTCAGCTGGGGTCTTGGGCAAAGAACAAATAATTAGAAAAAAAATTCTGGTTTGATAAAAGCATGCTGACAGAAATTCTTGGTGTGGTAAAAGCATGGGAAATAGCTCACTAGAAAGGTATTAGATATTTCCAAGCTTTCTGAGAAATTTGATAAAGATGTTAAATTGACAGGAATAGTTCAACAACCCAATCCTAAATAAGATCCTTCAAAGGTTAAATTAGACTTCTTCTCATACCACTTTTTCACATCCTCAGAAGTTCGAACAAGGAAGCAGACATCAACCCCTTCTCAAATCTTAATTCCTTGAATTTGTATAGAAGTCTCTCATGACATGGAAAGCTGGGTTGAAGCTCTGTAATGATGGTTGATTCGGCCCCCGACCCAACCAGTGTTTAATTATAAATAAATATAATAGTTACACTTAAAAATAAATAAAATTAGTCCATGTAATTTTATGAGAGAAACTAAAGATATGTCAAAAGTGTATAGTTTTATTGACCCAGGAGGCTCATTCTATAGCCCATGGAAAAAATCAATATGTTGTAAAGTAATTAAAAGTAAAAAAAAAAATGAACTTTTTTAATTTGCATCGTAAAATGTTTTGATGTAAATATTATGTAAAATATGGCAATGTCAATTGGTTATACATTATTTATCATTTTAAAAAAATTGTGTATATATCATGAAAAAAATAAGTTTTTATGGCTAAAACATTTATTTGGTCCTATAATACAATTTAAACAATGAAAAATAACACATTGTATTTCTCTAAAGAAGTTTTCACATGAAGAAATTTGATCCCTCTGGACTCATATTAGATCCATACTTAAGATGGATCTATGATGGTATTATCATAAAATCTTGTAGATTAACATCAACTAAGGGTAATTATCAAGTAAATTGGATCTTTCCAATCCTTTGAAATTTTTCATTACTAAATGTGGTGAAGTTGACCTCCCGAATGGATATTTGTGTCCCTTCTTTGAGATTGTATCAACAATGCTATTCTATCCAGTTCCCTATATATCCTTGTATATCTGTGTAAATGTCACCCATCTAAAATGTCCAATAAGCTCTGTGATTCTACTCATCCAATTTATGAGCATAAGGGGATTGAAGGTAGAAATTTCATTTTCCTAAGTATCTTGATCATATCTAGGTTAGGTAGTGGAAGATCTAATCAACAACGATCTAAATCTTATCTAAAAAATAAAAACTTTATCATGCATGATCCTTATGAGAGGAATGAAAACGAATTATTTTCCAAGAATCCTCTAATAGGATCCAAGCTAATTTCCACCAATGTTCATGACCCAATCTCCAACTTCAGCCTCCTTAACAATCAATTTTTAACCTTCATAAACTGATTCAATATAATATGAGACTTTTTAAAATTATTTTTCCCAAATTATCCTTTTCCATATGCCTTATCCCAAAAAAGCTTGCATTAAGCTCTTCACCACCATTGCCCATCCAAAATTTTCAATATCCTTTATACCCCAACCTTTGTCCCCTTTCCACTTAGATATATCCTCCAATAAAACTTGATGCATCTGTATAACATCTTTAGCTTCAACAAGATAAAGCTTTATATTAGAGAATATATCTACTTAATAATATGTTTAAGAATTAAATATATATGCATCTAGTATATAGAAATATTTTTCAAGACAAATTATACCTATATCAACCTTCCCCACAGGTAAGCCACTTTAGTGACCAAATAGTTAGTTCTTTCTCAAATTTTTGAATCAACCAACACGAGTATCTAATTCCATAATTATTTTTCTTCAAGTCAAATCCAATATATTTAAAACCATTTTCCAATGCAATCACATCAACAACAAATTGATCAACAATATTTGAAACAATGTCATGTTCAAAGGTCACTTCAATAATTAGTGATTTTGAGTTACTCATAAGAAGACCTATGGCATCAAAAAAAAGTGGAATTGATACGATGTAGATATTTCCATTCCAATGTCGAGAAATTCCCAAAAATAAAACATCATCCAACAACATAAGGCGTTTAATGTAAATATTTTTTGTGATCTCAATACCCACAAAGTATCTGTTTGTTTTTTCCTTAATTATCAATCTACTCATCGATTCTATAACAAACAAAAATAATAGGGGGATAAATAGCATACCTACCTTAGCCCTATTGAGGCAGTAAAGAAACTAGAAGGAACACCATTTATCAGGAAAACATAGTTCACAAAATTCGTGCAAGCCATTATCCATTGGAAAACCTCCACGGGAAAACCAGTTTTCTGTAAAACCATCCTTAAAAAATACCACTCAACACATTCATATTATTTAATCGAGCCCAATTTTAGTAAATTGCATCTTTTTT
Source organism: Pinus albicaulis (assembly GCA_034641835.2). Taxonomy (NCBI): domain Eukaryota; kingdom Viridiplantae; phylum Streptophyta; class Pinopsida; order Pinales; family Pinaceae; genus Pinus; species Pinus albicaulis. The sequence goes on along the minus strand of CM076580.1, from coordinate 1,015,228,674 downwards.
AGTAATCTTAATTGAATTCATGCACTCCCGTGTTATAGCAATTGTATCTCGGATTTGACGATGTTTTAAAAATGAAAATTTTCAAGTGTAATGTGATCTGGTAGAGTATCTTTTGACCTAGAAGAAATACTCTGTGAAACCATATTGTATGCAATATTGCATAGTGAGATAGGTTGGTAATGCTTAAAAGAAGAAGCATTAGAAAATTTTGGAATCAATGCAATGAAAGTAGGATTTAATGCAGATTAAAATTCTATGAGTAGTTCTTCATTATTTAGCAAAATGAAGTAGATCCAACTCCATTATATCCATAAAATGTAAACTAATCCCACGTTCCACCCTTTGGTCCTAGGATTTTGTCCCTGGAAAAAGACTCTAGTACAAATTCAAAATTATTCAAAGGTGATCGACCTCCTCATAAATGCATTGTACTCCACACTAAAAATCTGTAGATAAGTGCATATGAAGCCTAATTGAGTATCAATGTACACCCCTTCTTTGGATTTATATAAATTCCAAAAAAAAATTACAACCTCCTTATGAAGATCCTTTAACTTATAGATTTTCCTTCGTGCTTCATCCTCGAGGTCCCAAATAGTGTTTTATCTTCTTATCTAAGAGGAAACATTATGATTTTTTTTTTTTGCTATCTACCTCGGGAATCCAAATGGCATGGATCTTTAGCCTTCATTACTCTTCTTGTATTGCTAAATTATTTCTCTTTCTAGCTTCTAGATCCATGGCCTTTCTTTCAGTTCACGAGAGAAGTAACCAGGATTTTATGGTGAAAATATAAGACTAAATTCTAAATATATCTCAACAAGTTCTTTCTTATTTCTTCTCTTTTTTTCTCTTTCCCATATTCTGACCTCCTTCTTTATGGATTTTAGTTTCTAAAAAACTACATTCATCGAGATATCTCTTTATGATATACCTCTTTTTTCTAAGTATCCCCAACAAGTTTCTTGAAATCGCTATCTTTTAACCATGTATGATTGTATTTCAAGGGGAGACCCTCCCAAGCACATTCACCACACCATTTCATAAATATAGGCGAATGATGAGACAAAATAATTGAGTTGACCCATGAACTCATTCTTTGAAACTAATCAAAAAACAAGGACGCCCATATTAAATAATTTTAAAAAGTCTCATATTATATTGAATCAGTTTATGAAGGTTAAACATTGATTGTTAGGGAGCCTGAAGTTGGAGATTGGGTCATGAACATTGGTGGAAATTAGCTTGGATCCTATTAGAAGATTCTTGGAAAATAATTATTTTTCATTCCTCTCATAAGGATCATGCATGATAAAGTTTTTATTTTTAAGATAAGATTTAGATCGTTGTTGATTAGATCTTCCACTATATAACCTAGATATGATCAAGATACTTCAGACTATTTGGTGAATTAGCTGATATTTGGGATAAGTTTGTGATCAATTTATATTTGGTACATATCACTTTGATGGAAAAGGATGACTACTTCACATGGGATGGGTATGCATTTCAGGGGCAGATCATTGTTAAGGAGACCTATATGTATATTACATAATTAGAGTTATAAGGTTTGGGAAAGGTGGTAGTTCAGGAAGGTCTAGAAATAGAACTTTTCCCTAAAACTAAAATGTTTTGGCTGGGTGGTTTGGAAGAATAAGGTATTAACTTGGGAGAATTTATACAAGAGATATTTTATATGTCCTAGTAGATGTGTCATGTGAAAAGAAGATAATGAGGATGTTTCTCACCTTTTTCTCAAGTGTTCCTTCACAATTTCTATTTGTACCAGTGTTTTAAAAATTTTAAACATCAATGTTGGGTGTGATTCAATAATAGTGGAAGCATGTCTAATGGAATACAAAACAATACAAGAAATACAAATAAAATCATTTTTTATTATTTTTTGGGAATTTCGAGGAGTAGAAGCACACATATCTTAAAAAAATCTCACTAGACATTAGTAGAATACACATAGAAATATGTGCATATTTTAATGGGATTGGGCTTGTAGCGCATAAGAGAAAACATAGACACTTTTAGATATTGGAGATTTGGAAAAGATATCACGTGGGATTTTTTGATGGTGGTACTAATTATAACATATTCTACAACGCGGCTTATTGTTCTTACAACCATGCCAATTTTATCATTTATGTTGTTATAGTGGTGCAATTACAAATACTCGGGCATAGATTATTGCAATTTTTGGAGTTTTATATTATGTGAAATGGTTATCCATAGAGACAGTAGATGCCTATGAGGATTCAAAAGCGACTATTTATTAGGAAAATGAAATTTCTACCTTCAATCCCCTTATGCTCATAAATTGGATGAGTAGAATCACAGAGCTTATTGGACATTTTAGAGTGGTGACATTTACACAGATATACAAGGATATATAGGGAATTGGATAGAATAGCATTGTCGATACAATCTCAAAGAAGGGACACAAATATCCATTCGGGAGGTCAACTTCACCACATTTAGTAATGAAAAATTTCAAAGGATTGGAAAGATCCAATTTAATTGATAATTACCCTTAGTTGATGTTAATATACAAGATTTTATGATAATACCATCATAGATCCATCTTAAGTATGGATCTAATATGAGTCTAGAGGGATCAAATTTCTTCATGTGAAAACTTCTTTAGAGCAATACAATGTGTTATTTTTCATTGTTTAAATTGTATTATAGGACCAAATAAATGTTTTAGCCATAAAAACTTATTTTTTTCATGATATATACACAATTTTTTTTAAATGATAAATAATGTATAACCAATTGACATTGCCATATTTTACATAATATTTACATCAAAACATTTTATGATGCAAATTAAAACAGTTCATTTTTTTTTACTTTTAATTACTTTACAACATATTGAATTTTTCCATGGGCTATAGAATGAGCCTCTTGGGTCAATAAAACTATACACTTTTGACATATCTTTAGTTTCTCTCATAAAATTACATGGACTAATTTTATTTATTTTTAAGTGTAGCTATTATATTTATTTATAATTAAAGACTGGTTGGGTCGGGGCTCAATCAACCATCATTACAGAGCTTCAACCCAGCTTTCCATGACATGAGAGACTTCTATACAAATTCAAGGAATTAAGATTTGAGAAGGGGTTGATGTCTGCTTCCTTGTTCGAACTTCCGAGGATGCGAAAAAAGTGGTATAAGGAGAAGTTTAATTCAACCTTTGAAGGATCTTATTTAGGATTGGGTTGTTGAACTATTCCTGTGAATTTAACATCTTTATCAAATTTCTGAGTCACAGAAAGCTTGGAAATATCTAATACCTTTCTAGTGAGCTATTTCCCATGCTTTTACCACACCAAGAATTTCTGTCAGCATGCTTTTATCAAACCAATAATTTTTGCCTGATTATTTGTTCTTTGCCCAAGACCCCAGCTGAAGTTGTCTCTTCTTATACCATCTAATGAATAGAGCACACCCCCTGCACCAGCAATACAGAGATTTCCTTCATCTTCGTGGAAGAAGATCATTGCTTTACCCTGCTTCCTCCACCATATTTGAAATATTTCGTCCAGATCCCATAAATATGAGAGTGTTGAGATGCAATCTCAAAAGGAGTCCTTTATCTTTTAAACAAAATATGTGATATATATTACCTTTTAGACAAAATATGACTAAATTTTGAACATTATAGGCAAAAATACAAAGTGAAAAGCTAGTTGGTTTTTTTTTTTTTTAAATAAATAATTCATAATTATTTCAATTGATAAATTTACATGTATTTATGTTAGATTGGGTAAATGTTCACTATATTCAAGTTATCCGTATATATTAAATTTTTTTATTTTAATTTTCAAGTGGATGGTTTCAACGTATTTCAATTATTCGATGTATTCAAGTTATTAATGGGGAAGTTCCAAAATCAGTACGATTGATGTATATGTAGTTTCAATACGATATATGTATTCGTTTGTCCTAGCAAGAGTAAGTGCTTTGGGTGCCGATGTATTGACGAGGGCAGGTGCTTTAGATGTGAAGCTTTTTAACACTTTGCACATAAATTTAAAAACGTACATAAATGTTTTATACTCTATATAGATCCATCTGTAGCTTGAGCTATGCTAGGGTTATTGGAGTTCCACTGAAAGCGCGTAGGTTTTGGAGGTAAGGTTTTAGATTAGAGAATATTGAAAATTTAGACATTATTTTGATAAAATTTGGGCCTAATTTTGGAATTTAGATTATCCTTGTAAATTTTCAAGATTTTAAATATAAGTAGTTTCTATTTGAATTATTAAAAAATGATTCAAACGCTCTCACATCAATTCTTTCATGAAAACTTACTCAAAAGGGTTGAACCATGGTAACGTTATTGTAGTTGTAATGAAAGGGCGTGCCATTTTCGGTATAGGTTTCAGAGATAGACGTGGCGTTTGAAACAGATTGTAAGCATATTCATCCTACTTAAAGAAGGGCAGAACATGGTATAAAAAGTGGAGAATATACTACAGTACTGGAAAATAATACTAATAAGAAACTACGTTAATGGACCATCATAAAATTTGTCATCTGGATGATCCGGTGACACTAAGAACCAAGAAGCATGGATGCGACTGTGTGAACGGAAACAATACCGACTTCATATATACAGACGTGTTCTTGCATTCCGATACGGGCCGAGGCGGATATAGGGTTTTCTCCGCTGGACTTCACATAAATATATCAAAACCCCACCTATTGGGATGCCATCCATGGTTCCTCGTCTGTATTCGGATGCAGGGGCATGGGCATCCATTAAACTTTGTGAACCCATGCGTATGCGATAAAGACAAGTACCGGATGATAAAGACAGGGTTTCAACGACATGGGGTGCATGGCATGGGTTGGGTTGCCATGGTCATTGGTACTTAAGGGGCATTAATGGGCATGGGCATCCATTAAACTTTGTGAACCCATGCGTATGCGATAAAGACAAGTACCGGATGATAAAGACAGGGTTTCAACCACATGGGGTGCATGGCATGGGTTGGGTTGCCATGGTCATTGGTACTTAAGGGGCATTAATGGGTCAATAGCAGAGGAAATAAGGCTTGCCGCCTCGCATGGGCCGTGGAAAGCAATGAAAACGTGGCAGCCATTATAGGATAACTGCTACACATGTGGCAGTCATTATCTCTTTTAAAAGGGACACTACCAGAGACTTGCATTGACAGCGACATATGAAGGAGCGAGCAATGCATAGGTGCACCCCATATAGCATACCAAGATTTTGTGGCCATGCACTCACTGTGTATTTCCATCCTTTGCATCTAGGCGTTGAAGTTATTAAAAAAGTTCATCAAGATGGTTCTTGCAGAATGATGTTGGTGGTTTACTTTGAAAATTCCACATTCCCCAACACATGAGATCATTAAAGCCAAATGGATATTTAATAAAGGGTTCGTAAAAAAATATAGTTACACATTAATTAGGCAACTAAAATATGTAGTAAGCAACATAGAAAGTCATTTGTATTAAAAATATAAAAAATGAATTGTTTGGAAAAATAAACTTGTAAATTTTTTTTGGTAAGTGGCAGATGTAAGTCTGAGAAGAAGTCAAAAGGAGAAAATATTCACTACATCATAAAGGGGGTTTTAAGAAATTATTGAAGATAATTTTTGGTTAAATTGTCTTAACTTGAGACAAAAGAAAACTTGTGCATCGTCTTAAATATTGTCTTTAAACGAGTGCCTCAAATTAAATTGTCTTAAATATTGCTTCTATAAAGACAATATATAACACAAGCATTTTTGTCTCTCTAGAGACAGTATTTGGGATTAAAGACATAAATTGTCTTAAAATATTGTCTCTATAAAGACAATATATAACAAAAACATTTTTGTCTTTCTAGATATAATTACATTTTTGTTTCTCCAAAGACAGTTTCATTTTTGTCTCTCTAGAGAGGGACAATAGTTGACATTAAATACATATTGTCTTTAAAGAGACAATGTCTTTGATACTAACTATTGTCTTTGTAGAGACAATAAAAAAATACATTCAAAGATAATACAACATCACTTTTGTCTCTTTAGAGACAATTTAAAATAATCAATCTAGAAAAATATCTCACCATTGAAATAAACCAATATTAAAAGTATTTAATTAAAAATAAACTACATTATTATTAATTAATTCATATTAGGACATTGTGGAATCGAACCACCAACCTCCTACTTATAAACTAGGTGCTCTTCCATTGAGCTATCACCTTTTAAATAATTATTTGAGAGTTATGGTAGTCCTTGAAATTGTATATATAGGCATTGATTTTAAAAAAATGTTCAACACATAATGGCATAATCTTTGTAAAATCTAAAATCATGCAACCCATATTTTTAACTTAAATATGAAGTTAGCTCAATGTCACACCCATGTAGCATGACTCACACAACAAGCTGATATACAATAATTTACAAACTAATTAATCTAGCCATACAAAAAAAAGTAACTAGAATTATCACAAGCCTTTAATATCTTGTCATACCTATTGAATGGTTTATGTTTAGCATGTTTCCACTCTTCATATACTCCAACAATATGAATTTTTTTAAGGAATTTTTCACATCAACTAAAGATAAGGTACAAAGAAATTGGCATAAGCATCCTCCTATCTATCCCTACCTATCTATCCCTAAATGTTTTCCACCAAGTTAGATAATCCAACACAGTTATCATTACTTGTTAGTAATGATAAAAAATGAGAGTCAACAATGTCATCATATTTAACTTACACCCTAGAAGAGAAGGTTAGTGCACAACCAACATCTGCTTAGCCATTCAATGTAACTAATGCTAACAAATTGCTATGCAATTACACTTCCAAAGAAGTCATGCATAGCTTTGAAAACTCGATTTAGTCCTACTGCATCGCAGTCAAAATATTATGGTATATTTTTCTTTACCACATATCCAAGTTACACTCTGAAACCACAAAAGCTGAAGTCCTAATTAAAAATCAAAGTGATCAAGTTTCCTTAATGTCATCTTCAAGAGTTGTAGCAGGGTCCAGCTCACAAAAAATTTGGGGTAAATTTGGGGCTTCTTCACCCAAAAGTCTCTTTCCTGGAACCCGATGAGAAAATATAAGAAGCTCCTAGGAACCAAGTTAACCACTTGCTTCCTCTGATACATAGACTTGAAACCATCAATCTTGACAAGAGGAACCACACTCACTCTAACCTTTTCCACAAGTCATTTGTAATTTCTCCATTTCATACTTACATTTAACTTAAGGAGGAGTGTCTTCATTCCAAGCAAAATTCCACTCTCTGTAAAGGGCCCAAACATCACCCTTTTGGGGAAATATTCTAATAGTTCCTTTAGGACTTTTCTCCCATTCAACAATATGAGAAAAAATATTGGGAACTAAGTCCCTCTAACTGATGAAGCTTCCTATGACTGTAGAATTGGTGATATCAATTTGAGGGGAGTCTCCTTGGATGCTTTAAGGCTTCAAATTTGGATTCCTAAGGGAAATTGGCAAGCCAAATATGCAATAAAAATTGTTGATCTTTAACAAGATTTTCAAAATTTGCAGTTTCTCTCTCCCAATAAGTGTTAAAAAACTTTAGAGTGATTATACATGTCAAAATAACGCAGAAAATTCAAAAATTTTCTGTAAACTCTGTTATGTAGGTAAAACCTCTCTGCAGACAGAGACGATCCCTCTAGCCCTAGGGTGGGTCTAGTAACAAGGAATCATGCTAAGGTGTAGGTTCCTAGATATTCGAATGAAAGAGGACGCGATAAGATAGCCTACCTATGGTCCAATGCTATTTTCGGCAATCGTAGTGGTGATGAGAACTGCTCGCTCCCGATTCGGCAAGTCACAATCCCTTCGCTTATCGCACTTGGACACCTGCACAAAGATCAAAAAATGACAACCAAATTCCACATACTAATTTCATCTAAAATCTACTAGTCAGTTAGAGAAGACTAGCATATTACATTCGATAAAGATAAAACACAAGACGGGAACTAGACAATAGTCACTTATATTAAAAGGTAGAAAGAATAGATACAACCATGCTCTAACGTTGTGGTCTCCTCCAGTGGGGCTCGGGTCAAGCACGTCTTAAAGGTCGTTGGGGAATTTGGATAGGATAAGGGACCTCTCGATGGATTTCTCCTTATTCTAACTTCTCATAACTCAGATATTCAACTATAGTTTAGTCTCTCAAGTTCTGCACTTCATCTACAACTAGTTCAGTTGTATAATTCTCTTTGTTCAACTAGTTTTCATAAAGAGAGAAGGCTTGTTTATATAGAGGCAAAGGAGGAGGTTGGGATCCCTACAAATGTGGAAGGGAGGCCTATCCTTTAGGAGTGTTCCAAGGGAGGTGGAAACTACTAGCTAAAGGAGGAGGTTCATGGTTGCTTCAGTTCAACCACTCCCAATGACTCATCCCCGAGGTGGTTGGAATGGAACATCCACCTCTATTTTTAAAAAACATTTTGTAAATAGCTTGGCGAAGGTATCACACTGGGATAGAGTGCTAAGTGGCGCGGGCTTAGTGTAAAATTCCCAGGTCGACGCAAGGAGATAAAGGGCTACTCATGCCAAGTCAAAAATATGGATTTCCACAGCTCTGCTTAGGGAAATGCCAACAAGAAGAATTTTTCCTTTATGAAAAGGGATGCAAGGATGTAATTTGCAAATCATGACACTGTGCATTGGTCACAGAAATGACCCTCCAATGTGCGAGTCGGGGATTGCATGGACAGTGAAAAAATGTTGTGTAACAGATGCCCCCTAAAACATGAGGTCCAAGAGAGAGGGAGGGGCGAAATGCTTATGAGAACGTGTTCGAACCAAACACCGTTGTTGGAAAACCTGCAATTACAAATACAATTGATATCTCTGATACATGAACATGTGGCATGGGCGTAACCATCCATAATAGAGTATAAAAACTAGGATCTAGGTATGGACGTAGCCATCCAGTAGTAAAGATCAACAAATAGACTCAGGTATGGTCGCATCCATCCAATCAAAGAGTCATGCAAATAAGTCATGATAATCCACAACGAACTCGCAGCTTGGATGTTATCAGACAAAATCCAGGGTCTTACACTCCATCTCAACCCGAACAAGTACAATTTCTAGCCTGTGAATGTATGAGCTGAAGTCGAACATGCAAGAAAATCGTCTTATTACCAGCCAATGATGAAAGTTGTTAACAAATGCAAGAGAAACCACCAATAATGACAATGGATCTCAAGGTACACAAGGTACAATCCACAGAATGTGAACATTGATCTGGCGTCAAACACCCTTGAAGTTAGTCGATCGAAGGCCAATGATGTGGACCTTGCGTCGAATGCGAAGAACCTGCCATTAAGGCATGGAGGCTCCAAGGTACCGGAAGGAGTTTCTAGATCAGATTCCTAGATAATGAGCTGAATTTGACAGGAAGTGACCTGGTCAAATGAGGGCCATAATGTTTCCCACATCATCGACACGAGATAGAATAATATGATGTTTGTGAATCAGGACCAACAAAGAATCAGAGGGAGGTTGAAAAACTGCAGAGGCGAACTTCTCTTGAACATATCAACAGCACGACACTGGATTTGGTAGTATTTGAAATCAAAGGATCTAAGGTCATGATGACGTGGCAAAGAGAAAATGAGAGGTCAAAAGAGATTACCCAAACCCATGGAGGAAAAAATAATGGAATGAGATGTCCCCAACCCGACACGAATGCATACAAGTGCCATGTTCAAGAGCAACATACTACCAACACAACTAAAATCTGGTTCCATGTTCCCCCACCATTTCTGGCGAGTACCCCAATTATTTTTTAAAACAAGCTTGAAGGGGATAGCATATGCTTGCACTATAATTTTTTCCTTCGAACAAATCCATCCTAGTACATTTTACGAGCCCTATGAAGGAGGAACTCGAATAACATCATGGTGATGAGGTCTGATGCGATCAGGGTTTAATGAGTCTGACAATGGGAGAACTTAGCATCTTTTCATGTTTAGAGAGTTTGAAAAGAAGGCAAAAAAGAAAAATCTAGCAGTCCATTTTTGTAGGTAGTCTCACAGATCCGAAAAGGTAGAAAACTGTGTTTGAGAGAACCTCTTAGTCGCGATAGGCTAAGGTATTCCTTTTTCGTAAATAATCCATCCCAGCCTGAAAAAGGGGTAAACATATACTTGGTAGATATTGTTTTGTAGCCATTTAACGAGTTCAAAAAGATAAGCATCTCGGAAATCTTTTCAATTTTAGAGAGTCAAAAAAGAGCTGAAAGATGACTCCAGTAGTGACTTTTTCATGTTTTTACCGAGTCTGAAAAAGTATAAAATATAACTCGTCACTTCATCCTTGTCACATAAAACTTGTTGTTGCACAAGAGACATGTATAAAACCCATTTTTCGAAAATAATATCATAAAATAATTGAAAAAAATGCCTTAAAACCTAATTAGGGTTGTAAGAAGTTATAAAATGCCAAAAATAGTAAAAAACAATTACTTTTCACTTTTTACCTCTTGTGGAGCAATTTTTACCCATTTTACTGTGCAATATTGCGGCGACGATAGCGGCCAATCTAGTACATCAATTGAAAATCTGTCAACTCCAGGTAAGAGCTGAGATCCCTCTTGTCATTTTAATATATTCCTTTCTTCTTGCATTTCTCAATTTTGAATTTGGGGGGAGAAATTTTAAAATCTAGGGCTGCACGGTCGGCGCGGGTTTCAGGCATGGAATCATGCTGACCACCCTATTTTTAACATTAGGGCGCGCCCATGGGCACGACTGTTTAAGAAATAGTCGCGTCAATGGCGCAACGCAATTTCAAGCAAAAATACTTAACAAATGTCCCAATTTTTTACAAATTCAAGGATAAATATTGACTAATATCACTTGTATGTGTGTGTTTGCAGGTAGAATAGAGAAAATTGGTCATTGAATGGAAAGAAGGGGAACATAGTGAGGAATATTAATTAGCCATGGAAAATGAGGGAGTTATGGAAGCGCTTAGGAACTGTGGTTTGAAAAAATTCTTCCTCACACCATTTCTCCAAGCCCAACCAGAATTGCTACAATATCTTATCAGTATATGGGACGAAGATCAAGAGAAGTTCATCCTATGGGATCAGGAACTCGAGATTGATGTTTCCGATGTATACATCATCACAGGAATATCACAAAGAGGTGCAGCACCACTCCTAACTAGCACTCGACCCTGCATGGAGAACATGTCCATGGTGATAGACAGGGTATGTCAAGGAGCACGGAAAGGAACCAGTAGTGGGAAATTTGATATACAAAATATCCCATATTTGACACTACGCGTGGTATTGCATACCATCACAGGTGCTACGGGATCGCAAGCACCACACGAAGCAACAAAGACACAGTTGCTTCTTGTTGTGGACTGCATGGTGCCAACCCTCTTCAACTAGGCAGAGGCGGTGACCATTAACATGAAGCGCCAATTAACCAAGTGCAAGAAGGCCAAACTGAAACAATTTGGTTATGGATCCATCCTGGTATCGTTCTTCTTGGAACGATTACCATTTTTTTAGCGACAGGAGGTTATAGTTCTAAATCCACCAGGGAGAGAACCTCGGATGGCCTGATGGGCGGCACTGATGCCAAGGGAAGGGGGCAGCCAACAGATGTCTTGCAGGTTGGAATTTTTTTATTGGCTCCATCGACAATTGATTGTCGTGGAGGATTGGCCCTACTTTGGCACAGACTTTACTGGTGACCTAGACCTCCCACTCCCGAAGGGAGAAGATTGGGACGAAGATTTGGTTAAGACTCAATTTTTGAATTTTATGAGCATTATGATTTTTTTGTTTATGTATGTTCTAACATTAAATCCATGTGATGCAGATGTTGGCCTAGAGAGACCTGCCGGCATGTCACTAATAGCGAGGCAAGTCCCTCGCAATTTCTACCCTCAAGGTGAGGGCAGCGAGGAAGATGAGATAGTGCGCAACCTGGAGGGGATCACCTGAGGAGTCCCAGATTATGCATGTTTTGATGATGTTCCTCGCGCCTATCAGAGACACAATGTAGGAGTGCCTAGCCGAATCCACTGCTTATTGAGGCGGCTAGTACGGGTTGTGACATGTTATCATGAGCATCATGCTGATTAGAAATCTAGGTTTATTTTATCTGCATATTTTTGCGAGACATGATGTCTCGGGATGTAACATAAACATACACATATTTTTTGACATTATGATGCACACAGTTGCAAACATGTGATATATATATATATATATATATATATATATATTTCCTTACATGGATCTTTTTACATATGATGATGTTTTCACAAATTATGCAAATGTCTATCTAATACAATGTTAGCCATTGTATCAGTTAACGTGTTCATTCGTCTAGGAATATGTTGACAAGTAATGAAATCAAAATGTATTTCGAACAAACGAATATGTAAATACAATCTCAAAATGTGCGGATTTCTAACCGAATAACGATTATTAAGTTGTAGAACAATAAGCTGTGAACCTAGATTTACAAGAAATGCGCGTATGCCGAGGTTAATTGCCTCTGTTAATAGCTCAATGACAGCGCTATATTCAGCGACATTGTTTATAGTTCGTCCTAGACAAATACCTTGCAGGTCTATCAACTCACCAGTAGGATTATAAATTACCCAGACTGCCGAAGACAAATTCTTGGTACTGCGGGAAGCACCATACGCAAAACCGACATAAGGGGTAATAGACATCTACACGATAAGAAAGACCCAAAAACATGTACAAAAATGAAAATAACACCTATGTACACCTAATATACACAAATGACTCATGCATAATATTTTTTGAGATACAACCCATTTCTGGGTTGTTCAAGAGGATTGCCTTCGTAATCAATTAGCTCATATGCCCCATTTTGCAACACACATTTAACAATGTAGGGCCCATGCCACATAGGTCAAAAATTTACCTGCCCCCAGCTTATCATGACCTTGGTCATATAGAAGGACGAGATCTCCTTCAAAGAAAGAACGAGGGGAAACTGATTGATCAAAATGAGCTTTGACTCGCTTATTTTGTGCCTCGATGACCAAAGTAGCTAAGCGATGAGTTTCATCTAACCTCTCTAAGTAAAGGATACGCTCTTCTTCTGGTGAATTATTAGGCAGTAATTCCACGGCTAGCTTGAGTGAAGGTATTTCACATTCAATCGAAAGAGTAGCTTCCAGATCGTAAACCAACTAAAAAGGGGTGAATTCGGTTGCACTCTTCACTGAGGTTTGGTATGCCCAAAGAGCCGAAAATAACATGAGATTCCAGTTTGATTTGTGGATCCCATTTGTACGCTGAAGCATTGTGACAAGAAATTTGTTCACAGCTTCAACCTGGCCATTGGCTTGAGGGTAGTATGGAGTTGAGCTGTCATGATGCAAACCCAACTTAGAAGTCAACTCTTCCACCATATAATGCTGAAAATGGGAACCATGATCGGTAATGATGGCTTGAGGGACACCAAACCTAGAAATAATATGATTGAAAATGAATTGAGCAATTGTGTTACCGTCAGCAGCAAGTGTAGGAATTGCTTCGGTCCATTTGGTGAAGTAGTCCACGGCTACGATGATATAAGCATGCCTCTCGGCCGAGTGAGGGTTACACGTCATAAAATTGATGCCCCATTTGGAAAAGGGACCAACAGTAATGACAAGGTGAAGGGGAAAATGTGGCGCACACATCTTGCGTTGATAAATTTGGCAATCATGGCATTTACAAATTGCGGCAATATAGTCTTTGAAAATGGAAGGCCAAAAATACCCAGCACGAAGTATCTTTTGTGTAGTAGCGTAACCAGACATGTGACCACCACAGGTGCCACTGTGACAATCATTCAACACTTTCTCAGCTTCCTCGAGGGTCAAACATCGACGGAGTATGGAATCAACTCCAACATGATAGAGCGTATCTCCGACTATGCGATAAGGTTGCGAGTGATGCTGGATACAATGACGAAGATCCTTTGTTAACTCAGAATGGAATGTGGAAGTCTAGAGATATATGATGATATCACTATACGAGGGATCGAGTGTGCTAATCAAGAAAAGTGTATTGTCCGAAATATGGTCCTCAAAACGAGACGGAGCGGAGTCGGAAGGGAGGGAACAAATCAAATCAGCAAAAACTAGAGATTTCTTTGATTTAGCAGCAGTAAATTCCAAATCAAACTCTTGGAGGATAACGATCCACTTCGATTATTTCCCCCCCAGCAATTTTCGAGACAAAATATAGGTCATGGGGTTGCAATCGGAAATAACAGTCACCGTACGCAAAAGGATATAATGACGAAAGCGTTGGATGGCCTGGACTGAAGCCAGTGCTAACTTCTTGACATGAGAATAACTCGTTTCAGGATCGAGAAGGTTACGAGATAGGCAATAAATGACATGTTCGTGACCATCATCATCTTCTTGAACCAAAACCATGACAATGGTACTAAAAGCGGCAGCTAAGTAGAGGGAAAAATCATGATGATAATTTGGAGGACGTAACAAAGGAGCGTTGACCAACAATGTCTTGACTGTGTCAAAATATTGCTGAGCAACCTCATCCCAATAGAAAGGGACATCCCATTTCAGAAGTCATGTGTATCCTTTAGCTACTTCAGCATAGCTTGATATAAAACGATGTAGAAAATTGGCCTTACCTTGCAGACTCTGCAACTGATGTAATGAGGATGGAGAGGGGATATTAACAATAGCCTCAACCTTAAGTGGATCGAGGTGAATTCCATCTTTAGATATGATAAACCCTAAAAGTCTACCGGAATCGATGCAGAAGACACACTTATGTGGATTAAGTCAAATGTTGTAGTGTTGATAACGAAGAAAGATCCGATGAATATCATCAGAAAGGTCCCTACGCTTAGCTGAATGAGCTAGAAGTTCATCCAGGTAAGGCTGAACGATGTGACAAATGTCATGAAAAGCATAGGACATCGCTTGCTGTAAAGTGGCCCCGGCATTCTTCAAGCCAAAAGGGAGTTTCTTGTATGCGAAGGTACCCCAAGGACAGATAAAAACTGTCTTATGTTGATCGACTGCGAGAATGTTAATCTGATTATACCCATAAAATCTTTCCATAAGAAAAAAAATCTCACTCCTGGCATAGTCATCATTGATTTGATCAATGAAGGGAGTGGGATAATTATCCTTAGGATAGGCCCAATTTATGTCACGGTAATCAACATAGAAACGGATATTTCCTTGTTTCTTATCGACAGGAACGATGTTTGAAACCAAATATATTGAGGGAATTGGATAAATGAAACTAGCTTTGAGAATTTTTTCAACTTCAATTTTAATGCCTGCAGCCTTTCGAGGGTGCACTGGACGAAGATGTTGGAAAACAAGCTTCGAATCGAGATAGGTAAGGATTTCATGCACCACTATACTAGGATCAATGTCGGGAATTTCTTTGTAGGACCATGCGAAAACATCACGAAATTCGTGGAAAAGGCTAGTGTAAACTTGGACTTCATCTGAACAACAAGTGACTACCACGTGGATGTTCTCGACAATTACCAACTTCACGAAAATGTCAATAGGCATCGTCTATGTGATATTTCTCAAGTTACCTTTTGTAAAGAATTCATGTGTCAGAATTGGTGTTTGAAGCGGAGGAGAAGGGACTTGAGATGCAAAACGCTCAAGACATGTAGACATAGCCCCAAGGCTAGGCATAAATGAAGAACGATGATGACCATCGTCCCATGGAAAATCTTCGAGAGACATGGTTTCCACGATAGCTTCGTCGGAAGGAAACACTTCTTTCAAAGGATTAGGTGAGTCTGAATCGCCGAGCCAGGGGGATTGAGAATACACGTCAAGAGACAAGCTCAAAGGAGCACCATCAAAAGGTGGAGTATCCGATGCAGCAATGAGTTCACAATAATCGATTTCAATTAGACTCAAAGGCATTTAATCTCCATATGAATCGACGGATGGGGTCCCTAGTATGGTAGAAGTTCCAGGTCGAGGGGCGTCAGTCAAAATATCATACAATATGCGTGATTGAGTGTACATGAGATCAAGGTACTGAGCACGAGCAATGGCCTGTTCCTCAGTTTCACATGCCCCCAAGGCTATGTCTTTCGCAATCTAATTGACAAAGGAGGTAGTGAACCAATGAGTAAGAAGCTGATTAGGAATTTCAAACTTGATTAAGCGACGACAACATCTCCATTGATGAATATGGTCCGAGATATGAGTAGCCCGGTCCTGTTTCAAGGAGGTGAGGAGATGCATCCCGACTTCATAATGAAACGGTAACTAAAAATGAGTAAGGAATGCCATAGCGAGAGAGTTTAAATCTTGAAAGATACCATGAGAGAGTTCGATATACCACTTAGCAGTAGCACCAGTAAGATTCCATTGGAAAAGATGAATTCGAATGGAATCATCAACCCAAGAGTTAGAAGAACACCACAAGTGGTAAGTCATAACGTGTGCTTGGGGTTCTTCTCTGGACTTGCCCTCAAGTTTGGGACAATCACCAGGAATCTTAGTCAGAACCAGAGGCCAATACAGGTTATGAAGAATAGGATCATTCATCAACTTTGACACATCTGGTAACTCCAACGTAGCGAGAAATGGTAGTTGAGGGTTAAAAGGCATGGCAGGTCCTTGATAAGAACCCGAACTTGCATTCCATCCTGTTTGAGAAAAATTTTGCCCCCATGGGTTCTGTCCTGAAGGATTTGGACAATATGGGGGATAAGCCGAATAAGTATGTTGATATTGAGGATACTGATTCTGAGTATACCATCGAGGTCCTTGTTGAGAATTTTGCAGTGGAATGTAAGTGTGGCCTTGCGGTTGATTATACGAAAACTGAGATTGAGATATTGACCATGAGGACAATAAATGCCTTGGGGTTGAGTTGGCTATTGATAAGTGGGTCCCTGTTGAGCTCTATAAACAGGGTAAATCGGCTGCTAAGCGAACTGAACAGGCTACTGAAAAGTAGGACCCTGTTGTGAAGCAGAGTAAAATTGTTGTTGAGCAGACTAAGCCAGTTGTTGGGCCGGTTGAGTAGGTTGCCCCTGTGGAGAAAACGAACTGGATGCTGAGAGCTAACAGGTTTCCCTGACTGAGCAGGTTGGCCTGATGGCTGTGATGAACTAGGTTGCCCCAGAGGAGGACTAGAGGGTTGTCCTTATTGCCCAACATTCAGACCAGTTTGAGTATATGATACCGATTGTTGGAAAAAAGGTTGTCCCTGAGATGAATAGATTTCCCCCCCAGAACCATAAGAAGGTCCCGGTTGATACAAAGGTTGATCGAAAGGCCCCTGAGGTTGTCCTTGTTGGACCATGGGCTAACCTTGTAAAGGTTGGCCCTGTGGACCATAAGGTAGTCCTTGTGGACCGTATGCAAATCCCGACTGAGCTGAAGGTTGTCCCTGAAAGGGTTGTCCTTGTGGGCCAAGGGGTTGCACCTGATAATTCCTCCCTATCTCAGGAATGATTTCATAGGGGTCATAAACAGGAACACCACGCTCATCATAATGATGGGGGGTAGGAAACGCATAGATGGGGTTACCGACAGCATCATAGTGATGAGGAGTAATATAGGGAAAATAAACAGGATTACCATATTCGTCATAATGGTGTGGCAGATTAACAGGAGCATGAGGTTGCTAGGAAACCTAAGACTTCTGTTGATGAATAGCCAATAGATACTCTTCAAAATTGAGGCCACCAGGGATCTCAGTCGAGGCCGCTGGTGCCTGAGTGACCGGTGCAGACGCAGCTGCACAGACAGTATGTTGAACTAGGACAAATGTAACCATAATATATGAAGCAGGTGTCATCGATGAAAATCCTAACAATGGAAGGACTGGACTCCTGGACGGAGTAGATGCTGCCATGGAGGTAACACCAGCAATAATTTGACCCAAAGACCTATATCCGGCTGGAAGAGACATTGATGATGAAGATTGAGTAGAAACCTGAGTGGTGTTTTCATGGAAAATTTGATACTCTTCTATAGATATAAGAATTCCATCATTGCTAGTAGGACCTGATGTGTCCATGTCTGGCTCCTCCGTAAGATCTTCAAAAACACTACGAGGACTAGGAGGTATAAAAACAGATAAAAATGGTCATCCCGACATAAGAGGAGGGAATTCTTCCTCGTCCCCAAAACCAGAACAAGCGCCCGCGGGAGGCCAATTGAACTCAACTGGCTCGTCAACGGGAGAGAAGGTAGCAAGGGGTAAGATTGACAGGATAATAGGTTGTTGAAGCTTGGTATACCTAGAGGATTGAGGAGTTTCAAATGAACTTTCCAGTAAAGGACTACCTCTAGAAGGGAGCGAGGACAACGAAACTGGTGGTTCCGTCACCATGACTTCTTCTCAACAAGACAGAAAAAAGAAAGATCTGAGAAAAGACTTAAAAAACCAAGGAAAACAAAAACAAGCCAAGTGCTAAAACTTTTATGGGCGTGTGATCATGGGTAGTTTATTTTACGACACTGAAACCAAACTTTCTGTTTCATGTTTTAAGAGTCAAGAAACAGGCAAAAAATGACTCTAGTCACTTTCAATGTTGAACGAGCATGAAAGGACAAGTTCTCGATGATATTTTCAAATTTAAGGAGTCGGTAAAGATAAAAAATGATTGCTCAGGTAATCTAAGCAAGATGGTATGCCAGGTTTCCATGAACTCCCATATACACCTTGGTGATCAAATGAAAGAGAAATGACCAAGGACTCGATGTACATGCAAGTAGTCTCCTCGAATGCTGTGTTCTGTGTATCACGGTTACAGGGAGGCAGAATCGGTTCCTATGGATAAAAGAATTGAAACATAGAGGGGTCTCCCTTTATATACTTGATGGTACGGGGAGCACAAGTCTGTACTAGTGCTGTCTGAAGCCAGATGGCAAATGACAACTACTAGGTTTTAAGACGCCAGAACACGTCTCTAACTTAGACCACTAGAATATTTCGTTAGGTTTCAATGTTGCCTTAGGTTAATTGAAATAAATTTTAATGTTGATCTTGAATTAAGTTTCAATTTCCAGGTCTTAACGTATGTTGGATTTGAAATCTTCCTATATGCAAAACTATATGCATAAGGATACCATTTTCGTTCAATGAAAGCTATCTACGAGAAGGAAAGAAAACTTTCAAGCAATAGCGAATACTGAAATCATGCGAAAACATCCACTAATGCATCTAATGCAATCTACGGAAAACAAAAAACTCTTTCCTAGCCAATGCAATGCTAGTTATGTGAAAGAACGTTTCATTTTCAAAGCAAAAGAAATGCAATATTTTTTTTTTTCAATGCAATAGAGCAAACAGTGCACTAAATGACATAAAAAACAAAGCTAAGCATTAGTTTGAGAGATCGAATGGGAAATTTGGAACGGAATGACTCCTCCAACATAAAACAAACACAACAAGACCCAAACCAATGCTACAAACTTTTCAAATCAAAGAGAAATCTCGAAAACGACCCATGTAAGCAGTGTAATCGGTGCTTGGAGTAAGAGGAAGAAAAATCAAACAAGCAAGGAAATGTTCATTCAACCAATGAACATACTCAACAAGATCAAAGAGACCAAGAACAATTAAGTAGGGAACAAATTTGACAACTATCAAGAAACTCGATCTCCAAACAAAAGGCTCAGTTCACCAAGGCACTTAGAAACCCTAAGACCTCAAGTCACACTGATAAGAAATGGACAAACAACTAAATAAAATGAGCTTCCAGCAATCAAAGACAGTCGAAAACACTTCAATTACTCTCAAGAATAACCCAGAAACAAGTAAAATCAACCAAAAACTCATGAAAAGCTTACATCCAAAAAATCATGAAAGCTTACATCCAAAAACTCACAGGGGTTGACGTGACTGTGAGGTAGTCTTCAACACCAAACAAACAATGGCGCGAGTTCTACAAAATCAACTTGCGCCAATCGGCAGGACTATTCAAGGGAAAACCGCGCCAAGCCAATTAACCAATGAAAAAGGGAAAAACTCAACAGAGCAAAGGTCAATCTTGATACTCTAGGGCTGAACAAGGGTTTGAAGCACAGTTAAACAACCAAAAAGGTAAACAACAAGGCCAAAAACCCAAAAACGACCCAACAAGATCAAAGACAAACTCACACTGATTTCCTAGCGGAGTCGCCAACTTGTTATGTAGGTAAATCCTCTCTGCGGACAGAGACGATCCCTCTAGCCCTAGGGTGGGTCTAGTAACAAGGAATCATGCTAAGGTGTAGGTTCCTAGATATTTGAATGAAAGAGGATGTGATAAGATAGCCTACCTATGGTCCAATGCTATTGTCAGCAATCGTAGTGGTGATGAGAATTGCTCTATCCCGATTCGGCAAGTCATAATCCCTTCGCTTATCGCACTTGGGCACTTGCACAAAGATCAAAAAATGACAACCAAATTCCACAAAATAATTTCATCCAAAATATACTAGTCAGTCAGAGAATACTAGCATATTGCATTCGATAAAGATAAAACACAAGACAAGAACTAGACAATAGTCACCTATATTAAAAGGTAGAAAGAAGAGATACAACCATGCTCTGACATTGTGGTCTCCTCCAGCGGGGCTTAGGTGAAGCATGTCTCAAATCTCATCAAGGATTTCAGATGGGATAAGGGACCTCTCGATGGATTTCTCCTTGTTCTACCTTCTCATAACTCGGTTATTCGACTATAGCTTAGTCTCTCAAGTTTAGCACTTCATCTACAACTAATTTAGCTGTATAATTCTCTTTGTTCAACTAGTTTTCATAAAGAGAGAAGGATTTTTTATATAGAGGCAAAGGAGGAGGTTGGTATCCCTACAAATGTGGAAGGGAGGCCTATCCTTTAGGAGTGTTCCAAGGGAGGTGGAAACTACTAGCTAAAGGAAGAGCCCCGTGGTTGTTTCAGTTCAACCACTCCCAATGACTCATCCCCGAGGTGGTTGGAATTGAACCTCCGCCTCTATTTTTAAAAAACATTTCATAAATAGCTTGGCATGGGTATCACACTAGGACATAGTGCCAAGTAGCGCGGGCTTAGTGTAAAATTCCGAGGTCGGCAAGAGGAGAAAAAGGGCTACTCGCGCCAAGGCAAAAATAGGGATTTCCACAGCTCTGCTTAGGGAAATGCCAACAAGAAGAATGTTGCCTTCATGAAAGGGGATGCAAGGATGTAATTTTCAACGCATGATACTATGCATTGGTTACAAAAATGACCCTCCAATGTGCGAGTTGGGGATTTCAGGGACAGTGACAAAATGTTGTGTAACAAACTCCCTTTGTTTCTGGGATAAAAGTTTTAGAACAACTAACAAAATTGAGTAGAAAAACAATGAAAAATCTCCAAGTAATTTTTTTTATTGCTGATATGAGATATACCTCTATTAGAAATTGAAACTAACCAAGTGTTTTGTAACAAAATCAACAAAAAAACTTAATGTAATATCAAGAAATCTACTCATGTTATCACCTTGGTTGTTTCATCTCACTAAGGGCTGGTCATTTTCTAGAGTAGGGCAGGGGGGGGGTTGCTAGGGGGTCTAATCTTAGATGCGCATTTTTTTTCATAAATTAGACCTTATATTAATGAAATAAGTCATTGATGTTTCTAATTAGGAAATTAAAATCATCAAGCTAGGTTGCAGAAAAACACTAGGGTAAATTCGATGAACTGAGTTCTCATTTAAATATTTTACAACTTTAAATTTGTCTGCTGCAGTTATGAATTCATTGTGCTAAACAAGGAAATGATAAAAGATTTTATAAAGTGGTAAACACTCTCCTATCACCTATGTGGACTGGTGCCTTGATGAATTGGACTAATGGAGAAAAGAGATGGAAATCTACTAGGCAAAATTATTAAGTTCTATTCTTGCAGATGAATATGAAAATAATAATGAGAAGTAAATAATATGAGGAGCACCATAATGTCACATGCTCAACATAAAACATTTAAATTGATAACCACAGGGATATCCAAGCATTACTAGCATAAAAAAAAATCATCCAAAAATTTGATAAACCAAAGATCAACTCTGTAAATTCGATAATACCACTTCTCTACACTCCTTTCACTCCTCAATGACACATGATATAATGGAAAAGAAGTGAAATCATAAATGATCAAGGATCTCCAACTTTCGATATTATAAATATCAAAGGACACCTAAATAGGCACCACCTAACTATGGAAAGGATATTCAGGAGTTTGGAGGGAACTCTTTTAATGATGTTCCACATGTCTTGGCATTTATGAGGTATATCTAAGAATTGGAAGAAATAAATGAATACGTGATGATCATATTATTTATACTTTATTTGGGATAATAGTGTGATGGATGGCTCAAACATTCTTGCAACCCAAAGAGCATACATTCGCTCAAAAATCTAGTTGAAAGCTTCCTCAAACATAGTCATTGAAGGTTTCAGAAATTTGATGATCATGACCAGCACTTGTTGGAAGTATTGCACTAGGGAGGACACCTTTGTATTTTTGTAGGAAATGATGGCATCCATGAAGATAATGATGGAGATTTGGTGAAGGAATAAGACCCTGTGGTTATAAGCGAAAAAATGGATGAAGATGAAAAGGTATTGTAAGAAGATCTTCCTCATCTCCTTCAACATGATTATCATCCAGATAAGGAATACAATTTAGAGGGTGAATATTTATATTCTAATGATGTTTCTATTTATATGAATAAAGTGTTGAGCTCAAAATTTGAGGAATTTGGCACTATTGGCGTCATTTAAGAGGCTACTAGTCTACTATAGATCCAAAAGAAGAATAACACAATATCCTTGATATAGAATTGATCTAGATTCATAATTTTCACAAAGCAAAGGAATATCATATGTTGTGTGTTTCGAATCCAGTCCTATCTATGATGAATATGAGCATTCAAATGAAAATAAATAACATTTCTCAGATTTGACTCTAAGCCATTTACTTTTCCTAGAACTTAATGTCAACACAGCTAATGTGATGTGTGATCAATCCAACCCCAATGCAGAGAAAGACATGGTTGTTTATGAAG
The DNA here is from genome assembly GCA_034641835.2 of Pinus albicaulis. Classification (NCBI taxonomy): domain Eukaryota; kingdom Viridiplantae; phylum Streptophyta; class Pinopsida; order Pinales; family Pinaceae; genus Pinus; species Pinus albicaulis. The sequence continues at coordinate 1,015,205,586 of CM076580.1, read as the reverse complement.
AGCATAATCAAGCAATTTCTAAAGGAGCATGCCATATCAACCTTTTGATGATGGCTTAATTCTACCTTTATATTTTGTAATGATGAACTTATTACCTCTCCATTTGATGACAACTATGACAAATATGAAGAAAATCCAACTTTGGAGACCTCAAATGATATGCATCAGGGAAATTGCAGAAGTAAAAAACACCGTACAATATGTAATGATAGGATTTTTATTGTTCTGGAAATTGCGAGCATGGTTTTATCACATCAAATAGTAAGGTAAAAGGAGAGGATGAATGGGATGAATTTGTTTCCGTTCACTTACCATATATCATAGATGGCTTGACAACAAAGATTACTAGAAATTTTAGTGAAGAGAAGACTGTGTTTAATCAAATATTCCACTGAAATTGCCTCTAAAATTTCTCAAAGAGACCCTGAAATCTTGGTTTCCATCTCTCTTCTCTATGGAAGAAATTTGAATTCTCAAGATGTTGTTACGTATGATGAAATTGTTGGGAATACAAGAGTTATTGAAAATGGACCATTCATTCCAGAGGTGATGGGGATCCCAACATATTTTCATTTGGATTTTAATGTGTCCCTATTTTCAACAATGATCCAACACATTGGAAATGGATATTGCAATCTGAAGATGATGAATTGGTTACTTTGGATTATGGACTTCACTTTTGTAGCTTTATCTTTAGCGTTTGGGGTTCTCAAGTGATCCTGAGAAGGAAATGTGTGCCCAATAGGAGCAATATGTTACCCCCTAGTTTGCATGAGGGTAGCATAAGAATTTTTTCCCTCAAAATTATCCCACAATTTGTGGACAAAGGAGATCGATGAATTTTTTTAAATTCTATTACTGTGATCAACCTCTATTAGCTCTGATGATGGATATGACAGTTTGTGTGCTTTCTCCTAAATTAGAGACAAGGCTATGGTTTTATATACACTTATGGGAATTTGGATTTCATATAGAAGAATATAAATAAGATAATTAATCCCATGGATGGAACATTGCATGGTATAAGTGATGATCCTAAAACGAAGTGTAACCTAGTGTGAAGAGTAAAGAGGGTATTATATTAAGAAGCATTATGGTGTTTCTCGAAATTTATAACCAAGATTTCACCCTACAACAATGTTTTCCACGGGGATTATGGAGATATTAGACAGTTGTAGATACAGGATTACAACTTTAGGAACTCTTATGCACATGTATCCATTTACCCATGATGCATATAGAGAACTATATTCAGAGGATGATAACTTTAATGAGGTGTTTCAACTATTATAGTGCTAGAGTCATGTGCAAAATGGTGACAACACAGTTTACTACCATTTCTAGAATGGGTTACTATACAAGTTGGACAAGCTATGTGTTCATAAAGGTGAAATATTGTAGGCTAATTAGAGAGGTTTAAACCTCCAAGGTTGCAGGTCACTTTGGTTTAGGTAAGACAATGGCCAAATTGTAGAGGCATGTTTAGTAGCCTATGATGCAAGAAGAGGTAGATATGTTCATAAGAGGGTGCATGCTTTGTTGTACCAACAAGCCTAGTAAAAGGAAACAAGGTCTATATCATCCCTTGCTTGTACCCACTTGTCCTTTGGAAATCATTTCCATGGAATTTGTGGAATGTTTTCCAAAAACCATGACTGAAAATGACTACCTATTCATGGTAGTTGACAAGTTTAGCAAGATGTGTGTTCTAATGCTCTATAAAAATACCATTGGGAGGAAATAAATGGTGAAATTTTTATTTAGATAGGCCTGGGTACACTTTTGGATTCCAATTAGCATTGTTTCAGACAAGGACACAATATTTATCGGTGAATTTTGTACTACATTATGGGAGAATATGGACACAAATTTGAAGAGGTATACCACATTCCATCCACATGCAAATGGGAAAAGAGAAATTGTCAACAAGATTTTGGCGCAAATTTTTAGGAGTTAAAATTAGAAGCATATGAGGTAAGGGATATAAAATCATATACCTACCCTATACAAGTTCTAAGAGTTAGTATCCATTATTTATATGTTATATTTTCTGTAGGTTTTAATCCTGAACAGAAATATCTACACACGATTCTTATAACAGAAAATAAACAATAGCGAGAGCATAAAACATAAAACAGATCAACACAGAGATTTTCCCCTGGATACCAAATCGGGACGACCAGCTTGATTTTTCATTATATTCCTTTTAGTGTTACAACACATATATATACATGCCGGAGCATACATAGACCCCAATCCATTAACCCTGGATTAGAACATAACCGTAGTTCCCTTGACCGGATCTACAAAAATACCAGGGGCCGAAAACCATCGAACCCCAAAACCATGTGCAAAACCATGCACAAAACCATGGGCGGATCCGCCTATGAGTGGGTCCGCACAAAAACAAATTTTGGCCGGGGCGCTGCCCTGGACCCCAATGGTGGGGACTGCTTCGCCCCTCGTGACCCCCCAGCTACGCCCGACGCAACATACAACGCGTGGGGCTAATCGTGGAAAGAATATAACACATACCCAACATTTTCCTTTCACCAAGCATGGTAACAATTTCGTGCTTTTTGTTTGTTGATTAGTTATCTAAGATGGCCATTTTGGAACCATCGAAGAAGAGTATCATATCCAAAGCTACTATTAAACTCTTATTTCAGTGTGTTTTGGTTCATTTCAGACTATCTTATACCATTATTTAAGATATGGGTAGAAATTTCCTTAGTACCTTCTAGTCCAACCTATGGTCTCTTACATATACCAAATTGACTAAATCAATTTTCTTTCACCCCCAAATAGATGGATAGAAATAAATGGTCAACTTGATGATTGTACACATATTTCACTTGTAGAAATCTGGGGATTTTTGTACATGGGATGAAATCCTTCCATATGTTTATCATAGCTACAATAATTCCCTCCAAAAATTTATTTTTTGTAAATCCTTTTTAGGTGTGATTAGGGCTCTAGCCATTGTCCCTCGTTGATGTAGTTTTCCCCATTATATCTTCACTAACAGAGTCCTCCCATGCTCGATCTAGGGAAAATAGAGTAGAAAAATTTGTTGAAAATATATTACACCTTCAACAACAAGTTCATGTTATCCTATAGAAATCAAATTCCAAGTACATGTAGTGATATGACCAACATCAAGTTTTACATAAGTTTTAGGTTGGTGATAAGTTGTAGTTAAATTTATAGAAAGAGTGCCTCACAGGTTTCCATAAGAATCTAAAACCACTTTGATATGGGCCTTACACAATTCCAAAGGCTTTGGGTGCAAATTATTTTTAATTGAGTATCCCCCCATTCCTTGGTTTGCACCCAATATTTAATATGGAGCTTCTTTGACCATATTTTCCAGCTCTACTGGACACATCATATATGAATGAGTATTTGTCTCCCATATAACTCAATCCTAATTACATTTAATAGGTTACAGTGGATCATGGACACCAAGACAAAGGATATGTGCCAGTATAAGATATAAGTCTACCAGGTTGTTAAAGTAGGGAAACTTCTTTAGTAAGACAAGTGGCTCACCTAGAGCTAAATTCAGCAAATAAATTCCCATCTAATGAGGGAACTTGATGCAATGAGAATTACTTCCAAGAGGGGAGGAATTATTTAGAATCCTATTAATGTCCACCCACCTCTTCCACTAACTCAATGATTCTCTTTATTGGAAAATTTTCAATGGTTTTTTGGAACCCAAACTTTTGGGGCCATTTTGAGGCCCTAAAAAATATTATTGGCCAATGATAACATTAGAACCACCATTAAAACAAGATATATTTCTATTTTTGAAGTCACCATTATCGTAAGATATCCCAAGACATATGGAAAATGTAAAATGTATGATAGTAAAATGTATGTAGAAGATGGTATTGAAACAAGTTCATGAATCCCTAAGATTGTAGGTTCATTGGCATCATCATAATTAGTGTCACGATATTCATTATCATCACCATAACCACCATCATTGTCATCATTATTTTCATCATTTCATTTGTCATCATAATCATCATTCATGTTGTCATCATCCTCTTCATCATGATTATGGACATTGTCGTCAATTTTTCATAATTATACGTGCCATAAGAAATATCATCAACCCAAAAAATGTGATGAGTGCTAGAAAAGGGTTTTTTAGGACACATATGATATATACAAGAGAAATAACAACTCTATTTTTGATATATGATCGATGACGATGATTATCACCACCATTATCATCATCATTATCAGTTGTATAATCTCCTTAATCATCATTAATGTAATTTATACCATCATTGTTGTCATCGTCGTCATGGACTGTGAGAATAATCTAGATTAATGCAGAAATAGATTTAGTTTTGAGTTGTTGAACGAGAGCTTTAATTTAGAAATTGGTTCCATCTATTTAGGTTTGTTTCCTCCAATTCATGAGATTAGGCGAGTGCACTCTGCTATATAAATGTAATGTAATCGTGCAGTTGAATTCAATTATTCAGTGAGGTTTGTCTCAAGATTGCTGTGTTGTTTTGTGAATTTGTTTTAAGTTGGTATCAGAGATGACCAACGTCTGCAAATTTTGGGTATTGGAGTAAGCTTTGGCTTACGTTCCGCTTTCGAAACTCATCAGAAATTGCAGATTTGCACACCAGTTCAACGCCACTAAACTGTTGCTCTCTCCTCTTCGCGGGCAGACGGCAGATCTCTAGCCAATGTTAGTAGTTGATGCAACTGTGGTCCGTTTAAACTGACCTCTGTCCGCTGCCTGAATGCCATTGGCCGCTGAGAGGCATTGGCCATTGAAATCGTTGACTGCTGCATAGCAGCATGTGAGCAGACGGTTGCATTGAAAACGTTGACTGCTGAGAGGCATTGGCCATTGGTCTTGGAGCTGCAATCCCTTTAACAGTCCTGAGCAGCCGTAGTTAGAATTCGGCTCGTGTATTTTTTAAGTTTTTGAAGCCATCCCATTGCTACCGTGAACGCTTCATTTTTTGTTTTCACTTGCTGTATTTAAAATTTGCGCATATGATTCTTACAGTCTCTTGAAAATATCGTGTGGCAGGAGTTTTTTTTGTCCAAGCTTTGTCATAGCAATTTTTCAATCAAATTTGTCATCTTAAGATTCAAACTCTGTTATCCACTAGAATTTGAAAAGCGCAGGGGCCATCTTCTATCGTTATTTTAATCACATATTATTCGCACTTTATTGCAACGTGTTACATTTTTTTGTGATGACGTCGCCCATTAGACAGCCCAACAACTTTCGCTTTTCTCCAAGAGAAAGTTAGAAAATTTTGTGTTGTTTATCATTTAGATTTTTATCAGAGATTGTTGTTGACCATAATGGCTAATCCTCTTGCTGATTCCTATTTAAATGAATCTACAAAACTTGATGGTGAAAATTATGTAAATTGGAAATTTAAGCTGATCACAGTTCTGGAGGCATACAATCTCTGGAAAATTGTTAAAGGTGACAAGCCCAAGCCTATACCTGCTGCTGCGATCCCAGATTGGGATAAGCGAGAAATGAAAGCAAAAGTGCTACTACGCATGTTAGTGAAGGACAATATTATTCCTCACATTCGGGACTGTCAAACTTCAAAGGCGACATGGGACACTCTCAAAGGTTTGTATGAAACTACTAATGCAAACCGCATTTTATTCTTAAAAACAAAGCTACTATCTATCAAGATGGAAGCCAATGAAAGCATTAGCAACTTTGTTTCTAGAATTAAAGACTTGAGTGATAAGCTTTGGGATATTGGTGAAAAAGTGTCTAGTAGCGATTTGGTAACTGTTGCTTTGAAGGGTTTAGTCCAAGACTATAAAGTCTTTATTTCAGCACTCCCAGCTAGACCAACGCCTCCTACATTTGATGAATTGGCTAGAATTCTTCTTCAAGAAGAGGAGCGGATGAAAAATTTTGAACTGGAGTCAAATGGTTCTGTTTTGGCATTGACTGCAAGAGGTAAAAGATCATTCCGAGGGAGACCATGGGACAGGAACAGAGGCCATTTTCAAGCAAAGAAGAAAGGTATGACACCTCCTGATTCTTATGTTAAGAGGAACATTGAATGTGATTATTGTGGAAAACCTGGACATTTAGCTAAATATTGCTATAGAAGAAAGAATCATGAATCAAATCAAAGACATAGAAGGAATAATGGAAATTTCATAAACAGAGACACTTCAATTACTGATGGATTTAAAAATCTTAAGTTGTTTCTTTCTGATGTTGCATTGTCTGATGAAACTGATGATGAGAATGCTTGGTTCATAGATTCTGGTGCATCGGCACATATGACCTGTAATAAAGAATGGTATGATAAATATTATGAGAAAACTGATGGCACACACATTTATCTAGGAGATGACGGGTCACTTAAAGTCCAAGGCTATGGCATAATAAATGTGTACTTACCTAGTCGACAAATGAGACAGATTCATGATGTGATGTATGTACCTTCTCTCAAAAATAATTTGATATCTGTTTCCACTATCACTAATAATCATTTAAAAGTGGAATTTGGTAAATTGGGGTGTATTGTGAAAGATGTTCAGGACCACTACAGGGTTGTTTCTACAGGTACCAGGGTTGGAGGATTATATAAATTGGATGTGACGGTGCAACGTCATGTTGCATTGACATCCAAAGAGACATCAACAACAGAGTTATGGCATCACAGGTATGGACACCTAAATTACAAAGATTTATCGTTGTTGCAAATAAAATCAATGGTAGAAGGTCTTCCTGTTATGAAGTGTGAACATTTACCATGTGAAGCTTGTGCACTTGGTAAGCAACATAGAGAAGATTTTCCCGTTCACATCGAGAAACGACAATATGATATACTTGAATTAATTCACACTGATGTCTGTGGACCTATGCAAACTAGGTCTCTTGGTGGTGCTTCCTACTTTGTTATTTTTATTGATGATAGATCTAGGTATACCTGGGTCTATTTCATTCGAAGGAAAAATGATATATTTGAGTATTTTAAAGAGTTTCGAACTATGATTGAAAAACAAACAAGTAAGTACATTAAAATACTCAGATCTGATCAAGGGGGTGAATATAAGTCAGGCGCATTTAACAGCTATTTTAAATCTAATGGGATCCAATAACAGTTCACAGTACCTCATACCCCTCAGCAAAATGGTGTTGCTGAGAGATGGAATAGAACACTGGTGGAGTGTGCTCGCAGTATGCTTCAAGGTAACAATATTTCTAATGGTTTCTGGGCAGAAGCCATTAATACTGCTGTTTATTTGAAAAATCGAAGTCCCACTAAGCAATTAGCTTTTCAAACACCTTTTGAGATTCTTCATGGTTACAAACCTGATTTCAGTCATTTAAGAGTCTTTGGATCTACTGCCTTTGCACATATTCCTAAGGCTAACAGAAGAAAGCTTGATGCAAAGTCAATCAAGTGTGTTTTTATTGGGTATTGTACGGATCAAAAAGCATATAAATTGTTTGATCCAAGTTCACATAAACTATTTGCAAGTCAAGATGTGGTGTTTCATGAACACGCTGATAAATGTGATACAAAGAATGATGCATGGCATATATCTAATGATGCTCATGTCAAACTTGATACTTTGGTTAAACAGGAACAGGAATAGGTACAAGTACAGGTTCAAGATTAGGATGAGAGCAGTATGAGCACATCCAGCAGCATTGAGTCATCACGAGAGGAAGATCCACCTCAAAGCCGAAGAATCATGGATGGAACTCCAACAGGTATTGTAGCACCAAGAAGATCAACCCGACAAGCCCAGCTTCCTGCAAGGTATAGAGATTATGCCTTGATGTCTAATATCATGAATGTTGTAGAACCAGTTGATTATGAACAAGCTAAAGAACATGAACAATGGAGAAATGCTATGAATGATGAATATGCCTCTCTTATGAAAAATAAAACATGGGAATTAGTGGAACTTCTTGAAAACAAAGTTCCAATTGGAAGCAAATGGTTGTATAAATCTAAATTTAAAGTAGATGGTAGCATTGATAAATTTAAGGCAAGATTAGTTGCAAAAGGATATGCTCAACAGGAGGGAATTGATTTTGAAGATACTTTTGCACCAGTAGCTAAATTGAATACAATTAGATTACTGATTTCCTTAGCTACAAAACATGATTGGAATATACATCAATTGGATGTCAAATCTTCTTTTCTTAATGGTGATTTAAAGGAAGAAGTTTATTTGGCTTCATAATCAAATAAAGCCTGAATCAGAAAAACCTGTTAGTACAACATCAGATTCATCAGTATACATAATACCTAAATTCACTGTTCCTTTTAAGTAGCAGAGAAATTTCTTTGCAGCATTCCAGTGATTTCCCGAAGGCTTAGCCATGAATTGACTAAGGATACTGACTGAGTATGCAATGTCTGGTCTGGTAGTGGTGAGATAGTTTAGACTTCCCACCAACTGACGATATAATGTTCCATCTGCCTCTTTAGTTCCATCTTCTCTGTACAACTTTGCATTCTGTTCTAAAGGAGTTGACATAGGTTTGCAATCACTCATATTGAACTTTTTAAGAATTTCCTTTGCGTATTTGCTTTGAGTGATCAATGTTTGACCAGGCTCTCTCATAATCATTGGCATCATCATCATCATTCATTCAATTATTGTTTTTGATGATGAAACAGATGAAAATGATGATAACGATTATCAAATGGCTTGGATGATAATGCCAAAGATAATGATTATGATTATGACAATGAAAACATTTAAAAATTGGGAAGAATGGAAAAGGTCGTTAGCATCATCATCATCATAATAATTATTATCATCATCATCATCATTGTCAATGTAACCACCATCATTTTCATGATCATCATAATCACAATCCATGTCATCGTCATCATCTTCATTATCCTCACCGTCATGATTATTGACATTGTCATTAGTTGTTCATAATTTCAATGTCATAAGAAATATCATCAATGCAGAAATATGATGAGTGTTGGAAAAGGGATGCAAAAGTGAACAGATTAATGGGGGTAACAAAATATGTAAAATTGGATGAAAAGTGAATGCAACATATGTATATGCAAAATAAGACGCAAAACATGACACTAAAGTGGATGCAACAGAAGATGCAATAGTCAAGAAAAACTTGGATGAAAAAGTGGTTTCAAAAGTTGAAGCAAACATGGGTGACACAATAAGCATAAAACTTGGCACAAATTATGGTGAAGAAAATGTGGATGCAACAAAATATGTAGAGATGGACACAAAATTGGATGCAACAACAGAGGCAGAAAAGGACACAAACTTGGATGAAAAAACGGATGTAAACATGGACACAAACATGGGTGAAAAAATGGATAGAAAATTATATTGAAAATTGGATGTAATAGAAGTGGATGCAAAAGTAGATGCAAAATATGACATAAAAGTCGATGCAATAGGGGATGTAAAAACATACACAATATTTCATGCAAACTTGGACACAAAAGAGGATGAAAATGTTGATGAAAAAGTGGAAGAAAATGTGGATTGCAATGATTGGTGCAAGATATGCCACAAATTGTGGCACAAAAAAAGTGGATGTAGCGACAAACCCAAAAAAAGATGCAAACTTGAATGAAAAACAAGATGAAAAAAGGGGTGTAAAAGTGGATGAAAAAAATGGTTACAATGGAAGTAGATGAAAAACTAGATACAAAACGAGATACAACACCCAACGATTAAACCAGACACAAAGTGGATGGAAAAAGAGATGCAAAATTTGATGCAAATATTGGATGCAAAAAATGATGTGAACATGGATGCAAAATTGGAAGAAAACATGGGTACAACAGTAAGTGAAAAAGATGGTTCAAATTGTGGCACAATAAAATTGGATGTAATGATTGGTGCAAAAAAATAAGAAAACAAAGATGAAAAAAGTGATGCAAAAATGGGCGTTAACATGGGTGCAATAGTGGATAAAAAATTGTATGCAAAAGTGGATGCAACAGAAGTCAGCGCAAGAGTAGATGCAAAATGAGACACAAAACTTGATGCAAAGCCTAATGCAAAAGTGGATACAAAAAGGAATGAAAAAATAGATGTAAAATTCGATGAAAACCTAGATGAAAATGAGTATACAAATGTGGATGCAAAATTAGAAGTAAAAGTGGGTGGAAAGTGAAGTTCCAAACTAGGCGCAAATTATCGCACAAACAAAATTGGATGCAATAGTGGACACAATGATAGATGAAAAAGAGGATGTAAATGTGGATGAAAAACAAGATGCAAAAGTGGATGCAACAAAAGTAGATGCAAAAATAAACACAAACCTCAACACAACACTTGGTGCAAAGGGGATGCAAAATGAATGCAAAAAATGATTTAAAAAATGCAAAAGACAATATAAAAGTTGATGCAAGTGTAGGCACAAAAAGTGTATGCAATAGAGGATGAAAAAGTAGGTGAAACAAAATTAGGTGTCAAACTTGATGCAAAACCTGGAACAAAACTTGGTGCAATGGATGTCACAAAACTTGGCATAAAACCTAGTGCAAAACCTATTGCAATAGCTAGTGCTAAACTTAGTGTAAGACTTAGTGCAAAACTCAGTGAAAATTTAACATCATTTTTTGCACCATATTTGATAAATGGACACAAATAGCACCAAAATGGGGCTCTAGACGCAAAAAAGGAAGAAAAAATGGACAATAATCACAAGGTTTGTTGTAACAATTCAAGGGGATAGGGGTTGATATGGCATGCCTTAGCCCTAGCCAAAAGTTGTAATTCTTGGATAGTTATTTCCAGGATGCTATTATGCACCCTAAATGGAAATTGTATGCAAAAGTTACACCCCTGAGAAGTTTGCATACTAACTAACTACCTTAGGGCCCATAAAAATATTTGGTGCTTCATCTTCAAGGGTTAGAAATTTGGAGATTTAAGGTTCTTTATTTATATTAAAATAGTCTTATTTCAACCTCTTGTAATAGCTTTTAGACAATGATCATGGTTTCCATCTCTCTCTCTTCCTAAATAAGCTACCACCATTCTAGCCAATTTGTGTTATATGATATTTTACTATTGTATTCATAAATAGAAGTTAGGATTTCACTATATCACTGTGCACTATGCTATATTTCTCTATGTGTGTATACCATTTCTATTCCTACCTTTCATTTGGTCATGTGCATAACCTTTATCATTTTGAGCATATGAATAAATTTTGAATAAACCCAAGTAATATCTTACCTTCCTAAAGTCCAGTAGACCAAATTTGGTCTCAGTGGATGTTAATAGTAATCTCTCTCTCTCTCTCTCTCTCTCACACACACACACACATAGTGCATGTCAATCATAATCATCAACATTCTATCTATCTATCTATATATTTTTTATATTGAAATATTTTAATTACATTGAAATCATTTTTTGTTATTAATATATATTTTTAAAAATTCTATGTGTCAGCTCCATGTTGAGCATGGAATAAATTTCGCATCTCCCTCACATTGGGTTGTACAAAGAATATTTTAAGAAACCTATTATATACACATTATTTAATTATCCATTAAAAATATCATATATATTTTTTTAATAAAAATATAGTTTGAAAACTAGATAATATAAGATAAGATAATCTATTAATATTCAACAAACAACCATAAAAGTAGGTCAATGGGATTTCTATGTACACATATCAATATAAGCGGGAAGTAGATAAATGCCACTTAAGTAAAGAAAGAAGGGAATTAAGAGAAACATACTGAGTTGATGTTCTAATATAAGGTATAAATGGAACTCTAATATCTAAAAACACACATTTGGGAGAGATGGACTTAAAAATTAGAATATAAAGGGTGAGAGTAATTTGAACTCTATTAAAAATTGCTCTCCCACCACTTGAATATGTTTGGAGAAAACATTGAATGGAAGATTGTTTGGAAGAGGAACTAGAAGGTTATTTGGATTGTGTATTGTGATGTTGTTAGATTAATGTTTCCCACCATTGAGCCCAAGGTGGCCTCTCCTAGTTTCTAGTTATGTCATAAGGAAATTTCCTCTTTGTATCCTATGTTTTTCCACAACATTTTAATTTATCACAACCTTCAACTCTCTTTTACAACCATAGATTCAACTTCATCTATTTCAATATTTTTCAAAAGATGAATGACTAAAAGGAAGGGCATCTAATGTTGAAAAGTCAACAAGAAATGTGTGTCTAATTTAATTTTCCCTTAATTAAATTGGACAATAAATTATAATCTTATCTCATAATCACTTGTAATAGTTAACTGAGTATGATAGACTCAATTAGCTCATGAAATTCGATTTGAGGGTGGTTGGTGAGGCATGTAGAGTGATCCTATTTGTTTTAGAGTCCAAGTTGCAGTTAGTGTATTAGTTTAATTCACAAGAAATCAATTAAATCAATTATCTGAGTTAAAATCAGTTTAACTAGTTGTAACTGATTGTTGCACTAGTGAGAGGTCAAGTGAATTTAATCAGATTTAATTCACATGCAGTGATATGTCAAGTAGCTGATGATTTACTATTAATAGTTGCATGCATGTCAGTTCTGATGAAGACCCAGTTGAGACAGAGGTTAAAAAGATGTTAACTATAAGTTGTATTATTAGCAAACTGCCCAGATGCAATAATACACCCATAGGATTGCCCATGAGCATTGCGCAATTTTGGAAGGTTGAAATTCTTAAATAATAGGGATTTAATTCTGCAGGAATTGCGCAATAAAGGCAAGACGAGTAGAGGCGGGAAATTTTCTAAATGTTGGTCGATTTTCTCTGGATTAGTGTGAGACAGTTGGTAGAGTGTAGTAGACTCTTGTGAGAAGAGTGCATTGTATTTTTTCATGATTCCTTGGTTGAATATACAATATTAGATAGAGCGTTATTGAGTAGCAAGATTTCCCCTGGAAAAATATCTGTGTTGTGGATTGATTTGCTTCTTTCTTTTACTTGGTGTGATTGTGTGATTGTGTTTATTTTCCACAATTAATTTGATAGAAGGATTCAGTATCTTGATTTATCATATCGCATGATCGAATTGAATACATTGGTATACATATTGTTTGTATAATTTCTACATGGTATCAGAGCATAGGAAATCACTATAGTGGAGAAGAAATTGAGTTTGTGCTGAACAAAATTCAAATTTTCAAAAATATTCTTTGGTGCTGCAGGCGGATCAAGATGGATTTCAATGGATTAATATTGGAATATGCACTTGAGGGAAGTTCTAATTATATTGCATGGAAAGAAAAATGGAGGCAATTTTGGAGGAAAACAGGTTGAAAGAATTTATCGATACTGGTATTCCAAAGCCCGCAGCAGCAGACACCACTCTTCTTGATGCTTGGAAAAATAAGGTTGTAAAGGCAAGGAGGATATTATTAGAGGGAGTTCGAGATCACATTGTCTCAAGTATCCATGGCAAAGAAACTCCATATGCAATGTGGAAGGTTTTGACAGATCTATTTTAGAATAGCAATGACCACAGAAAATTGGCACTGAAGGACAAGATCAGGAAAATAAAAATGGAGAAAGGTGACACTATTCTGAAATAATTGACCAAGTTTGTCCAATTTTGATATGAGCTTGGAAGTGTCAGGATTACTGTAGCAGATTATGACTTGGTGGGCCTATCACTTCTAGGCCTTCACAAGAGCTGGCATAGTTATCAGGACTCTGTCAATGAGAGGGAGAAGTTACTAGATTGGGAGCGACTTTGGTCGGATTTGGTACAAGAAGAATTCCGGCGGAATACCAAGGATGGAACCTCATCCAAGATAGATGATGAGGAAAATTTTACCTTGGCTGGTAAGGCAAAGAAGGGGGAAGGAAATAAATCCTATTCCAAATCTGAGACCGGGAAAGAAGGCAAGAAGCATGACATGTCCAGAGTGAAATTTTTTCACTATCACGAGCATGGACATTATGCCATTAATTGTCCACAGAAGAAGAAGAACAACAAGAAGGCTTTAGGATCTACAGTGGGTGATGCTTTGGATTCGAAGTTCGAGTTGGAATTATCACTCATCATATGCATGGTGTCTAGTGCGATGGGATCAGTGTGGTACTTGAATAGTGGTGCATATTTCCACACGATGGGAGACAAAGAAATATTTAGTAGCTTGGAGGAGAAGGATCTTTAGATGAACATCGATATGGGTGATGATGGGAGGTATAGCACTACCAGGATTGGTACAGTTACTTTCAAGAGACAATCAGGTAAACCTTTTGTTTTAAAATATGTCATGCATGTACCAGGCTTAAAAAAGAATTAGTTTCAATTGCTATGTTTGATGATAGAGGATATGATGTGGTTTTTAGTGAAGGGAAATCATTCCTTCATCACAAAGTCATAGGACAAGTTAAGAAGATTGGGGCTCGTGTGAAGAACCTCTACAAACTTGATGTAGATGGCTACACAACTTTAATGAGTAAAGCAGACAGAGTGGTGAGCTGGGATGAGGGTGACTTATGGCACAGGATATTGGGCCATCTACACTACAGTGCTTTGAAGGTCATGTAGCAGATTTCTACGGGGCTTCCAAAGGGTACTCTTGTGCAGATAGAAACATGCAATGGATGTACCATGGGGAAGTATACAAAGGCCACTTTTCACAAGAAGGAGAACCAAGTAACGGAAATCCTTGAGAGAGTTCACTTAGATGTGTGTGAACCATTATCTACAACTTCTACAACAAAGCACATGTATTATGTGGTTTTTGTTGAGGATTTTTATAGAAAGTGTTGGATCTACTTCATGCAGAAGAAGATCAGACGTTCTCAAAATTTTGTGAGTTCAAAGCATTGGTTGAGAAAGATACAGGGAAGCATGTGAAGGCTCTAAGGAGAGACAATTGTGTTGAGTACATCTCCAATAAATTCAAGAGCTTATATAGAAAAGAAGGAATTTAGAGAGAGTTGATTACACCTCATAACCCATAACAGAATGGGGTTGCAGAAAGAAAGAACAGAAAAATTGTGGGTGCATCATGAGCGATGTTACATGATCAAGGCCTACCGTTGCATCTATGGGAAAAGGCATGCAGCACAACTTTATTTGTGGAGAACCATAGTCCTCATCGGATACTTAGCATGACTACACCAGAGGAGGATTTTACTGGTAAGAAACCTAATGTTTCATATTTTAAATTTTTTGGTTCATCTGTCTATTTCCATGTGACCAAAGATTCTATAAAGAAGCTAGAACCAACTGCTGATATTGGGATATTTGTGGGGTACACTGATACTCCCCACAACTATCAGGCGTATTTTCCAAACAACAGGATGATTGTTTCCAGACAGGATGTAAAATTTGATGAGGAGAAAGCCATGTGATTGTCCCTTGAGAGGCAGCTTGATTTGCATGCAGATGAGGAACTCTTGGTTCCAAAGGATGAATCTCAAGATGTGGAGAAGCCACATGTGGAGGATCATGGAGTGGCGGAAACCACTCTTGCGGATTCATCTACCATACATGGTAGGAGGCACACCACAGAAGCTGACAGATTGAGACTTGATGCAACATAACATATAGGAGCACCTAAATCACTGTGCAAATAGAGAAAGTCACCAGAAAATTTTATTGTATACATGGCTCTTATGAGCAAGTGTATTGTGACAGAACCATCCTCTTTTGAGGAAGAAATGCAACAACCAACTTGGGTTGACGCCATGGTTGAGGAGTATGACTCCATCATCAGGAAAAGTGGATGGGAATTTGTCCCAAGACCAGTGAGGAAGTCAATGGTTGGATGTAGATGGATCTATAAGGTGAAGCAGGCAACAGATGGGAGTGTGGAGAAGTACAAGGCTATATTTTTAGCCCGGGGATTCTCACAAGTTGAGGGGATTGACTATGAGGAGAATTTTTCATTGGTTGCAAGGTACTCATCGATTAGATCTATCCTTGCACTCACAGCGCAGATGGATGTGAAGACTGCATTTATCAATGGAGTTATTGAGGAAGAAGTGTAAATTGAGAAGCCAGAATGTTTTGAGACCTTTGACAGTGATTCACATGTGTGTAGACTCAAGAGAGCACTATATGGGCTGAAGCAAGCACCTCATGCTTGGTACACCAGGATTGATAGTTATTTCACCGGGTTGGGCTTCACGAAGACTGAAGCAGATGTGAACCTGTACCAGATTGTGTTTGATGGTAAGCTCTTGATTATCGTAAGTTATTTTTATGATCTTATTCTAAGAGGTGATGAGAAACTCATAACTTCTTGAAAAGACAATATTGTAAGAGAGTTTGAGATGAAGGACATGGGACTCCTTCACTATTCCCTTGGTTTGGAGATATGGCAACAGGATGGGGAGATATTTGTTTCTCAAGGAAAGTATGCCAAAGAGATTCTGATAAAGTTCCACATGAAGAGTTGTAAACCCATGGAGACGCCTCTTGTAGGAAACTGGAGGAAGGAGGATGCTACTTCAGGTGAGGTAGTGGACGCTACTGTTTACAGGAAGCTTGTGGGTTCACTCATGTACTTGGTGAACACACGACCAGATATATGCTATGCAGTTAACCATCTTAGTCAAGCTATGGTTAAGCCGACCAATCTCTTTTGGAAGGTGGGGAAGCATGTCTTGAGATATCTCAATGGCACTACAGAGTATGGATTATGGTACATACAGACAAAGGGAGTGAATCTTCAAGGCTTCACCGATGCAGATTGGGTAGGCAGTCCATCAGACAATAAGAGCACATCAGGAGAGATCTTCAGCATAGGATCAGCAACAGTTTCTTGGTACAGCAAGAAGCAGAGATCAGTTGCACTCAGTTCAGCCAATTCAGAGTACATGGCATCCAGTCAGGCGGCATGTGAGGCCATATGGATGAGGAAGATACTTGTTGGTTTATTTGGTTGTTAGATGGATCTGATGGTGATATGTTGTGATAACCAGAGTTTCATAAAACTCTCAGTTAATCCAGTATTCCATGACAGGTCCAAACATATTTACATATGGTACCACCATCTCAGAGATTGTGTTCAGAGATGCATTATGTTACTTTAGTACATTCCCACAGAGGATTAGGATATAGATATTATGACGAAGGCGCTGGCCAAGAGAAAGTTCGAATACCACAGAGGTAGGATCGGGGTAGCTGATAATCCCTTTCTTGTTGAGAGAGAGTGTTGAAAATTCAACAAGAAATGTGTGTCTAATTTAATTTTCCCTTAATTAAATTGGACAATAAATTGTAATCTTACCTCATAATCACTTGTAATAGTTAACTGAGTGTGATAGACTCAGTTATCTCATGAAAGTAGAGTTGAGGGTGGTTGGTGAGGCATGTAGAGCGATTATATTTGTTTTAGATTCCAAGTTGCAGTTAGTGTATTAGTTTAATTCATGAGAAATCAGTTAACTCAATTAATTGAGTTAAAATCAGTTTAACTAATTGTAACTGATTCTTGCACTAGTGAGAGATCAAGTGAACTAAATTAGATTTAATTCACATGCAGTGATATGTCAAGTAACTGATGATTTACTATTAATAGCTGCATGCATGTTAGTTCTGATGAAGACCTAGTTGAGACAGAGGTTAAAGTGATGTTAACTATCAGTTGTATTATTAGCAAAATGCCAAGATGTAGTAATACAGCCATAGGATTTCCCATGAGCATTGTGCAACTTTGGAAGGCTGAAATTCCTAAATAATAGGGATTTAATTCTACAGGAATTTTGCAAGCAAGGCAGGCTGAGAAGGGGCAAGAAATTGGCTTAGTGTTGGTCGATTTTGTTTGGATCAAATTGAGACAGCTGGTAGAGTGGAGCAGACTCTTATGAGAAGAGTGCATTGTATTGTTTCATGATTCCTTAATTGAATATACAATAGAATATAGAGGGGTTTTGAGGAGCAAGCTTTCCCAAGGAAAAATATTTGTGTTATGAATTAATTTTCTTCTTTATTTTACCTGGTGTAATTGTGCGACCATGTTTATTTTTCACAATTAATTTGATATAAGGATTCAGTATCTTGCTTTAGCACATCGCATGATCAGATTGAATCCATTGGTATACATATTTTTTGTATAATTTCTACATCTAAAATCTCAAGCATATATGTGCATATGTAGCTATTTCTATAATGCATCATCAATGTCAACAAAGAGAGATGATGTCCATGGGCACTTCAATGGGGGAGAAATACCATACCACGTGTGTTCATATCGAGGATATATTTTGAGGAAAAAATGACATAATATATTGAGCATATAATAGGGGGTAAAGGGTTTTTATATCTTGTGTATAAAAAATGAAGCTCGAAGTTAATGAAAAAATATAAAGGGGTATAAAAAATGCTAATGAAAAAATAGATAACCACAATATCTAGTGAAAGTAGGGGTTTTTTTAATTGGGAAGGTGTATTGGGTTAGTATTGGTAGGGAATTAAATAAAATGATTTTATGAGGTATTTTCCAATATGTAGTCAAATTAAGGGTATTATTTAGTATGTCACGAACACACTTTCTATGTCATAGCTGCATTGAATGAACCCTAGTGATGAGATCTAATATTTATCCTATTCATTTTCCTCCCTTTTTACTTCATCGCCTATCATTTACTATATATATGAGCATGTTATAGGTTCAATTTTTATTACTAACCATTATTTTCTATAGAGAGATAAATGTTAAGCTTTGTTATTTTTTCCCTTTCCCTTTACGTTAACCCATATCATTTCCTTGAAGTTAATCATGCTCCAAATTTTGCGTTACTTTTCTATTTCTAGAAAATTAGAGATTTAGAAAAGGAAGATGATAGAATGTATAATATGAAATAAACTTGGAAATCTAGAGAACTAAAATAAAAAAATGAAACTTATAATGGAAGCAATGAAGCGTAAATAGCTCAATGATTTCGATAAGAAAATGAAAAATGCTAGAAACAAATTCTTATAAAGTTAGGAAGGCATTGATCAAATATAATATATGTTTCCCATGTCCTTTAGTTAATTACCTACGATTTTATGGCTGATAAGGTCACACGATATTTAAGTTGGAGATTGAGTAGAGCATAAGGAAAAAGGATTCATACATTATTAGACACACATTTTACGCATTTACCATATAGAGTAGACTTCATTGCAACTAAATTTTAGAGATGTAATAAATTGTGATTCCTTTATTAAATTAGGTTATCCTTAGGTTAAGGATAGATCATATGGATAATATACTCATTCAGACACATCTCAACCAAAATGATTCATATATTATTAGAGCCACATCTCAATGATTTAACACAAAAATTAGCTCAATTGCAACTAAATATATAGAGAAGTAATAAAGTGTGATTCCTCCATTATTTAACATCAAGGAAAACATGATTGGATTCTATAACCATCATTCTAGCATTTTAAGTGCATTTACTCTTTCAATTTTTTCATTAGTTCCTTACACTATATTATTAGAAATTATTGGTAGTTGAGAAAAATTTGAGGACATAGGTGTCATAGGTCCTTCCTAGCTATTAGATTCAACTTAATGACTCATGATACTGTTGGAAATGTTGTCATTGATGGCAAAGGAGATAAAAAAGGAGGAGCACCTGAAACATCAACCAAGGAGCAGAGGAAGCAAAAAGAGAGGTAGCAGAGACAGCAAAAAGAGAAGTAAGGGAGCAGCATCAGTCAAAGAAGTAGCAGAGACAGCAAAGAGAGCATAAGACAAGTAGCAGAGGTAGCAAAGAGAGTAGCAGAGATAGTAAAGAAGCAGAGAGGTAGCAAGGTAGCATAGAAGGGACAGTAGAAGAGGGCCATTTAATAGCAGATCTGAAGAGACAGAGCAGTGAAGATTGGAAGGTCCTAAAGGAGCTTAATACAGAGGTTTATTTATGTATTAGGGGTTTAATACAGTTTGCAGATGAATGCTGGAGAGAGGTTAGAATTAGAGTAGACCTGGAATAAACTCTGCATGAAGAATTCTATGTGGATATGCCTTAAATTTCCTAGAAATCATGCCTTCAACCTAGTTTGGAATATTGGAAGCGTGAAAAATTAAGAGACGGTCGAGCAGTAGAGGCAGAGGTCGAGCAGCAGAGGCACAACGAAGGCAGAGGCAGAGATGAAATGGTATGTCTGTCATGGGTCCAATGTTGTTTTAAATATTGATGGCTGGATTTTTATTTAAAGTTTGGATATAAGAATATAAGTTGAGGTGGGCCTGGATGAACTGTTGCGTTAATAGTTAGTGATAAACTTTAGACAAAGCATTATTTCATTATAATCAAGGCGAGTTAAAATAACTCTGGAGCCTGAAAGGTTATATTACTACATATATTATTGTTGGGCTTAAGTATGATCCAAGGACTTAATATAATATTGACGGAGAACAATATATGTAGTGTGAGACCCCCCTACATAAAATTCCGAGAATCGTTACCCAAGTTGGAGGATACATAAACATAAATTCCGAGAATCATTACCCCAGCTGGAGGATACAATAAAGACGGAAGAGGAATCTTATATATATGCAGTGCGTGACATTTATTGCACCTTATACACAAAGGTCCAAAGCATCTATATATATATATATAAATTTATATGGAGCGCTTCATGGACAAGGGACCAAAGGTATAATACAAGGCATATGTTTCATATTATTGAGCCCGATATGAAAAGAACCAAAGGTAACAAAGCCTTATGTGGTGGGACCCTTTCCCAATCGCATCGGAAAATTGACAGCGGAACAAGTTAACAACAGGTTGCAATTGCGATTAAGTTCTGGACCCGATGGGTTTATAAACCACGATTGATATATGTTTGAGTTCCGGTAAACAATGTTACATCGAATTGGAGAAAAGTGTGGCAACGAAGCATGACAATAGAAGTCGCGATTGCGATTGAAGTTCTAGACCCGATATGGTTTAAACAACGATTCATATATGTTTGAGTTCCAGAGATTTGATAGATTGTGGGACCCTCACCCAATCCCATCGGAGAAACTTGGCCGTGGAAAATGTAAACAAAAATTTCGATTTCGATTGAGTTCGAGACCTGATGGGCATATAAACTGTAATTCATACATGTTTGAGTTCCTGTAAATAGTGATTGATCACATCGGAGCATAGGAATATTGGAACATGCAACTAAAAGTTGCGATTGCGATTAATCGCAATCAGAGTAATCACATCGCATTGGATCGGAGTGATCACATCTGAGCATCAAAGCATAAGAATATCGGAACATGCAAATGCAAATTGCGATTGCGATTGAGTTCCGGACCCAGTGGGCGTATAAACTATGATTTTATAGGTTTGAGTTTCGGCCTAATCGCATCGGCAAATTTAAATGAACAATGGTCAATCGCATCGGAGTAAAATCAGGACATCGGAACATCCTACTGAGAGTTGCGATTGCGATTAATGGCATTGGAACAATCACAATCGGAAGAACTTGAAAAGTGTTTCATTGCATCGGCATTTCAACGTAAACAATGTTTCATCGCATCGGCATTTGATCGCAATCGAAAGAATACATTTGCGATTATTGCATCGGGTCTTTCACAAGGGAAACAATCGCATCGGAACAAATACATCAATCGCAATTGGAACAATTCAATTGCGATTAATCACATCGGCTGTTGAAGGCATCGTATATGTTAACATATGTGAAAAGCGAAGATTTATTGTTGGTTTGTTATGTATAGACCAACATATACTATGAAGAATTGTGATATGCATTGAATAACCCTGTGGGCCCGAGTTATTCAATTAAGTGATTTATTTAAATGTTAAATGGGTTAGAGTTCAATAGAGAAAAGAAATAACTAGACTGGTGCGCTCGATGATGGATATGCCGCAGAGCATTATATAAAAGGGTTGATTCTAAGGTTCGAATATCAAAATAATAATGTCAAGAAAGAACATTAATTTCTTGAAATAATAGAAGGAGAGAACCTTGCATAGAGGACCTATATTGGGTTTATAACCATGGCGATATTAAAGCCTCCGCATTCAGTTATTTAAACTACCAGTAAAGGAAACCAAAGCGTTGGAATTTGCCTAGATTTAAAGTCAGCAGTTATATATATTGTAACACAGCTATATGTATACAGCAGACACACAATCATGGTGAACAGGAACATGCACAGGAATGAACTTGATAGGTGTACATGCGCAGGTGCACAGAGTAGCAGTAAATAGAGTATGCATAACAGTTTCTTAACAGTAGCAGAAAAAGACAAAACCAACAAAGCCAAAGGCCAGAAAATGGGCTAAGTGAAATTGTTTTTATGTAACCGAAAAGGTGAAATGTAAATTTTTCAATTGATTTATATTGTTGTGATGCATTGGCAAGTCTCCGGAAGAGAACATATATCCCACTGTAATGTTAAATTGGTACCTACAGTTATATTTTCTGAATGGGCGAATAAAAGAGATGAGAAGGCAGAAGGCAAAGAGACATGGTTGTCCATTTCGAATTCCCAGTAGAATACAAACAGACATGAAGCTATTTTGTATAAAACAGGGTAATATCCAAGGGGAGGAGGTTACGAAAACAGAGTGAGAGAAGAAGAGAGTGTGCAACAGAATTGAAGAGAGTTGAAGAAAATAAGAAAGTTGCAAGAGGTTAGAGAGAGTGAATATAGAGAATGCAGAGTATGGAATTTAGGCAGAGAAGATAAGAAGAAGGAGGAGCAGAACAAGATGCTATGAAAAGTCAGAGAATGCAGAAATGAAGCAGTGAGGCAGAGTAGAAGGAGGAGTTAAAAAAAGAAGAAGGAGAAGCTGATAGTGAATCTGAGAAGATGCAGAAATGATATAAGGACAGATATGAGGACTATTGAATAGCAGAAGAGAAGGTACAAAATAGAGCTGATATCCAAGGTAAATCAGCAAGTGTTTTTCTTTTGAAAGAGTAAGGAAGTTGGAGCTTCCCTATCAAGTTGTAGCTTGATAGATGTTAGTTGTAGCTGACTGAGGTAGGAGCCTCCTATAGGTTGGTGCCTGCAGAAAATATATGGGAGTTGGTGCTTCCACATCAAGTTGTAGCTTGATAAAATGTTAGTTGTAGCTGACTGAGGTTGGAGCCTCCTGTAGGTTGGTGCCTGCAGAAAATTGATGGGAGTTGGAGCTTCCTTGCAAGTTGTAGCTTGCAGAATTGAGGTTGGAGCCTCCTGTAGTTTGGTGCCTACAGAAAATCAGTGGTGAGAGGGAGTTGGAGCTTGCCTTTGCATCACAACAATAATAAGATGTGGTTTTCTCCCTTTATGGGTTTCCACTTATATCTAGTGTCTCTGTGAATGATCTTTATGTGTTGATCTGGTTTATATCATCTGCTTAATACTTACTACTCTCATATTAAGTCTACTGTTACATTATATTAATGCTTGTTGCTCACATTATAAGATTACTCACATGTTAAGTTTAACATGAAATGAAGGTGTAAACAAGTGTTAATGAAAAAGTTTTAAAAGTCCATGAATGTGTTAAACTGATTCACCCCCCCCCCTCCCTCTCAGTTTAACTAAGGGTTCAACAGATACTCACTACCACCATTAGTTTGATGGTTAGACATCTTTGGCACAAGCTACCCCTTTTTATTAATTTACAATTTCCAATAAAAGACATCCACATTATTAGCTATGGCAATTTTTTTCCCATAAAGTTTTAGTATTTGAGATGAATATGAGGACAACGGTGTCATAATTCTCTCATGGCCATCTGATTCAACTTAGTGATTCTTGAGAATCGTCGTCACTATTGGTTAGAGGGTAAGACAACTTTAGCACAAGCTAACCCTTTTTACTGCTTTATAAGTTTGAATCAGAAATAACCAAAGATACTAGATATGTTAAGTTTTCGTCTCCAATATTGGCTCTATCAGTAGTTTTTCAAGTTGGTGTGTATACTTATGTGAGATTATATTGAATTTTATAGATAAAGTGTATGGTAAGATACTCATGACCATTTTCAGATAATTTTCATAGTGATATAGAACTACTTTTGGAGCGTAATTTTGGTTGATGTATATTTAGTTGGGAATCTTCATTGTGATATAGATTAATAGAGTATTTTTCATATATATATATATATATATATTAGTTATGATATAAAGCATTTCTCTCCCAAAGTATATGTTTTTTCGTTATCTTTTAGTTTTTTCATTGTCATCGAATACTCAATCTAGGACATTCATATATGCAACAACTATTTTCACTCACTATAAGCATTTTCACATAGTGAACTTCACCTCCTCCATTGGCTCTCTATACTAAACATAATAGAAAAATTAGAACAAAAGATTCTCCCAAATTCTCCATACTACATATCCTTTAGTGGCCTCCTCTGAAGTCTCTATAGTACATATTCTTCCATCACCTCCTCTAAAGTCTCTATAGTACATATCCTTCCATGACCTCCTTTGATGCCCTAGTGATGGACATTTGCATAGCCAATTTATTCAACAACGCCCATTGTGTATAACTTAGGAACTTCCACAGCCTCTTCACCTTGAATAAGGATCTCTATACCAACTCTTGCACTAGAAAAATCAGTAAATACTTTTCTCTTAACAAGATATTTTCTTCTAAAGGTATATGGTGGCTATGGTAAAGATGAACCAATTAAACATGCTAACGAAAATCCAAATAAAAGATCCAAAAAATTATTTTCTTATAATCTTACTTCAATTTTTAAATTCATGCAAAAATTGTTTATTATGTGTAATTCAAATGAATGCAAGCATGGCTAACATATGATCTTATAGAGGTTCTCAAGTGCAACCTAGTTTTTTTGGTTTTTTTAACATGGACAACTTTAAAAAAGAGGGCTTAAGATGGGATGCTTGATCAATAAAATAAAAGATGCAATATTTTCAATGCTCACATAGAGTGTTGGAATATATTTTTTGGCCAGACACATTATATTCTTTCTTTTTTAACTATTTTATTTTTATTGATTTTGGTTTTAACTATGTTTTTATTGGTTTTTGTTTTTTATTAATTCATTATGGTTTTGGTTATATAATTTACTATTTTTTAGATTTTGTGTTATAATTAATTTATTATGATTTGGATTAAGTAATTTGCTATTTTTAAATTTATAATTATTTTTTATTATAATAGTTTATAATTTTATTATGATTAATTAATTTATTTTAAAATTTGATATGTAAAGTGTTGTATATATTATAATATTTTATTATTTATTTATTTATTTCCAAATTTTAGATTTTTTTTATGAATGATTTAATGTTCAAATAATAGAAATAATATAAAATTGAAAATAAAAGAACAAGAAAATGAACATATGAATATAGACTGTGACAAGTGAGATATAATAAGTTAGAAATTCTAGTTAGAAAATGAGAAACCCTATGTTCTACTATTTTTTTCTTTATGAAAATGTAAATATAAAGAAGAGAAACTTGTTATACTACAATCTACCTTTTAACTATCTAGCCCCAAATGAGTGGGGGGCTTTTATTTTTATTAATAAAATAAATAATATTCAAAGAAAAAATGCATAATAAATGTATTACATTTAAATAATACTAATTCATATTCATAATTAATAAACATATAATTTTTTCATAAAACATTTCAAAGTAAAATGCCAAAAATATATATTTATGACTACATTATTATAGTCCTAATAAAATTGAATTGAAAACAAGAATATTTTATAAATATAAAGACCTGAAAATTAAATATATATAAATAGTGTTATTAAGAGTCATATACATTCATCTTAATTGAAGGTGTAAATTTTTCAATTTTTGTAAAGATTTCCACAATTAGTAAAAGTTCTATGCGGGAAATCTTCTCTTCAAGTTTTCCAGCCGCATTCTGGATAGTCCTTTTCATCGGTGGAAAAGTGTTCTAAATGGTTGTTCAGATGTTGCGTTCATCACAGGACCTTCACTTATTTATCATTTAGGAATTTTGGTGCGCGAGAAATGCTATTATTATTTCTTATAGTTGTCATTTGGACATTGGTTGCATTTTTTTCTCGTGTTTGTGCTCGTTTCAATGAATATGTGCAGGAGTCCTCAAAGATTACGAAGCCCCAGATATCTTTAAAAGCCAATAAGCCAATAAGCCGTCGATGGTGCATCCAACATGGACGATGCAGTTGCCGGGCAGTCATTTGGATAAGTTCAACCGTTGAGTTTCAGTTTTATTGGTATGGAGGTCGAGGCACTAATACCAAAGCTGTTGTTGTACAGTGTAAAGAGAATGTTGTACAATGTAAGAATAATGCAGATGGACAAAATTTCTCAATAAATTTTTTCACTCACAATTTGAAAAATTAGTTGCTCTGTGATGAGAATTTGAAGAAAGTATTTATTAATATCTCTTTTGATCATGTTAACGGGGAGTTCAATACTGTGGTGATGGGCTTTCAAAAAGATTTTTATGAAATTGTTTTATATACTTTTGTTATTAGCTAAATGGCGTGATGCAGTATTTAGCTGTTATGAGTAATTCTTAGATAAAATTTGAATATGCACACTATATTATATTAATCAAAATGGTAACATATATATACATGAAATATAGTCTCAAGATATAAAAACTATCTTGGACGCACAATGAGGTAGTTGAGAGAATATCTCAACCACACCCCAAACTAGGAATATTTAGGTTTAGCTACCTCCTATGATATAGGAACAAACTCCTTACATAGAGAGTCAACACCTCACACAAGTCGGAATTACATATTCCAACACACCCCCTTAATGACTATTTGTTTTAATAGTGATTCACAAAATCTAGTTGTGGTCAATCATAACAAAATGTGTCTGCGACTCAGATCCACCACAAATGGGCAAATCCCATGTGCAGAACCAACAAAAGATATGTCTGCGACTCAAATCCACCGCAAACAGGCAAATCCCATGTGCAGAACCAACAAAAGATGTATCTGCAACTCAGATCCACCACAAACGGGCAAATCCCATGTGCAGAACCAACCAAAAAATATGTCGACGTCCATATAAAAGAGCAACCATCCACCGGAATGCAAGGGTACCAATCGCTGCAACCGTTAGTCTCATAGGATGTCCTTTGCATACGTGGTTCTGTCAACCATTATCATTGCATACATGTACCTGTATTTGCAAATCCCCCTAAAAATTTTCTCAGTAAACTGAGACCTCTGAGAAACTAAGTTTCTCCTATCAATAAGGTGTTTCTACAGACCACCTACTCCGCTGTGAGCACAAAAGCTCCTCTGTGCACCCAGGGCACTGTAGCCATGAAGGCTCTGTAGCTGTGAAGGCTTTGCAACCACTAGGGCTTGCATGTGGTTTCTGGCTCACCACAAACCATCACTTCAAAGTGACAAAAGTGGTTTCTGGCTAACCACAAACCTGTAATTACAAAGTGGCAATTACAAAGTGGTTTTTAGATAACCACGAACTTCACGGGGATACATATGCCTTTACAAGGCTTACATTACATACTCCAACTCTTGGAGTTACCAGGTACATACAATGACCACTACAAAACCATCCTAGACTTGCTTACCATTCAACCGTGTGACTCATCATCAAGAGTCTATTCCACAAACTCACAAAAAACTCACACAAACTCGATTGATGTCCATCATAATAATTGTTGTTGCTTCTTTACCTCCTCTTTTCGTTGCTCACATCTTGGGCATCTTTTTCTTTGTCAATTAAAACTTGGAACTTCACGTTTCACCTGTCATTTGTTAGAGTAGCCAATTATAACAAAATAACTTCATATTGAGATGGCTAATCTCAATATGGATATTGATTTTAATTCCAAAATACTTTCACCATAAAAACATCATTTACCCAAGCGTGTACAAACAACCGTGCTTTAAAACAAACAACTGAATTTATATCGGTTGGTTATAAATACAAAGACAAGGAAGAACATCATATATTCCAACCATCCCATTAACTCTTTCACTCGAAATAGCGCCCTCAAACTGCTTCACATGCTACACGTTGTGGTTGCGCCAACGAGGAAAAAATGTGCACAATATTCAACCAGGTCGATCCCAAACACAGGAAACTGGAAGCCTCCTGACAACTCCGTCTGCTCCCGCACTTCTTTAGATACTTGTTGAAGACCTGACAATCTATCAGCCTCTTCTCTACGCCAAGCCACATTCACAACACTAGTAACCAACATAACTAGCACTGGCACTAGCTGACCTTTGCAACATAAATGGATCTGGTCACGACATATAAACCGCGAGGCTTTTATCTCATATAAAGCACCATCTTGGCACTCGAATCTTTCAATTGCCCATCGCACCATAAAACAACAAATCTTCCAACTTCAAACTGCCTTGTTCAACTCGAGCATGTAGGTGAAGCCACCACCGATTCATTCCAACAAGAAATTAACACAAATTGAAACCAAAACAAAATGTCAACAAAAGCACGCAAGCCTTACTACACCTTCAAAAAGAAATGTGAGGCAGAAAGGTTTAGCTGGCACAAAGAAAACGACTATGGCCACACTACCACTGCGCCATGGTACCATCGGTCTAACACCTCTGCTGACAGCACATTAAAACCAGCATTCAAGGACTTCACCCTTCTCAGTGGCCTCATCTACCCTCTAGCCATACAACAACCTAGCACTCAAAATATCAATGATCCGATCTACAGCAAAAACACAGACAACCATCTGCTGCGCATACCAACACTTTCACATCGGGTTCACCAGCTCTGCGTTGTTCAGGTTGAACTGCCTTCTCCACATGGGATGCACACACTTTACAATGCTTTATGATTTTCAATATGACCAATTTGTCAATCTGAACCGATCTGAGTGGAGCATCCACCTCTTCCATGGCAACAGCTTGTGCATCATGTTCCTTAGCCTATGCCTGAAAATGATTCCAAAACTATCTAAATCATAGCGAGATGCATTAGTGTGCATCTTCTCTACCAAGCCTCTGTAATGCAGCTCCATGTCATAGCCAAACTTGTTGGTTTTCACCACCACAAGAAACGCTTCACACAAAATATCATAGTGTGCACCCAACACTTCCACCAATTGGCTCCTTCTTCTGCTTCTCCATGCTCCACGTGATGACGCTAGTCATCGATGAACTAACAATCTCCACTGGGAAACTAATCAATCCACACTGGCTCTATACAGATGGAAATCGCCCATAAGTGGATACTTCTGATGCTCGATCAAATTTTATTTTCCCTCCTGCATGCAGATCTTAGTTTACCCAGCAAATTTAAATTTTGAACACATAATTGCAAGCTCCCCTCTGACAGAGTCCACATTACAACAACTCAACATTCAACTCTTCAACATCTTAGGATTCAACATGACGATAGCACTAAACTTGGATCCCATGGATCCATTTCTCACACTGGCATGCTCTATGGATGCAAGGATGGGCCACAAAGGACAATAACAACAAACTCTCATTTTTTATCCCAAATGTGCTCTCTTTGGAGGTCTTCAAACATAATCAATTAAGGGCATTATCTAAACAACGAAAACACACAATATATCATGTTTGTATCATGTTTTTGGAAAGGGTCAAATAACTCTCCAAATGTTGTTCATAGGGCCATTGATATAGTCTATTTGATGACAATGTTGGATGTTTTTGGCCTCTACAGTAGGTTTAGAGAGTACGAATTAGAATATGAGTAGAATCCTTAGAGGATCTCTGTTATTTTTGGTAGTTTATATGGACTTGATGTAGATGATTATGACTCATTTTTGCCAATTTTATTAGTATGAAATTCTAGTGTTTTTTTTTTCTAAAAAAAACTTGGATATAAATTAATTTTTTTCTAAGTTGGTTTAATCTATTTATAAAAACATAGTGTACAAAGCGAGCAATCACCTCTAGGGTGGAAAAACTGGCCTACGCTAGAGGGAAGCTGAATCAAAAGAAACATACTGTATCAGAATATAGGCCGCCCGTGACCGGGAAACCGACCCAAAAATTTGCTACCCAAACATGGGAAACCAGGTTACTGATATTTTTCCAGAACTGAATGTGCATAAAAATACTAGAACTATCTGTGTTATAGAGAGTACATTCGAAATTTCCAAAAATGCACCGATTCCAAGACCAAAAACTCCAAAAAAAGAGAAAAGAACCTTTCATGAGACTAGCTGTCGTTGTGGGGTGGATTTTCTTCCACAATTGGGAAGTAGTAGCTTTCATCCAGGTCGCCCGCCTTTTCTTTGGAGTTTTGGGCTGAAAGATCATAGGAAGAAGGAGAGCTAGAGCTCTTCAAAGCTGTTTCCTTGTGCACGGAGCCATCACTGCTGGAGGTTTGAGAGCTCGAACCGTCACTGCCAAAAGTCTGAGAGCCGGTCTTGACTGGGAGGGTGATTTCTTTCCAAGCAACCTGGGGAGGCTTGTCCTAGATAATGGACTTCCTTTGCCTCTTTCGTGCTCCAGAGCCTTGACCGACATCACCAGAAGCCTCCTCTTGGAATGCAACTATGATTGTTTCTATTACCCGTGGTCTGTTCAATTTGCTGCGGAAGATGAAGCTGGCAATGTTGTTGGTGGAAGGCTGGTTGGCTTCATCATCCCTAGCCAAGAGGGGCGGCCGCGAGCCACTTTGTCCATCTTCCCCTCTGCTGCCTCCACCCCGCTGGCATCTCATACATTGATGTCCCTGAAATTTTTTTCTTGCGAACAGTCGAAAGGGAGTGGGAGCCCTGAGAGGTTGAGGATGGAGCTTGAGAAGGCCCGAAGGAAGGTGAAACTGTAGGTGGTAAAGGAGGACAAGCAGGCAGAGAAGAATTGAGCTCAGAGGTAGAATGCAGTGACAGAATGTTGGGGCTACTCAACGCCGACTGCGCATTCTTATTGTAGGGAGAGTCTAAACGAAGGCGCAAGAAAAAAGGAGGGCTAGAGCTGAGTAGTTTGGGCAAATTGAAAGCCAGAGCGAGGGAATGGGCATGCGACATTCTCATTGATAGCTCCAAGCACACGAGATTAATGCTAAGCAAGTGGAGGAGTGGCGTCAAACGAGTCTCTTGCAGGTCTTTAATGGTGGAGGTACTGCATGCGGGCGGCTACAAGTGGCTAGGACAACTGTTGCAATCCACGCCTTCCACCAACAAGCTGCTATTCATCACCTGCATCCGGAAATAAATTATTATTATTATTAACATATGATAATTTAACAATATTATTATTTTTAAATATAAATTAGAATATATTTTAGAATTTACTCATGTCTTCCTCTCTTTTTTCAACTTTAAAAACCTACTTGTATTTTTAACTTTTTAATATAATATTTTTATTATTTTTAATTTTACTTATTTTTAAGAAAATATGGTGTTTTGACTTTAAAACCTACTTGTATTTTGACTTTTTTTTAATATAATATTTTTATTATATATATATATATATATATATATATATATATATATATATATATATATTATAAGAAAATAAAGATCACATAAAATTACCCATTAAACTAATCCTCTGAGCTCCAACCTTATCCAAACTTATTTGACAATCCTGCTCCCATCCTTTCCCCCTATCTAACTTAACTTAAGTTTCATACATGGGACTCCTACATTCTTACCTTGTCTAAGTTAAGATTTTTTTATCTTTACTCCAAAGAACACATTAAAAGACTTTTTTTTGAAGTACACTAAATCAATATAGGGAAATAATTGATTTTCCAAATATTTCAAAATTTGATAAACAAATGGAAAGTTAATAGTTTGACTTGCCACATATTTATTAAATTCCAAAATATTTTTTCAACTACAATCTAAATTCAATCTATCCAGATCAAATTTATTTGAATAAAAAGAATTAATACATACCATAAAATTAAATAACTAAAAATAATTACATATTAAAAATTTAATCATTAAATTTATATTAAAAAAACATTTCGTAACAGCGTACTTATTGCAATAATTGCAGCTTAGGGAACAATCACTAGTTAAGACATATAAAGTATTTTTATCGTATTTGCATGGTGTGGAAATGACGCTCAATTAAAGTCGCACCAGTTTTGTTTTTAACGTAAAGCAGTCGTTTTGAATGCTGTTTTATCCGGGGCTACGCCAGGCTTCATTCCAGTGTATCTGAAACAAATTCACCGGCTTCTTTTCCGTGCTGTATGAAGCGACCGTAACGGTGTCCAATGCACGCGCGATCAACGAGGTCGGCCATTGCGGTAGAGCAGCCTCCCGGAGCTTCTGGTTACAATGTTTTCCGTATCATTTCAGATAAGCCATCATTTCACCGGCTTCTTTTCCGTGGTGTAGGAAGCGCCCGTAACGGTGTTGCACGCGCGATTAAGGCGGTCGGCCATTGTGGCAGAGAAGACGCCCGGAGCTTCTGCTTACAATGTTTTCCGTATCATTTCAGAGGAACCAAACAGTAACAGTACGACTGCGCTTTTTTTGTATTACGTAATAGATTTTGTTTGATGGTCCAATCTGTCCGAAAACTGCAGACTTAGCAAGAAGGTTTTAGAACTAAATATTTCATAGTTGATAAGTTTTGGTTCCACGTATTTGAGAGCCACTGTGCATAGGTTATATGAAGATGTGAAAGTCAAAATTAGAACATTTCTGAAAATTCTAGAAGCAAGGCTGTCCATTGTCTCCTACCTTTTTTGGGTTATATATTGACAAGCTTGAAGAGTGGCTAAATTCGCAAAGGGGTGACATTATCCATTTGGGCAAGTTCGTTAAAAGGCTTATTTTGTATGCATATGACATTATATTGATTGCTAAATCGGCTCTTGGCTTGCAAGAGCACTTGGGTTCCCTTAAGCATTTTTGTAGAAGGGTGGAGATGCAAGTCAATATTAGCGAAACGAAAGTAGTGGTTTTCTCAAGTTCTATTTTGAAGGCAACATTTTGGAAGAAGTTGTAGACTACAAATACCTGGGAAAGTTGGGGTAGTTGTAGAAAGAAAAGAACATTGAGGGGTTGGAAAACATTTTATGCTCTTCAAAAAAAGTGTAGAGAGACAGAGTTGTGGGACTGGAAAACCACTCTAACTCTTTTTAGGCTTCTAGTGATTCTGGTGATTCTCTGCAGTTGTAAACTATGGGTTAGCAACACAACCGAGATGCAATGGAAACAAATTGAGAAAATTCAGAAGTGTTTGATTACAAACAAATTCAAAATTAAAAGTGCAGTTCCTTATGCTATCTTGTTAAGTGAAATTAGGGCTGCTCCTATTGAAGCAATTGCCATGGTGCAAGTCATAAGGTATTTGAAAAAAAATGAGCAAATGGAAGAGGGTAGATGGCCTAAGGTTGTGTTTAATGACATATTGTGCAAAAGAAAGAAGACTTGGATTCGGAGAAATAACAAATGGTTTAGCAAATGGGGTATTTTCTTGAGCATGTGTCCTACAAACAGTAAAGAGATAAAAACTTTTGTTATGGATAAGTTCCACAAACGTACCTGGGAGAAAGAGCTAGGGAGAAAGAAGAAGTACTACATTGAAGAGTTTAACCCACTCATAATCGCAAAAAAAATACATAGGGGCCAATATTTATTGGAGATCCAAAATTCTTGTTGCTCAATTAAGGACTAATTCTCATCAACTCCCTTGTGAAACAGGGTGTTGGAAAGGCCAAAAGAAATGTGTGAGGAAAGAGAATGTATTTTTTTCTCTTCCGAAAAAGTGGAAACAAAAACTCATTTCATTTTAGAATGCGAGGCCTTCAAAGACAGTAGGGAAAATTACACAAGTATTTTGGCGGTTAGCTCTTGGGATAATCTATTCAGCGAAGAGTTTGTCATTTTAGAATGCGAGGCCTTCAAAGATAGTAGGGAAAATTACGCAAGTATTTTGGCAGTTAGCTCTTGGGATAATCTATTCAGCGAAGAGTTTGTCGAGAAGTTGGGAGCGTTTATTGTAGAACTCCACTAGCCGAATACAAGAGCCATATGGAGAGGCAACCTATCCCATAGACTATTTTTAGCCTCGTGGACACTAAAAATATTTTATTTCTTTCTATGACAGATAGGTATTTTAACATTCATGAGACTAAAAATAGTTTATGGGATTGCGAGCCTGGTTGTCTTATGTGATTCAATCTTTTTTTATGATTTAATATTTTTAATAATGATATATGGAGTTATTTATATTTAGACTCATTATATTTTAGAACATTGTATGGTTGTTAAATTTCTATTATCTATCTAATAAATATTGATTATTAAATTAAAATATTCTAAGTTTTATTTTTAAATAGATAACTTATAAATACAAATTGAATTTAAAATAATTTTTTGTTTTTATTTTTATTTTAATATTTTTTTTGTTAAATTGGACTAATTGTATTAGAAAAGCATATGGTACAAGATGGATTACAAAAAACAGAGGCTAGAAAATAGGGTAACTGGAAATGATGAATAGTCAACCTCGGTCCCATTAATTAGCCAAGAGAGAAGCAAAGAGATCCCAGAAGATAAACATGGGAGCTAAACAAACAGACACACGAGTCTACCCAGAGTGAGTTGAATCCTCAGTACGACATTTCTTTCCTTTATTTTTTGAAACTCTAACCCAGTCGTCCTGGGGCAGATGGGCTAGTACCTCATGGAGACTGTTGGTGACTAAAGGAGTAGGCTCCTTGTCTGAATCTGAGGAGGAAGCTTCATGAGACCATTTCTGAGCACTCAAAGGACCGTTGGGCCCTCCATGGTCTGTCAAGGTCATGTGCTTCTCCTGCTTTGCCACCTCTTCATCTTCTTCAATCTCTTCCTCATCTGAGTTGGAGGAATCAAAGTCATCCATGGGAGGTGGTACACATGGTTTCCAGCTTTTGGAGTTTGATTTTCGGTTTCTCCTCTTCTTTTGGGCAAGGAATGAGGAGCAGGAGTTCTGAAGGTGCCATGTTTGATAATAGTGACGGCATCGGAAGGCAGTGTTCTCATAGTCCAGGGTGTGAGTCGAATGGAATTCTCCCACTTTGAGAATGATTTGATCGGGCAAGCCTTTGCTAATGTCTATTTCAACACATATTCTGCCAAAGGTGTATATGCCTGATTCCCCCCTGGAGGGATCCATTTCCAGAAAGCGTCCTAGGGTGTTTTTGATTCCTTGAAAGACATAGAAGTGCCAAAGAGGGGCTGGTAAGTTGGGAAGCCTGAACCAAATAGGAAGCTTGGTGATGATGGTCGTAGAAGGTTTGAAGTCTGGGAACCATGGTGTGAGGAATAGCCCTGCTTTTCCCCAAAACCAGGGTCCTCTTGTTAGGCTTTTTTATAGTCATCACTGAAAGTGAACAGAACTATGAAGAAACCCTTTGAGAAAAAGAAAACCTTGCTATTATTGGTCCAAGTGGTGTGAACCCATTGGTAGAGATATGCTAAGCGAGGCCATAATCTATTGAATTGGAAAATAATGGCATTTTCTACGTATAATTGAAACTGGTTATCAAGTGTTGGATGGGAGATTTTAACAGCTGGTATGTCCTCCGTCTTGTCCACTAAAAATGGCTTGGGAGTCTCAGGGGTTTGGGCAGCTTTCTTAGGGTGTTGTGCATGGAAAACATTCTTGTAAGAGAAAGCTTGAGAAGAGGAAGGCTGCCTGGAAGCCCCTCCTTGCTAACGTAGGGTTAAAACTAGAGAAGCGTTTTTCTCAATATTGTAAAATGAGAGCGGAAGAGAGTTCTCAAGCTGTTTACCCCCATAGAGAAGTCACTGAAGGGAAGAAGGGATCCCCAGCTTGAGTTCGAGGGTGTGTGCAAGGCTCTGCACCAAATCCGTAGATCAAACCCAACAAAGCAAGGTTTTTCCATTGAGAAGAGAGATATGGATCTGGAAGGAGAGGGAATTTCCTTGGCACTTGGACCCTGGGGGTGCGCTCTGGAGCGAAGGAGCATTGAAAAGATGGGGTGTGCCGAAGCTGTCTACATGTCAGCTACGGTCTTGGCTGGTTCCAAGATGGGATAGAAGCTCCCCAGAACTTCGAGCGCCCAGATCTGTATGGCTTTGCAGATGCATGTCAGCTGCAGAAGGCAGTGTAGTGCAGGTGCTTGCGCATATCCCTTTAGTAATGATGCTGCAACATTTGCAGATAAATGCCTTACGGTGGAGTTGGATCTATCCCCCAACATTATGGTCAAGGGCAACGATGCCAGATGTGGTCCCTAAGTGAGCGATCTTCGCCTCTACAAAGTGTTGTGGTGCCCTTTCGCTCTCCCTTTTTCTCCAGGTTTGATCCCTCCATTCAATCCTGCAACTGCGTTTGGACAATTGCCAAGTCGATGTCACCCCTGGATTCCTAGCATGAAAATCATTTAGGCTGTGTTGATGCATGACGACAATGGTGGGGTGAGTTGCGCAGACCCTGCTAGAATAGGGGTCACCATTTTCTTTGCAGGAAGGTTCCACTCATCGGATCATGGTCTGTTCGTGGGTTTTGTGATCGAACGGTGCAACAGTGGGTCCATGCATAATGACGGCTAGCGCGGCGGGTGCAAAATTTTTATGGACCTGTGCCGACCTATGCATTGTGAGAATTCGTTGCCCTGTCCACAACTGAGAGTGCAATACATTCTTTGGGCCCAACGCTTACAATCTTCGCCTTTTCTAAAGCGTAGCTGTTTTCATCGTATTTTCTGTAGCATAGCATGAATTGAGTCAGAGGTGAGCCTAGTCTTTGGACTCCATGAGCCGCAGGGTTGAGCAAGTGCGTGATGGTGGCGGAGGGGTGAGAGGCACCTGCGTAAACCCTAGAGTACATCTTGGCCTCATATTTGAGAAATGCTTGAGTATCTATTTTTATTTTAATATTAAAAAAATAAAAGTTTGTTAATTTTCCTATATGAAAATAATAATATAAAATGCAATTTTATCTCCTAAAAAAATTTGTAATATCCCAAAATGGGAAAGACAGGAATATAGAACATATGCATAATTCCAAATAAGAATAAAACATATAAAACTAGAAAAATGCAGGATACATCAAAACATCATACATATGAGCAGAAACAGCCATATCATTATGTATCAAAATAAATTGAATGTATACAGTGATCCAAAAAGGGATGCACTCAAGCCATCCAAGGATGGTTGAAACAACTCTATTGAAAACTAGCACTAGAAAGTAAAAACTGTTTTTGGGAAGAAGAAATATGTGCGTGAGGCTTTTAACGTGCTCAGAAAAATCCAATATTTTAACAACAGACTCTACTCGAAAAACCCAAAAAAACCCAGAAATAGTTTGGCCCGATTTTGAGTTTGGAATTTTGACCCTTTTTGGGTTGCACACTACACCCTTGCTGGCTGAGTTACGCACTCCCTGGAGACAACTACTGATTTGGGGTTGAAAGAATGATCTATCTATTGAAACAACACAACTCAACTCACTATCTCATGAAGGGCTGGTCCCTTATCCCGATTCCCAAGCTCAAAACTTGAGATCTAGCTCCTCCAAGGAATATGCAGTTGTTGCATGCACAACTACTGGGAAATACTGCATTGTCTAGGAGGGTTGATGATGTAGCCTACTGATAGATAATACAATTTTGATCCCAGGCTGCTAAAGTGATACCCAGAGTGAAGGATTAATCCCTCACAGGATTCCAATATGGGTTGCTTGGAACTTCCTCTTCTCCTCAAACCCTCACTGCAGAATTACGCAATTCCTACAGAAAATGTTGCTGCATAGGAGAATAGATGGATGGTCTGATGCTGCATATGTCAATGAAACTCCTGGAAGACTGAAATATATCCACAGTGTGAAGGTTTGATCCCTCCATAGGTTTCTTAACTGAAGTACTGAGAACTACCTTCCAACTCTCAAACCCAAATTCAGGAATGTGTAATTCCTGTAGCTGGAAGTGAATATGAGGGTTGCTGAAAGTGGCACTGATTGCTGGATGATGAATGCTGCCCAAGAAAAATTTCCAATAGTAGGCAATCGAAGTCCCCTATGGGTAAGGGTGGGATCCTACTTTGGAACACCCGGAGCTAAACAACGCAACAAACTTAGCTAAATAACTGAAGCATGCAAAGAAATGTCTTACGACACTAAACAATAAAAGTCAAGGCTCCCTTCATTTGTTTCCCTCATATTTATTTTATGGTTGTGAGCCTTCCCTAGCCTTGGCCCACCTCATAACTACGCTACACATGTGGCGACTAGCCTCCATAAAGACTGCGTTGTCCTCAATTATCTCCATCACTGCTGCAATTACTCTCCACTTCCTCCATCATGTGTGCATTTAATGCACCACTTCCTCCATCATCTTTGCAATTGATTCTCCACTATCTCCATAATCTTGCATTTATTCCTCCAATATCTTCATCATCTTCCTCATTAATGCTCTATTACCTCCACTCTTTCTTCATTATTATGCTACTCCACTACTCCATAATGCTACTCCACTACTCAATTAACCCACATTCACACTATAGAAGTGGATTTTATTCATCTACTAGGTTTATGGGTCCCTCCACCATTTTTTTTACTTAACTAAATAATAAAAGTAAAAAATCTAATATTCAAATTAGATGATAGAAAATTTGGAATATTACAGTCCTCCCTACAAAAAATGTTGCTTGTCCTCAAGCAACTGCAAAAGTGGATGCTGCAGACATCCATGTCCCTCCCAAGTGGCATCCTGATATAGAAGGTTTCCCCATATGCTCCAATGTGTTATGAATTCCCAGCTCCATAGCTACCTCTCTAGAATGTTTAGAATGGCCTCCAATTGTGTAGTTAGATGCGTCTCCTCATAAATGAGTCTCCAAGTGGAAACCATCTGCTGCCTAAGAGCCTCTTCTCTGCATGAGATATGTGAAGTGTAGTGGTTTCTTCCCCATGTGGAAAGTCCCAACTCATAAGCCATCTCTCCAACCCATGCTACATGGAGTAGGTTATGTCTCTCCATGCTCCAATCCTATGCCCTGGTGGCCTTGCTTGCTCTAAGAATCTTCTCAACACTGTGTAAAGTAGGAAATAGACACATATGGATTGACATGTGAAATGTCGAACCATATTCTCTCAATAGCAGCCACTGCAACAATGCCTCTTGCTACCACACCACCTCATCATCATACCAAGTATGGTGGCCATACTCTCCTAATAGAAGCCAACATATCAAGGCTTCTTGTTGCCATCCCACATCATCATTATGCAAGGTATGGGAGAATGTCAATCCATATTCTCTCAAGAGTAACTAGTGCAACAATGACTCTTGCTACCACCCCACCTCATCATAATGCAAAGCATGAAGCAATGATATATTGATTGACATGTATAATGTCACACCGGACTCTCCTAATAGAAACCAACATAGCCAGGCTTCTTGCTGCCACATCATATGAGTATCATGCAAAGTCCTAAACAATAACATACCCATTGACATGTGATGGCCAAACTCTCTCAAAAGTAACCAACGCAACCATGCCTCTAGCTGTTGCATCTCATCACTATTGTAGAAGGTAGGAAACAATGATATGCCAATGGACATATAAAATGCAATGTCCTGGCCATACTCTCCAAAGAGTTGCTAGCGCAGCTATGCCTCCTAATGATGCATCACCTAAGTATTGTGCAAGGCATGGAACATACCAATTTGAAATGTCGGGTGGTAACCGTACTCACCCAAGAGAAGCCAGCGCAGCCATGATTCCTATTGTCCCGTGTCATAGATCTGCAAGTAGCTTTTCAACCACTTGCTCATCATCTCCATCCATCCATCCAAATGTGGGTGATGACTCATATCATGCACCATCTCAGTATCCACCCAATGGAGAAGCTCCTGCTAAAAACTACTCATACAATAATTGTCCCCATCACTATCTATAGCCTTGGGAAGACCATGAAGCATGAAGACATCCCAGAAAGATAATTTGGTCACGGGTGAAGAGATGTACTGTGTGAAAATGTTGAATAAATGTGCATACCTAGATAGCGGATCAATGTAGACAATACCATCCTCCACAATCTGATAACAATATTTGCACTCCATGATATGTCGAAGTGCATCCTCCTTGAGGTTTCTCCATGAGAACCTCTCTCCGATGGCTTGGTAGAACCTATGAGGTTTTGAATATGTTGCATGCAAAAAATTCTCTTTGAGCTGTGAGGTGCTCATCAAGAAGGCTGTGTCCTGAAAATGGAAGATGGTATCCATTACATGATGTGTACCATCTACCATCTGCCCATCCAATGCTTCATAAGTGAAGCAGTCATCGGAATGCTCAAATAATAACTGGGCCCTCAAACCATCACTTCTCCTTAGTGACAGTGCTGTTGATCTCCCTAATAGTGCATCTGCTGCCACATGGCCCTCTCCATACACAATGCTGAACTCATAGTCCTGCATTGTACTGATCCACCGTTGCTGCCTCTTCTGCAGCTGCTGCTCCTCCTCAAAAAGATGCCAGAGACTATGATGGTTGGTCTTTACCCAAAATCTAATGTCAGTCAAAAAATTCCAGAATTTTACCAATGCATGCATAATGCCCAATATCTCTTTATCGTAAATAGAATATGACACCTCATGCGACAGTAACTTCCGGTCCTTGAAAGATATAGTATAGCTTCCTTGCATTAGGATTGTGCTAATCGCATTCTCATAAAATTCACACTCCAACACAAAGTGTAGTGTGAAAATCAACAATGTTAAATTGGGATAGCTATATATCTTCTCCTTGAACCAATCAAGGGTCCTCTGCGCATTGATAGTATTCTGCTCCAAATCAACAATGTGCTCTAACCCTTGGTCATGCAATTTCCTTGATGGCATGACCCCACAAATCTCAAGATGATGTGCTGAAACAATCTGAGGTGGAAATGTTTGCATACCTTGGATCAGCTGATGCTTAGGAACATCTTGCAAAGCTACAATAGTTCCTCCAACCTGTGAAATCTCTTCTCCAACTACTGGTGATGGTGATGGCTGCTCCTCTACTACTGCACCAGTGCTGGTATCTGCTTCCACTTCCTCATGCACCTTTTGAATCATGCCT
Source organism: Pinus albicaulis (assembly GCA_034641835.2). Classification (NCBI taxonomy): domain Eukaryota; kingdom Viridiplantae; phylum Streptophyta; class Pinopsida; order Pinales; family Pinaceae; genus Pinus; species Pinus albicaulis. The sequence goes on along the minus strand of CM076580.1, from coordinate 1,015,164,665 downwards.
TGGAATATCAATGTCAAAGTCTTGGGAACATTTTGCAAAAATGAAAGTGCTCCTCCCATTGATGAAATCACCTTTATTGCATCTCGTGGTGGTGGTATTTTTTCTTCGCCCAGAGTATCAACATTGAAATCTTCCTTTTTCTCCTCATATAATTCCTCACCAATGTCAGAAAATTTCTCAATAGAAATTTCCTTCGGTTTTCTTCTGTCAAACCTCTTTACCAACATTCGAGTGAAGTCCGCATACAGAGTCACTCTTGCATGTTTCAATTTGTCGAACCACCAATCATTTGCTTCACCCTCAAGGCGTAGCACTGCAATTTGAATATCCTCTGCTTCCGCTACTGGGTGTATCTGGAATAAATCATATAACTTCTCCATCCAAGCCTTTGCCGTCCATTTTGATGACCCATTGAATGTAGGGAGAAAGAATATATTCTGCATATGCCCTCATCTTCTACTGCTACTGCAGGGTCTTTGGTTCTCTTTAATATGGGAAAAATGCTAGAAAGTAAGATTCTCTTTGAATGTTATAGATTGATATTTTTACTCTGCAAGATAATTACTCAGAGTCTCATGCTCCAAATATCCTCCATCTCCATGCCATTCATTTCCTTTTGCAAGGAAAGTAGGTATAGCAGGGCGTTGTGGAACTTTTTGCACCGCTGGTTGCTTATACTGTTGATAGGAAGTGCTTAGACCTTCTCCATTCTAAAACCCTCTTGAGGTTTCCTTTCGCCTTTTCCTTCTCATTTCTTTGATCCCCATGGTCAGATCCTACATAGATCTAAAGAGAAGTGTGGCAAAACTCAATCCTTCCACCATTGTAGACTTTTTTTTTTTTGCTTCTTCTACTTATTCCTCTGATGTCATGAAATTCCCACAAGCTGAGCCAAAGATCATCCTCTAATACCACTATAATATCCCAAAATGGGAAAGATAGGAATATAGAAGATATGCATAATTCCAAATAAGAATAAAACATATAAAACTGGAAAAATGTTGGGATACATCAAAACATCATACGTATGAGCAGAAACAACTGAGCCATATCATTATGTATCAATATAAAATGAATGTACACAGTGCTCCAAAAAGGGATGCACTTAAGCCATCCAAAGATGGTTGAAACAATTCTATAGAAAACTAGCATTGGAAAGTAAAAACTGTTGCTGGTGTTGAAAACTATTGGTGCTGGGAAGAAGCTCTATGTGCGAGAGGTTGTTGGAGTTCTCAGAAAGATCTGGGATTTCAACCACAGACTCTACTCGCAAAACCCAGAAAAACCCAGAAATGATTTGGCCAGATTTTGTGTTTGGAATTTCACCCCTTTTTGGGTTGCACACTGCACCTCTGCTGGCTGAGTTACGCACTCCCTGGAGACAAATGTTGATCTAGGGTTGAAAGAATGATCTATCTACTGCAACAACACACACTAAACTCACTAGCTCATGAAGGGCTAGTCCCTTCTCCCAATTCCCAAGCTCAAAACTTGAGATCTAGCTCCTCCATGGAATATGCAATTGTTGCATGCACAACTGCTGGGGAATACTGCGTTGTCTAGGAGGGCTGATGATGTAGCCTACTGATAGATAATACAATGTTGATCCCAGGCTGCTGAAGTGATCCCCATAGTGAAGGATTAATCCCTCACAAGATTCCAATCTAGGTTGCTTGGAACTTCCTCTTCTCCTGAAACCCTCACTACAACATTACGTAATTCATGCGGGAAATGTTGTTGCATAGGAGAATATATGGATGGTCTGATGTCAGATATGTCAATGAAACTCCCAGAAGACTGCAATGGGTCCACAGTGTGAAGGGTTGATCCCTCCACAAGTTTCTCAGTTGAAGTACTGAGAACTACCTTCCAACTCTCAAACCGAAGTTCATGAATGTGTAATTCTTGTAGTTATAAGTGTAGATGAGAGTGGTTGAAAGTGGAACTATTTCCTGGATGATGAATGCTGCGAAACAAAACCTTCCTAGGGTAGGCACTCGAAATCCCCCATGGGTAAGGGTGGTATTCTTGCTCGGGAACACCCGGTGCTAAACAACACAACAGACTTAGCTAAACAGCTAAATCGTGATAATAAATGTCTTATGACACAACCATAAAAATCCAAACTCCCTTCCTTTGCTGCCCTTATATTCCTTTTATGGTTGTGAGCCTTCCCTAGCCTTGGCCCACCTCATAACTGCGCTGCACATGTGGCCACTAGCCTCCATAAAGACTATGTTGTCCTCCATGAACTCCATCACTGCTGCAATTACTCTCCACTTCCTCCATCATGTGTGCATTTAATTCACCACTTCCTCCATCATCTATGCAATTGCTTCTCCACTATCTCCATCATCTTGCATTTATTCCTCCACTATATTCATCATCTTCCTCATTAATGCTCTATGACCTCCACTCTTTCTTCATTATTATGCTGCTCCACTACTCCATATTGCTACTCCATTACTCAATTAACCCACATTCACACTATAGAAGTGGATTTTATTCATCTACTGGGTTTATGGGTCCCTCCACCCTTTTATTTACTTAACTAAATAAGAAAAGTAAAAACTCTAATATTCCAATTAGCTGATGGCAAATTTGGAATATTAAAAATTTCTTTAATGATATGAATGGACAAGTTACTTGATCCACTTTAGGATTTTGTTTTTTACCATTCTAAACTAAGTACACAATCAATCATGAAAGTTGGCGTGGGGTGCTCTACTCCCTCGTTCAACAATGTGGCAAGGACAACCTGAAAAATACAACGACTCCTTAAGGTCCTTCTACGAATTTAGGTAATAATGCAATTCAATAATTGGATACCCTTGTAGGCTCGACTTGGTAGCAATTTTATGCATGTGTCATTGTTTTCCTAAAGCCACATAGGACCCTAAATTTAAAGTGAAATGTACTAAAATTGTTGATTATGGATTGATTGAGAAGTTTATGGATCTATGGCCATTAGAGAAAGCCCTAATTTGGTGGATCCATAATAATTGGAAACCCAAGGGACAAATCGATATGGAGATAGGCTAGGAAAAAGGATTTATAAATTTTGCTAGTTTAGAAGATAGAAATTGCATCTTTTATAATGGCCCCTATTTCTTATTTCAGCAGGCCCATTTCTTCGATTCTTGATTTAAATATTTAGCCAGAACAAGGTGGAATTAAAAGTAGCTCTTGTATCAATTACTCTTTTCTTTGATTAGAGAATTTTGGGAGCAAGAAACCTTCAAGGAAACTGGTAATGCCTTGAGTTAGTTTTTTAAAGCATCAGAAGTCTGTAAAAGAAGTCAATACATTTTTTATGCTTGAATTTGTGTTTATATGGATATCGCGTGACCTCTTCCATCGTCCATTTATATACATTATCAAGATGCAGTATTGAAGAAATTCATAGATATCAAGCACATTCCTTTCAAGAGTAGAAGATTCCATGAGTATGGCTATTACTTTCAAGACTACCCTCTTATCCCTAAGGAATTGTTGCAACTAAATCCTAGCAATATGATTAGGAAAACTTCATCAAAGTTGTTTCATAGAGTAGATTTTAATTTTTGGTAGCTCAGGGACATATTCCCTCCTTTGGAAATTCTTCCTCATCAAGAAATATCCCTCCTAGCCCTTGGAAGAATTTAATTTTGTCAAAGAAAAATATTTTAAAATGGAAACCCACAAGTGCACAAAAAGAGAGGTTGGCCTTAAGAAGAATCTCGACACCCTTGGATGCCTATAAATACAAGTTAAGTGACCCTAATTTGTATATCATCAATAATTCTTCTTTCATTTATTTTTGATGTAGACAGGCTGTAAAATTATCAGAATATGTATGGAACTTGTGGTTTTATGGGCCCACAACATGGTGACCATTCAAAAGTGAATCACAACTTCACAACTTTAACAATTTAACAATAATTTTGAACTCACGATTTCGCACATTTTACACTTCGCACATTTTATAACTTGCCATAATGGTTTCACCCTATCTTATGTGATATGTGATGTGATTCACATCACAAACAAAATAAAGTATCGTTGCGACGTCTTAACACTAAATACAAAAATCTGCGATGTGTGAATTTTCACTGAATGTGATTTAACCTCCACCGTTGATCTATGCCAGATCTAACAGTTCCACTGTGTCTCTTTTGTTCTAACCACCAATTGCCCTTCTTTGAATTCACTGTGCTATCAAGGCCAAAACAATTATGAATGTTTGTATTGCATCTTCACAAACTTGATTCTAAATTCACATAAACTTATTGAATGAAAACCTCGTTGTGTGCGATGTGAATCTAGACTCAACAGATAAATAAAATAATGATAGTTTAACATAGACAGTTGAATTTAAATACAAATATATTTGGAATTAAACAATAATGAAAATACACAGAGGCGAGCCCTTTGATGGCTAATTTGACATTTATTCGCCTCTCTGTCTACTCCTCTGTCACACCTCTCTCACACCTATTTTTCTTCTTTTTTCTCTATCTCCCTCACAGCTATTCATGCTTATATATCCACCTAAAATTGGTTCTTCTTGTCTTTTATTAGCTTTCTGTTTGAACCACTCTAACAAAAAAATTCTATTCTATCCTCATGATCTAATCGATTTGGCTTAATCTCCTCGCATGGAAAACCAATTTGCTATTTTATCTCTATTTAAGTTAGGAAATCAAAACAAACTAACTCCTCTCAATTAAAACTTAACAAAATATTAATAATCATTTTTTCCACTTTTTTTTAGCCACAACATGTGAACACACAATCACATTGCTGGCTAAATCTGGATGCTCCTGTATCAGACTCCTAGGGAAGAAAAGATTGATCCATCAATGTTTCAGGATCTGCATCAAACTTCTGTAACTCTGCTGCTGTCATCCAATTGGAATCTTTCACTGGTTGTCCTTTCCAATTGGCTAGATACTGATAATATTTCTATCCCCTGGTCTTCTTTACTACTCTTTTCTCTAGAATGGCTTCCACTTCTTACTTTGTTGTCTTTGGCATATGTTCCTTCCAATTCAAAGTATGGTCCTCCTCTTCTGTAATTTCTTCTTATATCTCTTCCTTTGTTCCTTTGTATGGGTACAAATCTGCAACATTAAATATGGGTGATATCCCAATTCCTGCTGGTAACTCAATCTCATATGAATTTGAGAAGGAGCCTATCAAAATTCTACATGGCCCTATCTTTTTTCATTGTTTAGTTTGTTATAAGTTCGACTAGAAACCTTTCCTTCTGAGAATAGCCATGACTAAATCATCTACTTGAAACTCCCTTTTTTGGTCTCTTCATATCGGCTCTTTGTTTATACTTTTGGATGTTTTTATGTGTAAGCTGCACTTGAAAATCTTCACCCACAACTTTGTATGTCCTACAAATTCTTCAGCCTTTGCATTCCTTGTCTCTTGTTTGCTCAAATATCTAAGTTCATACACCCCTCTTGGATGCATTACAAAAATAATCTGAAATGGACTCATCCCACACTAGAAAATTTGGCCCAATTTCTGACGGCCACTTCGTCGCTATTCTGACACATAGTCATCGCAAGAGCGACAGTTCGAGGATAGACAAAATGTGGTTAGCCATTACGTCGCAATTCCGATGCCTTGACAAAGTGTCGCAATACTGACACTTTTTCCGTCGCTTCCAAAGAAGCGTCGCTCTTCCGACATTCCCCAAACCATCGCTCTTCTGACGTTTGCAAATTGTTGCAATTCCGACGAAATGTGGTCGGAAATTTTGAGCGTTGCTCTTCCGAAATTTTCATACTGTCACTCTTCCAATGTTTCTAAAATGTCACAATTCCGACGCTTTACAAAAGTGTCGCAAGACTGACACATTGCAAAAGTGTCACAAGACAGACGCTTTCCAGAAGCGTCGCAATACTGATGCTTTTCAAAAGTTGCTGTAACACTTACGCTGCTAAAGAACTGTTGCAATATCATGTCGCTTCTAGATCCAACGAAATGAAATCGTTATATCATCTAAGATCACACTTATAAGACATTACATCGACGCGTATAAGAAGCTTGAAGAGTGATGTTTGCAAAGTTACAGATAATTCCACTATTGGTCTGAATTTAAAAAAAAAAATGAAACTTATACCTTATTAAACCCGCAGACCTTAACAATGATCAATACATCCATATGCATGGGCCCCAACGCTAACGGTCGTCTACATCCAACGGTAGACAACACGTCGCACTACTTTAGATGATCCGACGTATATTGCGTAGGCTAAATGCACGGGATTTAACTAGCGATGAGAGTGGTTTTCCAAAATCGCTCAGGGACACGCGTCACCCAGTGTATGGGATCGTGTTGATTTCTTAATTACTGCTTACCCTACAAAGGCGGTGCGATCAAACTGCTTCCAGATTTTGAACAGTAATTGACCAAGGGCTGAATCGAGGTTGTGCCTTTCTTCCTATGCACTCTGGTTCACTAACTCAGGCTCGAAATTGGAATGGCACTCACAGTCCACGCCAAAACGAAACTATTCCTTTTTCAAGCGAGGTTTTCACTATCGGTTGGTTCACTGTGCTATGAAAATTCAACACTACAGGGCACACTCATTCAATGGTTAACCGGACACACGACCCACACCCGTAACACAGGCTCAATGCAACCATACATGGCCTCTTCAGGCATTATAATGAAAAACACCTTCCAGAGTTCAATGGGGAATTTCCACACACTATTACAGACAGGGAGAATTTCAACCATTAACACGGTTTTTACCACTCATATTTCCATACCTTTGCTTATTGGACTCGAGCTCAATTATACAGAATCCATTATCCTTCATCAAGAGAACATATATACATTCACACATGATTTAACTCAACAAATGCACAATAATACTAAATCAATTTCCTTATTTATACAGTGAGCTTACTTACAATAATTCGCAATTCCCTTTCGCAGAGTCAAATCGAACTTCCACAACATTATATGGAAAAACATTACACCTCTTCTCCTAATTAGCTCTTAATTCAGGGGTTTAGAATGCACTGTTCTCACCACAGAATTGCCACACAATCACTCCTTGACACACAGTCTAGTGTCATGGCTCTTAACACAATTTCTACCATTCAGATTTCCATACCCTTGCTTATCGGACTCGAGCTCAATTACACAGAAATCCATTATCCGTCATCTAGAAAGCATATATACATTCACAAGGAAAATACATTTTTATTCTACGAGAAAATGCCACTGGCTTATATGTATTTTGGTGCCATGTGGCATATTACAAATGTGTATCAAAATTCACTGACTGCCATGTGTAATCTTACTAAATCCCTCGTTAAATGTGTGGTCCTCCTATTGAACACGAGGAAGTGTATCTAGTCAAGAGCTCTACCAGGGATTTTTCGGTTGTTTTGGGAAGGTGAAAATACACCTTATAGCACTTGTTGCTCCTAAGAGTACCATAGAGGCTTTAACACAAATACTCTTCTTTGTAGCCTGTGTCATCTTCGTCAGTTTAAGTGAAGTGTTATAGATACTTACCCAATTCTAGTTAACCAGATGGGCGATGGCATTTAGGGTAATTCTAGTTAAGTAGATGGATGATGGAATTTAATTTATATAGAGACCTACCCAATTCCTGTTAAGCAGATGGACGATTGCATTTAATTTATATGACTGTCCTACTTTACTAGGAGGATGCTGTAACTAAAGTCTTATGCATTCTTACCCAATTCGAGTCACATAAATTGAGGGTCTATACTGTATTGGAATACATAATACAAAAAGTATTGGAATACTGTAATATGTCTTAGCATGGACTTTATTGCATGGAATTATTTCCTTGTACTGCTGATAATGGTGGAAGGAAATTACTGTGATAAAAATAACTAGAAGTTGCCCCAAAAGGTGCAAAGAGAGGCCGATAGGTTTATCTGACTTATTACGCACAAAGAGGGATAAAAAAACTACAGAGGATCACACCTCTCAGAGCTTAACAAATATGGTGCTAAAAAATATGTATGCTACTCTAGATCTATCGATCTATATATATATATATATATATATATATATATATATATATATATATATATATATATATATATATATATATATAACCTTTTTATGCTAGAAAAACTTAACGAGAGACCACGATCTCCCCCAACCTGCATTGTAAAGATCCTACTTCTCTCAAGAGCCACCAGGCATCTGTCGTTTGCCTTCATAAAGGGATTTTTATCATGATATAGAAGATAATACCAGCTAAGCATTTACACAAACTGTGATGTAATAACCTTGAGTATTCTAATAAAATGGGTCCAGTGATTTGAATCTTCTCTAAAAATAATTAAATCCATTGCTATTAACATCAAGTATTCCAACAAAAAGTGTTTGCCCTGCTTGTCAAAATCCAGGAACTGACAAGAAGCTAAATCAGGTATTCTTATTCAGTAATATCAAGCAAGCATCATCCAACAAAATTCCTAATCCCATGTTAGCCCTGTAGTTTGTAAGGTCTAGTCATTTGGAATCAGTACAGAGACTTGACATACAAAAAAAATATCACAAATCAATGGAGTGCAACAGCAGGTTAGGATCCAACCATATAGGGTCACACAGAACATTATGAATTTTTTCTTCCCATTAGATGAGACCAATATGGCCAACAAAACAATCACTCCAAAATGTGCAGATATCAATGAATTATATTCAGAAACTCTACAATTCTATAAGTAAATACAAGAAGATGCTCCGAATTCCCTGAAGGGAAACATTGGATTCTATAGCCCTGCCTTTAAAAACCAGGTCAGATAGGTCAGAGCCTGCCTGGCTATCACATCATTTCTCTATCTTGCTAATTGCAAAAATTGAAATCTATACATGTATTTGGAACCCCGAATTGACATCCTTCCCTAACAATAGGGGAGGGAAAAAGAAAAGTGACTATGAATATTTTCATGGAACTACCTGCCGAGTAGACTTGCAGAAGAGTTGTTTCTCAAGCATTTACAATCAACCCATATTAATTACGGAGGGCTCAATTTAAGGGCATAGGCATCCAATTTATGGAAAATATTGTTAGGGGATTGAATCATTGAACAACTCATGCCAAGCAGCAAACCCGTCTGAATCATTAAGCAATGCATCAGCAGCCAATTCACTCTGAATCACTATCTAAAATTTCCATGGCCTTTAGTCCCCTTGGTTTCTGCAACAACAAAATATGGTTCAACCAATTGAAACGAGTCCTAAATATTGATTTAAGCAGAATTTTAAAGTGAGACATTAGCAAACATTACTAAATTATGGCAAAACATAGCAATGTCACAATAGTTGACAAGAAACCCTGCTTGAAGAGAATATACCTTCTTCATGCACTTCTTTTCTCTAACCTCATACCAAGCTCTGGTAAGATCAGACAACCAATTCCCAGGAAAGCAATACTGCACAACAAAGGATAAACACATTAGGTACAAATCACACCCCTTTTTATTATTCTCAGATACATGCTGGCAAGCCAAACACCTAAACAAGGGAAAATACATTTTACAACATAGTAGTCCAGGTCCTCCCTTTCTGATCTACAATTATCACATAATCAGGAGAAAGGATGACAAAACTCAACATTTCTCTTGATCTCTAGTACAAAAATTGTGAAAGACTGAAATGATAACATTTTGTTGCCTCATCAGGACCTCTCTTGAAAGGCACTTGTTTCTTACATTTGCACCATTTCCTGAAGTAGAAGGATCTTCCGAATTTCTGCAAGTTGCCAAACCCAAGATCAATTACACAAACCTGCTTGTAAACATAGAGTTTGAAAGATATTTACAAGAAAAAAAAGGAATCCTAGATAAAATATCAAACCACAAACCTATTGTTTAAACAGGGCATGTAAGGATCACGGATAGGAGTACAAGGTATTAATGATGTGCTTCTTGGGTGGGTTGCTAATTGGGCTTGAGTAGATGGAGTCTGATGGTCATGCCTTCCATTCTGTCTATCGATCTGAATAGTTTTCTTAGCTTGAATAGAACAGAGAAATAACGGTAGGGTTCCTGCAGCACCCTGTCACAGGTCTCACAAGAATTCCCCAGGCCTTTCGATAGTCTAGACTGGGGCCTCTGGTTTAATAAAACCACTCTAGCACTGTTGGTGATGTAGGTCTGCAGCACAAAACATTAACATTATAATCAGTACCTAGTTACAGTCATTTAACCTACATTTTAAAATTACCGATATGCGTGACAACTTACCTGTACCAGAGAACAGTCTATTAGCTTCTACACGTCCTGAAGCCGAATAACATCATGGTAGACATACCTTCGAACCTGGAACATAAAACTCTTTTAGGACATCGTAAATATCATTTGATGCAGTAATTCATGCCAATTAAGGACCGACCTTTACAAGGTTTTTCGGATTACCTGCAGAAGGAGATGTGAACGATGGGAATAGAGACAATGTAGACAAATGATGGCACTACAATCCATGCAAAAGATGTTGACTTCATTCTTCTTGTGCTCCAAATGAATGGAACATGGTGTAAAGAATTGGTCTGTTAACAGAGCCTCCAGCCATGCTGGTTTTTATGGAACAACAGAGAGAGCATATCCAACTTGCAAAGGAGTCAAAAAGCTCAATCCTTCCATAATTTACTATATTTGAGGAGCCAAGAAAAACGGTGGAAATCTCCTAGAAAATCCTCATAATTTATCAATTTATGGAATTCAGGTAATTATCAATTTATTATATTCGACCTCAGCATATTCAACCCCCTTAAGCTAGATATGTGAAACACAACAGCGCATGTTTCCTCAAAATATGAACTTAAATAAGGTTGAGCTTGTCAAGAAGCTAACTATTCGTTTTGGAAATTTAACTCAAAACCGAGCTTGCCCCTCAAACTTCGAAAGAATAACACAAATCATAACACATCAAAGCTAATCTTGACAAGCTATTTTCCAATTTGAAAAATTAACTCAAATTCAGAATAAAAGATATGGGAAACCTGAGTTCCTGATGCTGCACACAAGAGACAACGATTGGCAGAGCCTCCATCTCCATCATGAATATCATAAATATTAATTGTCTTTTGGGCACTGGAAGTAGATACCATAAGAGGCCCACATGGCCTGTACCACCAATGTTGATTCTCCGGCACAACATTTGCAAAGCAAAAATTTCTCCCTGAGACATCCCTCTCTGCCAAAACTGGAGAGATGGTACTGGATGTTGAAGTGAAGGCCTCTGATTCAGTATGGAATGCCATAATTTATTTATTATAAAAGTCCCATGAACAAAAACCCGATTCCAATGTATAACCTGCAAATGCTGCCAAAACATATTTACCAGAGCGACCATCTGAACCAGCTGCTCTGATCAACCAGCAATCACCCCACATGTTTGGGGTAAGCCCATATGGAGATTTATATTCAGCCTTCTCTTAGAGATTGGAAAAAAACAATACTGAGTATTACTCATACATCAACTGCCCTTTATGTTAAGGGAAAATTTAAAGAGTGCATAAGTATTCTTGAGATCCCAATCATAGTTTCTAGAAAATTTCAACAGTTTTTGAAATGAACTACATCAAATATTTAGGCAAATCATTTTTTTAGCTAGAAATTGGTGAATTTTATTTCAAATATATAAATTTAAACCATGAGAATAATCTAACCCCTAGGATTTTCCATATTTCTAATAGAAAATCCAAAAATGTATAAATTATAACACCCATAAACCCCAAAATTAAGTACAATAACTAAAACCTCCTAGAGAGGAAGTGCCTAGAGAGACCTGACCATAAGCATTTAATTGGTTTTTTCAGAGACCTGACCATAGAATCAAATGAATCTTGCGAATCCTGTGAAATAATAAACAATAGTAAGGCCATTATTTATTGGTTTGAAATAATAAACAATATTCAACAAACCCACATAATTAGTAAATTATTTAATGAAAATAATTCCTACATATTAAAATATAAAGTTATAACATACCAGCTCATACTCGAACATAACATCTGTATCAATATTCTTCTTCTGTATCTTCTTGATCTTCATCCAACTTATCGACATCTATATCAAAATCTAATTCAGAAACGGTGTTGAAATGATCGACCATGTCATCATCATCATCAATTATGTCATTTTCAATAATATCCTCATCGACATCATCATCAATAATTGTTGCCTCATCTCCTATGCCTGGTTCATCTTCTAAGATATCTTCTTTGTCTGTCAATGCATCTTCTTGCTCATCTGCCACTGCATCATCTTCTTCTTGATCAATATCATCTTCTTCCTCTACAGTATACTCTACTGGCCTTCCTCTTGGATCATATCTAATAGCAAATAACCATTCGTTCTCACCTGGAACCTCTGAGTAAAAGACTTGTTCGCATTGGCTTGGAAAAACATAGCGATCTTTTCCTGTTTCAAAATGCGATGTTTTAACCATTGGAAATCCATTTTCATGTTGAATAAGTGTTCTATCATCATCACGTACATTCATTCGTAGCCTATACCATTTGACGTCAAAAAAAACTATTTTGAAGGAATTAAAGTCACACTCAACTACATCATCTAAGAACCCATAATATCTATTTTCAGATTCTCAAGGATGTCTGTCACTCCTGGAGGAAACATTAGTGACCTGGAATACTGTAGTTATCCTAATATCAGAAGTTTTCCTGTTATCATCCAACTTTTTAACGCGAAATTTACGACCATTGCACCACATAGCCTTGTGGTGTTTCAACTGCAATATGCCAAACATGAAAAATATGCATTCTCAATTAATAATTAATCATATAATTTATAGAGCATGAAAATTAACTGAAAAATCAAACTTGTTGTCACATTATAAATATAGTATAAAATAAGTAATCAATAAAATAGGTGAATTAATTGCTTACCTTTCTATCGTTCAAACCATATGATAAATCGATTTCCCTTTCTGTAACATTTCCATCTCCACTACGATATGCTTCTCTAACCAATTCAGACAGTAGTTTCCATGGTAACCTACCATCGTTACATGCTTTAAATGTTTCAATCCATTCACTCATCCACTCAAGATTGTTTGCAATGTATAAAAGTAGTGCCTCATAATCTTGAGCACCTGAATAAAAAACAATAATTCACCAATATTAATAAATATTACTTATAACGATGGTAAATTATATTAATTAATAAAATATGAAAGAATAAGACTTAAACGAATATAATGATCATATACATGATGTAAAAAAATGAAACATTATATGTATTATACATAATAAATCTTTTACCTCTCACTTTCTTCATTCTACCTTTTCCCAAAAGGTGCTCCACTTCAAATTTTTTGATGGAGTTCACATCCCAAATGCAATCCACTGCCTTCATGGCTGGCGCAGCTAATATAGGAAGATAATGACTAATATACACCATGGATTGATATACTGCATATCCCTCCACCATAGAACCCTCAGGTCGTGCTCTTTATCTAACCAAAGCCTTCAAGGATTTCAAGTGCCTCTCGACCATCCACATTGACCTTGTGTGTACTAGTCCACACATTTCAATCTCCTCAACTTGGTGTATCAAGTAGTGTTCTTTTGCATTGAAAAATGTTGGAGGTAGATACTTTTTCATTTCACACATTAGCCGAGGAATTTCTCTCTTCCAATGCTTTATTTCATCTTGATGGATTTCTTTCAATGACAACCATCTGAAAATAATTACGCAAGGTTATTTCAATGAAACATAATATATATTTCATTACAAGTAAATTAATACATCATTTCATTAAGTACGAAAATAAATTGTAGCAATTAGATTTTGCGTATAAATCAAAACTACTTACCTCATGTATTTACTAAGACCATATATAACTTGTTTGACATTGTTGTCGAAGTCGTTTGGGAGAGATATAGGTAGAAAATACTATAACAATAAAAAATGAATCATTATTGGTTTCCAAATTAAACAGAAAAAAGAAAATTTAAAATATGTATTCAAGCAATAACATACAAAAACGTGTACCAAAAAAATTACCTTAACAAAAGTATGCCAATCATGTGTTTTCACCCCACTGAAGTCACCTTTCTTCGTTAAGATATTATTTATGTTTGAAGCAAAACCTGTTGCAAATTTAATTCTTCTAACGACCTCTTTTACATCATTGCTTTGTTGTTCTGGGAATATTATTATAATTTCGACCTCCATTGTTATTTGATCTGTCGATAACACTTTTCATTGCATGATTCGATTTCTCAATGTCAGCACAAATTTTGTCAATTTTATCTCTATCATGTGCACCATCTATGGTTCACCATAACGTTTCTGTCACATTCTTCCTGACATGCATTTTATCAAAAAAATGAGCTATTTTTAGGTCCTCATAGTAGGGCAACCTCGCGAATTGAGAAGGATAACATTTCATTCTAGGTGGAAGTACAATATTAGTACCTTCACCGCGATGATGACCTTGATATCAAAGGAAAAATTTAATCAGAACAATATTAATTATAAAATACAATAAAATAAATTCATTAGTTAAAACAAAAATTCCAAACATTACATAAACAAATTATACACACACACACACACACACACACACACACACACACACACACACACACACACACACACACACACACACACAAATTACGTACTAGCTACTTGACGATTATTAATTCTGTTATATTCCAACATCCACAACTGAGGTGTCATTCTTCGTGGTTTTAATCCAGTTTCTTCTTTATCATTGAAAATATGTTTTTCAGTAGTACGATACTTATGGTTCCTAGAGAGGAAGTGCCTAAACTCATCAAACACCATCTTAAGTCTGGCGAATGATGATACTTCATCTTAGGGCCACAAACTGGACATGCAAATCTACCCTTTGTTTGAAGACCTGCAATAGATGGATCAATAACAATTAATATACTATGAGATCATTTTTAAAACATGCAATATGGTATATCTAATTTAGATAATTATGTATTATATTAAAGTGTAACGAAATATTACATACCACAAACATGTGTTAGTCCTGGGGAATCATGAATTGTCCACACAAGAATTCCACGACATTGAAATCTCTTCTGCTTGATTGGTTTAGTGATGTCATACATAGTGATGCCATGCCATAACTGTATTAGCTCATCGATAAGAGGCTCAATATATACATTCATATCTTTGACCTGGTACTTACCTAATTGTTCAAAATTACGGTACATAATAATTAATACCATGATATATGTATATATAAGTAAGTAAATAAATAAAATATATATTTATGCAAACAACGAGAGAAATGAAAATGTTACATTCAAAAAAATAATGTATCAAATACCTGGAATAATCATAGTCAACATTATGTGCTCCCTCTTTATTGACATCCAAGGAGGAATGTTATTGTTGATAACGAAAATAGGCCACACTGTGTAAGTAGATGTAAGCTCTCCGAATGGATTAACACCATCAACTGCCAATGAAAGGCTGACATTACGAGGTTCATTTTTAAAATCTACATATTTTTCCTCAATTTCTCTAAATGCAGAACCATCTGCAGGAATTCAAAGAGCACCATCTCCACTTCTATTCTTTGAATGATAATCCATAAACTGTGCTATGTTGTTACACCTGAACATTCGCTGCAAACATGGAATTATGGGAATATGACGAAGAACCTTTTGAGGCACCTTTTTGGTTAGCTGATCTGTTCGATATCTACTGGTACCACATTTTAGACATTATGTTTTCAACGCATGTTCTCTGTAATATATAATATGATCTTTAGGACATGCATCTATAGTGTTATATTCCATTCCAAAGTGTTTCATAATAGCACGTAGATCTCGATATGTTCGAGGTAAATTATTTGGCAATGGTAACAAATATTCACCCAACAATCTACAACATAAACAAAAACTAGTTAATGTAAGATTTGCAACATAAACATAATTATTTGCAACATAAACATAATTATTTTTTAATAAAAAAAAACTATTTTTAAGATTTGCAACCATGATTCCAAGCCAATAGAGACAAAATATGAAATTTTTTCTCATTTATATACCATGAAAAGGTGATGAATATATCAAAATGGCACCAAGTGAAATACATATCATCGAAAAATACATAAGCAAACTTGTTGAAGTAATGTATCAGGTTTCTCTTATATTATTCACTGTGTTTTATTGCTGAGTTAATATTATAACATACAATCTGTCCCTGCTCAGATCTGTTGTCAATTCATTGTATCAGCCTTAAAGACAATTCTGGGTTCAGTATATATATATATATATATATATATATATCAGACCAGCATTTTGAAGATCTTGTATTCTTCATTATCTATGTTTGCTTGGCAATAAATTTCTAGAAAAACATCTACAACACTTAGAGGTATTGAATTGGTTTATGAAACTCACTATTAGTGCTATTTGTAACAAGTTGAGAGAGCATTACAACTTCAACAGTCTGCTCACAATGTGTTTGACGAAATTTATCACTGAAAAGGTTCTTTAAAACCCTGAAAACTCAGTGGCCAGTTTAGTGCATTTCCAAGCGGGAATTTTCTAGTGGTCAAATTATTATTCCCAGTCATATTTTCATTAGGTTGTATGTTGTTGTCCCTTGAGTGGCGTCAGACCATTTTCATCAGTCTTGATTCCATGATCAAATTGATTGTATGCTGTGTGAAAGGTTTTGTATTTATGCTGCTGTTATGTATGAGCAGAGAGAGAGAGTCTGGCAGTTCCTAGCTGAGTGTGAAATAAGGTTGCTACTGATTGTTTTGAGAATAGAAATTTTCATCAAGTACACTTGATGAGTTACATGCTGCCAGGGTTTTTATGCTAGCCAGCCTTGTATTTATCAGTCATCATGTGTATTTTTGCTGCTATAAGGTGTTGAGTATGAGTTATTAGACAAGTTTGTTGCTAGTATAATAGAGGAATTTGCAGCTCATGGAGGAGACACTGAGGAATTTGTAGCTCATGAAGGAGCACCTAACTGGCTGGTTAAGTATCGAACCGGCTGGTTTATGCATAAACTGGCTGGTTAGGTCCGGTTAACTGGCCAAAATAGGTGAGAAGAGGCTATTGACCGGGTTGCAAGACCGGTTCCAACCGGCAGCCCTCCTCACCGGCTAGTTTGACCGGGTTGCAAGACCGGTTCCAACCGGCAGCCCTCCTCACCGGCTAGTTTGACCGATTACCGATTCAAACCGGCCGGTTTGATAACTATGATATATATATATATATATATATATATATATATATATAAGTTATTATTTTACACATTTATTACAACTAGAAAAAGGGAAAATAATCAACATTTACATATATGTGATCATATATACATATTGCATACCTTAGGAGTTGTGTCATATATCTGTTTGAAAAATTATTCATAACCTTTAAGTTCACCAGCAACAATGTAACAGAGAGAAGAGTTGCATTTGAGTGTTCAAAAAGTCATTCACTTGACCTTTCAATCAGAGGTACATCATAAATACCGTCACTACTATCTCCACCATCATCATCTGACTCACCATACAAGTCTTGGAGCATTTGATTTGTCCCATCATTAATGTGAACTATCTCATTACTGTCATCATGATCTACCTCCATGGGATCATTAAAATTACCTTCATCATTCACTTCATGTTCTTCACCTTGTACAACATCATTTCCAATACTAATATTTGCTGCAATATTCTCTTGTACTGGTGCAACATCATCTAATCTACTACTATTTAGCTATGGAAGCTGGTTGATCATCTGCAAAAATTTGGGGGGCAACTGTGCCTTTATGAAAATTACAAACATTAATTATTAAACATTAGTGCGCATATAAAAAATATTAAAATAATATAAAATTTTACGATATAATCAAAATGAAGATAGATAATGAAGATAGATAATTAATTACCACGGGACGATAGTCATTCGATCCACCATCAATGTGCCCATATTTCCTACAATGCATTGTTGCCGTTGCTATTAAAATTCTAACATTATTTCTCATACAACATTTTTTGCAAGGGCAATAAACTCTACCATCACCCCTTTCACCCTTTTGAATTTTTTTTCCACTAATGTTTTCTTCCATTGATGCAAATTATCCTATAAAGGAAATAATAAATCTCTCTCAATGGTGTAGAAAACCCAAGACTTGTTGAACTCAATGGGAGCTCAATATATAAGCAAAAAGAAAATAAAAGTGGGCTTTTTACAAAATGTGGGCTTTTTACAAAATTGTGGGCTTTTTACAAATTGTGGGGTGATAATGGTGGAAGGAAATTATTGTGATAAAAATAAAAATAAAAATCTAAAATTGTCTATTTGCAACAAATGCCCTAAAATTAACAACATGCTAGATAGTGGTAACAACGAGAAGTAAGGATATGGCAACTCCATGGTCAATTTACTGGTAGACAATATGCCTTCTCATCTCCAACGGATTTCTCATACTGGGTAGCACACATCAAAAATCTGCTAGTGAGAATGGAATGCCTTAAATCTAAAATAACAAGTTATATCCAAATATTGAAGTGGAATCCATAAATCTCAATTTGAAATAGTTGTTTTTATAAATGAAACACCAAGAAAACTTACAAATCCAAAACTCACTCAAGGGCTACACCACAATACAATATGAAAAATTTTAATCATTGAAAATATGCACGAGGAGATGAAATCCCAACAGGCTTTATTCAAATGGGGGTTGGAAACACAAAAAAAAACTCTAAATATTTGGGCACATGTGACTCAGGATTCCCAACCCCCTCACTCACCATATATAGTGGAGGCATTGTTCCAAGCCAAAATAATGGAGAAATGCATTAGACAGACACTAAATTCCAGGCTACATGCTTATTTATGAAGTTAGAGACCCTAAATTCTTCATTCGAAATCTTCAATTTAAAATTTAGCATTTTTCACAGAGTATATAAAAAGAAAAGGGCCTTCCTGAAACCATATTGTAATTTTTCATACCATGGTTTCCGAATTTCTTCAAGACAAAATTCAAGAAATCCAAGCATTTTTTGTTCCCTGTACGCATGAACACAGCTGCTGTAGATGCCATAATTTTGTCACTGTGTGAACATATGGAAAGGGCAATCCAGATATCAACATATTTCTACTTCAATCCCCTTTCCCCCACCACACACATATATATTTAAGTTAATACAAAAATTACTTCAATCCTCTTTCCCCCACCACACACATATATATTTCAGTTAATACAAAAATTACATAAGGGCCTTGATTGATGTACACACCTTTTTGTACTTGTGACTCTCCAGTTTGCCATATAGTAAGAGTAATAATACATGCAAGAGTAGCTAGTATTCTGTCATATGCCAAGAAATAGAATTCTTGATCCATCTAAAACCTATGTCTCGGCTTGAAGGACCTTTGAAAAACCATAAGGGAGAAGAACATTGACCCAAGTATGAAGAAAACTTGGAAAAAGAAAATGGAGTTCTAGGATGGAGTCTGGACTATGCAGGTATGGAGCTTGAAGACCAAGAATACCAAGAATACCAAAGTCTGCCCTTCGGAATGAAAGAATGGCATGCTGGTTTGATTGTTTAGTCCTTATTATATATCGGTGTGTGGAAGGTTAAATATGGCGAAGGTTTAAATTGGGCCTTAAGGCAAAGGTTAAATTCACCAAATTATTTTAAGCTGTGACCATTATCATATTGAACTTTGAATAAAATTCGAAGAGCGAGATTAAGGAGAACTGGTAAGTGCGAAACCCAAGACTCAAATTGAAGTGTAAAAGAAATTCGAATACTTGATTTGGAATTTCATAAGGATGGTTTTCTTATAGTTATTAAAAAGTGAAACTTTTTCATTTAGATTGAATTTCTAGGCTGGTTGGGTTTGTAACCAGTTAACTATTGAAAAGTGCTTCCGCATCAGTATTGTAAATTTGCCCAGAATTGAATTTGGGAATGAATTTTGAAGGCATCTATACATAGCTTGAGGTTTGAAAATGAGAGAAGAACTGGGACTGTGGGTTTTTACCCCATCAACCAAGATATGTTTATGGTAACTAGAAAAGTTCCATAAAATTAGCTTAGAAATTGTCAAATAAGAGGGATGCAAACCATTTCCATTGTTTTCTATTTATGGGGGATTATGGGAGATGTTTGGGGTAAGAGAAGCTTATACACAATGTAGCCATGCGAGAAATTTTAATCCAGTGAACAGGTGCTAAATTTTTTTTGCATGGTGTTCAAAGGTTTAGAGTTGATGATTTGACAATATAAGCAGTCCGAGAAAAATTCATGCATTTTTATTGATCTTGACTCTTGAACACCAAAAGACTGAATGAGATGGTATTGCAAACTACACTATTGAAGAATACAAGTGTTGATAGACATCTGTAATCTACAGGTGGAGTTCATCTGGATCAAGCCTACCTTGATACATGTATAATCCGACTCTTGTCCCTTAATAACCACATTACTCAATTTTTTGAATCTTCATTTCGAAGAGTCGCAAGTCATGGTTGGCATTAATAATGTCAAAATATGAAACAAAATTTTTCAACAGCCTAATTAAAAGTGCAGTAGTTCTTGGCATATAAACTTCTGGAAATGTGCAAAGTGGTAGTTAAACTATCCAAATCCAGTGCATATAAATCCTTGTCGTATGCTGAAACCTGTTTTGACTAATTCATAATGACAATCGCTTGAAAGCATTCGGTGAATTTGAAGTAATATGAAAGAGACATGGTATTGTGGCATCAATAAATCTGAAGAAATCAACTGTGAAAATCTTAGTCACTGTTTTGGAGAGATGATGGTTTGTCTGAGTTCCCTTTGTGAGTATTACAGGTGTGAACTACTATAATACTCCTTACGAATATATGTTAAGACTCAACATGGCTATAAATGAAGGAGATTGCTACGCATCAACATCAACATGTTTTCAAGTAAGGAGATTGTGGAGAAATTTTGCGATGTTTCTTTTGCTTCCTATTGTGAAGTATTTCGTTCAGAACTCTACTCATTGTAACAGAGGTCTTGGGCATAGAACAGGGGACTTGGGTTTTTTGGAATCAAACTTCAGGTTAAGATGCTCATTTGAAGAATGGCACAGTGAGCCTTAGCATGGAGTTTGGAGTACCAATTTGAAGTGCAGGTAGGGCATTGTACAATAGACCAGTTAGATTTCTGGACCCTAATACAAAAGTTTCTTCTTCTTTCAAAACGTGTTTCTCGTTTTCTGTAACCAATGTGGATCCTATTCTTGTTTCAATTGGGGATGGATAAGCATTTTTTATTACTCCAGATGATCACACTCTGGGTAGCCCTGGAGGCTATCTGGGGGTGATGAGTCCAATAGGTCTCAATGAACTGTTTCCCTCGCTGGGGAATACTATTGCAGTGGAATTTGATACTATTTTGGATGTTGAATTCCACGATCCTAATGGAAACCAGTACCTTCAGCTCCAATACCTATTCACAAAAGAGGGTGCCATAGTCATTCATGCGTGCAGAGAGGGTGAATTGCAGGCATTGCAACAGGAGGTGTTGTTGTTGTTGCATTGGCCACTATATTGTTTGTCTGGTTCTGTTACAAGCACAGAGTATTGAAAAGGATAAACAAATTTAGTTCAGATATTGTGAAATTGCCTCGTAAATTCACCTACAAAGAACTCAGCAATGCTACGAAAGACTTTTTTTGAATGTGATTGATAATCGATAATTGCAAGCAAGGGTAATCCCCTTGTGAAACCCAAATTTTTGAGCATTTTCTAAAACCTGATGACAGAGTCATTGTAATGAACAAGTGCCTAGGTCCATATTACGTCCAAATCTACCAAGCACCAAGATCTATAAAAAAAATCCACAGTATCTGCGAACTAAGAAGAAGAGGCAAAAAATGTATTCTGCTTACCTGTTCGAATAGTGGTTGGGGTTTACCACAACAAAAAATTGACAGAGTCCATGTAGCATTTCTTATCATTGAAATTCTGGCAGTATCATTCAACTGGGCAAGCACCTGCCTCAGAGCTCCATGAATGAGGTCAAGATACCTAAATGTTGCAGAGTCTCCAGCAATATTTCCCAAAGCCTAAACAACCTTACACGAACACCAGTTGAACTCAAAGTTGGGTACTAGTTTTTTAAATCAAATTCCAAAATTACAGACATATAAAGATAGTTGGGAAGAATAATTTTATGCCTCTAAAATAAACGTGCTACCTGTTCTCGAACATTATCATTCCGAGAGGTAAGAAGTTCCACAAATATAGGCAGTGCCCCGTAATCAATCACAACCTTTGTATTCTCAGAGGTTCCTGAGACTATATTAGTCAAAGCCAAAGCTGCTTCAAACTGCATTATCAATCATAAGGTATCACCATCAAAGCTATAATTTTAAGATAACAATTTATCCACCATTGAAACTATAATTTTAAAATAGATACACCTAGTGATATAGACACGTAGTGAGAGTAGAGGTTAGGAAATTATAGTAATAATTATTACAAGATATCACTCACAGTGCAGTTGATCTTTCATTGTCTGCTGTAACTATAATTTTAAAGAAGACACACTTAGTGATAAAGACACCACCAAGTGAGAGAAGAGGTTATGAAATTATAATGAGAATTATTTCAAGATATCATATTAATCATAGTACAGTTAATTGTTTATTTTTTGGTGTAATAATTGTTTATTATTTATAAACACAATCAAACATATTATGAGGGACAATGATGAAATTGACAACGGTTTAGTAACAAACCATAATGGGCACATCCCCTGGCAAGATAGACTCTGAATAAGAAAGAAAGAAAAACAAAGTGATTACTTATAGGATCATAAGCTTCCTGAAGAACGAGATCCAGAGCAACATCTGTAACCCCTAAAGCAACACCTCTCTCTGCAAGACGAATTGCTACATCTTTCATATGTAGTCTAGCAAATTTTTTGGGCTCATCACGAGAAAGAGGGTCAAATGCAACTATCTCATCAAGTATATTCAATAGCTCTGTCCTGAAATGTCTTCTAACCTGCAAAAATATTCAATGGCATGTCAAAGAACTGCAGCCAACTTCGTGATAAAATTATATGAAAAATATGCATACACAGAGTCCAGGAGAATGAAATGGCAGGTGTATTGGCAGTTGCCGAAATGAAGCAACTAAAATGGCAGGTGTATTGGCAGTTGCGGAAATGTAGCTACTAAAATGGCAGGTCTGTCGACGGTTGCAGGTGTGTGGATTGTTGCTGGTATTTTCAGATAGATTCCATGGAAATATACCAGAAACCAGTGGTATGTCAAACCTAGAAGGTAACCCGAGAGACTGTGACAGTCAGATTAAACAAGTAACTGATGTCATGCCTAGATAAGAAGTGTTGATTAAAAAAAAATTGATCTCTTTCATAACAAAAGGCCTATCGGCCTAAATATATAGGACATGTGGCACTCCATGATAAAGACACATGGTGTGTGGATTTGAATTTTTCAGGTGGTCAAGTGGGCCGAAAATAGGTGAAATGTGGCACCACCCAAAGATTGACATGTGCCATTTGGTGCAAGTGGTAGACAATTGGCATGCTCAAAGAACGAGGTGATGCAGGAATGACATGAGGGAGAAAATATCAGAAAATCCCCAAATCTGGAGAACTAAAGCTCATCACCAACCTGAGATTGACAACTTTACATGATGTAACCTATGAAACCGTAAATGGAGAAATCATAGTAACAATAAAGTAACCTATGTAACAATAAAGTTGGATTCATCTTGGGAGTGGTAATGGGAGAAATCATAGTGAACAACAAGAAACATGCAGAGTTGCTTACAATCAAATAGATGAAAAAACACATACAAAAAACCTAGATAATAATCATGAACAAGCTTAATATTGAATTATGAACTGTAAAGGAACTTACAAAATGTGACATTATGAACCTGGTCAAGCGCACAAGCAAAAATATCCTGGACATGACCCTGGCTGACAAGTTGTATTGCTCATGATGCAAGAGGATTTGTACCTGCACTGCCAAGTCAATCAAAATCCATCATTATCTATACAATAAATACAAGTAATTGATGTAGTATTTTTTACTCTAAGATTCATTCTTATGATAATGTTAGAACATATGTTGAAAATGTCAAAACCTACCTAAATAAGCTCCTCTTCGTTTCAAGAACAATTTATTGGAGTCACATGAACTTGGAACAAGCCTCCCACGATCTGAAAGAGTAGAAACTAAGTCAATAGTGAATTTTTTGTTGCTATGTTGGATCGACGGAGGTTTGCTCCAAGATTAAATTGCTCCAATAAATTATTCTCTACTAAACAGGGCCAACCATGTGAAGTTGGAAGTTCTTATGCCCCCCCCCCCCCCCTCACATAACTCTCAATTCCCCAATACCTAATCTATATTTCATTTTTTACTTTCATGAGCATAAAAAAAAATATTCAATAACTAATAAAAAAACAATTCAACAAAAAGTACGCAAGGAAACATTGCAATTAATGCTTGACATAAAAATAGTATGATAAATGAGTTTTTATATAACGCAAAAAACGTTCCAAGTATGGTAACGTTTGTCTTATAATAATACAATATTTTACATTATCAAATTTTCTTTTTCTTCTTCCTATTTCTAAAGCTCCTAATTACATCATCAATATCATCATGCTCTGCTCCTGTTTCGTGCCTTTCGACCCGCACTGCTGACCTAGTTACGTCGCCGCCGACCTAGTTACGTAGTCACGATGTCTCGGGTCTCATCCAAAGGACGGGCACGCTCGCAACACATATGCATGTGAGGAACATATATATCGGCTCTACAACTGGGTTATTTGCCTCGTCGGCAGTGCTTCTCCCCTGATTTAAACAAAGTTGTTAGACATTAAATTTATGGACGAAAACAAACATATTGAAAGGTTAATGTTTTACCTTATCAGGCATTCTGGATCTTGGGACCTACCCGAAGCTTCTGCGACGTTCAACTACGGCTTGATAGCCGAAATGGAAAGCGATATTTTTATCTTCCTATGTAGTTTATGTTCCAAAGTCATCACCCTACATTACATATGATTGTGTATTTTTAATCATATTTGATAGGATTACAAAAACGTTGGAAGGCGATACAATTAATTATAAGATGTTTAGCTACTTACAATTCTTGCGGCTAATTTCAAGTAGCCGCCCTGGCCTAGCTTGTGATGGCCCTTTTTTTCAATCCTAGCTTTGGTTGCCTTCGAGGTGTCAGACAACCTATCATCAAAAGATTGAAGTCAGATATGACGTAGCACACTTTTATTTTAGACATAGAGAAAATTAAAGCTATTGAATTAAAGTTGTAATTTACCTTGCGGGTCTAGTTGGCATTTTTCCTTCTTTCTTTTCCCTTTTATCTTTTCCATCATGGATGAGTGCTCTCCACTCACTCTCTGGAACTGTGAGAGGATGCTCGTATCTAGGGTTAAATTTCAATTGTGTCATATAGGTGTCCCTGGTATATTTCAAATATTTGCTGGCTACCCGCACCGTTGTTTTGTCAAATGTGCCGACCCCAAAAAGGGCTTCTAGATAATCTAGAAGTTTTTTCTTCAGGTTGGAATTATGGGAATTCCACCTTGTGCATATGGTTGGGCCAAAAATTACCAACACATGGCTCTCCAAAAACCTGTAGAACTCATTGTTTCCTACACAGAAAAAAAGATATTATCATTAATTTAAAAATAAAAATCATGATAAAATATGTTTTAGATAGAGTACATGAAATAGTTAAAATATTAAAATTTACCTGGGAGTTGTACGTGCTTTATAGGGAAACCTTCATCGTTCACCAACAACGTGCCATTAATGGTCCCTGTGGAGCTGACATGTGTAGCTCTAGGAAACGAAATAATGTAGTTGGCCATATTAGCCTCATCACTGCCAACACGTTCAACGGTTGGATGGGTGTCTGCTTGGGCAGGGTGTGTTTCTTGGCTGGCACCTAAAGGAGTAGAAGGTGTATGAAAGGGTTGCTGGGAAATCTCTTGCCCTTGTGTCCCACTACCACCAACACCGAGTTTAGCAAGTGTCAGAAAATGCTACATACAAAAGAAATTTTTGTTAGTTTAGTCAATGTAAAAACTAAAAATCAAACTATCACAATTCATCTCATGCAGAACAAAAGAAAATATCCTTTTGAAATTTTATTATTACTTGATATGTTTCTAGCTGGGTCATAAGTTGTTTTATCCTCTCTTCTGTTTCAGGTGTTTGAGGCGCGTCTATCAAAGTATAAAATTCTGACCTTTCTTTTCACGCCTTATTTCGCAACAAGAGCACTGGAGATAGGGATGAAGAAAGCTCTTCCTCATTGATGGAATCATCAGGCGTACCATGGCTAGGTGTCTGCATATTTGAACAAAATTAATATTATTTCAATTATGTAAATAACTAAAATACCTGAAGATAGAGAAATGCTGGCACTTTACATGTTCTTCCGTTGGCCTCTTTCCATGATCATCCCGTCTCGGGGTTGTTCCTGTACTGCCCTGATCAGTCTGCCACATTGCAATAAAATTATAAATGTAAAAACTTGAAAACAATATCTAAATTGAAAACACAAAATGAAAACTGAAATAATTTCTAATAAGACACCGAAAGACAGAGTTAGAGTTTCAAATATGCCTTGCATTGAATTCAATCCTGGAAACATGTCATTGCACATTAAGGCACCTAAACAAGAGACGAGTTGACAATGAGACTAAACTGGGTTATTTGTAGTGAAATTTTAAAATCTCAAAAGGTATATTAATTATCGAATCAGTTTGAAAGATCCCCATGTTAAGCTCCATGACATGGGACTGTGTATACTTTGGTCGGGAATCCTACGTGAAGGGGTTTGTGTTTCAATAACCAACCATATGAAATGTGGAGTACATAATCTGTGAATACACCTTGAGTCTCAGGAAACCGTGCATGTGTAAGAGTAAGAGTCTTCCTGTAGCCATATTCACATTCCTTGTAAATTTATTGAAGTGGTTAGTAGCATTTGAATCACGCCTTGGTGTATGAATAGAGGAAAGGTAAACCATGTACAAGAATCGATATAGCCAGCCACTGTAATTCTCTGTTTCGAACTCTGTCCAAACCACAAGGACCTCCGTTGTCTCGGCACATTGACGGTGATTGAATGCCTATCTAGTGGAACAGTCTCCTTATGAACAAGTCTGGTGGTTTGTTTTCTGAATGAGCCGCATCGACGAGGTTGAATAAAGGCCCTGTTAAAATAACAAAGTATAACCACGCTCTATTTGTTAAAGGATAGCGAAATTTGTCTAAAGCTTAATCATTGTTTGTTTGAAGAAATAAACACTATTCTGTTAATTGGATGACTGATGGCGTGGCTTGTTTCTATTGGCGAGATTTAAACTGCACACGGATATTTCGTTGTAATGAAAATGGTGTATTGAGGATTTAGACGGAACCATGAGAGCGGAACAAGAAATGAACAGTAGAAGCGGGTTCATCACGCGAGTTAGAAAGTGGTAAGCAGTTTTTAGGAAACCAATGCGATCCCATAAACTGGGTGATGCGTGTCCCTGAGCAGTTTTGAAAACCCACCCTCATCGCGAGTTAAAGCCCATGCATTTAGCCTATGCTATATTCATCAGATCATCTGAAGCAGTGCGACGTGTGTTGTCCGCCGTTGGATGTGGTAGGCCCGTTAGCGCTGGGGGCCATACATATATATGCATTGATCGTTGCTAAAGTCTGTGGGGTTAACAAGGTTGACGTGTGGTTACATTGACATAATTTTATGTGTGAAGCCCAAACCTCATATAAGGTCCTGGGTTATAAAGTGAATGGGCGATGTTGCAGCTAGTTAAGTATGACAGAGTTCCTCTTAATCAAACCCGAACCACGGTATTAACCAGAGCGAGGTCGAGTCTTTAGCTGTAAGTGAAGTCCAACATTTTTTGGGTTGTTGCCATAGCGCTTCCGATAGCAGAGGAAGGCTGCAACCTATATATTGATATATTCCAGTGCGTATATTAAAGAAAATTGTATATGCTAGTGGGGATTAGCATTTTAGTTAATGGAGAGAGTCTATAAGGTATGGTAGGCTCATGTCAAGAATGTGTATGAATATGACCTTGACCATTTGGTTGAGAATAGAGCTCCCATGAAAGAAGAGTGAATCTGACTGTGTTGTATGAGATATTACATATATATAATAAACCTTGAAATTAATATCTCAAATCTTTGAGATTTGAGATATTGTGCTCTTAGATTTATTTGTTTAATTTTCTAGTCCCCGACATAAGAACAAGTTGAGTTTCCAGATTGTGAAGTTGATTGGATAAGAAATTTTGGAGGCATTTTACACACAAATTGAGGTTGAAATAATCTGAAACTGGGAATGTGGGTTTTACCCTTCATCAGTTTTCAAAGGGGATCCTTAACATAAGGGTAGGTTAGAGCAATCCTAATCATCTAGCTCATGCAAATGAGAAAAATCCCCTACATGTATACTACATTACATATATTTTTTAGCAGATCACATAATGGTCTAGTCCCTGTTTGCAGGGTTTGTAAACTTTGGTTGAACAAAAAATAACCAGTTCTGAAATAATGCTAGTGTATTACTAATGAGGATTTTTTTGTAAAGAACCTTTTTAAAATAAAATCACACATCAGAAGAAAATGTTGCAACCTGTTTGGAAAGGAATTTTGGCTATTTATGTATCAGAAACAAGGGTAGTAGATCAAACCATTCATTATGCTTGGTTTTTGAAACTAGCAATAAGTTAAGAAATTATATTCATCATGAAATCAAGTCATTGATATTGAAGATGACAGACGGGAATTGATGAGATATTTATGTCCATACTCGGTTTCATGAAGACCTAAAAAATTGCTTTTATTTTGGATATTGGCATGTATGGTTCACATGTTAGAATTTTTACCCCAAAATTTCGAAAAGGTGCTTTTGAGGGACCATAGATGATCTTGGACAGATGGTACTATAGCATTCTCTTTATCTAATAGAAACTATGTTCACCCTTTCATGTGGTTACTCCTCCTCCAAGCAACTCTTTCTTTTATGTGGTTCCCTTGCACCTCCCGGTGCAATTGCTAGTGTATGTTATACTTTGAATCTAGTACAGATTTTAGGATTTTTCATAATTGCAGACTCGAATCAGCTAGAAATTTTCAAACTTCTTATCTTGAAGACCTATACATTTGTTTTTGCAGATCTTGAGACTTCATACCAAAATTGCAGACCTTAGGCTGAGCTCAATTTTGGGGTAGTTCATAAAAATTATAAAAGTTATCTCTTGCAAAATAGCGGATCTCAGTCACAACAGGAAGTTGGTCTTGAAGAAGTATTTGAAAAGTAAGGAAAGTTACTTTTTTGGCTCACTCAAAATTAAAACTTTAATAAAGGAATTACCACTTATCATTATTGATATTTTAAAATTAGAATCAATTTAGTTTTCCCCTTCCTATTACAGAAAGTTCACAAATCCTTTCTTTTACATAAAACACCAAAGAAAGAATAAAGCCCGTTGCCCTGCAAACTTCCAAGGTTGTGATTAATGAAGCAGTGAAAAAGTACAGCTATAGCACTAAAAAATTAGAATGCAAATCTGCCCCAACATGAAGTAGTGTTAATATAGATGGTGGCTTGGCTTGATGTTCAAACAGTGAATTACACAAGCACAAAATAAAAGCTTTAGGCGTCTAGTTCCTTACACTCGCACTCTCAAGGCATTCAAAATTAGGCCGAGCTCAAGATTGGCTCCGAGGAAACTAGATTGGCTCATTAACCTGCCATATTTTAATTTCATAATGTATGTTCGAAGTTTGAACTGCCAGGGTAATTTAGTATTGTGAAATCATAGTTCTAAATTATCTCTTATTCTGTGAGCAATGTTATCTATTAATTGTAAGCAGATTCATTAAAAAAATTCAAACTAATTTTAGCATGAATGATGAAAATTTATATATTAATTTGTTTTTAAGAGTATTTGTATTATGTAGGAGCACTGGAAAGAAAAATCAAGACTTCATTTTCTGTTTTCCTTATTTGATTGGGCTGAACTGGAGAAAATTGAATATGAATAGTGAGTTAATTGTAATCAATGGGCCAAGGCCATACATCAACATTGACCATAGTGGGGAAGTATAGGTGACTACTTATTATACTTCTTCTTTATAAAGAACAATTGGTAGATAATTGTATTATTTGAAATCTATAACAAATCCAGGCAACATAATTACAACAAATAGAAAATTATGCAAAAAATTCACTAGGGCAGTAATGTGTGGATACCCTATCATTTCTTAGATCCTCATAACTTACCAACACCTACTATATTGGTATACACATAATATGGCATTTACCTGAAGTATTTCATATGTATCTAGAAGTAAATAAGTTGTATGACAATTGTTATGGCAGATATAAGATGTGTATTATAGTTTATATTTCAATTTTTCTTAAGTAGAATGCATGTGTGGTTCATATAGTGTCTACAATTACCAAATATATTTCAGTGAAGATGTGAACATGATCTCTCATTAGGTCCTAATTACTTAAATCATCATTAATTAGCTTTCCAAATGAATAAAATATGTTAACAAATTAGTAAAAACTAGGAAAACAAATCATGCTTTAAAAAATATGGCACAATGAGTCACACTCTGAGATTTATTTAATTACTCATCAAGTGTCACTACAACATATATATGATCACCATTACCATAGAAATGGGACATGTGACCATCATTTTGGTTTCACCAATGACATTCCACATCATGAGCATTGTTTAGGGTTGATTGTGTTGATTTTTTTTAAACAGATCATTTATACATTTTATGGAAATTATAGACACAATTTATAATCACATTACAAGATCATGATGTATGGATATTCCTTATCATTTTTTAGATACTCACAACTTACCAACACCTAATAGATTGATATACAAATCATATGGAATTTACCCCTAGAATGCCACATGTATCCTAAAACAAATTAGTTGTATGGCAATTGTTATGGTGCATATATGATGTGTATTACAGTTTATCTTATAATTTTTTTGAAGTACCATACAACAATTTACATAGTGATATGAGAACCACTCTCTAGAGTATACATCGATTTCGTACACATGGCTTTTCATTTTCTTTTTAATATATATCATTGGTGATGATCACATGATTATATAATGAACCATTAAGTTGAACTATGAAATTATTCCTCACAACACACACACACACACATATTGATCATGAATTAATACTTTTTCTCATATAATTTTTTTAATCTATTTTGAAAAATAAATAAATTTATATATAATTATTTCTAAGAAGAACAAGAGAGAATTCCTTACCATATCTTCGTAAAACATATAATAGCAAGAAAATTAATCTATTGAAATTTCATTTCCAAACATATTCATGGAGTAAAATGAAGATTAAAAGGAGATATTCATGGATTTATCTATAACATCACCTCATAATTAAGAATGTAAATGTACAATATTGATGATACATAGGTTAGGAGAAAATTAATCTATAGAAATTTCATTTCCAAACATATTCATGGAGTAAAATGAGGATTAAAAAGAGATATTTATGAATTTACTTATAACATCACCTCATAAAAGTGTAAATATACAATATTGATAAAATTTATTTATATATGATAAATAATAAACCTTTATCTCACATGTATCATATAATCTTATAAACAAACACATTCTATAATATGCAATAAAAGTGAAATTACACAATCCACATGGAAATAAGACTTAGTTCAAGCAAAAGAAAGTAAAAAATAAACCGTAAGTGACATGGATTTTTCAAAGAGACATATAAGAATCGTTTATTGCATATAAGTGTCGTTATACCGACGACGGAAAAAGCGTCGCTATTGCGATGGCTGCTTGCAAACGTCGCAATTGCGACACTTAGACATTGTGTCGCAATTGCGACGTTTGGAGGCAGTGGTCGCAATAGCGACGCTTTGGGGCATAGTGTCGCAATTGTGACGTCTTCCTCCAAACATCGCAATTGAGACACTTTTTCTAAGTGTCGGTATTGCAACACGTTTGTCTAAACGTCGGTATAGCGATGGTTTTGGGCGGGATTTGAACAAGTTGAAAAATTTTGGGGAAATTTCCGACATTTGGTCAAAAGTGTTGGAACCAAGTGTCGGAATTTCCGCCAAATGTACTAGTGCCAATACTCTGGTTAGGAGTATCATTATAGGAAAATTCAGCTTGAGCAAGTGCTAAATCCCATTTTTTTTTTTTTTTGTAAACCAAACTCCTTAATATGTTTCCCAAGCTCCTATTCACCACTTCAGTTTGTCCATCCATCTGAGGATGATAGGTTGAACTGAAACTGAGGTTTGTACCTAGCTTCTTCCATAGAGTCATCCATAAGTGTCCTATGAAATTTGTATCACTATCTGAAACAATACTCACAGGTAGTCCATGTAATCTTATAACTTCAGAGAAAAAAAAATAGCAATGTGAGTTGCATCACTATTTTTCTTACAAGCAATAAAATGAGCCATTTAGAAAACCTATCTACGACAACATATATAGATTCTTGTCCTCTTTAAGTCTTCGAAAAACCTAAAACAAAATCCATGCTGACAACATCCCAAGGCCTATTGGGTATTGGAAATGGTTGATATAACCCTGTCTTCTGGCTTCTTCCTTTGGCAGTTGACAAATCCTGCACTTCTCAACAAACATTTTGATATCATTTTTCATTTTTGGCCAATAATAAAAAGCACTTACTTGAGAAATTTTTTTAACCTCTCCAAAGTGTCCAGACAGTCCTCCACTTTGTTTTTCCTTAATCAAATTTTCACTCATGGAGCACTTAGGTATACACAATTTATTATTCTTGAACAACAATCCTCCTTGAATCAGGTAGTCCAACCATTAACTTCTATTATGAATCATTGGATTCTTAACAGCTGCATATATTTCTTTGAAATATGTGTCTTCCTCATACATATCAATCATTTCTTCAAACCCCAAAATGCCAATATTCAATTCCTGCATAATCAAATTTACTCTGCTCAAAGCATTGTAAAATTTATTTGACTTATCACTTGTATGTTTGATTACAAAGGTAAAAATTTGCAAAAACTCAACCCACTGAGCATGATTTTGTTTCAACTTCGGTGGATTATTTATGAAGTGCAGTGCATGGTTATCTGAATACAACACACATTCTTTGGGCAAAAAATAATGCCTCCATTTCTTCAAAGCCTGCATAATAGCATAGAACTCCTTATCATAGGATGAATACTTCCTCTTGGCCTCATTTAATTTTTCACTGAAATAAGCTATCGGTCTCTGCTCTTGACTCAAGACTGCTCCAATTTCTATCCCACTAGCATCACTCTCAACTTGGAATATTTTATCAAAATTTGGAAGGGAAAAAATAGGTCTTTCAGTGATCTTCTCTTTCAATAACTTGAAATTATAATCTGTTGCTTCTGTCCACTTAAATGGCTGGTTGCTCTCCTTTATTGTTTCAATTATTGGTGCACATATTTT
Source organism: Pinus albicaulis (assembly GCA_034641835.2). NCBI lineage: Eukaryota > Viridiplantae > Streptophyta > Pinopsida > Pinales > Pinaceae > Pinus > Pinus albicaulis. Next base: position 1,015,131,106 of record CM076580.1, on the reverse strand, counting down.
ACTAAAAATTCTGATAAAATTTTTGTAAAAACTTGCAAGACCATGAAAACTCCTTACCTCAATTACACTTCTCGAAGTTGGCCAATCCAGTACTACCTGGAATTTTCTGGATCCATCTTCAAGCCTTCTTCTGAAACTATAAATCCCAATTAAATGAGCTCCTTCTTCATTAAAATACACTTCTTCAAATTTATAAGCAGCTTCTCCTTTTGTAAAGTATTTAACACCAACTTGAAATGCTCCAAATGCTCCTATTTACTCTGACTAAAAATCAGAATGTCATCAAGATAGACTCTCACAATTTTTCCTGCATAGTCTTTCAAGAGCTCATTCATTAGTCTCATAAATGTGCTTGGTGCATTAGTGAGCCCAAAAGGCATCACTAACCACTCATACAACCCACTGTTGGTCTTAAATGCAGTCTTCCATTCATCTCCTTCTCTTATCCTTATTTGATGGTATCCACTCTTTTGATATATGTTAGTAAAATAATTTGATCTACTTAAACAATCCATCAAATCATCTATGTGTGGCAATGGAAATCTATACCTGATAGTGATCTTGTTTATGGCTCTGGAATCAGTACACATGCGCCACCCACCTCCTTTCTTTGGACAAAGCACGACTGGTAATACACATGGGCTAAGGCTTTCTTTGATCAGTCCTTTGTCTAAAAACTCCTTCACCTATCTTCCAACTTGTTAATTCTCCTGAGGGGTCATTCTATATGCTGCTTTGTTTGGTAAACTTGTGCTAGGTATTAAATCTATGTGATGATTGATACTTTTGATTGGTGGAAATTTACTTGGTAATTCATCAACAACTATATCAGCATAATCATCTAATATATTTTTCATTTCCACAACAAGATTGTATAAATTAGTAGAAGTCAAAATTACCTTGGGTTTACCCACAACAACAAAATGCATTTCTTTCTCCTTCTTGACTTCTTGTAGCAATTCCTTTCCACTAACCATCATAACATTATTCCCAGCTGCTCCTTTATCTGCTTCATCCCTCAAAGGTAGCAATGTGTGCTTCTTTCCATCCTTCTCTATGGTATAGGTATTCCTTTTTCCATCATGAATGGATTTTCTGTCAAATTTCCAAGGCCTTCCCAGCTGTTATCGACAGATGTTGTCGCTCCTAGAGACAGCCTAGAGTTGCCATAGACTAGTGCCTAGGACATCTTATCATAGCAAGGAGCATATAATAAACTTGGGTGTCAATCTAAAGGCTCTCCTGCTATCTCTTGTAATCAAGGAAATTAATTTAAATGGGACCAGAACTTACAGAAACTGCCACAAGGAAAGTAATGTTGCAGAGACAAGATGCAAATCTCCAACACAAAAGCATCAGACAGTTAAGAGACAATTTACTGTAAAGAGGGCCGATTCAAGTAATATTCCACAGAAATCAGATATCAGAAGGTGTATGTGGTGAAAGAAATATAAGGAGATATTAGTTATCTTTGGTCTAATACCCAGATACACAACAAAACCATATATGGGCTTATCAATCTAAGAATCCATACATGACAATGGCGTTTTAAAAGCACCCTCCCAAAGAAACTAATATAGCAGAAAGATGGATGAAATGAACATGAAACAGTATATCATGCTTGAGCCATATTTAAAGCGCTTGACTGATCCAAGTATGGTTATCAATTGGGATAAATCCTTACCTAAAATCAGTGAGCCACTCGCATTCCAGTACATGATACAAGAAGATGGATAAAATGAAATGTTGTATTAAACACATAAAAGGAAATTACATACTGTGGGATACCAAAGACCAGAATCCTCTAATACAGATAGAACTCCTCCTCACTGAGACCCTACGGGCTCTGAGCCTTCATACAAATGCTTTCACAAGATGTATACAAAAATGTCTTTCACTGCACAATTCTTTGATAAAAATATGGAACCCTTACAATGTCTTTTTTCTGTGTTTTTATAGACGAAGAAGGAGAAAGACCTAATAAAGAAGTAGGTGAAAACATTTAATTTGCTTAATTTGAACAAAATGGCGGAAACATTCGCGCCCATACTGTTGAATGACTAGGTAATACTATCTGTACTTGACAACCTGTTTGCAAAAATAATGCACTGGGTAGAAAATATCTTTAGGAACACGGTATAAAGATAAATTCACATGAACATTCTGTCCTTTCCTAGAGAAAATTCAGCCGAAATAAAACCTGGAGGGTATTTTTTTCTGTGCTGGGTACCCTCGGCATTCTAATCTTTAAATTTGGGCTTGAAACATTGAATGCTGATTGTTGAATTTCTCCATCTTCCACTGATATTCTTTATCTACACCATTAATATCCCCATTTGCAAAATCTTTGTTTTGAATGGCTCCAGAGGGTCTGATAGATTTTGAACCTTGCTGTTTTAATGAGAGTCATGTCACGGCAACTACCCAGGGCTTTCCTTCATAAATTCTTCCTTTGCAAGCCAATCCTTAGATGCATCTTCGACTTATGTAATGGAGGCAGAGATTAATGGCAATTTCTTGTCGCTGCAACCTACAAAACCCACAAAAATGTTAAAGAAAACTGGACACAGGGACGATGACGTGACGGGATACATGGACATGGTCGTGCAGACTTGTCGAAGTGGTGAAATGGGGTGGGGTCAAATGGAAATGATGCTACAGACATGGCAGATCGGTGGAATGATGCAGGTTGGCGGAGGCTTTTAACATGAAACATTACAATATAACCTATGAACGGAATGTATGCATGGTGGAGGAAAATGCGATGAACACGTGGAGTAAGTGATGTGGGGGAAACTTGGTCGACAACCGGTCATACAAATGATCTGGGCCATACGATCACAGGATGAGATGAACGGTCCAAAAAGCATTGGAGAGCGATGGAGTGGCGGGCCTGGGACACTATACGCCTAGATTAATATCCGTGCAACTTTGAAAAGCGACCACCGTTGGATGAAGGCCCCCAGATCTGACGGCAATGCTAGATTCCATTGCGTGACTTCAGTCGAACATTAACATGCGGGGGCAGGCGGTATTGAGGCCGTACTCTGGGACACTTGTCACGCAACGTATGCAATCGCTGGCCCAATGAGGAATACCGCCTACACTGGATAAGTGGTGCGGAAAAAATAGGCTGGTTTTTGCAATGTGTGTAGGCACGGGGACCACAGGACACAGACAGGCTGCGGATTGTTGATCTCTGGTTTGATCGGACGTTTGAGAATACGCCTGATGGCTGTATGTGGCAAGCGACTTCGGGTTTGGCGTTTGGTCTCGGTCTGCAGTCACATGGGGAACGGAACAAAGGGGATATAATTGAAAGGGGCTGGGTTCTAAATATGTTTTCAAATGCGAATTTTCGGTCACCTTAGTGCATTTTTGGGATTAATGAGAGAGTAACGATAGGTAGAAAAACGGATGATTAGGCCAGACAGAGGGGTTGCGGATGGCTCAAGAGGACTGATTATCATAATTTAGGCATGATTCTGATATGATCAACATCGGCTCCATCTGGGGACGACACGTTAATCCTTAGGTGTGTCGAGAACTGCGCAGACCTTCCTGATCATCTTTTAAGCTAACTCTATTCTCCAACATTTCTATTTTTCACCTGATATTTCATTTCGACACCCATATTATTCAAGTAAAGGTACAACAAAACTATTATACACTATGGTACATCAGGCTCTCGTTGCCTGAATCAGAACTAGAAATAGGGCTTTAGAAATTGGCCGTTTACAGGGGCATCCAACAAGTCACCCTGTAAATTATCCAATGTGAACGTGTTATTGCCTCCCTGTTCCACAATTTTAAATGGGATAAACCAGAGTGAGTCAAACTTGCCATGTTTTCCTTTTTCAGCCCTTCGGACATCCCATCTGAGCACCAGATCTCCAATTTGCAACTTTCTGTCTTTAGAATGCTGATAAAAAATGTGTTTCATTTTCTCCTGATACTCAGCTAATCTCTGATTCACATGGCTTCGTGTTTCTTCTAATTCTACCAATTGATTGATTCTGCTGATCATATCATCAGGTTCCTGCTGACTTTCTTGCACGAAACGTGCCACTGGTAAGGCTAGCTACACAGGAAACACTGCTGCTCGTCCATATACCAACTCATATGGAGATTTCCCAGTTGCTCTCTTGCTGGTGATTCTATTAGCCCACAGAGAAAATTTCAATTGGGAATCCCAATTCTTCTGATTCTCATTGATAGTCTTCTTTAATACCCTCACCAGAGTTTTGTTGGAAGATTCTGCCAAGCCATTCCCCTGTGGATAATAAGCTGTGGAGTGATTCAATGTAATATTATACTGCTAGCAGAAATTTACAAATTTTGCAGACTTGAAGGCCTGTGCATTATCAGTCGCTATTTTAGCAGGACAACCAAACCTGGATATGATGTTTTCTTCCATGAACTTTATGATGACAGTGTCAGTAGCACTCCTTGTAGGTATGGATTCCGCCCATTTTGTAAAGTAATCTGTGGCTGTCAATATCCATTTATGTTGTCCACTTGATGGGGGGTGTATTTCTCCAATAAAATATATTCCCCATTGTTTAAATGGCTCATTCACATGAACTAGAATCAGGGTTAGAGCTGCCAACTTCTGTCTCTTAGCAAATTTCTGACACTTATCACATGCTCTGACCCAAGTAAAAACATCTCCAAATAATTTTGGCCAGTAGAAACTGACCTTCAGGATTTCATGGGCTGTAGCCCTCCAACTATAATGTCCTCCACAGATTCCCTCATGAAATTTGACCATTATACTCTCTATTTCATCGTCTGTGAGGCATAGGAGTAGGATTCCAGAAGGATCTCTCCAATATAGCTGCCCATTAGCAACTATGTACTTCTGTGATTTTAGTCTTAAAGCCCTGTATTTTGCTTTATCATAGCTTGGAGGATAGCTGAGTGTCAAAAGATATTCAACTATTTCTTTGTACCATGGACTGGTGAGGTATTTTATATGTGTTTTCTGAGAAGCAACTTCCAGTCCTTGCTTCTCCATTTCACTCTCAGACTCTTCACTTGAAAGCATAGACATATTTATGCCTAGGAGCTTGATAGTTTGATTCAGATAGAATTTTGGCAAGCCCCTGTCCCTTGATTAGCTTAGTAGGGCGAATATCCAGATCATACTCCTGTATTTTTGCAATCCACCTTCCCCTTTTCCCTTCACTGTCTCCCTGGATAAGAATGTCTTTAACAGCTGTTGTAGGGACAAATGCAGTGATGTGATACTGCAAAATATATATGCGAAAAGCTTTGAGGGATTTCACCAGGGCATATGCCTGCTTCTCTAATATGTTATATTTCAATTCTGCATCATGAATCACTTGACTGAAGAAGGAAATAGGTTGCTCATATCCTTCTTTGTTTTTCTGTAGCAAAACTCCAGCTACTGTATGGGGTGATGCAAAAGAAAAGATCATAAATGGTTTAGTATAATCTGGCCCAGCTTGTATAGGGGCTTCAGTAAATGCAGCTTTAATTCTAGCAAAGGCCTCCCGTGATTCTTGTGACCATTTCACCTCATTATTCTTCTTTAGCATATTTGTTATATGCCTAACTATCTCAGCATAGTTAGGAATAAATCTTCTCAGGAAATTTATCCGGCCTAGAAATACTTGCACTTCCTTCTTATTTCTAGGGAGAGGGATGCTATTTATAACCTCTACTCTTTTGGGATCTATCCTTACCCCATATTTAGTTACAACATGCCCCAAAAGTTTTCCTTCCTCTAATGCAAATAAAGACTTTTGTGGGTTAAGAGAAAGACCATACCTTCTGCATTTTTCAAAAGTTCTTTGTAAATGCTCAATGTGTTCAGCATCATTTTTTGAAAACATCGTGATATCATCAAGATAAACAACCAGGAATCTGTCCTGCTCCCCAAAAAAAGCAATTTCCATCACCCTCTGAAAGGTAGCCCCTGCATTAATCAATCCAAAAGGCATCCTGGCATACATAAATGTGCCCCATGGTGTGGTGAAAGCAGTTTTCTTCTGATCCTCTGGAAGTACAACCACCTGGTTATAACCAGAAAATCCATCCATCATTAACATTCTAGAGGCTCCAACCACTTTTTGCAGGATGTGATCCATCTGTGGTAGTGGATAATTATCTTTTAAGGATGCTCTGTTTAAATTTCTGAAATCCACACACAACCTTATTTCTCCATTCTTCTTTCGGACAAGGACTAGATTTTCCACCCATTCAGAATATCTCAAGGGTACAATTATTTTGGCCTTTAGCAGCTTCTTAATTTCTTTCTCAATAGAGGGAAGCAGCAGTGGGTTTATCTGTCTAAGCTTCTGCTTATAAGTTTTTTCATCCTCCCTCAGAGGAATTTTATGCTGCATTATACTAATATCAAAAGTTTTAAGGTCCTGATAGGACCATTCAAACACATCCCTATATGACTGAAATAATTTCAGGAATTTCTGCTTGTATTCTTCTGGGACCTTCTTAGATAATTTGACAATTTTGGGCTCAACATTAGTACCCAGATTTAGATCTTCTACTTGATTTTCTTCTACCACTTTACTAGGTTGCAATGGGACATCATTCTTGTCAAATAATCTTTCTAGAGGTACCAACCCTCTAGGGATGACATTTCCCTTTAACTGCAGCACTTTGCTTCCTGCCATTTTCTCCTCCCATTTATTTTTTGAAGTATTCTCAACCTCATCTTCTTCACAATCATCAATCTCCATATTAGAGAATTCTCCCACTGTTTCCAAGAATTTCTTCATCTGTTCATCATCCTAAAAAACTTTCCAGTGCTTGATGTTGTCTGTAATTGATGGCCGATAACGCACCTCAATTTAATATCTTAAAAGAGGGTTCTGAGGAGGGCGGAAGGTACTAGCAGCCACAACAAGCGAATCTGCCATTCTATTCTGCTCCCGGGGCATGAAATGGATATTAAATTCTAAGAAGAAATTCTCCACCATGTCCCACACTTCATTCCTGTATGCCCTCAACCTAGGGTGTTTGGTTTGACATTGATTTCTGATTTGTCTGACCACTAGCTCAGAGTCCCCCAGGACCTTTAAACATTGTATGCCCATGCTCTTGGCTGTCTGCAATCCCAACAGAAGTGCTTCATATTCAGCTACATTATTAGTAGCCTCATATTCCAATTTAAAAGACAGTGGGATCCATTTTCCTGTAGGAGAGATTAATAATACTCCAGCTCCATTTCCTTCTCTTGAATTTGCCCCTTCAAAATGTAGAGTCCATACTCCTGCTTCATGATATTCTAAAGGCTGCTCAGTCTTGATCTGACAGAAGGAAGGTTCATGAGCATAATTTTGATCCTCTTCTAGCATCAAAAATGAGAAATATCCTTCCTTGCTGTAAACTGGTGAATTCTCTGAGCTGTCAGCCTTAGTAACCATCTTGACAAATCTAGTCTCTCTGTACAACCTCCTCTCCTGGCCACCAAAAATTGGAATAGTGGCATATGTTAAGTCTAATTTAAGTGACCCACCGATTTTTGTTCCCCAGGACCTTGACAACAGCATGCCAAAGCGAGTTGGGATGTCAGCCACCACAATGTCCATTACCACACTTTTTGCTGGAATTTGGGCTAGATTGACCACTAAATCTTTGATCATCCCTAAGCATTTAACTCTTTTGTAATCAAATGAATAGAGGTCTTTATATGGGCGAGTGATTTGTAGTCCTAGTTGTTCCATGATTAATAGAGGCATAATATTATGGGAGGCTCCAAAATCTAACATACAATTGTGTAACAGCAGGTCATGAATCACTAGAGACACATAGAAAGGAGGAGTAGAGGGATCTATCTCCTCGACATGTGGGCCAAAAAATACTGTGGGTATTTCTTCTTGGAGCTTGAGACTATCTAGAATTATTGGTGCTTCAGGAGGGAACAATAAAGAAGTAACTTGAGATTGATACGCAGGTTGTTTCAACAGCTCAGTCAAGGGGACTGGGATTTTGACTTTTTCAAGTTTTTTTTGTAGATTGAAAGAAGGAGAGGAATTTTCTATTACACCTTCTTTTGACTCTTTATTTTCAGCGGAGGGTTGGGCTTCTTTTGTCACAGACTTAGCATTAGGGGGAGTGACTGATTTTGAAGAAGAATGAATTTGATCATTGGATTGCAAAGGTTTGTTTAGAGGGCCTTTACCTTTGTCTGTAACTTTCTGCACTGTTGATTCCTTTTGAGCAGGTGCTTCCTTCTAGAGAGGCTCTTCTTCTTGATCGTGAGTTCGAGTCCTCTTCCTGGAAGATCTGAGATTATATTTTCTATTGAAATGTGCTTGCATGAAATCATTAAACAGTTTGCAATAATGATCAATTTCTGCATCTTCTATGTCTCTGATCTCTTCTTCTTGGAATGGGCATTCTAGTTCATCACTATTTGAAAAAGCAAGATTTGCATCTTGCAGTTCATAGGCAACATCTTCAGCAGAGTCATCAGTTGGACCTTCCAGATATAATGGGTGTGGTACCTGATCTTGTTGCTCCTTTGCTTCCCTTGGTAATATTTGCAGGGGTGGCTTTCTATATTGAGGATTGTAACCCTTGTTCAGAGTATTCTGGAAGTTCTTGGAAGCTGAGTTCTTGGTTTCCAATTCAAGCTTGACCAATTTATTAGAAAGATTCTTAATCATTTTGCTCATTTCTTCAATTTTGTCTGTATCCTTGTCCTGATTAGAGGTAGAGACCTCCTCTTTGCCTCTTCTTCTGGCATCTTGTTCAACCTTTCCTTTTAATTTTCCAGTGGAAGCGAAATTTGCTTCCAACTCAAGAGCATCTGACTGAGCATCATCTAGGGTGGCAGACTTTCTTTCCCTGAGAGAGAAACCAAAATCTGAGTCAAAGGCTGCTATGAAAACAACTTTGGCAGCATTCTGACCAGGCTTCATATCGGCAGGAAGGTTTAGATATAACTTATTAAATATTTTGATAAATTCTGACACCCCTTCATTATGTTTCTTCTTGAGTGTATTGAACTCAGTAAGACATTTTCCATGATCTTTCTTCTCTCCCCATTTTCTGAGAAAATTATTCTCCATTTCGTCCCAAGTGGTTATGGAATGGTTTCCTAATGTCTTGAACCATTTTCTGGCTTCACCATCCAGATATTGAACAAAAATTCTTAAAATTACATCCAAATGTTCTACATTAAAGTTCTCGGCAAAAGATAAAAAAGTCTCAAGATGTTTCTGAGCATCCGTTTCATTTTCCCCAGTGAATCTGGGCAATATCTTTAAATAATCCTGGGGCATATCATTTAACACTTGAGGTAATTCCAGGGGAGCATATTTGTTTGTCAAAAAAGCTGGAACATTAGCCATTGGAGGAGGTGGGGGTTTGCAACAATCTGTTTTACAAATGGAGGAAGAGGCGGAGGTGGAGTATGGATAAAAATAGGAATATACTGTACAACAGCCTGAGGCGTAGATGGGAACAGTTCACGGTTAATAACAGCTACTTCGGTGACTTATTTAACCTCTTCGACCTCAGGAGTAGGGTGAAGATTAGCTTTAATTCTAGCACTTCCCCTAGGTGGGCTATCTGAACAATATTCTGTGTCTCCCATAGTGGAGTCGAGATTTTCTACTAGAACTTCTTGAGAGGAAGAAGATAGATAATCTTCTATAGAAAAGTCAGGGATTTCAGCACGGACTGATTTCTTTTCTTTCCAACTTCTCCTATGTATAATCTTCTCAGGGTCAGACACTGAAGGTGTCTTTGGATGTGATGTATCTGACATCAAATGTGGCTTACGAGGAGCCAAGACTACAAATATATTTATCAAATAAACAACAGTGGAGTCGCCAAGGTGAGAGATATGCAACTCTTCAACTCTCTGTGCTCACCTACTTAGAGAGTGAATAAGGTTTGTCAAGGCCCAGGGATAATTATTTTCTTAACTTTGATCCCCGGCAACGGCGCCAGAAAGATGTTGTCGACATATGTTGTCGCTCCTAGAGACAGCCTAGAGTTGCCATAGACCAGTGCCTAGGACATCTTATCATAGCAAGGAGCATATAATAAACTTGGGTGTCAATCCAAAGGCTCTCCTGCTATCTCTTGTAATCAAGGAAATTAATTTAAATGGGACCAGAACTTGCAGAAACTGCCACAAGGAAAGTAATGTTGCAGAGACAAGATGCAAAGCTCCAACACAAAAGCATCGGACAGTTAAGAGACAATTTACTGTAAAGAGGGCAGATTCAAGTAATATGCCACAGAAATTAGATATCAGAAGGTGTATGTGGTGAAATAAATATAAGGAGATATTAGTTATCTTTGGTCTGATACCCAGATACACAACAGAACCATATATGGGCTTATCAATCTAAGAATCCATACATGACAATGGAATTTTAAAAGCACCCTCCCAAAGCAACTAATATAGCAGAAAGTTGGATGAAATGAACATGAAACAATATATCATGCCTGAGCCATATTTAAAGCGCTTGACTGATCCAAGTATGGGTATCAACTGGGATAAATCCTTACCTAACATCAGTGAGCCACTCGCATTCCAGTACATGATACAAGAAGATGGATAAAATAAAATGTTGTATTAAACACATAAAAGGAAATTACATACTGTGGGATACCAAAGACCATAATCCTCTAATATAGATAGAACTCCTCCTCACTGAGACCCTATGGGCTCTGAGCCTTCATACAAGAGCTTTCACAAGATGTATACAAAAATGTCTTTCACTGCACAATTCTCTGATAAAAATCTGGAACCCTTACAACGTCTTTTTTCTGTGTTTTTATAGACGAAGAAGGAGAAAGACCTAATAAAGAAGTAGGTGAAAACATTTAATTTGTTTAATTTGAACAAAATGGCAGAAACATTCGCGCCCATACTATTGAATGACTAGGTAATACTGTCTGTACTTGACAACCTGTTTGCAAAAATAAATGCACTGGGTAGAAAATATCTTTAGGAACACGGTATAAAGATAAATTCACATGAACATTCTGTCCTTTCCTGGAGAAAATTCGGCCGAAATAAAACCTGGAGGGTATTGTTTTCTGTGTTGGGTACCCTCGGCCTTCTAATATTTAAATTTGGGCTTGAAACATTGAATGCTGATTGTTGAATTTCTCCATCTTCCACTGATATTCTTTATCTGCACCATTAATATCCCCATCTGAAAAATCTTTGTTTTGAATGGTTCCGGAGGGTCTGATAGATTTTGAACCTTGCTGTTTTAATGAGAGTCATGTCATGACAACTACCCAGGGCTTTCCTTCATAAATTCTTCCTCTGCAAGTCGATCCTTAGATGCATCTTCGACTTCTGTAATGGAGGCAGATATTAATGGTGATTTCTCGTCGCTGCAACCTGCAAAACCCACAAACATGTTAAAGAAAACCGGACACAGGGACGATGTCGTGATGGGATACATGGACATGGTCGTGCAGACTTGTCGAAGTGGTGAAATGGGGCGGGGTCAAATGGAAATGATGCTGCAGACATGGCGGATCGGTAGAATGATGCAGGTTGGCGGAGAATTTTAACGTGAAACATTACAATATAACCTATGAACGAAATGTATGCATGGTGGAGGAAAATGCGATGAACACATGGAGTAAGTGACGTGGGGGAAACTTGGTCGACAGCCGGTCATACAAATGATCTAGGCCATATGATCACAGGACAAGATGAATAGTCCAAAAAGCATTGGACAGCGATGGAGTGGCGAGCCCGGGACACTGTACGCCAGGATTAATGCAACTTTGAAAAGCGACCACCGTTGGATGAAGGCCCCCAGATCTGACGACGATGCTGGATTCTACTGCATGACTTCAGTCGAACATTAACGCGCGAGGGCAGGTGGTATTGAGGCCGTACTCTGGGACACTTGTCACGCAACGTATGGAATCGCTGGCCCAATGAGAAATACCGCCTGCCTTGGATAAGTGGTGCGGAAAAAACAGGCTGGTTTTTGCAATGGGTGCAGGCGCGGGGACCACAGGGCACGGACAGGCTGCGGACCGTTGATCTCTGGTTTGATCGGACGTTTGAGAATACGCCCGATGGATTTATGCGACAAGCGCCTTTGGGTTTGGCGTTTGGTCTCGATCTGCAGTCACATGGGGAATGGAACAAAGGGGCTATAATTGAAAGGGGCTGGGTTCTAAATATGTTTTCAAATGCGAATTTTCAATCACCTTAGTGCATTTTTGGGATTAATGAGAGAGTAACGTTAGGTAGAAAAACAGATGATTAGGCCAGACAGAGGGGTTGCGGATGGCTCAAGAGGACTGATTATCAGAATTTAGGCATGATGCTGATATGATCAACACCAGCAATACATGACATATGTCCATTGGCATTACATCACACAGTATGACATCCTTATATGTACCAATCTGTATCTCTACTTTACACTGTTCTGTCACCAAAATCTGATGTCCCTTCTGTAGCCACGACACTCGGTAGGGAGTAGGGTGTACCATCTTAATAAACTCCAATTTCTCAACCATCTCTGTGGAAACAATATTATCAGTGCTTCCACTGTCAATCACAACTTTGCAACATTTTTCTTTAGACTTGCAAACAGTCCTAAATAAACGCTTCCTTCACATTGGCTCATTTTATTTCTTCTCTACCTTAAGATATACTCTTTTTAGAAATAAAGGCTATCCTACTTCAGGTGGCTCTTCTTTTCCTGTGACCTGAGGATTTTATTCCTTTTCCTCAGCTACATTCACATTCCGTTGATTTTCTGGTTTTTTATGAGGACAATCCCATGATCCGTGTCCCCATTCTCCACATGTGTAACACCGAATTTCTCTTCCTTTGCCTCTACCTCTGGGTGCAAATATTCCTCTACCAAAGTATCCTCTCTGCTGCGGTCTGCTACTCGAAATTCTTGCTTCATTCTGAGAGTGCTGAAGTGTTGATCCAAAAGTTCCTCTTCCTCTTGTTGGAATTTTACCTCTATTCTTCTGACTTTGTTTCCCCAACATTTTCTCCTCTGCCTTCAAAGATGCTTGGTAGGCATCCTCAATTGTCTTTAGAATCAACAAACTGACTTCATCCTGTATATCATACCTTAAAATATTGATGTTTCTAGCTACTTTATCCATTTTATCTTCAACATGTCCTGCTCTAGTGCTTAGCTTGTAAAACTCCTCTGTATACTCCTTGACAATCTTTCCTTTTCGCCTCAAATTCTGCAACTGTTTGAAAATATTCAATTGATATTATTTTAGCATAATTTTTTTCTTCAAATTACTTACCATTTTATCCCATTTTTTGATCTTAGGCTTTCCCTTTCTAATCTTGGATGTCTGTAGTTCATCCCACCAGATAGATGCATGGCATTTCAACTTGGTAGCTGAAAAATTTACATTCTTCTTATCATCGACCTCTTCTAAGTCGAAATAATTATCCATTAAACTGATCCAATTCATCAGCTCATCCACATTAAGGTTCCCCTCATATTAAGGAATCTCCATTCTTGGTTTTCCACTAACCTTTGCTAATATCTTGAAAAATATAGTTGCCCCGTCTTCTTCCTCAAAATTGTCCTCTGTTGCACTAACCTCTCCTTCATTAGGTTCTCTCCTTTGATCAGTTTCCATTTTTTCCATCCTTTTACAAAGGTTTCAAATTTATTTTAGCAAAAATACATTGGCTTCTAGTCTTCCTCGACCTATGCCGACTCCTCTCCATGGTGGCATATTTGCTACAATCCTTGAGAACAAAAATGAGTGTCTGCTCTGATACCAAATGATGCAGACAAGTTGCAAAATTATCAGAATACGCGTAAAAATTGTGGTTTTATGCGCCCACAACATGGTGACCAATCAGAAGCGAATCACAACTTCGCAACTTTAACAATTTAACAATAATTTCAATCCCTTGATTCCACATATTTTACACTTCGCACATTTTATAACTTACCATAATGGTTTCACCCTATATTATGTGATGTTCTTCACATCGCAAATGAAAGAAATTATCGTTGTGATGTCTTAAAACTAAATACAAAAATCTGCGATGTGCGAATTTTCACTGATTATGATTTAACCTCCACCTTTGATATATGCCAGGTCTAACGATTACATTGCTTCTCTACTGTTCACACCGCCAATCGCCCTTTTCCGGATGCACTGTGCTATCAAGCCCAAAATAGCTACGAATGTTGGTATTGCAGCTTCACAAACTTAATTCTAACTTCACATAAGCTTATTGAATGAAAACCTTGTTGTGCACGATGCGAATCCAGACTCAATAGAGAAATAAAAGAATGATAATTTAACATAGACAACCGAATTTAAATGCAAATATATTTGGAATTAAACAATAATGAAAATGCACATATTCATGCCCTTTGATGGATAATTTTACATTTATTCGCCTCTATGTCTACTCCTTTGTCAAACCTCTGTCACACCTATTCTGCTTCTTTTTTCTCTATCTTCCTCACACCTGTTCACGCTTATATATATATATACTTGAAAGTGGTTCTTCTTGTCTTTTATTATATTTCTGTTTGAACCACTCTAACAAAAAAATGCTATCCTATCCTCATGATCTAATCTATTTGGCTTAATATCCTCGCAGGGAGAACCAATTTGCTATTTTATTTCTATTTAAGTTAAGAAATCAAAACAAACTAACTCCTCTCAATTAAAACTTAAAAAAATATTAATAATCAAATTTTCCGCCTTTTGTTAGCCACAACATGTGAACACAAAATCACATTGTTGGCTAAATCCAGATGCTCCTGCATCAATTTGGATCACATATTTCTAAGATAGTTCATGGATATTGGTTCGTATAGGTCCAAAATGGTAGGGTTTGAAGCTCACACATGTCATTAGGGTTTTTGGTTTCCAACCACATGCATGCTATATGATATTTTCGGTCACAATTGCAGGCATCCAGGCTCATGCGTGTGGTTGGAGGATTTTAGCTACACAAACATATCTCTCTATGTGTGGTTGGAACTTAAGGTTTTATTTTGATAGTTGATCGTAGTTGACCATAGATTCCAACAGTTGATGACAGTTGACCACATGCTTCTAAATCAGGGTTTTGATTATTAGTATTGTTGGGTTTATCTCTTGGACGATGTTTGGTTGATTTTGCTGGATATTTTTGTGGTTGAAGATATGGATCATTGTAATCTCTCTTTGTTGAACATTTTATGACAATATAATCATAAGAAGAATTTGAAATACTTTTCCCAATAGTGGGATTTTCCATGGTCTTTGACCAATCCCAACATCTCTATGTGTGAATGTTTTTCTTCTATTGTTCCATTATGATCTGTTGCATTGGTGATGATATTGTTATTTCTATATAATCTCATATGTTCTTGAATAATGTTGTAAAATTAAATAGTGTTACGACGTTGTGGGGTGAATTTTGTATGTAAATAATGAAATGAAATTATCTTAAGAAAAAAATGATATAGCACTAAGAAAAATTAACATGGTATCAGAGTTGGGTTGAAGAAAATTCATTGAGATCACCCCTATAAAGACACCATTGATGGAAGCAATAAAAGATGGAGGAGAACTAAAATAATACTAGTGTTTGAAGGAAACCCTAGGAAGTTTGAATATTAGGGTTTAATGGATATCATGAGGTTAGGGTTTGGAAGTGATCTGGAGATCAAAATTTGGCTAAAAAATGAATTTTCCCATAATATTTAAAAACCTACGTCAATTCATAGTGTTCGTCATTCTGATTCCAACAACACTTGAATCACCTCAATCTGATGTCATATGACAAAGTTATGATGTTTTGAATTTTTTGGTCGACATAAAAAAAATTGCCACATCTTAGACTTTTGTGATCCATATTCATAATGGGATTATCTTTTGTAATAATCACATCATTGAGATTTGGTTGACATTTTAAACCATATAATGTGGTTCATCCTTAGGAAAAAGGTGAAAAAAATCAATCTTTCCAAATCAAGCTGACTAAGCTGATGAATGCGCAGTTTGTACCATCGATGTCAGCATGGCTACTGGGCGTATGAGACTAATCATGGCTTGAAAAGTGGTAGGATTGCACAGGTGCAGGTTTCCACATTATCATTGGTTGAAATTTGGTTGAGGTGTCCCAATGGGAGGTTGCCACGTGACCCAATCGAAGGTCATCAAGTGGCACCTCTACATAAGTTAAAATGTTTTGTATTGGCTTCACAGTCTCCGATGGGATCAAACTAATGACTTGCTGCATCCAACTCCAATGCCTTACCAACTCTCCTGCACAATTTTACTTAACCCATAAAGGCGCAATTTGTATTTAATTTTTCGTTGGGTGCATTTTAGGGAGAGGGGCTAGGACTAAAACCTTGCCCCTGGTCATCTACAACTCCATAGAACTGTCAGCACATAGGAAAGGGGTTAGGCAATAACCTTGGCCCTAGGTCACAAGTTCTCCACATGACCATAGGCGGTGAATAGGAATATAATTGGTAGAGAGGGATTGGGTACCATCCCTAGCCCTTAGTCACATTACTCCCCACATGACCCTGGCGGAAAACATCCAAGTGAAAAATCGAGGGGGCTAAACTTAAGCCTATCCCTGGTCATATTTCACCCATAAGATCAGGCGTATAGTAGATAAGGTGCTTGGTGGAGGGGGTATGGATATAATCCCTAGCCCTAATTCCCATCGTAGTCCATGTGACACTGACAAAGATATGGTGGGTTCCGGTGGCAAGGGCCAGTGGTCATCCTGACCCTTGACCACATTAATGGCGTAGAATTCTCGACAAAATAATGGAGGGATAGTGCATCGAGGGGGAGAGGTTAGCCCCGAACCCCAACCAAATAACCCTCATATGACCAACAACTCAGATAAGAAGGAGCCTAGGTCGATGGGGGCAGACCATTGGCCCAGCCCCTGGCCTTATGGCACCATGTTGCCCTGGTTTAGCGCATAAGGGTCATTGGTAAAATTAACTATCTGACAAATTGCACCTATTTTGGGAGAATTTGTCACCACCCAAGCAGATTAAAGGGAAGATTTGTCACTCAATTAGTAGGTTCATCCACTTTGGAGGCCGAATAACATAGAAAACATGGGAGAGCCATAACTTGATGATTGTTTGGCCTTTTGGAGTTGAAAAAGAGTCCATATAGGTGTTTTTGAACATTCTGAATCCAATGGAAGAATTTTTTCACTGATTGGAGCACTTCTGAAGAGTCTTTTTGCAAGTTTGAGTCTATGGATTCCAAGATCAATTAGTGTGTTAAAGAAGTTTTTGAAGGATTTTCAACATGGACAACACCTTGTAGGGTTTTTCCAGTATTCATATGCTATTTGTAGAAGCTGAGACATCTATGGTGCAACTCATGTTTGTCTTTTCTCATTATGTTGTTTTGTGGAAATCTCTTTTTTTTTTACTTCAATGTGGAATTTATGTATGTGTTGTGCTCATTTTTAGATGAAGTATAGGGTCTTGATGTGAGAGCCCTTTTCTTGTTGATTGTTTCATGACTGATTGTAGGTTTTCATTCTTTTTAGAGTGAGAGTTCTTTATAGGATAATTTCCTTGAAGGGGAAGCTAGCCACTCATTTTTTTATCACACTTTATGTACTCTTTATCACTGAAATTTAAGGAGTGGTCTAGCTGTGTTAGAAGGCCCAGAGATGTAGCCCAGGAGTGGTGAAATTCGTCACCAAATTTTTTGTTGTTTCTATTCATGTTTTCCTTTATAAGTTAAATAATGATATGTTGCTTGTTAAAGTTCACATCAAGCTAACTCATTATCCTTGAAGAGAACATAAAAATTGTTGATGTAATAAGACCCATTTTTACTTATAAAGTGTCAAAGGATGGTCAGCTTTTAGGAAGGAGAAGTAGTCCAATTTTAGATCAATTTGTATCAAAGTTGGTTCTCACCAAGTTGTAGGTATGGGCAAGAAGTTACAACTCCAAGAGCTAGAGGAGATGAACTTGTCTCTTCGAATGGAGAATGTTGAATTGAGGAGAATGCTTAAAGTTGTTGAAGAGAAAAGAGGCATATGTGCCTTCAGTTGTAGAATTTTCTTGAGGAATAATTTGGTGAAAGTTCCACTCCAAAAGAAGCAAAGAATACCTCCAAAGTGAAGCTAATATGTGGGCATGGTCCAAACATAGGTTATGGAACCTATGTGGATTATGATGCTTGTGAGTTTTTTCAACATCTCAAAGATTCTCATTACA
The DNA here is from genome assembly GCA_034641835.2 of Pinus albicaulis. Taxonomy (NCBI): domain Eukaryota; kingdom Viridiplantae; phylum Streptophyta; class Pinopsida; order Pinales; family Pinaceae; genus Pinus; species Pinus albicaulis. The sequence continues at coordinate 1,015,112,903 of CM076580.1, read as the reverse complement.
TGCCTATTGGTAAAAGTGGGTGGCTCGAGTCATCTTAAAATTCATCATCAACATCTGAAGCAACAAATATGGGTGGAAATTCCAAGGAGGTAATCAACATATATAGTTCAAATACTTCAGTTTAGGTTAATAACATGTCTTTTGTAGCCTTTGAAAAACATAATAAAGGAATTGGTATGAAGCTACTAGCTCTGATGGGTTATGAAGGAGGAGGCCTCATAAACAATGGCCTAGGAATCACTAATCCTATCATGGTGAAAGAGAGACCAAGATATCAAGGATTAGGATATGGTCATAGAGAGTTTGGAGAGTGTTCTAAACTATTTGAGGCAAAGAAATCATCAGAGGATGATATGTCACACAAATATGGTAGTGATAATGTCAATTGGTCTCCTAAGAGAGATGAATGCTTCAAAGGACTTTGTATTTCATCGTCCAGTCACATCATCAAAGTTAAAACCCAAGGGACAGTCATAAATGTCATCGGAATTTTCTAAATGTTGGTAATTTTGATTATTTGTGGGACATGTATCCTTGCACGTTTTTGATGCAGTTGACCATTTTTTGGTTGATTGTGAGAAATTTAGGGTAATGGTAAAAAGAATGGAATAAATTATTGGCATCAAACATAAATAACCTCCCTCACATTTGAAAACTTCCTTGTTGGTGGGAAAGCAAACGTACTTTATTACCCATTGTAACATGCATGGGCATGGGAATGAAATGGGTTGGAAACTTCATCCAGAACTTCATCCCAAGAAGGATAAAGAGGATATGCAAACCAATGCAAGGAAATAAATAGGTGGCAAATAGGATACTGGCATGGTTCCTAAGGAAACCTTCAAAGCATAATAGATTCAAAAAGGGAAACCATCAGCCTAGGAGAGGCAAATATTGGGTAGACTGTTTGTATAGTTTGTTGCTTTGTAAATTGTAAATGCTTGTTGTTTTCATTACCTATTTTTGGGTACTTTATAAATTGAAACAAGAATAATCACTATTTGAAACAAGTTTACTTTTCTTTGAAGTGTCATGATATTTTGGCTTGTTTATGTGTCCAAATGTTAAAGGAATTTTGTGATGAACATTGTTTGTCATCCAGTTTGTTTACATTCACGTCACATACTCATCGATACAAGTATTCAAGATGAAGCTTGTTGTGAATGAAATATTTGATAAATATTGTACAATAAATGTTTATGTTTTTGTGGAAAAATCCAAATGTGTCATTGAATTATTGCAACCAGATTAATTATGTGTACAAACACAGTTTGAGGACAATAAAACGAAGTTTGAATCAATGCATGGAAAGAATTGAATTGCTTCTAATTTCCAATATGGAAAGTCAATTTTGTCTTCAACATTAGAGCACCAAGATGAAGTTGTTTGAGCCATGAAATATGGGGTTGGAGAGACTGTTCAGATTCCATCCATCAATGTTTTTATTCCTGCATGGTGTTAAGAATTGTGGCTCGATTCTTGATAGGAAGGTAAGGTCTTCAAGAAGAGGATAGGTGGAGTAGCTTGATTGGAGCTTGAAGGAAAAAATTGAAAATAAAACATTAAGGATTGATTTTGGGAAAGTCTTTATTGTTTTCCTCATTTTTTTGACTAGGAGAAGCTAAAATTTTGGAGTCCAAAATTTCCTAGTGGGGAGGCATGATCCGAAGATCAAAATTTAGCTAAAAAATGAAAGTGCCTAGAATATTTCAAAACCATCTTCAAGTCGTAGTGTTCACCATTCAGATTCCAATGACACTTGAATCGCCTCAATCTGATGTCGTATGAAAAAATTATGATGTTATGAAGTTTTTGGGTGATAACAAATAAATTTGCAGGAGGGTTGATTGGGCTGTTGACTGAGCAGTCTGTATCACTGATTTCAGCATGCGTAATGGGCGTACGAGACCAATCATGGATTTTCAAGTGGTGGGCTCATATAGGTGGAGGTTGGCACATTTTAATTGGTCTATTTTTTATTGTGGTGGCCCAATGGGAGGATGCCATGTGGCCCAATCAGAGGCCACCATGTGGCACCACCACATTAGTTAGAAAAAATTGCATTGGCTCACAGGCCTTGGCGGGATCGAACCTGTGACCTTCATCATCCAACTCCAATGCCTTAACAGCTCTCATGCATATTTTTACTCAACCCATAAAGGCATGAATTGTATTTAAGTTTTCATTGGGCGCATTTTTGGGAGAGGAGTTGGGACTAAGCCCAAGCCCCTGATCATGTACAACCTCAAAAAACCATTCGCGTAAAGAAAAGAGGATAGGAAATAAGCAGAGACCCTCATCATAGGTTCTACACATGAGCACAACTGGTGAATAGGGAGAGCACTAGCAGGGATGGCTTGGGGACCAAACCTATCCCTTGGTCACATTACTCCCAACATGACCCTGGTAGAAGAACTTTAAGCGCAAAATGGAGGGGATGATCTTAAGCCTAGACCTAGTCATATTGTACCCATAGGATTTATTTTATAGCAGAGAATGTGATTCGAGGAGGGGGCGGGATTGCAGGCCCTAGCCCTAGGTCCCATCATATTACATGTGACCATCACGAAGAGATAGTGTTCTCCGGTGGCAAGGGCAGGAAGTCAGCCCAGCCGTTGGCCACATTGATGGCACAAAACTATTGGTGGAGTAATGGAGGGATAGTGCAATGGGAGTGGGCAGTTATCCCCAACCCCTAGCCACATCACCCCCATATGACCAACAACCCAGAGAAGGAGCCTAGGCTGACGGGGGTGGATAGTTGACCTAGCCTCTGGCCTTATGGTGTCATGTGGCCATGGTTTAACGCATAAGGGTCATTGGAAAAATTAACTTTCAAACAAATTGCACCTATTGCAGGTGAATTTTTCACCTCCCAAGTGGATTAAACGAAGGATTTTTCACTCAATTAGCAGGTTCATCCAATTTGGAGAAAGAATAATAGAGAAAACATGGGAGAGAAATAACTTGATGATTTTTTAGCCTTTTGGAGCTCAAGAGGAGTCCAGATAGGGTTCTCTGGACATTCTAACTCCAATGGAAGCCTTTATTCACTTATTAGAGCACTTCTGAAGAGATTTTTTGTAGGTTTGAGTTTATGGGTGCTAGGATAAATCAGTGGGTTGAAGTAGTTTTTGAATGCTTTTGAGCATGGAGAGGACCTTGTAGGGGCTATCTAACCTTCAAAGTTCATATGTTATCTGCAACAACAGTGACATGTATGGTGCAACTCATGTTTGTATTTTATCATTATGTATTTTTGAGCAAAAGCTCTCTTTGTGTACTTCAATGTGGAATTGTTGTACTTGTCATGCTCATTTTCAAATGGAGTACAAGGTATTGATGTGAGAGCCCTTTTATTTTTTGTTGTTTCATTACTGATTGTAGTTTTTCATGCTTTTTATATTGATATGTTTTCGTAGGAGAAGTTTCCTTGAAGGGGAAACTAGCCACTCATTTTGTCAGCACAATTTATGTACTCTTTATCACTGAAATTTATGGAGCGATCTAGCTATGTTATCAAGCCCAAAGATGTAGCCCAAGAGGGGTGAACTCCGTCACCAAATTTTGTGTTTTCTCTCTTCACGTTTTTTTAATGAGTTAAATAATTATATTTTGTTTGTTAAATTTCACATGAAACTAACTCATTATCCTTGAAGTTACCATAAAACTTGTTGATGTAATAAGACCCATTTTTACTTGCAAAGCATCAGAGGATGGTCAGTTTTTAGGAAGGAGAAGTACTCCTCCAATTTCAGACCAGGACGAAACCTTGAAATATGATAAAGGCTTGAGTTTTGCAATCTAGAAACCTTAGCATGATCAATGAGGAGTTTTTCTATCACTTGTGGCAGATTCAACATAACCCTAGTGGTGCTAGTCTCAATTAGGCCTTCGTTATTGATGAATTCAATGGATGTATTAAAGGAAACATTATTATATGGATAATGAATGGTAGTGACTCGTGAATGCTAGTTCACGAGGAATCTGATCACCTCTCATTGAAGTTAAGTATCTTTTATACTTATGTTACTTCTTAAGAAAATAAAAATATAACCCTAAGAAAAATTAACACGAGAAACCCTTGTAATCCTCACAACTCAATCCTTGATCATCAATCACATGAAAAAAATAGCTTTGAAATTTTATCTCATAAGGAAGAGACTACCCCAAATAGCTAATCGAGGAAGTAACAAGGTTAATTATAAGAATAATTTGTATTTCTAGGGGACGTCATAGATGAAAAAAATAAGCATAAATGAGATCAAATCAGGGAGATTATGGAAGAAGGAAATTAAATTACAGCCTTGAAATTTCCCTAAGGATATGGATGTAGATTATTTACCTGATTGATATTTTGGACTCCTAGCATGGAAATAATCCACTATCCATTCCAAAACTCAGGTTCGACTCATTTGCACTGCACTCCTTAAGAAAACCACAAATATATGTAGGAATACTCTAGTTCCAATTCCTTAGCCCCTTATATAGTTTTTCACACTCACTCCTTCAAGTAACTTCCCAAAATCACCAATTTAAAGAGGAAAAGAGGTAGGAAATATTACAATCAAAGGTTGTAGGAATTAGGAGGAAAAATATCAATGCCGGGAGAATCTCAATAATAACATAGGTATTTCCCTTTGACCATTCTAAACTCTCATGAATATTATATCGTGGAATATTAGGGGCCTCAGTTGCATAGGTAAGAAACATTTTATTAAGGAGAAGATCATGAAAGAGTCAACAATGGTATTAATGTCACAAGAAACTAAGTGGTCGAGTGAAAATATAGTTGAAATAGACCCAAAGGTTTGGAAGAGCTATTATTCCATCGCTCTAGACATAATAAGACCTGTTAGTGAACTAACTATCTCATTAAATATAGACAATATTTCCTCATCATATCTATTCACATAACCCCATATATTGATGATTAGATTCCATTTGATAGGTTCTAGAGGAGGAATTTGTATCCAATGTCTATGTACCTCATTTTTTAAGTAAAAAAAGTTGTTTCCTTTAGAAATCATGTAGATTACAACCCCTTCTAAAAGGGGCTTTGTGGATCATTAGGGATATTTTACCTAATAAAATCCTGGGAGGAAAATAAATGTGGGATAAGTAAACTATAAATGGAGGAAATGTGTTTTAGGGAAACTATCGATGGCTTAATCCTAGTCGATGTGGAAACCATCAATGATATTTACACTTGGAATAAGAAGATAGGAGTGCAAAAAAAAATTACCTTTTTTCTAGATCAATTTATTCTCTTAGAATCCCTCTTCGGTTTTGACATCTTCGTTGCGGCTCCCATCATTTATGGTTGAGGTTTGGATCATTGGATGCTTTTTTTGGATATTGGTATCAATAAGACCCAAGGTCAAGCCTTTCCAGTTGGAATGTTTTTGGCACTCAAATATATATTTCTTAGAGAAGGAAAAGGAATTCTGGTAAAAAATGACTATTGTAGAATGTTAAGTAATGTATAGTTTCCAACAAAAGATAAAATATCTAAAGGGAAAAGGTCAAAAAAAGGAATATCATAATAGTACATCCTAAAGGTGGTAGTCTAGAATTATCTATGGATCCACCACCATCTTGTAGGTGGCAGCGAACTTTCAGTCACCTTCATATAGTTGTGGCCATCTAGAGGTCTTGTGCCCATAAGAGTTTAGAAATATACTTAGTGCCACAATCAAGGCTTGATTGAGGCAGTATGTGACATGATTGATGCTTCCCTTCTTATAATTTAGAGTCAGATGGAATTATTGTAGGTATATGGAAAATTTCTAATGGAAATTTTAAGTACTCCTACATGTATTCTCCATCTTTTTGTTGCATCTCATTACTTGAATTTTGTTGCTGTAGCTTCATTAACGACTGAGAATGGGCTCCTGAGTGTTCCCATGTTGAGACATAAATCCTCGATCAAATTTCACACTCTAACAAGGCTCTCCCTACTGCTGTAGCGATATTGACAAGTCGTCATTTATTCCAGTGACCAGCAAGTCTCCTGAACACATTTACTCCTAGTTTAAAACTCATTCATCCATTATACACCTATTTTCTACAATATCAGAGCCCCATATCTCTATATTTATTAATACATGCCATTACGATATTGCGATATTTCGAGCCCCTTTTTCTTATCCTCATATTGTTTTTGCACCATAGGACAAGGTGTTGTAACCGATGACATAACACTTAGGTGCTAAACCCTTCAGGATTTTTTCTGGGGCCTATCTCCTTGTGTTCTTGCACTATGCCCTTTTTTCTTTGGGTCTCCACGTCCAAGTGAAAATCAACATCAGAGCTCCCTGGTATCAATACTTTTCTCAAAAATAAATTACAACAGAGTTACGAAATATCGACCTCTAAAATACCCACGTGGCATCTCCATAGCACTTAGGTGTTAAGCCTTGCTCTATGCCCTTGGTTCTTTGGGCTCCATGACCAAGCGTTAATCAACATCATAGCTTCCTAGTATCAGGACTATTCTCAAAAATAAATTACAGTGGAGTTACAAAATACCAACCTCCGAAATACTTCCAAGGTGATATCATGCTCTCGTCATCAACCCCACATGGCGTCTCCTTAGTGGTGACACGTATCACCATGATTCTCCCCATTAGGCCACTCAATAATGTTGAATCTAGTTTCCACGTGTCCTATGCACAACCATGACATGTTGAAGTTATCTACCATCATTAGCTCCTAAGGGCCAATCAACTGTTTCCATGTGTCATGTCCGAGGAGAGAGAAAGGGTCCCTTGTTCTTTGGTTTTGCAAAAAAAAATCTTTGTTAATCCCTAATCCCCACAACCCTATGCACTTTCAAAAGGATTCATTAATTAAGAACTTAGGAAATCCCAAAGTTCTTATGTTTCAAGAATCAGCACCCTGGTATCCGATCAAAATTTTCTAAAAAAGCAATTCAAGAGGAGTTACAAAATCCCGACCTCTGATATTCTGACCTCTCAAAGCTCCAAAGTTCTGAGGTCTTAAGTCTCCTATCCTCTGAGGTTCTAATATTACAACCTTTTGAAGTTCCCAGGGGCCAAAATTTTGTCCTTTCGACGTCCTGAAGTTCTGCGGGGTCCGAAATTTGGCCTACTTCCCTGGTTCCATTCTATATCAGGTTTTTTTTAAATAAACCTCCAAGGCCCGATATTATGACCTTCCAATGTCCTGAGCCTCTAACTCTCCAAGGTCCCAAAGTTCTGAAATTCAAGATTCGAAATTCAGCCTGCTTCTAATTGACTAAGACTCCTAAATTGAGTCTGCTTCCCTATTCCAAAATTCTGCTTTCTCCTAAGGAATTTAAGGTCCTTACTTCAGCCATCAATAAATTTTGATCCCAAGATCCACTTATGGGATTCCACATACCGTTTGAAAGCTATTTGTGAGCGTTAACCATCTATTTTATCTCTAATAGTATCTGGGTTGATATCTTGATGCATAATATCTTATGAATCATGAGACTCCCAACCACCATATTCATGATTTTATGGCTTCTTTCATAGGCATTATACTATGGTGATTCTATACAAAATACTACGACAGCCATAAGACTCCCCCTGACCTTGAAACTTCTAGCATATCAATTCTAGCATCTGCTGCTATCATAACTAGCCTACTAGACATCAATGTTGTCTTTTTGAACATCATGCTAGCTCATACATCCATGGTGATTTGGTTGACATCAATCTCAACTTCCCAACACATGTGACCAACATGATTATTTACATCAATTCCAACTCACTTGAATCCACTATCCATCATGATAATGACAAATTTAAAACATCACTCATAGCCTTGGTGATGGTGTAAGGCCCATATTAGAGTGATAAAAGCTTTCGATAGGCCCCAGTAAGGTTTTCCTTCTGCAAATGTAACCGAACGTTGTCATTCACTTGAAACTTATGTGGTACCCGATGTTTATCATGACATTTTTTGTACTTAGCATTGGATTTAACGAGTATATCATGGAATTACTAGTGGATGTGTTTAATGCATTCAATAAATATGGTGGCTTTATTAGCTTCACACTAAACATGTGAAAATTCTTCTTGTGTAGTCGCAAGAGAAATTATGACATAAATGGGACACGATTTTTTAAATCCCATGCCCACTTGAAATGGGTTGTAGGCAGTTGATCTATGGAGAGCTCTGTTATAGTTTTGCTGCACATAGTGAAGAATCTCGTCTCATGTTCATGGATGCTTGGAGTTGCACATGCGTAGTATGTGCACTATCATCCTGCTGAAAACCTCTGTCTAGCCATAAGTATACAAATGGAATGCAATCAAATTGGTAAGCTCAGTGTCCAATAATGACTAGAGGCTCAACTAGAATTTTCTTAGGAACCTACTATCCATATATGATATAATGTTATGTGGAATCTGAACATGAACCACACTCATTCGAAGAAGAGTTTAGCATTGTCTTCTGTTGTGATGCTCTTCTTGCAGACCATCAATACAGCTATCTTAGAAAATCTTTTGACGACCACAAATACACATTCATTACCATGCTTGGTAGAAGGGAGGCCATATATAGTCCTTGGAGATGGATTCCCAATGTTGGATAGGAGTAGGAATAGGTGTGTATAGGCCTTTATTCTTAATTGTTGGCTTGGAAATGGCAAAAGAAGTGCAAGATATATTATATTTTCTAGCATCCTGTCAGAGTTTTGGATAATAAAAATGTTTCTACAGTATTGCCACTGTATTCTCAACACAAAAATTTCTTACAACAATGCAGTAATGTGCCTCCAAAATCAACTTGGCATGCTCACTTGAAGGAAAAAAATGATGTACCATATAGCACGAAAATACATCTTAATGGTGGAAGTATAGAATTACCTATCCATCCATCACCATCTTGTAGGTGGCAGTGAACTCTGAGTCACCTTCATATAGTTGTGGCCATCCAAAGGTCTCGTGCCCACAAGAGTTTAGAAATGTACTTAGTGCCACAAGCACGACTCGATTAAGGCAGTATGTGACATGATTTGTGCTTCCATTATTATAATTTAAAGTCAGATGAAACTATTGTAGGTATGTGGAAAATTTTTGATGTCGATCATTTTGCAACTTCCCTAATGTATGCATAAATTGAAGAGATTGGTGATCTGTGTGTATGATCGTCTCCTTCCCTGGAATATAATGCTTTCATTTTCAGTATGCATGCATGGTAGAGTACATATCCTTAGCATAGGTGGGGTAACTATGAATAGTATCAGAGAGTGTCTCACTATTATAGGCCAAGGGGTGCCCTTGTTGAGTGAGGATTGCACCAATAGCATAATCTGAGGCATTTTCCACAATAAAAAATGATTGTTGTAGGTCTTGTAACATGAGGACTAGTGCAGAGAAAAGACAGTGTTTCAACTCAAAGAATTACTTCTTCTATGCCTTCAACCAAAAATACTTCAATTTTTCTCCGTCCTTGATAACTTGACTCAATGGACAAGTAATATGAGAGAACCCCAACATAATTCTCCAGTAGAAGTTACCAAGGCCCAAGAAGTTGCGAAGCTCTATCATAGTTGTTAGGGTTTCCAAATATTGAATGAATTGGACCTTAGCTAGATCCACATGAATTCCTTGGTCATCGATTATGTAGCTAAAATATTGGACTTGATCCATGCCAAAGGATCATTTCTTTTAATTGGCACATAGCTTTTGCTGTTGCAGGGTTTGAAAGACTTGTGAATGTGTTGCAAGTGATTTTTTCAACTCTTTCTAAAGATGAGGATGTCATTTAAATATAAAACCATGAATGAGTTGGTGAAAGGCTGCAAATTTTTGTTGAGCCCCACAGATGTCCTTCTCTTTCACCAAATTTCACTTCATTTCCTTTGTCCTTTATCAGTTGCAGGCTTAAAAAGATCAATATGATTAATTAAAGTCACTTTAGGAATGCATATAATGACTGACTTGCTATATTTTCGTGGTTTTGTTGTTGTAGTAATTTTTGACTAGAGTCAGCTATAGAATGCAGCCATTCTGTAGCCAATTTCCTATTCCGCAACTATCTTCATGTTCACATAGGTTACAAGTGTCACTTTAAGAAAAAATGCATATGGTTGAATTCCAGACCTCATCTAAATCTTTCCTTGTCCTCTAAGAAGTCTAAGCAAAAGTATCCAAGTGGTTATGCACGTGGAAGAAATCACAATTAAGAGGTAGACTTCTACTGGGACAAGAACTCTACAGATGTCTTCAACAAAAGTACGAGGCTTCCACGAGAGTTCTAATTTGATTTTAACTGGGAAATACACTTATCCCTATTTCTTCTCAAGGGTAGTTATGTATTTCTCTTATAAGAATGACTCGGGAGACCGAAAGATAGTTAGCTAGATTGATGTTTTGTGGTTAGATCTCAAAATTCCGTAATACTCTGTTTCTGAAGTATTTTTCCTTTAATGAAAGAATTCCAACTTCATTGCATGGTATGAGGCAATCTTGAGGAGATTTTTATGCTGATCCGGTGGTAGAGGGCCCCTACTGCCCGAGAAGCTCTATGCATATTGCTTAGATAAGTAACTTTAGCTCTGTTTCATTCCTAATTCAACCAAATTTTTGAACTCTATGTTTTATGCTAACTTACATTGAATGTTACAGCCAGTCTTATTCTTATGAATTGTTCCAAAATATCACTAACACTGAATGAGAGATAGATGTAGTATTTTAGAGATTAGTTGCATTTTAGTTCAGCTGTAATACTCCGGAGGTTAATTGCACCCTAGTTCAGCTCTGTTCACTGTATTTCAAGTTTGATTGATTGCATTCTAGTTCAGTTATGTTTAATGTATTTTAAGTTTTATTAGTTAGTTGTATTCTAGTTCTGTTCCATTAGACTTCAAGGCCTTCATTATTTACAAAATTCTCTTGTTCTTAATTTCTGTTAATACATCATTATCATAGGAACAAGAATTGGTAATGTCATTTTGAAGTCTTGACTATTCCGCAATTTCTCATAATTTTACAAACTTCCTCTTTCCAAAACTATTCCAAAAGATTTCTAACACTTGAATGAGGCTTAACAGTGATATTTTGAGTTTCAGAATAGATTAATTTTAGTGTCATAAGTTAATTTAGAGTAAGGTTTCTTACTATGTTGCAGATACTCTCTTCTAAATGTGTTCCAACAAATTTCTAACCAAAGATGAGAGTTTCTCCGTGATTTTGTAAGTTTTTGTTTGCTTAGAAGAACCTCATTGCATTAAAATTATCCTTTTCTCTAGTTGTGCCAACATACTTCTAATGAAATTAATTGGATTGAGTCTATGTTATGAGTTATTTTTCTTGTCAAGTTTTGCAATTTGTAAGTTAGCATTCTTTGTTCTTAGGTGTCATACATAGTCTAGATTTTACTCTGTTTTTAGAGTGACTAATAACTCCTCTTTGCCAAACCACTTACTTTTCTCTTAGCATAAAAACACAAAACCCAAAAACACTAGAAAAACACTAAACACAACGAAGTAGGAAGCAAATACCTAGGCACATATAGTGCACTTCACTTCAACAATTTACTAGCCTTAGTTGAAAATTTATGACATCAATTTAGGAACACTAAGTTGAGCAGACAATTTTCATCCATCAACCTCATAACAATTTTAGGGGCATTTTTCAACCCGAAGGGCATGACCAACCACTCAAAAATACCATCCTTGGATTTGAAGGTGGTATTCCATACATATGAGGGTTCTATTGGAACTTGCTAATATATGGGCTTCAAATAAATCATGTTGCAATACTTCACCCCCATTAGTTGGTCAAGAAGGTCATCAATATGTGTGATTGGGTACTCGTTCCTGACAATGATTTTATTCAGTGCACGATAATCAATGGAGAGTCTCCAGGTGACATCCATATTTTATACAAGTACAACTGGCCTTCCACAAGGTGAGAAGCTTGGTTGAATGTGCCCTTTTTGTAGCAGCTCCTATATCTACGACTTGATTTCCTCATTTTATAGAAGAGAGAAATTGTATATTGGCCCATTAGGTAGAGGAGCTCCACGAGTCATATCGATCGAGTCATTTACCTGACAGTGCAAGGGTAATCTTATGGGTGAGGAGAATATGTCCTTGTATTCTTCCATCACCTTATCAACTTGCTTCTTATGTGCAAAGGGACCCTTTCCATGGGCCATAGATGTGGCAAAAATATTTCCCTTACTTTGAGAATGAATTAGAAAGAATAAATTTCCCAGTCTGGGGGATGATCTTATTGCATTTCTTAGCAAAGATCAAAGAGATGGCGGTAGACAAGGCTACCTCCGCTATTCTGTATAGTTTCATACCCAGAGTAATAATAATAGTATGAGTCTTGGACTCATAAATAACATGATTCTTCCACAAATATGTATGGCCTCATAAAACATCCCAAATTTCAAGAGGACAAAAATCACATAGTACCTCGTCTGTAAAAGGTTTGATGTTTTTTGGAAGGTGGCACTTCTAGCTAACACAAAGATATCATCCTTGGTGGAGCCACCCGATGGTATATGGTTGTGGGTGTGGTGTGGTTGGAAGACACAATTACTTAACAACCTATGCTAAGATGAGGTCCTTTTGTCTTCCACTGTTGACAATGAATGACAGTGGAGAACCCTTCACCCACATCTGCAAGTCGAAGAGACGCCCCCCTCCTCTGGATCTTCAAGCTAAGTCTTCTTGACCTTGGTGGTGGCAATGATGGAACTCGTTTTAACATCAATAATATGATTCCATTGTCATTTCCCTTTTCAGGTTCTAGCTCAGAATGAGAGCATGCATCAGACTTTGACGCTTTTAGCTTGGCCACCAATGACTTCTTGGTGCAACACTCATTTTATTTGTGGGTGGGGCTATTTTGGAACTCACACCACTTTATTGTGTCCTTCTTCATCTTCCTGGTTCCATTATTTGCTTGTGGCTTCAGAGGGTTGTCCTATTTCATTCCACCCTCGCTCTATCCTTTTTTCTATGGTTTGGCAGTGCTCTTTCCCTACTTTATATTCGTAGATCTAAAGTCTCACTTCTTTTGTTTAAATGTTTGTTCAATCTTGGTAGCATTTTGTTATGCCGAACTAAGTGATGATATGTCCAGGAAATCCATTTCTTCTTGAATGTATTTTGGAGATAGTCGTGGTGTTATAGCACCAAATTCTACTTAGATTCCTTGATACCTAGCTTTATGCATAGAGTATGAAAAATATTTGTGATCTCATGCACATATTGGTCCATTTTTTGTCATAGTATGGTTCATTGTATGTACTAGTCTTCGTAGCTCCAAGCAGGGTAATACTATTCCTTGAAAACTTATCAAAAAGAGTTCCAAGAAGGTGTGGTTGTAAACAAAGAGGATTCCTCGGCCGTTTTCTCACAATATGTTTCCCACCAGTCCTTGACATGGGTAGCATCCATAAACAATGCAAAAGTAATATTTTCCCTATTGGAGAAACTATGGGCCAAAAAATAACATTCTTGTAGACTTAACCATTTATCTACGACATATGCATCTACCTGAGCTTTGAATATAGGGATATTGAAGTTAAATTGTACTTTTAAGGGAGAGACACTTCCGAAGTGGATGTCAGATGAAGATGCGTCACCTGTTGGAGTTCTTCGAGAAACAATTTGATAGGATCTCCTATTCCCTTTTGTTTCTTTTCTTTCACCATTGGAGGCCATCGGTGTTGGCAAGGTTGGTATTACAAGGCCTTAACCATTTCAAGTGCCAACTCCTTATACTCGACCTTGTTTGGGACATGCACATAAAAACATAGAAAGAGAAGACCCCTTTAATAGCACTAAGCCAAATTTGTGAAGGAATTAAATCAAATACATATTTAAATTGAACACAAAGATATATCGAAAGAACAGAAATTCAATTAAATAATAACAAGTACTAAAAATTGTTTACATGCAGAATGGTACAAAATAGCTTGGGCGATGGTACCTTATCTCCGAGAAGACATGTGATGGTTGCATGACTTATGAAATATGTTACAATGAGGCTCAAAGTAATTTTTATAATAGATAAGACGTGTGAAACCCTAACCTCAAGAGATGAAGCACCAACAGGTTTGGGCCCTGTTGGGGTAAGTTGGACCACCAACTTCCTAGGGTCATAACTCTGGCATACAATCTGTGTTTGACTATCATAATAAGTCGTTTTTGAATATCTCGACAAGGAGGTGACAAAGAATTTTGTGAAACACTTATGGAAATTTTCTGGTCTCTCCTTTTTATGAGAAAACGTCTTTTAGCACCTCAAAATGACTCCAAAATCTTAGGACTAGAAAAACTTCCAAAAATAGAAAATATTGGTAGAATTAAGGAAAGTGAAAGGAAACAGTGTGGGGGGTCCAAGTGGAATAGGAATATGGCAACCAATATCCACCTTCATCAAATCAAATCATATATGAGCAACAATTAGATGAGTGTTTCATACCTTGTTAATTGAAGTTTGTCCTCGCCAACACTTGAAATATTTAGCTCCCATCTTTGTCTTCAGTCTTCAAAGAGAATAAATCCACCGAGAACACAACCAAATAAGATATCAAAGCACCAATATAGAAATATTATTTGAAAAGTACCTACACATATGATCAAGGAGTTATGTAATAAAAACCATCAATTTGCAGACAATGTTTATGGGAAAGAAATGCATAACTTTATTAATCATAAAATAAGTGGTTACAACTTTAGCCTTGATGTTGGAAGTTTCCTTCTAGTTTTTTCCTTCATTCCAATACCTTGTACTCAAAATATGGGTATTTGAGGAAAATTTCCCCAATATTTTTTGAGTTTTTCTAGCTAGCCATTGCAATGGAAGATGACTGTATTTGAAGGAATAGGAGGAGGATAAGGGATGGAGGTTGAGATACAACAATTTATATCCAAAATTCTTAGAGGAGATGCCATCCACGAGGCTTCTAGAATGGAAGATTCTCGTATTATTTTTATTTTTATGTTTGTTAAAACTATGTCACACCCTCTAAAATGGAATATTGAGACAATGTTGCAGGTCAACATGTATACAAAGTGCGAAAACCTAGAAGTGTGGTAGATAATTACATTCCCACCTATGACACCCTTTAAAATTAGGTTTCTTAAAGGTATTTTCATAAGATTCTTATCTTCTAGAGTTAGTTTCTCTTCCATATTCTTCAGGGATTGATGGAAATTATTCTTTTGATGGAGAATGATAGGGGTTCAACATTATTTATCATGAGTGCGATAAAGTAATGTGTAACAAGATTCCCCCAAAAGTATGAAGTAAGAAAATGACTGATGAATGAAGTACTTGATCATGCAAAGGCATTGAAACAAGCGATCAATTAGTTGGAAACCTGCCAACAACAATCAAGGAATTACAATACGATAATATCATAAGATCACCTCTAAGGTAGGAATTTCCATACTCAGAATATAAGTGACTTTAAGTGCAAGTATGGACATGAAAATATCCATCTCAAACTATGAGGGTCATGGCCAACATACTCAAATATTCCCATCGCAACCTGGACATAACAAATAACATCTAAGTTATTCATTTCTTCATATATATAGTACGAATCTAACCATGTCAATCAATGTATTGAGGTCAAACATGGTAGAAACCACTTGATTATTGGTCAATGATGAAAACAATTAACAGATGCAAAAGTAACCATCAATAATGATAATGGCCCTTAAGTCACCCAAGTACATTTCATGGAGTGGGAGTAAATGATATGAAGTTGAAAACTCATGGAGTCAATCAATAGAAGGTCAATGATGTCAACCTATCATCGAAGGTGAGGAAACCTACCATTGAGGAATGTAATCTCCAAAGTACTAAATGGTTCATAAATCAACTTCCAAGATAATGTGTTGAAGTCAATAAGAAGTCTCTTCGTCGTAGGAGGACCTTGATGTATCACCCATCAAAGACATGAAACAGGTGCAAAAATTTGAAGTGTAACAGAGCACAAAGTGATTTAGGAATGAATCAAGGATTATCAATGTGATATAAGGATTTAAGGATTGTAAAAACTAGCTAATTTAGATATGGATGACATGAAAGAAGGATTAGAAATTTAAATCAGGATGAACTTATCTTGAACATATTGACGACATGACAATTTTCTTGGAAGCATTCACCCAAAAATTGGATCAAAAATTGAAGTATAAGACTTTTTCAAAGGGGTATGATAAAAAAGAGACAAGTCATTTTCCCAATCTTGAAACAAGGGGTGAAACGGTGTCATGTTCAAGAGTGACTTGTTGTCATACATAGTATATACAGATTCTCTTACCAAATTTCCCCCACCATTTCTGCTGAGTACCTCTTTATTTTTATGTGAGCTTAAGGAGGACGAAATATGCTCGAACTATAAGCTTATTCTTTAAACTAGTCAATCAAAGAATTTTTAGAGAACCCTACAAGGACTAGTTTGGTCCCAATTCAGATATGGGTCCTTCGTTGATTAAGTTTTACAACTCCAATTAAAGCATAACTCAACATATTTTCATGTTTAGAAAGTTTGAAAAGAAATAAAAGGAAACTCCAAGATGGCCTTTTTCATTTAGGTTTAGTGAGTTTGAAAATGGATAAAATATAAATTGTTTGGTGATTTCAACGTAAAAATTTAATGAGCCCGAAGAAAGTAAAACTTATTGGTTTTTCATATTTATAGAGTTTGAAAACTCATAAAATAAAACTCTAGTAAATGTATTTTTCATAAATTTAATGAGTTCAAAAAATAATTAAGTATGTTCATCCTAAAAAATTTCATTTTTCAATATTTACCTGAAATCTACAAACACTCAAACGATTGAAATCATCATATATGCCGAAAAATTATTAAAAATAGGTAAAATGAGGTATATTTTTAAATAAAATATTAAAATGGTAATATAAAAAATAAAAAAAATTCAAATCCCTTTTGTAATAAATGGAAAAAGAAATTTTATTTTTATCGCTCGCTTTTACCCACTGTTGGAGTTGAAGAATCCGTCATTTTAGTTGAATCTTCAAGAGGCGATTCTATGGAAAATTTTTGACATTTCTTATAGGTAAGATATCTCAACCTGCTCTTCAATTTTATGGAATCTATTTTGATCTTCCATAGTGAATATGGAAAATTTTAACTTTTAAAGTAGAGGAAATTCCACCCTAAGAGTTTCGTACCTTTCCCCTATCGAAAAATACGACATTGTATAGTTGTCACAGTTCCTGAATGGACGGGGCACAACACAATCACATTGTCCATAAGAAAAGGGTTCGACCAATG
This sequence comes from Pinus albicaulis, assembly GCA_034641835.2. Lineage (NCBI taxonomy): Eukaryota > Viridiplantae > Streptophyta > Pinopsida > Pinales > Pinaceae > Pinus > Pinus albicaulis. Next base: position 1,015,095,629 of record CM076580.1, on the reverse strand, counting down.
CGAAAGAAAATTAAGGTTTCTTTTTTAAGTAAAAAAAAATAGTATTTCTCTTGTTGGTGAATTAATACATCTTCCCTTTAATGGTCATAGGCCTTTTTATCACTACGATGTTGGAGGGGAGAGAAAGAGAGCATGAGGTTGATGATTTAACCATAGCTATTGATGAAAATACCTTGTTGGAAATTCATCAATGTGGGTTGTATAAATTCTTCTTGATAGTCCTAGGAATGAGGGACCAACTACAACTATTGGAACATGTTGTACCTCTGGCTGTAGGGGGTCAGTGCCCAGGACATTCACAAGATTAATAAATATTTTAAAGAAGGTAATTTCCCAAATACAAAAAACCCTTGAGTGCAATGTCATCTTGATCTTGAAGAAAAACTTAACTGACCAGAAAGGTCTTCAGTTTAATGACTGGAACTTCTAAAATTTATAGCTGAAAGAGGAAAAAGATTAGAACATGATTTATCAACCTAGGCCAAAAAAGAATCCAAAATTTACACCTTGAGATTGCAGTAATGAATGAAATAGTATGCACAAAGAGGATGAAAGTGGTGAGGCAATGGAGTGTTCTTTAAGGCTTTCTTCAGAAATGACATAGGCATTGACTAATACATCTATATATTTTTCAAAATAAGGCTATTGCAATACATCAAAAGCAGTGGAATCAATAAAATCTTATTTTTATTGATCTCCAAGAAAGCTTAATAATTACACATTTTTAATCCCAATTGAGAGCATATGAATCCCCAAAAAGTTTGTTTTTAGACGGTTATTTCCCTCCTAAAACTAGCTATCAAAAATAAATTACAAAACTAATTCTGAAAGCTTCATCATTACAAAATTTTAATCCCAATTGAGAACTTGAACCCCCAAAAATTGTTTTTAGACTTTTATTTCCCTCCTAAAACTAGCGGTCAAGGATTAGTTAAGAATTAATTGCAAAACTAATTCTGAAAAAAGTTATAAAACTGTTTTACTTTTGGATGGCTTATAATAAAAAATTAATATATATAAATATTAAATAGTAATATTATATTTGGACGACTCATTATATATATATATATATATATATATATATATATATATATATATATATATATATATATATATATATCTTTTTAAAATAAAGTCCCCTTTTTTTACACAGATTCATAATACATATTATCGAATTTGATTTCGGGCAGTACATATATCCATGTCTATATAAACAATAAATAAGTTCATGGTGTTATATTATATATAGATGCATCCTTTTTAATGCTTTCTGAAAGTAGAGTTGAACACCTTTATAAGCACTCAACGATCTCGAATTCTCAAACAGTGAGGATATTTCCATGAATTTTCTCAATTTTATTTTTCGGTTTCATCATGATGTTTTCCTCATCCTTAAATTGACAGGGATGCACTCTTTCTCCTCTATTATTTATCTTAATGATGGATGCCATGAGCTTGAAATTGAAAGCTGTTGATGGAGGCTTATTCCTTGGGATTAAAATTGGTACAAATTTGAAGGCTTCTCATAGCCTCTTTGTGGATGACATACTTATTTTTGGTATGTTACAGCGAAAATGTTGGTATATCTTTAATGATATTTTTCAGGTTTTCTGCGCAGCTACAGGTATGCTGATTATCAAAGGTAAATCTTCCCTATATGACACAGGTAGTGACGAAGCAGATCTCTGTTATATTATCTCCTTGTTCAAGTGTGGAAGAGCTCCTCTTTTAGGGGGTATGATCTATTTGGGTTTCAGAATGAAACCAAGTAATTATACAATTAGGATTGGAGATGGAATTTGGAGAAGTACAAAAAAAAGTTAAACATGTGGGTTGCTAAATGGCTTTCAAGAGGGGGTAGGTTGATTTTAACACAAGCTGTTTTCCAACAGCTTTCAGTTTATTGGGCACACTTATATATTATTCCTCCCCGGATCCTCAAGGATATTAAGAAGATTATGACTCCTTTTTTTTGGGGAGGAGGAGGTGATAAGAGATGTATGCATTTAGCAGGGTGGGACTCAATTGCAATACCAAAGGAAAAAGGGGGATGGGGTATCATGGATATGGAGATCTTTGGCAAATATCTCCTTTCGAAATCATTGTGGAGATGTCTAAATTTCAAAGGCAAATGGCAAGAGATTATCAGGGAAAAATATCTGGGCCAGGAGAAGATGGCAGATTTAACCACCATGATTTGGAGCATGCATAGAAAACAATCTAACATATGGAAGGGCTTCGGAGATATTTGGCCTGTTTTTAAATAAAATCTGAACTGGTTTTTCGGAGATGGGTAGAAGATTCTTATTGGAAGTATTTATATGATAGGATATGATGCTTAGAAACCTATAAATGGGGACCTAGTACTGGATCTAAATCAAGGTGACATCTTTTATATTAATCAGATTATTGATGGATGGGAAAATGAGATTTCGATTTGGAAAAATTTCAAGGATACGAGACTGAATTTAAGGCTGAAAGGGGCATGGATTAATCTAACGACTGCCTTTAGAAATCTAGGACTGTGTAGAAATATGGAGGGCAATAAACTTATTTGGAGGGATAAAACTGTAGAGAATGGGCCGAAGGTAAAAGAAATTTATTTGGCACTCATTGACTCAAAACTTAACCATGGAGCTGATAGCTAGTTTAAGGTAATTTGGAAGGTATATGTACAAATTAAAATGATTATTTTTCTTTGGTTATTTTGGAGAGATAAGAATATGACATGGAGAAAAGTACAAAGTAAAGGATGGGAGGGTCCGAGTTATTGTATTTTATGTGGCATAGAAAATGAAGATAATCAACATCTCTTTTATCATTGTTGTTTTGCTAAGAAAATTCTAGAAATGTTGTGTTCAATTTGGAATTTTTCTGTACCAGTATTTTCGAATACTATGGAATGTATTCGATGGTGGTTCAGAAGACGAAATTTTTTTAAAGCTATTCCTATTCTGTTTCATTGGTTTATATGGTGCAACAAAAACATAAAGCTTTTTGAGGGAAGACCTTGCTCTCCAGAAAGGATGGTTCAACAGATCTTTATTTATTGGGAGAGACATAAGTCTTATCAGAAGTCTCCCCTAGATTTATCCAAGAGACTAAGACGACATGAATTTCATTTCCCAGTTGGATATTTTGATGGGGATACTCAGAACTCAATTTGTGAGTGCGGGGTATGGCTTATGTTGTCACCTTCATGTCATTATAAATTCTGTTGGAATGGAGGGAATGGTTCGAATATGAGAGCGGAGTGCATAGCTTTATGGGGGCTTTTATGGGTGGAAACTCATCTATATGTGGATATATTATGGGTTTTTTGGGATTCTAAGATCCTTATTGATCATATGAACAAAAAATCCAATATAAATCCTGGTTTGGTCACTCTCTCGATCGAGTGCATCCATATTTTGAAGAATAATTTCACTTTCCTCTCATTTTGCCATGTCTACAGGGAGAAAAATGAGCAAGATGACCGTTTATCAAAAAGAGTATTGGAGGGCACCTTTGGTTATATGAATTATGAACTCATTCATGCTCATGGAATAGGTGCAGAGGGCATGATCAAATTAGCTTAATTGTTGGTGTATTTATAAATGTTTCCCTGTTTTTGTTTAACTTAATGTCGGACTGAAAGTGTGGTAGTCAACCTGACTACGTTTTCTTTCGAACTTTTTTCACCATCTCATTTTTTTTAATGATCTTTGTAATACAAGATCTCTTGATGGAACTGTTTTATGTTATGTTTTTTTTTTTAAGACGGCTAGAGAACTACTGTATAGTCTTCATTACACTTTATCTGCTAGCTGTTTGAACTGTCTGTAAAGCAACTTGGTATTGTTTAACTTTTGTTTCAAAGAACTTTGTTTTTCCCATGTGTAATGATTGTAAGAGGCTTGCTTCAAACTTTGTCTACGGACAGAATATGTATCATATGGACGTTTTTTCCATATAGTTTTGCTCTAGTACATAATATAAACTAGAAGTATTTTCATGCTTGAGAAATTGAGAGCTAGAGACCTTTGCAACCTATTATATTCAATTTCAGGAGCATCTATCTTCTATTTCTGGAAAAATGAAATGGCCATTAAGTTGGCATTTTGACTTATAAAACCATCCTTGCAACTACCACTTGTTAATGCCAATGCACTTCCTTATGTTTGAAACTGGGGTAGAGACTTGTGTGGTGTGTGATTACATGTAGGACTATCATGTGATTTCATTTATATTTAAAAATAATTATTCCCAATGTTGATTCTCTCTTTTTGTTGTTTTCAAAACCTTAGAAAATGCAATTTTTTTTGTGTTTTTTTTGTTGGGATACTAATATTTTATGATTTTCATCAATGACTTCTCACTGTCAGATTTATCAAGATATTTTATCATGCCCAAAAGGTTGTTGAATAAATCCTTATATCTTCTCTTCAAGCAGATGGAATCTATTACAATTTTAATGCTTAATCAACAATAACAAACTCCTTCCATATACCAAGTTTTTGCTCTGCAAATTTTGGTTACAATATTTGGCTCCATCTGGAGACAGTGTTTTTCTTGCAAAACATTGAGAACAACATACCAGTCCCGGTGTTGGGCTATGGAGTCAAGCTTAAAATCTTCTTGCAATCACCTCCAAAACTATTAAAATATGAAAATCTCCCTAAAACGTATTTTGAACATCTGAAAAGTAAATAACACTGAAATAAAACTCGTGGAAAATGCAAACTAAATGCTCACCAAGTGAGCTTATTTGTGTACACAAAATTGTTTTCTGAATTACAGGAACATTTCCAAATTAGCCAAGTGAGCAATTTTGCAAAATATTGAACTTATTTTGTGCAACTAATTAAAGAAACCTTCAAAGAATAGAACATGAGCCACAAAAACCTCTTTAGAAGTTCCTAGTTATATACACATATCGAGTTCCTAGTTACAGACACATATCGATGGTATAGCAAAATTTGTATTCTTCAAAAACTCTGAAAAATTGGAATCCATAAAATTTAATGAACATTGTTTTGCTTGGCTTTCATTCTTTGCTTGCAATAATTCAAGCTTGATGAACAACTTGAAAATATTTCATCACGATGATGGTGTTCTTCCTGTAATGGAAACCTTTGGCAAAAATTTGAACCCTAAAAATGTTGACTATCATTATGAATAAATAAATATTGCTACTCTAATATATCTACAATAACATGTTTTGGAACAAAAATGTTTTCTTCAACGAAAATAGGATCTTGATTATAACCAGAAAAAGATTACACAAATATTTATTGGGTTGCTGGCAAGGCTCACTAAACTAGGAACATATTTTTTCTCTTTGGAATCAGAGAATTAGGTTTTCCCAAAATCCATAATGCAGTGGAGGATATAGATTCTAGGAATTTTATCATCAGAGAATATGAAGCAGGAAGAAATATTCTTAATACATAGAGGAAAACAGATAATAGAGATATTAAACTAGAACATAAATTCCTTGAAAAAAATAAACATCTAATACCTTGTCTTTTCCCACTGCTTTTTCATTTCCTTGTGCAATCTTTGCCACTGAAATTTCCATATGAATGATTAACAATCAATAATCAAAATCTCGCTCTCCGTCAAGACATAAATTGTGAATACCCAAGGAAAAATATCTTTGTTTCTCCATTCCATGGAAACAACGCGAATTGATGTTGTACCCAGGAGACAAGCTTTGGCTACAGGAAGTCACTGCCTAGCACATTCACAATATTAATAAAGATTTTGAAGAAAATATTTTCCCAAGACAAAACACCCTTGAGTGCTATGTCAGCTTGATCTTGAAGACAAACTTTATTGACCAAAAAGGCCTTCTAGTCAGAAGAAGAAAAATCTTAGAATAATGTTTATCAATCTCGGCCAAAAAGGAATCCAATATTTACACCTCGATATTGCAGTAATGAATGAAATTGATGAGGCAATGATGTGCTATTTAAGGATTTCTTCATAAATAACACATGTATCAGGTGTTGACTACTAAATGTGTACATATATTTCAAAATAATCTTGTTGCATCCTGCAGTAACACCATAGGAAGAAAGACATAAATAAAAGAAATGAATAAGAAATGAAATACACATAATGCAACACATCAAAAGAAATTGAATCAATTAGGTCTTCTTTTTATTCATCTCCAAGGAATCTTCATCATTACACAATTTTAATGAGAGACTTTGAACCTCAAAATGTTTTTTTTAACCTCATTGAATTAGATATGTGATTCTTTAGTCCATGAGTGGTTTCTGAAAAACAGGAACAACTTTTCGACAGGTGCCTTAGCGGTTTCTGGAAATTGAGGGAGTACCCCTCGGAATGGATACTAGTCATTGATCTTGAAATGAGTTGTTTCGTTATTCAACCTTTTTTATGGGTTCTCTTCAATTAAACCTCAATTTTGTTGACCCATTGGGAATCCACTAATCTGGACACAAAATGATGAGGTACTCAAACATGTTTTGTCCACTTTGTCAAACAAGAAAATTTAAAAATAAATTGCAGGACAACCCAGTCAGTAGTCCTATAGTTTATTGGGCATGCCTACATGGCAGGGTGACTGTGTAGGTTGATGGTATTCTCCAATGAATGGGATCATGTCAAGTTTCTCTTTGTTATTGGTTTGAATTGGTGAATTGAGATTGGTTGATTTGGTGGCCAACCATAGGCTTCCATGTAGCCCATCTAGGGGCCACCATGTGGTCCAACCAGGGGCTGCCACGTGGCAGCCCGAAGGCCACCAAAATTTTGGGTTGAGTCCAAGCAGAGTGGGTAGTAGTCGAATCCGCGATCTCCAAGTATCGAGCACAAGCCATTGCCAACACACCATCACAATAGTTCTTATATAACTATGGCCTCCATATCATTTTTTGTCATATAAAATGCGCATTGGGGGGAGGGTGTTGGGGTATAGCCCCAGCTCTAGACCACGGGCGGGAGACTAGCCCACCCCCCCCCCCCCCAACCGTTAAGAAATAACAAATACACCAATGTCGACATGTGCCCACGATTATCATTAAATGCCGATGGTTAGGTATAACTGTGTGATGGTTTTATATAAAAAAAATTATTAAACCATAATTGATATGGTTTCAAATCTGGATTATAAGCATCATTAGGAATTTAAGTGCTCTGACAGTTTCATCGGGTTTTGGCAAAATTGGGGCTCAGTTAATTGAATTTAAAACAAATTTTTAGGATGATGTTGAATTTTAGGGAAAATGTGGAGCGAATAGTGCACGAACTTGGCGAAGTCAAAACTAAGTCAAATTTTGACCAAATTTGATGCCAAAAGAGGCTACAAAGGCATTTTTGGGCATTCGAGAGCTGATGGAATAGGTTTCAGAGTTGTTTGAGCATTGTAAACATATGTAATCACAATTTTGATCATAATAGAAGAGGGACCAACCATTGGAAGATGGATCATGGAGAGATAGACCAGGCGGGGAGAAATCCTTCATCATGTGTTGTTATGTTACTATTTATGTTGATGTTCATGTCTGTTAGATTTTGTTGTTCAATGTTTTTTTTTAATGTTAATTTTCTCATGAAATTCACATAAAAATACATAAAATCTCATGTTAAAATTGCAATTAACCTCATAATCCTCAAGCACTTTATTTATATTCTGGATTGGATATTAGCACAACAAGTACTAATATTCCCATTGGGATCAAGTTGGTATCAGAGCACTAGGTTTACTTGTGCAAGGAGGATTTTTTTTTTTCAAGTGCTTAAATGCTTACAATGTTGAAGCTCAAGAGAGGAGAAGAAAAGCTTTTGGGCGTGGGTTCTCTAGTTGGATCAATGAGAAGGAGGGCACAATTGCCACACAATTTACCTCCAATTGTAGTAGAAGCTTCAATAAGCATGTCCCATGAAGGAGGAAATGATAACATGTGAGAGGATGAAAATGCTTTTAGGAAGGCTTTCTTTGACACGACAAAGATGGTGAAGGTCCTCTATGAAGAGAGAAATACAAGGTTGCAGGGTGAAAGCTCCAAAAATCAAAGAGGAGAGGGTTCTCCGGGAGGAGGAGGTAATGGAAATGGTGATAAGACACCATCTACTCCACCATCATCCTCACCACCATCTTCGCAATTATCTTCATCCTCTTCCACTACTACAACCCTTACTCGTATTCATCAACCTACCTTAAAAGGAATTGGTAGACAACCTTTGTTAAAACTTGATATTAAATTTGAGCTGCCTATGTATAATGGTGAAGTCAATGCAAAGAATCTTGAAAATTGGGCTCATCAGTTGGATGTTTACTGCAGAATTCAAAACCTTCAAAATGATGATACAAAGATTCAACTAGCTTCCTTGAGACTGGAGCGTGTAACACTAGTATGGTGGGAAGCCAAGACACAAGGTGAGATTAAAAAATGTGGTAATATCTCACTCTTCTGGTCTAATTTCATTGCGTAAATTAAAAGACAATTTTACCCTCTACCATATATGCAAAAATCCATCATGAATTGGCAGAACTTTAAACAAATTAAAGGTCAAAGTGTGCAATATTACACCCAAGAATTTAGAAATAGGGCTCTTATGTTAGTTGCTTATTTTCATTCACGAGACACATTTCTGAAGTATATAGGGGGTTTACATAGCTACCTAAGGCATACTATCCTTATGTTCAATCCCACTAGCTTAGATGAGGTTTTTTTACAAGCCACTCACCTGGAGGCAAGAGGGAAAATAATTCCAGAAGAGGGTAAAAAGAATCCATTTAATGGTGAAGAGAAAGGAAAGGGAAAGAAAATTGCATCTGTTAGAAATGGAGATAAAATGACATTCAAATATTCTTCCAAAGAGGGTCATGATGAAGACCACTATAGGAAGCTTCATCCAAAGATGAGGCCCAGGAAATTCAACATGGGGAAACATAAATATATGCAACCACTGAATAGGAATTGGCATCCGACTCAGGTGATGAAACAAAAATTACAAACATGGGTATGAAAGGAAAAGTATCCATTGCTAGCACTAGTTCACCAAATTTTCACACTAGATCTCCAAATGAGGAAACAAGGATCGAATTATTCCAAGTGAGGGTTATTTCAAAATATATAAAATCGACACACTATTCAATAGTGGGTCTCAAGCCAATTTGATATCCGAAGACTTAGTCAAGAAACTTAATCTTGAAACCATTCCTTATCACAAATCATATCCATTTGGTTGGATATGTGAGAACACAAATTTGTAGGTTAAAAAAAAGTGTATTCTTCGGTTTGCAATCACAACAAACTTCATTGAAGAAGTTGAATTAGATGTTGTACCACTTGATATTTAAGGAATTGTTTTGGGAAGTCCTTACCTCTATGATTGAAAATCCATATTCTATCACCATGAAAACAAGTACCACTTGTTCAAAAATGGTGTGGAGTATATTGTGAGAGCTCATCGCAAGAAACTAAATCTTTCATTAGTTAATGTAGGGGAAATTAAAATACTAGTGAATTCAAGAAAGAATTTTGTGCTTCTTATGATTAAACCAAAGAATGATGTTGATTATGAAGCATTTCAAGGTTTTGATCCCAAGTTGAAATATGATTTGATTGAAATGGTTAATCAAAATAATGAGATGTTTCAAGAGACAAAGGGGTTACCTCCCAAGAGGGGAATCCAACATGAAATACAGTTGCATCAAGATTGTCATGTTCTTAACATTGTTATGTATAGGATGTTGGTGATGGAGAGTGCTGAAATTTAAAAAAAAATAAATTTAAGAGTTGTTGGACAAAGGGATAATCCGACCAAGTACTTCTCCATTGAGGTCACCTATTGTGTTGGTGCCAAAGAAGGATGGAACATGGTGCATGTACTTAGATTTCTGTGCATTGAAAAAAATTACGGTAAAGAACCACTATCCACTCCCTAGAAGAGATGATTTACTTGATCAATTGAAAGATGAAAATTATTTTACCAAGTTGGACTTAAGGAGTGGTTACCATCAAATTAGAATTGTTGAAGATGACATTTGGAAGACAACATTCAAAACAAAGCAAGGTTTGTTTGAATGGCTTGTTATGAGTTTTGGTTTATGTAATGCTCCTGCTACCTTCATGCATGTGATGAATGATATTTTAAGGCCATTTCTTGATGGGTTTTTCATCATGTACTTAGATGATATCTTAATTTTTAGTAAATCACTTGATGAACATGTCATGCGTGTAATAAAATTACTTGATGTCCTAACGATAGAACAATTTTTTTTGATGTCAAAATGTGAGTTTGGTAAAACTTCTTTGGTGTACTTGGGGCATATTGTTGGAGGTGGTGAGTTGAGGATAGATACCTCTAAGGTTGAGGTAATTGTGAATTGGACAACGCCCAAGACAGTCACTGAGGTAATAATTTTTTGGGAGCATCCCAATATTGGAAGAATTTTATTGCTAACTTCTCTTCTATCACAACTCCATTGCATGCATTGACTAGTGTGAAAAAGGTATTCCAGTGGAAAGGAAAGCAACAAAAAAAATTAAATGTTTTGAAAGAGAAGACCAGTTCAGCCCCAGTACTTACACTACTAGACTTGAGACAATCCTTTGAGATTCAAACTTATGCAAGAGACTATGCCATGGGCACAGTCCTTATGCAACATGGTAAACCCATGTCATTTCATTCAAAAAATTTCAATGGTGCAGTGATTAACTATCCTATTTATGAAAAGGAGCTTTATGCTTTGGCTCAAGGTGTGGAAAAGTGGAAACACTACTTGATGGGAAAGGAAGCCATCATACACATCGACCACCAACCATTGCAATACTTTCAATCGCAAACTAAGTTGTAACAGTCAAGGCAATTTCAATGGATGGGTTTCCTACAACAATTCCACTTGGTCATTAGGTATAGGAAACGTATCTACAACAAGGTTGTTGATATGATTTCTAGGCCTATTATTAGTGAAGCTACTTTACTCAAGCATAATTTTGTTTTGCATCAAAGTTATGTTGAGCAATATGCATGTGATAATGACTTCCAAGATGTTTATGCAACCTTGAGTCAAGGAAACCAAGTAGGGGAATTGGATTTCCATGTACATAATAACTTGTTGTATCATTTGGGAAAGATTTGTATTCCACAGGGAGAGAGAGTGAATTCCATAAGGGAAGCACAAAATTCTCTTATTACTGGATATTTTGGTCTAAGAAAAATAGTGGCACATCTTTAGAGGATTGTTCAGTAAAGGTTGTTCATTACGTGCAGTCAGTAAGCCTATAAATAGGAATTTAGGATTGTACATAGAACTTCCTGATTTTTCACGTCCATGGGAGAGTGTTTCTATGGATTTTGTAGGAGGTCTTCCTTTATCAAAAAGAGGTCATGATTATCTGTATGTAGTTGTAGATATGTTTAGCAAGATGTGTATATTAATGCCATGTAAAAAGAAAATCAAAGCTGAGCAAACAACTCACTTATTCTTTCAACATGTTTGGGTTCATTTTGGTTTTCCCACATCCATTGTTAGTGATAGAGATTCTCAATTTGTTGGGAATTTTTGGGTTCCAAAATATGTTGAACAACTAAAAGTGATCTTTTGAACAACTAAAAGTGATCTTTTGGGTTCCAAAATATTCCAGTGGGGAGGAGTGGTGCTCAAAATTATGCTAACAAATTAAAGTTGTCGGAATGGTGTGGAACTAGAATGACCACGTAGATATCATCATTATGAATCTGGCGCAACTTGTTTCAAAAAAAATTGATACCCTATGCTCCTAGAAATGCGTTATGTCCACTTTCTTAAATAGGGAAATTAAAAAACAAAATGCAGGACAACCCAGTCAGGAGTTTGTACAACTAACTGGGCATGCCTACATGGCAAGGTGACTATACAAGTGGACTTCGTAAATGGTCTTCTCTGGCGAATGGGACCATGCCAAGTGGCACTTTGTTATTGGTTTGAATTGGTGAATTGTGATTGTTTGATTTGGTGGCCAACCACAGGTTGCCACATGGCCCAGCCAGGGGCCACCACGTGGCAACTTGAGGGCCACCAAAATTTTGGGTTGAGTCCAAGAAAAGTGGGTGGGGGTCGAACCCGTAACCTTTAAGTACCGAACACAATCCATTTCCAACATGCCATCACAATAGTTATTATATACCTATGGTATCCATATCATTTTGTTGTCATATACAATGTGCATTGGTTTGGGGGTGGGGGGGGGGGGGGTGGTCTAGCCCCAACCTTGGTCACCACCAAAGGTGAGACCATGGGCGGGAGGCTAGCCCTGTGCCCCCCCTCTAACTGTTAAAACATAAAATTCATGCCAATTCTTACATGTGCCCACGGTTAGCACTAAATCCCGACGGTTAGGAGTAACCATGTAGTGGTTTTATATTAAAAAAAATATTAAACCATAATTGATATGGTTTGAAATCTAGTTTATGATTGTTATTTGGAATTTAAGCACTCTAACAATTTCGCTCGGTTTTTGGTGAAATTGATGCTCAATTAGCTGAATTTCAGAGAGATTTGTAGGATAATGTTGGATTTTGGGGAAAATGTGGAGAAAATAGTGTAGTAACTTGGGGAAGTCATAACTAAGTCATTTTTTGACCAAATTTGAGGCAAAAAGAGGCTACACAGACATTTTTTGGCATTTTGGAGTTGATAGAATAGGTTTTAGAGTTGTTTGAGCATTGTAAACATATGTAATCACACTTTTGAGCATAATAGAAGAGAGCCAAGCCATTAGAAGCTGCACCAAGGAGATGTAGCCTAGGCGGGGTGAAATCCTTCATCGTGTGTTGTTGTGTTACCATTTATGGTAATGTTCATGTATGTTAGATGTCGTTGTTCAATGTTTTGTTTATGTTACTTTTATCATGAAATTCACATAAAAACTCATGTTAAACTTGAAATTAACCTCATAATACTCAAACACTTTTCTTATATTATGAATTGGATCTTAGCACAACAAAAAATAATATTCCCATTCAGATCAAAAAACGATGCGAGCCATCATTCTCTCTAGAATTTGTGGGAAAATTAACTAGATTTAATTGACTTGTACTCCGCATATGTCAGTCCTTCAAGTTTTCTAACTCCATGAGGATTTATTAATGTTTCCTTTGTAATTATATTATGTGTGCTTCACGTTCCATGAGAATATAATACTCACACAATTCCCCTTAATATTTTATTCCTTTCTCTGCAATTCTAGGAAAATATTCTTCAACACCTTAATTTCACCCAAATAATGTTCCTAGGACATTACATCAAGATCTATTGTAATAACCTGATTCTCCTTAATACCTTTCTCTGAAGGTTTGAAATATGGAACTTCCATATCTAATCTTAGAGGATCAAATTCTTTGCCAAGCTTTCATTTGACAGGTCTCAATTTCAACTAAGTCATGAAGTAAGATGCAATAGAAATATTGCTAGGAAGATGCAACATGTTTATTGTCATTAATTTCCAAAAAAAAAAAAATTAGAAGTCTCGAAGTTTATATCATAACCTGAGCATGAGAACTATTGACAATAGAATACAGAAATGATAATCTGTGTACTGATAGAAATCATTGGCCATGACAAAGAACAAAAATAGGGATGAATGAATGGTCTTTTCTCCTTCCTCATCGCCATGTTCATTGTTGTTAAATTCCCAATACCCTGACATTTTCCCAAATCATGATCCTCTACAACATGCGCTAATTTTGCAGTGAAATATAATATGTCTATAATAGAAATAAATATTGTTAATGGTTATATAAATCCCCATATATACTCCAACTTCATATTTATAGCTCTATAATTGTTGGGCCCTACTTTTGTCACCCCTTTTGACACCTTATCTTGTTATTTTTAATCATATCCTACTCTATTTTGCTCATTTTGACACCTCGAAACCACTCCATACTAATTAAACTATTCCAGTTCATAAATGGAGGTAAGAGTCACAATTAGGTCTATTTTTAGATATCTTTGATTATTCTATATATATGTTAAACTAATTTATACTCTTTGACTCACTATTGACCCACTTATTGCTAGGATTCCTAAATATTAGAATGGAGACTTGAATACATTGACAGGTCGCCAGTGACTCAACATCTAGCTCTAAGTGTATCACGCAACCATTCGGTACTTAATTTTGTAATCTATTTGGTACCTCATTCTGGAATTGCCACCAGTCAAACTGATGGACCTCTCAAAGTAGCTTATCATGTTCGTGATAGAAGTAACAATATATTTAGCCTAAAGATAGTATTACAATCATATTGTTGAGGACATGATAGAGTAAACGAGTGATCCTTGAGAATATAGCTTGGATTAATTAAGCATAGATCACACTCACATTAATTTTCTGGATTATGTGTTTGTAACTATCTTTAGGCCATAAAATCCTTAAGAGGGCCAAGCACCAGTGTTAGGGATTAGCGGGCTGAAGCAAGAGAATTGTGACTTTGAAAAATATTTGACTATGTTTTAATTTTAGTTTGGAACTGTTGTATTTATGTTTTATTGAGGACTCTTAATATAAGTGACATCAAATTTTATACTTGTGAATTAATGTGTCTATGATATTTAAAGTTTATTGAGGAAATCTAGCTTATCTCAGGTCGTGTCAAGGGCCCACCATCGACCTTCACCAAGTCATGTAATTGATTTTAGTTAGATAGATAGTGTGTGTGGATTAGCATAGAGTAACTGTACTTAGAATATTTCTTTTGTTGTGGCTTTCAGATATTTGGTACTTAGAGTGTGATCGAATAACATTTAACATTCCCTATATATATGAATGCTTTATTCTTAAGCTCTCAATTAGTGGTTGATTATTAAAAATAGATTTCCATTTAATTTTTCTTATCATTTTCTTAGGAATTATTTGAATCTATGGGTCTTCTTTTGTACCAAATTTTTTTGAGTTTCAATGAACATGATTTAATTCAAATTGGATTTTTGAATGTTGAGTTTTTACACAGTCTTAAGATGGAAACCCTTGATCTAAACAAAGTAATTTACCGTCTCTCAATCGAAAGTTCTAATAGAGGTCTATGCAGCCAATGTTTGATATCTATAAATTTTAATCAGATTGTGTATAGACTGTAGATCATTCATCTCGTTCTTCAATTATTTTTGAATGGATTTATGAAATTATATAATTGTGTGAATGAATTCTGGGTTTAATAACATCGATAGGATTGATTTTTTGTTTCAAGCTTGACCCTAGGGTTAGTTGTCTATGAAGATATTGAGTGGAACAAGTTATTTGAATTGAATTTTGGGAATAGGTTATAGTGATTACTGAATTTGTTTCGAGTAAAAAATTTTAAGCATGAATTAGCTGTATGGTTGTTAAATATAAATTAGTGATTTGAATTTCATGTGACATAATATTTTTCTTTACTTCAACAAACTTTAGTAGAGAAATGGAATGATTTTGAACTAGGGATAGAGTCTACAATGAGCATTTGGTAATTAATTCAGTAGTAATTGATTATTAAACAATAAACTTGGAACTGAACCGTGATGTTTTGAAATTTTAAGATTACAAATTCCATATTGGAATTTTTAAATATAGTGAATTAAAATAATGTATAAAAACTCTAACATTTTTTTTGTCGTTGTCAGGGAGTTGCAAAACAATACAGGTAACACTTTATTTTAGTAGATTTATGTGTGTGATAGATATTTTCCAAGCCAATCAGATGATAGAGAAAGTAAGGTAACACGTGAGTGAAGATCCACACGTCAAATATGGTGGGTGTTATCACTAGGCTAGAGTAAAGTTGGGTTGTGTCAACCTCCAACCTAGCATAAGTATTTCAAACCAATTTTGAATGGAAGTTATCCCTTCCAATTAGAGAGGGCTCTCTCAAGGAAAATAATGAAATATTCAAGATGAAATCAATTTGCAAATGGCTAACTCTGTATTATTTTATGCTTTATATGATTTTGTAGGTGGAAGAGTGTGTGGTGGCTACCATTGGGCATGGATTCAGCTAAAGGACATCAATTACTAGCAAATGCATCCATGGAAGCTGAGGCAAATTGGCTTAAAGAATAAATTTAACAGTAAAACATAGTACATGAAGGAAATTGGAGCATAAAGTAATGAATTCCAAGTAATCATAATACCATGAAGTTGATGACAATATACAAACTAAAGAGAAAAAAACATAAGACAAGAAGAATCTCAAGTTTTGAAGGTAACTGCTGTAAACTGTGTATTAGCTTGATAGAGAAAATTTACATAGTAGCTTCCTCCTAACAAACATCAACCCCTTCAAACTCAAAAAACCCCTCATTTATAGAGTAGATATCTTTTACAATGGTCTACCACCTGGGCTAGAATTTGATACTGACCTAGAGACCTAATTCAAATAGGTTTACATCACATTGAGCATTAATAGGGATATTTTCTATTTTAATGGAGTTTGTAATAAAAAAATATTCTATGACCATTAACAACTTCAGAAAAACCTATAACAACCCATGCTTGTCATCCTATCAAACAAAACTTCCAAGCTGAGGTCCAAATAATACACTGGAGGTAAGATATTATAAACCTGAGTTGATGATGAGCTGTCTAATTGATGAGATGGCATCATGATGAGCTGTCATCCATGTGGATTTTGATTGCTTAGATGCCCCCTTGAACAAGTGGAACAATAATATTCATGATATTATTTGATGATTCATCCACCTTTTCACTGTGTTGACTACTCAAAAACATAAAAAACACATAACGTTGGAAGAAAAACAGAGTACAAGAACTTTCGTAGCACACTTTTGTAGCAACCTCCAAAATCCACTTTCTGCAGAATCTTTGACCTTTCTGACTATTGGAAGATCTTCCTTAGGACTAATGAGGTAAACACATGCTCTAAGCCATCATTGCTATGAGATTTTTGCAGAATTTTACCCTCAAAGAAACCTACAACACTTTCATATCAAAATATCATCTTTAAGCCTAGGACTCACTACAAAAGTACCTAGTTTACTGATATTTTTCACCTTCTTCTTATTTTACCTCAAAAATACTACTAAATGCTGTACATTCCTAGTATGATAGTATACGCCAAAATATGATCCAAAAATGTGTTGCCTTACCATGTTTCATGGAGTAACATCATCATCTTGCACAACCATCTTAAGACCATGTTTCTTCAATTCTTCTTGTACCATATCCATTTGTGAATCCAAGTCTTTGAATTGACCTTGTAGCTTCCTTCTTTCTACTTGTATCCACCTATTACTCCTGTAAATATGATTCATCATACTATTTAGAGGAAGTTTCCTATTTAGCATCTTCCCTGACTTATCTGCAATTTCATTGTAAAAATCTACTTGCTCGATCACTTCCTTTTTGAAATTTTCCATCTCCAGCTTTTATTTTTTGAAATATTCCAAATATAACTTAGTGTATAGAATTTATACCCTAGCTCCCTTAGTTTATTTTGTAAGAGAACCATCTCAATCTTTTCTTGAACCTTCTCTTTACCCTTTCTTCTCTTGATTAACTCTTCCTCTGCTGGAGATAATTATGTTATCTCATCCTCTAACGGAAGCTTCTCCTTTTTTATTTTCTTAGGGATGTTCTCTAGCATATTTCCCTTAGACAGTTGTAACCTAGTGAATTTATTCCTAGTTTTAACGATAAACCCTAAATCTTCTTGTGAAAATTCCAATTTTTTAATCTTTTGGTTCTTCTTTTTAGTCTCTGCTCCCTTGATTTCAACAACCTTCACAATAGGAGTCTCTTCAATTTCAATTGCCTCTAGGATGCCTACACACTTTCCTCTTTCCTTAGTCAGACTTCTAGTAAGGCCCATGTGGGTTATTTTGTATGTTTTTAAATGAGTTCTAGTAGAAGTCTTTTTTTGGCACCACAGTCTCCTAACTTGTTCAACCTCTAGCTCCATAAGTTCTACCATAAGTTGTATTTCTGCTTCATGATCAACTACATGTTCAACTCTAGAATCCTTGTTTTTACTTGGTGTATTGGACTTGGATTTTGGTGTCTACTTAGGAGTGGGGACATCAAATTCATATCCACTCATAAACAAGAATGTAGACCAATCTATTTTCAATTTATTCAATTCTTCCACTACCAGAAATTTGATCAAATCCTGATGAAAGATAGAGGTATCACTGGTTCCAGGTTTTCCCTGAACCTTATCTGCCATTTTTCTCAAGCTTCTAAACAAAGAAGAAGTCATATAAAATGGTTTCTTACTAGTGAAGTGTAGCAGTAGTTTGAAGTAGTATTGATAAATCATATGGAATCTACCTTCACAAGTGAAATATTTCTGAATTACCATTAAGAACTTGGAAAAATTCTCCTTAAGGCATGTTCTAGGGATGCCTGAACTCACATCCATGCCTCTATGCTCCTCTTTCAAGAATTCATCACAGTTATACAACTTAAATTTCATTACCTTAAACCATGAATCTCCCGATCTTCGGATCACAGTAGCTTGTGCAATTGTGTCAGGAGACACAAAAAAGTTAAATATGCCTACTTTTGACCATGTACCTGTAAAATTGATAGAAAAATTATTCGAATCTTGTGAATGGAATCCCTATAATTTTGGGTGAAATAGAAGGCAACCCACACTAGAAAATTTTTGTGAGAAGGTGGGGTCTTCCTCGAGTAGCCTCATTTCCATGGGCTTGAATCTAATAATATATCCACCTTTATGCAATTTCTTTTGTGATGCCATGTCTCCAAGATATGTTGATCAGCTCCATCCTTGACACCTGAAAAATATTTTTGAGACAACACACAAAACCTTTGACGCAAGTAAAACCTAGACTGAGACATTTGCTAGATATAACCTACACCTCCAGACCACTGCCAATACAATTAACGTAGCTTACAAGGATGAGGATAAAGCACTTTTGAAATAATAAATAGAGATGAATAGGTGCAGAAGGAGAATTATTATCAAGCATATACATGCATATTCACATGATAGAATATAACGAATGAAGCAATGATGAGCCAATATGATCTGAAAAACAATTGATTTTACCTTTTATGATAATTTGTATGCTTTTCCCTACCGTTAGTAGAAAAAATGACTTGCGTAGAAAAATTTGTGTTGGGGAAGGCCTATTTGCCACAGAAGTTTCAGGAACTTCCGTAGCAAATATCAACCTGTTTGAACTAAACTTGTTGCAGAAGTGTGTAAAATTATCAAACACAAATTGTGACCAGATCCGCTTGTGGAGAATCAAAATTTGTATTTTCCCTTGATAATGACTCACATAAAGACTCATAATGACATTTCAAAATCACTAAAATACCTTTATACATATGAATTTTTTTTGAAAATCAAAAAGTTAAAAATCCTATTGAACCCTAACTAACTTAACCTAATTGACTCATGACTCAAAAAAACCCTAATGGTTATCTTGGATAACAGTGGCTCTAATGGGGATGTTGTGCCTCTGTGGTGCAACAAAGAACCAACATACCAGGTGTCTTATCCATTGGGCTGATCCCAAACTCTTGTCATATTATTTAGCATGCATTCGTCCCTTAACATCCTCTTGAAGAAAAACACTATAAAAACCAAAACTTACAACTACAATCTTCAAAATAAATGTTGAAAGAGATTTTTTCCCAACAAGATTATTTATGAACCAATAGCCTTACTCTAACATCTGAAAATCCACCTGCGTAGCTCAAGCAATATGAAACCTATAGTATAACCAGTCAAAGAGCTGATCCAATACCAGGGCTTCTTCATTGTGCTTGAACAAATATATAAGTGGATCATTTATTGGCAACTCAAAATGAAAATTGAATCCATAACCCATTAAAAAAAAAAATTTGTCTTGACTGATGAATACAACAGACTTACCATTGGATCTTGTAAACCATGAAAAATATCCTCTTTTGATGAAAGCATCAAATCAACAAAAGGATCCTTGAAAACACTAAAAATTATCCTATCTTGATGATCCAAAGGATAATTCATTCATAACTGCAACTTGTCTCTGTTTTATGCCTTTATTTTCAACATCATTCTTAAGACAAGACTCTGACTGTTCATGAAAATCTTCAATGCGAGCAACCATATCATGTGCTACATGGATGTTTAAAAATTACTTCTCAGGCATTACAATAAGAACTTCATGTATATCATCATGCGCAAACAATTTTTTTTGATGATTTAAATCTGTAGCAAGACATTTTTAGATAGCAACTTGTGAATCAAAATCACTTAAATCCGTAGCAATAAATTTTGGGACAAAAACTTGTAGATAAATTAGTTTCTTATTATTCTCTATAAGTTCTTACTCATGACAACCTTCAAGCATACTTGAAACAACCTCCTCCTCATGATGAAAATAAACATGTTTCACATAAGCTTCTCCTTGCTCTTGCCCATTTTCTTGTTGCTCAACATTCAACTCTTTATTCTCAATATGCCTGGAAATTTTTTCATATGCTCGAGTATTATCATTAATTTCTTGGGTATAATATTCTTGAAACAAAGGTTTAGAAAATGAACAAATTGAAGAGCCCTGTAGTTGAACATCTTTATGTTGCTCTTTATCACCTAAAGATTGGAAAGGCTGTTGCAAATTTTCACATATTTCATGGGACATAACTTGGTTTTCAAAGTGCCGATCTATTTCATATTCAAGCACATAAGAAAAATATTATTGTTGAAAACCTTCTTGATGATCATGAAAACTAACCAGAGAAGGGAATTCATAAAGTTCCTCTAACATATCCTCATCTAAGCACTCTCCATTATCACCAAGAGTTTTAAGATATGGAATAAACACCTCACAAAAATCACAACAATCATGTAACAGTGATAAAGAAGAATGATATTTCTCATAATGTTCGAAGAAAATTCTATGGAAATATTTAAGATATAACAAGCTTACCAGCTACCACCCTTCATACTATGTTCTAGCTTCATCCTCCATGGTGGCCATACACATTTTCATGAGACAATCCTCAGGAAATGCAACTCAAAACTTATGTACATGCATATTGAATCTAACCAAGTGAAGAGAAGCATTATCATTCTCTTCATCTTTCAATATAGGAAGATAAATTAACCAATCAACTCTAGGAAAAGTATTTGGAAAACTAGGGATGTGAGACCGATTCATTGGGGAATTCATGGAATTATTTCTGGCAATAGAATTCATCTTGGGACTTCTTCAAGCTACTGATCTTCAAGCAGTGGAGTCACCATGAAACCATGAATTTTTGAATCCTTCAAGAATGGAGTCACTAAGGTAGAATTACAACATTGAAATGTATTATCTCCTCTTACCTTCAAGAGTTTATATACTTTAAGTAGAAACACCAAGGATAATACAACATTCAGAGTCCCGACAGATGCACCAAAATGTTATCACTATGTTGGAGTAAAGTTGGGTTGGGTCAACCTCCAACTTAGCATAACTATTTCAAACCACTTTTGATTGGAAGTTTTCCCTTCTAATTATAGAGGGCTCTCTCATGGAAAACATGAAATATTCAAGGTGAAATCAATTTGCAGATGGCTAACTTTGTACTATTTTATGATTTATATGATTTTGCAAGTGGAAGAGTGTATGATGGCTACAATTGGACATGGATTCAGAAAACTGACTTCAATTACTAGCAAATGCATCCATGGAAGCTAAGGAAAATTGGCTTAAAATATAAATTTAACAGAAAAAATAGTACATCAAGGAAATTGGAGCATAAAGCGTTAGGGGAATTTTGAGGTCTAAAATGGGCCTCCTAAGAAAAATGTACAGAAAAATTAAAATTTATAACAACCAATACGATTCAAGATGATGATGTCAACCATGGGGGATGACTTACCATTTTTTAAATAAAAGGGTAAAAATATTTAAAAATATTAAAATAATAAAACTACTTTTTCAACTCGTATTTTAAACTTATCTCCCAAAATTTTTACTCAAATTTCGAGTGGGAGTACTCATTGGATGCAAAAGTTAATTCCTCATCCAAGGAGTACTCATGTTGCATACTTTCGATGAACTCTACTACACGAAAAATGAGAAATACATAAAAAATGTGATTGTAATCACGTTTTTTTTATGCATTTATCATTTTTCGTGTAGTAGGACCCATCGAAAGTATGCAACATGGGTACTCCTTGGATGAGGAATTAAATTTCGCATCCAATGAGTACTCCCGCTTGAAATTTGAGTAGAAAATTTGGGAGATATGTTGAAAATATGAGTTGAAAAAGTAGTTTTTTCATTTTTCCGTCTAAAATTTGATGATGTCATCAAATCTTATTTGATTTTTTCCACTATTATTTTATAATTTCCTTAGGAGGCCCATTTTAGACCTCAAAATTCCCCTAATGTTATGAATTCTAGGTAACCATAATACCATGAAGTTGATGACAATATACAAACTGAAGAGACAAAAACATAAGCCAAGAATAATCTCAGGTTTTGAACGAAACTGCTATAAATTGTGTATTAGCTTGATAGCGAAACATTACATAGTAGCTTTCTCCTAATAATAATTAACCCCTTCAAACTCAAAAAAACCCCTCATTTATAGAGTGAGATCTATTTTACAATGGTCTGCCACCTGGGCTAGACTTCAATACCAACCTAGAGACCTAATTCAAATAGGATTACATCATATTGAGCATTAATAAGGACATTTTCTGTTTTAATGGAGTTTGTAATTAAAAAAGGATTCTATGACCATTAATAACTCCAAAAAAACCTCTAACAACCCATGATTGTCATCCTATCAAACCAAACTACAATGCTGAGGTGTTTGCCAACTGATACAGTGGCATTAATATCTTTCTAACCCGAGTTGATGATGAGTTGTCCAATTGATGAACTAGAATCATGATGAGTTGTCATCCATGTGAAGTTTGACTATTGAGATTCCCCTTTGAACAAGTGGCACACCAATATTCATGATATTATTTGATGATTCATCCAATTTTTCACTACGTTGACTACTCAAAAATATCAAAAACACATAACGCTGGAAGAAAAACAGAGTACAGGAACTTTCGTAGCGCACTTTCGTAACAACTTCCAAAATCCACTTTCTGCACAATATCTGACATTTTTTACTGCTAGAGGATCTTCCTTGGGACTAATAACATAAAAATATGATCTAATCCATCCTTATTCTGATACTTGTGCAGAACTTTTCCCTTAAAGAAACCTACAAAAATTTTGTAGAAAAATATTGTCTTTAAGCCTGGGAATCGCTATGAAAGTACCTAGTTTACTGATATTCTACATCTTCTTATTTTTTAACCTCAAAAACACTACTAAAGCCTATACATACCTCATATGATAGTATACAAAAAAATATGATCCAAAAATGTGTTGCCTTACCATGTTACATGAAGTAAGATCATCATCTTGCACAACCATCTTAAAACCTATTTTCTTCAATTCTTCTTGTACCATCTCCATCTGTGATTCCAAGTCTTTTAATTGACCTTATCGCTTCCTTATTTCTACTTGCAGCCACCTATTCCTCCTGCAAATATGCATCATAATCATATGTAAAGGCAGTGTCCTATTTAGCATCTTCCTTGACTTATCTTCCATTTCATTGCAAAATTCTAGTTGCTTGCTCACTTCCTTTTTGAAATCTTCCATCTAGAGCTTTTATTTTTTGAAATATGCCCACTCCAACTTAGTTTCTAGAAATTCTTTCCTAGCTTCCCTCAATTTCTCTTGTAAGAGCTCCATGTCAGTCGTTACTTCAACTTGCTCTTTATCCTTTCTTCCCTTGATTAAATCTGCCTCTACTGGAGATAATTTGACTATTTCCTCCTCTAATTGAAGCTTCTCCTTTTCTAGTTTCTTAGAATATTCTCTAGCATCTTTCCCTTAGACAGTTGTGAGCTACTGAATGGCTTCCTAGGTTTAAATATAAACCATTAAACTTCTTGTGAAAAGTCCAATTTCTTGGCCCTTTGGTTCTTCTTTTTAGTCTCTTCTCCCTTGATTTCAACAAGCTTCACAACAGGAGTCTCTTCAATTTCAATTGCCTCCAGGATGTATGCTAACTTGCCTCTTCTCTCAGTTTGACTTCTAGTAAGCCTCGTGTGGGTCCTTGTGTATGTTTTTACCTAACTGCTGGTAAAATTATTTTTTTGGCACCATAGTATCCTACACTTGTTCAACCTCTAGCGCCATAGGTTCTGCCATAGAATGTATTTCTGTCTCATGATCAACTACAGGTTCAGCTCTAAACTCCTTGATTTTCCTTGGTGTATTGGACTTGGATTTTGGTGTCTTCTTAGGAGTTAGGACATCAACTTCATATCAACTCATAAACAAGAATGTAGACCAATCTCTTTTTAGTTCATTTAATTCCTCTACTACCATAATTTGATCAAATCATGATGAAAGATAGAGGTATCATTGGTTCCAGGTTTTTCTTGAACCTTATCTACCATTTTTCTCAAGCTCCTAAACAAATAAAAAGGAAAATCCAATGGTTGCTTACCTATGAAGTGTAGTAATAGTTTGAAGTGGTATTGATAAATCATATGGAATCTACCTTAACAAGTGAAATATTTTTGAATCACCATTAAGAACTTGTAAAAATTCTCCTTAAGGCATGTTCTAGGGATGCCTAAATTCATATCCTTCCCTCTGTGCTCCTCTTTCAAGAATTCATCACAATACTATAACTTAAATTTCATTACCTTAAACCATGAATCTTCTGATCTTGGGATCTTAGTATCTTGTGAAATTGTGTCAAGAGACAAAAAAGTCCAATAATTCTATTTTCACCCTTGTACATGTAAAATTTACAGTAAAATCCTTTGAAACATGTGCATGGTATCCCTGTAATTTTTGTCAAAATCGAAGGAATCCCACACTAGAAAATGCTTGTGAGAAGGTGGGGCCTTCCTCGAGCAACCTCATATCCATCAGATCATATCTAACAATAGTTCCACCTTTATGGAAATTCTTTTGTGATGCCATGTCTCTAAGATGTGTTTATCGGCTCCTTCCTTAACACCTACAAAATATTTTTGAGACAACACACAAAACCTTTGACACAAGTAAAACCTAGCCTGATACAACTGCCTAGGCAATGGAAGCAACTTACAAATATGTAGAAAAATTATTTTTGAAATAAGAAATCGAAATGAACTGGTGGGAAAGGAAAATGATGACCAAGCTTATAAATCCATATACATATTGTTAGTCATCAGTAATTTTTTCCTGTTTAGATGACTAAAATTCTTTGTCCTGGATTTTTAGAAACAAAATTCAAGAATCATCTGAGTTCTAGAAGTCTCCTCAGCAAGAAATTTTTTCACTATCATGCTTCTCTGTCGAAGCATGGCCAATCTATCACCCAGAAAAGACCAAATCCTAGACTAATGTCCCCAACTCTCACTATGTTTTCCACCTCTTCCTATAACATTATGTCTCTGTTTTCCTAAGCCCTCTACTTTCACACCTTGCTTTGCCAAGTAAACCAAAAATTTTCCCCTACTCACCAAGTGCCTCAAGCAATGGTGATTTCAAAACTCCCTTTCTAAAGCCCTCTAAAGTAAATAAGGTTTTCTATTTGTCTAGGATGATAGTACATAATAGAGTGTCCAAACCCCATCCCCTCATCCAAACCATGATTCAAGCTTTTTCAGTCAAAAAACTATTCCAAGGACATTACAATGAGTCAAATAGGGTCACCTAGGTTATGCACTATCATGGTTATAAATTCACTATTTCCACAGATATTCAAAGGTTAAGTCAAGATAACATAAAGATGAAGCTTATCATTGTCCAAAGAACATCAAAGACCTCCAAAGATATCCTCTTGATCAAGTAGTAAGCCTGCAAAGGAGCAATTTACCATGTCCAAGAATTTCTACAGGAATGTTTTGTAAATGGTCAACAACATAACATAGTGAAAGAAGGAGGCCTAAAAAAAACTTATAAAGGCATCCACAATAGGTAGTGAGATACAAAAGGCTTAAGTTCATAAAGGAGATCATTCAAAAGGTATTTTGCCTAAAGCACAAGTTTTGTAGGGGGACAGCTGTCCCTTACTTACCTTTCCGCAAAAGAGTCAAAAGGCTATCAACGTAGCAAAAGGTAAGGTAACAAGAGGCACCATCACAAGAAAACCACTCACAACCAAGAAGAAAGCATCAAGGTATGGGTTTGATGGAAATTAGAATTTATGACTGTTTTGACCAAAAAATAAAGCAATACTAGGGTTACAGAGGAAAAATACACCTCAACCCCTTCAAATGATCATTGAAGGCTTTTTAGACAAAAGTAATGAGTTTGATAAGTGTTTCTTTGGGAACATAGAGGATAACACTGTTTTTTTTTCTAAGTGCCCCTAAAAAACTCAAAATTTTGGGAAGATGGACAAATATGGTCCAAATAGTGACAAAGAAACCTCCTTCATCACAACATACGGTTTCAAGGGTTTTCAAACTACCTTCTAAGGTTTGGCAGACATGAAGATCAATACTCCACTACACCAAAGGCATAAAGATGATGAAGAGTATCAGTAGGAAGAGGCAATAAATGTCAGTTCAAATGTCTCTTTTCTCTAAAGAACAACTATAGACATATTCTAGTGGCCAAAAGGGACAAACATGGGTAGAAGTTGCCAAAGAAAGCAACTATGACAAACATGGGTCATCATTGATAAGGGGAGTTGTCCAAACTTCAAAAGAAATAGTGATCGAAAGATAAAGACTGTGTAGGCACCTGCAAGATCATAAGTGGCCAGCAAAACACACAAATGTTTCAATATCTCACCTCCCTCACTAGACATATATCATTGTCTAAGTGGCCTAAGAAACATATATACCCCTGGTTTACTTTCCCATAAATGTGGCACGTCTAAAAAAATAAGCTGTTGTTTATACTTAATACTAGGTTATTTCTCCTACCAACAGGTCTTTTCCTCATTTCTTAAAGATAAAAACATGGCAAAATATCAGTCAAAGGGAGAAATGGCAAAAATAATGAGTTTGTTGTGTATAGGTGTTAAAGTCAAAAAAAATTATTTTTCCAAAAACAGGCTGAGAGGCATAGGCTTGGTGTCTTCAAGAAGGTTTTCAAATTAAAAATAACCTTAAGAGGCCTCCAACGGTGAAAAAATAACAATGTTTTAATCAAATTTCCCACGTACAGAACCAAAAGCAGTCAAAGGCACAGTGAGGAAAAGTGAAAAGAAATGAACATTATAAAAGTGGGTTTGGCTTCAAATTTATTTTTCAAAAGGTTATAAAGACCTTTTTGGGTATTCTCGGCATCATTTTTCATATTCAAGAAAGAGAAAGCCGTTGGGAGAGAGTTCGAGGGTTTCTGTGCAAAATTGGTAAATTTTCGCAGGCGCTACGCATCGACACTGGCACTACGCCCCTGGCCTTCGGCGCTACGCACATCAGAGGTAGCTGCAGTGTTATTTAACACTATGTTGTGCGCCTAGGGCCCAACGCTATGCACATGGGTAGGTGCTACACACAGGAACAAGAAAGCACCCGAGCTTCCTATCAACCAACTGGCGCTACACTTCGACATGCTCAACTGGCCCGTCTCCGGCTCGAGTCGACCCAGGCGTTACACACAGGCACCACACATAGGAAGAGTGTGTCTCAATTTGCTGAAAGGGGCCAAAAAATTCAAATTTTCACCTCCAAACCTCCTTCAATCAAAGAAACAAGGTTGGTGGTTCATTTTCTTGCCGTCCAAACTTTCATTTTCCTAAGAAAAAGAGACATTTAAAGGCCTGTTTAGACCAAACTCTAGGCTGCATAAAAATTCAGTTTTAAATCTATTGGGTTAGGGTTTGCAAAGGAAAAAAATATTATATATGCAAGAGGAGACTAAGTGACAACAAAAAAACCTCTAAACACTGAGTACACTCCTTGAAAGCTTCAGCTTGGCACCCATTTTTTAAAATTTTCCCTCACCTCACTAATTTTCATCCTCTGACCTAAAGGTTCCCAAACAAAATCTAAAAATCTTGTTGTGCTAGAACCGGTCACCATGTCTGAAGGAGAAATTAATACCAATAGTGATGAGAGCCAAAGGCCTACCAAGCCTAAAAACAAGGGGGGAAGGGCCAATAGGTTTGAGCCCTTAGATACCATTCAAATTGCCTCCTCTCCCATGATCCTTTCATGTTTTCAGGATGTTGGGTGTTATCAGTTTTGTGAAAAGGTCAAGCAAGTCAAAAGCCACTCAGACTTGACTAGATTATTCATCCTTGGCTTACAAAATCACCATGTTAACCTAGCAGGAGTGGAATTTGAACTCTCATCTGAATCCATTTCAAAAGCAATAGGTATACCAAACATCAGTGAGATATGGTTTAAACAAAAGAGGTTGGATTTGAGCTATTATGAGCCCTACCTAAAACCTAGCTGTAAATAAGGCTGCAAGGCTATTTTCCCTTTATCCCACCTGCTAGAGAGTTATTCCCTACTGATGAGGCAGATTATCAGGTATTTCACTTGTGAGGGGAGATACTCTAGGATTTACTCATATCATATAAGGTTACTAATGCACTTCACCAAATTAAAAATGATGAGCCTACCCTAATATCTTTTCCGGAGCATTGATAAGATGGTCTCAGTTGTCAAGAAAAGAAGCTATGACCGCCAAATGCCGAGCCTTTTCCAACACTCCTTGATCAAAATGATTGTCTTACACCAACTGGAGCAGCAAGGAATCCCTTGGGAAGTCTTCATCTCACATGATGTGTTTACAAATTCCCAAGCCTTCATTCAGTAGAATCTACCTTCCACTTCACAACCACATACCTCCACTCCTCCATCATCTCTGCATATGCCTTCTCCATAAAGAAATTCACATCATATCTCTTCTCCTAATGTACCAAGTGAAGAAGCTGACAGTAGCTCCAATAAGGAGCAAACATATGACAATGATGAGGACGAGGACAGTGAGGTAGAAACTGAGGTAGATGAAGACAATAACGAAGAAGACAACAGTGCTGAAGGAAATAATGAGGGTAGTGACCATGAATAACAAACAAACAGTAGTGAGGAAGAGGTAGAAAATATTGAGGAAGACCAAGAGGGTGATGATAGCATGGAAGGAAGTGAAGAGAATAAAGCAGAAAAAAATGTTACAAATGTAGAGCTTAATAAAGATGATGAAAGTGGTACAAATGATGAAGATTATGGGATAGAAACTTATTTTAAAGAAGAATAACAACAAAGTGATGATGACCAAGAAGAGGCAGCTTCCCAAGAAGGAAAAAATGAGGAAGAAAACAGAGTTGAAATCAATGAGCCCCATGATGAGAAAAAGGGCCAAAATAGTGAGGGAAGCAAGGATGATGGTGAGGTTAAAGGTCAAGAAATCAGTAACCCTATGGAGCATCAAGTGACTCATGAAAACCATGACAAATATGAAAAGGCTTGTGAAACCTCCAAAGGTAAAAACACCCTCATCAATCCTCTCACATACACCTATCACAAAGGTAGAAGAGATGTGTTTGCTGCCTCAAAAAGGCAAAGGGCCATCTCTCCTCAATAAATCAAGCATCAAGACAAAGGAAAGGAAAATATGGACAAAGGTGAGCAGGTGAAGGTAAGAAGAAGTAAAATAATAAAAATGACTTCTCAAGGCCCTCAGTTCATTGATCTACACAATGACCATGAGGACCAAGAGATGAACACTAAATTGCTTCTCTTGGAGAAATATGCACAACTTCAGGAATGGGAAAGGGAATTTGATATGGCTCAAAGGGTCATCCACTATTACTAAGAGGAACATAAGCATTCCGAGGAGGTGAAGAGGGGAATTTCCCTACAAAATAAAATGGCCAAACATTATGCAAGGAAAAGCATGCTTTCTAGTGCCAAGCTAAAGAAGGCCCTCATTAAGCTAGAAGACCTAAAAAGAGCCAAAGAGCATGGAAGCCTTGGAATATTGGCAGAGGCTTCTCAACAGGTGTCCAAAACCTCTTAAGGGGTCTCTCCACAAATTTTGAGGCAAATTGGACAACTTTTTGTTTTTTCCAAATTTTGACCTCTAGGAACGTAGCACCCTAGGCGCTATGCACAAAATTGGTGTATCCTTAGCTCTCAAAGTTTACATTTTTGGATTTTTCACATCACCAACGGTCTACTCACCAATTTTCAGATCATTTGGAGCATTTTTACCCCCTCAAAAGGTCACAAAACATAAAACATTTGACCTTTCTGCCTCCTTTTCAGACCAGGTGCTACACACAGAGCAGTGTTGGGAGATTTGATTTTTGATCAGGTAAATGGAATCCACTCGGCACAACTCAATTTTTTTTGGATATTAGACTCATCAGGCTTTCCAATGAGCCATCACGGAGCCAAATCTGGTGTCGGGAAGACCTTCAAAAGACTGCTGTAAAAAGGCCTATTTCTGCGCTGCGCACCTGGTATTTTTCACTGTTTGACACAGTGCGCTATGCTCCTGTAGATGACTGGGAAAAATGTACATTTGGAAAGTTTTCTCATGCTTTCCAGGGCCTAAAAGTCAATATAATTTATATTTTAAGCTGGAAAAGATATTTTGTTAGATATTTTTTTGCCTTGGGCCTTGCAAGGCCTCAAGGACAACTTAGGATATTTCTGATTGGCCAATAGGCTTCTAGATGCTCTAGTGGGCTCTACTCTTCCTTGTTTTTTATATAAGGCATGAGGATTAATTGTAAACATGGGAAATTGATGTGTTTAACAGAAATACATGGTTTTTGAAAGTTGAAGAACAATTTAGTGTTGTGGAGCTTGTGGATGGATTGCCTCGCTTGATGGTGATGAAGGCTTATTTGAAGGATCCTTGAGTTTAGTTAATGGTGATGTATCTCTCATATGTTCATTTTTTTCTTGTTCTCCATATGTCCATATTTCTATTTTGCAGTAGCTCAAAAGAGTATAGGATGAGAGATTTTGTTTGAGGCACCTCAGTCCTCCTGTTAGCTATTGTTTTCATGTTTTCTTCTGCTGGGTTAGCTTAAAGAATTCTTCATTGCTCCTTAGGCCCACCTAATCTTGTCTATTTCA
The DNA here is from genome assembly GCA_034641835.2 of Pinus albicaulis. Taxonomy (NCBI): domain Eukaryota; kingdom Viridiplantae; phylum Streptophyta; class Pinopsida; order Pinales; family Pinaceae; genus Pinus; species Pinus albicaulis. Next base: position 1,015,064,615 of record CM076580.1, on the reverse strand, counting down.
TTATTGGATTAGTATGCTAGTTTATAAACATGATTCATGGTAAGCCCTGCTTGTTTAAGGCTATCTAAACTCTGTCTTGAAATATCTCTTTGATGTATTGATTGTTAGGTTAAGTCAAAGAGGTCTTGTTTCAATCTTGCCCTTTGAATATGCTTATCAATTTTCCTCAAAGTTATTTATAGTTTAATGAATGAAGTTTAGGTGTTCCCTCTTCATTTATTTATGCTATTTGTTTCTTATATGTTTTCAAACCTTGAAAGTTGAATCATTGAAGTTAGATAAGTTGTCTTGCTTCCGTGTTCTACTAGATTGTTTATCTTCAATGTTTATTTGTTTAAAAGTATTGTCACTGAGTAAATGGTGTGCCCTATCTCATGATTAGTATATTTTTCTTATCAATATTAAAGACCTCCCTGTTCATAGGTATTTGACAAAGGATTCTTAACTGTCCTTTTCCCTACCTTGGTTCCCAAACTTATTGTCCATTTCACCTCACACATAAACTTAAAAGATCCATTAACTACACTAGATTTTGCCTGTGATGTACCCTGATTCACTACCAAGATATCAATAAATTCATAGACTCCATTGCCAAATTGATTTGATAACCTTTCACTCCACCTATCTTACTTGAGCATCTTACCCCAACCCAAAAGAAACAAACAAACCTACACTTAACAATTAGCCTAAAATCAATCATTCAAAGCGAACAAGCTCAAATCCTTCACATAATAGAGAGAGCCCTCTCTAATTCCAGGAAGGCTAGGTCCTAGGATTTCAAAGAATGGTCTGATGTTACCCTATCATTTGGTTTACCAATCTTCCAAATCATGGGACACTAACATAATGGCGATCACGGTGGGACCTTCTGAATAATTCACAAACTAAGTATTGCTTAGATCTCAGAAAACCTAAAAAAATCCTTAGATTGGTATTCAATTGTAATGGTGGACAACAATCTGCCTTATTATAGTTGAAAACATCCACCTGGCGACTCCACAAACTCTTAATAGACCTGAAGATTCCACTGGAGGAAGAATCAGAAACATGACCACGCATCCTAGAGAGAAAAAGCACTCAGGCCTAGGTTGGATTCAAAAAATTATTGTTTTTAATTATAACCATGTTCTATCCTACTTTAAGCCTGATCAAGAATACATTGATGTGATCTGCACTGATCATTGGAAATATCTCAAACCTCAAAAAACTGAACCTCAAATTGTAGACCTTGAGCAGACGTATAAACCTGTGCCTACCCCAGATACACCTGTGGAAGATCTAATGAAACATGAGCCTCATACTACCTTTCCTACTCTTGTTGAAACCTCAAACAATCATCAATCTCTTTTTGCACTTCCTATATCCACAAAGGTCCTAGAAAGATACAAGCCTCTAGTTTTGCCTCTTATCCTCCAGGCCCTCCCTGCAAATCTTGCAAATAAACTACCCAGATTTGATGGAGAAAACTAAAAAATCACCACTGAAGAACACATTAAAATTCTTGAGGGTTTACTTGACCTATTTGAAATAGAAGAATATGATGTGCATCTTATAATGTTTTCCTTATCATTACAACGAAAAATTAAGAGTTGGTTTAAGGACCTTCTAGCTGCAAGCATTAACAAATTTCATTAATTCACTCAAGTTTTATTAGGTAGGTGGGAAGTCATGGGAAATTCTCTTCTCATCGTAAAGGACTACAAACATTTGAAAAGACATCCAGAGAAAACAATACAACAATTTTCAGTCAGGTTCAATGAAGTATACCATACAATACCCGCTAAGATAAATCCACCCCTAGGGTGGGCTCTCTTGCCCTACCCAATTTCTCTTGACCCAGAGATGGCTTTCCAGATAAGAGAAAAAAACCCTTCAAACTTGGAAGAAAAGCAGAATATAGCAATTAATATAGAATTCAACATACTAGAAAGAGAGGCAAAGTTAGAAGCAATAAATAAGGAAAAATTAGCTCAAGAGAAATTGATATCTTCAGAGGTAAAGCTAGAGATGTTGACATATACAATTAGAAAAATGATGCATATACTTGGTAGGAAAGAGGAAGAGTACAAGGTTGAGGTTGATGCTGCTTATTCAAAACATCCTATAACTTTTCCTTTGGAAGAACAAACTCTATCATTACAGGACAAGAATAACAATCAAAATATGCATATTGAGCAAGACTGCAAAGAAGAGAGTGAAGAAGCTTTTCAAGTAGGTAATAGATACCTTCCTATATCTTGTGCTTCACTACTAAGAGAACACTACAAACAAATTGCAAATAAAAACAAGGTGGAATGCTCTAAAAAATCAATCAGGGACAAGATGGATGATGAAAACCCTTTTACATATACAAAAATCTTTCCCTCAAGCCATCTTGAAGTCACAAAATCTGAAATAGAGGAGGAGTAAAAAATTTTAGGATCTCTACCCTTATGGTTTAATTCATTTCATATTTTGAAAGGAAATTTGCAACCTGAAGATCTCTTAGCATCTATTCATGAATCCCATGTTCAAGTTAACTCTCACAAAAATCAAGAAAATTTGGTTGAGGATGAAATCAATCAGGAAATGAAAGAGAACTCACAGGATATCTCTGAAAAAAAAAGTAATGATTCATCATCTCTCTTAGGTGAGGCCCAAAAAGACATTCAACCTCTAAATCAACCTTCCCAAGAGAAAGAGGAATGTTGTAGTTATATCCAGAGAAAGAGAAAAATGCCTCCTTTTTTAACTGAAGAGGAGATAGATCGGCTTATAAACATGCAGTCAACCTATAATATTTTATATGAACATAAAATTTCTATTTATTTTCCCCCTAGTCCTAGCTATCACATAGCAAAAATGGATTTATAGATCAATTCAAAGAGAAACAATTTGATAGTCCAATATGTGCGGTTGGTAACATTAATTATATTGATGATTATCCAAGGTTTGATCAATATGTTGATAATGATGATGTTCTCCAAAAAGAAGCTAACTTTGCAGATCATTCAACACTTGGTTTTTGGGAGGAAGCTCAGTTTCATCAACTTGAGAAAGGTAAGCAACCAATGCATAACAACTATGAAAATGATGAGGAAAACTTAAAAAATTTGGAAGAAAATGAAGGCTTGAAAATTGATGATCACAAGAAAGTTGTTGCACTTCTTTCTCAATAATATTTGTTGCCAAGGGGTGCTCCTACTCATTGACATGGTGGTTTACACACAGAACTCAACCCACTATATCAAAACCCATTAGGTTTGCTAAAGGATAACATGGAAATATATGATGAGTTAGGCATTGCAGATGATCCTAAGAAAGAGAAGGAGTTTCTTTCCTGAAAGAGTCCCAAGTTCAACCAAGTGGAGGAAGAAGCAGTCCCGGATCAAGCTCATTATCTAAATCCTCACATTTAGGTATTTTTTCAAGATCCCTTTGTTGATTGGTTATATGCATTTGAAGAGGGAGTAAAACATGTCAAGAGCAGTTTGATGCAGAATTTCAAGAACATTTTAGGAACTACTGTTCAAACACAAATGAGGTGGGAGTGGCCTTTTGATTTTTTCAAAACACTCAAAGAGCTAAACCAAGATACCTCGTGGAATCATCTGCTTGATTGGTTGTATTGGAAAAGAGAATTCACCAGCTGAATGTATATATTGTATAAGTAAGATTAGGATAGATAGGCAAGCGAATAAGCTTAGCACTATGAGCATATTTCTACCTTTAGTTTTAGATTGTTTTGACCAATAAGAAATAAAAAGTAAAAAAAAAGAAAAAACGAAAAAATAGGGCAGATTTGAAAAGAAGGTACAGCCCCATACCCAAAAAATAGTGATACTGAAAGTGTGCAAGCCTAAATGCCACTACTTGTTCTAAAAGAAGGTCTTGTTCAGTCATCTAGCCTAATCATGGCTGAACATGTTTTCAATTTATTGTTGATAAGTTAGTGAAATAATTCTGGTCAAATCATTTAAGCTTTACTTGTCAAAATAAAATAGATTAGGAATGAAAGATACTGGTTGCACATGCTCAAAACAGAACCAAGGAGAAAAATAGGGATGAGTAGCAAACTATGTATTCTAGCCCTGATTTTTCTAGTCTTATTTTGTACAAAAGTAACATTTGAGTGAAACTTGTTTTTATGCCACAAACCCATGATAAATCAGATTCTCTAATCCTTATTTATTCATGTTTTCAATTTCATGTTTTTAGCTTAGAGAATGAAGTCTATCATACTGCTTAATCTTGACAGTCAAATAGACTAGGTAGAGAATAAGAAGAGTTCACTAGCATAATCTGAACTCTTAGAAGAAATAAGTGTAGAAGTAGATAGTTTGTTTTTTCTTTCAAAAGAAAAAATGTCAATGGGTTTGCCAGTTCAAGTGCACCCAAGGAAGAGAAAATGTTAGCAAAGTAGGTTGGGTAGGTAAAGGTGAAGTTGATCTAATCATACTTTCATATTTTCAAAATCACTACTTCAGGGAAAGAAACAGCAAGAGAAAGAAGAAAATCCACCCAATGGATGAGGCACTGGTCTTCATAAACCAAAAGATCTGAAATTTTTTCCTGTTTAGATGACTAAAATTCTTTTTCCTGGATTTCTAGAAACAAAATTCAAGAATCATGTGATTTCTACAAATCTCCTCAAAAAGAAAATTTTCACTATCCCGCTTCTCTGTCGAAGCATGTCCAATATATCACCCAGACAAGAAAAAATCTTGGACTAATGTCCCTCACTCTCACTATGTATGCCAACTCTTCCTATAACACTCTATCTCTGTTTGCCTAAGCCCTCTACTTTCACACCTTGTTTCACCAAGTAAACCAAACTTTTTGCCCTACTCATCAAGTGCCTCAAGCAATGGTGATTTCAAAGCTCCCTTTCTAAAGCCCTCTAAAGTAAACAAGGTTTTCTAGTTGTCTGGGACGATAGTGCATAATAGAGTGTCAAAACTCTGTCCCCTCATCCAAACCATGATTCAAACTTTTTCAGTCAAAAACCTATTCCAAGGACATTACAATGAGTCAAATAGGGTCACCTAGGTTATGCACTATCATGGTTCTAAATTCACTATTTCCACAGATATTCAAAGGTGAAGTCAAGAGAACACAAGGATGAATCTTATCATTGTCCAAATAACATCAAAGACCTCCAAAGATATCCTCTTGATCAAGCAGTAAGCCTGCAAAGGAGAAATTTACCATGTCCAAGCATTTCTACAAGAATGTTTTGTAAATGGTCAACAACAGAATAGAGTCAAAGAAGGAGGCCTAAAAAAACTTATAAAGCCATCCACAATAGGTAATGAGATACAACAGGCTTAATTTCATAGAGGAGATCATTCAAAAGGTATTTGGCCTGAAGCACAAGTTTTGTAGGGGGACAGCTGTCCCTTACTTACTTTTTTGCAAAAGAGTCAAAAGGCTATCAACCTAGAAAAAGGTAAGGTAATGAGAGACACCATCACAAGAAAACCACTCACAACCAAGAAGAAAGCAACAAGGTATGGGTTTGATGGAAATCAAGATTTATGACTGTTTTGACCAAACAATAAAGCAATACTAGGGTTACAAAGGCAAAGGACACCTCAACCCCTTCAAATGATCATTGAAGTATTTTTAGACATAAGTAATGACTTTGATATGTGTTTCTTTGAGAACTTAGAGGAAAAAATTGTTTGTTTCTCTAAGTGCCCCTAAATAACTCAAAAGTTTTGGAAGATTGACAAAGATGGTCCAAATAGTGACAAAGAAACCTCCTTCGTCACAAGAGATGGTTTGGAGGTTTTTCAAACTACCTTCCAAGGTTTGGTAGACATGAAGATCAATACTCCACTACACCAAAGGCATAAAGATGATGAAGAATGTCAGTAGGAAGAGGAAATAAATGTCAATTCAAAGGCCTCTTTTCTCTAAATAACAACTAGAGACATATTCTAGTGGCCAAAAGGGACAAACATGGGTAGAAGCTGCCAAAGAAAGCAACTATGACAAACATGGGTCATTATTGATAAGGGGAGTTGTCCAAACTTCAAAAGAAACAGTGGTCAAAAGACAAAGACTGTGTAGACACCTGCAAGATTAGAAGTGGCCAGCAAAAAAAAAAAAAGTTTCAAGATCTCACCTCCCTCACTAGACATATATCATTGTCTAAGTGGCCTAAGAAATAGATATACCCTTGGTTTACTTTCCCATAAAGGTGGCACATTTAAAAAAACCAAGCTACTATTTATACTTACTGCTACGGTATTTCTCCCACCAACAGGCCTTTTCCTCATTTCTTAAAGATAAAAAAATGGCAGAATATCAGTCAAAGGGAGAAATGTAAAAAATAATGAGTTTGTTGTGTATAGATGTTAAAGTAAAAAACAATTCTTATTCCAAAAATAGGCTGAGAGGCATAGGCTTGGTGTCTTGAGGAAGGTTGTAAAATTAAAAAGAGCCTTAATGGGCCTCTAGCAGTGAAAAAAAAACAATGTTTTAATCAAATTGCCCACGTACAGGACCAAAAGCAGTCAAAGGCACAGTGAGAAAAAGTGAAAGAAATGAACATTATAAAAGTGGGTTTGGCTTCAAATTTATTTTTCAAAAGGTTATAACAAAGGGTTTGGCACAGGTAGGTGGCCATAGTGTTATTTAACACTGCACTACGCAGCTAGGGCCCGGCGCTACGCACCTGGGCAGGCGCTATGCATAGGCACAGGAAAGTGCCCGAGCTACCTATCATCCACCCGAAGCTACACTCCAATGGGACCGACTGGCACATCTCTGGCCCGAGTCGACCTAGGCGTTATGCACAGGCGCTATGCACAGGAAAAGTGTGTCTTGATTTGCTAAAAGGGGCCAAAAAATTCAACTTTTCACTTCCAAACCTCCTAAAATCAAAGAAACAAGGCTGGTGGTTAATTTTCTTGCCTCCAAACTTTCATTTTCCTAAGAAAAAGAGACATTTAAAGGCCTATTTAGATCAAACCCTAGTCCGCATAAAAATTTAGTTTTAAATCTCTTGGGATAGGGTTTGCGAAGAAAAAATTTGTTATATATGCAAGAGGAGACTGAGTGATAGAAAACAAACCTCTAAACACTGAGTACACTCCTTGAAAGCTTCATCTTGGCCCCCATTTGCAAAATTTTCCCTCACCTCACTAATTTTCATCCTTTGACCTAAAGGTTCCCAAACAAAATCTAAAAATCTTGCTGTGCTAGAACCAGTCACCATGTCTGAAGGAGAAATTCATACCAGCAATGATGAGAGCCAAATGCCTACCAAGCCTAAACAAAAAGGGGGAAGGGCCAATAGGTTTGAGCCCTTAGACACCATTCAAATTACCTCCTCTCCCATGATCCTTTCATGTTTTCAGATGTTGGGTGTTATCAGCTTTGTGAAAAGGTCAAGCAAGTCAAAAGCCACTCAGACTTGACTAGATTGTTCATCCTTGGCTTACAAAATCACCAAGTTAACCTAGCAGGAGTGGAATTTTAACTCTCATCTGAATTCATTTCAAAAGCAACAGGTATACCAGACATTGGTGAGATATGGTTTAAACCAAAGATGTTGGATTTGAGCTATTATGAGCCCTACCTAAAACCTAGCTATAAACAAGGCTGCAAGGTTGTTTCCCATTTCTCCCACCTGCTAGAGAGGTATGCCCTAATGATGAGGTAGATTATCAGGTATTTCACCTATGAGGGGAGATACTCCAGGATTTAATCATATCATATAAGGTTACTAATGCACTTCACCAAAGTCAAAATGATGAACCTACCATACTACCTTTTCTGGAGCATTGACAAGATAGCCTCAGTTGTCAAGAAAAGAAGCTATGACTACAAATGCTGAGCCTTTTCCACCACTTCTTGATCAAAATGATTGTCTTACACCAGTTGGAGCAGCAAGGAATCCATTGGGAAGTCTTCATCTCACATGATGTGTTTACAAATCCCCAAGCCTTCATTCAGCAGAATCTGCCTTCCACTTCACAAACACCTACCTCCACTCCTCCATCATCTCTGCATATGCCTTCTCCACAAATAAATTCACCTCCTATCTCTTCTCCTAATGTACCAAGTGAAGAAGTTGATAGTAGCTCCAATAAGCAGAAAACATATGACAATGATGAGGAAGAGGACAGTGAGGTAGAAAATTAGGTAGATGAAGACAACAATGAAGAAGACAACAGTATTGAAGGAAATAATGAGGGCAGTGACCATCAAGAACAAACAAACAACAGTGAGGAAGAGGCATAAACTATTGAGGAAGACCAAGAGGGTGATGATATCATGGAAGGAAGTGAAGGGAATAAAGAAGAAAACAATATTACAAATGAAGAGCTTAATAAAGATGGTGAAAGTGGTAACAATGATGAAGATTATGGGACAAAAACATAGTTTAAAAAAGAATAACAGTAGAGTGATGATGACCAAGAAGAGGCAACTTCCCAAGAAGGAAACAATGAGCAAGAAAATAGAGTTGAAATCAGTGAGCCCCATGATGAGCAAAAGGGCCAAAACAGTGAGGGAAGCAAGGATGATGACGAGGTTAAAGGTCAAAAAATCAGTAGCCATATGGGGCATCAAGTGACTCACGAAAGCCATGACAAATATGAAAAGGCTTGTGACATATCCAAAGGTAAAAACACCCCCATCAATCCTCTCACATGCACGTATCACAGATGCATACGAGATGTGTTTGCTACCTCAAAAAGGAAGAGGGCCATCTCTCCTCTAGCAATTAATCATCAAGACAAAGGAAAGGAAAAGATGGACAAAGGTGAGCAGGTGAAGGTAAGAATAAGTAAAAGGATAAAAAGGACTTCTCAAGGCCCTCAGTTCATTGATCTACACAGTGACAATGAGGACCAGGAGATGAACACTAAATTGCTTCTCTTGGAGAAAGATGCACAACTTTAGGAATGGGAAAGGGACTTTGATATGGCTCAAAGGGTCATCCAATATTACAAAGAGGAACATAATCATTTCAAGGAGGTGAAGTGGGGCCTTGCCCTACAAAATAAAATGGCTAAACATTATGCAAGGAAAAGCATGCTTGCTAGTGCCAAGCTAAAGAAGGCCCTCATTAAGCTAGAAGACCTAAAAAGAGCCAAAGTGCATTACAGCCTTGGAATATTGACTGGGCCTTCTCAACAGGTGTCCAAAACCTCTTAAGGGGTCTCTCCACAAATTTTGAGACAAATTGGACAACGTTTTGTTTTTTTCCAAATTTTGACCCCTAGGAGCACAGCACCGTAGGCGCTATGCAAAAAATTGGTGTATCCTCAGCTCTAAAATTTTAAATTTTTGGATTTTTCACATCACCAACAATATAAGCACCGATTTTTAGATCATTTGGAGCATTTTTACCCCCTCAAAAGGTCACAAAACATCAAAAATTTTACCTTTCTGCCTCCTTTTCAGACCAGGTGCTACTCACAGAGCAGTGTTGGGAGATTTGATTTTTTGAGAAGGTAAATGGCATCCACTTGGCACAAATATTTTTTTTTTGGATATTAGACTCATCAGTATTTCTAATGAGCCATCATGGAGCCAAATCTGGTGCCGGGAAGACCTCCAAAATGATGCTGCAAAAAGGCCTATTTCTGCGCTGTGCACCTGGTATTTTTTCACTGTTTGACACAGTGCAATACACTCCTATAGATGACTGGGAAAAATATTCTTTTGGAAAGTTTTCTCATTCTTTTCACGGCATAAAATTCAATACAATTGCTATTTTGGACCTGAAAATATATTTTGTTAGATATTTTTTTGCCTTGGGCCTTGCAAGGCCTAAAGGACAACTTAAGATATTTATGATTGACCAATAGGCTTCTAGACGCTCTAGTGGGCTCTCCTCTTCCTTGTTTGTTATATAAGGCATGAGGATTCATTGTAAACATGGGAACATGATGTGTTTAAGAGAAATACATGGTATTTGAAAGTTGAATAACAATTTATTGTTGTGGAGCTTATGGTTGGATTGCCTTGATTGATCGCGATGAAGGCTTGCTTGTAGGATCCATGAGTTTAGTTAATGGTGATGTATCTCTCATATGTTCATGTTTTTCTTGTTCTCCATATGTCCATATTTCTATTTTGCAGTAGCTCAGAAGAGTATAGAATGAGAAATTTTGTTTGAGGCACCTCAGTCCTCCTGTTAGCTATTGTTTTCATGTTTTCTTCTGCTGGGTTAGCTTAAAGAATTCTTCATTGCTCCCTAGGCCCACCTAAGCTTGTCTATTTCATTATTGGATTAGTATGCTAGTTTATAAACATGATTCATGGTAAGCCCTTATTGTTTAAGGCTATCTAAAATCTGTCTTGAAATCTCTCTTTGATGTATTAATTGTTAGGTTAAGTTAAAGAGGTCTTGTTTCGATCTTGCCCTTTGAATATGCTTATCAATTTGACTCGAAGTTATTTATAGTTTAATGAATGATGTTTAGGTGTTCCGTCTTCATTTATTGATGCTATTTGTTTCTTATATGTTTTCAAATATTGAAAGTTGAATCATTGAAGTTAGATAAGTTGTCTTGCTTCTGTGTTCTACTGGATTGTTTATCTTCAATGTTTATTTGTTTAAAAGTATTTTCACTGAGTAAATGGTGCGCCCTATCTCATGATTAGTATATTTTTCTTATCAATATTAAATACCTCCCTGTTCATAGGTAATTAACCCTGTTGATTGTTATGCATGCAGTAGGGAGGAAGGAGAAATCTCTGCTGCAATAGCGACCTTAGAAAAGGAAATAATACACCCAAAGGGGGTAGTACAGCTTCAAGGCACTCCACAACAAGAAAAATCCATATTAGGAGATTTTGTAGGAAAAAAAGTCGTGGTAGTCTCACAAGTGGAATCTGTAGTAAGAGGAACTTGGAGAGACTTAGGACCTGGGTATATAAAACCTAAGCTAGTCAAATATTCTTCCAGTTGGTACTACACCATAGCCTACTACTTTTGGACCTTTTGGAAGGATGGCTAATAGAGGAGGAGGTGAGGAGGACATAAGCAATGACATGACCAATTATGCGAATAATGACATAATAGAGTCAATACCCTACTTGGTGGAAATAGAATAGATGGGAAAAGAGAGTACCTAAGGAGAATTAGGAACAATCAGAGACCACATTTGGATTTCCAATCTTTGATGTTACTAGAAATATTACTATGAAAAATATACCTTTGGCATATCTTCCACTTTTCCACTTTTCCATGGTACCTTGATATTCTTTGTAGAAGCTATAATTATCATGATGATGCACACAAGCTCAAACTATGTCCCACTACCCTAGAAGATTTAGCCCTGAGCTGGTTTATGAGCTTGGGAGAGCATACTATCTATTCATGGGATGATATGGATTTTTTTTTTTCTTATGAAATATCAAGATTATTGAAAAAACAAAGATATTATTGATATTTTTAGAATGAAAAAAATGGAAGATGAGAGTTTGGAAGAATATCTTGAAATATTCATTTATAACTACCATAAATCTCGAATAGGTAATCTAGATGAAAGAACCTTTAGGACTATTTTTTTGAAAGGGTTAAGGGAAGAATGCAATGAAACTTTAAATCTATTGAGATTTGGGGATATCTATAAGAAACATTTTGGTGAAATAGTTGAATTGTGTAGAAACTATTCTAGAAGCAAAGCTAAAGTAGGAAAAATAATTTGGGACAACCTAAGGGATTATGTGTCTAAGAATTCTAAACCTGTGTAGGGTGGTGTTACTCGAACTAAACTAGGGAACCTCTTGGAAAAAATTAAGACATATATCATGAGTACTATTAGTGACCAGTTGGATACTCTCAAAATGAAGAGGAAATAAGACAAAGAGAATGTTTCTCTAGCTATATTTTGCTCTAATGTAGAAGGAAACACGCTGAGAGGGGATTTCTTATAAATATAGTAGAAGTTTGTGAAATTTTCGCCCATGATCATTCCACTGAACAATGCCCTTCTTTACCAGGAATAGAAGTTATTTATAAGGGAGGGACTGAAACAAGTGAGCTTCCTCAAAATTATAGAAGACCACCATGGAGGACACAAAACAATAGCCCTTATCAAGATCCTAATATGTAGTCTTTTCCCCAATATCTACCATGGAACCCTCAGGCATCTTATTCTCCATAGTCAGCCCAACCACATCGCAATTCACCATGGAACCAAGGATGGAAATGAAACCCTTATGGGAATGTATTCTAGTCTCAAATTCTTACACCTTCTCATCCCCATTACCAACCGAAATATCCACCTTATGTGTCATACACACCTAATCTGCCTCAGTTCTAGCAAGGGTATAGCCCACCTTATCCCCAAAAATATACATTACCATTACCACCTCCATTACAAAAGCCACAACCACTACCAGTACCTCAAAATTCCAATCCATCTTCACAATAGGTGCAACAACCATTTAACCCAAATCCTCCTAGAACAACACAACTTCCTACACAACCTATATCTAATCCTAATAATAGACCTCCTCAACTTGTGCAAAACATCAAACTGCATCATTTTCCCACTTATTTTATCACTTTCTTCCCCATAAATAAAATTCAACTGAGGTCTGGGAAAATGATTAAAATAAATAAATTTGCATAGGTTATATAAGAGGAATATCCCCAAATAGAGTCTGAAGACAAATAAAATGAAAAAATGGAAAATGAAAACAATAATGTAGTAAGAGAACCTCAAGAGCTCTTAGAACCTAAGGAGCCTCCTTTTCCTGAAAGATTGCTTGTAAAGAAGATTGAGACATCCATAGAATACTATTTGGAATCCGAATTAAATTTTTTTTTTATAAATATCTCTTTATTACAAGCCATTAAAGACATACCTATATACACTAAGATAATTAGGGATATTTTCATCAAGAAACTAGGTAGGAAGACAAACAATAACCAAAATATCAAAGTAATCATCCAAATGTCAGAAATGATATCTAGACTACCACAAAAAAAAAATGATCCATGGAATCCAGTAGTAACTATAGGTATCAATGGGAATTCTCTTCCTAACATATTGGTAGATCTGGGAGCAACCATCAATGCAATGATTGTTGAAATTATGACATTGATACAACTAAAAGAGGTAATAACCACACCTATTGTATTGGAATTAGTAGACAAGTCTAATGTTAAACCTATTGGAGTCCCATAATATGTGGTGATAAAAGTAGCCGCATGTGAATATCTGATTGATTTCATAATAGTTTCTCCAAAAAATTCTAAACCAGGACACCTAATAGTCCTAGGTCGACCTTGGCTAGCTATTGATGATGTTGTCATTGAGTGCAAAACTTGAGAAATGACTATCTATAATGGATCTCAAATCCAAATATTGACCATTTTTTCACTTGCTCAATTAATTGGTGAAGTCCCTCTTTGGTTGGAAATCCCTTATGGAGAGGAATAATATATGCTTCCCTTTCTAACCTTAGAACAATCAAGATGATTTCAAGAATAATTAGAGGAACATGTCTTTCAACAATTATTATCTGATATAAGATGTATTGAATACTATATTTCTTTTAGTGGTTAAAATCATGTTTTCAACATAGAGTTTCAGGAAAATTGTTATCCTATTGTTTTTACATCATTTGCCATTGCATCCATAGAAGAAGACAAAGAATCCGGTTTCTAAGCTATTGAAATTAGTTATGGAAAAAACTGTATATAGGTACAAATTTAAGTACATAAAAAAAATAAAAAATAGTAGAAATGATCCAAAAACAGGCAGGGGAATTTTCTTGGGATTATCAGGATATGAAAGGGATTCATCCTGACACTTGCATACATCACATTTATACCAATGAATAAACCATACCTATAAGGAAGCCACAAAGACAAATGAATACATCCCTTAAATAAATTGTCAAAGATGAACTTCAAAAAAATTTGAGTGCAAATTTTATACATCCCATCTCTGACAGTAAATGGATATCTCCTTTATTGGTGGTTCCCAAGAAAACCGGGAAATGGAGAATAGGTGTTGACTATAGGGAGCTAAACAATGCCAATTTGAGATATCATTTACCTCTTCCTTTTATTGACCAAGTGCTTGATACTTTATCATGGAAAAAATATTTCTCTTTCTTGGATGGGTACAATAATTACAATCAGATCCAAATAACCCTAGAGGACCAAGAGAAGACTACTTTTACCTACCCTTGGGGTACCTATGCTTACATAGTTCTCCCATTTGGCTTGTGTAATGCGCCAACCACCTTTCAGAGTATTTTTATAGCCATTTTTGTTGACCTTATACATGACTGTGTGGAAGTCTATATGGATGAATTCACAGTTTATGGAAATGATTTTTAGGAGACTTTGGAAAATTTAGATAAATTTTTGATTCATTGTTAGGAAAATCATCTAGCCCTTAGTAATGAAAAATTAAAAACGATGAAAATTGAGGGAATAATCCTTCTTCATTATGTGTTACAAACAAGGATAAAAGTTTACCCTACAAAAATCGAGGTAATTTCACCACAGGGGCTTCGCTGTGGGATAAATACCATAGCACGTGGGTTCATATTGGGGGATATATAATGAGGAAAAAATCACATAACGGGGGATATATAGGGGGTGAATGGTTTTTATATTGGAAGGGATAAAAAATGGAGCTCAAATTTAATGAAAAAATATAAAGCGGTATAAAAAATGTTAATGAAAAAATGGATACCTACAATATATAGTGAAAGTTGGGGCTTTTTAAATTGTTAAGGTGTATTGGTTTTATATTGGTAGGGGGTTAAATAATGTGATTTTTAGAGGTATTTTCTAATATGTACTCAAATTAAGGGTATTGTTTAATATTCTATGATCGCACGTGATATGCTAGAGGTTTATTGAGTGAAGCCCCTGTGAATTTCACAAATTCCAGTCCGAACATCAGAGAAAGAGGTAAGAAGTTTTTTGGGGCATGTACAATATTATAGGATATTTATTGAAAAATTTACTAAACTTTTTGCACCTATGTTTAAATTTTTGGATAAAGATGTTGATTTTTCATGGGATACTTATTTTCAAAATGTTTTTCACGTACTAAAAGACAGATTGTCAATTGCTCCAGTGTTGAGAGGGCCTAATTGGTCCCTCCCTTTTCATATTTTCATTGATGCATCAGATGCAACCCTTGTATTTGTGTTAGGAAAAAGGGAGAATCACATCCCATATGATATTTATTCTGTTAGCAAAAATATCTCACATATAGAATTGAATTACGTTGTCACTGAGAAGGAATTATTAGAAATGGTTCATGCTATCAACAAATTTAGGCACTATATTACTGGTTACAAAACCTTTTTTCCATATTGGTCATTCAATTATTAGATTTATTATGAATAAAACTATTACAAATGGTATAATCACTAGATGGTTACTTCTGCTTTAGGAATTTAATATTCCTATGATTGATAGGCTTCGACGAGAAAATTCAGTTGAATACTTCTTTTCAAGAATGAATATTTTACAAGACGTTGTCCCAGTTCCTGATGATTTTCCTAATCATAATATGTTTTATATTCATACTTATAATCCCTAGTTTGTTGACGTGGCTAATTACTTGGTAACAGGTAGGTTTCCACAAAACCTATCGGTCTAGGAGAAACATAAGATTGTACAGTTGAGTGCCAATTATTCGTGGATAGAAGGATACTTGTATTACACTAGACCAGATCCTATCATGAGGATATGCATGCAAGAGGACGAAATATATGATGCATTGAAACTAGTAGAAGATGATGAAATTAGTGACCAAGTGACTAAAAAACCTAGTCAGCACAACTTTTCCAACTGAAATAGTACAAAAAATGAGAAATATTAAGTGACCTAACTAAAAATGACTAATTTAGTCTTGGGTTAAAATATATGAATAGATAATAATTAATGCAACTAAAACTGACTAGCATGAATGATTAATTTAGTTAGGAACAAAAATACGACTACTTAAAAAGTATTACAATAATACAAATTAGTCATTTATGTTATTCATTTTAATTGTGGTCAATGAATGGCTACACAACAAGGACCCTATGAGCCAATCATTCATATTGTTGATGTAGTTCCTATTGAAAAGTGTAACTATGATCGATATTCATAATGATGATGTAATTATGAATTTATGTAATGAAGAAGACAAATATAATAAAAATGTATTTTTTCAAGCTTGACTCATGGGTTTCATGAGCAAGTAGTTTTTATTAGAGGTCAAATACTTCTTCTTGAAGTCATTTAGGGATTTTTCATCTTGTCATAAATGTATAAAATAGAGTCATGTATGAGAAGTCATGTTACGCTTGTGTAAAGGAAAATTTATATTCTCCAAGACCTTGTCATATTTGTTTTTCTGAATAAGGCTAATTCTATTTATGTAACATAATAGTACAAAACCGCCACAGCTTCAGCTGTGTGAGCATGAAGGTTGGGCTTGATAGTCATTAAATGCATAATTATGGACTGCCATGCAAGGGGAAACCAGTCCCTTAGGAATATATCTTGTCGCCCACATAGGGGAAACCAACATAGTGTTCATATAGTCTGACAAAAATAAACATGTAAAAATTGCATTCATCTCTTTCAACAGAAGAGAGTTTAACAAAAAAACAAAAATGAACCCAAGAAACCTAGGCTTCAGTACCGAGGTTTGCCATAGGTTGATGTGTTCACTTATCATGAGCAGGAGAAGAAGGTTCCTCCACAATGCGACACTTGTACTCGTCGCTACTGCAATCATCACCTTCAGTGGATGCACAGGTATCTTTGTCAGCGACCTCCTGCATCTGTTCCTTGCTCTTATTAGCGCGAGCTATCTCCAACGACACCCTTGAGTCCTTCTCTGCTTCTTTTTTCAGATGGGATTGAAGACTAGGGGCAGAGGAGGGGTTGG
This sequence comes from Pinus albicaulis, assembly GCA_034641835.2. NCBI lineage: Eukaryota > Viridiplantae > Streptophyta > Pinopsida > Pinales > Pinaceae > Pinus > Pinus albicaulis. The sequence goes on along the minus strand of CM076580.1, from coordinate 1,015,047,744 downwards.
GGCTAACCGCTTCCTCCCTGAGGGTGAAGGTGACAAAGGGAGTGATTACGGGCCTGTCCAAGGAGCACTCAAAGCAAAATTCCACTCTTTGAGAGGATTGGCCAAGGGGAAAGTGATCCGACAGCTAGGATATAGGGGAGACAATGGAATGGGTGATAGGGTGCAGAGGAGACTTGACATGGGGAGGCGAAGAGCCTTGAGCGAAATGCACATGCCCCGCCTGGCAGGCCCTGCCTCTGTGGCTTTTGGTATACAGGTAGTGGCCCCAAGAGACGTCCTCAGAGGAGGAGTCAGTGTTGGTGGATGGCCAAGAGTGGGTAGCACGACTCCTGCTGCTACCATGTCAGCACCTCATTCTCTGATGGAGCCACGCCATGGATGCAGGGGTTGGTTGATAGAGCCGACTGAGAGGAGGATGAGAGAAATGAAGAGGCGACAGGATGGACACAAAAAACTGAACACATGGTTGAGAATTCATGCATAAAAAGTCACTTTGATAAAAATGGTAGTCCGACAGAGTGTTGAGGTAGTAGAGAAGCATACAACATCGCCCAGTGTGCATGCGAGCGCTTGGCTCAGCATAGACGGGAAGACAAGAGCTTCTTTGCGGGGAGGGAGAGTTGCAAGAAGAGTGAAAATGAGTCGAGTGATAGTGAGTGAACTCCATTGAAGACCAAGCAGGCAAAACAAAATGGCAGAGGAGCAAGGTGAAGCCGCTAATGGAGAGTATGTTGGCCAGAATAAATGCAGAGTTAATGTTATTGCAGGTGGCCATATGACCAACCCACCCAAACGCCATCGGGAGTCTCCAAGGGATAGACGTCCCATCCACCCTAATTAACATCCGCATCTGGAGAATACCTTGTCATATTTCTCCACAAATTCAACTCAAAATATGTTGGAAATACTCCTTGACAAGTCGGCCCTCAATCAGTTGTTCAAGTCAGTTATCCTACTGGAAGACATGTCAGCATAAAGGAATGATATATAGCCTCTATTGATAAGAGGATTTCTACCTCATTACACCATCAATTTTTCAGCTGAGTATGCTATTTAAGTGTGAGTCAAAGGTTTACAATTGAAGCAAAATAAGGAATCATTTTCAGTGAAGGAAAGGGCTCTCTGTTTTAGGTCAATTAATCTTGGTCAAGGTCTGGGATATACATATCTAAATTATAGTGCAAGATAAATTAGTATATACAATAAATAGAAAGGAATTTCCATCTTGTACAAGTCTACAATATATATGTGAAGAAAGGATCGAAGATGGAAATCAAAGAATAGAAAAGTTAATTCTACCTTGGTTCGGTCTAAGCCATGCTATACATCTCGTGAAAGAAACCGAGGTTTTTTCTAGGTTATGTTGCAACATCAAAGACACTTTAGTGTTGGACATAAAATGACTCATTAAGGATAAAAGGATAAGCAAGGAAAGGAATCAAGGACCCGATAAGAACTAAATAAATCACATCATTTAAGAGCTAAGAACCAATCCTTCTAAGGTTGGTGCAGAACAATGCAGAAGAGAAAGAAGCTACAAGGGAATAAGTCATGGGTGTGTGTCATGGTGATGGTACATGTTGATCTAAATGGGAATATTATTTTTTTTGCGCTAAGATCCAATTCATAATATAAAGAAAGTTCTTGAGGATTGAGAGGTTAATTGTAAGTTTAATATGAGTTTTTATGTTCTTTTATGTGAATTTCATGAGCAAATTAACATAAATAAAACATTGAACAACATCATCTAACAGACATTAACATCACCATAAACAGTCACATAACAACATATGATGAAGGAGTTCGCCCAGCTTGGGTTTTGTCTCCTTTGTCCAGCTTTGAATGGCTTAACCCTCTTTTGTTATGCTAAAAAGTGTGATTACATATTTTTAAAATGCTCAAATAGCTCTGAAACCTGTTCCATCAGCTCCAAAATGCCCAAAAATTCCTATCTAGCCTCTTTCTTATCTGAATCTGGTAAAAAAATGAATAATTTATGACTTCCCCAAGTTTTGGGACTAACCGCTCCACAAATTCCTCAAAATTCGGCACCATTCTACAAATTTACCTAAAATTTCGCTAACTGGGCACCAAATTTCCCAAAAAAAGGGTGAAATTGTCACTATGCTAATTTGTCCAATGAGGCCTAAAATCTGGACTTCTAACAATATCGAATATGGTTAATGAATTTTTTTTTTTATATATCAAAAATTTTGTGGTTTGTTAACCGCCAGGCTTAACAACCAAAGGTGGGAACATGCTGTAACCATCGATAGTTTTTGTTGTTGTGTTTATATGTAATGGTTAGGCTTCGCAGTTCTGGCTCCATGGTTGTCACACTACAAACCGCTGGTTAATGGTTATGGTTACGGTGAAGAGCGGGGGCGCAAGGCTAGCTTCCCACCCTTGGTCCTGACTCCTGTGGTGACCAAGGGTGGGGCTAGACCTCTGCCCCCTTCCCCCAATGTGAAATTTGAATGTTAACAAAACTATAATAAAACCTTAGATTATTAAGACTCATTTGCGGTAGCACGATGGTATGGATTGTTTTTTCTTGCTCTGTGGTCACAGGTTCGAACACCGTTGTTGCTCAGACTTGACCCCAAAATTTTTGATGGCCCTCGGGCTACCACTTAGCAGCCCCTAGCTGGGCCACATGGTTGCTTGTGGTTGGCCACCAATCCACCAATCAAAAACTGCCACCAAAAACCAGTGACAACATGCCACCTAGCATCACCTCATTTGTCCATGAAGACCCCCTTTACCAAGTAAACTATACAGTCACCCTGCCACATAGGCATGGTTAGTCAGCTATACAGATTGCTGACTGGGTTGTCCTGCATTTTTTTTTTAAATTTGCGTGTTTGAAAAAGTGGGAAAAAAGCATTATGGGAGAATATGGTGTTGTTTTTCCATGGAATGAGTTGTGTTAGATTCAAAATGATGAGATCTACATGGTTGTTTAGGTTCCACGCCGATCTAACAAATTTGATTTTTGAGCATACTTTTGAGCACCTAATCACTCCTCCCCACTGGAATATTTTGGACCCCAAAATATCACTTTCTTTGAAGCATCACATGGATATTGTTGTTTTCCTCCCCACTGGAAGACCTTTTGCACACATGTAAATGCATGCCAAGGAGCTACAATAGAATAAATATTAATAAAAATTTTCCTCCAACATTAGGCTGCTCCCAAAAAACCTCTTATCGAGATGACCATCTTGGGCATCGACCAATCCACAATGGTGTCAAATATGGAGAGGTTTACCTTCAACTTACCTACTCCAAAATTATAGCCCAAGTACACCAAAGAAGTTTTACCCAACTCATACTTTGAAATTTTCAAAAACAAATGTTCATTCCTTACGATATCAAGTAGTTTTTTGTCATACATGACATGTTCATAATAAAATTTTCTAAAATTGACAATGTCATACAAGTGGACTATTGCATCTATAAATGGATCCAATTCATCATTCTTCATATGCATGCAAGTAGTAGGAGTATGGAAAATACCATACAACATAATAAGCCATTCAAACAAACCTTGTTTGATGTTAAATGTCATGTTCCACATACCTCCTTCAACAAATATTATTTGATGAAAACCAATCCGTTTTCCCCTCACAATAAAATGATTTCCATTCTTCTTGGGAATCAAAACCATAGGTGTATTGCATGGCAGAAGAGATGGTCGAGTGATTCCATTATTCAACAAATTTTGGCTTTTCTTTGGTATTTCTGCACTTTGGATTATTAACATCTAATGTATGCCAATGTCATAAAGAGAACATTCTTGCCACAAAATCTTTACTGAGGATAAAATCCAAAAATACTTTGGCATATAACCCAAACAAGTTTCAAATGGTAAATTCTTGTGTAAATGAGTGCTTGAGACATTTGTAACATACTGAATGTGCTGCAATTACTCATCCCAAATTTTATGATGCTTACTAAAATGTCTACAAATAGAAATTAATTTTACAATATGGAATAAATTTGACTCCCAAATTCCCATAAAAAATGACTCATCATCAAGCAAAAATAGCATAACAATGCCAAAGAAATCATTGTTTCATATAAGTGATTTATTCACAAATATCACTTTTTCAAAATTCCCAACTGTGCGAATATGAAACTAGTGCTATACAAATATTTATGATATTCAATTGGACAAGTAGTTCATCCATTTATTACCCACCAGAGAGAATGAACCCTCTACTTGAGCTTGTTTTCCTTCTGGAGTCGCTTCATGGATGGTCGGAACTTGCACCACTTTTTCCTTTGTTGCTTACACTTTAGGTGCTCACATGACTTGCTTTCCCTTGTTAGGATGAAGTTGTGGATGTAATTTCCAACACTTCTCAACCCAATTCCCACTGATATTGAAATGAGTGAAAACGTTTTTATGAGCCTCTCTTGGCACAAATGTCTTTAAACTTGGATGAGAATTTCCCTTCTTGGTCTCAATTGCAATTAACATATTCATATGCTTGACTAATCCTTTCCTTTTGTGGTGCTTCACTACACAATGGTTAGGTGCATGAAATAATGTTCACGAAAAAAGACTCCACAAGATTTTATTCAAATCATCATGTGGTTTGTCATCATAAAAAGCCTTTGAATAATCAAGACACTTATACCTGTCATGGTTTTCCTCTGGATTATGGTTTTTATGTGAGGAACCTGAATGGAAAGAAGAACTCGTCTTAGTCTCTTCTTCAACTTGCTCATCTCTCTCTCGATATTTTTTTCACTTCATGTACTCCTTTCTCTTTAGAAACTAAGATGATACCAATTCCGGATGCATATCCCAACATTTTTCCTCCTTAGGTCCTCTCTTATGACAAAAATAACAAGATATCCAAGAACTATTGCTGGAAGACCATTCTTCCTTTTTTACATAGCCCAAACCTTCATATCGAGGTCTCTCTTTTGCCCCAATTGGATGGATAATACCCTGATCGTTCACTCCAAGGCCTCCTCAATTGAAACCAATATTGGAAAAGAGCTTTGTTTCTATGCCTTTTCTATGATTTTCAAAGGCTGTTAAAGATCTTAAATCAACATTTTCATGTAAAGAAGCTGCATGTAAATTCTTACCATTTTCCTCATCTTTCAATTCAGGGACAAAGATGCTCTTAAACTCTTTCCTGATTCTTGAGGTGTCCTATTGGACTCTTTGTATTTCTTCTTTCAGTTGTTTGGACTTTGGTGTTGATACAACCTCATCCTCATCATCATGTGGACAAAAGGTGTATACTTGGCCATCTTTCTTCTCTGAGGGAATTTCTGCACTACCATATTGTATAAGAGTTTTTGTGGAAAAGGATGATGATGGTGGAGAAGACGGTGCTTTATCACCATTCTCATTACCTCCTCCTCCTAGAGAACACTCTCCTCTTGGAGGTCTCGAGATTTCACCCTACAGTATAGTATTCCTCTCTTCATAGAGGAATTTCATTATTGATGAAATGTCAAAGAAATCCTTCCTAAAAGCCTTCACATCCTCTGAAATACCTACAGGATACCCTCCATGGACATGCTTACTGAAGCCTCGAGTACAACAGGAGGTGAAATGTGTGGTGGATATTGTGGAAACTTTTACTCATTCTCCTTACTCCAATTTGAGAACTTGCACCCACAAGATTTCCCTCTCGTCTCTTGAGCTTCAACCTTGTAAGCATTTAAACACTTTCAAAACAAATTAATACTCCTTGCAAAATAAAACCCAGTGCTCTAATACCAACTTGATCCAAATGGGAATATTAGTTTTGTTGTGCTAAGACCAAATTCAGAATATCAAGAAAATTCTTGAGGATTGAGAGGTTAATTGCAAGTTTAATATTATTTTTATGTGTTTTTATGTGATTTTCATGAGAAAATTAACATAAATAAAACAATGAAGAACAAAATCTAATAGAAATGAACATCACCATTAAAAGTCACACAATAGCACATGATGAAGGAGTTCACCCTGCCTGGGCTATGTCTCCTTGGTTCAGCTTCCAATGGCTTGGCCCTCTTCTATTATGCTCAAAAGTGTGAGTTCCTATTTTTACAATGATAAGAAAATCTTTGAAACCTATTCCATTAGCTCCATAATGCCCAAAAATTCCTGTATAGCCTATTTTTTATTTGAATTTGGTGAAAAATTGAATAAGTTATGACTTCCCCAAGTTTTAGCACTAACCACTCCACAAATTCCTCAAAATCTAGCACCATCCTACAAATCTGCCCAAAATTTCACTAAAAAGGTGCCAAATTGCCCAAAAATAGGGCTACTTGTCCTTGGTCTAAATTCCATTGGCTTAGCCCTCTTCTATTGTGCTCAAAAGTGTGATGAAATATTTTTACAATACTCAAGCAGTTATGAAACATATTCCATTATCTCCAGAATGCCCAAACATACCTGTATATCCTCTTTCTGATTTGAATTGTGTCTAAAACTGAAGAAGTTATGAATTCCCCAAGTTTTGGCACTAACCGCTCCACATATTCCTCAAAATCCAGCACCATCCTACAAATATGCACAAAATTTTGCTAACTGAGCGCCCAATTGCCCAAACATAGGGTGAAATTGTCATCGCGCTAATTTTCCCAATGAGGCCTAAAATATGGACTTCTAACCATATCAAATATGGTTAATGAAAAAAAAATTATATAAAAAAAAATGCATGGTTTGTTAACCATCAGGCTTAACAACCAAATGTGCACACATGCCATAACCGTCGGCGATTTTTTTTGTCGCAATTATATGTTATGGTTAGGTTCGGCAGTTTTGGCTCTATGGTTGTCACACTAATAACCTTTGGTTAATGGTTATGGTTAGGGTGAAGAGAGGGGGAACAAGGCTAGCCTCCCACCCATGATCCCACCTCCTATGGTGACCAGGGCTAGGGTTAGACCGCGGCCCCCTTCCCCCAACGTGAAATTTGAATGTCAAAAAAAATATAATTGCACCATAGCTTATTAAGACTCATATATGGTAGGACGATGGTATGGCTTGTTTTTGGCTGCTTTGTGGTCATAGGTTTTACCCTTGTTGTTGCTCAGACCTGAACCCAAAAATTTTGGTGGTCCTCGGGCTGCCGCATGGCGGCCCCTGGCTGGGCCACATGGAAGCCTCTGGTTGGCCACAGATTTGCCAATAAAAAACTGCCACCAGAAAACAACATGCCACTTGGCATCACCTCATTTGACCATGAAAACCCCCTTGAACAAGTCAATTGTACAATCACCCTGCGATGTAGGCATTCCTAGTCGGTGGTACAGACTGCTGACTTGGTTGTCCTGCATTTTTTTTTTAATTCTTGTTTGAAAAAGAGGATAGAAGACATTTCTGGGAGCATATCATCTCGATTTTCCATGAAACAAGTAGCGTTGGATTCAAAACAACTAGATCTATGCAGTTTTCCAAGTTCCACACTCATCTGACAAATTTGATTTTTGAGCACCTTATCACATGCCATCTGAAAGTTAATAAGAATAATTACTTGCAGGTTTTCCTCTCTAAGAGGGAGAGATTTTGACCATGGCTTGAAGAGCCTAAATCTTGCGTATTTTGTATGCTGATAATTGAGTTGATGAAATACTCAATAATATAATGAAGAAAAGATCTAAGAAAGAGAAATAAGTTCACAAGTAATTATCAAGTAGAGAATTGAATTATTATACGCCCTACCAAATTCTTAACAGTTCCCACACGACACAAACATTTGATGGTATATCGTAGCCAGACACTCTATGCTGGTTTTCATAGATGAACAACCTATAACAATGATATTAATTCTTTTTCTAAAGCATGTAAGCCATGAAAGGATTATATTCAAGCCTACTCTAACATGTTTCACTCACATGCTTATGTGACACTAGGGAAATGGAAAAGTTCAACTTTGATATTGAAGTGTCACATTCACTAAATTTTAACACTAAAAATAGATTCAAACACATTTAAGGGTTTTATTTATGAATCAATATACAATGTTACAAAAATCTCTCCATATACCATGTTAAAATTTACACATCTCAAATTTGGATAGTTATTTTAATCCTCACAATATGAAGATTGATTTAATAACCTGGGAAAATGATGGGTTTGGGATAGGGGAAACCTTTAACTCATATTAATTTAAGAAATGAGATTAATTTCACATTTTGCAACCCATTTTAGTTTTCATTAGTTCTTCTTAAGTTTGGAGAATTATTTTAATCCTTGATTGATTTAATAACTTTACCAAATGTTGGATTTGGGACTTAGGAGAAACCTTAACTCATATACATTAGGAAATGAGAGGAAAGCAGTACACAAACAAAAGTCTTATCCATTAAAATCCCTAGGAACTACCGCACTATAGTTATCTTTTTTTTGTAATTTAGAATCCCATTGGCCTATGATATATAATGAAATTTTTTTCTAGTATCATTCTTTTTCCTCACCCATCCTGAACTAGTTTTGCACCCGTTCAAACCCTTAAACCCTCTGGCGTGGTACTAGAAGGCTCATATTAATCAAATTTTTATATTTAAATCGAGTAGGGTTGTTAAAACTACCCGGCCCAAAATGGAAAATACTGTACCAAAAATAATACATAGCTTTAGCTTTGTTTGAAGAGCTACTAATTCCTACACACAATATTACAAGTTTCACTCGATAGGCTGGGGGTTGTAAGCTGTAACCCTTGTCACACCATGAAAGCATCCTTGTTTTGATCCATGTAAAAGCATAAAAAACTAGACAAAATATACGAGGTGAAGGGAACAAAGATGAGTTTTTAACCCTATGTTATAATATCAATCCACCATTTAGACTATGTTGGCTACCATCAAACAGGCAGGCATAGTTAGTGGCAAGGTAGCCAATCCACCAGAAGAAAATCCTTTGTTTGATTCATAACCTCTCTAAGTTTTAACACCTTTAGCCATTTTTATCAGTTTTAAATTCAGATCAAATAAATTTCACGGATACCTGATCAACTTATCTAGAAGTAGTATGACTATTTATAACATTTATAGAATTTTAAAAACAAGGTGGTTAATTTTGGTCTTTAGTTGATAGAGGTATATGATGTCTATTGTTGTATATATCTATATTTAGAGTTTGACTTAAGTGATTCCATGGCACTTGAAGAATGTGTATTTGGCCATATTGAGAGTCTTAGTCAGTTAAATTAAGTGGATTTGAAATTTGGCCTATGTCTCATGCAACTAAACCAAGCCCAAGATTTTGGAATTGTGATCAATAGTTAATTATTTTCACTAGTAGTGGAAACCACAGGTGAACCTGATTTTTCCTTAAAATTCGATATCCTTTGTTTGGAGAAGGGAGAAAATTAACAATTATACAGCTTGCGTTGCATGGAAATCTTATGGAGGGAACTCTCTTAAGTGTAGGTTTTAACCCTATATAGAAATTATCTGCAAACGAATCTTAAAAACATAAAATAAACAATAGCGAGAACATAAAACATAAAAAATATATACACATAGATTTTCCCCTAGATCCCAAATCGAGAGGACCAGCTTGATTTTTCATTATATTCCTTTTAGTGTTACAACACATATATATATAGATGTCGAAGCATAAATAAACCCCAATCCATTAACCCTGGATTAGAACATAACCGTAGTTCCCTTGACCGGATCTACAAAATACCAGGGGCCGAAAACCATTATGCCCCAAACCCATGTGCAAACCCATGCACAAAACCATGGGCGGGTCCGCCCACTGAAAAATAAGGATCAAATACCCAACATTCTCCAACTTGTTGTTTTCTTTCCGTAGGGGGCCACAGGAGAGCTTAGTCATTAACCCAGCTCCGCAACACCCGTTGTTTCTCTACACCAAGAGAACTTTTGAGTCGTCACAGACTTCGTCAATGCATCTCCAACATTCTTCAAGGTGTCCACCTTTACCAACAACACCCTTTTAGCCTCAACCATATCTCTCACAAAGTGATATTGAACATCAGTGTGATTTTTCTTTGAATGATAAACAGGGTTCTTAGCCAAGAAAATTGCACTTTGGCTATCACAGTCTATCCTTATAGCTTGCTGCACCAACCCCATACTTCAACACAATCTCTACAACCAAACTGCTTCTTTCTTGCATGAGTGGCTACTATGTATTCTACCTTTGTAGTTGAAAGAGCCACTACAGACTATCTTTTACTCATCCAACTGACTGCATCTCCAAATAGGTTAAACACATATCCACTTGTAGATCTTCTTTGGTCCAAATCTCTAGCCCAGTCTGCATCAAAAAAACCACGAATGTCCAACACTCTTTCCAATCCTGGTCTTCCATGGTAGCACAGCCATAATCACTAGTGCCACGCAAATATCTGAAAACCTGCTCCACTGCTATCCAATGCTCCTTCCCTGGGTTTGACATAAACCTGCTCAATAATCCCACTGCATGTGCAATTTCTGGTCTAGTACAGACCATTGCATACATCAAGCTACCCACTGCACTTGCATATGGAACACGGGACATATCCTCCTCTTCTTCTTATGTCTTGGGACACTGTTCAGCAGAAAGCTTTGTACCTATAGGAATCGGAACATTCATCGATTTAATATCCTACATATTGAACCTCTGCAATATAGTCTCAACATACTTCCTCTGGTTTAACCAAAGCTTCCTCTTTGCCTGATCTCTCTTAATTTCCATGCCCAAAATATAGTTTGCAGCACCAAGATCCTTCATGTCGAATTTGGAGAACATTTGGGTCTTCAAATCTTGGATAATTTATTTGTCATTTCCAATCAACAACATATCATCCACATACAAGACCAAATAAATAACACGATCACCAATTAATTTAAAATAGACACAGTGATCCTCCTTGCTTCTGGTGAAGCTAAGTCCCCGTATATAGGTATCAAATTTCTGATACCACATCCTTGTTGACTATTTTAACCCATACAGAGAATTATTTAACCTGCATACCAGTTATTTCTTCTCCTCTACCATAAAGCCTTCAGGTTGTTTCATGTAGATCTCCTCTTCTAGATCCTCATGAAGAAATGTTGTCTTCACATTCATCTGTTCTACCTCAAAATAAAATGCAACAACAACATATAAAAGTAATCTAATAGAAGTAACTTTGGCAACAAGAGAAAAAATATCACCAAAATCAATTCTCGACGCCTGGGAATAACCTTTTTCTACCAACCTAGCTTTGTATTTCTCCACCTTGCCTTCTAAATTCATCTTCTTGTTAAACACCCATTTTCTCCCAATGGGCTTCCTTCTAGCCAGTAACTCCACCAAATCCCATGCCTCATTTTTATGCAAGGATGTAATTTTATAAACCATGGCCTCCTTCCAGAGTTTTCCATCCTTTGAATCTATGGCCTCCCTCACGATTCTGGGACCATCATCAGTTATAGTTAAAGAAAATTTTTAACAGAAAGTAGATGGACTATACCTTTCTGGTTGTGTTCTTTCCCGAACTGATCTTCTCACAGCTCTAGTTTGTGACCCTTCCTCTTCTAAGTCTTCTTCTGTTGTAGAGTTTGATTCATCCTCCTTTGGCTCAAACTCTATCTTTTTAGGTTCTTTTGGTAGGACCAACATATTTCACCTCTCTAAGCACCACATCTCAGCTGTACACAACCTTCCTTATTTCCGGGCTCCAAATCTTGTAACCCTTTAAACCATCCTTATACCCAATAAAGATGCACCTTTCAGATTTATTATCCAACTTTCTCCTTTTCTCCTTTGAAACATGTACATATGCATCACATCCAAATACCCTCAAATGTGAAAGAGAGGGTTTCTTACCAGTCCATACCTCATGTGGAGTCTTATCCTCCAACGCTGATGAAGATGATCTGTTAACCAAGTAACATGCAGTCTCCACTGCCTCTGCCCAAAATTATTGTCCTAACTCGGTACCACGGAACATGCTTCTTGCCTTTTCCATCAGTGTTCTGTTCATTCTTTCTGCAACTCCATTTTGCTGAGGTGTGTATGGAGTAGTATTCTGCCATTCTATACCACACTTCTTACAGAACTCTTCAAATTCCTTCTTGCAGGACTCCCCACCATTATCTGTCCTCAACACCTTTATCTTCTTCTCTGTCTGGTTTTCCACCAGAGCCTTAAATTCTTTAAATCTGTCAAAGAATTCAGATTTCTTCCTCAAGAGATATATCCATGTATTCCTTAAGAAGTCATCTATGAATGAAACATAGTACACAAACTTACCCAGTGATGGAACCGACACAGGTCCAAACACATCACTATGCACAAGCTCTAATATCTTGTCTGCCCTCTTAGCACCAGAATTAAAACTCACCCGATTCTGCTTCCCATACACACAATGCTCACAGAAATTGAAATCTAGAGAGATATTAGACATACATTCTACCATACCATTTCCATGCAGTATCCAAAGGCCCTTCTCTCCAATATGTCAAGGCCTTTGATGCCATAGCATGATATTTTCTCCAGAGACCGCTAGGCTTTCCTGTTGGGTGTGGAGCATGATTATCTTGTTTATTTTGTATCATAGAATTGGACCCCTATACCTTAATGGGGTGGCAACGCTGCTTGTAATTAAACGCTGCCTGGGGGGTCTAGGGGGGCGGCTAAAAATAGATGTAAAATTTCCTTGTAAAAGTATAGTAATTTCTAGTCAATCTGGGCCGTTCATTAGGCAGATGATATGACGGTAGAAGTTATGTTTAGTTTAGGGTTTTTTTCCCTAGAAGGAAACCCCTCACTATGTATGAGGGTATTGTATTGGGGCTGTGTATTGCATGTGTATTATTGGAGCGAGAAACAAATAGGGATAATGTGAGAGAGAATAGAGGATATTACAACAGATCTGCTATAGGTTGTGTCTCTTCATTTTGCTGGATAATAAAAATGAAGGATTGGTTGTTCGAGGTGGCCGTAGCCCAAACTGGGTGAACCACGTATGTCTATGTCTCTCTGGTTTTATGTGTTTTGCGTGCTTGTGTTTTCCACATATTTTATGTGTTTCATTGCTCTGTAATATACAATTTTCTAACATTTCTGCTACACTTTCGGTAACCACAGAACTATTGCACCCATCAATAATAGTGTTGCCCTGAAGCTTGTACAGAGTTCCAATCCAAACTCCCCGCATTAATACCAGTGCTCCCTGAACCATCTTACATGCATCTTTCTCAAACATTTTTTCTACACCTGCATCCTCCATCTTGCTTACTTTAATCTGATTTCTGGTCAATGCAGGAATGTTAAGAACACCAGGAAGTGTTCTAATCCTTCCACCTTGTAGCTTCAGCTTGACTTTTCCACTTCTGAATATTCTGGCCTTCTTCTCATCACCTAAGAATACATCACTGCCATCATATTTCTCATACTCACAGAACCACTCCCTATGGGGATTGAAGTGAAAATATGCACCCGAATCAATCAACCATGACTCATGATCTACATGTGTATTTGAAGAAGAAGCCAAATACATATCCCCACCTTCATCCGAGATGGTTTTTGCCTCTACAGAAGGAGCATAATCAGATCCCTTTCCTTTCTTAGGAGCTTTAGATATGCAGTCATTTTTGTAGTGCCCTTCCTTTCTGCATTTCCAGCACACCTTTACAAATTTTCTAGGAGATTTAGATCTCCCTCCAGATTTATATCTCCCACTTGAAACCTTATTCTTGTTTCTGTTATGGGACCTTCCTCGTACAGATAAGGCATCTCGATTCTGACCCTTCATATTTCTTCATCTCATTTTCTCCAACAACACGGTTGAGATAATGTCATCAAAATTCAAGGTAGTTGTATTGCTACCTATTGCAATAACCAGACTATCCCACGAGTCTGGTAGTGAACACAACAAACTAATGCACTTATCTTCATCTGAGATTTTAATATCAACAAATGACAATTGACTTACCACACTATTGAAGGCATTCAGATGCTCTGTCACCGAGTCTTCATCCTTCATCCTTAGGTTATACAGATTTTTCTGTAGGAACAATTTATTCACCAGAGAATTAGATTGGTTCAAAGTCCCAATTTTGTCCCACAAAGTCTTTGTCATAGCTTCCCCAGATACATTCAATAATACCTAATCTGAGACACACAACTGTATCATGCTCTTTGCCTTTTGATCCAACTTCTTCCAATCTTCATCTGACATTGCCATTGGTTTAGTACCTGGATCTACTATGATCCACTGGTCTTTATCCACTAGTAGATCCTCCATCTTGAGCTTCCAAAACTCAAAACTATGACCATTAAATTTCACAATCTCTATCTTTCAATTGCTCGCCATTTTATTTCATCGCAAGAATCAATACCACAGATCTCCCACTGAACAGGGTTTACCACAGGCCGGAGAAAAAAACCCTCAATAGAAAAGGCGTCCCCTTAACCCTGTACAAAAATTATCTACAAATGAATCGTAAAAAAATAAAATAAAAAATAGCGTGAGCATAAAACATAAAACAGATATACATGGAGATTTTTCCCTGGATCCCAAATTGAGACGACCAGCTTGATTTTTCATTATATTCCTTTTAGTGTTACAACACATATATATACATGCCGAAGCATACATAAACCCCAATCCATTAACCCTGGATTAGAACATAACTTTAGTTCCCTTGACCAGATCTACAAAATACTAGGGGCCGAAAACTGTCATGCCCAAAAACCATGTGCAAACCCAAGCAAAAAACCATGGGTGGGTTCGCCCACCGAAAAATAAGGATCAAATTTTTTTTCCTGGGATGCTGCCCCAGACCCCGAACAGGGGGGGCGGCCCCCGCGCGTGACTAGTCATGGAAAGAATATAACACATACCCAACACTAAGGAAGATGGGACTTTGATTACTATTGGATTTACACTCAATGCAAGTTGGGAAATCCAATCCAGAAAAGAGAATTCCAACATAAAATTTCAATATTCTTTTTTCTAAAGAGTGAAGGCTAGTAAAGTTTAAGATCAAATTATTCCATGAAACTTTATGAATGTTTTTCTAGAAAATGTTATGGAAATTTATATCTAAAATTTCAAAAGATACTGATTGTAACACACTTATAAATGTGTCTAAACAAGTAATTTATAAGATGTATTTTAACTTACATGATTGTTACACAACATTTTGTCACCGTCACTACAATCCCTAGTCCCGTACATTGGAGGAATATTCCCGTGACCTGTGAACAGTAAAATGTCTTTAAAACACATTCATGGCATCCTCTTGCATAAGGAAAAACATTCTCCTGAAGAACATTTCCTCTGAAAATCCCTAAAAACAAATGTTTTAGCTTTGGCGCAACTAGCCTGTTCATCCCTCGTGACAATGGGGGAAAGCACACTAGTGGGCACGCCAGTTGGCACTCTATCCTTGTGTCTCACTTGTGCCAAGCCTATTTGGGAATGTTTTTTAAAAATAAATGGCGGAAGTTTGATTTTAAAAAACTCCAGAATGAATCATCAAAAGAAGTTGAGTGGTTTGGATCCGGATCTCCATGTATAGGAAGTGGTTTTCCACCTCTCATGGAACCTTCCTAAGAGATAGGACCTATCCCATGATTATAGGGATCCCAAATTCCCTTCCTCCATTTATAAAAGCCTACCCTCTCCATTTACAAGCTAGTTGAATGCTTGGAAGCTAAACTTGTAGGAAGGAAACTATAGCTGGGAAACTATTGAGAGCATAACCGAATAGAACCTCGTAAGAGAGAGAGATTTGTCCAGATTCCCGACAGGCTTTGTTGAGACACGCTCCACTGCAAGCCCCACCGAAGGAAGATCATAGCGTGAGAGCATTTGGTTGTAATCTCCCTTTTGTCATTTATAATATAAGCGACTCTGATTTTGGTTCCATTCTTGTGTTTACTCTTTTATGTGATGAAACAAATTATATCTTCTCTGACTGATATATAGTTACATGCTTTAGGTATTACATTGTATGTTGTCATTTCTCTGTGTGTGTACAAGTGTCCGGATGTGATGAACGAAAGGATTGTGATCTTTCAAGCTAGGGACGAGGAGCACCGCTTCTTCATCAACAAAAACAATGTGGGATTTGAGGTAGGCTACTTATGTGGTCTTTGTCTTTCTTGTAACTAGGAACCAATGTCATTGCGTGATTCGATTTTTTCTAGACCCAATCTAGGGCTAGTGGGATCGCCTCTGTCCGTAGAGGGGATTTGCCTCCACAAAAATTTGGCAACTCCGCTGGGGATCTGTGGGAGTTTTTCCTTCCTCCTTTGGGTTGTTTTTTGGCTTTTTGATTGATTAGTCTACTTTTCTAGTTCACCTTCCTTGGTGTTTAACCCCTGTTCAGCCCCCAGAAGACCAGATCTAGTCTATGTTTGTCCATTTTCATCATTTTTATAGGGTAAAATCGATTGGCATGGTTTTTCCCCTAACAATCACGCCAACTAGCGCTTGTTGCTAGTTAGGCGCCTGCGCCAATGCCTTTTTGGTGCATATTATAGCCAAATAGGTGCGCCAAGTCTGCGTGGTGTTAGGGTTTGCTTGATTTTGATCTCTCTGAGCTTGAGTTTTGGTCCTGGTGTCATTTTTCTGATTGATTGAGTGCCTTGAAGTCATTTTTTACTGTGTTTGGCCCTTGTCCTCCGGTTGTTTGCACTTTACTGTCGGTTTTGCATTTTAGCCCTAAGGCTTCTAGGTGCTTCAGTGTGCTGAGCCTCCCATGGGAGTTTTGGGTCCTTGCTTTCGTGGTCAATTTTGTTTTTTCTTCTCTACATTCGTATTGTTCAGTCCCATTGAATCATTACATTTATTGATTGATTACCTTCTCTTTCGTTCAATCTCGCTTTGTGTTACTCCAAGCCTAGATTACACGGTTTGTTTGGGTCTCTTTCGAGATTCTTCTTCGCTTTGAGGGATTTCGTCATCGATTTGAGTCATGATTGTGTGCATTTGAATTGAGTGAACTTGTTTGTTTCAACTCTCTCTTTTTCATTTCTTGAATTGGTGTTTTCATCAGTTTTTCACTCATTTAGTGCATTTGCTTTAATATATTGAAAAATACAAAAACAAAATCTTTTGCATTTTGATTTGCATAGTGAAAATTGAAAGCTCTTTCGCATTAGTAGTGTTATATAACTCTAGAGAGAAGTTTTCTAGTTTCATTAGCTTGCATTGGAAACAGTAGTGGATGTTTTTGTGTGTTCGTTTTGTTGTCATTTGAAATCTCTCAACTCTCCCGTAGATAGCTCTTCATTGAACAAAATGAAATTTTGTGGCATGTAGCTTGCATCTAGATGTTTTATGAGATCTGAAATTTGATAGGACCTTGAAATTGAAACGTAAATTGAAGATCAACTTTAAAATTTACTGAATTAACCTAAGGAAACATTAAAACATTAACGAAACATCTAGTAGTCTAGTTATAGACATGTTCCAGCGTCTTTAAGCCTAGCAGTTGTCGCTCACCATTTGGCTATAGACAATGCTAGTACGGACTTTTTCTTCCTGTACCGTCGCGTATATAAAGGGAGACCCCATTAGGTTGCAAATCATTTATCCATAGGAAGCCGAGTCTTCTGCCTTTTACCCGTGATACACCGGACACAAAATTCGGGGAGATTACTTGCATGTACGTTAAGTCCTTGGTTGATTTCTCTTTCATTTTTACCAGGGTGTATGTGGCAGTTCACAGATAACTGGTACACCCATTTACCTAGATTACTAGAGCAGTCACTTTGATCTTTACTGACTCTTTTAACTGAAAAGATCATCGAGCTCTTTTCCTTTCAAGCTCATTTCCAACCTGAAAGCGATAGAGTCAATTTTTTCTTGTTTCTCAACTCTTAAAATATGAAACAACAGAGTCTGGTTTCAGTGTCTTAAAAATTAATCATCCATGAAATATTCCCAGTTATATTTTTTGTCCTTAGTGTTTTATTTCAAGGTCATTTCGGATGGCAACTTTTCCAGAGTTTTCCAATCAAGGAGTCCCCTCCGAAGGGAGTCCTAGTACTTTTCCTACTTTAGGAAATATTGGTGCTCCTTATATGGCCACGTTATCCCTCCCTGGTTTAACTGTTTGGTTGTTTTCAACCTCTGTGGTATCAAGTGTTCCGGCTGCCGTACCATCCACTCCTTCGCCTGAGCAATGCCATGTTGACTCAAAGGTGTACCTCTCCCCTTCTTTGCCTATTTCTTCATCCTCATCTTCTACTTTTCCTGGTGAAATTTTGGATTCTAGTACCCAGGTGGCTAAGAAGAAGAAGAAGTCAGATAAGTGAGAGGCTAATTCTGCAGCTGTTGCTTCTAAAACACCTGCTCTCGATGAACCTTCCAACCTTATGTGGAAAGTTAAGTTCCCTTGCATGTTGTGCCAAGGAAACCATCTTCTTTGAGATTTCCCTGGCATTCCCAAGGTGCTCGAAGTATGGTCCAATGGTCATCTTTCATTGCCTTCGACTTCTGGGAGTCAGGTTTGGGGTACGTCTTCAGCTAGTGCTGGTAAAGCTCCTAAGAAGCAGGGTAAGCTTGCCAATCCCTGTAATTTGTGTGAAGAGCACCATGCCATTCACCTTTGTCCATATATTAATGAAGCCAAGAAAGTTTTGGACAACTCGACTATTTCTGCACCATGCCTTCCGGCTGGTTACAAACAACTTTCTTTGAGTCCTTCACCAGTTAATTAAATGATCATTCAAGAGTCACCCTTGCTTGATCCCGCTCCCCCAGAAATTCACCGTCATGAATCCATCCCTGACCAACCATTGGTTGTGGGATCGGTTGAGCTAGCCCCATCTGCGGTGCACCAGGTCTTTTTAGGTTCTTCTTGTTTCTTCAGATTCCTCGGGCTTGGAGAAATATTATACCGTCCCTGTACCTCTGAAAGCTACTCCTCCATCTCCCATGATGGAGATCCCAGAGGATACTCCTTCTGCCTCCATGATGGAGGTGGCGGAGGATGCTCTTTATTCTCCCGTAACACCGGGGGAAGACCATCTCGGTTCGATGGTAGCCCCTCCAAGTAGTTTGGTCGCTTCCTTTGATTGGGGTCGATTCATAGGTTATTGCCTTCCTTCTTATGTGCCCTTTGAGATCACGGTACAGGCCTCCCATCTAGTTGTACCCAACACCATTATAGATGAAGGCATGCTTGTTAGTATTTTATCCTCAACTACTTGGCAAGATTTCGGTTTGCTATCGCTAATGCCTGTTATGCAGAATATGTGGGCGTTTAATAGAATAACTAGTCAACCGTTAGGGATCCTTCCGAAGTTGCCTATTAATTTGGGAGGGAAAACCATCCATATGGATGTGATGGTTGTTCGAGGCCCCTTGGATTTCAATTTACTGTTGGGGCATGACTATACTTATTTCATGGGTGCGCTTGTCTCCTCCCTCTTTCGTGTGATGTGTTTTCTGCACCAAGTTCGGATCGTGACCATCGATCAACTTGCATTCTTTGGTCCTTATATGGCAGCTAGTCCACCATCATCCCTATCGGATCTTTATCCGCCGGTTGTGTCATCCCCGCCACATGTCAATTATGTGGCTACCTATCCTATGCCCGTATTCAATGATAGTGTCGTTGTACATCATGTGCTGGGGGCATTGGGTCTAGACTTCCAAGATGTTTTCCTTCCATCGGATGTGGAACTCTTGGAAGCTATGAATTCTTATTCATTATAATGAATTTTGTCGAAGCATGGTTTGTTTTCTTGTGTCAAGCTCCTTAAAAAATGAAACAAGGTTGTCAGAGCATCGTTTGTTTTCTTGTGTCAAGATCCTTAAAAATTGAAACAAGGTCTGTCGGAGCATGGTTCATCTGCTTGTGTCAAGCTCCTTAAAAAATGAAACAAGCTCTTCGGAGCAAGGTTCATTTTCTTGTTTCAAGCTCATTAAAAAATGAAAAAAGGTCTTCAAATCATGGTTCATCTACTTGTGTAAAGCTCCTTAAACCGTGAAACAAGTTCTGTCAGAGCACAGTTCCTTGTCTTGTGTCAAGCTCCTTAAAAAATGAAACAAGGTCTTTGGAGCACAGTTCATTTCCTTGCGTCAAGCTCCCTAAAAAATGAAACAATTTGTTATAAGGATAGTTATTTTAATGTTTCAGCCTCGTTAAAACAATGAAACACGTTCCCGTTCAATTCAAGTCTTTGATAAGTTCTCGTAAAATACGAGTCGAGTCTTTCTCTTGATCTCGTAATTTGAACCTTCACTCCATCTACCTTTCATATGGACTGAATCTTGGGGGGAATGTACCTTGAATTGAGCAACCATGCTGGGGGCATGCCTGGTTTTCAAGCATAGTTTATTTCCGTTTCAAGCTTGTGTAAAAATGAAACCAGTTCCAAGCATAGTTTATCTTTGTTTCAAGCTTGTGTAAAAATGAAACCAACTTCAAGCAGAGTTTTCTGATTTCAAGCTCGTGTAAAAATGAAACCATTCCCATTTTACCTCTCGTGATTGCCATTTTATCATCCTATTTTTCCATATGAGCCTTGGTTTTCTCACTCCATTGTCACTATCTTCTTGGCCAATCATATGCCTTCACTTGGTTGTTTTACCCAATGCTGAGGAACCACTGCAATGAGTGGTTTTGTTAGCCAACCTCTTGACCTTTATTTGTTCCGAGTAGTTCCACCATCATCGGAACCAGTAGCTACCCTTAATACCACACGTTCCTCCAGGTGGAGTCACCTTTCAGCTCTTTTCTGACTCTCTAAAACTGAAAAGATTGCCGAGTCGCTTGCTTTTTTGAGCTCATTAAATTGGCTGCGAAGAGATATCTACCCAGTATACGTTTACCCATTTTTCAGGCTAGGATAGATTATTTACGAAAAATGAATACCCTAGCCTATCGTGACTAGGAGGTATTCTTAGACACAGTTTTCTACCTTTTCAGATCTGAGGGACTATCTATGAAAAGGGAATGCTGGAGTTTTCTTTTCCACTGTCTTTTCAAACTCTGTAAACATGAAAAAGCATTGAGTTCTTCCTTTTTCAGACTCATTAAACACTGATGACATCAGACTCCGTCGTAATGATGTCACTCGAGTTCCTCCTTCCTAGGGCTCGTTAAATGTACTAGGTTGGATTTGTCCGAAGGACAAACTTATATCACAAGCATATGCTATCCCTTTCAAGCTTGTCTTCCAAAAATAATTGGGGTACTCACCAGAAATGGTGGGGAAAAATGGAACTAGTATTATAGTCATGTCGGTAATATGTCGCTCTTGAACATGGCACTTGTCTACATTCGTGTTGGGTTGGGGACATCTCATCTCATTATCTGCTTGCCTTCATGGGTTTGGGTAATCTCTTTTGATCGCTCATCTGCTCTTTGCCACGTCACCATGACCTTAGATCCCTTGATGTCAAATACTGCCAAATCAAATGTCGTGCTGCCGATATGTTCAAGAGAAGTTGAGTTCTGCAGTTTTTTAACCTCCCTCTAATTCTCTGTTGGTTTTTATTCAAAAAAATTATGTCCCTCTGTCTTGGGTCGATGATGTAGAAACATTATGGCCCACCTTCGATCGAGGTCACTTCCTGTCGACTTCAGCTCATTATCCAAGAAGTTGTTCTAGAGACTCCCTTCAGGTGCCTTGGAGCCCGCATGCCTCAATGGCAGGTTCTTCGCATTCGACGCAAGGTTTTCATTATTGGCCTTTGATCAGATGATTTTGCGGGTGTTTGACGCCAGCTCACTGTTCACATTCCGTAGATTGTACCTTTGTAACTTGAGAGACATTGTCATTATTGGTGGTTTCTCTCGCATCTGTTTACGAATTTCATTATTGGCTGGTAATCAAACGATGTTCTTGCATGTTCGACTTCAGCTCACATATTCGCATGCTCGAACTTGTACACTGTTCGGGTCGAGATGGAGCGCAAGACCCTAGATTTTGTCTGATAAACATCCAGGCTGCGGATTGTTTGTGGATTATTATAATTAATTACATGACTCATTTGATTGGATGGCTCTGACCATACCTGAGTCTACTTTTTGATCCTTCTTTTTTGGATGGCTGCGTCCATACCTTAGATGCCAGTTATTGTACACTCTATTATGGATGGCCCATACCACATGTCATGTATCAGAGATATCAGTTGTATTTTTATTCACAGGTTTTCAAACAACAATGTTTTCAGTTGAGTGCATTCTCATAAAGCACCTCACCCCTCCATCTCTCTCGAAACTCATGCTTTAGGGGGCATCTGTTACATAGCATTTTTTCACCGTCCCTGCAATCCCTCATCCCGTACATTGGAGGACTATTCCCATGGCCTGTGAACAGTAAAATTTCTTGAAAACACCTTCATGGCATCCTCTTGCATAAGGAAAAACATTCTCCTGAAGAACATTTCCTCTGAAAAGCCCTAAAAACAGATGTTTTAGCCTTGGCGCGACTAGCCAATTCATCCCTTGCGCCAATGGGGGAGAAGCACACTAGTGGGCGCCCCAGTTGGCACTCTGTCCCTCTGTCTCACTCGCGCCAAGCCTATTTGGGAATGTTTTTTAAAAATAAATGGCGGAAGTTTGATTCTAACAAACTCCAGAATGAATCATCAAAAGAAGTTGAGTGGTTTGGCTCCAGATATCTATGTATAGGAAGTGGTTTTCCACCTCTCATGGAACCTTCCTAAGAGATAGGACCTATCCCATGATTATAGGGATCCCAAATTCCCTTCCTCCATCTATAAAATCCTACCCTCTCCATTTACAAGCTATTTGAATGCTTGGAAGCCGAACTTGTAGGAAGGAAACTATAGCCGGGAAACTATTGAGAGGAGAGCCGAAGAGAACCCCGTAAGAGAGAGAGCTTCGTCCAGATTCCCAACAGGTTTTTTTGAGACACGCTTTGCTGCAAGCCCCGCCGAAGGAAGATCATAGCGTCAGAGTATTTGGTTTTAATCTCCCTTTTTTCATTTATAATATAAACGACTCTGATTTTGGTTCCATTCTTGTGTTTACTCTTTTATGTGATGCAACGAATTATATCTTCTTTGACGGATATATAGTTACATTCTTTAAGTATTACGTTGTATGTTGTCGTTTCTATGCATGTGTATAGGTGTCTAGATGTGATGAACGAAAGGGTTGTGATTTTTCAAGATAGGGATGAGGAGCACCGCTTCTTCATCGACAACAGCAGCGTGGGATTCGAGGTAGGCTACTTATCGCGGTCTTTGTCTTTCTTGTAACTAGGAACCAACGTCATTGCATGATTTGATTGTTGCTAGACCCAATCTAGGGCTAGTGGGATCGCCTCTGTCCACAGAGGGGATTTACCTCCTCAACAATGATGAAACTATAGTGTGAAAAATTCTATTACAAGAGATGGCCCAAATGGGTAGCGTGTCGTTACCAATATATATAACAACGAGGTCAGGACTTCGACATATGCCAGCGTTTACATGCTTTGTGGAAGTTGCGGGAATGAAATTTTAAGGTGAGGTTGTAAAGTCAAAGAAGTAGGCTGAAAAGAATGCTACAATGGTTGTGTGGTCATCCTTAAAGAAACATACGTTTATGTACATTTTGCATGTGATTTTCATTGCAATGTATCAAATCCTTGGGTTCGTAATGGTATGCCATTTTTTAATGTTTATGTAGATACTAGATATCTATATCATACCCACAGCTGCATAGAATCTTAAGAAAAAATTAAGACGCCTAACTTTCAACATGAAATTGAGAACATATGTGAAGCCCCTAGACCACGTATAGTTTCAGAAACATTTTAGTGGGTGAGGTTACTCTAATTTGTGTGTCTATAACCCTCAGGAAAATACGAGGGAACCTCACTAATGGAGGTTGTTAATATTATTTTCTAGTGAGATGATAATAAGTGTTGTCTACAAATGAAATTAAAAAGTATGGGTAATTTTTAAATTAAATTTAGTGACATGGCCAATTACGCTCGGGAAAGGGAGTTTGGGAGCTAATATTTTTTCAATGATAAGTATTGTTGAAGAATAATTGTCACAAATTTGACTATAAAGCATTCAAACATTATTTTATCAACTAAATCTTCCAGGTAATGTTTCTATAAGTATTAGATTCTAGACATCATGGGACATGACGTTGTTTTCAAGGCATAAATGAAAAGAACAAGGAAGATAGTTGTAGAAATGTATGTGAAGGAGAAATATTATCACATTAATAGAATCTTATGGTCATTTTCTTCTAGGTAATTTTTATTTACTAGAGTTTATGCGGATTAGGCTTTGAGGCTGAGACGTCCTTGTGTTAACTAACAACTTAATCAAATTCAAACAATATATATTCTTATGAATAACTCAATAAGTACAACATAGTACTGAATAGAATGAACTTCCTTTAATAAATTTCTTCAGAAAATATAATCAATGTAATTTATATTAAATTATACAATAGGACTTCATATGGTTTTACGTTTAGATAAATAACCAAGCTCTACACATGAAGGTTACATGCCGTAATCAACATTTAACTAGAACCCTATGTATGGACTGATATGAAAAAATTAAAGAAATAAATCCTTTCTCTGTTATAGATCTCACTGACTTTGGATACATGTCCCGGTTTTTCCTTCATTGTCCCTACTAACATACGATAATGGTTCTGATTTATTGGGTTGGGTGTATTGGTTTTATCTAGAATATGAGGTATTGAGTTTACCTTCTATTAGAGTTCAAAACCCTTAGTCTGCCTTAGAGTGTGATCTCTACGTGTGAAAAAATTCTTGATGACCCATTGAACTTGTTCAATGATCCCTGCTCTATATTGACCTCAGGAGGATTTTCTGCTTTGATAATTGGTGTGCCGAGGGCCCTCCTGGACTTTTATTTTCATTACAATTCCTACTCCAACTTTCGTCCTCAAAATTCTACAATTCTCGGTTGCTCAAAAATTCTACGAGTTTGGATTATCCTCCCAGAATGGAACTCGATGGCTCAAGATTCAACTCAGAATTTCATTTCAGGTAGATTTTTCCCCTTGTGGTGCAGAGGCAACTTCAAAATACCTTGTTTCCTAAATGAGAGGGTTCTTGTAGCCAAACAAAACAAATAAATAACATTGCTTCCCTCCTTTTGCGCTTATATCTAAGAGAAAATGAGGAATTATTGTCGCCTTTAGAAATATGTTTCTTAATCGTCAACCAAGACCAATACCCCTAGAATTTCACTAACAAATTAGAAAAAATTTTGTGCCAAAACATGGAGAAAAGAAAAGGAATGTCAACTAGGGTGGAATCTTTCACCATTGAAATTTACAAGAGAAAATCTTGTCTTAAAACCCTGAGAGCCCCTGAATAAAAAAAATAGAGATAAATTGATCCAAAATGATGCTCCAAAATGAATTCATCCATCTCATATTTATATATTTTCTACAGGGGCCTCTTCTTCTAAAATTATTTATTAAACTTTACTCCAAGCCCCAATTTTGGGTTTCTTCACTCAACTACCCCAAAATGTGTCCAAAAGTTGTAATTTTGGATGGTTTCCCCTTTATGGAGGACTATAGCCTACTTCGCCTTTTGTAAAACTAATTTCTCAGGAGCATTACAAATAAAACTCCTGCAAGGGTATACAATTTTTTAATTGTGCCCCAAATATATCTATAGGTGTCGGCTTGCTACAAAGAGACATAAATTTGAGAAATTTTTTTATACTTCCTTAAAATTCTTAGCTTTCCATTTGACATTACCATTAGAAACATCTTTACTCTTTTCCTTTACATAGATCAAATTCAAGGAAAAAATATGGGAAACAAGGATACAAAAAACATTCAACACTTATTTTTGATAATCACTTATCTTGAGTAGGTGAACATAGGACTTTAGATTTATTCATATGTGCATTTGTGTTCTTTTGTAGTTGGATTTTAACTAGGATTTTTAGTACTAGTTGTCAAAATATTCACAGCTCAGATTCTATCAAAGGTCATAATCTATTCCTCATCTTAGATGCACTCAATAGTTGCCATAGTTTTTCCAGATCTTTTTCGATGTTTCCTATTGATTATTGTATGAGAATTAATTTCTAGTATAATGTTCCATTGAATTTTTTCACTTTTTGATTTTATTTTTTAACTTCCATGATTTATATTTCGCTAACATGTGTTTCCTTTTTTGGGATTTTTTTTATTCTTCTTCTCACTGTTCTTCTGCAAAGCACTCATACTAGATCAAAATCCTTCGTAAAAAGCAAGGAGAGATGTGGAGATAAGGGAAGGAACATGGAAGACAAACATGCTGCATTAATTAAAAGAGAGGGTGTTCAAGGTGTTGGATTAGTGAGCCATTTTTAGAAGGTCGACAATTGTAGCGTTTTTATTGATATAAGTATCATGTTCTTTCGGGGGAAAACAAAGATAAATAAATGCAATTAACGATGAACATGATGCATACTGCCATATATGTGAAGCATGGAATCCCTTCCATCAGAGATGATTGAATGATCAATATATAATTAAAGTAAAATTAAATCTCATATAAATTATGGTGCAAACATTATACAATCATTAATGCAAGTTTCCAAACTAGATGTAATGCTTCGAATCGAATGAAATTGATAATCCATAAAAGGATACTTTTTATGTTTGTTTATATGTAAGGATTTTGGTTTACAATATCATTGAAATATTGGATCCTAAATTTGTGGAAATATGTGAATCCTTGACTATACCCTTGGCTCTTTCATTTATTTGGACTATGTAGGAGTTATAGTATAGTTGGTCTCCATTCACTATAGTTGTATACGAGAAGATATCCTTAGTAAATAGAGATTTGTAATTTCCATATGTTCAGGAGAAGATTAAACTAATCAATCTATTAGTGGGAAATGTTATGGAGGCATATTGTGTGTGAGGGTAATTTTTTTTTTGTCAATGAATATATTTCCATTCAAAAACGTCTCTTTATATCTTGATGAACCAACAATGTGTTGAAAATGCAACAAGATGATCGAGCTTAGTGAAATGAAGTCGCCTTCACTAAGTGGGCCCGCAGGCTATTTTTGGCGCAAAGTCTATTTTTAGACTATGTCTATTTTTAGACATATGGAGCATGGTCTGGGAGTTGCAGTATGATATTCTTGGATGATTGGTCGAGTTGCTAAAACTAGATGGACCTCTATTTTTAGACATACAGGTCAAAGTCTATTTTTAGACTGCCTGTCGAAAAATAGGTCAGTCAAATATTATTAGCCCTTAATAATATTTGGACTATAAACTTCAGTTTATTCTCTTGGAGCACTTCAGTTGGAGCTACAGATGTGGCCCATGCATCTGACAGAAGGAATTACGCTATTCCTTGGGGTTTGGTGAGCTCATGCATGGTTGACTTCAGTTAGGACTTCAGTGGCAGAAGTTTGGTGGAGTTGATGAGACAGTTGGTGGAGTTGTGTTTGGTTTTACTTAGTTGAACTAGTTGAGATTAGTTTAACTATCTAATCAACTAGTAATGAGTGGAGTGAATTAAATATTATTTAATTCACTAATTATTAACTCGTTATTCAACTCAAGAACACATCAGTTCACTACAGTGCATGGACAGTTCAGTGAAGACCAGTGAAAGAGGTAGATGAAAGGGTCGAGATCGCTATCAGTTGTAACATTAGTTGTGCATGAGATTTGCATCAAAATTGGAGGAAATTTCCCATGAGGATTGCGCTGTCAAGCCAAGGAGATTCGAACCTTGGATCTCTCATTAGACCAACCTTGATTGCGCAATAGAGGCAGGCAATTAGTGGATGAATTTTGAACCTGTGACTTGTTCAAAACTAAGCTAGTTTGTGTGTAACTTTATGAGATAGTACTGAGTACTTGTGAGGAGTATTGTGCTATGTACTGTTACATGTTCTCTCCATATAATATACAAAATAGCTGAGGGGTTTTCAGCTATAAGCTTTCCCCATTACATATTGTGTTTATGTGCACATGCGACTGTTTCTATTTCCGCAAATTGATGATTGATTGTAGAAGAGATTATGTGTTGCATATGAATTCGAATTAGTATGTGACTGTGATAATTCTGGTGATGCAACTATTATTCGTAAAATTTCTACATGGTATCGCAGCGAATCAATCATCAAGATTCTATTGCAAGATTACAATATTATTTCTGCAGGGTTTATAGTCCGTAACGGCCGTGTAGCCCGGATCCATCCTTCTCCGAAAGGTGATATATCCAAGAATGCCTTATACTGAATTTGCCAGAAATAATTTTTCTCGTCGCATCCGTGCGCTGAAGTTTTTGAGTCAATCGACCTTGCGAAATAGCTTTTTTTCTTTATGTCAAGTTGAAAATGTCTTTCAACAGTTTGCAACTCGAATATGCTCTTGAAGGCAGTTCGAATTATGTTGCATGGAAGGATCGCATGGAGGCAGTATTAGAAGATAATGGACTGAAGGAGTTCGTAGATATGGATGTCCAAAAGCCCACTGATCCTGCCGAAGTCGAGGCTTGGAAAAAGAAGATGGCGAAATGTCGAAGGATTCTGTTGGAGGGCGTAAAGGATCACATTGTATCCAGCCTGCATGGAAAAGCTTCTCCATATTTGATGTGGAAAGCTTTTACAAATATATTCCAAAGTAAGAGCGACCAAAGGAAGCTGGCGCTCAAGGATAAGCTCAGAAACATTAAGATGGAGAAAGGCAACAGTATTGCCAAATACCTCACGAAGTTCACTCAATGCAGAGATGAGCTGGGAAGTGTGGGGGTGACTGTCGAAGAAGAGGATATGGTGGACCTGGCTCTCCTTGGTCTTCCGAAGGCTTGGAATTCATATCAATATAGTGTCAATGGTCGGGAGAAGTTGCCTAGATGGGAGCGAATTTGGGCGGATCTCATGCAGGAGGAGATAAGGAGGACTACCAGGGACGGATCTTCATCAAAGGTATCTGATGAAGAAAATTGCGCTTTGGCTACCAAAGAAAAGAAGGGGAAGAGCAAGAAGGCTTCTCATTCTGGTGCGAAAGGCAAGAATCAAGACATGTCCAAGGTGAAGTGTTTTCACTATCACTAGCATGGACACTAAGCCAAAAATTGTCCGCAGAAGAAGAAAAATAAGAAGGCTACTGGATCTGCAGCGGGAGAGGCTTTGGCTTCTCAATTCGAACTGGATTTTTCACTGATCACATGCTTGGTTTCAAGTGTGATGGGATCAATATGGTTCTTGGACAGTGGTGCATCATTTCACATGATCGGAGATCAAGATATATTTTCAGATCTGGAATAAAAAGATCTTGGAGTGCACATCGAGATGGGCGATGATGGTAGATACAGTGCGACCGGTATCGGTACCATTTCTTTTGAGAGGGAGTCTGGTAAACCCTTCGTATTGAAGGAAGTTTTTCATGTTCCAGGATTGATGAAGAATATGATATCTGTGGCAATGTTGGAAGACAAGGGGTATGATGTGGTCTTCAACGAAGGAAAAGCCTTCCTGCGCAGTAAGACTACTGGAGAATCCCGGAAGATAGGGCTTCGAGTCAAGAACCTTTATCAGTTGCAAGTAGATGGCTGCGCAGTAATGGCATGCAAGGCGGGATAAGTGGTGATCCGGGATGATGAGGGCGAACTGTGGCACAGGAGATTGGGCCACCTTCACCATGGAGCTTTGAAGATCCTGTAGCATATTTCTACTGGGCTTCCTAAGGGCACTCTTGCGCAGTCAGATCAGTGCAAGGGGTGTACCTTGGGGAATTATGTGAAAGCCACCTTTCACGATAAGGATAGTCGCGCCACGACGATCCTTGAGAGAGTTCACACAGACGTGTGTGGTCCTTTCTCTATAGCTTCGATAGCAAAGCACAAGTACTATGTGATCTTTGTTGATGATTTCTCTCAGAAGTGCTGGATCTTCTTCATGCAGAAGAAGAGCGAGACATTTTCAAAGTTCTATGAATTCAAGGTGCTGGTTGAGAAGGAATCAGGGAAGCATGTGAAGGCTCTTAGGAGCGGCAATGGTGGTGAATTCATCTCGGCTGAATTCAAAGACTTTTGCAGTGCAGAAGGGATTCGGAGAGAGCTCATCACACCCCATAACCCACAGCAGAACGGGGTGGCTGAGCTGAAGAACAGAATGATCGTGGGTGCTTCACGGGCGATGTTGCATGATCAGGGCCTACCCCTTCACTTGTGGGCTGAGGCATGCAATACAGCAGTGTATGTGTAGAACCGTTGTCCTCACAAGGTTCTTGGCATGAGTACACCAGAGGAGGTGTTTTCTGGCAAGAGGCCTGATATTTCTCATCTGAGAATTTTTGGCTCACCTGTCTACATGCATGTGACGAAGGATGCCAGAAAGAAGCTGGATCCGACCGCAGAGGTTGGAATATTTTTGGGGTACACTGATACACCTCACAACTATCGGGTGTATTTGTCAGACAGTCGCAAGACTGTTGTGCGACGGGATATAAAATTTCAGGAGGAGAAAGCCATGCAGTGTTCGCTTGAGAGGGAGCTACACTTGCATGCAGATGAGGAGCCGTTAGTTCCTAAGGAGGAGCTTCCGGATGTGGATCAGCCACAAGAGGAAGTTCAGGAGGTGGAAGAAACCACCCATGCAGCGCCAACCATCAGAGGGCGCATGCGCACTACAGAAGCTGAGCGACTGGCTCGAGATGTAGAGAAGGTTGTAGGACCACCTACAGCACAGCGCAGACAGAGGCAGTCACCGGATCGGTACACTGGATACATGGCTCTTGTGAGTCAATGTGTTGTGACGGAGCCATCCTCCTTTGAGGAAGCTGTGGAGGAACCCGCATGGGTTGATGCCATGATCGAAGAATATGATTCGATCATCAGGAACAGTGCATGGGAGATTGTCCCAAGACCGGTTGGGAAATCAGTTGTAGGTTCGCGATGGATCTACAAAGTGAAGCAGGCGGCTGACGGGAGTGTGGAGAAGTAAAAGGCGAGATTTGTCGCCCGTGGCTTCTCACAGATCGAGGGGATCGATTATGAGGAGACCTTTGCACCTGTCGCAAGGTACTCTTCCATACGGACGATCCTAGCTCTCTCAGCGCAGATGGGATGGCACATCCATCAGATGGATGTGAAGACTACGTTCCTCAATGGAGTCATTGAGGAGGAGGTGTACATAGAGCAGCCTGAAGGTTTCGAGATCTTCAGCAGAGAGTCGCATGTGTGCCGACTCAAGAGAGCACTGTACGGGCTGAAGCAAGCACCTCGTGCTTGGTACACTCAGATAGACAGCTACTTCACCGGGCTTGGATTCTCCAAGAGTGAGGCGGATCCTAACCTGTACCAGATTGTGGTGGAGGAGAAGCTGTTGATCATCGTACTGTATGTAGATGATCTGATTTTGACTGGCGATGAGCAGTTGATACTTTCATGCAAGGAGGATCTTGCACGAGAGTTTGAGATGAAGGACTTGGGCATCCTTCATTATTTCCTCGGATTGGAGATTTGGCAGCGCAGTGGAGGACTGTTTGTTTCTCAGGGCAAGTATGCCCGGGAGATTCTGGAGAGGTTCAACATGCATGGTTGCAAGCCTGTTGATACTCCTCTTCCTGGTGGTTGGAGGAAGGAGGATGCTACTTCAGCGGAGGTAGTGGATGCCACTGTCTATCGACAGTTGGTGGGGTCGCTTATGTATCTGGTCAATACACGACCCGATATATGCTATGTCGTTAACCAGCTTTCGCAAGCTATGGTTAAGCCTACCAAGCTCTTCTGGAAGGCAGGCAAGCATTTATTGCGTTATCTTAGTGGCACATCGGGATATGGTCTATGGTACAGACAGGAGGATGGAGCGAAGCTTTCTGGCTTCACTGATGCAGATTGGGCAGGGAGCCAAACGGACCGGAAGAGCACATCCGGAGGAGTTTTCAGCATTCGGTCGACAGCAGTTTCCTGGTACAGTAGGAAGCAGAGATCCGTGGCACTCAGTTCAGCAGAGGTTGAGTACATGGCAGCTAGCTTGGCCGCATGCGAGGCTATTTGGATGAGGAAGATCCTCGTTGGATTGTTCAGGTTGCATTTGGAGCCTACAGTGATTTACTGTGATAACCAGAGTTGCATTAAACTCTCGGCTAATCCAATATTTCATGATAGATCCAAACACATCGACATCAGGTACCATCATATCAGAGATTGTGTGCAGCGGAGAATCATGTTACTTTCATATATTCCCACGGAGGATCAGGATGCTGATATCTTGACGAAGGCGCTCACCAGGAGAAAATTCGAATACCACAGAGGCAGGATAGGGGTTGCATATAATCCATATCTTGTTGAGAGGGAGTGTTGAAAATGCAACAAGATGATGGAGCTTAGTGAAATGAAGTCGCCTTCACTAAGTGGGCCCGCAGGCTATTTTTGGCGCAAAGTCTATTTTAGACTATGTCTATTTTTAGACATATGGAGCATGGTCTAGGAGTTGCAGTATGCTATTCTTGGATGATTGGTCGAGTTGGTAAAAATAGATGGACCTCTATTTTTAGACATACAAGTCGAAGTCTATTTTTAGACTGCCTGTCTAAAAATAGGTCAGTCAAATATTATTAGCCCTTAATAATATTTGGACTCTAAACTTCAGTTTATTCTCTTACAGCACTTCAGTTGGAGCTACGGATGTGGCTCATGCATCTGAAAGAAGGAATTACGCTATTCCTAGGGGTTTGGTGAGCTCATGCATGGTTGAATTTAGTTAGGACTTCAGTGGCAGAGTTTGGTGGAGTTGATGAGACAGTTGGTGGAGTTGTGTTCGGTTTAACTTAGTTGAACTAGTTGTGATTAGTTTAACTAGCTAATCAACTAGTAATGAGTGGAGTGAATTAAATATTATTTAATTCACTAATTATTAACTCACTATTCAACTCAAGAACACATCAGTTCACTACAGTGCATGGACAGTTCAGTGGAGACCAGTGAAAGAGGTAGATGAAAGGGTTGAGATAGCTATCAGTTGTGACATTAGTTGTGCATGAGATTTGCACCACACTTGGAGGAAATTTCCCATGAGGATTGCGCTATCAAGCCAAGGAGATTAAAACCTTGGATCTCTCATTAGACCAGCCTTGATTGTTGTTTGGTCAATTTAGTGTGTCCTAAATTGCTGCATTTAATTTGTCAATTCGGGAATCGTAAGCTGATGAAGTGCGCCGCACTATATGTGCAAGATAACCTATTTCTTAACTTTTGTCGTTTTTGATCTTTTTAAAGTGAAATGGAAATTCTAAAATGAAAAACAAGTTTGGTTATATTTTTTCAAGGAAGTGATATCCCCTATAATGATTTACCAATCTTGAAACTTTAAAAGCAAATTGAAATTACAATGACAAGACTTGAAAGAAAGTAGAAGTGTACTGCTGAAATGAAAAGGTGCTGCTAATCTAATGAATCAAAACAGGAAACTAGTGAACATGAAAACCAAACTATTCTTGCTGCTAACCGAACACAAAAGAAACTACGCTTATGGAAATTCAAAATTGCAACAAAATAAATCTAAATCGCATTACATCAATTCATTTTCTGACCCTTCATCATTAGACCAGCTATGACTTGTGGAAGTAATCATAAACAACTTGTGTAACTGATATTTAATTTGCAGAAAGAAAACTAATACTAAACCATACACACATGATTCAATCCCTCGCCATCAGTCCAGCTGTGGCTTTCGGAGGCAATTGAAGATGTCATACATGATTCAATATATTTAAGTTTGCGTAAAAGAAACTAATACTAAACTACACACTTCATCATGCAAATTCCTCACCATCACCCAAATTGCAGGGCTTTCGGAGGCAACCGAAGACGCTATGAGCAAATTTTAATATATCTAAATTTGCAGAAAAGAAACTAATACTAAACTACACATTTCATAATGCAGTCCCTCACCATCAGTCCAGCTGTGGCTTTCGGAGGCAACTGAAGACGCTATGAGCAGCTTAATATATCTAAATTTAACTACTGAATCAGATAAGCAAAACTGAAATGTACAAAGCAAGACTGAAGTTAAACAAAAGCTATGAAAAGCAAACTAGCAACAGAACAATGTTAGTTTCATGTCATTAGTCAAAATACTATGAAAATGCCCGGGCTGTCTATCTAAAACCTGCACAAGAAAACTGATCAGTGATTAACAATCATAAAAACATGAAAGACAGAAATGAAATAGAAATTATGGAAATGTATAAACAGAAATGAAACAACTACAAAATATGAACATGTAATGGATTATGATACAATGACTTTTTAAAGAAATGAAATGAGAAATATATACATTAATACACAGAACCTTGGCTGAGCAGGGGCCCTCTACACAGCTTTGGTAACGATCCTCAAACACGAATTAAGTTGAAAACAGAGTCTTTTCACATTAAAAAGAAGTTCATTACAGACTGGTAGTATTACGGCTCAAGGCAGCGTAATCACTACAAAGCAAACATAACAGAGTACGCACATCCACTATCAACTAACAACTAACTCTACGTGCGTATGCAAATGCTCTATATAAAACAATAAACTGTAACTGTGTCCTGAAGTTTATGATAGCAGCCAGCACGTAGACCACTATGGCCACGGATATAGGAGTATGGCCATGTTGGAAAACGGATCTATGGAAGGTGGATGCTTGAATTCAACTCCAGAACTTTGCACAGATGTCAATTAACCTCCGCAAGCTTAGAAACGGCCGTATGGATGTTTATATGCCACGAAACAGAGTCCAACCGACATGAAACTCCATAGTTGACTTCCACGTGGATGGCTTTGACCGCGGCTTCCTTTGACGAATTTACTTGAACCAATAGGACACGAACCATGTCCTCGTCATTCCGAGCCTGCCCATGTGGCTCGTTTCCTTTGTAGACACCTGTAGCATAGATTTCCACAAAATAGCTGCGGAAAGTTGCAGCAGCTG
Organism: Pinus albicaulis; assembly: GCA_034641835.2. Lineage (NCBI taxonomy): Eukaryota > Viridiplantae > Streptophyta > Pinopsida > Pinales > Pinaceae > Pinus > Pinus albicaulis. Next base: position 1,015,012,909 of record CM076580.1, on the reverse strand, counting down.
CGGAAAGTGGCAAGTTTCCGTAGCTGTATGAACAAAATATAAATCAAATAGAAAACACAAAAACATAATTAAAAACCATGTTAGATACCCTTTTGCACATGATATTGACAATTTTGGAGGTTTAGGTGAGTGAAAAAGATATGGAAAAGTGTATGGAAAAGAGGCAAATTCGGGACTCAACATACCCCCACTGTGAAGGTGTTGCAGGTCCTCATGCAACCAAAATTTTGATACTCTTTGTTCAATTCATGTGCCTTGATACTTCAGCCAGCACATCTAACCCCCTTCTCTTCTTCTTTGGTACTTCCATCATTCTGGGTTTCTTCATTAAGCACCTGAATTTGATATTCACAAGTGCTCTACTCAATTTTTGGCATTTCCTTTTTAACTTCTTATTCTTCTTTTGCCAAATACCCAAATGTAACATAGTATTGTCATGGATGATCTTGTCCAGTTTGCCTTGCTCTTTGAGTGTTTCATTTTCATTTTTGATATGCCGATTCAAAAGCTCCAGCTCAAAAATTTCCTGTTTTAATGACTGAACTAAATCATCGTGCAATGTATGAGGCTGAATAGAAGAGGTACTTGGGCCCGTGGCTGCCTTCTCCAAGGATTCTATGTAGTCATATACCTCCTGCTGTTTGGGGTCTACTTCCGGTGTCTTTTTCATTGAGCTGTCCCCAAAGTGCTGCAAGGGAGAATTATGTTCAAAATCTGGCCGAGGAGAACTTACATCAATATTTTGCTGAGAATAAGATGGAGTATGCTCATTGTCTGATTGGGAGTGAAAAGAGTCAGGTTCACTAACTGACTGAAATGGACTATGGTCAGTTGGAGACTGTTCAGATGTCTCCTCACCCAAATCAATGAAATGAGGACCTTTAATTTGTGTTTTTCTCAATTTTCCCTTAAGCCTGCTGCTTCTCCTCACATGCTGTGGTACACTACCCTTTTGTTCTTTTTTTCCTGTCTCTACCTTCTTGGATATAGATGATCGTTTTTGAAGAAAAACTAATCTTTCAGATAGTATTTGGTGATCTTCTTCTTCAGAAGAAGGAGTTTTATGGACAGCCTCAATAATTTCTTTCCCTTTTGGTATTATTGGCTTCTTAGTTTTGATTTCCTTCTTCTTCATTTTTACCAATCTCTCTTCCCTATCAGTTTTCTTCATAGTAGTAGTAGAAGTATTTTGGATTTCATCTACTGTTCTTTTCCTTCTACTTCTTTTTGCTGTGCTAGCTGTGGGAATTTCCTGTGTAGGAGCAACTTGGGTTTCAACATTCATTTTCTTTCTTCTACTCATTCTAATTGGACTACCTTCAGGAATTTCCTGAGGTTCTTCAAAGAAGTTTCTAACTAGGAATTGTTCCCATGTATCTTGTCTTTCTTTTAGCTCCTTTTCAATCAGAATTTTTATAAGCCCATGGTGATATAAATGAGGCTCTACATCTCCTAGGTGTTTTTGCACAGTCACAGCCATTTTCTTCAAGCTATTGAATAAGAAATAAGGAAGATTGAGAGTTTGGTTTTCAAGAAAATTCATCAATAGCCTAGTATGGTACATGTACATAGAGCCAAAACGGCCTTCACATGTAATAAATTTCTGAACAATTAGTAGTAAAGTGGCCCATTCTTCCTTTATTGCATGCACAGGGATTCCTCTTTTAAAAACAGTGATATCCATACCTTGATTTCGTAGAATTGTTCTCCATGCCTCATCACCGATACTTTTATTTTTGAACCAACGTTCTCCTTCCTGAAGAAGCTATGTGGTTGTTGCTATTGATGCTTCATTGACCAAAAACTTGAGGTCTCCCACTTCTGCTTCCGAGCCATCAAATGATCTTGCAAACGCTTTTGTAACTTCTCTGTGGTAACCCCTGAATTTCTGAATAAAACGCAGCCATTTAGCTTTCCTCAACATCTCTTTTGCTTGTGGAAATCCCTCTATAAATTTCGGTCCTTCCGGCTCTGCCCTTAATAATTTTCCCATTTTACTTCTCTGTGCTTCACAGGCTTGCCTCTGTGAGGGTTTAAGTGGAAATGGAACGATGGAATACACAGGATTGAGCACAATATTGTGGGGATGTTATCATAAAATGGAAATGAGTACCATAAACAGAATGGAGTAAGACTGTGGGTAGATATACGGGAGTGAGAGTGAGCAAAAGGAACGGAATGGAGTGAAACAGGGAGTGAGAATGAGTAGAGTGGGGTTTTGTAAACACGACAGAGACACGACAAAGAGGTTAACAAAGTATAATGCATTCGGCCGCGTTTTGAATTTTGGTGGTTGTGTAATAAATATGAACACGTTTCAATCAATGATTATGAAGTTATGCGGCTTGTAAGAGTCCTTTGTCAACTCAAATACGTATCATTATCTACGGTGGGATATTTGAACATGAGTGAGAGTCGGAATTTCAATGATGAAACCATTTGTGAATAAATGCAAGAGGATAACATAGAGATCGTGGAAGGTTACGGGACTGTCAATATAATCATTGCGCGTTATGGGTAGAGCTCATAGTTTAAAATTACATAAAAATGTGTTTTTCGATACTATTTGAAATAAAATTTATTCATACCTTTGGAATCCTTGCTTTTGCCCTTGGTCTTCAACTGATTGATATTCATTAGTGTCTTGAATGTCCCATTGATCCTCTCCTGCATTTTATTTCATAATTTATGAAAATAACAACTAACTGTACATTCTTTTTGAAAACAGAGTAGTAGTAGCTGCGGAATCTGCTCCTGGCTGCGGAAACTGGAGTCAGCTGCGGAAACAGATGTCAGCTGCGGAAACTGACACAAATATTACTTGGCTGAAATAGAAATGAACAAGTGACAAATGACCAGGTGGAAATGGTCATAAAAAGATTTTGATTGATGGAATGGATGGAATGTTGTGAAATGAAGTGAAATGAAATGAAATGAAATGAAATGAAGTGGAATGAAGCTTGAGTGGTCCAATGAAATGAAAATGAAAGACAGAGTTTTTTTGGAAAATATAGAGTGTCGTGTCTCTTCACCCCATATTTTCCGTATAAGATCGCTAATCAATATTGGTTTTCAGGCTTACACGATTTTTTTATTTTTTATTTATTTATTTTTTTTTTAACTTGAAAACAGGCTAGAGCCGGGTGGAGAAGAAGAATTCTTCTCGTAATTTTCACCATTTCATTTAACTTTCTTGAAACAACTTGACAAAATCCTCTTTAGAGAGTGGCTTATGATAAATTTTCAATCTATGGCCATTCACTATAAGAGGAGTTTGAAACTCATCAATGGTCTTGATTCTTACAGCTCCATTGTTAAAGATCTTGTCAATCTCATATGGCCCAAGCCAATGAGTCCGAAATTTCCCTTGAAAATCTTTAAACTTGGAGTCAAATAACAATGCCCAATCTCCTTCTTGAAACTTCTTCTCTTTGATATATTTGTCATGCCATTTAGTTCTTTGATATTGAACTAGATCAGTTCTTAGAATTGCTTCTTGTCTGATCTCATCTAGCTCATTCAACTGCTCCATTCTATGCTTTTGGGCTTCTGACAAGTCCATTCCCAACTGAACTGCTATCTTGAAGGTCTTGACTTGGAACTCAATGGGGAGCAAGACTTCTTTCCCATAAACAAGTTCATAGGGAGAATGTCCTGTTGTATTCCTCCATGTAGTTCTGTAGGCCCACAAGGCTTCTGGAAGCCTTTCTGCCTAATCTCTTCTATGTAGATGAACAGTTTTGGTGATGATACTTTCAAGAACTTTGTTTGTGGACTCCACTTGACCATTTGCTTGTGGATGGTAAGGAGTAGATTTTATGTGCTTGATTTTGTATTCTTCCATCAACTTCTCCACCAAATTTGATGTGAATTGGCTCCCCTGATCTGTTACAATTTCTCTTGGAACACCAAAGCGAGTAAAAATATCCTCATAAAGAAAATGAACAACCGAATTTTCAGTAGCAGATACTAATGCTTTAGCTTCTACCCATTTAGTAACATAATCAGTGCAAACCAATATATACTTCTTTTGCTTAGATGGTGGATTAATCGGTCCAATGAAATCTAAAGCCCATTTTTCAAAGGGTTCAATGAGTACCTGTGTTTGCAGTGGCATTTCATTTGAAAGGGTAGGTTTCCCTACTTTTTGGCAGCTGTCACACCTTTTGACATATTGTTTTGCATCTTTGAAGAGGGAAGGCCAATAATATCCCAAAGAAAGGATTTTATAGGCCGTCCTTTTGTCTGAAAAGTGTCCGCCGCATGGTTCATCATGACATGCCTTAAGAATATCAGGCATTTCATCTTCCCTGACACATCTTCTGATCACAAGATCTGGCCCTGTTTTAAACAATTTGTTAGAAATCCATGAATATCTTGAACTCTCCTGAATAATTTTTCGTTTTTCTCTTGGAAATAAATGCGAAGGTAGTTTCCCTGTAACCAAATAGTTAGCAATATCTGCATACCAAGGGGTCTTAATAGTTACTGCAAACAAATATTCATCAGGAAACTTATCTTCTACAGGAGAATCTTCTTTAGTATTCTCAATCCTAGACAAGAAATCAGCTACTGTATTCTGTTTTCCTGGTCTATCCAACACAGTAATATTGAATTCTTGCAAAAGTAAAAGCCATCTTGTCACTCTGCCATTAGTAACAGGTTTGTTCATTAAATATCTAATTGCAGAATGGTCAGTATGAATAAAAGTTTCATAGCCTGTTATGTAATGTCTAAACTTATTAATTGCATGAAAAACAACTAAAAACTCTTTTTCAGTCACAGTATAGTTCAACTCTGTGGGAGTCAAATTTTTACTGGTATAATAAATGGCATAAGTAACTAAATCTTTTTGACCCAACACAGCTCCTAGAGCTGTATCTGAAGCATCCGTAGAAATATGGAAAGGGAGTTTCCAATTTGTTCCTCTCAAGATAGGTGCTTCAGATATTCTTGTTTTCAAAGTTTCAAAAGCTGATTGACAATCAGGATCCCATTTAAATTCACAGTCTTTTGTAAGCAATTTGAAGAGTGGAGATGCTATTTTAGTGAAGTTTTCTCTAAATCTTCTATAGTAACCAGTAAATCCTAGAAAACTTCTAACATCTCTTTGACAATTTGGAATAGGCAACTTGGAGATGACTTCAACTTTTGATCTATCAACCTTAATTCCATCTCCCGAAATATGATGTCCTAAAACAATCCCTTCAGTAAACATCATAAAGCATTTTTCATGGCTTAATGAAAGGTTTGTTTCTTTACATCTTATAAGAACTTTTTCCAAATTTTCTAATGCCTCTTCAAATGAATTACCATAAACCGTAAAATCATCCATATAAACCTCTACACAATCATGGATTAGATCAGAAAAAATTCCTAGTACTGCTCTTTGGAATGTTGCTGGTGCATTACATAACCCAAAAGGAAGCACTTGGTAGGCAAAAGTTCCCCATGGACAAGTAAATGTGGTCTTATCTTGGTCTTCAGGTGCTACCTGAATTTGATTATAGCCACTAAAACCATCCAAAAATGAAAAGTACTTTTTACCCGCTAATGTATCTAATACCTGATCAATAAAAGGCAAAGGAAAGTGATCCTTCAAAGTTGCTTTGTTCAACTCCCTGTAATCAATGCATACTCTCCATTTACCATTCTTTTAGGTACTATAACCAAAGGAGAAACCCATCGGCTATCTGAAATTGGATAAATGAAGTTTACATTGAGAAGTTTTTGGAGCTCTTCTTTCACTATCTCCCAAAGATTTGGATTCATCCTTCTTTGAGGTTGTCTGATTGGTCTACTGTTTTCCTCAATATAGATATGATGGATGCAAGTCTTAGGATCAATACCCTTCATGTCAATATACTCCCATGCAAATGCAGTAGAATGTTTTTGCAAGATTCTGGTTAGTTCTTCTTGTTGTGACTTCTCCAGATGTTTGTTGATATTCAATGTCTTTTCTGGAAAAATCTCAAAAGCAGAATTACCAAACTCTTCCATAGAGTAGAGAGACATTTGTCTTGATGATAAATATTCTATGTCAGATTCCAACCGAAATTGTGTGGGGTCATATTCTGAAGTTATCTCAAAATTTTCTAATGTGTTCAGAATTTGACTATCCTCACTAATTTCAGAAATGGTAAAGACAGGTTGTATAGTGTTCTCATCATCGACCCATTCATTGTCTCCTATTTCTATAATTGCTCTTGCGGGAGGATACAAATTGAATTTCTTTGTCGAATTACCATTTGAAATGTACATGTCTCCAGATCTACAACTAATAAAAGCATCAGCTGTGGCCAGCCAAGGTCTTCCTAAGATAATTGGATGTCCTCCTAGATTACTTTTGGGAGTCAAAATCATAAAGTCTACTGGATATTCCCAAGAATCTAAGGAGACTAAAATATCTTCTAATACACCATCCGGTTTAATAACCGATCGATCTGCAAGTTGCAATAAAGTAGGTGTAAAAAGAAGGTTAGGAAGTTTTAACTGTTCCATAGTCTGTCTACTCATAATGTTGATAGCAGCCCCTAAGTCAATCAATGTGTTTGGAATTTCTATCCCATTTATATGTGTCTTCACAATTGGACTTCCTGGATCTACATACTTCTGCATGGTAATTTTTCCCATCATAATATCTGCAATCTTTCCTACCAGGTGGATTCTTCTTGTGTCTTTTAGTTTCCTTCCTGGTCTTTTGAAAATCAACTCCTTTATGGTTTTTGCTAGAATAGGAATTTCTCGAATGGCTTGTAGCAAGGGAATCTTGATACAAACATTCTTCAATTCATCTAGAAAGTCATAGTTAGGCAACAAGATTTGTTTTTCCACCCCCTTATCAATTTGTAGTCTTTCCGGAAAAGGAGGTGTAGATGAAGATACAGGTTGCTCAACTATAGGAGTTGTGGATGTTAGCTTTTCTTTTTCTTTTTGAATTTTTGAATTTTGAAGAGATTCTTCCTCAAAACCCTTATTGACTTGAAGAGAGTCCTCTTCAGAGGTATCTTGCTCTTGAATGTCTATAGAAGGTTTTTCTAAAACTCTACCAGATCCGAGTTGTACATCGTTGAGAGGAACAATCATATAGGTAGGAAATTGTTGTCCTTCTACCATATAAGTAGTTTGAGGATTCTTATTGTTAGGATTTGGCAATGGCTGAGCTGGAAGTTGATTTGTCTTCTGTTGGTATGGGAGCATGAGTCGAGGATTTGTATTTTGTTGAGAAGGTTGTTGTTGTGGAAATGGCAATGAAAGTTGTTGTGGATTTTGGCTTGGAAATTGTGGAGCTTGTTGATTTTGAAAAGATGGAGGATATTGATAAAATTGAGCAAATATCCCATAAGGATTTTGCATCCCTTGTACCCATGGCTGATATGAATTTTGATGTTGGGGCCAAGGTTGTTGCCAAGGATTCCAATTTGGTGGGGTTTGAAGATTCATAGGGTTGTTAAACCCTTGAGATTGTTGTTCCTACCAAGGTCTCCTTGCGACAAAACAGAGAGATTCTACTGAATTTGGGTCTTCTTGAAAAACAGCTTTGAGTCCAGGAATGGAAGGACAATCCTTGATCTCATGATTCTCTGAGCAAATCATACATGTTTCTACAACTTTTGCATCCAAGGGACATTCTCTTAAAGCATGTTTCTTTCTACATTTTGGACAAAAGATGGCTAAAGCATCTGTTTCTGCTTTCTGCTTGTTTTGGATTTTAAGGGTGTCTAGTTGTTCACTAAGGCTCCCTAAGATATTAGTTTTGAACTCATCAAGCATATTACCAATCTCTGCCCTACTTACTGATCTAGTTGCAGATTTGTTAGCCCTAATAAGAGAAGAATCCCTAGGCCCTTTTCCAGTTTTTGATTTTCCCCTTGAGAGATGGATACATAGTTCTGTTATATCATGAAATGGAAGTTGAGAAATGTCTCCTTTCCCCATCATGTTTAAAATGTCTATCCATTCATCTCTAATTGATTTTAATAGGAGGGCTTTCAAGGTTTCATTATCTAAGTTTCTCATCTTTGCTCTTTTCAAGTTGTATTGAAATCGTTCAATTAAGTCTTCCAAATTTTCATCTTCTTTTTGCATCATTTTGAATACCTCATCCTTGTGATTGGTGGGCATACAATAGTCCAAGTATCTATCCAAAAATGTTTGTTTCATATCATTCCAAGTCCCGATAGATTGAGTGGCTAATCCCATGAACCATTTCAAAGCAGATCCCTTCAATGTTGAAGGAAACAGTTTGAGTTTTTGAGAATCTTCCATATAATCATAAGTTCGGCACACTACTTCAAACTCAAATAGAAATGTTTCAGGATCTTCACTTCGCAATCCATAAAAGTTAGGGAGAACAGATGGTGAGATATTTTTCATTGTTGCATGAGTTTCCTCATCAACTATAGGGAATCCAAGCAAATTGTCCCTATTTCTACCATTATTTCCTTCACCATTGTTATCTCCATTATCTCCTCCTCTTCTATCTCCACCTCTATTTATTACTTCCTCTGCCATAATAGTTTCTTTAGAGTCCTTATAGTCCTCTAGTTCTTCTACCAAAGAAGGATGAGAGAAAGTCTCTTTGTTCTCTAAGTGGGTTTTAGTAGGTGGTATAGGAGAATCCTCTAATTCAGTTGTTCCTTGACTTCCAAAAATATTAAGGCTAGGGGTAGATGGTGGTGAATCTGGTCTATGCCTTGAAGAAGATGGAGTTGTGAAAATCGAACTCTTGGCTTTAGCTATAAACCTTCCCCTAGAATCTCTTGCTCTATGCATGTCATTTTTTTATTTTTATTTTTAAAAAAAGTTGGGCTAATAATTCTCTTTCTGATCATTCTCTTTCTGATCTTCCAGATCACACTAGGTGCAAGAAGAGAGCATACTTAAGAAATTACTAAACCAATAACTCTCTTTTCTGATCCTCCAGATCACACTAGGTGCAAGAGGAGAGCATACTTCAAGTTATCAAGTTTTCCCTTCTTTTATGATTTTATGTTTTTGATGAAAGTGGCTACCCTCTAGAAGTATTCCCGTGATGGGCGCCAAGGTATTTGATGGGCTAGTGTCCTAACTGCTTGCATTTATTTGTCAATCCAAGGGATAAATATTTGATGAAGTACTTGCACTATATATGCAAAGATAACTCACTTTCTTAACTTTGTCGTTTTTGGTCTTTCCCTAAGATTGAAATGGAAATTCAGCCAATGGGGTTGGTTATATTTGTTCGGAATAGATATCCCCTATAATGATTTACCAACTTGAAACTTTAAAAAGCAAATTGAAATTTACAATGACAAGACTTGAAAGAAAATGAAAATGTACTGCTGAAATGAAAAGGTGCTGTTAATCTAATAAATCAAAACAGTAAACTAGTGAGCATGAAAACCAAACTATTCTTGCTGCCGACTAAACACAAAAGAAACTATGCTTAAGGAAATTCAAAATTGCAGCAAAATAAATCTAAATCAGATTACATCAATTTATCTTCTGACCCTTCATCATTAGTCCAGCTATGATTTTCGGAAGTAATCGTAAACAACTTGTGTAACTGATATTTAATTTGCAGAAAGTAAAATAATACTAAACCATACACTCATGATTCAATCCCTCACCATCAGTCCAGCTGTGGCTTTCGGAGGCAACTGAAGATGTCATGCATGATTTAATATATCTAAATTTGCATAAAAGAAACTAATACTAAACTACACATTTCATAATGCAATCCCTCACCATCAGTCCAGCTGTGGCTTTCGGAGGCAACTGAAGATGCTATGAGCAACTTAATATATCTAAATTTGCAGAAAAGAAACTAATACTAAACTACACATTTCATAATGCAGTCCCTCACCATCAGTCCAGCTGTGGCTTTCGGAGGCAACTGAAGACGTTATGAGCAGCTTAATATATTTAAATTTAACTACTGAATCAAATAAGCAAAACTGAAATGTACAAAGCAAGACTGAAGTTAAACAAAAGCTATGAAAAGAAAACTAGCAGCAGAACAATGTTAGTTCATGTCATTAGTCAAAATGCTATAAAAATGCTATAAAAATGCCCGGGCTGTCTACCTAAAACCTGCACAAGAAAACTGATCAGTGATTAACAATCATAAAAACATGAAAGACAGGAATGTGATGGAAAGTATGGAAATGTATAAACAGAAATGAAACAACTACAAAATATGAACATGTAATGGATTATGATACAATGACTTTTTAAAGAAATGAAATGAGAAATATATACATTAATACACAGAACCTCGGCTGAGCAGGGGCCCTCTACACAGCTTTGGTAACGATCCTCAACACGAATTAAGTTGAAAACAGAGTCTTTTCACATTAAGAAGCAGTTCATTACAGACTGGTAGTATTACGGCTCAAGGCAGCGTAATCACTACATAACAGAGTACGCACATTAACTATCAATTAACAACTCAACAGCTATGATCAACTAACAACTATCAACTAACTCTACGTGCGTATGCAAACGCTCTATATAAAGCAATAAACTGTAATTGTCTCCTGAAGTTTATGATAGCAGCCAGCACGTAGACCACTAAGGCCACGGATATAGGAGTATGGCCATGTTGGAAAACGGATCGATGGAAGGTGGGTGCTTGAATTCAACTCCAGAACTTTGCACAGATGTCAATTAACCTCCGCAAGCTTAGAAACGGCCGTATGGATGTTTATATGCCACGAAACAGAGTCCAGCCGACATAGAACTCCATAGTTGACTTCCACGTGGATGGCTTTGACCGCGGCTTCCTTTGACGAATTTACTTGAACCAATAGGACACGAACCATGTCCTCGTCATTCCTAGCCTGCCCATGTGGCTCGTTTCCTTCGTAGACACCTGTAGCATAGATTTCCACAAAATAGCTGCGGAAAGTTGCAGCAGTTGCGGAAAGTGGCAAGTTTCCGCAGCTGTATGAACAAAATCTAAATCAAATAGAAAACACAAAAACATAATTAAAAACCATGTTAGATACCCTTTTGCACATGATATTGACAATTTTGGAGGTTTAGGTGAGTGAAAAAGGTATGGAAAAGTGTATGGAAAAGAGGCAAATTCGGGACTCAACAATTGCGCAATAGAGGCAGGCAATTAGTGGATGAGTTTTGAACCTATGACTTGTTCAAAACTAAGCTAGTTTGTGTGTAACTTTATGAGATAGTACTGAGTACTTGTGAGGAGTATTGTGCTATGTACTTTTACATGTTCTCTCCATATAATATACAAAATAGCTGAGGGGTTTTCAGCTATAAGCTTTCCCCATGACATATTGTGTTTATGTGCGCATGCGACTGTTTCTATTTCCGCAAATTGATGATTGATTGTAGAAGAGATTATGTGTTGCATATGAATTCGAATTAGTATGTGATCAGGATAATCTCGGTGGATAAATCTTCATTATTCAGCAAATTTCTACACAATGATTTTCATTATCCAATTTTTTTTTTTTAAACTTAAATTTTTGTATCCATAATTATTTGGGAAAATGATTACATTGGAGGCTAGTTTAAGCAATCATATGGATGCTAATATCTCATGGCATTATTTAATTTATATAAATAGGCAACTCAACCATAAACTAGACTACGAACAGAAGAATATAACCAACATTGGAACAATTGAGGACTCCCTTGTGATTAAAGAAACCCTACATAATTTCCTTCTATATTTATAAAAGAAAATTGATTGTCTCCCTTGATTTCCTCCGCTTGGAGAATGCATCTTATATTTTATCACTGAAGAAAAGAGAATAAAACAAGATACATACATGAATGATCCAAAGAAATCTACCCTCACTTGGTATAAGTAAAGTGAGGCAAAAAATCTATCTTGGCTCCAACCTAAATAAGGTTTACATATTTCCTTCAAATGCCAATCCTTTTTGAGGTCAGGATCACTAATTCTAATCTAAAATCTATCACTTTGCCCAAAAGAAGCTAGGTAGTTTCCTAATTAGAAGTTTTAGGATGACCTCATTTTATATGAGAAGAATATTCCTATCAATTGTAAGAGCTATAATATATGTTCTCTTTCACCCCAGTCTCAGCCCCCACTCACATTTTTAGACTGATCAGGCCTATCACCATCTCTTTCTTATCATCAATCTAAAAATAGAACTTTTGATTATTATTAGCTCTTAATAATAATCTAACAATAAACAACAACTTATTCTCTTGGAAAACTTAATTTCAATGCACAAATTTTCCAAACCAGTGGGCTTAAGGAATTACAAAATTCTTAGGGTTTACTAGTGGTTCATGCATGGAGGACTCAGTTAGAACTGAAGTGGCAAAGTTATGACAGAGTTGGAAGAGTAGTTCATAAAATGAGTTTTATCTGGGCCATCCCGCTAAATTAGTTAACTCGGCTTGAGCTAAATGAGCTAGTTGTATCTAGTCTAACTGAATGATACACTAGTGAGAGTGGAGTGAATTAATTAGTTAATTAATTCACAAATAATAACTCATTGATCAACTGAAAAAATACAATAGTTAACTACAGTGCATGTCAGTTCCAGTGGCGACCCAGTGGAGAGATAGGTGAAAGGGCAAGATGGACTATCCGTTGTGACTATAGTGATGCATTGACTGCACCACACACACACTGGAGTTGCCAATGAGGATTGCGCAGTGCAATCAAGGTAGATTCGAATTCATTCAGGGGTCTTCTTCAGCAGGGATTATGCAGTGGAGGCAAGATATCAGGTGGCAAGAAATCGGTGCATGGATTTGCATATTTCTTCTCATTAGTGTGTGACGATTGATTGTACTAAGAGCTTGATGTACTAAGCTTTATGAGATAGTTACATGATCTCCATGATACATAATATATGATATTTGGGGTTTTTAGCTTCAGACTTTCCCGTTAAACAATTAATTGTGTTATGTACGATTGTTTTTATTGCTTCATGTGTTTGTAATTGATTTTAATTTCCGCAAAATATTAACAGTGGAAAGATTCTGTATTTAGAAAGAAGATAAATATTGTTAGATTAGGAGAATATGGATATATACATGCATATTGTATATAATTTCTACATGGTATCATAGTAGTGTTAATTCTTGAAGATTGCAATTGTGAAGAATTTTTGAGTTTATGCTTGTGGAAAATTCAAATTTGCTTCATAAAATTCTTGGTGCGACAGTTGAATATACATTTAAATGTCTTTCAATGGGTTTTGATTGGTGTATGCCCTTGACGAAAGCTCAAATTACATAGCCTGGAAGGATAGGATGGAGGTGGTGATGGAGGAAAATGGATTGAAGTAGTTCATCGATAGATGTTCCTAAGTCGGGATCTAGCGATGTTGCATTACTTGACGCATGGCAAAAGAAGATAGCAAAGACAAGAAGGATTCTGTTGGAAGGTGTGAAGGACCATATTGTGTCTAGCATTCACAAGAAAGCCACTCCATTTTCAATGTGGAAGGATTTGATATATTTTTTCCAAAGCATCAGTGACCAGAGGAAGTTGGCGTTGAAAGATACGCTCAAAAAAAAAATGGAGAAGGGTGACAATATTCCAAAATATCTCACGAAGTTTGTCCACTGTAGAGATGAATTAGGAAGTGTGGGGATTACTATTGATGATGAAGAATTGGTGATATTGGATCTCCTTGGTCTTCCGAAGAGTTGGCATAGCTACGAAGACTCTGTCAATGGACGGGAGAAATTGCTGAGATGGGAGTGACTTTGGTCATATCTTGTGCAGGAGGAGATAAGGAAAAGTACTAGGGATGGCTCTTCATCGAAGATTGAAGATGAAGAGAATTGCGCTTTGGCTACCAAAGCAAGGAAAGGGAAGGGGAAGAAATTCCCTTCAAAATCTGAAGCTAAAGGAAAGAAGCAGGATTTGTCCAAGGTGAAGTGTTTTCACTGTCACGAACATGGGCATTTCGCCACTAACTTCCCACAGAAGAAGAAGAACAAGAAGGTTGTTGGAGCTACAGCTGGAGAGGCCTTAGCCTCGTAATTTGAACTTGATTTCTCTTTGATCACATGCTTGGTTTCAAGCTCTATGGGATCGGTGTGGTATCTTGATAGTGGTGCGTATTTCCATATGACAGGAGACAAGGAGTTGTTTAGTGACTTGGAGGAGAAGGACCTTCAAATGCATATAGAGATGGGCGACGATGGTTGATACAGTGCGACTGGAATTGGGACAATTATCTTTGAGAGGGAGTCAAGTAATCCATTATGTTGAAATATGTTATGCATGTTCCAGGTCTGAAGAAGAACTTGGTCTCGGTCGTAATGTTGGAAGACAAAGGTTATGACATTGTTTTTAGCAATGGAAAATATTTTCTGCGACATAAAAAAATGGGTCAAACCAAGAGGATAGGGATCTGAGTTAAGAATATCTACAAGCTAGAGGTAGATGGATGAGCTACAAATATGGGAAAAGAAGAAGAAGTGGTGAGATGGGATGAGGGCGAATTATGGCATAGGAGATTGGGCCATCTTCACCATGGCGCTTTGAATATTTTGTAGCAAATTTCTACTGGATTTCCCAAGGGTACTCTTGCACAGTCATATTAGAGCATGGGATGTACTATGGGTAAGTTTGTGAAGACCACCTTTCATGAGAAGGAGAACTGTGCTTCGGTGATCCTTGAGAGAATTCACACAGACGTGTGTGGGCCTTTCTCGGTTGCTTCAACATCAAAACACAAGTATTATGTTATATTTTTTTATGAATATTCTCATAGCTGCTAGATCTTATTCATGCAAAAGAAGAGCAAAACATTCTCAAAGTTCTGTGAGTTTAAAGCATTGGTGGAGAAGGAGTCGGGGAATATAACTCGAGCGAATTCAAATACTTCTGTAGAAAAGAAGGAATTCGAAGGGAACTCATAGCACCTCATAACCCACAACAGAGTGGGGTCATGGAGAGGAAGAACATAACGATCATGGGTGTTGCACGAGCGATGTTGCATGAATAGGGCCTACCGATGCACTTGTGGGAGGAAGCATGCAATAGTACGGTTTATGTGCAAAACCATTGCCCTCATAGAGTACTTGGCATGAGTACACCTGAAGAAGCTTTTACTGGTAACAAGCTTGATATTTCTCATTTGAAGATTTTTTGCTCATCTGTTTACATTCATGTGTCAAAGGACACCAGGAAGAAGCTGGAGCCGACTGCAGAATTTGGGATATTTGTGGGGTACACAGAAACACCCCATAATTATTGTGTGTATTTTCCAAAAAATCGGATGAATGTGGTGCGACGGGATATAAAATTAAATGAGGTGAAAGCCATGAAGTTATTTCTTGAGAGGGAGCTACAATTGCATGCAAAGGAGGAACTTCTTGTTCCCAAAGATGAGCCTCTAGATGTGGATCAGCCAAAGGAAGAGATTCATGGAGTGGAGGACTCCACTCATGTAGAACCAAACATCAGACAAGGCAGAAAGCATACCACAGAAGCTGAGAGATTGAAGCTTGATGCAGCACAGAATGTAGGAATCCCTAAATCATAGCATAGACAGAGACAATCACTTGACTTTTTTATTGGATAGATGGCTCTTATGATCAAGTGTATCATGACAAAGCCATATTCTTTTGAAGAAGCAGTGCAGGAGCCCACATGGGTAGATGCCATGGTGGAGGAGTTGAATCCATTGTCAGAAACAGTGCTTGGGACATTGTTCCAAGGCTGGTGGGAAAACTAGTTGTAGGATCTAGATGGATCTACAAGGTAAAGCAAGCTACTGATGGGAGCGTCGAGAAGTATAAGGAAAGATTTTTTTCCTGGGGCTTCTCACAGATCGAGGGGATTGATTATGAAGAAAACTTTGCACCTGTTTCCCGATATTCTTCCATAAGGGCCATCCTTGCTCTCTCAGTGTAGATGGGTTGGCACATTCATCAGATGGATGTGAATACTGTGTTCCTTAATGGGATCATTGAGGAAGAGGTGTACATTGAGCAGCCTGAAGGAATTGAGATCTTCAACAGCGTGTCGCATGTGTGCAGGCTCAAAAGAGTGTTGTATGGGCTGAAGCAAGAACCCCGTGCTTGGTACACATGGATCGACAACTATTTCACTAGACTTGGCCTCACCAAGAGTGAGGCAGATGCAAACTTGTACCAAATTGTGGTGGAGGGTAAGCTTTTAATCATTGTTCTTTATGTTGATGATTTAATACTAACAGTTGATGAGTAGTTGATACACTGATGCCAGAAGATCTTGCAAAGGATTTTGAGATGAAGGATTTGGGCCTCCTTCATTATTTCCTTGGATTAGAAATATGGTAGTGGGAAGGTGAACTGTTTGTGTCTCAAGGCAAGTATGCCTGAGAGATACTGGAGAAGTTTCACATGCAAGGCTGCAAGCCTATCGACACTCCTCTTCCAGGAAATTGGAGGAAAGAGGATGCTACATTGGCAGAGGTAGTGGATGCCAATTTTTATCAACAGTTGTTGGGTTCACTCATGTATTTAGTTAATACAAGACCATACATATGCTACTGGTGAACTAGCTTTCACAAGTGATGGTTAAGCCTACCAAGCTCTTTTGGAAGGTAGGCAAGCATGTCCTGAGGTATCTCAGGGGCACATTTGAGTATGGCTTATGGTACAGATAGAAATATGAAGTGAAGTTTCATGGCTTCACAGATGCAGTTTGGGCAGGTAGCCCAACAGACAGAAAGAGCACAATAGGAGGGGTTTTCAGTATTGGATATACAACAGTTTCTTGGTATAGCAGGAAATAAATATTCGTGGCACTCAGTTCAGCGGAAGTAGAATACATGGTAGCAAGTCAAGCTGCATGTGAGGCTATCTAGATTAGGAATATCCTGGTTGGTTTTTTCGGTTCACATTTATATCCTATAGTGATACATTGTGATAATCAGAGTTTCATTAAACTCTCGATTAATCTTATGTTTCATGATAGATCTAAACATATTTATATCTTGTATCATCATATCAGAGGTTGTGTGCAGCGGAAGATCATGTTGCTTCAATACATTCCTATAGAAGATCAGGATGTAGATATTCTAACGAAGGCGCTCACTAGGGGCAAATTCGAATACCATAGAGGCAGGATCAGGGTGAAGGATAATACCTATCTTGTTGAGAGGGAGTGTTGAGATTCAACAAGATGATGATCTTAGTGAAAATTAGTCGCCTTCACTAAGTGGGCCCACATGCTATTTTTAGGTGTAAGTCTATTTTTAAACATGGTGATCATATTTCAGAAGTTGCAGGATGCTATTTGTGGATGGTTGGTCAAGTTGGAAAAATAGATGAAATTCTATTTTTAGAATATTGGGCAAAGTCTATTTATAGATTTTTGATCTAAAAATAGAAGTGTCGATTATTATTAGCTCTTAACAATAATCCAAAAATAAACAACTTATTCTCTTGGAGCACTTAATTTCAGTGCACAGATTTGGAAAATCAGTGGGCTGAAGGAATTACGCAATTCCTAGGGTTTACTAGTGGTTCATGCATGGAGGACTTAGTTAGAACTGAAGTGGAAAATTTATGCCATAGTTGGAAGAAGTAGTTCATGGAGTTGTTATTCATTTTAACTCAGTTAATGGAGTTAAACTCAGTTGAGCTAGTTGTATCTAGTCTAACTGAATGATACACTAGTGAGAGTGGAGTGAATTAATTAGTTAATTAATTCACAAATAATAACTCATTAATCAATTGAACAAATACAACAGTTAACTATAGTGCATGTCGGTTCTAGTGGAGACCCAGTGGAGAGATAGGTGAAAGGGCAAGATGGACTATCCGTTGTGACTGTAGTGATGCATTGATTGCACCACACACACATTGGAGTTGTGAATGAGGATTACGCAGTGCAAGCAATGTAGATTCGAATTCATTTAGGGGTATTCTTCAGCAAGGATTGGCAGTGGAGGCAGGTTATCAGGTGGCAAGAAATCAGTGCATGGATTTGCAGATTTCTTCTGATTAGTGTGTGATGATTGATTGTACTGAGAGCTTGATGTACTAAGCTTTGTATGAGATTGTTACATGATCTCCATGATACATAATATATGATAGTTGGGGTTTTTAGCTTTAGGCTTTCCCATTAAACAAATGTGTTATGTGCAATTTTTTTTATTGCTTCATGTGTTTGCAATTGATTTTAATTTCCGCAAAAGATTAACAGTGGAAGGATTCTGTATTTAGCAAGAAGATAAATATTGTTAGATCACGGGAATCTGGATATATACATGCATCTTGTATATAATTTCTACAATTTCTAGATGCTTAGCCTACATGGAATAAATTACAATGCTATAAACATCAACATTCTTGACTCAGCTAGGGTATGTGAACCATTCAAACCTAGAAATTACATGCATGACATGCAACCAGGTAGTTGATTTCTTTCAGTTTGGGAGTTATGACAATCATCAAGATATTTCGTCATGCATATCTATGTCAATGTTGATAATACCAAAGATTGGATTTCCAATTGGAAACATTGGTACTGCAGTAAATAGACTTATTTTACAGGACATTTATTTGAATGACATATTCAGAGTGGCAGCTACCATGCACTTTCTCTACACAATGTTGAATTCCTTCTCTATAGGAGTGAAAATCGTTGACAACCAATGGACCTAAAAACTATTCTTGTTTAAGTTTGAATAGGTAATAGGTCCCAAAAAATAATCCACGACACATTATCCCACCAAATTGTGAACATATTAAACCATAGAAGTAATGTTGAGACAACCAAACCCAACGATGACTCTGGTCTAGTTTTAGATATTTGTTGTATTGATAGTATCATTAGTTAACTACTTTCATCATTTATGCTTGATCCAAGTGAACCATCCAAATTAAATGCAACCTAATTTCACTTGGTTCATGTTTGTGTTTTAATTTAACAAGAACAAAATTCAAAAGAAATTTCTAGATAAGAAACATGAAAAAATTTGTTGTGTTGAAAAACAATTAACCAAATGTTGTTTTAACTCTCTAAAACAATTTTAAAACATCCTATATTTTTCAAAGACATGTCAAATTTTCATGTCTATTTTAATTCAAACAAGAAAAGAGAATCCTTATGGATTTTTTTATATATTTCATATAAACAAAAAAATTCATGATAATAGATCCACTGTTGAATTTTAAATTTTCCATCAAATTCACCAATTTTGGAGATTTGGAGAGCTGGAATATACTTTTTTTAATTATCACCAAATGAAGTGACTAAGCATGTAGCTATGTAAGGTCAATAGTAGACAAGTTCTCAAGGTCATCTCTTATTTTCCAAATAAAGGCCCTACGTGGCTCTGCAATGGTATGGTGCACTCAGTTCAACATGAAATTTAATTTCAACACTAGGTTTTCCATTCCATGATAAGATAGGCTACAATGTAGAAAATTATACTAACAATAATATGGGTGAAGTTCATATGAAGCAAGCTATGGAGGTGTCAAGCTTAAAGAAGGTGTACAATGTGTAATATTCCTTTTTCAGGAAATTCTGCTCCATCGGGAATATCTTAAGATATTCCAGGTTTCCTTCTATAGAAAAACCAAAATTCCATTCCAGAGATTGAATTTTGGGGCATTTACTGGATATGTGACCTTCACAAGGAAGTGTGAGATCTAGAAGCTAGCTGGCCCTTCACAGACTTTGTCTACGGATATGCAATATTTCCACTTCGAGAATTTCTGCTACAGGGTCCTTGAGGATGTTGTATAAGGAATTCACTGCATAAATAAGGAAATCCACTGCTGGGATGCCCTAGAAAGTCTCTAATAAAACTCCCCTGCAGAATATGAGCTCAAAGAAATACATCTAGGTGGCTTATTCAAATCTCCCCAAACTATATCTCTAATACAATGCCCAATGAGAGAGCTTACATCAATATGCAAAACATCAATCTGAAACTCCACAAATCTGAATGTATCATAATGCTACAGCCAACATTATATTAATATATCAGCAAGAATGTACAGAAATATCATGAGGAATAAGACCCTCAAGCTCTTAGAACCAATCTCCAATGAATAAACAATGAAATACATGAGATGCTACTGCTGCACAAAATGCCAGAGGCAGTGACTGCATAGTCTCTATGAGAGATGCAACTGTTGAATACATAAAAATGATAATTTAGCTGAAAAGATACAGGAAAATGGCCCAAAAGAGGAAAATGGGCTCAATATGGGATTTCTAGCCAATCTCAAGGAGATTGCTAGAAATGCTGGATAAAATACAATAGTGACAAACAAATTGTCACTGCAACTGAAACCAAATGAATATGAGGCTATGGCTGATCTGAAATTCTGATGCCCCCCTTTGATAATTCCCTCAAGGGAAAATGGGATGATCCCCTTTTACTCAAAAGCACTCCTCCTGATGAGCACAAGAATCCCCCTCAACACTGCCCTCATGGAGTAACACAGTTCCTCCAAGTGACTGCACAGTGGGAGATTGTGATTGAGTGGCCTGATGCCACAGATCTGAAATATGGTCCAAGAGCCCTCTCTACAGCTCCTCCAATGAAGAGATCACTCCTCCACTGAAAAAGCAAGTAAGGAAAGACTCTATGAGTTCCTCTGCTGCTACCCCAGCAACACAACACCATCCTGCTACAGAAATAACGCTGCAAATGAAGGAGTGAGCTTGGAAAAATTCTAGAATGAGGAAATATAGCTCAAATCCTCTCCTCCCATGTGGAAACGTTGGGGGATCCCCTCTCGGGAACACCCCCAGTGCTCAAGAGCACTACAATCCTGCTAAACAACCCCGATGTGCAAGTCCTTGGCCTCCCTACAAAATTTCTGAATCAAAGCATGAAAAAATGAGCTACTATATTCTCTCTTATAAAGCAAATGAACTCTCTCTCACCATAGGTCCCACAATTAGGGTTTCCATTCACTTTTGAATGCTTTCCCTCCAAAAACTGCATTTTCTTCTCAAGCAAGCCACCCCTCTAAGGCAGCATTGCTGACTTGGTCAAAGATGGAAAAATCAAGGTGATCCTCATCATGTTCACACCATTAGGTGTTCATTTCAGCTGCTTATTTATCCTCCTTCCTCATAAGGAGTGTTATTTCTCTATCACCAAGGGGTTAAGGGGTCTCCTTACCCATTTTATTAAACAAAATAAAAATATGCCACTATAATGTTCCATTTTAGCTTGAGGCTAAAATTGGGAACATTACAATCCTCCCCTCCCACATGTTGCTTGTCCTCAAGCAACTGCATAGAGAGAACAAAAATTTCTCCCCCTTCTTCTCTTGTGGCCTCCTCATCAACAATCTCCACCATTGTTCAAGATATGCTACAATAAAACTGTCCTCCCATGCCTCCTTTCAATTATGCAAACCGGAATGGTGTACCTTACGGAAAGATAGAAGGTGTAGGTGGAAATGTCCCTACTTAACCATGGCATCCTCAAGGTATGAGTGATGACATGCATTGGAAAATATAATCCCACTGATGATCCCCTCACCCATGCTATCATCCAAATGGAAATCTCGCCCCCGATTCTGTGCAATGTAATGGGGCTGAACGGAGAGTTTTGCTGCTTCATCCCAATAAGCTCTTCTCTCCATCTGTAGTACATATGGGGCTGCCTCTATCTTTGGGCTGAAATGGTATGGCCTCCAAGAGTGGCCCAAGCTACCCCATCAAAATATTCAGCCATGAAATTCCTCTTCAAATTCTCCAAGTGGTGTTCCCCACAAGAAGAGAAAAGTAATAGTATGGCAATCATGGTTTTCCCATGGTATCTCCTACAGTATAGAACATGTGTAATGGGGAGAATAGTGCTCCCAATGGGTTGTCCCAACATATAATTCACTCTCCAAATAGTGCTCCCTATGAATAAATAAGCATCAACAATACAAGGTATCATAATACAATGAAAACACGTTGTCACAAGACAACTAGAGAGTGGGTCACTGCTCCTCTCATGGGACCAATGCAGTGAGCCTCTTGCCTGCATCAAGAATATACATAACAATTGCTTTCCCAACCACTTTTTTTCTACCACACTGATCTCAAAAGATAGGAGCATGAAAATAAATTGGTGCCAATGGTGCACACCAAGGAGCATGTGGCTCCCTCCACAAACCACCATAAGAATGATCCATTATTCTACTACAAAAGTCTAAAAATACATCCTTGTACATTATGAAAGAATAAAAAACTCCTCTTGACTCATCATGCTACTCAAACATGGAAGGAAAGTACAATACAATATGTGAGATTATACCTTCTCCAAATTGTACTTGGGCTCTTGAGCTGAAATGGTCCAACTGAGAATTTCCCTCTACCTCCAATGAGTAGGGGAGTGGCTATGAGGTTCTCTCCACCATAATAAATTGGGCTATGCATCTCTCCCTATGCTGATAGATGCCATGATGAATGCCCTCCAAGTGAACTCCTCTAGCCAATCAAAGTATGCATCCAAGTGCATAGCTAGGAAGTCCTCATGTGCTGCATGCAATAGTTTCTCCTTGAGACTAGAAACTCTAGTCAAGAAGAGTTTTCCATGATGATAGATGATCATATCATCCACTAAGTATATACCATATCCGTCAAGGCCATCCAAAATCATGCAATGTACCAAGATCCTGGGGAATACTCAACCAAAGCTGAGTCCTCCATCCGAGATCAATCCTCCACATAGACAGTGCTGGTATTCTGCAATATGTTGCTCCATCACACTGCTGCCTGCTACCTTGACATCCCCTCATGCCAGAGTCATCCTCCAAGTTGTTTCCATGCCATCATGCAGTTTCTCATGCTCAAATAGAAATAAGGACCTCTGAAAATGAGCCTCCCATGAGAGACTATCACCCCCAAGGAACCTCCCGATCCTGGCTAATGTAAGCATGAGTGGCCTCCATCTACTCCAATGCATGAAAGTGTCCTTCCCCAAAGGAAGTATCCTCTCTCTCACCAAATCTATGGAGAAGTCATCCTGCATCATGAAGATTCCATCCTCCAACCATGCAGCAAACTTTATCAGCACAGTGAAGCTGATGAAGATGGGTGATACTAAAGATGAGAGAGTGTATCTCTCCCCTTGAGTTTACCCCAAACCCTCTGCACTGTGTTGGATCCCTCTAGTGTCTACACTCCTCCGGAATCCATGAGTGGTGAACCAAATGGAATGATGCATCTCATAAACTCTAAATCAAGTGGCCTCCTAGGTGGAATGCCCCCATAAAGTGAGACATCATGCTCTGAAATAGACTGCATGTATGAGTGGATTGATTTTTCTCTCTCTCCTCTGCACAGTGTAGTCTCTTCCCTTGTGTAGAAAGTTTATGAAATGAATATAGGTGAATTCCCATCATCCCTCCATGCTGATCCTTCTGCTCTTCTTCCTACATCTCACAATCCCAAGAAAATGCTACATATGGCTCCAGAATTGTGTCTTGGTACCCAGATGCAAAAATATTTGGAACTCCTTGCAAAGACACAAGGGATCCTCTAGTGGAAGCAATGGCCCACCTTTCACCTCCATGTGGTGATGGATCTCCTCCTAACGTGAGAGTGTTTTTGGTTCTTTCCAATGTATGCAAATTGTTTGTGTTTATGACACAATGAGTGTTGTGCTCAACTTAGTGTTCCTAAATTGAGGTCATTAATTGTCAACCAGGGCTAGTAAACTGCTGAAGTGTGGTGCACTATATGTGCCTAGGTATCTGTTTCTCACTACATTGTGTTTAGTGTTTTTATGATGTTTTTGGTTTTATGGTTTTTTATGTTGAAAAAGAGCTAAGAAGTTTACACTAAAATAGAGTGAAACTATTCTAAACTAGGTGTGCACTAAAGGACAGAAAATGCAAAGCTTGATAAGGACTCATAGCAAAGAAACAAATCACAACATGAACTCAGTAACCCATATCATGAACTCATCCAATTCATTCATTTAGAGATATGTTGGAATAGCTTGAGAAAAGGATAAGTTTTTAGTGAAATTGAGGTTTTCCTAAGTCAACAATCAACTTACAATGTTACAACATCTCATCCATGGTTAAAGGTTTATTGGAACATAATTGGAAAAGAACATTTGTAGCACAATAATATTTCTACTCTAAACTAACTTCTAATTCTATTCTACAACTCAATTTAGCACTACTAGGCCTAATTCAAAAGGTATAGATTTCTTTTTAGAATAGTCTTTGAGAAAAGGCTTGTTTGTGAAATTGTAAAAAGGTTGAAAAATACTCAAGGCCTTAAACTGATATTACTAGCTTCTATCCAGATGATGATGTATTAATATGAAGTTAGAACAAAAGAAGTTTTGTAGATAATGAAGACCGTGGTATCTAAATTTAACAACTAATACAATTTAAAATGCAATGGATAACAACTAAACTAGAATGCTAATACAATGAACTAAGACTAAACTAGAGTGCTATTATCTAACTTGAAATGAATTGGAACTGAACTAGAATGATACTAATATAGTGAACGGAGTTAAACTAGAGTACCATTATCAAGCTTGAAATATAATGACAGAATTAAACTAGAATGACATCTACCTCTGGAGTATTTCAACTGAACCAAAATGCAACTAATTCTATGAAATACTACAACCCTGTCTTGTTCAAGATGAGTGATATTTTGGAATAGTTTGTACAAACAAGTCTGGCTGTATCATTCAGTGCAAATGGGCATAAAAACATAATAATACGCAGGTAAACTAAAACACCATAGCTAAGTCTTATCCAGAGTTAGTGATATTTTGGAAGAGATTAATGAGAATAGGACTAGCTGTAACAACTAATTACAATTGAACACAAAAACGTAAAGTTCTAAATTGCTACAATTATGCCTCATTCTGGATTAGTGATCTTTTGGAATACTTCATGAGAACAAAGCTAAACTGTAGTATCCAACGTAAGCAAAGTTTAGAAAACTATTTAAATTGAGAATGAAACAAAGCTACGGCTACTTATCTTAACCAAATGCATAACGCTTCACGAGCAGTAGGGGCCCTCTACGACTGGATCAACACGTAGATCTACTCAAGATTGACTCAGCTCGTGCAATAAAATGATGTATCTTTCATTAAAGGAGAAATTCTTCAAAACAGTGTAGGCAATATGATGCAGAGTGTTGTCCTTGATGGCAACCCACTAAATGAAGATGAAGACATGAGATTGTTGACTTGTGTTGTCCTTGATGGAAATCCACCTGATGAAGTTATTCTTGACTTGATGGACTTGGTAAATGATGTAAATCTGATGTAAATCTGATGTGATATGATGTTTGTTGGCAATATGATGCTGGGTGTTGTCCTTGATGACAACCCACTTGATAGAATGTTGTCCTTGAATGGCAACCCACCTGATGAAGTTGTGCTTGATAGATTATGTATTGATAAACTTGCTGAATGATGTAAATCTAATGTATCTACAATGAGTACAGAAGGTAATGAAGAAAGGAATTCAATATGTGACTAGATCTATGATGAAAAGAGTATGTCTCAATGAATACGCGGATTTGTCTAGGGGAAGTCGCGTATGCACACGGAAAAGAACCTTCCAAGTCGCGTATGGGCAAAAGCGCTCATAAAGTGCAAAACCAGGGGTAACTACCATGGTATTGAACCATTTTATTGGGTAATGATTCGTCTAAATGACCCCGTCCAGGAATACCATCGGAAGTATTGTGGTTTTGGCTCATGGTATTGAAAAAGTATAAACCTATATAAGGAGAAGAAATTCATTGTGCAAATCATGAGTAAGGGTGCAAGAAGTCTGAGCTTGAATGAATACTTCTCTCTGAAGTATATCTGAATGGAAAGGGTTGTAGTTGAATGATAGATCTGAATGCATGATGCACCAATGATGAAGAAGGGTATCTAGATCTGAAATGTACTTGTATTTGCTAGATCTGTTTAGGGGATGATTAGATCTGAGAAGAGGCGAACATCTGTCTGAAGTAAAGGGTAAAATCTGAGTAATGTATCTGTTCTGAAGAATTGAAATGACCTAAATGTCTGAAGAACCATACGCTAGTTCGCTGCAGAAGAAGCGCGTATATACGCGGCTTTGCTGAAGAGAAAGCGTGTATGCGCAATGAAATCAGCTCTGTAATTTGTACAGAAGTATACGCGGTTGATGTGATTGGAAGCACGTATATACGTGGTATCAGTGAAAGTAAAGCGCGTATGAAAACTAGGGTTTACTGAAATTGAGAGATGTCTGATCTGTTCTGCTATCTTGCTGATATTTGTTTCTGATGTGTTACTGCTATCTGTCTATGATGATCTGGGTTGTCTGAATTGTTAAGTTTGAGCTTAAATGTGTGGAGTGGGTCCAGTCTGAAAATATGATGAAACGTGGCCTGCAAGTTGTGCTCTATTGAAGTTGTTGGATCCAGTGTGAAAATTGATGAAACGTGGTCCATAGAGGTGCTGAGGGTTGTAGCCTTCAGTCAGGGGGTTGTAGCTCCCTTCGAGGTGAGGCTGGTAAATGAGAGCAGGGGGTCGTAGCTCCCTTCCAGGAAGTATTTGGTAAAGCAGAAGCGGGAGTCGTAGCTCCTTCAGGTAAGGTTGGTAGCGAGATCAGGGGGTTGTAGCTCCCTTCCAGGAGAGGCTGGTAAGCGAGTCAGGGGGTTGGAGCTCCCTTCCAGGAGAGGCTGGTAAATGAGCGCAGGTGGGTGCCTGCGTGCTGGTAGGAGTCTGCACCAGCACATATGTTGTAAGATTTTTTCTCTATAATAAAATA
This sequence comes from Pinus albicaulis, assembly GCA_034641835.2. NCBI lineage: Eukaryota > Viridiplantae > Streptophyta > Pinopsida > Pinales > Pinaceae > Pinus > Pinus albicaulis. The sequence goes on along the minus strand of CM076580.1, from coordinate 1,014,986,209 downwards.
TTGAAGGCTGAGCAACTGCAGCGGTGGTTTTCTCCCGATTTGGGTTTCCACCTAAAAATCCTGGTGTTCATGTGTGATGCTTTATGTGATGGTTTATTCTGTTCTTACTGCACCTGTTTACTGCTTATTGAATATCTGAAGAATACATGATGGAATGATTTAAGTGAAGATTTAATGACATATCTAAATCTCTGTGTATACGCTAGTTTCATAAAGGGGATCCGCGTATATACGCTGGTTTACGGAAGTAAAGTAGCGTATGGGTTTTTTAAGGAATGAAAAGTAAAAGGATTTGATTATGCAGTAAATACTGATTCACCCCCCCCTCTCAGTATTTTTCCCAACAATTGGTATCAGAGCAGGTCCTTGTGCAGAAGCTTGATCGCTTAAAGGAGATCCGTCGCAATGGGAAGTCAAGAAGGATTAATGTCTATAAAGCCACCTCTATTCAATGGAAGCAATCTGATATTCTGGAAGGTACGAACAAAATCATATCTGCAAAGTCTTGGTGCAGATGTATGGGCAATCGTGGAAGAAGGCTATCAATATCCGACAAGTATTCCTACTGATGCAGTTGAAAGGAAGAAGTATGAAATCAATGCCAAAGCAGTGAATGTCTTATTAGGAAGCATGTCTGAATCAGAATTTGCTAAAGTGATGCAGCTACATTCAGCAAAAGAAATATGGGACAAAATCATTCTAAGCTATGAAGGAGACACAAAGGTAAAAAGTGCGAAACTCCAAACTCTTAGAATTGAATATGAAAATTTGAAGATGCATAGTGATGAAAGTGTTGCCAGTTTCTTTCTTCGTCTAGATGATATTGTAAATCGGATGAGAAATTTGGGTGAAACCATAAACGATACTACTCTGGTGGAAAAAGTCTTAAGATCCTTGACTTCAAAATTTGACTCTAAAGTTTCAGCTATTGAAGAAAGGCAAGATCTGCAAACTCTTACTGTTGTTCAATTACATGGTATCCTGACTGCTTTTGAAATGAGACAAGGAGGTCCTTCTCAAATCAACGAAGCTGCTTTTAAGGTATCTGCAAAAGGTAAAGAAAAGGATGTCGTCAAAGAGTCCAGCTATATATCCAAAGAAGAAGAAGCGAATTTCGTGAGAAAACTTCAACTAGGTACTGGAAGATTCAAAGGTAAGCTTCCCTTCAAATGTTTTGAGTGTGGAAAAGTTGGTCACTATGTTGTTAAATGTCCTTATAGAGAAAAACATGGTAAAGGGAAACAATTTGAAAAGAGGAAGAGTTTTTATGCGAATGAAGATGATGATGAAGTGTCCAGTGAAGATGAAGAAGATTCTGACCATGATCTGAAAGTGCTCATGGCAAAGAAGCAAAAGAAGAAGGGTACTTGAAGCAAGCAGATATCTCAGAAAACATGTATAGCAGAAATTGAAGAAGATGAATCAGATAGTGATTGGGGTCCTTGTAATCTTCTTTGTGCAAGCAATGGTGTATATAGTGAAAGTAATGTTGTGGACCTAGAAGAAGATCAACAAAGATTATTTAATGAGAAGGAATCTGCCTACAATGAGATGATCTCTAAAATGAATGGACAGATAGAAACAATGAAGGGATAGATAGAAATACATCAAAGACTGCAGGATGAAGTAACCAATCGAAGTGAAAGCCTTGAAGCTGAAATTATCTCCCTCAAAGAAGACCTGGATAAATCAAATAAGAAGAATGCAGAACTTGAAGCAGAAAACATATCTCTGAAAGTAAATCTTGAAGCATCAAGTAAGATGAATGAGGAACTTCTACAACCATTTGAAAAGGAAGGCCTTGAAGTAGAAATCATCTCTCTCAAAGAAGATCTGGTAAAATCAAAGAAGAAGAATGAAGAGTTGCAACAAACATGTGAAGAAAACGAAAATTGGTTGAAAGAAGAGATTCTAAATCTGAAGGATCAAGTAGAAGATGGAAGAAGGAAAGAAGAAAGCATGACAAAGCAATGTCAAGCCTTGGAAGTTGAGGTAAACATTCTCAAAGGTAAATTAGAAGAAAAGGTTAAAATTTTGAGATTTCAAGATAGTACTAATATTTTGGACAATATTCTGAGTAATCAAAGGTCTCCTGCTATCAAACTTGGTCTTGGTTTCCATGAAACTGTTAAAGGAGAATCTAGCTCACAAGGAAGTGCAAAAACCTCAGAGGATGTCAATGAAAAACCTGAAGTGTTGAAAGAGACAAAAGGTCAACCATCAATGATGAAATCTCAAAGGAAATCAGTCAATAATGTTGAATGCTTTGAATGTCATAATTATGGGAATGTTGCAGCAAATTGCAGGAGCAGATCATTTCAGCCACAAACTAACAGATCCTACATAGAAAGGTACTCTGGTTTCTTCAAGGGATATTGTTTTTCATGTAACAAGTATGGACATAAAGCAGCTGATTGTAAAAGGAAGAAGATTAAAAATACTCATTATGATTCTTACGCTTATTTCTCTGGACACATGAGATGTTATTCTTGTAACAAGTATGGACATGTAGAAAAGGAGTGCAGGTTGAACAGATCTGAGAAAGTGGACAATTTTCAGCACACAGTTAGGAAGTTCAAGCAAATTTTGAAAAAGAAGGAGGACCAGTCAGAAACGTAGGGAATACTGACCCTACTGCAGTCATCCGCTTATGAAGCTTACTTCTCTTATTGACTGCAGGAATGATGTGGGATACATTATGAGATTTAGTAATGTATCGTCACAGGGGGTGCAATGTATGATGACTCTCATGGTTGATTTGATTATTCTAGTTATATGTATTTCTGACAGAGCATCTGATATGAAGAAGACAGGTACAAGAAGTACAAGTTCAGGGGGAGATGAAGGAATGTGAAAAATTTCTATGCTTCACTTTCCATACGCGGGTTCGATGAACAAAAGTCGCGTATACACGCGAGTTCCAACAGACACAGTCGCGTATGCATTGATGATAAGAGAATTTATATGATAACTGAAGATCTGGAGTATAGGTTCAGGGGGAGCATCAGTCTGACTGTTAATAACTGTATTATTGACTCTGTATCAGCTTACTTTCTCAGTTCTAAATAATGATGATATGATACTTGGTTTCTTATGTTGAAGATTATGGATGAGTCCTGTTTGCTTTTTGATGAAGAGTATTCATTGTTGAGATGAAAGTCTTATAATTCGGAGATAAGGGCAGTTCATGCAGAGATTGTTGGTGGTGACTTGCTGATGAATGTATTCAAGTTGCACAAGTTAAGGAGGAGCACTGGTTCAGGGGGAGAAGCAGGTTGAATACTAATAATTGCATTGTTGGCACTATGAGTGCTTATTCTGTGATACTCATGCTTAAATGATGATGACTTGGTACATGGTTTATTATGATGAGATTTTGAGCCTTGTTTGCTGAAAAGTATCTTTTGTGCTCACGCATGGATGAATTGGAAGTCTTATGATTCAGAGATAAGAATAGATCATGTAGAGTTTGTTACTATGGTTGAGATCTTTTCCCTACATATGTTACTTCATGTTAAATCTTAAAGATCATGGTGATATTGGACCACATGGATGATTGACACATATTTGAAGATGTTGTGCTGGTATGATAATCTCTCTTGGAAATATTGTATTGATGCTGCAAAGAATCTGAAGGCTTGGTTACTAATGTGCTTATGCTACAACCTTTGGATGACGCTTGAAGACTCAACTACACTGTTCTATCTATCTGTAGTCCAGGGAAGCATTCAAATATCTCAGAAAGAAGCTGAACACTGTCTTTTTCTCACAGAGGATCAGATCTGGTTAAAATATAGAAGATGGTATTGGATACGTGGGTTTCATAAAAACAAGAGTCGCATATACGCAAGTTCATGCACATAAAACCGTATCACGGATTCTTGACAAATTTTGTGTTTGGGAGTCGACTTTCTTGGCATATTTCAGTGTAGTTGGTATCTGCGATCTGTTTACAGTATCTCTGAACGATTGTTCCAGTTCTCATAATTCTATTTCTAATGTTTTGATAAAGATGCCTTGATGATTTGTTGGTAAAAGTGTTCGGGATGCACAAACTAAGGGGGAGCCTTAGTCATATGGAAAGGATTCTTGGATGCCTGTTGAACTTCTCAGAGGGGAGCAATGCATTAGGCTTTCTTGGTATATATTCTGCTTGTTGGCATTATGATGGTTGAAATATATTCTCTTTCTTGAGGACTTCGGTGTTAGTCATAAATGGTCATATTTGTAATTTGATGAAAAGAATCTTGTTAAGGACCCATGATGTAAAATTGTAATATTCAGTCATGTAAGGACTTGTCAAATTTGTAAACACACTTGGTTGGGTAGCTGAGTCAAATTTTGTAAACCCCCTTGGTTGGGTAGCTGAGTCGAAATGTGTAAACCCACTTGGTTGGGTACTTGAGTCTCATATGTAAATCCACTTGGTTGGATATTTGATGTAAGTATGAGTCTTTGGTGATAGGAAGTTCATAGAGTCATGTACTTCATTGAAACATATGTTTGAAGATTCAGCATAAACTCAGGGGGAGCTTGGTCACTTCAGTATACATCAGATCTGCAGAACGCTTCTTCTACATGAAGAGAAAAGGGGGAGAGTGTGTTGGTTTTTGATCCGCCCTTTGCCCTTGATGTCAAAGGGGGAGAGTGACATGGTGTTTGAAATGGAGAGCAAGAATGGTGTCAAAGAATGGGGAGAGTGACATGGTGTCATTGTATTCTTAATGTACCTATCTATTGTGGTGATCAAACACCATCGTGGTTGCCATCAAGTCCAAAGGGGGAGATTTTTGGCAATATGATGTAGAGTGTTGTCCTTGATGGCAACCCACTGAATGAAGATGAAGACATGAGATTGTTGACTTGTGTTGTCCTTGATAGCAATCCACCTGATGAAGTTATTCTTGACTTGATGGACTTGGTAAATTATGTAAATCTGATGTGATATGATGGTTGTTGGCAATATGATGCTGGGTGTTGTCCTTGATGACAACCCACTTGATAGAGTGTTGTCCTTGAATGGCAACCCACTTGATGAAGATGATGGAAACCTACTTGATGAAGTTATGCTTGATAGAATATGCCTTGATAAACTTGTTAAATGATGTAAATCTGATGTATCTACAGTGAGTACAGAAAGTAATGAAGAAAGGAATTCAGTATGTGTTAGATCTATGATGAAAAGAGTATGTCTCAAGGAATACGCGGATTTGTCTAGGAGAAGTCGCGTATGCACGCAAGAAATAACGTGCCAAGTCGCGTATGGGAAAAAGCGCTCATAAAGTACAAAACCAGGGGTAACCACCATGGTATTGACCCATTGTATTGAGTAATGATTCGTCTATGTGACCCCGTCTAGGAATACCATCGGAAGTATTGTGGTTTTGGCTCATGGTATTGAAAAAGAGTAAACCTATATAAGGAGAAGAAATTCATTGTGCAAATCATGAGCATGGGTGCAAGAAGTCTGAGCTTGAATGAATACTTCTCTCTAGATTATATCTGAATGGAAAGGCTGCAGCTGAATGATAGATCTGAATGCATGATGCACCAATGATGAAGAAGGGTATCTAGATCTGAAATGTACTTGTATTTGCTAGATCGTTTTATGGATTTAGGGGATGATTATATTTGAGAAGAGGCGAACATCTCTGTCCAAGTAAAGGGTAAAATATTAGTAATGTGAGTAATGTATCTGTTCTGAAGAATTGCAATGACCTAAATGTCTGAAGAACCATACGCTAGTTCGCCGCAGAAGAAGCGCGTATATACGCGGCTTCGATGAAGAGAAAGCGCGTATGCGCAGTGAAATTAGCTCTATAATATATACTAAAGTATACGCAGGTTTGTATGGCAGAAGGCACGTATATACGCGGGCTCAGTGAAAGTAAAGCGCGTATGCAAACTAGGGTTTGCTGAAATTGAGAGATGTCTGATCTATTCTGCTATCTTGTTGATATCTGTTTCTGATGTGTTACTGCTATCTATCTATGATCTGGGTTGTCTGAATTGTTAAGTTTGAGTTTAAATGTGTGGAGTGGGTCCAGTCTGAAAATATGATGAAACGAGGCCTACAAGTTTTACTCTATTTGAGTTATTGGATCCAGTGTGAAAAGTGATGAAACGTGGTCCATAGAGGTGCTGAGGGTTGTAGCCTTCAGTCAGGGGGTCGTAGCTCCCTTCCAGGTGAGGCTGGTAAACGAGATCAGGGGTTCGTAGCTCCCTTCTAGGAGAGGCTGGTAAATGAGAGCAGGGGGTCGTAGCTCCCTTCCAGGTAAGGCTGGTAAACGAGATCAGGGGGTCGTAGCTCCCTTCCAGGAGAGGCTGGTAAACGAGTCAGGGGGTTGGAGCTCCCTTCCAGGAGAGGCTGGTAAACGAGCGCAGGTGGGTGCCTGCGTGCTGGTAGGAGTCTGCACCAGAACATATGTTGTAAGATGTTTTCTCTATAATAAAATATTGAAGGCTGAGCAACTGCAGCGGTGGTTTTCTCCCGACTTGGGTTTCCACCTAAAATCCTGGTGTTCGTGTGTGATGGTTTATTTTGTTCTTACTGCACATGTTTACTGTTTATAGAACATCTAATTAATGAATGATGGAATGATATAAGTGAAGAATTAAAGGCATAATTATATCTCTGTGTATACGCGAGTTTTATGAAGGATATCCGCATGTATACGCTAGTTGGCTTCATCAAAGTAGCGTATGGGTTTTAGAGCATGAAAAAGTAAAAATTTTTAGTTTTCCCTATATACTGATTCACCCCCCCCCCCGCTCTCAGTATTTTTCCCAACAAACAGAGTATTTACGGCCTTCCAAAATCTAGCAACATAAACAAAATCTAACCAACAATTTCTCGGTCTCCCGAATCATACTTATAATGAAGTTACATAACTACTCTTTGAGAAAAATGGGGATAAGTGTATCTCCCACTTCTAATCAAATTAAAAATCTTAATAACAGTCTTGTTCTTAACTGCGGACATCTGTAGAGTCCTTGTTTTTATAGGAAACTTCTTCTCTTCTATGTGCATAACCACCTATAGAATTTTGTTCAAACTTCGTGGAGAGCAACAAATGATGAGGGAATGATGTGGAATATGACCATATGTGTTTTTCCCTGAGATGACATCTGGAACCTGCGTAGACATGAAGACAACTGCAGAATCAGCAACTAGCTACAGAATGCCCGCATTCTGTAGCTAGGTGTAGTCAAAAAGTACTACAACAACGAAATCATGAAAACATAGCAAGTTAGACATTATATACAATATCAAAGCAATTTTAACTAATATTATTGATCATTTAAGCCTGAAATTAATAATGGACAAAGGAAATGAAGTGGAATGTGGTGGAAGAGAAGAACATCTTTGAAGCTCAACATACCCCCACTGCTAGGTTCTTGCATGTCCTCATGCAACTATTCCATGAACTCTGAGACCTCTGCAAGGACATCCAACCCTCTTCTTCTGATTTTCCTAGAAGTTAATGGCCTTCTGGGCTTCCTTATTACTAACTTGAATCTCAAATTTGTGAGTGCCCTGGTTAACCTTTTATTTTTCTTTTTCAAATTTTCACTGGCCTTGTACAACTTTTTCATTTGTAGAGACAAAGTTGAATTCATATCAGTTTTCAGCTTGACCTGCTCCCTTAGAATTTCATTCTCATTCTTGATATGCCTATTGAGTACTTATAACTCATATTTATCTCTTCTTAGGATATCAATTGCAGATTTTGTTGGACTAGGAGTTCTGTCTCTATTTTCTGAAGCTCTCTTCTCTAGTGTCTCAACATAATTGTAAATTTCTTGCTGTGCTGGGTCTATTTCAGGAGCTTCTTCATCAAAATCCTCCTCATACTGATGCTCAGGTGTTTCTTCATCCTGAATGTTTATAATTCCAGTTTTTCTAACCTCTTTTTTCTTTAGTATCCCTCTAAGTCTGTGGCTCTGTCTTGGTTGAGATGGCCCTTCTCCTTTCTCTCTGGCAGATTTCCTTATTATCCTCTCTTTCTTAAGCTGCTTCTTAATTTGGGCCAATTTCTCAGAAATCATTTCTTCACTATCCTCTTGTATTGTTTTACCAGTTTCAGTTTCAGTTTTGGAGGTTTTCCATCTTCTACTTCTTTTTGTAGATTTGTCTTCAGGTGGAGGTTCCTTGGGTTCTTCAAAGTGATTTCTCACTAAGAACTCATCCTAATTATCTCCCATTTTTCTCAAATGATGTTCAATCAAGATTTTGACTAAACCATGGTGGTATAAGGTTGTTTCCAGAAATTGAACTCTCTTTTGAACACTTGAGGCCATTTTCTTTAAACTATGAAGCAAGAAAAAGGGCAAGTTGATTTCTTCTTCTAAGAAATGCATCATTAACCGAATATGGTAAACATAGAAGGTACCAAATCTACCTTCACAAGTGATAAATTTTTGCTTTAATAAGAAACATGTTTCTCCATTTGTTCTTTAGTGCTGAACTAGGGATACCCTTTCTAAAAATGGAAACGTCCATACCTGGTGACTTGAGTATTTGCTTCCATGTCTCATTATGAAATTCTCTATTTTTGAACCACCTTTCTCCTTGTCTAGGTAGTTCCATTGCCTCTGCAATGAAAGCTTCTGTAACAGTGAATTTAATGTCTCCTATTTTGACCTCGGCTCCATTGAAGGAACTTGCAAATGTTTTAGTCACCTCTTCGTGAAAACCCCTAAATTTCTCCAAAAATTGCAACCAACCTGCTTGCTGTAACATTTCTCTGGTTTGTGGATATCCCTCCAAGTACTTAGTTCCAACCAGTTCAGTCCTCACTATGAGACCCATAGTTTTTTCTTTCCAACCTTCAAATTACTGCTCCTCTGCTCACGGTGAAAATGACTGTTAAAGAGATGTTTTTGCCCCACAGATGCTTCCTCTATTTTACAGACCGAAATGGTTAAGAGTTGGCTACGGGAAACAATGATATGGAGTGGTTACGGAATGAGTATAATGAGGTGAGGGTGACGTAAACGAATTAATGAGTTGGGAAATATCTTGGAAGAAAAGACCGCAGAGATATTTCATAGGAAATTCAAAATCATCATTAAATGCTTTGGCCTAGTGACGTGACTAATCCAATCACCTCAGTACTTTAACCGTTAAGTTTTTAAATGATGATCAGATATGGGATTTGGAATGGAAGAATAGAAGGAATTTTATCCAAAGTTTTTATGAGAGGTTTGTTAGGCATGATCAAAACAATTAATTAAAACAACTTTCTGAATTATACATAACTTAACTATACTAAAAATTTTCATGATCTGTCATTATAATAATTTCATAACTTTTACCTTTGCCTTTCCTCTGATTTTTTTGATCTCCATATACTTTGTTCTCTCTTGAAAATCATTAATCCTTGATTTTTCTTGTTGTCATGGATATGCATGATCATTTTGTTGCAGATCAAATAATTACTAGATAATGCCTTTAGGATATTTGGCTACAGAATGTCTGTATGGCTGCAGAATGTCTGATTAGCTGTAGAATTTCTGAGTGATTGTAGAATGTACTTGTAGAAGACTTGAAACATGAAATGGAATGGTTTGGAGCATGAATGGAATGTTGTATGGAATGAGTGAAAATGGATAATGAAATATGGTGTAATGGAATATGAATGAAGTGAATAATGGAGTGAAATGGATCACAACTTATGAAGTGGAGTGGAGTGCGAAAAGTAGCCTGCAATTCATGATGTGTATTATTCAATTGCAGAAAAACATCAAACTTAAAACTCTGAGATGGAAATGAGGTGGACCATGGAATGAAATGAATGAAGTATGGATGAATGAAATGAAATGGAGTATGAAATGAAATGGAATATGGATGAATGGAGTGAAATGGATCATAAGTGGGATGTGAATCACTTATGATTTTATGATGGTTGCTTGCAGAGAAAAAAAACAAACTTTGAAAAGCTAAAGTGTCAGAAAGATTCTGATTTTCACTCTATCTTTTCTGTATAAACATGCTAATCAGAGATTAGTTTTCATGTTTATACTTTATTTTTTATTTATTTATTTATTTATTTTATTTTTTTCAAATATCTGACTTCAGAAAATTCAATTAAGTTGATGAAGAAGAAAAATTCTTCTTCATTAACTTCACATCACTATTTTCCTAGAATTTCTTGACAAATTCTCCTCTCGAGAGTGGCTTATGATACAACTTCAATCTATGACCATTCACAAGAAAAGTGACCTTCTCTTCATCTATTGTCCTGATTTTTATTGCTCCATTGTAAAAAATTCTTATAATTTCATATGGCCCAAGCCAATGTGTTTGGAATTTACCTTGAAAATCCTTGAACTTTGAATCAAACAAGAGAGCCCAGTCACCTTCTTTGAACTTCTTTTCTTTGATGTACTTGTCATGCCATCTAGTCCTTTGTTGTTGGACTATACTTGTTTTCTGAACTGCATCTTGTCTGATCTCATCCAATTCATTAATCTGCTCCAATCTGTGCTTTTGTGCCTTTGATAGATCAAGTCCTAGCTGAACTGCCATTTTGAAAGTTTGAATCTAGAACTCTATGGGAAACAAAACTTGCTTTCCATAAACAAGTTCATAAGGAGTATGGCCTGTTGTGTTTCTCCATGTAGTTCTATAGGCCCACAAGGCTTCAGGAAGCCTATCTACCAAATCTCTTCTATGTAAATGAACAGTCTTTGTTAGGATTCCTTCAATGACCTTATTAGTAGATTCCACTTGACCATTTTCTTGTGGATGATAAGGAGTAGATTTTCTATGCCTGATTTTGTACCTCTCCATCATTTGTTCCACTAGCCTTGATGTAAATTGAGCTCCTTGATCTGTAAAAATTTCTCTTGGGACACCAAAACGAGTAAAAATATCCTCAAAAAGAAAATTAACTACAGATGCTTCAGTAGCAGAAAGTAATGGCTTGGCCTCTACCCATTTGGTAACATAATCAGTGCAAACTAATATATATTTATTTTGTCTTGATGGAGGACTAATAGGTCCTAAAAAATTCAAAGCCCATTTTTCAAAAGGTTCAATATGTACCTGAGGCTGGAATGGCATCTCACCTGAAGGAGAAGGCTTCCCTACCCTTTGGCAACTGTCACACCTTTTGACATACTCTTTAGAATCTTTGAAAAGGAATGGCCAATAATATCCCAAATGAAGGATCTTATAGGTTGTCCTTTTATCAGCAAAGTGTCCGCCACAAGGTTCATCATGACATGCCTTGAGAATCTCAGGCATCTCATCTTCCCGAACACATCTCCTAATGATAAAATCTGGACCTGTCTTGTATAACTCATTAGCAACCCATGAATATTTTTCACTTTCATAAATGATCTTTCTTTTGTCTCTTGCATTCATTATTGAAGGAAATTTCCATGAAACTAAATAATTAGCAATGTCAGCAAACCAAGGAGTTTGAGTAGAAATTGCAAAAAGATATTCATCAGGAAATTGATCTTCAACTGGGGTATTGTCTTGGATGTTTTGGAGTCTAGATAGGAAATCATCTACTGTGTTTTGTTTTCCAGGCCTATCTAGAATGGTAATGTTGAATTCTTATAAAAGCAATAACCATCTTATGACTCTGCCATTAGTAATTGATTTGTTCATTAAATATCTAATTGCAGAGTGATCTGTGTGAACAAAAGTTTCATAGCCTGTTATATAGTGTCTGAATTTGTTTATGGCATGAACAACAGCTAAAGACTCTTTTTCAGTTACAATATAGTTTAACTCTGAAGGAGTCAAATTTTTACTGGTATAGTAGATGGCATAAGGAATCAGGCCTTTCTGTCCCAATATTGCTCCTAGAGCTGTATCTGAGGCATCTGTTGAACTATGAAAAAGTAGCTTCCAGTTAGGTCCCCTTAAAATAGGTTCTTTAGAGATTTTTGTTTTCAGGGTCTCAAAGGCTAACTGGTAATCTGGATTCCACTTGAATTCACAGTCTTTGGTAAGTAATTTGAAAAGTGGAGATGCTATCTTGGTGAAGTTTTCTATAAACCTTCGATAATATCCTGTAAATCCAAGAAAACTCCTAACATCTTTTTGGCA